>CM076607.1:34716723-36033060 GCA_038502775.1 Hippodamia convergens | reverse complement strand
TTATGAAGATGTGAACCAGGGAGAAGATAATTCAAAATAGAAGAATTAGCTAAAAAGCTGAAGATTATATACAAATAATCCTCCTTGGGGTACTTATCCTCTCCAATTAGGCGAAATCTGATGTCCTTATAAAATATAGGCCAAAACAATGAACAGGATCCAGTTATCACTTCTGAGTGAACAGCAATAAGGATACGGCGTTCTCACAGTAATAAATGGAAGGAAAATAAAAAAAAACTCTGAAACATTACAAATTCTTGTCGACTCTCCTTTCACAAAAACATTAACTTACCTTTGATGTTAAAGTGGTTTAATATATTTGGATGACTAAAAATCCTATTCTCAAGAGTATTAATCAAGTTATACATATTTCATATTTCATTATTATTCATGTCAGTTAGTCCTTAAATTACTTATTAAGTGAAATTATTCATTAATTGCAATGATATAATATAATAACGCACAGGACCTTCAACATCAACAAATCTATTGTGAAGAAACTTTAAAAATATCAATAATAGAAATTCAGGATTCGTATTAGAGCAAATGCTCAAAGTGACACCCCCTTAGCTAATACATGCCCTGCATCTATTGAGAAATGACCTTTTCAAACCAATCAAACTTCTCCCCGCTATTTTGGATGCTGAAATACGAATGCGGTCCCTTAGTTGTGCTTCATCTCTCATGGGATTCGAATAATTTTCGTTTTTTAAAAAACCCCAGAAAAAAAATCCAAAGGATTTAAGTCTGGTGAACGGGGAGGCCACAAAATGTCACCGCCCCTTCCGACTGTAGTGTGCTGGGCACCCGTCGTGTTGAAACCATAGAATACGTCGCATTTCCAGTTTTATATCTTCTAAGAGTAAGGGTACACTGTTCCTTAGAAAATTCAAATAATTGGTGCCCTTTAATGATTGCGGCAATTCTGTCGGACCGAATATTTTTCCATCGTATATTCCAGTCCATAAATTCACCGTAAATCGATATTGGGATCTATCTTGCCTTATATTGTGCGGATTCTCGATGAAGATTATGCGAATTGATATACCCGCTTTGACTACAGGAAGACTCATCAGTCCAAAGGATATTATTGAAAAAAATCGGGATTTGCTGTATGTTTCAGCAACATTTGTTGACAAAATTCTACTCGGGCTTGGTAGTAGGTGTTGAACTCTCTGAATATGGTAGTGGTAATATTTGTGTTTCTTTAGGATTCTATGGGCACTTGATTTTGATATGCCTGTCATGAGCTCTTTCATTCTGGTTGATACTGAAGGATTATTTTCGACTTCATTCGAAATGGTGTCATCCTCCACGATCGAAGGCCGGCCACTACTTTTACGACTCCCAGGAACTCTTCCTTCCTTCCACTAGATGAAAATGAACGTTTCCATAGATACCTTAAGTACCTTGGGTTTGAATCATTGAATCGCACCACATCATATCGATGTTCGAGAGTTCTTTAGGAAAAGAAAAAGAAATAAAAAAACTCCGTCAGTGAATTGGCATCTTAATAACATTTTATTGATTTGTTCATTGATTATTTGCAGCAGGAAGTGCATAATGAAAGTATTTATGGAAAAGGTGAAAAAATCAGTTTTTTCACAGAAATGCTCCATTTTCGATAAACATTCGTATATCTTTCTTTCTGAAGAAGGTTATCACCTGTATTATACCTTTTCGGAATCCTCACATAATAGGCAACTTTTCAACGTTATATGCAGAAAAGGTCTAGTGTTTTTTTTACACAACGTCAGATAGAATTCAGTACAAAAAACACTTCCTTCAAAACATGAAAATAAATTTTTTTTTTCAGAATCCCTGTTGTATATTTTGAGCTATTTCTCATTTCATGAATTGAAGTAATCATTCGACAATATTTACGGTAAAAACTGATTCAAAAAGTATTCAATTGTAGCTTCCGCAAGAGAGAAAGAATTGTAAATGTAAAAATTCAACATTTTCATAAAACATCAAATATCTCGAAAACTGTGAGACTTTCATATGAACAATTTTTTCACATCAGATAGAGCACATTCTGAACTACATTCCGTTTTCATTTGACGTGGTCTTTACGGGACACCCTGTATAGGAAAAAAAACTTGAGTAATTCTAACGAGAGTAGAAATTTGAAATCCCTTGACGGTTCGCTTTAACGCTTAGATATTTCTCTCTCAGTCACTATATTCAGATTGATTCCGGTTTTCAAAACTTAAGGAAAGGAGAGCTGACAAAAAATTCAATGTTTCCGGTGCACAATGAATGCGCTCGAACTCTGATGTCCAAACTCCAAATTTCCGCCAGAATTCAAACGTTACAAGATTGGTGAAAAAACTGTTTTTTTCTGTCCATCGACAAATTATATGGAGATGTTCTTCTAGATCATTTAGATTATATCCTTCACGATACTCAGATATACGAATTTTAAGTTTTGGGATGGAATAACGAAAAAAGGGTTGAAAAGGTCAAATTTTGTTGAAAGGCAGAAAAATAAGGGTGTTCAAATGAGTTTGATATCATTACCCCTCTAGTTGCAACCCCTAACAACTCTTATTTTTGAATAGGAAAAAGGGATCGAGCAGCACCTTGTTGGAAAGGCGCTATATCATTATACAGAGTGACTCAGTATTCCATTAATAACTTTCACAATTGAATTTGGATCTTTGAGATGGAAAAAACTCTCGGACGGGTAAAAAAATAAATTCGATACCACTACCTACTGTTTCATCCTGTTTAATAGTTGAGTGATCGAAGAAAAAAAAATTAATACGCTCATGGAGGTAATTGAATTACCTTTTCAACAAAGCTACTTGACTTATTATCTCTGTTCAAAACTCAATGAGGTAGGCAAGAAAAATAAGGTCTCTTTGATCTGGGTTCCTGGTCATTCGGGAATCACAGGTAACGAAGAGGCCAACAAACTTGCCAGAGAGGGTGCTCGAAAACCACTCACTGGCCCAGAACCTTTTTGTGGTATAGGAAAATGTACCTATAAGAAAGATTTTCTGAAAAAGGAGAAAACTGAAAGAGAAACACTCTGGCAGAATCTCCAAAAAGTTCCCTCGGAATTTTAAAACTGTAAGATCCAAAATATATTTGGATCTCAGTAAGAACCAACTGCACCTCCTCACTGGCTTTCTTACAGAGGGCATTGTCGCCTCAGAAAGCACTTGCTGAGAATGGGCGTATCGGACACTGACGAGTGTAGATTCTGTGGGGAGGAGGAAGAAACTCCTATCCACCTAGTCACAGAATGCTTTGGCATTGTAAGCCAAAGGAAACAATGCTTTGGTTAAGAGTGAGGAGTGAGGAATTAGCCTCACTGAAGCCTTCAGAGATATTGGATTTCATAAGATCTCTGGGACTGGAAGGCGAGCTGTAAAGTTTTGTCAGGGGGCACAATAGACCATGAGGTCGCAGTGGACTGTAACCCCTTTTAAACTATCAACTATCTTTATTTAAAAATAATTGCTTCAAGTGGTAGAGACTAGAGGGGTAGTGATATCGAATTCATTTTTTGACCCGTCCGAGCGTTTTTTTCCATCTCAAAGATCCAAATGCGTGTGAAAGTTATTGATGGAATACTGAGTCACTCTGTATAATAATAAAGAGATGAAAAAAAATACACCCATGCAGGAAATTGAATTGCCTTTACAACAAGGTGCTGCTCGACCCCTTTTCCCTATTCAAAAATGAAAGCTTGAACACCCTTATTTGTCCCTCTTTCAACAAAATTTGACCTGTCTGAGCATTTTTTCGTTATGGATAGCCCAGCCTGTATAATATTTTTAATAAATTTATTTTTTCTAACACAGGCAGGTAGGGTTTTTCTGCTAATGTTTTTCACTAACCTCTTTCACCAAACATAGAATTTGATATGGTATCACGTTGCAGTAACTTCAGCAAGATTTTTTTTTGTTTCAATATGTCTTGTATTATTTTAGATTGTAAATATTCAGGAAAACCCTATTTTTTATATGTTATAGATAGGTAAAAAAACGAACATAACGAATAATCCAACTTATTACCGGAATATTCCTTCATAATCATGAAAACAAATATTTTCATATTATAATGTTAGGAGGTTAGTTTTATTTTCATTGTATCAAATGAACTTGAAAGTGAACAAGGTCGGTACGGTACGGAGAATCACAATCTGATAATACGACAATATTGTATAATATTTTCAACAACAGGGTGATTTTTTTAAAGAAGTAGAACTTTTCCATGAAGCAATTGAATTACAAATTCAAGATCTTGCATTCTTGTTTCAGAGTACATGACCTTGAATTGTAAAATACTTTCAAGCAGAATCTTCTTCCGGTTCTACCGGAAAAGATTGTTGAATTCGTTATTTCAAATGTTACACCCTGTATAGTTTTAAATATTTGATTTTTTCGTTCAATTCTACACCAATTTGATGTGGTATATGCGCATGCCTTTTAAGCAATTTTTGAATTATAGCCTAATTTTCAATTTTTTTGTCAACGAGATTGTCACGAATTATTGTTTATATTTTCAGAATCCCTCATAGTAAAATGTTTTTTTTTACAACTGTGAAATAAAATTAAGTGGTCTGGTGTCTGAAAAAGGGCTTCAAAGTGGGCCCACTTAAAAATTATCTGAATGAATCTATTATAAGACTGGGAGATCTGGCTTTACTCCATTTGAAAAACAAGAGATTCAATAGTTTCATTGAGCCTCATTTTGAAGCCTCGTTGCAGCCACCCTGTATAAAATTTATTCATAAGCAAAACCAGGAACAGTATAATCGTACTTTATTTGAGTTCACTGTTGCAAAAAAACATTTCACAATGAGCGATTTTGCAGATATAAACAGTAATTCGTGACAATCATTCTGACAAAAAATTTGAAAATTAGGGTATAACTCAAAAATTGCTTGAAAGAGTTGCGCATATTATACATCCAATTGGTGTAGAATTGAACGAAGAATTCGAATATTTAATAATATACAGGGTATTACGTTTGAAATAAAGAAGTTAACTTTTTTGAAACATAGATGAATTCAAAATAGTAATCATCGAAATGAATACCATTTTCAATTCCCAGGCTCAGAGATCTTTTATCATGAGGTTGGAGAAATGATATTAGATTTTGTCACTGAGATGAGAGATATACCGGTTTCGGCCTTGTTGGGCCTCATCAGTATCCCGTACACCTCAGGACAAAATCTTCATAAAAAACTTCGCAATTTGAAGCAATTGGTTGTGAAGTAATGAGTAAAATATTACAAGGTACTAAGGTGGTGACATCCAATTGCGTCAAAATGAAGTTTCACATCTCCAATGAAATGCAAAAAAAGAAATCTGTACTTCCTCTTTCACTGAATGAGATGTTAGCAGTGGCTCTATTCAGGGCCCGCTTGCTACTTTCTCAAAGTGATGGAAAACGCCCAATTCTTTTTGTGACTATGAAGCCAGATGTTTTTTTAAGAAAAAGAAAATTCTTTGCCTTTACGGAGGCCACATCGAGAACATTTTTGAAACATAGATGAATTCAAAATAGTAATCATCGAAATGAATACCATTTTCAATTCCCAGGCTCAGAGATCTTTTATCATGAGGTTGGAGAAATGATATTAGATTTTGTCACTGAGATGAGAGATATACCGGTTTCGGCCTTCTTGGGCCTCCTCAGTATCCCGCACATCTGAGCCTGGGAATTGAAAATGGTATTCACTTCGATAATTACTATTTTGAATTCATCTGTGTTTCAAAAATGTTCTCGATGTGGCCTCCGTAAAGGCAAAGAATTTTCTTTTTCTTAAAAGAAGTTAACATTCTGCTATTTCACAATTCAAGGTCATGTACTCTAAAGCGAAAATGCAGAATCTTGAATTTGGAATTCAATTGCTTCTTCGAAAAGTTCTTATGAAACATTAAAAAAAATATCCCTTTATACCTACATCACAACACATGCAGATTTCAGACAAGACCGCAGTTAGCCACTCAATAAACGGTTGACAGTGAATTCTCTTTCTGTTCCTTCTCATATAACCAAAACCTTCTTTCATCCCCATAAAAACTACCCCAGTATCTTCACCTGATCCTACAATATACTTGAAATTCTCTTCTACCCTAGTGAGCTCTACAACATTCAGATAAATATTCCCTCCTTCGCCTAGAATTCAATTTTCACTCTAGGTAGATTGAAACAAAATTACAAGTAGAACTTGATTAACAATCCACTACCATAATAAAGACTATCATAACCTCACCAGTCAACCGCAACGAATTAATTCGACCCAATCGAAAACATCCATTAGACAGTTCTTTCCTCGAAAATTGTATACGATAGGACTGACGAAGATATTAAAATTTCTCACAAATTACAAGTTCCAAACTGTTAACGAAGACGAAGCTGTTTCTTCGAGGTCGTAATGATGGGGCTGTCGAAACATTAGGGTTATTAGGTACGATTGTGGGAAAGCTCCTCGTTAAGGAAGATACAAACTTGAACACTGTCATTTGATAAATGTCACGTTGGATTTGAACCCTGTTCGAAAAAGCCAACTTTTGGAATCGCTCAAGCAAATGATAATCAATAATTCGTATCAATAGTTATTTTCAACTAGTTTATTAATGGCAGCTATTAATCGTCGAGATATTTTAACGTGCGAGCATTCTTCTACAGTATTGAGGAAAATGTTACTTCTGATCTGAATATTTTGAAAAATTATCTTTCCGAATGGCGTTTGTCTCCAAATCCGAATAAAACCGAGGTTTCGTTTTTTCATTTGAACAACCATCAAAAATTTGGGAAATTAAATGTCCTTTTCGGGAACTTTCCTTTGAAACATAATTTTACTCCCAAATACTTAGGTGTTAAATTAGATTCCTCTCTGAATTACAAAGCACATTTGGATGACTTACGGATGAAGCTGAAAACGAGAAATAACATTCTACAGAAACTTCCTGGTACGTCATGGGGAGCTGATCCGACTACTCTTCGCACAGCAGCTCTTGCCCTGGTGTTTTCCACCGCTGAATATTGTTGCCCTGTTTAGCTCAATAATGTTCATGTTCAGAAAATCGACGCACAGCTCAATTTGTCAATGAGAATAATTACTGGAACCATCCGATCTACACATATCCAATGGCTACCAGTGCTATCAAATATAGTTCCTCCCCATATTCGAAGACAGTCTGCAACTTGAAATTCTTGGAGTAGATTCAATTCATTTCCGGATTCTTTTCCGATACTTTCCTACGTTCCAGAAAATAGAATCCCAAGACTGAAATCCCGTAAACCTATTTGGTCGAATAACTTTCTGAATTCAAACTTCAGCTACAAGAAAATCTGGAAATCCGAATGGGATGCATGTTCTTCATCTAATAAAGATTTTATATCTGATCCATCGAATAAAGTTCCTGGTTTTAACCTTCCTAGGAGAATATGGTCCCTTCTTAATCGAATAAGAACAGATCATGGTCGTATCAATAGCATGCTTTTCAAGTTGACAGTCCTAATTGTGGTGAATCAGAGGAAACAGTTGAACACCTAATTAATAATTGTTCGATTTATAAATTTCAAGATGGCCTTAGAGCTATACACAATGTAACAAATTTATTTTTGCAATGGGTTGAAAATTTTAGATCAATTTGATGAAGTATAAATTGTATTCTCTTGCTGTTCTGTCTTTTTTTATTTTCAGATTGGAGTTTGTGTTTGGAAATCCTTCTTCCGAAGAGCCGTTCCGATGATCGTGATGTACTTTAATGTTTTTACGGGGAGACAGGTTTTTTCGGCTGAGGTTTTTTACCCTGGCTCTCTAGTATCGTATGATACTAGTGATGATAGTATCTTATGATACTATAGTATCATACGAAGAATGTTATGGTGCCCCGTTTATTGTTACCTCAGCTTAGGTACTTTTTTTTTCAACATTTATTGAATTATTTTAGCTCTCCAATTCATAAGAATATACAGGGTGAGTCTTTGACTTGTACATATATTTTAACCGTAGATTGCTGAGTTCAAAAGAAACACTTTTTTCCCTTACTATTTTTTCCGATTCGGCCTAGCCATTTTAAACTTTCATAATGAGCTATGCCACTCCTGGATATCATAGATATATGCCTGTCATTCAAAACTTGGAAATAATAACCAACTGTACAATATATATATATATACATATATATATATATATATATATATATATATTCTTTTGAATAAGAGAGCTAAAATAATACAATAAATGTTGAAACAAAAAGAACCTAAGCTGAGGTAAAAAAAGGAACGGGGTACCACTGTACAATAAAAACAAGCGTCAACTTACTTTCTCAATATTATTCGATGAAAAATGAATTACGATTTTGTTAGTTCTGAATAATTTCCGAATTTATAAAATTTACCTACAATGAATACTTATGCTTTATACAGAATTTCGATAGCGGCAAATGTTGAATATTTTTCTCTTGATTTCTTTTCCATTATTGATAATGAAGTAGTCAGCTTGCTATGACCTATATCTTCAGTATGTAATCATTTTTTATCGTTGTTTATAAAATTTCCTGAGGTTCTCCAACAGAATCATAACCTTTCATTTCCAAACATAAACAAATGTTCACCGCTAAGCTGAACGTTGCCAGTTAGGTTAGAACTCCGTAACCATAGATCATAGACCTATTATAAAGTGTAGAGTGTGCATAGACTTAACACTTTATAATGATCAAATGTCATTGTGTGTTGATAGTTTTTTTCAATTATAACGCTGTTGTGAATAATTTGTTATCTAAAATTTGACTTAACATTCCAGAAGATACTCATCATTATGTTTAATATACTTCATAATTTAATGAAAAGGAAAAAATTTCAACTATGACAAAGCAGATTTTTCGCGACTCTTCTATGTTGATCGTTGTTGCGCATAGAGTGATCGACAACTAATTCAAATTGGGAATTAATGGTATCGTGATTTTCAAGTAGAACGTTGTTAACAGCAGTTTTGTGAATAATGTGGCCGAATTGTGATCGTGTGTAGGTTGAGATTCGGATGTTCGTGCCAGAGACACCAACATGATTTTCTCTGGGTGGAGCATTCACTCTGGCTTTTAATGAAAGCGGAAAGTTAGGGCTTCTAACGAACAATCCCCTTTAAAAAATGACGTGCCTGAAGGATTAGGTATTCAGAAAGAGGTGTGTAAATTTGCTCGAATAAATAAGGATGTGAATCGAAGAAGTAGAGGTGAGCTCATTAATATAACTCAATTTCCAAAGTCCGCTAATTCCCTTTCCATTCATAATAACCTTGTCCTTCCAGAACATAAATTCTCGGATTTAAACGCGATGATTTTCCACGTGACAACGTTGCAAAAATTGAATTCTGTGCATATTTTCATAAAAATTTTTTCTTTCAATATGGAATTACTCGTTAACGGCGGGTTTTACAAGAAAATATCAAGAATACTTTTATATTCCAAAATGAATGAATATTCATCTCATCTATTGAATTCACTGTTTACAATCAGACTCTTTGAATTTCTGGTGAATTTATGGAATGTTATGGTCATAATTGAGAAACTGGCGGATGTTAATGGAATTTTGTGATGGGGATAGATTAATCACGTTTACGAAAAACTATGTTCCGAAAATCCCCTCATTCGACCGATTCGATTGCGTAATATAACTGAAAATCAATTTTTTTTATGGATTTTCGACAGCCTGTATCTTTTCAACGAAGATGAATCGGAAAAAATGGAAGATAAAAAAAGTGTTTCTTCTGACCAGAGGAATCTAGGGTTAAAATATATTGTACAAGTCAAAGACTCACCCTGTATATTATATATCAGCACCTCGGAGGTGAAGTGTGTTGAGTCACATTTTTTCAGACACGAACTATCCACAATATTGGATTCACATTAGTAAATTCTAGTGAAACACATTTTTGAATTCCCAGGTATATCAAGTCACCAAATAATGGCAGTAAACATTCTTTGAAACAATAATCGAACTGAAAAATCTCTCTGTTGTCCAATTTTGATATTGTGACAACACACTCTACCTCTGGGGTGCTGATATAGTACCTCAAATAACTATTTTGCCATTTGGCTCTTCCAGACTGTATTTTTTCGACTGGAAAGAGCAAGACCAGCGTTAACTGCACCACTCGGGTTCGTCTGCGTGGCGGGCATGATTTAGAAGGGAAGAACAGTCGAAGAATGGGATCCGGAGTGGTGCAGCGAGTAACGAGGACTAATTGGAAAGTCCTCGGGCGATCCTGGCCGGGAATCCTCTCGCATCCAGCCAGACTGGTCGGATATAATCGATACTGTACACAGCGAGAAGCGATTATCCGAGCTTCGCCTCTGATGAATTGGAGCATCTGCTTGTCAGTCTTCGGACGGGTCCACTCCGTCAGATTTATGTCTTTTCGGAGCCCCGTTCGACGGTGAGGATTCTTTGAAAAAGAACGCAAGTCTCTGGATAACGTCCTAAATGTTGTGACGCAAAACGCGTCATTTTTGTTGACATAAAAAAAAAGTATATTCGAATTTATCCAAAATAATGTCTATGGATATAGGCACACTGTTCATATTTGTTACGTTGATATATAGGGTTTTTCGTGGACCATAGCCTAATGGTGAAAGCAGGACATCATTCTTTCAAACACAGAATGAAAGTGTTTTCAACAGAGAATATATTATTATTCTATACAAGAATTTTTAGATTTTGAATTTTAAATTTTGATGCCCTAATTATTCTTATGCCAGTTGCTATTGAAGTTGGTCGTACATGTTTGTAATTTATTTTTTTCTATTGTGAATGATTTGAATAATGTTTTCTTGTATCGATTTTCTTAATTTTGACGCACCTTGTGAGTTTTCGAAGGTTAATTGATTTATTTGTAATATTGGGAGCAAATAAATTCCATCCTATTCTTTTCATCTAGGCCTTTCAAGAAAAATTGGTTGTTTTGCATTCTAGGACTATTAGTTTCGGAGATACGGTGTGTTTCATGAACATTGGCCTAAATTTGCGTTAGCTATAACTCTGGAATGCAACTTGTTCACTTCAAGAAGCACTTTCAAACAGTTCATGAATTATACCTAAATCGAGGGCTGTACTCAGAATATCTTGATTTTTTTTCAAGCCCCAAAATCTATATTTTTTACATTCCTCACAGAAATTTCGTTATTGTCATGAAAAATTACATAAGTTATTCTAAAGAATTCAATTTTTACTTTGCATGGCATACTTGTAACAATAAGATAGGTCTTTTGCCGGGATTTTGAACTACACTTCTCGCAACAATTAAAGGAACAGTAAAATATCCAAATTTTTTGGTGTTATTCAACAGGCTGTATCTCAGTGAAAAATGGTCGAATGAGAAATAGAAAAATCAACTTTTGAAGCTTGAAGACTCTAGTTTCTGAATTTATTGGTTAACAATTTTTCAGAGTAACGGCAGATATTCAATTCTGGGATAAAGCACGAAGAAAAAATTCTTAAAATTTTTCAAATTTTTATTTTTGCTCTATGCGCATGGAAATTTTTTTTTGAGCTAGACCGATGCGAAGCACGCATAGCCTGTTTATTCAGGTCTAATTTGTTTTTCACTACCCTCATTTTTCGCGAAAATTTCTAAAATTTGTAGAGGCCTTTTTTTACGATTGAAAAAAAACAGTTAAATTTTGTTTTGAAAATATCGGAAGAAAATATTTTTCTTTCAGTGAGAATTTCTATTTTCGTCTGGATATTTTTAGATTATAATTCACCTTTTTTTTGAATCGTGAAAAAAAAGGCATTTTCAAATATTCGAGATTTTCGAAAAACTTTCTTCAATTTTTTATAATCTCCAAAACATTCAAAATTGAGTCAAAAGTGAAAAAGAATCAATAATTGATTCTTGAAAAGAAGAGGTCAACTTTGAGCAACGAAAACTTTTTTCGCTTAATTTTTTCAGAATTTCAATCAATAGGTCCAGGAAAACCGCTGAATCGATCGATCTACCGATTTGTAAGGGTCTTTGAAGTACATGAGGCTGTAAAATTGTCTTATCACCTTAGCTTTCTCCCCAATTGACTAAGATACAATCCGTTAACCAACAAATGGCAAAATGACATTTTATTGCCCTTTTTTCACATTAACGTTACAGGAGGAAAAAAATTTATTTTTTATCAAACATGGGTCCTTTTACAATCAAAATTGGATATCTCAAAGACAAAAGGTCCATTCCGATGGAATTGAAAACCAAATTAGAGCTGAATAAACATGCTATGCGGGCTTCACATCGGTCTAGCTCAAAAAATTTTTTTCCATGAGCGTAGAGCAAAAAAAAAATTTGAAAAATTCAAACAAAATTTTCTTCGTTCTTTATCCGAGGATTGCATGGCTACCCGCACTCTGAAAAATTGTTTATCGATAAATTCAGAAACTAGAGTCTTCAATCTTCGAAAGTTGATTTTTTTATTTCTCATATGACCAATTTTCACTGAGATACAGTCTGTTGAAAAGCACCAACAGATTTAGAAAATTTTTCTGTTTCTTCAATTGTTGCGAGAAGTATATTTTTATCCATTTTGAAGTGTAAGTTCGCACTCAGTGTGTCTGAAGAAGTGATTCAAGCAAGCATTACCAAGCTAAGAATTTTTTTGGAATTACATTTTGAATAAAGGTTTAAATGTAGTAAACCGTTTCGGAAAATGTAATAAGTTCTATGCTCCTCCAAATTATAAAAATGGCTCAGATTGACACCAATTGTGAATTGTGCCAAGACGTAAATTGACAAACGCTGAGGCAAATAGGGCTAGCGAAATACTACAGGGTGACCTAACTCAGGTTGTTGTAGCAGAAAGGCTCCAAGTCAGCCAAAGTGTGATATCTCGACTTTGGAATAGGTTCCGGGAGACAGATTCCGTGTTGGAAAGACCAAGGCTTGGTGGGCGACGGAAAACAACACCTGCGCAGGATCGTTTCATCGCCGTTTCGGCGAGAAGAAAGCCTACATCTACGTGTAGAATGCTACGAAATACTCTTCAAAATGCAGATGGGATCCAAGTTTCCATCAAAACCATCTGACGACTTTAGAGAGAGGTGAATGTAAGTTCTAGACGTCCATTAAGAGGAGTTCCATAAACACGTAATCATAAGCGTAGAAGACTGGAATGGGCAAGGCAACATATCAATTGGAACGATCAATGGCGTAGGTAGTCCTTCTCACTGATGAATCCAGATGAATATGGACGATTTTCAGATTCTCGAAAAATAAGGATATGGACAATCTCACCCATACCCCGTAATCGTCGCTATGTCCAAGAAGTCTATCCATTCCGAGGGGGTAGTGTTATGGTATGGGCCGGGATATGTTTCAACGGGCGCACAGATCTACATATTTGCCCTAGAAATATGACCGCCTTACACTATAGGGATAGGGAGCATGTCATTGACAATGTTTTGCCAATTGGTGAAACTTTTCGATTTCCAGACGATAACGCTAGACCGCACCATAGTTGAGAATGCACGCGAGGAGCTTGGTATTTCACATTTACCAATATCTCCGCACTCACCAGATTTGAATTGCATAGAATATGCATGGAATATGCTCCAAAAAGATCAGATAATCATCAAGCTACCCCAGAATCCTTAAATGATCTGAGAGAGCTTCTGCTCCGTTTATGGAACCAAAATCCTCAAGAAATGTTCAACAACATCGTGTGTAGTATGCGAAGATGTCAAGCTGTTATTGATGCCCGTGGTGGCCATACATTGTATTGATAGTCTTAAAATGCTTGAATTCTCTGGGAATAAATTTTCGTTATTTAACTCGATTTTTCTTAACCACCATGTTGTATACACTGCAGACCTACAGGCTGAAATTAATTTTATTTCCTGCAACTTGAAATCATATTAATATGATTTTCCATCACAAAATCTCATTTAAACTTTATTTTTTCGCAATTTAAGTCAATATCCCTGAAGCGCGGTTTACATTGGTAGAGTAAATGGTAGAGAAGAGTGGTGGAGTACTAATTATCCTCCTACTGGCACAATGTAAATAGGTCGTGCAAGTAACGGTAGAGTACTAAAGATAGTTAACGGTAGAGTAGAGCGGATAGAACATGTAGAATAGTACACTCGACTATCCCATGTCCACCTCCAAAATCTCGCTCTAATCTACTAGTTTACTACTTTACCTTACCAATGTGAACAGTCACTTGCCCGGTTTTAGGAGAGGATATTACATCTTCCTAGTCTTCCATGTGATTCGGCTCATCGAAATATCCTCTCCAATCACTAGCAACGTAATAGTAATAGTTACTCTACCGAAATGAGTAGGGTAGGCTTTTCCGTAAAAAAGTATGCTAGTGAACTCGACCTTTTACTCTACCAATGTAAACGGCACTTAACTCATGTGATGCAGTTTAATAATAATTCTGATGTTAAAGTGTGTAGAGTTAGCTGCTTGCCTCTACACGAGATCTGATAACTTTCTGACAATGTAATCATGGTCTCGTCGCGTCAAAATTTGTCGTGAAATGTTTTTGGTTGGATTGTCGTTTCTCAATCCCAATTAAAAGTCCACATTTCACCTACCCTCCTACAAAAACCTCACGGATCCATCAACGCGACAAACCCACCCTCAACCCCAACTATTTACCAACTTCTCCCAGATCACGTATGAAGGCGGCTTCTTGGCACACGGACGGTTTGCGAATTTTCTGGTTAACCGGGCAGTAAAAGGAAAATTGGCGTGATTAGAGTGGGCGCGTCAACTCGCATTGTCCTGGCCCGTTGGGGTGGCTCGCTGACATATGAAAACGCGTGTTCCCCTGTGTGCGGTCTCGGCAAATACCGCACGGACTGCTCCGCACGTCGTCGGGGTTTTCCATTATTAACTGGCACCCTGTTGTGTGGTCCTCTGTTCTGCGACAACGTGCAACAGCCTCCTTTGTTTCAGGGGAGTAATTAAGGGATGACGATAGTCAGTGGCGTCGTAAGGCCAGTAGCTGGTGTTGAGTGAGAGGAGAGGGTGTTCTGCGTAAACTCAGTTTTCGTACGAACTTGAAAAAAGCATCAATAATGTACAGGGTGGGCAAAATTGATGATACATGAAAGGTCCGGATCTAGGGGACCAGCGCCAGCTCAAGGGGAAATCAACCAGCGATTAAATGTTTTCATTTTTGATTTTCTCGGAAGAAAGATAGAGTTGGATTCACAACAATTTTCTGATTTCCAATCAACTTAGCTATTATGTAATCGGCAGGGGTTTTTTATAAATTTATAAATGATTGGAAAGTTTCCGGGGACGATGATTCCATGAATTTCGTTTACCCAAAAAGTACTCAACGCGCCCCTGAAGAAGCCATAAATTCATAAAATACCCCATGCGTGTCGGCATTCTCTTCAATCGTTACAAGATGATCGTTTTATTGGCGGAATTTTTAGGCGTCTTCTTCGATTTGGGTTTCTTCATGTGGCAAGTGCGGGTACTCTCATATTTCAATAATTATTATCTATTTTTCAACAAGGATATTCTTTTCAAGGATGGGAAAAATATAGAATCGTCTTATTTGTATTTCCATTTTAGAGATAGAAGTATTCGAATTCGAATTTCAAGGTCTATTATTATTCATATTTCATTTTTATGAATTTCATTTGTCAAGCGTATGTGTATTGTTTTTATCTCGTTATTACTCGTTGATTCATCTCCATTGTTTAGCAATTTAAATATTCATTTCACTCCTAATCCATAATATTTATATTTTATTTTTCTGTTAATATTGCATCATCGAACGTGGTTTGTTTCGGAAGCAGTTGCCGAGGAAAACTTTATCATTTCTACTTAGCCTTCTCTCAACTGAAAACAAAACGATAAACTAATGTCGCCTAGTTTTTCGAAAATTTTTGTTTCTTTTTTTCCGAACGCTTCTTTGTTATGTGTGTGTGTTTATTTTTGTTGAAAGCATGAAGATTTTGATAAAAAAAATCTGTTCAATTAAGCGATTTCCTATGTATTCACGAAAAGTATACAAAAGCAGTCCTCGAAAAGCGAGTGGAAAAGGATGAAATTCAGTAAGGGGTATTAACTTTTGTTTAAAATTTAATTGAGGAAAGATCAGTTTAAAAAATTTATGCATTAAAAATGATTGGGCGGTAGGGTTTCAAATTTGCTATAGTTTTTTCGAAAGCAACATCTGCAATTCAATTGTGGAAGAGTTCGGAAAAACTTTCTTTTTCATGTTAAGAAGGTAATGAGCTTCTCAGAGCTACAAACGTTATCCCTTATTTTTTTCAAAAACTCGATCGAGTGAAACAAAAAACGGCTGACTGGTTTGAATAGGCTTTTGGTAGGGTTTATGTTAACATATTGAACTGTAAAAGGCACACTTAACATTCTCAGTTTTTGTTTGATCCAGCGCTTTATTTTCCAAAACCAGCCCTCTTTTCGTTGCAAATTCTTTATTCGAAAAAGCAATGAACAGTCTTTGAAGGGAAATCATTCAGGTTCTCGAAACGCACCGTTAACTTTTTAACTTTTTGTGGGATTACAGATTGCTGAGATATCGATTGTCAAAGACAAAAGGATCCCTTTCTATTTGAGAGTCAATATCTCGATGATAAGTAGACCCATCAAGATTAAAAAAAAAAAAGAATTGAAGCTTAATTAACGAAGTGTCCGAACATTATAGCGGTTAACAAAAAAAATAATAATCCAAAAACAAGATGGCCGGGACTACAATTTCTTTTTTTTGTTTTTTTCTTGTTCGACCTCTCGAAGTTATAGCCTGTTGAAAATGAATCAAAAAATTTCGATTTAATTTTGACCCTTTAATTCATTCCAGTAGTGTGGAGATACATTTTCAGACCTTTCAATTATTATACTAAACTCTAGAGGAAGGGGCCATGAATTTTTGCCCCGGTCAGAAAAAAACGTAGATCCAGGCCTGATACATGAACTACAACTTTTTAACCGTGAGATATAGAGGAAAATGAATGACACGTTGAGGTGGTCCTTTTTTGGAGAAACTGTTAATGCCATCAACTACAATCCTCAATCTTCTTTTGTTTTCGAGTCATAGGCCAAAATTGGAATTTGGGCGATTTCAACTTTTGCCATCATCTCCGTTTCTATTTGGGCCAGGATTTTGAAATGAAAACATTATGCAGGCACTTTTTCACATCAATCCAGTAGCGTACTTTGTTTTTTCCCAAGAGATTTCCTTGCTGAGCTGCAACTTAAGTTGTGGTTTTACATAAGGAAACAATAGTTTGAAATGGCTTAGAAAGAATACTCCGTTTTTTCCGTTCCAGAAAAGTATAGTTTGTTTCTGAAATTTGAATAATTGAATATTAAGTAGACTGAATCACAGAAAAATATGTCTCTACGCATTATGTCATTATTATTGCCTATTGCCTGCAATATGTAAATGTTCGAAAACTACGAAAAATGTGATATTATGTTAAAATGTTTTATTTAAGCGGCAAGAATGACTTCGAACTGTTGAATCAAGTATTCAATCGCACAATAATATTGGCACCATGCGTAAAGACATATTATTCTGTGATTCAGCCTACTTTATACTCAATAATTCAAATTTCACATACAAACTAAATTTTTTGTGATAACCGAATGAATCTGAGGGCGATATATGATGTATGATATATTTCTGAAATGGGAAAAAAAATGGCGATTTTTCTAATCCATTTCAAACTATTGGGTCCATAAGAAAAAACACAACTTTATGTTATAGCTCAGCAAGGAAACTTCTTGGAAAAAACAGAGTACACGACTGGATGAAAAAAATGTCGGTATAATGTTTTCATTTCAACCTCCTAGCACAAACAGAAACGGAGATAATGACCAAAGTTGAAATCGCCCAAATTTCAATTTTGGCCTATAACTCGAAAACAGAAGAAGATAGAGGAATGCAGTTGATGGCATTATCAGTTTCACTAAAAAAGACCACTGTAACGTGTCATTCATTTTTCCCTATCTCTCACGGTTAAAAAGTTGTAGTTCAAGTATCACCAATTTTGCTCGCCCTGTGCACTGTGTCCCAAATTGGTTGAGACTATATCTCGGCTATTATTGAAGATAGAGACATGCGGTTTTCGCGACCCTGTATTACTTTTTTGTAAAACTCTTAAATCCACAAACATAAACATTCCAACTTCTCTTGTTTCTTAAAAATGGGGAAAACGAAAATGTGCCCTTCTGGAGATGTTATCTTTACTCGGGCCTCATATAAGATGGCAAAAAAATGAAAATGAAATTAAAAAATAAAAATTGCTCATAATATATATTTTCACGTAGGAGTCAGTGGCGTAGTTGTAAACTTTTTCCAGAGCACCATTTTTTAGATTGAGCAGAAACTTGGTATTTTTCAAATGAAACACCCCATATCTTGAAACGAAGAATTTTAACATTTTTTTTCTGAATACATTGATGTATGACACTAACCTTTGTGAATTTCAGCTTCAAAAATAAGTTTTGTTTTTTTTATTGATTTTTTCATGAATTCTGTCAGACATGCATTTAATTATCACTTTTTCAAACCGCCACGTGATAAAAACCTATTAACCTAATTATACTCCAAACATAAACCCAAAGTATCACTCTTTAACATCAAATTAAAAATGTTGAGAACGAAAAAAAAATTAATGTTATTATTGATATTTTTCATGCATGTTCAGTTTTTATGCATATATGAAAGAATTTATGACCTACTATCAAAAAAAAACAAACGTGAATATGGATTTTTCTAAAATTTATTGCTTATTAGGTTGTTATACATCAATGTATTCAGAAAAGAAATGCAAAAATTTGACGTTAAAATATGCAGGGTGTTTAATTTGAAAACTATCGAGTTTGTGCTCATTCTCAGAACCACTGCTCTGAGAAAATTCTTTAACTACGCAACTGCCTTCTACGTAAAAATAAATAATCAAAGCACTTTTAAGCACTGATACAAGGACCGAGAAATAATAATTTTTCCCAGAAGTGCATATTTTCGTTTCAACCCTGTATTCCAGAAATAAAGGTAGTTGGAACAATTCTGTTTGTGGATTTAAGCGTTTTACAAAAAAGTGATACAGGGTCGCGAAAATTTGTATCGTTTTTGAAATATTTTGATTTTTGAATTATGAAGTAATAACCAATGTTGTAACCAATGTTGTAAGTAATGATAAATGTATTCATTGAACAAAAAATCACAGAATGAAACTTTAAAAAATGATACTAAAATAAAATAGAATTCAATTGGAGTAGGTATTCAGTATTCAATATCCTTTGTTTTCACGAATAGATTTGTCTAACATTTTTCTAAAGAATCTATTAATCTTCAAAACGGTTGGGAGTTAGCTATGAGTTGAATAAAGTGACGTTGAATATTGAATTATGTCTTTCAATTCTTGAGGAAACTTACCTCTGTAGCATGGAACGTTGTTTTGAGTTAGAACGAATATTGGAGAAGAAATCATGAAATTGAGAAAAGCATAAAAATCGTAAAATATCTAATCATCGACGTGAAGAATTACAAAAAATGAAATATCGAAGACTTTCTTGAACGCTACCAGAATACTATTTTTTTTCTCAAAAATTTCATTATCTGGTGCATTGAATAAACAGGAAGTTAGATAAACCACACTCGAATTTGAGTTCTGGTCATCATCAAAGTACAAAAGAGGTATAGTCTGAGGTGAAAGTAAGCGCTCTCCCGACTAGTGTTTGGATTCGGAAGGATTTCTTCCTTGCGAACACAACTTCACACTCTAATTTGTGGACAAATGGGAGTCAACATTTCGAATAAATTTTGAAAATAATTTATTAAATCCCCATGTCATTATATCGAATAATTCTCACAGAGTTCCAAAATTTTAACGCGATCTCGAGATATGAAACTGGCAAGCTCAAAAAGTGAAATGGTAGAAAAAGAAATAACCAAAGAAATTTGCATCATATTTAAAAAATCAGACCTTACAAATAAAAAACATCTCGTGCCTCTGTGAACTACAACTGTTGCTCTCCCAAATTCCTCAGGTATTCAACCAACTATGAATAATTGAAGAGGATACTGATATAGAAAAAAGAAAATTACTCTATGAGTACAAGAATAATACGATAATCGTTTCAAGAATTACAGTTCAAGTTTTGAAAAATTGAGCAATATAGATTCTCACCTTACCACAGTGGAGTTCACGCCTTCTACTTCTTGTCCATTTCAAAGTGAAGAAAACCGCCCTATACATTTCCACTATACCACTTTGAAGTACCAAGCCGTTCCATGTTTAAGAGGCTTCACGAGCACTGTTTTTTCCATTGTCAATTAACCCCGCGCCACACACGCGCACCTGAAGTACATGAAGATCATCTGAAAAAGACTGCACTGAAAAAAAAATCACGAATTAATGAACGTATTGAGATGAGTTCATGAAAAAGAGACTGGATGAACAATGAAAACGAAGATACTCACTTTACCGAAGTAAAAAAATCCAGTTGATCTAAAACTCAACTTCTTTCTTGTATCTGAAAGAGAACGAACGCACTGTGACAGAACATAAAGTATTAGTGGAGAACTAAAAGATCTGGAAAAACAAAGAAGAAGTAGATTCCGAGGTTATTGAAGATAGCACACCTTATCAAAGTAAAGAAACGCGCCATTCACGTCAAGTTCCTTCCCAGTCCGAGCATGTCCATATAAGTCACATTCTCGCTAAAACTCAACTTGTTTCTGGTGTCTCAAATAAAATGAAACCACTGAAAAAGAAGGAGAGACTTCGTTATGGAATCTAAAGTGGTTCATCACATCTAAAAGGATGAGCTCGAAGATTCTCACCTTACCACCTTGAAGGATAAGCCTTTTCCATATCTTTACGCTCACTTTCATTTCGATTGTCGATTGTCTCTGCACGATACACGCGCACCTGAAGCACATGAGGATCATCTGGGATGGACTGAACTGAAACAAAAACATTCGTAAAGTAATTAATAAACGCATTGCGCTGAGTACATAGAAAAAAACTGGATGTGTAATGTACAAGAAGTACTCACCTTACCGAAGTGAAAAAACCCGCCTTATACATCAAGCACCTGTCCGAGCAAATTGTCAATGGTGCATGCACTACACACGCGCACCTGAAGCACATGAAGATCATCTGGAACGCAATGCACTAAAACAAGAACAATATTGAAACAATAAACGTATTGAAACGAGTTCAGAGAAATGAGACTGGATGGATAAAGTAGAAGATGATACTCACCTTACCGAGTGAAGAAACCCGCCTTATACATTTTCACTATACCAACTTGAAGTATCAAGTCAATTCCATGTTTGAAAGTCTTCAGGCGCACTGTTATTTCGATTGTCAATTTACCCCGCACTACACACGCACACCTGAAGCACATGAAAATCATCTGAAAAGGAAAGCACTGAAACAAAAACAATATTGAATGAATCAGCTATTGAGACGAATACATATACATGGATCTCGATAGATATTGTACAAAAAGATACTCACCTTACCGAAGTAAAGAAACCTGCCCTATAACTTCTCACTAAACCACCTTGAAGAACAAGCCAATTCCATGTTTAAGAGTCTTCATGCGCTACACACGCGCACGTGAAGGACATGAAAATCATCTGAAAAGGAAAGCACTGAAACAAAAACAATCTGAATGAATCAGCTATTGAGACGAATACATATAAATGGATCTGGATAGATAATGTAAATGAAGATCATCACCTTTCCGAAGTGAAGAAACCTGCCCTATACATTCTCACTAAACCACCTAGAAGAACAAGCCAATTCCATGTTTAAGAGTCTTCACACGCACTGTTTATTCGATTGTCAATTAGCCCGCACTACACACGCGCACGTGAAGGACATGAAGATCATCTGAAAAGGAAAGCACTGAAACAAAAACAATCTTGAATTAATCAGGTATTGAGACGAATACATTTAAATGGATATAGATAGATAATCTAAATGAAAATGCTCACCTTACCGAAGTGAAAAAACCTGCCCTATACATTCTCACTAAACCACCTAGAAGAACAAGCCAATTCCATGTTTAAGAGTCTTCACACGCACTGTTAATTCGATTGTCAATTTACCCCGCACCACACACGCGCACCTGAAGCACATGAAAATCATCTGAAAAGGAAAGCACTGAAACAAAAACAATCTTGAATGAATCACCTATTGAGACGAATACATATAAATGGATCTGGATAGATAATGTAAAAGAAGATACTCACCTTGAAAAAAGTGAAGAATCCTGCCCTATACATTCTCACTAAACCACCTAGAAGAACAAGCCAATTCCATGTTTAAGAGTCTTCACACGCACTCTTAATTCGATTGTCAACTTACCCCGCACTACACACGCGCACGTGAAGGACATGAAAATCATCTGAAAAGGAAAGCACTGAAACAAAAACAATCTGAATGAATCAGCTATTGAGACGAATACATATACATGGATCTGGATAGATATTGTACAAAAAGATACTCACCTTACCGAAGTAGAGAAACCTGCCCTATACATTCTCACTAAACCACCTAGAAGAACAAGCCAATTCCATGTTTAAGAGTCTTCACACGCACTGTTTATTCGATTGTCAATTAGCCCGCACTACACACGCGCACGTGAAGGACATGAAGATCATCTGAAAAGGAAAGCACTGAAACAAAAACAATCTTGAATTAATCAGGTATTGAGACGAATACATTTAAATGGATCTAGATAGATAATCTAAATGAAAATGCTCACCTTACCGAAGTGAAAAAACCTGCCCTATACATTCTCACTAAACCACCTAGAATAACAAGCCAGTTCCATGTTTAAGAGTCTTCACACGCACTGTTTATTCGATTGTCAATTAGCCCGCACTACACACGCGCACGTGAAGGACATGAAGATCATCTGAAAAGGAAAGCACTGAAACAAAAACAATCTTGAATTAATCAGGTATTGAGACGAATACATTTAAATGGATCTAGATAGATAATCTAAATGAAAATGCTCACCTTACCGAAGTGAAAAAACCTGCCCTATACATTCTCACTAAACAACCTAGAAGAACAAGCCAATTCCATGTTTAAGAGTCTTCACACGCACTGTTTATTCGATTGTCAATTAGCCCGCACTACACACGCGCACGTGAAGGACATGAAGATCATCCGAAAAGGAAAGCACTGAAACAAAAACAATCTTGAATTAATCAGGTATTGAGACGAATACATTTAAATGGATCTAGATAGATAATCTAAATGAAAATGCTCATCTTACCGAAGTGAAAAAACCTGCCCTATACATTCTCACTAAACCACCTAGAATAACAAGCCAATTCCATGTTTAAGAGTCTTCACACGCACTGTTTATTCAATTGTCAATTAGCCCGCACTACACACGCGCACGTGAAGGACATGAAGATCATCTGAAAAGGAAAGCACTGAAACAAAAACAATCTTGAATTAATCAGGTATTGAGACGAATACATTTAAATGGATCTAGATA
Organism: Hippodamia convergens; assembly: GCA_038502775.1. Lineage (NCBI taxonomy): Eukaryota > Metazoa > Arthropoda > Insecta > Coleoptera > Coccinellidae > Hippodamia > Hippodamia convergens. The sequence goes on along the minus strand of CM076607.1, from coordinate 36,009,578 downwards.
GATAATCTAAATGAAAATGCTCACCTTACCGAAGTGAAAAAACCTGCCCTATACATTCTCACTAAACCACCTAGAAGAACAAGCCAATTCCATGTTTAAGAGTCTTCACACGCACTGTTTATTCGATTGTCAATTAGCCCGCACTACACACGCGCACGTGAAGGACATGAAGATCATCTGAAAAGGAAAGCACTGAAACAAAAACAATCTTGAATTAATCAGGTATTGAGACGAATACATTTAAATGGATCTAGATAGATAATCTAAATGAAAATGCTCACCTTACCGAAGTGAAAAAACCTGCCCTATACATTCTCACTAAACCACCTAGAAGAACAAGCCAATTCCATGTTTAAGAGTCTTCACACGCACTGTTTATTCGATTGTCAATTAGCCCGCACTACACACGCGCACGTGAAGGACATGAAGATCATCTGAAAAGGAAAGCACTGAAACAAAAACAATCTTGAATTAATCAGGTATTGAGACGAATACATTTAAATAGATCTAGATAGATAATCTAAATGAAAATGCTCACCTTACCGAAGTGAAAAAACCTGCCCTATACATTCTCACTAAACCACCTAGAAGAACAAGCCAATTCCATGTTTAAGAGTCTTCACACGCACTGTTTATTCGATTGTCAATTAGCCCGCACTACACACGCGCACGTGAAGGACATGAAGATCATCTGAAGAGGAAAGCACTGAAACAAAAACAATCTTGAATGAATCAGCTATTGAGACGAATACATTTAAATGGATCTAGATAGATAATCTAAATGAAAATGCTCACCTTACCGAAGTGAAAAAACCTGCCCTATACATTCTCACTAAACCACCTAGAAGAACAAGCCAATTCCATGTTTAAGAGTCTTCACACGCACTGTTTATTCAATTGTCAATTAGCCCGCACTACACACGCGCACGTGAAGGACATGAAGATCATCTGAAAAGGAAAGCACTGAAACAAAAACAATCTTGAATTAATCAGGTATTGAGACGAATACATTTAAATGGATCTAGATAGATAATCTAAATGAAAATGCTCACCTTACCGAAGTGAAAAAACCTGCCCTATACATTCTCACTAAACCACCTAGAAGAACAAGCCAATTCCATGTTTAAGAGTCTTCACACGCACTGTTTATTCGATTGTCAATTAGCCCGCACTACACACGCGCACGTGAAGGACATGAAGATCATCTGAAAAGGAAAGCACTGAAACAAAAACAATCTTGAATTAATCAGGTATTGAGACGAATACATTTAAATGGATCTAGATAGATAATCTAAATGAAAATGCTCACCTTACCGAAGTGAAAAAACCTGCCCTATACATTCTCACTAAACCACCTAGAAGAACAAGCCAATTCCATGTTTAAGAGTCTTCACACGCACTGTTTATTCGATTGTCAATTAGCCCGCACTACACACGCGCACGTGAAGGACATGAAGATCATCTGAAGAGGAAAGCACTGAAACAAAAACAATCTTGAATGAATCAGCTATTGAGACGAAAACATATACATGGATCTGGATAGATATTGTACAAAAAGATACTCACCTTACCGAAGTAAAGAAACCTGCCCTATACATTCTCACTAAACCACCTTGAAGAACAAGCCAATTTCATGTTTAGGAGTCTTCATGCGAACTGTTATTTCGATTTCTAATTTACCCCGCACTAGACACGCGCACCGGAAGCACATGAAAATCATCTGAAAAGCACTGAAGCAAAAAAAATCGTGAAATAATCAAGTATTGAAACGAATAAATATAAATGGATCTAGATAGATGATGTAAAAGGAAATGCTCACCTTACCGAAGTGCAGAAACTTGCCCTATACATTCTCACTAAACCGTTTAGAAGAACAAGCCAATTCCATGTTTAAAAGTCTTCACGCGAACTGTTATTTCAATTGTCACTTCACCCCGCACTCCACAAATGCACCTGAAGCACATGAAGATCATCTGAAAAGGAAAGCACTGAAAAAAAAACAATCTTGAATGAATCAGGTATTCAGACGAATACATATAAATGGATCTGGATAGATATTGTGAAAGAAGATACTCACCTTACCGAAGTGAAGAAACCTGCCCTATACATTCTCACTAAACCACCTTGAAGAACAAGCCAATTCCATGTTTAAGAGTCTTCACGCGAACTGTTATTTCGATTTACCCCGCACAACACACGCGCACATGAAGATCATCTGAAAAGCACTGAAGCAGAAAAAATTGTAAATTAATCAAGTATTGAAACGAATACATATAAATGGATTTAGATAGATAATGTAAAAGGAAATGCTCACCTTACCGAAGCGAAGAAACTTGCCCTATACATACTCACTGAACCGCCTTGAAGAACAAGCCAATTTCATGTTCAAAAATCTTCACGCGAACTGTTATTTAAATTGTAAATTCACCCCACACTACACACGCGCACCTGAAGCACATGAAGATCATCTAAAAAGAAAAGCACTGAAACAAAAACAATCTTGAATTATCATGTATTGAGATGAATACATATAAATGGATCTGGATAGATAATGTAAAAGAAGATACTCACCTTACCGGAGTGACGAACCTGTCCCATACATTCTCACTAAACCACCTTGAAGAACAAGCCAATTCCATGTTTAAGAGTCTTCACTCACACTGTTAATTCGATTGTCAATTCACCCCGCACTACACACGCGCACGTGAAGGACATGAAGATCATCTAAAAAGAAAAGCACTGAAACAAAAACAATCTTGAATTATCATGTATTGAGACGAATACATATAAATGGATCTGGATAGATATTGTAAAAGAAGATACTCACCTTACCAAAGTGAAGAAACCTGCCCTATACATTCTCACTAAACCACCTAGAAGAACAAGTCAATTCCATGTTTAAGAGTCTTCACACGCACTGTTATTTCGATTGTCAATTTACCCCGCACTACACACGCGCACCTGAAGCACATGAAAATCATCTGAAAAGGAAAGCACTGAAACAAAAACAATCGTGAATTAATCAGGTATTGAGATGAATACATACAAATGGAACTGGAAAGATAATGTAAAAGAAGATACTCACCTTACCAAAGTGAAAAAAACCGCCCTATACACTTTCACTATACCACTTTGAAGTACCAAGCCAGTTCCATGTTTAAGAGTCTTCACGCGCACTGTTATTTCGATTGTCAATTTACCCCGCACTACACACGCGAACCTAAAGCACATAAAGATCATCTGAAAAGGAAAGCACTGAAACAAAAACCATCGTGAATTAATCAGGTATTGAGATGAATACATACCAATGGAACTGGAAAGATAATGTAAAAGAAGATACTCACCTTACCAAAGTGAACAAAACCGCCATATACACTTTCACTATACCACTTTGAAGTACCAAGCCAGTTCCATGTTTAAGAGTCTTCACGCGCACTGTTATTTCGATTGTCAATTTACCCCGCACTACACACGCGCACCTGAAGCACATGAAGATCATCTGAAAAGGAAAGCACTGAAACAAAAACAATCGTGAATTAATCAGGTATTGAGATGAATACATATCAATGGGACTGGATAGATAATGTAAAGGAAGATACTCACTTTACCGAAATGAAGAAACCCGCCTTATACATCGAGCCCCTGTCTGAGCAAATCCCCTGATGCACTAATTCCTCAAATCCTGTAGATCTGAAACCCGACTTTTTTCTTGTACCTCAAACAGAATGAACACACTTTGAAAGAATATATAAATTATTAATGGAGATCTATAAGATGAGGAAAAACAAAGAAGTATATATGTACCCATACGCTGTTTACTTCAATTTTGAAGTATATAGATTTAGATTCTCTTGTATATTTTTTGTCTACAACATGACCACCTTGTTCGAATGTAGCAACTGATCAGAGGGTGTGCAAATATTATTGAAGATAGCTCACATTATCAAAGGGAAGTCCCTTCCCAGTCCAAGCATGTCCTGGTCATATAAGTCACATTTTAGTTGTTTCTGGTATCTCAAGGAAAATGAAAGCATTGAAAAAGAAGAAGAGACTTCATTATCGAATCTAAAGTTGAAGGAAGATCTATTTATTTATCATATTCAAGAGCATGATCTCGAAGATTCTCACCTTACCGCTTTGAAGAGCAAACCTTTTCCAAGTTTAAGGGTCTTGTTGTGCACTTTTATCACGATTATCAATTGTTCCCGAACTACACACGGGCACCTGAGGCACAGGAAGATCATCTGTGAAAAAAACGTAAATTAGAGAATAAATCAATGAGAAAGGAGAGATTATAAAAGATCGCATCTTCTGTCTTACACCTCTACTTCTCTGGTCCGAACACTTCAACACTCCACGTATTTTAAAAAATCATCATCAGATGGTTAGACTGAAAGAACATTTGTGATAAAATTCAGGAATTTTACGAGTCATCCATTGGCAGAGTCATAGATGTTCTGCTCATTATGATGAAGGAAACTGGCATCTGGTTTATCCTCAAAAAAATCCATGAATTTCCACTCTATCTGAAACTCATATCAGTCATATCTATTAAAAAATAATTGAATTATAAAAAATATGAATGAGAAAAGCAAATTAACAAGGGCTTGAAGATGCTCTTCCTGCATGGGTGATGAAGCATTCATAATACAGTGGATTCTAACCATATTGTTGTCCCCTATAGACCATATATAGAGATCATCAGTAAATGTTTCGCCTGAAAAATATTTCTGAGAAAAATATTAAAAAATTGAGAACGGGGAAATTGCTGGAAAAATAATTTCAGTCATCCATTTGAAGCTGCATATCGATTTTCAGCTCATCATCATGAAGGAACTTTATCTAGAACGCAAATAAATCATGATATCTCAAAGAAAGAAACTTATTCATATATTCACAGAAAGAGTTCGAAGTAACATCTATTTGAAAAGGAAAAAATTGATCAGGAAACGGGCAGAAGTAATATGAGAAAGGGCCTTGAAGATGCTTTTTCGGCAAAAGTGAAGAAACTGTCATACTTCTGTACATTCTCACCATTATCTTCTTTCCTATGGCTGAACATAAGCACGTGACTGAATCTCATCGGTATCACAAATTATTTCGTTACTTTGAACAGTCCACCGTTGCTTTTTCGTAAATTGTCATTCGTGAATACAGAGTGTTCTGAATTTCATACATATTGGTTCACTATTGAAGTATTGTATGAAAATCAGGCAGTAATGAACGAGTTTCAATTTTTCTTCAGGAAAACAGTAGATTTTCCAAAATCCATGAAGGGAAGTATGAACATTTTACGTCAATTGTTTTGATATCAAAGATTTGGGAAACCCACCATTACAATTCTAAAACGTACATGTCATTTCTGATTGAATTTCAGGTACTGGACACAACAAAAGTCACTGATATCCATCGATACTGCTAGTGGAGGTAAAATTTCGAAAACGGCAAAGTTGTCTTCAAGCCTTTCAACCAAAATTTGACTCTGGTGGAATGATAACGAATGATGCATTTTAGCGTATTCTTCAAAATGAAAAATTTGTTGACGCAACCTTGTCCTTAGGTAGCAGATACAGGTTCATGAAAACGTATATATACTCCATTCTTTTATATGGTGCTGAGTCCATAAGACTTCGAAGCCTTCGAAATGTGGGTGATGCCCAGAATGTTGAAGATTTCTTGGACGGAACACAAATCGAAAGAAACTGTTCTGAGAAGAATGGTTGTGGATAGATAAATGCTGGTGGTTGTCAAAAAGCTTAAAACGAGCTACTTGGGACACATATTTAGGGGTAGGAAATATGGGTAAATATGGGTTGCTGAGAGTGATAATGGAAGGCAAGATTGAAGGTAAGAGGGGTCCTGGCAGAAGACAGTGTTCGTGGCTGAAAAATTTTAGGGATTGGACAGGTCTAAGTTCCGAATCATTGATAAGGATGATATAAGATCGAGAAAGGTTTGCCAAAATTGAAGCTGAACTTCTATAAGAAGATGGCACCCTAAGAAGGAAGATTCACATAATCAGGCAGTTGAATTGAATATGTATTTCGATAGTGGATATTTCTTTCGGAGGAATTTGGGTTAATACAGAATCAAACCGAAAAAATTTCAAAGAAGAATGTCTGAAGCTTGTATCTTACTCGTGAGACTTTGAGGGATTATTGACAATGTGAAACATTTTGATGTCGTAATAAGAATGGGCACGACTTGAGAATATGGTTATGAATGCTTTCGAAACAATTTACAATCATGTAGAGAGGAGCATTGTGAACATTTTAGTAGAAAAATAAAAAGTGTTCAGAATGCTTAACAAATTTTATCAATCTTTAAATATCGAAATTCTGATCTTATCCTTGTTCGAATGAAAACTACTGAAATACTAAAAATAAATGCGAATAAAAATTAGAAGATTCTTCTTGAGGAAGCGCTCATAACATAGGGAAAGTCGAAAATGGTCGACTTTTCATTTTTTGGGTAAAATTTTTAAAGTATGACTAATAGCTCATTTCAAGCCGACATTTTAATATCGCAATAGAAATGAGCACCTCTTAAGAAAATGGTTACGAGTGCTTCTGAAACAATTAACAATCATGTTGATCAGAAGATTGTGAAAACTTTTTAGAAAAATAAAAAGTGTTCACAATGCTTAACAAAATATTTTAGTCTATAATTATCAAATTTCTGATCTTATCCTACTTTGACTGAAAACTACTGGAATATTGAAAATAAATGAGGATGAAAATCAGAAAAATCATCTTAAGGAAGCGCTCATAACATAGGAAAAGTCAAGAATTGTCGACTTTCCATTTATTTTAGTAATATTTCTAAAGTAATTCTAATAGCTCATTTCCAGCCGATATTTAGATATCGCAATTGGAATGAGCACCTCTTGAGAAAATGATTACAAGTGCTTCCGAAACAATTTACACTTATGTTGAAAAGAGCGTTGTGAACACTTTTGTAGAAAAATAAAAAGTGTTCACAATGCTTAACAAAATATGTCAGTCTATAATTATCGAATTTCTGATCTTATCCTACTTCGAATGAAAACTACTGGAATATTGAAAATAAATGAGGATAAAAATCAGAAAATTCATCTTGAGGAAGCACTCATAACATGGGGAAAGTCAAAAATTGTCGACTCTCCATTTATTTTAGTAAAATTCTTAAAGTATTTCTAATAGCTCATTTCAAGCCGATATTTAGAAATCGCAATTGGAATGAGCACCTCGTTGAGAAAATGGTTACGAGTGCTTTCGAAACGATTTACAATCATGTTGCGAAGAGCGGTATGAACACTTTTGTAGAAAAATAAAAAGTGTTCATAATGCTTAACAAAATATATCAGTCTATAATTATCGAATTTCTGATCTTATTCTACTTCGAATGAAAACTACTGAAACATTGATAATAAATGAGGATGAAAATCAGAAAATTCATCTTAAGGAAGCACTCATATCATAGGAAAAGTCAAAAATTGTCGACTCTCCATTTATTTTAGTAAAATTCTTAAAGTATTTCTAATAGCTCATTTCAAGCCGATATCGCAATTGGAATGAGCACCTCGTTGAGAAAATGATTACGAATGCTTCCAAACAATTTACACTTATATTGAAAAGAGCGTTATGAACACTTTTGTAGAAAAATAAAAAGTGTTCACAATGCTCAAAAAAATATATCAGTCTATAATTATCGAATTTCTGATCTTATCTTACATCGAACGAAAACTACTGAAACATTGATAATAAATGAGGATGAAAATCAGAAAATTCATCTTAAGGAAGCACTCATATCATAGGGAAAGTCAAAAATTGTCAACTTTTCATTTATTTTAGTGAAATTTCTAAAGTATCTCTAATAGCTCATTTCAAGCCGATATTAAGATATCGCAATTGGAATGAGCACCTTTTGAGAAAATGATTACGAGTGCTTCCAAAACAATTCACACTTATGTTAAAAAAAGCGATGTGAACACTTTTGTAGAAAAATAAAAAGTGTTCACAATGCTCAACAAAATATATCAGTCTATAATACTTATGGAATTTCTGATCTTATCCTTCTTCGAATGATAACTACTGGAATATTGAAAATGAAGGAAGATGAAAATCAGAAAATTTATCTTAAGGAAGCGCTCATATCATAGGGAAAGTCAAAAATTGTCGACTCTCCATTTATTTTAGTAAAATTCTTAAAGTATTTCTAATAGCTCATTTCAAGCCGATATTTAGATATCGCAATTGGAATGAGCACCTCTTGAGAAAATGGTTACGAGTGCTTTCGAAACGATTTACAATCATGTTGCGAAGAGCATTGTGAACAATTTTGTAGAAAAATAAAAAGTGTTCACAATGCTTAACAAAATATATCAGTCTATAATTATCCAATTTCTGATCTTATCCTACTTCGAATGAAGACTACTGAAACATTGATAATAAATGAGGATGAAAATCAGAAAATTCATCTTAAGGAAGCACTCATATCATAGGAAAAGTCAAAAATTGTCGACTTTTTACATATTTTAGTAAAAATTCTAAAGTATTTTTAAAAGCTCATTTCAAGCCGATATTAAGATATCGCAATTGGAATGAGCACCTTTTGAGAAAATGATTACGAGTGCTTTCAAAACAATTCACACTTATGTTAAAAAAAGCGACGTGAACACTATTGTAGAAAAATAAAAAGTGTTTACAATGCTTAACAAAGTATATCAGACTATAATTATCGAATTTCTGATCTTATCCTACCTCGAATGAAAACTACTGAAACATTGATAATAAATGAGGATGAAAATCAGAAAGTTCATCTTGAGGAAGCACTGATAACATAGGAAAGTCAAAAATTGCCGACTTTCCATTTATTTTAGTAAAATTCTTAAAATATTTCTAATAGCTCATTTCAAGCCGATATTTAGATATCGCAATTGGAATGAGCACCTATTGAGAAAATGATTACGAATGCTCCCAAAACAATTTACACTCATGTTGGAAAGAGCGTTGTGAACACTTTTGTAGCAAAATGAAAAGTGTTCACAATGCTTAACTAAATATATCAGTCTATAATCATCGAATTTCTGATCTTATCTTACTTCGAATGAAAACTACTGAAACATCGATAATAAATGAGGATAAAATCAGAAAATTCATCTTAAGGAAGCTCTAATATCATAGGGAAAGTCATAAATTGTCGACTTTTCAATTATTTTAGTGAAATTTCTAAAGTATCTCTAATAGCTCATTTCAAGCCGATATTTAGATATCGCAATTGGAATGAGCACCTTTTGAGAAAATGATTACGAGTGCTTCCAAAACAATTCACACTTATGTTAAAAAGAGCGCTGTGAACAATTTTGTAGAAAAATAAAAAGTGTTCACAATGCTTAACAAAATATATCAGTCCATAATTATCGAATTTCTGATCTTATGCCTCTTCGAATGATAACCACTGGAATATTGAAAATGAAGGAAGATGAAAATCAGAAAATTTATTTTATGGAAGCGCTCATATCATAGGGAAAGTCAAAAATTGTCGACTTTCCATTTATTTTAGTAAAAATTCTGAAGTATTTCTAAAAGCTCATTTCAAGCCGATATTAAGATATCGCAATTGGAATGAGCACCTTTTGAGAAAATGATTACGAGTGCTTCCAAAACAATTCACACTTATGTTAAAAAAAGCGATGTGAACACTTTTATAGAAAAATAAAAAGTGTTCACAATGCTTAACAAAATATATCAGTCTATAATTATCGAATTTCTGATCTTATCCTACTTCGAATGAAAACTACTGAAACATTGATAATAAATGAGGATGAAAATCAGAAAATTCATCTTAAGGAAGCACTCATAACATAGGGAAAGTCAAAAATTGTCGACTTTCCATTTATTTTAGTAAAAATTCTATACTATTTCTAATGGCTCATTTCAAGCCGATATTTAGATATCGCAATTGGAATGAGCACCTTTTGAGAAAATGATTACGAGTGCTTCCGGAACAATTCACATTTATGTTAAAAAGAGCGATGTGAACACTTTTCTAGAAAAATAAAAAGTGTTCACAATGCTTAACAAAATATATCAGTCTATAATTATCGAATTTCTGATCTTATCCTACTTCGAATGAAAACTACTGAAACATTGATAATAAATGAGGATGAAAATCAGAAAATTCATCTTAAGGAAGCACTTATATCATAGGGAAAGTCAAAAATTGTCGACTTTCCATTTATTTTAGTGAAATTCTTAAAGTATTTTTAATAGCTCATTTCAAGCCGATATTTAGATATCGCAATTGGAATGAGCACCTCGTTGAGGAAATGATTACGAATGCTTCCAAACAATTTACACTTATATTGAAAAGAGCGTTATGAACACTTTTGTAGAAAAATAAAAAGTGTTCACTATGCTTAACAAAATATATCAATCTATAATTATCGAATTTCTGATCTTATCCTACTTCGACTGAAAACTACTGGAATATTGAAAATAAATGAGGATGAAAATCAGAAAATTCATCTTAAGGAAGCACTCATATCATAGGAAAGTCAAAAATTGTCGACTTTTCATTTATTTTAGTGAAATTTCTAAAGTATCTCTTATAGCTCATTTCAAGCCGATATTTAGATATCGCAATTGGAATGAGCACCTTTTGAGAAAATGATTACGAGTGCCTCCAAAACAATTTACACTTATGTTGAAAAGAGCGTTGTGAACACTTTTGTAGAAAAATAAAAAGTGTTCACAATGCTTAACAAAATATATCAGTCTATAATTATCGATTTCTGATCTTATCCTACTTCGAATGAAAACTACTGAAACATTGATAATAAATGAGGATGAAAATCAGAAAGTTCATCTTGAGGAAACACTTATAACATAGGGAAAGTCAAAAATTGTCGACTTTCTATTTATTTTAGTAAAAATTTTAAAGTATTTCTAATAGCTCTTTTCAAGCCGATATTAAGATATCGCAATTGGAATGAGCACCTTCTGAGAAAATGATTACGAGTGCTTCCAAAAAAATTCACACTTATGTTCAAAAGAGCGTTGTGAACACTCTTATAGAAAAATAAAAAGTGTTCACAATGCTCAACATAATATATCAGTCTATATTTATGGAATTTCTGATCTTATCCCACTTCGAATGAAAACTACTGGAATATTGAAAATAAATGAGGATGACAATCAGAAAGTTCATCTTGAGGAAGCACTTATAACATAGGGAAAGTCAAAAATGGTCGACTTTCCATTTATTTTAGTAAAATATTTAAAGTATTTCTAATAGCTCATTTCAAGCCGATATTTAGATATCGCAATTGGAATGAGCACCTTTTGAGAAAATGATTAAGAGTGCTTCCAAAACAATTCACACTTATGTTAAAAAGAGCGATGTGGACACTTTTGTAGAAAGATAAAAAGTGTTCACAATGCTTAACAAAATATGTCAGTCTATAATTATAGAATTTCTGATCTTATCCTAACTCGAATGAACACTACTGAATCATTGATAATAAATGAGGATGAAAATCAGAAAGTTCATCTTGAGGAAGTACTCATAACATAGGGAAAGTCAAATATTGTCGACTTTCCATTTATTTTAGTAAAAATTCCAAACTATTTCTAATAGCTCATTTCAAGCCGATATTTAGATATCGCAATTGGAATGAGCACCTGTTTGAGAAAATGATTACGAGTGCTTCCAAAACAATTCACACTTAGGTATGTTAAAAAGAGCGATGTGAACACTTTTGTAAAAAAAAAAAAAGTGTTCACCATGCTTGACAAAATATATCAGTCTATCGAATTTCTGATCTTATCCTACTTCGAATAAAAGCTACTGGAATATTGAAAATAAATGAGGATAAAAATCAGGAAATTCATCTTAAGGAAGCACTCATAACATAAGGAAAGTCAAAAATTGTCGACTTTCCATTTATTTTAGTAAAATTTTTAAAGTATTTCTAATAGCTCATTTCAAGCCGATATTTAGATATCGCAATTGGAATGAGCACCTGGTTGAGAAAATGATTACGAGTGCTTCCAAAATAATTCACACTTATGTTGAAAAGAGCGTTATGAACACTTTTGTAGAAAAATAAAAAGTCTTCATAATGCTTAACAAAATATATCAGTCTATAATTATCGAATTTCTGATCTTATCCTACTTCGAATGAAAACTACTGAAACATTGATAATAAATGAGGATGAAAATCAGAAAATTCACATTAAGGAAGCTCTCATATCATAGGGAAAGTCAAAAATTTTCGGCTTTCCTTTTATTTTCGTAAAATTTCTAAAGTATTTCTAATAGCTCATTTCAAGCCGATATTTATATATCGCAATTGGAATGAGCACCTCTTGAGAGAATGATTACGAATGCTTCCAAAACATCTTACACTTATGTTGAGGAGAGCGTTGTAAACACTTTTGTAGAAAAATAAAGAGTTCACAATGCTTAACAAAATATATCAGTCTATTATTATCGAATTTCTGATTTTATCTTACTTCGAATGAAAGCTACTGGAATATTGAAAATAAGTGAGGATGAAAATCAGAAAATTCATCTTAAGGAAGCGCTCATAAGATAAAAATAGTCAAAACTGTCGACTTTCCATTTATTTGATTGAAATTTCTAAAGTTTGACTAATAGCTCATTTCAAGCCGATATTTCGATATCGCAATTGGAATGAGCACCTCTTGAAAAAAATGGTTACGAGTTCTTCCGGAACAATTTACAATTATCCTGAAAAGAGCATTTTGAATAATTTTGTAGAAATTTTAAGTGTTCATAATGCGTAACAAAATTAATCAATATAAAAATCTAGAACTATCTATCCTACTTCGAATGGAAACTACTGGAATGTAAAAATCAATGAAGATTACAAAGTTTTCATAATGCTTTACATAATTTGTCTATCAAAAAAAATAGAATTTCTGATCTTAAAACACTTCATCTGGAAACTATTGGAATAATAAAAATCAATCTAGATCAAAATCAGAATATTAATCTTCAGAAAACGCTCATAACTTATTTCATGCCGATATTCCGATATCGCAATTTTAACACACCTCAAGAAAATGGGTCTCGAGAAAATTCAAAACTATTTGGGGAAGAGCAATATGACTACTTTTGTAGAAAAAAAGTTTTCAAATCCAGGACAAAATATATCGGTTTGAAAATATCCTATTCCCGATCTCAATCGAGTTTCACTTGAAACTACTGGAATATTGGTAATCTGAGTAACTGAAAGTCAGAAGTTTTATTTTGGAGAAGCGTTTCTATTTGTGAGAACTTCGGTTTTGAGAAATTAAATAGATTTTCAGAAAAAATCGGAACGGCACGTCTCAATATATTTGCAGCACAATTCATTGGAATTAAATATTTCAAAATGTGCTGCCATTTTTTGGGTTTTTGAAACATCTCCACAACCACAAGGAATTAAGAAAAAATTCAACGGCGCAAAGTAACATAAACCTAGCACAATTCAGCACAACCAAAAAATTTTGAAGATCCAGAAGCCTTGTCTAGAGAACTGCCCATTAACTACTTCCCTATCCCATTCGTATTTAACGAGCGCAACGTGCAAGCTCTTCATCCTCTTGATCATCAAGCCCGAAGAATATTCTGTCAATGGGTTTTAACAAAAACTGCTGAACAATCCAGGCATCAACATCATTTCAGTGAAAATATCTGCATATTCAGAAATCGTTTGTTGAGACCAGTGGTTTTAGCAAGGAATTTCCCAGGAGCTACATACCTCAACTTTCTTCAAAATACTACCTTGCCAAATTTTCTAGACTTGCTGCTTTTAAATCGATAGATGAATTTCTAGTGTACTTAAGATGGAAAGCCGCTTGCTAGATCCCCCGATTTGAATCCGTTGGACGCAAATATAATATTTGCTGTTATTTAAGACGTTAAGTGAACCAATGCATCCTTAGTGAATAACATCGAAAAGTTGCAACATCGGATTGGACTATTCTGTAGAACGATCCGAATTAAACCACGTCTTTTCGAAAAAGTACGTAGTTCTTTCATGTGACGATGTACTTCATGTATTGAAATTGACGATGGTCATATGAAACTTCTGAAAAACACAAGAAGACAAAAATGAATCGAATATCGTCTGTAATTTATCGTATTTGGTTGCGCTAGCTAGTATAGTTGATATTTTGAAAACCAAAATTCGCTCATTTCTCCAAAACGTCTCATGTTTATTTAAAACTTTTTACTTATTTTGAGGTCTGAAATTTGCTTCTACCATTCTGAAACGTTGTAATTCAGATAATGAATTAAACCGACTAATTAGAAACAACGTTCATCATCAGATTTTGGGCCCAAAAGTGCCAATGTGGAATTCCAAATGCAAACCTATCTTTTTTATTGCAGATTCGGATTAAACGGGAAATTTTGCATCCGAATTGGTTAAGAATTTTTTCGTCCATATTTTGGCCCTTCGCAGCGTTTTCATATTCATATTCTGAGGTTCTCAGTATTTTATCTTGGTGAATCGATTGAGCACATCTGAATTGGGCCCAATAAAGAAAAAATTTTGGTTTCAACTTATTCGAATGTGAAATCTCCCGCTTAATCCGACCCTGAAATAAAAAGGAAGGTTTTGCATTTGAAATTTCAAAGTTTGACCTTATATCTCTTATAAGGCCCTTCTGGACAAAGAATCTGATGGGCTCAATCGATTCACGGAGAAAAGTTACTAATTCAGAATATGAATTTTTGCAACCTGATCTGAATGAATTCTACGTTTTTTGAACAAAAAACGCTGCATAGGTCCCAAATATGAACGACAAATTTTTTGGTTTTAACCAATTCGGATGAAAAAATTTCCCGTTTAATCCGAATCTGCAATAAAAAATAAGATTCGCATTAGAAATTTCAAAGTTTGTCCTCATAATAATAATGATAATAATTCAGATCGGTACAGATACGAATTGAGTATGCCAATTTCCGAAAACAAATTCTAAAACTCACGTATTTAGGTCTTCTCAATATAAAATCCAAAGAGAGTAATATTTACTCAAACAGAATATCTGCTGCCATCTATTAAAACCTCAAAAATAGGCATTTCATGAGGTTTTATTTAATAATTTTGATTAGGAAAAACAATCTTTCAGAAAATTCATTATTCTTCCAAAATTGATTAGTAATGAAACGCAAAAATTGAATTAATGGAACCTACGTAGTTACAGTGTTGAAAAACAAAAGTATGTACCTTCATATTATGATTCTGAAGAAAAATGAACTTTTTGAAAAAAAATATGAAAAGTGCAAAATCTGACTTCGTCCAGGGAAAAGGATATTGCAAGAAAATCGTTTTTCAACATCGATAATAGGGATGGCCATCAGAAATTCAATTGGAAGTCAGCGTTCGAGAGATCACAATGGGTGAATAAAAAAAAATGTATTTTAGAAATTCACCGAAGAATTATAAACAATGTCCGTTAATTGAGAAAATTTCAGAAAATATTCACAAATAATTATCGAAATTGAAAAGAAGATATTCCCTTACCCCATTTTTCATTTGAAGTTCCTTAAATTTAAGGGCTCGAAGCTAAACACTTCACAGTAAACATTTTCTCACCGATTTTCGAACATAATTTGAAAAGAACAGCGAATTTTTCCGACGCGAACTACGTGAAATATCGATCGAAACTAAATGTAACTCTGAATCAGTGGGAACACATGCTTTACATACTTTTTTCAACATTTCAAAACCTGGTTCGCAACCGATATAATGAATCATAGTTCCATAGAGATTAGCTACAAATATAGGTTGGTACATATACAAATTGAGTAGCCCAATTTTCGAAAACAAATTTTTGAAAACTCACGAATTTTGGTCTTTTCAATAAAAAATCTAATGAGTCATATATTGTTTTGAGACTAGGCATTCAAGAAAACATGAAAGATTTGAAGCATTCCAAGAAATGTGGTAAGGATGCTTCTTAAAATTTTTCATCGGAGAAAACACAGAATTATGATTTTAAACAAAATGACACTGAAGATTTATGAACAAAAAATATGTTAGTTGAGATAATTTCACAAAGGATCTACGGATAATTAGCAAAATTGAAAAGTATTCTAAGACTTACCCCATTTCCCATTCGAAAGTCCATGGGTCGAAACCAAACACATCACACCGATTTTCGAAAATAGTTCACAGCGAATTAACGCGACGCGCACTACGCAAAATATCGATCTAAACTAATTATTGCAATGCTAAATCAGTCGCAACACGTGCTACGCACTTTTTTCAAGATTTTAAAACCCGGTGGACAAGTGAGTTACAATCGATACAATGACTCATAGTTGAAATATGAACTACAATGCCATATTTATATAAACGCTGAAAATGGGTAGATTTTATATTTCAGATTGACGTTCAATGAATGAAGAGTATCGAAATTTTCAATTTTCGGTCGATGTTTTAATTGCAAGGATATTTTGAAAATTCTCTAATTCAGTGACGCAGAATTTTTTCATGAAATTTTTCATAAATTTTCAATGAGTGAGCTTTATGTTTTTGCTATAGAAGATGCCTACTCTTCTATTAAATACTGCCCTACTAACAAGTAATGTGCTCTCTGCAAAATTTGAAAAATTGACTTTTTTGTTTCAAAGTCTTCTAAACATATATTTAAATGTATAAAATAAAATCTTCATGTATGCTTCTTGAATGTCTTCTTCTACATCTTAATGTCTTGTCCTCACTGAATTAAAATCCCTGTTGACTAAGATAAATGGTCTGATCTCACATACACTCAAAACCTAAATTTTGTAGATAGGATCATTTATGTTCGGACAGCAGAATAGTTAAAGAGAGTTCTGTGTTGAACAAAACCGTTTCTTAAAATAACAAACGAAAAGACAAAGGCTAGAAAGTAGTTTCATTTTTTTGAGGAAAATCATCAGTTTCATTTACAATACTATCATCTGTTCGAATACAATGACTTCGAAAATTATTTGAGTTCGGAATACGCCTTTTTAGCTCTAGTATCTCATTCCTCTGTCAAACAGTGATTAGCCTTCTTAATTGTCAATACGCTCAAAATTATCATTTAAAATTTTCTTCATTACTTACAATTCAGATATTTCATAGTTTTCGTCAAGAATGAAAAATCCTCTCGTACAATCATATCATATCTATTGAAATATTGTCCGGAGGTCTTTGAATTTTCCTGAAAACTTAATTTGGGTTTTCTCTCCCAGTCTCTGAAACAAAAAACGATGAGAAAAATTTATTAAATAATAGAAGAAAGGCCCCTGCTTAAAAATTTGAGCACTAATTCGTCAGGGGCCAAAACTTTACAAGAAAAAATTGTTGCCTGACAATGAACAAAAAGAAAACACTTTGAACTCTGAAGCGTAACGTTTCGGAGTCTAAATCAGAAAATTAGTAATTGTCTGACGAAGAAATCTGATTTAGACTCCGAAACGTTACGCTCCAGAGTTCAAAGTGTTTTCTTTTTGTTCATTGTTAGGCAACAATTTCTTCTCGTAAAGTGACAAATTATTGCTCAAATTTTTACACAGAGCCTTTTCTTCTATTATTTAAAAAAAAAAAAATTCTAATTGTTTCTTGTTTCAGAGACTGGGAGAGAACAATTAAGTTTTCACAATCATATCATCTCTATTATTAACAAATAATAATTACGAAACTTTGTCTGAACTCTGAAAGCAGTTTATCGTAAGCTTTTTAAATTTCATATTTATCACCCCCTACGCTTCGCACTACCTACTATTACCCTACTTTGTTTTTGCAAATGAGAATATGTATATGAATTGTGATGCAACAAATGAAAGGTAATTTGATTACCCTATGAGTGATGTGGGTGTAGCTGAAATTGGACTTGGTTGTGGCGTTTTTCCATCTAAAAATCAGGAAATAATTTACAATTTATGATTGGGGAGTACTTCAATCGGATCATTATTATTTTACCAATCATTATTGAGGAAAATCTACATGGATTTGTACTTTCGAAAGCAATCCTATACTTCCTTGAATTTGAAATCTATCACCCATTTCGCTCCTAATCCATCTACTGTTTTTCCTTAAACAAAAACACAAATAGCAATCCATATATTCCTTGAAAAAGAAACAGTAGAAGGGCGTGGAGCGTAAAGGGTGAGACATTTCAAATTAAAAAAAGCATGGGAAAATCTGCTCTCGAAATTACAAATCCATGAATTCGTGGATTTCCTTTAATAATAATTAGTAAAAGAATAATGGTCTGATTGCAGTGCTCTCCAATCAATTAATTCCCGAATTTTTAATAAAAACACGCCTCAACCAATTCTTCTTTCAGCCACATCTCTGATTAGGTAATCAAATTACCTTTCATTTGATGTGCCTATCATAATCCATATTTATTCTCATATATGTAATAGAAGTAAAGGGGTGCTTGGTGAGAAATATAAAATTCAAAACAGCATACGATACGCTTTTGAAATTGACAATCAACGAGGAGGAGGACCATTTTACAATTTTTCGTAGAAGAATTATTGACGAGTTACGTTACTTTTTTGGCACTCTGTAGAAAGAGAATTGTTTTCTGGCTCGGACAAAGATTGGATGATTAGTGTCGTGGCCAGGAGTAGTGATGAAATTACCATAGTTAGGATAATAACACATGTAGGTATTGTTATGGTTCAAAAGTATATAATTTCAATCAAAATTCAATGAAACAGATGTAAAGAAATAAAATTGACAGATTCAGGTACAGAAAATTATTGTGTAGTTCTATGAACATTGAATACTATGGATAAAATGAATCAAGAAACTGTAAGGATGACAGATGAGAGAAACTATGGAAACGGAGAGAAGAGTTGAATGATGGATGGAGTGAGAAATTGAATCAAAGGGGAAATGAAACAGAATTTAAAGGAAGAAGTTGAGATGAAAGGTTTCACAAAACTTTAATTCTGCGATTAAAAAACCTTACGTAAATTCGAACCAATCGAATCACTCCTTTTGAAATTTCAACGAATAGCCGTGGCTCCAATTAATTTAACGGTATAAACAAAGTTTTGTGAAACCGACCCTAAGGGGCAGAAATTAAAGGGAAAATTACATTGGACGTATGTGTGGAGTAGCTGGAATCGAAGATAGAGATTGAAGTACAAGAATTCATCTGATCAACAATTGTGATATTGAGAAGTTTAAAGTGAGTTGAACTATGAACATTTATTTTAAATTGGAATATTGAATTTTCAATTATAGAGATAGTGATAGTTGTTATTTATTAAAGATAGATAATGTAGGTTATTTTCAATTCATTTTTTAAAATTCATAAAGCTTATTATTATTATCATTATTTTCGTGTATTTGAGCAAATTATATTAATTTTCAATTGTATACCTAAATCTATTAATTTGATTGACATTATTTTGAACCCCAAAATGAGATAAAAGTTTTGGCCGGAAATTTCGAAATTTTAATCATTTTTTTTTATTTCGAATTCAAATTCAATTAAAAAAGGATAAACTAGAGAATTTTGATACCATAACAGTATATTGAGTTTTGCTTATAATTATTAGATTGCAATTTATTTGCCTTGTTTTTCCATTGTCATGTTCGCAGTTGACCTATCGTCAAAGCATCATAACAATCACTGTATTTCAGTTATGATCACTCGTTAATAGTAATATATATATAGAATTCTGATCTTTAAAGAAAGGATAGATAATAATCAGCTGCTGATAAAAATTGTCTTGATATTATTTCCTGTAGGGGACCCCAAAATCAGCATCTAGCCTTCCTCTTACTGATGTGTCGAACAAAACATAGGAACTCCCAATTTTTTTCTCATTCCTGAAATAATCCCCTTTTTCGTCGCCCAAACAAACCCAAGGATTCTCGGACCTGCCCCTTATCCTTAAGTTGTAATAACGGACACCGGCATCTAATAACAACTTTCAACGCGCATAAACAATACGTTACACGTACGTAAGATGCGTCCACGTCCAAAAATCCGACTAATCTGCATATCGACGAAATTCCTCTCAATTTACAACGATAACAGCCAGATGCACGGGTAATTGGGGGCATAAACACCGTTCATAGTCCATAAATAATGGCGGAGACTGTAATTTCGGATTCGAAATCGACTGTTCGAGGGTTATCTCGCGTACCCATCTGATGCGCGCGCGCATCTGGGGAGGCGACTTTAAAATCACGCCGTCGCTCCCTCGCGGGTGTCCCTCAGGGCAGCGTTTTATCATATCAATTGCATCAAATCTCGGGCGAAACGCCAATTTACAATTCAGGCAAACCTTCTCGGAGAAGATAAAAATGCACCCCAGCTGTTTGGAAAGCAATCGAAAAAATACTGATTTCGAAGGATCCGGAGGGGTGGTAGAACAGGGGAAGTATGAAGGATTTACGCTGTTTCTGTCCATAGACGATAACTCGGGTTGTTAGCCCTCAATTAACTAAGGTTGAATATGAGGTTACAAATGAACTGCTCCACAAGAGTAAAGGATAAGGTATTCATTCGTTTTGAAAAGTATGTAATCTTCAAGAAAATCGCTATAAAATCATTTAAAACTCAATAACAACTTGAATCAGAGATATTTCGTCAATATGGTCGCCTTTTTTCTGAATTTGCATATGCTTCATGAATTATTATTATTATTCATTTGGAATAAGAAAGGAGGCACTAAGCCTATAAACTTTCAAACAATAAAAAGAAATCAAAGGGAATACATGTGTGATACAGACTAGAAAAGGAAAAATTACATAAAATCAAGATAAACTTCAAAAATACCCATCAAAAGAACGTGAACAAATGAACAGACAACAGACACTGTAGTTATTATCAGAACAAATACCAGTCTTTTCACTACATCACACTCAGAAATATTTGTCCAAACGATTTTTGAAGGTATTCACCGACAGTGCACCAACTACCTCAGCAGGAAGGGAGTTCCACGTATTAAAAACACGGTTACACAAAAAATCTTGTCTTGCATTAGACCGGAACACGTCACGCTTCAATCTGTACTGATGGCCACGCAGGTTGTTAGTGTTCATAGAAAATATGTTCCCCTTTTGAAAATGAATCAGTTTATCAACGGCTTCAATTTGAAACGAATTTTCAGAAAATTCCAAGACTTAAATTAAAAAACGCTGAGGCTAATAGGGCTATCGGAATGCTATAGGGTGGCCTTACTCAGGTTGTTGTTGCAGAAAGCCTCCAAGTAAGCCAAATTGTGATATCTCGACTTTGAAATAGATTCAGGGATTTAGGTTCCGTGTTGGAGAGACCAAGGATTGGTGGGCAGCGAAAAACAACACCTGCTCAGGATCGTTTCATCACCGTTTCGGCAAGAAGAAATCCTACATCTACGTGAAAAATGCTACGGAATACAAATGCAGATGGGGTCCAAGTTTATACACATGACGTTTGAGAGAGGTGAATCTAGGTTCTAGACGTCCATTAAGAGGAGTTCCATTAACACGTGACTATGAGCGTCAAAGACTGGAATGGGCGAGGCAACAAATCAATTGGAACGATCAATGGCGTAGTGTCCTTTTCACAGATGAATCCAGATACGCACGATTTTCAGATTCTCGAAGAATAAGGGTATGGACAATCCCACGTATACCCGTAAACGTCGCTATGTCCAAGAAGTCCATTAATTCCGAGGGGGTTGTGTTATGGTACAGGCCGGGATATGTTTCAATGAGCGCACAGATCTAAACATTTGTCCTGGGAATATGACCGCCTCACACTATAGGGAACTCAATTACTAGACGATAACGCTAGACCGCACCGTGCAGCCATAGTTGAGAATGCGCGCAAAGAGCTCGGTATTCCACATTTACCAATACCTCCGTACTCACCAGATGTGAATTGCATAGAACATGCATGGGATATGCTCCAAAGAAGATTAGATAATCATCAACCTACCCCAGAATCCTTAAATGACCTGAGAGAGCTTCTGCCCTGTTTATGGAACCAAATTCCTCAAGAAATATTCAACAACATCGTGAGTAGTATGCAAAGAAGATGTCAAGCTGTTATTGATACCCGTGGAGGCCATACATTGTATTGATAGTGTCAAAATGCTTGAATTCTCTGGGAATGAAATTTCGTTATTTAACTCGATTTTTCTTAACCACCGCTGCAGACCTACAGGCTAAAATTAATTTTATTTCCTGCATATTAATATAAATTTTCATCACAAAATCTCTTTTAAACGTTATTTTTTTGCAATATAAGTCAATATCCCTAACTCATGTGGATCAGTTTATTGGGACCAGTTTCATAATCAATTTTTTTCTATTTCAATATCGTAATGATTTCATTACACTTCTATAAGTTGTGCTGTAATGAACTCTCTCCACTAATGTCAAGAATATCCACTAGAAGTTTGTCGATCTAATTATGGAACACCCTGTATGGTTCAACTTTCAACCCAATTCAGATAATTGTAGATTTCCAATTTTGAGACTCAGTTTATTTTCAATTGAAGTGTTTCTCAAGATCGCTATTAATAGGTAGGTATGATATGTTAATTATGTGCTTCTGCCTGAGAACTTCACTTACTTAGAATTTTCACTTCTTAAGTATAATTTCGGGAAAACTCCTCTGTAGTTTTGATTGATATTCATTGCAATGCAATTATCATCGAAACACCTCAAACACGAATAGTTTAAATTTGAATGTGAAGTTAAAATACGACTGGTGTAGCTGTCAATTTCAGGTAGAATGTTTTCCAATATATTTTCAACATCTGTAAAATATCACTTTCAAGTGAATCCCTCCATAATTTGATGTATTGTTGAAAATGAGGATATTTTTTTAGTCGACATCGTCAAACATTCGACAGACCAATAGATAACAACCTTCGTTGCAATATTTCATCAAATTCTTTCAATAGTTTTCAAATTTTTTTCAGGTATTCGCCGAAACGGAGGATGGGAATAATAAAGAATTACCCTCATTTTCACAGACATGCTGACATAAATCATGAAAATAAAACTCAACGTTTCCTTATCATCCAATTTCTCATTGAAAACGCTGTTCGGGGTCTGCTTCCTCATGAAATTAGTGCTAATTTACTTTGTAGAAAAACGGGTAATTCTCAACTTTTCCCTGGTTCGAATTAATTATGGGGAAAAGTTTGTCTGGAAATTCTGCAAAGTTGGCTGCGTAGTAAAAGGGATATCATATCTGGAATAATTAGGGGAACGGAGGTTGGGTACATAATGGATGTCTTAGGAGGCACTCTAGATATTTTATGCCAAAAAAGTAATCCAAGCCTCAGATGGGGATCAAGATCCACAAAACGAAGTACTTCTGGTTAGTTGAATTCATTTTTATCTTGCAGAAGAGTAACAATGGTTTAAAAGGTCATATCACCTTTCGAATATCCTTGAAAACTGCACATTCGAAGAACGAAAGTTTATGTCACTTCGGGTTAAACCGGTCCCATGAACCTAAAAAAATTGTTTCCAGGAGAAGTTAATCAAGTTAACGCAAATAAGAATTCCTGACAGCTGAAAAAACCCCTTGGAATATTTTGTAAATAGGGATACATTCCAATGTTAACAACCTGTAGATTTTTATATGTAAATTCCTTCTTCCTTCGTTAATTGAAAATTCCATTGATATTACAGGGTATTTCAATTTCAATTTCAAAGGTAGCCACGACAAACCTAATTCTTTTCAAATGAGAATCCATTTGTTCATTGCTCAGCTATAATCTAAGTTGAATAAAAGTATAACACATAGTTCTGCTCTAAATTGATTATTTACCGAGATATTCGGAAAAGTCTGATTTTCCTTTCCAAAATTCTCTGTTTTAATTCCTGAAAGAGTTGGAGTGAAAAGAAGACAGTTGTATGATGATCTATTTATTTATGCTGATGATATTGCTCTGGCTTTTCATCATTCTTATTTTCAAACAATAGAAAGTTCATTTGAATGATCATCAGAAATATAGAAAATTGAGTGTAACTTTCGGTTCTTCTCCCTTAAAACATAATTTCAATCCTAGATACCTAGGAATCACACTCGAAACAATATTTTTCAGAAACTAGCTGGTTCCTCATGGAGCACAGATGCAACAATACTAGTACGGCAGCGCTTGCTTTAGCTTTTTCTGCTGCTGAATATTGATGCCCTGTTGGTTGAAGAGTGTTCATGGAAAAAAATCGATGCCCAACTAAATTTTTCTATGAAGATTATTACTGGTACTATCAATTTTCCTGAAAATTCAATTTGGGTTTTCTCTCCCAGTCTCTGAAACAAGAAACAATTTCAATATTTCAATAAATACCTGGAACTATCAAGTCTACACCTATTCCTTGGTTACCAGGCCTCTTAAATATTGTCCCATTAAATTTTTAGAACAAATTCAATTCCTTCCTAAATTAATTTCCCATACTCACCTATATTCCAGATAATAAGGTCCCCAGATTGAAGTCGCGTAAACCTTTTTGGTCAAATTTTCTGATCGATATGAATAGAAGCGACAAAGAAATTTGGCAATCTGAATGGAATGTACACAATTTTTTCAATAAAGATCTTATTTCTGATCCTTCCATCAGTGTTCCTGGTTTTGATCTTCCCAGGAGAATATGGTCGGTTCTAAATCGAATTAGAACAGGCCCTGGACGATGCAATAGCATGGCTCTTCCGATGGAATTCGGATGGGAGCACTATTTGTGAGTGTGGGGAAAATGAAGAGACTATAGAACATCTCATAAATAGTTGTCCCATTTATAAATTTCAAGATGGTTATATAAAGTAACAAATGCATTTCTAAAATGGGTTGTCAATTTCAAAATAATTTGATTTATTCTAAATAATTGTTTTTTTTTCTGCTTTTTCTGTATATTCCTCTATCCTTTAGTAAGCCTTCTTGAGAGAATAAATTTTAGTACTCTTTTAAGTTTCCTTCTATCTGATTCCTTCAGTTCAGATGTTTGTTGAACACTTAGGTATATAGCCAGATAGTTCACGTTTGTCTGCGTTCACAACGTCTGCTCCAATTTAAATCACGATACGAAATGTGCTTGTCCAAATCTCCAACCACCTGATCCAATCAGCAAAATTTTTTATTTGTATCGCCCTCCACATAAAAAGGCCCACAACTACCCGAATCAATGTCCGACCACTGTCGCATCCCTGGAAACACCCGTGAAATCTCAGTAGGTAAACATCGAACACGTCTTCATCAGATTCCTCTTGTTCCCTTTCAACATCCACAGAAAAATGAACCAACGAATCGCTCAATAGTTGTTCGCAAATAATAGAGAGTTTCGACCCCGATAATTTCATTTTCTTCCTCATAACAGAATTGATCATCGAAGGATCTTCGATGCTATATATCACAAGCGATATTTTTGCCATAGAAAAAAATTGTTGAGTGTTAACCCCCAACTTCAAAACTGCTTGCATTTCCCAAACTTCGAAAATGCAAATAGGAGGGTAAAAGGATATTTCTCAATATTTATTATTCCAAGAAAAAGAACTTGACACAAATCACAAATTGTTAATCTTGAAATAAAAAAAACTGCTTGACAAATTCTTTTTTCAGTCACACCGCCCAATGTTCAATCGAATGTGCTTTCAGTTTTCATTTGATACATCTCAATTCAAATATTTCCAATTGGAAAAAAACAGTAGATGTCTGTGGAACGTAAAGAGTGAGAGATTTCAAATTAAAAAAAGCTTTTTTTTCTAAATTACAAATCCATGGATAAGCGGATTACCCTAAATAATAATTAGTATAATGATAATGGTCTGATTTCAGTACTCCCCAATCACAAATTTTAGATTATTCCTAATATTTTAATGAAAAATCTGCACAATCAAATATACTTTTAGCCTCATCGCTGAATATGTAATCAAATTACCTTTCATTTGATATATCATAATCCATATCTTCCCATTTGAGAAAATAAAGTAGATAAATTGCTTACGAAATTTAAAAACGACAGATGCGAGGATTTTTCTCTATATTTCTTCGTACAAGAATAATTGACTTTAGTTTTTTTGCACGCAATATGTTTAAATAACATTATATTAGGTTTCACAAAAAATTATCATCAATCAATCATGTAATCAAGGGCTCTAGAAGTTTGAAAGGTATCCTCCATATATTCCTCTATTCTTTAGTGAGCCTTCTTCGAGAGAATAAATTTCAGTACTCCTTTAAGTTTCCTTCTATCTGATTCCTTCAGTTCAGATGTTTGTTGAACACTTAAGCATCTAGCCAGATAGTTCACGTTTGTCTGCGTTCACAACGTCTGCTCCAATTTAAATCACGATACGAAATATGCTTGTCCAAATCTCCAACCACCTGATCCAATCAGCAAATTTTTTTTATCTGTATCGTCCTCCACATAAAAAGGCCTACAACTACCCCAATCAATGTCCAACCACTGTCACATCCCTGGAAACACCCGTGAAATCTCAGTAGGTAAACATCGAACACGTCTTCATCAGATTCCTCTTGTTCCCTTTCAACATCCACAGAAAAATGAACCAACGAATCGCTCAATAGTTGTTCGCAAATAATAGAGAGTTTCGACCCCGATAATCCGGTCAGTAGCCATACATAATGAATGGCTGGGATCGAACGGGAGATTTGTATAAACAGATACATGTCAAGCAGGCTGTGTGGCATCACCGTGAAGGGTCTGGATGAGTGCCATGCGTGCCTAATTATTTGAATAGGCTTGATCCTTGCCGTGGGTGGATATTTGCCATGTTCAACTCGCTCGACAAACAGGAATCCGTTCACAATGTATCCCACGAAAAGTTCGTTTCGAGATGTACAGGGTCATCTGAAAGCTCGTCGACGAACATTGGCAGATAGAAATGGCAATAGTTAACTAAGGAAGCTAAAATATTTGGTTTTCATACAAAATCTTGATTGGAAAAAATACATAAACGGGAGCAGGCATAATTTTTTTCACATTCTAGGAAACATTGATGAATGGAAAAACGCAGAGAAAGACAAAATGTATCAATCCATAAAATGAAAATGGCATAAATTACATTCTGACATAATCACAAAATCACAGAACTGGAA
The DNA here is from genome assembly GCA_038502775.1 of Hippodamia convergens. Taxonomy (NCBI): domain Eukaryota; kingdom Metazoa; phylum Arthropoda; class Insecta; order Coleoptera; family Coccinellidae; genus Hippodamia; species Hippodamia convergens. Next base: position 35,982,518 of record CM076607.1, on the reverse strand, counting down.
ATCAACATAAAATTCAAATAAATCTTAGACATAACTGTACTTCATACAAAAGAAAAGCTTGAAGAAAGAAAATGATATAAAGGGTCTTCGACATAATTTACCGCGAATCGAGCCCTGTTCCCAAACTTCAACAATTATATACGAAGTTTGATCCCAGATCATACGCAGAATCAAAGTGACAATTGTTACAGTGACAATGACACAGTTTCGTAATAGTATATATTCTAAAACAAGTTGCAGAATGAGATCCTATTTTAACACGAATGCGAAATGCCTTCTGCAAATAGTATTAGACGATATTTTCTCTATTTCATTCGAGTTTTGTGAAATACTCTCGAAATTCCAATAACAATTCAGATAAGTAACTTTTGTATTGTAACTTGGCAGTTGGTGTGACTTACAAAAATCGACAGAAATTTGAAAATGATTTGATTTGAAAATTGCGAGAATCTGAGATCAGTGTAAAAAATATACCTGAAAACAATGCTGTAATATAATGGAATTTATTATAGCATTGTTTACTACTTTTGATAATGTAATGAATTCATTACGATACTGAAATACAGAATATTTATTTATGATATGAGTGTTAAAAGTGACGTTTTATTTTATGAGTGAAAAAGTTTCACGAACAAAATAAAATCACTTTTGACACAAATACCATACAATGTTTTTTGTACAACTGCCTTATTTTGATAATGAAATGGGCGAATTAGCAATGACAATAAACTTCAAAATGTATTTCAATATTTAAATAATCAAAAGGTTGTTGTGAATGGCAAACGTTGCCATCGTTATGATTACTAACAAATGAGAAAAGACGCTGTCATTTGAATTTCGTTCCAGTCCGATTTTCGTCTTAGGTTTTCAACTGCTTGATATGTTTGTCGAGAGTCCAATTATTAATAAAAGTGACGATTTAATTGTTGATATTGAAGAGTCTGCAAGAAGAGCAAATATGGAACTCCTTCCTAAAAAATCTGTTCAGCAGTACGATATTGCATAGAACAATTTCCTGGCTTGGTGTAAATTGAAAAATGGAGAAGGGAACTTCAGTAAAACTGTTTTTCTGGCGTACTTAGAAGAAAAATCTGAAATATGAAGTTCATCAACTTTGGGGAGCCAATTTTCAATGATAAAGTAAAGCACTCTTGTTCAAAATGGTGTGGATGTTAGTAAATATTTTAAGGTAATAGCATAGTTAAAACGGAAAAGTGAAGAATATCGTCCCAAAAAATCGAAAATACTCACTCGCGAACAAGTTGAAAAGTTTATGAAGGAGGCACCAGATGAGAAATACTTGATTGTTAAGGTACCAACTATTTTCGGATTATTTGGAGCCTGTCGGCGTGAAAAATTGTGTAATTAATCAATCGAAATAACAACTAAACCATTGAATATACAACTTCCAAATACAAAATCGAAAATCAGTCGTTCTTTCAATATTATTGGGAAGTATGTAGACTATTTTCATAAGTACTTTGCACTGCGCCCTTCAGTCATCAAACATCGTCGTTTTTTCCTGAAATACATAAATAATAAATGCACTGCCAATCCAGTTGGTATTAATACATTTGGGAAAATTCCATCTATTGTTGCCGAGAATTCTTCAAACTGCCAGAACCAAAGTAATTTACAGGACACTGTTTTCGAAGATCCTCCGCTTCATTGCTAGCAGAATCAGGAGCAAATATTACGCATATAAAAAAACATGGTCGATGGAAGTCTACGACGGTAGCTGAGGGCTATGTTGATCATTCCATTGCATATAGAAATGTCATGGCTGAAAAAATACTCCCAATCTCAAAAGATTTTGGATCATCATCATCCAATATTGTACTTTCGGTTTCTACAAGTACTGATGGTGCTGAGGATTCTAATAATGTGTTGCGAAGCTCCCTAACGTCACAGGGCATTTATGTTAGTAATTGTTCTAGTTTTACGATTAATATTAATGTTCTTAAATAATGATTGTTAAATATTGATAATGAAAATTTGCAATTGCTGAATTTTGTTGCCCCAGTATTGCCAAAGTATTGAGATTTATTATGTTTTTGTATTGATTCCAGATAGTACGAAAATACGCAAAAAAGACAACTCGTCAAAATGAAAGAAGCGCCAGTAATGTGTTTACCGAAGCTCAAGATTTATAGATTGTGAAATATATAATGGAGATCATATAACTAAGAGTTTTTGAGTTAATAAAATATGTTATTTCACCTACACGTACCTAATACACGAAGCTATAATATATAGACGCAATACCCCATTTTGCATTCTGCTCCGTATAGACCGTATAAGGGGCAAAACTGGGTAAATCCTGTTTACTGAAAAATACATGAAAAAAACTACGTAAAAATTTTTGTTTCGTTATTTAGTTGGCTGAAGTCGAAAGAGAACTTACTTATCTAGCTAAATTCAAAATGGCTGTGTTGAGTTACTATGTTTAATAGAAAAATCAGAATCTTGAAGTTACAGCACTACTTTCCGTACTATAATGAACTCATTACGATAGTGAAATAAAGAAATACATACCTACACAAATAGTATATAACATTTCTAGCAAGGTAAGAGGGTATTTACTGGTGAATGGAGGATAGCCAGTAAAACCCGTTACCTTGCGTGTATTGTTTTATATTTTATTTGTTTCTCATTTGTAAAAAGGTTAGATAAATTCTAAAAAAATCTCAATAATTTGTCGCAAATGTGGTAAGCTAAGGAAGCCTTGCCATGAACATGTCTGTTTATTTATCTTTACATTTGTTTTGGCGAAAGCGAAAATGAATGAACCAAAAGAAATTATTGAGGCAGCCAGCAGTGTAGCATCAAGTTTATTGTCTGCAAAATCAGCTTCAAGGTACGAGCGAGAATACGACGACTTCAAAAAGTGGCAAAACAAAAATAGTGTGATTGGGGTAACTGAAGATGTTTTGTTGATCTACTTGAATCAACTATCAGCTAGATTCAGCCCTAATACTTTATGGGCAAAATGGTCTATGCTGAAAATCTGCTTGGAAATGAAAGAGAATGCCCCTATTCGCAGGTTTGTTTTCCTTAAAAGATTTATTGAAAAATATTATGTTTAATTGTCATTTGCAGATTTCAAAAGGTAATAGCGTTTCTGAAACGAAAAAATGAGCTTTATACGCCAAAAAAGGCCAAGGTATTAAGTAAAGAAGAGGCTGAACAATTTCTTTTACATGTTCCTGATGACTTGTGGTTTCTGGCGAAAATTGTTACAATATTTGGGATTTTTGGATGTTGTCGATGTGACGAAATTCTCTCCTTAAACATGAATGATGTAGAAGATATGGAAAAATACGTTATTGTGACATTGCGGCAAACAAAAAATTTAAAAACAAGAAGATTCACCATAACCGATGATGGCCGCAGCTTCAAGCCCAAGAAAATATATAAATCTTCGGCCTCCTGGAACAGAAAGCCTGAGATTTTTTTGACATACCGACATGGAAAGTGCATTTCCCTTAATGCTGGTCAGCACACTATTGGTGGTGTCCCAAAGCAAATAGCGAAATATTTAGGCAGAATTGGAGCCACTATGGTTGCGGATTCGGGTGGAGATATTTTAGCACTAAAGCGTGCAGGAGGGTGGAAGAGCACCGAAATTGCGACGAGTTATGTCGATGATTCGGTGAACAAAAAAATCGAAATGTCTAGCATTTCGGTAGTAAGGAGAGTACAAATGTTCTGCAGTCCTCGAGTTCAGCAGGTTCTGAGTCAACAGATGGTTCATCATTATCAGTATCAACTCTTTCATCATCAGAAATCTGTGTTACTGGAAATAACAATTGTACCATGATTTTCAACATATTTGACGATAAAACACAATTTATAATGTAAATAATACTACTATTTTGTAAAAATTTTGCGAGTTAACTGTCAGTTTTACAAGTTTGTGACTTGATAAAATAAACTTTCTGGATTAATGTTGTGTTTTTGGAAACTGACGTTTACAAATGTGAAACAAAAAAATGGTGTTTTCTCTTGAAATATAATTGCATATCGTTGCAAAGTATAAATCATCCACTTCCATGGCAACATCGAATATATGTATACATAAAAGTTTGTCACATAATCTCCTTTCTCTTCCTTGACCATCTAGCCTTTCGAGTCCCATAGACTTATCATAAACTTAGAATAAAAGGTCTTGGCGACTTTCAACAAAAACGACAAAACTAGCACATGATCGGAACCCCCATTTTTCATTCTTGCGACTCCATTGTCGTCATCGCGAATACCAGAAAGAACGGGAGCAGAGAAACGCAAACAACTTCTCCTCTGTGGAATATGCCTGCGAATATAATAACAATGCACCGATCTTCGGCCCCGTACAGAGAATACGAAGATAAATGAAATGAACTTTGGATAAGAAATAGAGTAAACAGCACTTGTCGCCTAGGGCTAAGAGCTGTAACGTTACGGATGAACGGGGGTAGCTACCCCGAGAAGGGTGATCGTACGAATGAACAATATGGCCGGTTGCGGAGCTTTGTTTATTGTGCGTCCAGACGTGAAATCTGAAGGGTTACAGTTTATTAATTCGCTTCTCGAGCTATTCCAAGCTATTTTTTTTTTTTTTGATAGATCGAAGCCGGGTTTTTTAGCGATTTGGATTTTGTACTTGTTCGGAAAGAGGGAACTTTGGAAAGGAAGGATGTTCACATTGGAATAGAAATAGATTTCATTCATTCGAAAAGCTTGCAGCTATGTGTGAAAATGGAATAGGTATGTCGATTAGAAAATGAAAAACTCTTCGTTGAGTTTTGTGTTATTTTGAACACATAGGGGTTGCTTTTAGGAGTTGAAAAATAAAAACAACTAAAACTAACTTTGATCCAGAATTCTGTTATGAAATTGATTGAAATTAATTGATAATATTAATAAGACCCCATTTTTATACATTTTATGCTGAAAGGGGGTGGTTTATATGGTCTTGAAGTATATGATGACCTTTCATCAAACTTCATAAACCTTTCTCTATTACAGCATCGTTATAAGTTGAGTTATTTTGAACAGATAGGGGTTGCTTTTAGGAGTTGAAAAACAAAAACAACTGAAACTAACTTTGATCCAAAAATCTGTTATAAAATTGATTGAAATTAATTGATAATATTAATGAAGCCCCATTTTTATACATTTCATGCTGAAAGGGGGTGGTTTATACGGTCTTGAAGTATATGATGACCTTTCATTAAACTTCATAAAAACGCTACTGAAGCCTAAAAATTACTTTTCTCTATTTCAGTATCGTAATAAGTGCATTATAATACTAAAAGTAGTGCTGTAATGAAACTCGTTACAGCAATGTTTTCAGTTATATTTTTCGTTTTGTGGTTGTCAGTACTGACCTCCGAACCACTCAATTTTCGAATCAAATCAATTCAAATTCCGCAATATGTCAAATTTCGTTAGTGACACCAACTGCCAAGATACGATACAAAAGTCACTAATCAGAATTTTTATTTGAATTTCGAGAGTTTTAAACAAAACTTTACTGAAATACAGAAAATATCTCCTAATACTCGTTGCAGAAGGAAATTCGAACACACGAATTTCGCATACGTGTTGAAATTGGAGCTCATTCTGCAACTTGTTTTAGAATATACTATTATTTACGTTAGAAAAAGTTTTGTTGTAATTTTGGATATAGGGGGTGTTTTTACCCCTTAAAAATAATAAGCATATATCAGCATTGGGTAAACTTTGGAGTAAGAGACAAGTAAAGCTTATTCCCAAAATTTCATCAAAATCAAAGCATCTTGATAGAATTCGGAATTAATACCTATTTTTGCCCTCATTGACTGAACTATAACTACACTGTGCAAAAAAATTAACGCACATTATGGAAATCTCAAATTTATCCTACAACTGAAGGTGTTCTCAATGATTATTATTTTCATCAGAATTTTGCATGCATATGTTATCCTCTTTCAACGTTTTTCTTCAATACAGATGTTTTTTCACAGCAGGAATAAAAAAAGATGATGTTATCAGATTTTGAATGTACTGGCTCCATTCTAAAATCAGTTTTTCTCGATCAATTCCTTTGGTTTTCCTTTCATTTGATTTTCTACACTCGATCGCTATGCAACACGAAACACGCTATTTGACCCAAGAGGTATGTGCCCAAGCGGGTTTTGCGAGAAGAAGGGTGGGCATACACAAGAATTGCAGAAAGGTTTGGAGTTTCCCATACAAGTGTGTCCAGAATGTTGCAGCGATTCAGGGAGACAGGTATGAATGTCCGAAGACCAGGACAGGGTAAACCACGGGTAACAACTGGCATTCAAGAACGTTACTTGAGAGTTTCTTCGTTCAGACAACGGTTTGCAATCGCTCGCCTCCTTCAAAATCAGCTTGAGCAAACTCATGAGGTGCAAATTAGCACTCGGACAATAAGAAATCGCTTCAGAGAATATGATTGAAGGCCTCGTGTCGCGGCAAGAGTATACAGACCTTCATATGAAAGATATGCTCAGTGCAATTTCCTGAATAATAATATTTCTAAAAAAAAATGTTTTTTTTGTAAATACAAATTTTGATCAAACGTCAATAGTTCTCAGATCTGCTTCAAAAAACTGCCGAATACTATAAGGTTCCAGAAGAATCAGTAATCGGTTTACTTTTCTTTTGGAAAGTTTCGGACTATCAATCATTTGATATTCATGAGGCAATTTGTTGAATAATTTTATTGATACGTATTTTGCATTTTTCTGTACCAAACTCAAAGAGTGTAGTGGATAATGAAAATATAGTTTGTGACGGGTTCTATTCGAGTTTATAAAAGATTCAAAGTAATGGGAATTCTTTCTTAGAAAAATCAGACATCTACTGATATAAAGCCCAGTAAAGGTTAGTATACCCAACTTTCTGAAACATCCTCTACATACTACTGGTTTCGGGCGGGAATCGATTATGGTATGGGGTGGAATATCTCGCACAGACCTGGTGGTCGTTGATAATGGAGCAATGAATGCTGATAAGTATATATGGAACATTCTTGAAGAGCATGTAGTGCCATTTGCCCCATCGTGCGCGCATCGTTCAGGAGTACCTTGAAGAGAGTCTCTCGAATGGAATGGCCAGCAAGAAGTTCAGATCTCAATCTGATTGAGCAGGTTTGGGACAACCTCAATAGAAGGCTGAGAAGTTCAGAAAATCATCCAGCTACTCTTAATGACTTAGGAATCCAACTCGGAGAAATCTGGGAAGGATTAGATCAGAAAATTTTGAGTATGAACCGTCGTTGCCGAGCTGTAATTAACGCAAGGGGTGGAAATACCAAGTATTAAATCACCTATCAGCATTTCAGTATTTCGAAAATTGTTCATTTCTCTTCTGTCACATAAGATTCGGTGAAATCCTGAATTTTTCTTCCATTCAATGTGTCTTGTTTCGTTCGAAACCTTCCCGAGAGAACATTAAAAATAAGTGATAAAGTCAATGTAGAGTTAACTTTCATTAAAATTGAGATTTTCAGAATGTGCGTAAATGTTTTTTGCGCACTGTATTTACTAGTCAACACAAGAAACGTAGCATTTATCCTTATCCTATTATCCAATTATTGAAAACCGGTCCTTCAACATATAGATCAGGATTTCATAAATTAATATTAATTCTTTGTATTTTTTCATCCGTAAGTATCGCAGAAATGTTTTATGAATCCTTTCCATTTTAATGATAACATTTTAATTACAAATGTTCTTTATGTTGACCGTTTTCATCGGGACATTGGAAAAGGTGTTTTTTGAGGGATTGTGTTGCTCTACGAATTTCGGCAGGGGCCAAACTATGGAAAGCCGCAATAATTTTGATTATCAGATTCTGGTAATTCAAGATATGCTCACTATAAACTAATTTCTTGATCCGAGCCCCTAAAAAAATCTAGAGGAGTGATATCTGGTAATCGAGCAGACCAAAAAAAGCTCCTTTTCCCTTTGAATTTTTTTAATTTCATATTTCTCGCCCTCTACTGCACCTCTCTGTTTTATTATTCCAAATGGGAATATATGGATTGTAACTCGTCAAATTGAAGGTAATTTGATTACCTATTCAGCGATGTGACTGCGAATTCAATGGATGATGCCGTTTTTTATTAAAAAATAGGAAATAATTTATTTTTTGTGATTGGGGGAGTATTATATATATTCTTATGAAAAAAAAGCTAAAATAATACAATAAATGTTGAAACAAGAAGTACCTAAGCTGAGGTAAAAAAAGAACGGGGTATCATAACATTCTTCGTATGATACTATCGAATCATACGATACTATACAGCCAGGGGAAAAAACCTCAGCCGAAAAAACCTGTCTCCCCGTAAAAAAATAACATAAAATATTAAATATCAGGAAAATCTTGAAAGACATCAGTGTGATCATCTTCATGTTATCCGTCGATGGGCTCGGATAGACAGATTCTTCCCAAAACGACTCGCAATTCTTAATCTGAAATGAAAAAAGACAAAAGCAGAAAAGAAACCGATTATTCAGAATAAATCAAATGCATTTGGTACTTTAAAAAACATCAACATTCAGATTTCTTGGCCAAATAATGTTGGGAGGTTTATAAATATTTATGACAGAAATGTCACAAAATTTGAAAGAAATGAAAAAGCTCCATCAATTTCCCCTTTCCGAATCTGTTGAAATTCACGAAACTGATAATTTTTCAACATAACAAGCTAAACTTATAAAAAATCAATGAATACATAACTTTCAACTGTTCTCTTTCACGAGGTTTTTTTTCTGTTGCCGAGTGGGTTTCTTGCAGAAGGATCATTTCGATACCATGTTCACCAGCTAATTTGGAGACGTAATCACACTTGTCTTTTGAAATTCCTTCGATATTCAAATTCAAAATTCACAAATTCTCGCTCTCTGGTCGTGAGGGTTTTTCAAACCGGATACGACCTTCCAGGTGATGATTTTTCGGCACTTCAGATGTTTGAAGACCGCTACGGGACCCCAATGAAAGGCAATCATCTCCCATAGATAAACCAAACATGTTATAACACAAGAAAACAGAATATTTTTCAGGAGCAAAAACTAAGACATATTCCGAGAATTGTCATTATCTGCTAGATAAAGACACAGTATAGACACTAACTTGTTGTCTATACTGTGATAAAGACGACGCATTTTGGCCATAATGAGTTGCTAAAATGTGTCTGTGTGACATTTTAGTCATTATTCAGTGAATTTTTGGTCTCTATTCGGAAACATTACTCTGAATTGTTTCAACTATCTACAAATGTTTCGAGATGGGAAATTTGTAGCCAAATTTTATTCACATTACCGAAACATGATCCCGTTTGGACACCATCCATAAGAACGTCATATTTCAACACGTACTTCGTCGTTATATGCACTTGAGAAAAATGGCGGATTTCGAAAATATATTTTAAACTAAGGATTTCGGTAATATTTATGGCAGAACTGTACTGAATATGATATCCTGCATGATAAAGTTCCATCGTGTTTTGATTTTGTGAAGAAATAAAAAAAAATTAATTCATTGAAAATAATTTAAAAATATAAATAAATTATAATTACTTGGTATTATTAGGGCCCGTTTGATTTTTAGAACTACCATGTCAACTATCATCAGTGAACTTTAGTTGGCAAGTGAACCTAAGCGAGAAAGATAAAATAAAACCCTCTTATATGATTTCTAATTAGGTTGATGAATACTCAAAAGTAAACACTTTCAGTTTTCTGTTCATGATTATCCAGAATGGATCGAGAAGTAATATAATTTTGATCTATTCGGATTGATTTTGGTGCACAATGAATAATTTCGGTAAAATTCAGAACACCATGTGTTGATTTTGTGGCACAATATCAAACACATTCTGGAAACATCGTGTCTACCTACCAGGCACATGCAAAGTACATTTTGTACATATAATGGACACACATTTTGCTCAAGTTAGAAACAAAATAGATAGATTCTGGACTCATCAAAGTTCAATTTGAGGTATATATTGGAAACGAAAGACACAATCGAGACACATTTTCGAAACAAAATTTGTTATATTTCAGACTCACTATTAGATGAATTTCAGACCATATTCAGTACACATTTCAATCACCATTTTGGTCACATATCCCGCTTTTGATGGCCCAAAAGTCGACAATGTGCCTCGAAAATGTGTCGTGTCCAAATTACAGTGTCGATATAGCGTCGACACTTTGCCCAAAATGAGTCAAAAATTGTTACTTGGGGAGTTCAATTGGTGATGCCGTTTTTTATTAAAAAATAGGAAATAATTTACTTTTTGTGATTGGGGGAGTACTGCAATCAGATCATGATTCTTTTACTAATTATGATTATGATTTTTTTGCGCAGTGTACTATTGATACTCTGAGTGTTAACTTCATCTTTTTTGATCGGCAAAAACTCGAAACCGCGTCACTAACGTTCAACCCGATTACGGAACCCTTAATCGGCGCTTTTCCGGGGTGCCCGGTCTCCCCTGCGTTGTTTTTCGCTCCCTCGAAAATCAATACGGAATAAGACGAGAGCCAAATCGGCTATTACACGCCTATTAAGGCCATCCTAAGGCCCGTAACACACATTTGGCGAGCGAGCTTCGGCGGTTTTTTACCGGACAGATGGTCCCCGCCCTAATGAATATTGATAAGGTATCGACTCCAGAAATTTATTACACCAACATCACAAAAAACCATTTCCATGCATTATGCATGGCAAGAATTTACATATAGCACGATACGGATTTCGTTAGAGAACTTCCGACTATTATACCGAATTTATAACAACCGTAATTACGATTATTAAGATTATGGACATATCGGTATTTGAATATTGATGAGGGTTGGGCTGTAGAGGCGGATGAGACGGTCGAAAAATAAACTGTTAAGTCTCTGTGGGTGATTATTGGGATTTAGGGAATGTCGGAGTTGCGGGAAGAAGACCCCAAATTATTTCCTTGTGTAAGGGATGCGATGTCTAACGTTAGTTCATGACTGTTTGAAGGACAATCAGGATTCATAAATAACACTCTTGTGAAACAGCAATCCAGTATGTTTGTGCAAATTGGAGAGAAAAAATGAACAACGGTGAAGTGACTATTGGTGTGTTTGTGGATCTCAAACGTGCATTCGAGACTATTGATCGTGTAATTCTTTTGAAAAAGTTGAGTTTCTATGGAATTACGGATAAGGCGTTGACTTGGATCGATAATTATCTGATAGACAGGTTTCAAAGGACAAAAATAGGACATAGATTGTCCCAAAAAAAACAAAGTTTACTAGGTGTACCCCAAGGAAGTGTCTTGGGACCCCTATTATTTATTGTTTATATAAACGACCTTAATCGTATATTGAAAATCTCTTTCATACACTTGTTTGCAGACGATACCCTTATATCCGTATCTGGACAAGATTGTCAAGAAACTGTAAAATTGCTAAATAGTGAGCTTGATTTGTTGTATGATTGGTTGTGTCAAAATAGATTAAAACTAAATTCTTTGAAGACTAAATGTATGGTTGTAGGTTCAGCGAGAAATTGTAAATATTTTTCAGTGAAATTAAGTATTTGGGTGTGATATTGGATCCACAGTTAAACTTTTCAAAACATGTAAACTATTTGTGTAAAAAAATAGGAAAAAAAGTAGGGTTTTTCAGTAGAATATCACATTATGTTTCTGAGTGGTCCAAAATGTTGATTTATAAAACTATAATTTTGCCTCATTTCACATATTGTAGTTCGTTATTATGATATCTTGCAACAGAGACGAGGTGCACAAGCTGCAAATACAGCAAAATAAAATAATGCGTGTGTTGCTGCGTTGTAATAAATACATGCCGATTAAAGAGATGTTGAATTCTATGAATTGGTTAAATGTTGAGCAAAACATAAAGAAGGCAAATCTCTCAATGTTATATAAAATTGAAAACAATTTAATGCCAGAAATATCTCAATGTTTATCTAAAAAGAAGATGCAGTTTCATAAATAATCGATAAATATGATTTTAATATTACTATCAGCATTACAGAAAATACGATGTTTCAATAATTGATATATAATCATGCTAACATAAATGAACTAAATTACATGCTAGCTATTACGATTAAAGTAAAAAATTATTAAAGTCTTGAAAAGTTGAAGTGTAAAGCATGCACAAAGAGAAAGATGCTTATTTACGTAAGAAAAATATTTTGTAATTGTGATGTAAGACAAGTGCTAAATAAAGAATCAAAATGAATTCAGAACGAGAAATGTCCTGAAAATATTCTGTTTTCTGTGTTATAACATGTTTGGGTTATCTATGGGAGATGATTTCCTTTCAGTAGGGTCGCGTAGCGGTCTTCAAACATCTGAAGTACCGAAAAATCATCACCTGGAAGGTCGTCTCCGGTTTGAAAAACCCTCACGACCAGAGAGCAAGAATTTGTGGATTTTGAATTTGAATATCGAAGGAATTTCGAAAGACAAGTGTGATTAAGTCTCCAAATTGGCTGATGAACATGGTATCGAAGTGATTCTTCTGCGAAAAACCCACACGGCAACAGAAAAAATTCCTCGTGAAAGAGGACAGTTGAAAGTTATGTATTTATTGATTTTTTACAAGTTTAGCTTGTTATGTTAAAAAATTATCAGTTCGTAATTTTCAACAGATTCGGAAAGGGGAAATTGATGATTTTTTTCATTTCTTTCAAATTTTGTGACATTTCTGTCATAAATATTCATAAACCTCCGAACATTATTTGACCAAGAAATCTGAATGTTGATGTTTTTCAAAGTAGCAAATGCATTTCTAAAATGCATTTGATTTATTCTGAATAATAGGTTTCTTTTCTGCTTTTATCTTTTCTCATTTCAGGTTAAGAATTGCGAGTCGTTTGGGAAGAATCTGTTTATCCGAGCCCATCGACGGATAACATGAAAATGATCACACTGATGTCTTTCAAGATTTTCCTGATATTTAATATCTTATGTTATTTTTTTTACATGGAGACAGGTTTTTTCGGTTGGGATTTTTTTCCCCTGGCTGTATAGTATCGTATGATACTAGTGATAGCAGCATACGAAAAATGTTATGATACCCTTTTCTTTTTTTACCTCAGGTACTTTTTGTTTCGACAAATATTTTATTATTTTAGCTTTTTTTTTCACAAGAATATATATATATATATTAGACTGATTCAAAATAATCGACTTTTTTTGTTTTCACGAAACCCCCCCCTAATTATCTTCAGGGTATCGAAAAGAGACCTCTATGAAAATATCAGCTTCAAATAGTAATATTTAGAGGTCGCTCATCAATTATTTCTATTTTCCCTACTAATAGCAGGGAAAAAATTTCTTTTTTCAATAAAAAATTCCTAGAGCAGAAACCAATAGACGGATTTCATTGTGTGGTACATTTTCGTATAGACAATCAGATACTCTACAAATATGTCCCTTACGATATTTCAATAAAATGGCCGCTTCAAAAGTTATTCGTTTCGATGCTAATATTGAGGTATTTTTGAAGAAAAAAATTATTCAAAAAAATCGATTCTGTTTGTTTTCACGAAACTCTATTTCTAATTATCTTCAGGGTATCGAAAAAAGGCGTCTGTAAAGATATTAGCTTTGAATATTGATATTTAGAGGTCGCTCAGCGATGATTTCTATTTCCGCTGTTGGTAGCAGGAAAATATTTTCTTTTTTCAATAAAAAATTTTCTCTTCACGAACCAATTTACGGATTCCACTGTGTAATACATTATCGTGAAGGGAACTAGGTGCTCTACGAAAATGTCCTATACGATATTCCGATAAAACTGCTCGTTCAAAAGTTATTCGAACTTTTTCTTCAAAAATACCCCTATATTAATACCTTATATTGAGGTATTTTGGAAAAAAAGTTCAAATACCTTTTGAACGGGTTATTTTATCGAGATATCGTATGGAACATTTCCGTAGAGTATCTAGTTCTCTACACCAAAATGTATCATACAGTGGAATCCATCTATTGGATCGTGAACAAAAAATTTTTAATTGAAAAAAGAATTTTTTTTCCTGCCATCAGCAGCGAAAATAGAAACCATCGATGAGCGACCTCTGAATATTAATATTCAAAGCTAATATTTTCACAGACGCTTTTTGTCGATGCCCTGAAGATGATTAGAAGGCGGGTTGCGTGAAAACAACTAAAGTCGATTTTTTTGAATAATTTTTTTCTTCAAAAATACCTCAATATTAGCATCGAATCGAATAACTTTAGATGAGGCCATTTTATGGAAATATCGTAGAGGACATATTTGTAGTGTATCTGATTGCCTACACGAAAATGTATCTTACAAAGAAATCCGCCAATTGGTTTGTGTTCTAGGAATTTTTTATTGAAAAAAGAAATTTTTCCCCTGCTATTAGTAGGCAAAACAGAAATAATTGATGAGCGACCTCTAAACGTTATTATTTGGAGATGATATTTTCACCGAGGTCTTTTTTCGATACCCTGAAGATAATTAGGGGGGGGTTTCGTGAAAACAAAAGAAGTCGATTTTTTTGAATCAGTCTAATATATATATATATATATATATATATATATATATATATATATACGACGGTTTAAGGGTATAGAGACTCACGTATCGCTGGAGTAAAATGCGGACTCTTTTTTCTTCACCAAGCTTTCGCAATCAATTTATTGCTTCATCAGGGTTTCTAAAATTACAGATATAGTTAAAAACATTACACAATACAAATAAATTTTTTCGTTTTTACCGAAAGTGAGGATTTACAAAACTGACTCGTCCGCGAAACATATTTACGTACATTCACAAACTCACAGATCTGAACATACTAATGAACGATAAACAAATAGTTACAACTTGAACATTTAAAATTTTTCATTCAATATTTCGCTTGTTTACATATATAATATGTTGTAAAGTACCAATGTGTGGTGTTGTCAAGACAGATTGATGTTATACGTCGTTTTTCTTCTTCTTTATATTTATTCATCTAATGGACCTTCATAATATTCATTTCCTTTAGTCTTTTCTAGTAGGTAGCTGTAAATATTACTCAACTTGTGTGTGTCAGATTTCTTGTTGATCGTATTATCATGCTTATTTATTTGTATCATTTCATGGATGAGTCTCTTGTGATAGTTATTCTCAGTTTTCAGTATTTCTACATTTTGAAAGTCAATACGATGGTCTAAGTCGTGGGAATGCGTCGCTAGTGCACATCGATCTTTATATCGGTTTATATCTGATTTGTGAAGACTTATTCTACTTTTCATCCACTGGGATGTTTGGCCAATATAAACATTATCACAATCCTGACAGTTTAATTGATACACCACATTACTTTTCAATGTTTTCGGTATTGGGTCTTTAAGTCTACTATACAGTGATTTAACTGTTTTCTGATTAAAAGTTGTTATTAATACGTTTTCATCCCTGAAGATAGTTTGTAATTTTGATGTCAATTTGTTGATGTTCGGAAAAGAAACATAAAGTTTCTCTCCTGTGACTTCATTTTCTTGATTTGTTTCCATCGACACATGTGTTCCATTTGAGGCATACAGGAGTTTATTCAATAGTGTTTTTGGGTAGGAATTTTGTCTCAATATTTCAAATAATTCCCTCAAACCATCTTGTCTGAAAGATTCATGACATATTCTCTCAATTCTGTCTTTCATTCCTCTGATGAAGTTGATCTTTATATTAATATTGTGATTCGAGTGGTAATTAATGAACTTATTTGAACTTGTATTTTTTCTGTACCAATTTAATTTGATGCTCTGGTTTTGCCTATGGACCTTTGTGTCGAGAAAAGGTACTCCTTGGTCTTGATCTTCCATTTCAATAGTGAACTGTAAGTCTTCGCAGTAGGAATTGAAGCATTTCAAAGTGTTTTCGATTTCATCTTCCGGTAGTGCTATGATAATGTCATCTACAAACTTCTTCAACAATGGAATTCTGAATTTTAATTTTTGTATACAGTTTTCCAGTAAATCATCCATAACGTACAATGATAGAATAGGACTTAGTTTTGAACCCATAGCACATCCAAATACTTGCTGGTAGAATTTTCCTCGAAATGTACAATAATTATTTTCAAGCAAAAACATGGTAATTTCCATGAATACCTTTTTTTCTATTTTCGTATGTGTTCTTATTTTATCCCACTTTTTTTCTAGAACCTCCATGATTTTATTTTTTTCTAAATTTCCAAAAAGGTTTACGACATCAAAAGATGCCAGTTTATGGTTGTTCGGTAGTTGAAAATTATTTATTTGGTGCGCAAAATCGAAAGTATCTTTTATATAATATTCGTTGTAGTGTCGTGCACTAGCGACCATTCCCACGATTAGACCATCGTATTGAATGTAGAAATACTGAAAAATACTGAAAACTCAGAATAACTATCACAAGAATCATACAAATAAATAATATGATAATACGATCAACAATGATAATACTGATCACACAAGAAATCTGACACACACAAGTTGAGTAATATTTACAGCTACCTACTAGAAAAGACTAAAGGAAATGAATATTATGAAGGTCCATTAGATGAATAAATATAAAGAAGAAGAAAAACGACGTATAACATCAATCTGTCTTGACAACACCACACATTGGTACTTTACAACATATTATATATGTAAACAAGCGAAATATTGAATGAAAAATTTTAAATGTTCAAGTTGTAACTATTTGTTTATCGTTCATTAGTATGTTCAGATCTGTGAGTTTGTGAATGTACGTAAATATGTTTCGCGGACGAGTCAGTTTTGTAAATCCTCACTTTCGGTAAAAACGAAAAAATTTATTTGTATTGTGTAATGTTTTTAACTATATCTGTAATTTTAGAAACCCTGATGAAGCAATAAATTGATTGCGAAAGCTTGGTGAAGAAAAAAGAGTCCGCATTTTACTCCAGCGATACGTGAGTCTCTATACCCTTAAACCGTCGTATTTAGATTTCTAAAGACTCTTAATACATTTAACTTATATATATATATATATATATATATATATATATAAATATATATTGTTAAGTTCAAAAAAAAAATTGACAGGCGATTTCGACGAGCACAAGTACCTGCCAGGCGACTCGAAAAGGGTTTAAAACATATACGAACAAAAATGAACTGTTTTCGTGGTTGAAATTTACATATGTGTTTGTCTGAGGGAATGAAAAAATAGGTTTTATTATTTATCATCATCATCATCTGACATTATATCATTAATTTCTTCATCATATTATAGTACAGTCGTTTCAAGCGTAGTACACTGTGTCTTAAATGGGTTGAGACTGCATTATATCTCAGCTATTATTGAAAATAGAGTCATGCGGTTTTCGAGACCCTGTGTCACTTTTTCGTAAAACTTTTAAATCCACAAACAGAAAAATTCCATCTTCTTTTGTTTCTGGAATACAGTGCGAAAATGAAAATGTCCACTTTTTGAAGATGTTATTATTTCTCGGGCCCTGTAGAAATCAGTGGCGTAGCTTAAAGTTTTTATCTAATAAATGTTTTCAAAAGGCCTTCTGCCGCGAGTATTAGACGATATTTTCTCTATTTCAGTCAAGTTTCGTAAAATTTCGATACAAATCAAAAAATATAACTATAAACAATGGCGTAATGAATTCATTACAGCAGCACTACTTTCAGTACTGTAATGAACTCATTACGATACTGAAATAGAGAAAAACCTTTATTTCGACATGCTATGACTTGTCTCAAACCCTAATACCGACTCTAAGATGTCGGGGTCGATGAAATTCTAAGGGTCAAATGTCAAAAAGTCGACTTTTTGCATGGTTTCTTTAAATATCTCCGTTCCTATCAGGTTTTCGATATTTTCATTCATTGCAAATATTGTAGACAAATACATTGTGTATAACTTTTGTTTCGAAAATTTTCCCCTACTTTATGTACTGTTTTTGAGATAAAGGGCAGCGAGTGTTTTATTTAACGTTATCCATATTCATCCAAATGGAAATTCACTATCGATATGATGATTCATTTCAACTACCTGTTTATGTGAACAGAAAAACTGTTGTGAACATCTGCCGACGATGTTCTGAAATGCGCGAAATTGAATCATTTGCCTAGTCTGCTCAGCTGATAAATGCACGAATTTTGGTTGGAAGGCTAGAACGTACTTTTGTCGTTTGCTGAATTTCACATTTACTAGCAGTTTCGATGGATATCAGTGACTTTTATTGTGTTCAGTTCCAGAATTTCATCACGAATGGTATGTAACTTTTAGAACTCTTATGGTGGGTTTCACAAGACTTTGAATGTCCGATCTGAAAAAATGCGTAAATTGAATCCCTTCAATCGGAATTTCAACGACTAACTAACTTGACGGTGAATTCAAAGTTATCAAACGCACCTTGAATATAGAATAAAAATTTTCAGAGTCGCAATAGTAACCTAGGAAAAATTATCGATTGAATGAAGGTTTTTCTTCTAGTACAAATTATACTGAAACATTTCGCTTTCTTCATCGAATATTTTCGAACAGGTCATTTAACACAATGTTCGAACCTTTCCTTATGAATTTTGGAAAATTTTCAATCGATAGTTTTTCCTGAAAAAAAAAATCGAAATTCTTTCATTGTCGACGATTTTCCTACAATATTTCAAAACTGAACTAATTTACGAAATACAGAATACTCTGCATTCGCGAAAGACAATTCACAAAAGAAAACTGGTGAGAATAGACATAGGTATAACGGTCTATTCACTGTTGTGGAAAAAGCTTCTTCAAGAACCAAGAAGTATACTCCCTGTCAATAAATTCCGGAAAGGCAAAATTTTTGTCAAATTCAACACCCTGTATCTTTTTTCGTGGTTCTCCGATTTTGCTGAAATTTCCACCAGGTATAGTATTGGGTCTTGTTATATTAATCTGAAATTTACTTTGCGAAAATACCTGTAGTTTATCCGTTATACAGGGGGAAACAAACCTTGTTCTATACCCTCCATTTCTAAACACCCTGTGGTGAATTTGAGGCGGAAAATTTGTTATCATTCAGTTTTATGTTGAAGTGTGACGCTTTCTTAACAAAATGTTTTTTGATTTACGTCAGTATCTGCTTTAAAAAAAAAGATACACATTTCGAAAGAAAGTGTTGCATTATTTCAATTTTTTTAACAATTTAAAACATTACAATACCTTATCGACTATTAAACATAAATAAACATCTGAAAATTAATAGCTTGTATTTCCACCTCGCTTTCTCATCACTTCTACCCTACGACGAGGCATACTTTCAATGCATTTACGAATTGCTTCTGGGGGAAGCAACAATTTCTGTTAATGCAGAAAAATGCTAGTCCTCACGCTGCACGGGTTGTAACAGAATACTTTGAAGAGGCGAATATTCAACGATTCGTGTGGCCAGCCAGAAGGCCGAATTTAAATCCAATTGAACATGTATGGGATATGCTAGGTAGACATGTTCAAAATCGGCAGCCCAACAACTTGCCCGATTTACGAACAACCCTTCTTGAAGAAAGGGAAACTGGGAGAATTCCCAGAAGCAATTCGGAAATGCATTGAAAGTATGCCACGTCATATGGTAGAAGTAATGAGAAAGCGTGGTGGAAATACATGCTATTAATTTTCAGATGTTTGTTTATGTTTGTTCATGTTTGCTAGTCGATAAGGTATTGTGATGTTTTATATTGTTATTTAAATTGAAAAAAAATGCAACATTCTCTTTGAAAATGTGTTTTTTTTTTCAAAAGCAGATACTGGATGGAAATCGAAAAATATTTTGTTAAGAAAAGGTCACACTTCAAATTAAAACTGAATGATATCAAATTTTCCGCCTCAAACTCACCACAGGGTGTTCAGAAATGAAGGGTATAAAACAAGGTTTTTTTCGCACTGTATAACGGATGAACTACAGGTATTTTCGCAAAGTAAATTTCAGGTTAATATAAAAAGACCCAATACTATACCTGGGGAAAATTTCAACAAAATCGGAGAACCACGAAAAAAGATACAGGGTGTTGAATTTGACAAAAATTCTGCCTTTCCGGAATTTATTGACGGGAAGTGTATTTTCTTTTCAAGTAGATTTCACCTCGCCTTTTTTCTGGGAATGAATGAATAAGTTTTTTCCTGAAAGATATCATGATTGATTTGAGTCCTAGATAAAATGGACAATCATGGACTATTTTGGAGACGAGCAAGGATCCAGCTTCCTTCATAATGATGAGATGAAAATCAACTGATGATCTTCATATGGTCTATAGGTGCGACAATATTGTTAGTTAGAATCGACTTGAATATGAAGGCTTCTTTACTCATGCAGAAAGAGCATCTTCAAGCCTTTTTTTTTGTCGCTGTCCATTTTCCATGTTTCAGTTCTTTTTTTTTAATGATTGCTTTAAGTTCCAGATAGTCATTGACTGTCTTGAGGATAAACCAGAGGCCAGTTTTCTTCATCATTATGAGCAGAGAATCTATGTCTCTGCCACAATGGATGACTCGTACATTTCCTGAATTTCACCACTATTATTCTTTCAGTCGAATCATATCTTGATGATCTTTTATGATAGCTGGAGTCTTGAAGTGTTTGGAGCCCTTGATCTATTCACTAATTAACGTTTGTTTTTTACAGTGCACACCCTTCCAGATGATCTTCTTGTGCTCCAGGTGCGCGTGTGTGGTGTGAGGACAATTGACAATCGAAATAAAAGTGCGCGTGAAGACTCTTTGAACATGGAAGAGGCTTGTTCTTCAAGGTGGTAAGGTAAGAATCCTCTAGCTCATCCTCTTAGATGATGAACAATGTTAGATGTTCCTTTAATTTAATTCGATAATGATGTCTCTTCTTCTTTCAGTGCTTCATTTTCTTTGAGATACCAGAAACGAGTTGAGTTTCAGCGAGAATGTGAATTATATGGACATGCTTTGACTGGACAGGGACGTGAAATACTTGTTTCTCCTCTTTGGTTCAATTCAATGATGAAGGTGGGCTATCTTCATTAATATGGGAACCTACTTCTTATTTGTTTTTCCCCATCTTCTAGTTCTCCACTAATACTTTTTGTTCTTTCACAGTGCGAAAGAAGTTTTAGATCCCATGGATTTGAAGAATTTTTGCATCGGGGGTTTGCTAGGACAGGGGCTTGATGTTAAAGGCGGGTTTCTTCACTTCGGTAAGGTGAGTATCTTCTTTTACATTCTTCATTCAGTCTCATTTCTATGTACTCATCTCAATACTCTTATTAAATCATGATTGTTTTTTTCAGTGCATTCCTTTTCAGATGGTCTTCATGTGCTTCAGGTGCGGGTATGTAGTGCGGGAACTGAAGACAATCGTGCGTGGTGGGACTTTGAAATATACAAGAAGTAGAAGGCGTGCCCTCCTATGTGGTGAGGTGAGAATCTATATTGCTAAATTTTTCAAAACTTACACTGCGATATCTGAAACCATTTTTGCATTATTTGTGTACTTGAGTAATTTCTTTTTTTCTATTTCAGTATCCTCTTCAATTATTGATGGTTGGTTTAATTCCTGAGGAATTTAGGAGAGCAGCAGTTGCAGTTTCCACCGTTATGAGATGTTCGTTATTTGTAAGGTCTGACCTTTTAATTCTTTTCAAAATTTTTTTGGTTATCTCTTTTTTCACAATTTCACTTCTTTGTTTAGCAATTTCATATCTCAAGATCGCGTTATATTTTTTTTATCTCTGAGAGAATGATTCGATTCAATTACACTTTTTTAAATTTCATTCAAATGTTGAATTTCATTGCTCCACGAAATAAAGTTTTTCCTGAAAACTTAATGTGGGTTTTCTCTTCCAGTCTCTGAAACGAGAAATAATTTTAAAAAATGTTTGAATAATATAAGGAAGGCGCCTGCGTAAAAATTCGAGCACTAATTTGTCAGGGGCCAAAACTTCACTAGAAGAAATTGTTGCCTAACAATGAACAAAAAAAAATACTTTAAACTCTTAAGCGTAACGTATTGTATTTGTGGAAAATCTTATACAGGAGAAATATCAAGACCATTAGAAATCAGAAAACGTGAACATAAGAATAACATGATAAATAGAGTTATTGATAGATCGCAGATAGCAGATCATGTGTGTTCCAATACCGGCAATCACATGATGGATTGGAATGGCACAAAAATTCCAATGACGGAACCTGATGGTTATAAAAGAGAAATCAAGGATTCAGCTTATATTTTGTTGAATGAGGCTAATAATCTCGCCAATTGTTTTGTAGGAATAGATCGAATTTAAATGGATTTATTGAAAAAAGAACTGGTGTCAATATTGATTTGTTTAATTCCAATTTGATTGTGACGACCATTTTAAAATTGTTTAGTCCCATTTTGAATGCGTTTATTCCAAATTCGATTGTGTTAACCATTTGAAGTATTTTCCTGAAAACTTAATATGGGTTTTCTCTCCCAGTCTCTGAAACAAGAAAGAATTAGAAATTTTTTTCAATAATATAAGCAAGGCCCCTGCGTAAAAATTTGAGCACTTATTTGTCAGGGGCCAAAACTTTACGAGAAAAAATTGTTATCCAACAATGAACAGAAATAAAATGAAAACACTTTGAAATCTCAAGCGTAACGTTTCGGAGTCTAAATCAGACTTCTTCGTCAGGCAATAACTGATTGCAACTTTGTAGAATCGTGATAAAATTATCACGATTTTCTTTCTGTTCATTGTTAGGCACCAATTTTTTCACGTAAAGTTTTGGCCCCTGACAAATTAGTGCTCAAATTTTTACGCAGGGGCCTTTCTTATATTATTCAAAAATTTTTTTAATTGTTTCTTGTTTCTGAGACTGGCAGAGAAAACCCAAATTAAGTTTTCAGGACAATGCAAAGACCTCCCAGACAATATTTCAATAGTAATACGAATTTAAGTGTTGTGTCTTGAATGAATCTTTCCAAAGCGAAACACTACTCGGTAGTGAGCTTACTCTCACCTCAGACTACACCTGTTTCTTACTCTGATAATTACCAAAACTCAAATTTAAGTGAGATTTATCTACTTTCCTGTTGAAAGAAATTTTTGGGGAAAACAAATTACCCGAAGTTTTTCCTATTCCGAAACCTCAGGCCCTGTGTAAGATAGAAAAAAGAAAACTGCTCGAAATAGATACTTTCATATAAGAGTCAGTGGCCTATCTAAAATTTTTTTTCTCTATTTCAGTATCGTAAAGAAAACTGCTCGAAATAGATACTTTCATATAAGAGTCAGTGGCCTATCTAAAATTTTTTTTTCTCTATTTCAGTATCGTAATGAGTTCATTACAGTACTAAAAGTAGTGCTGTGATGAAACTGATTACAGCATTATTTTCAGTTATATTTCTAGTTTGGGGTTGTCATTATTGACCTAAGATTCTCTCAATTTTCAAATCAAATCAATTCAAATTCCGTAATCTGTCAAATTTCGTAAGTCGCACCAACTGCCAAAATACAATACAAAAGTCAATAATCTGAATTTCCATTTGAATTTCGAGAGCATTTCACAAAACTTGACTGAAATAGAGGAAATATCCTCTAATAATCCTTGCAGAAGGCAATTCCAACACTCGTGCTTTCGAAAACTTGTTCCTTCGTAGGTCGTTTTCGAATTTTGCATTCGCGTTGGAATAGGAGCTCATGTTGCAACTTGTTTTAGAATATACTATTGCAGCACTGTTTTTAAGATTGAGCACAAACTTTTACTTTTTAGATGGAACACCTGTATAATTTAATGTAAAATTTTTGCAATCTTTTCTGAATATATTAATGTGCCACAACCTAATCCTAGATAAATGCTAGTTCATAAATAAGAAAAATCCATATATTTATGTTTGTTTTTGAAATAGTAGACCATGGATTTTTTCACACATGCATAAAAGTCAAAAAATGTTAATATTAATATTGATACCAAATTTTTTTTTTCCAACATGTTTGAGTGTACGCAAGAGAGTGATATTTTGAGTCTATCTTTGAAACATAAGTGGAATAAATAGGTTTAAATCACATGGGGTGTTGAAAAAGTAATAATTGAATGAATGCGTGAAAGAATTGATTACTTACTATAAAAAAAATTGAAATGGATTTTTTTGCTTTTTGAAGCATTGAGGATTAGGTTGTGATACATCAATATATTCAGGGTATATCATTTGTACACTAAGATACGGATAAATATCTATCATGAGCAGTTTTCATTTTTCTTATACAGGGTCTGAGAAATATCCTAATCAGTTTGTTCATGACGACATCCTGAATTAACATGATTATTATTATTATATATTATATTATTATATTATTTTCAAGTCCAGATCTGATTTATTCGGTATTGAAGGAACCCAAAATTTGAAATCATTCGATCGATTAGTTCAAGAGTTACTGAACCGTGAAATTTTACTCATAAGATGAAAATCACCCTGTATACCTCAAACGAAGGCACTCAGGCGATTGAAACCTCTTGATACGAGTCCAGCATACTGACATTTATTCATGGTATCCGTTTGTCGCATTATTTTTTTTCATACGTTTGCACTGTTATTTTTTCATTTCCATAATAAAAATTCATTTTACGCCACTGCAATCTGTTAATAATTGGCAGCCATATTTGTAGACCTTTGAGGAAGCCATCATATTTCACTAATAATCCTTTTCCTTTATTCAATGGTTGAGACAGAGCAGTACGCTATAAACGAGGCTATAAATAAAGTTATAATGATATTTTCTTGTTTTTCCAGTAAAGTTCGAATTATAATAACTGTGGATAACCAGAACCATTCCAACTAATTCGAAATATCATTATTCTGATTCTGATTCATATAGGTTTGTAATCATAATTATTCTACATATATCTGATAACAAATAGATTTCAACTCAAACAAAAAAACAATTCATCTCTCGTTCAACTATCCTCTGGGCAGTCATCCTGGTCCGTTTTGTGTAAACTCTTTCTATTCAAATTGAACTTGTCGAAAACTGCATAGGCTTTCTCAAGTACTTCGGGTGCTGGATGTCTTTCTCGGGTCAAAATCCAGGCAAATTCTGAAAAAAATTCCAATTATTTCTTGTAGGTGAATATACTGAGGGGCATTAGTGTTACATCCAGAAAAAATAGCAATGATATTATGTATATTATCAAGACTGTTTTCTTCAAACCATGGATCAGCGATTTGACGTGTAGGAAAGAGATATAAGATCTTACAAAGAAAATGAACAGAATACATTCACCCACGATGACATATTAAAACATAAGGTCGTAAACTCATCAAACAAACAAAAAAACAATAGAAATTAATTCCAATCAAGAAGAGGTTAATAAGTGTTCCTATATAATGTAGAAAAACAATGGTGTTTACAAGGAATAGATTTTATGTGGTAATGTTTGATTTGAAAGTCTCCGAGCAACCCTCCCCAACTGAAACGATCAACAATAAGAATAACAGTCAAGTGCACATCTACAATCAAAGAATCCAATCAAAAGAAACCTAAACTTCGGACAGGCAAAACTTTTGTCAAATTCAACACCCTGTATCTTTTTTCGTGGTGCTGCGATTTTGTTGAAATTTTCACCAGGTATAGTATTGGATCTTGTTATATCAACCTGAAATTTACTTTGCAAAATATCTGTAGTTCATCCCTAATACAGGGAGAAACAAAACCTTGTTTTATACCCCAGATTTCTAAACACCCTGTGGTGAATTCGAGGCGGAAAATTTGATATCATCAAGTATTAATTTGAAGTGTGATCCTTCCTTAACAAAATGTTTTTTGATTTACGTCAGTATCGGCTTTTAAAAAAAAGATACATATTTTCAAAGAAAGTGTTGCGTTTTTCCAATTTTTATAATAATAATAATAATAATAATACATTTATTGTTGTTTTCTGGTAGACATACAAATCTTACAACTTTTTCTTAGAAAATCATTGAATCACCAAAAAATACAATAGGCCTTAATAGTTGCAGTTATCTGATTCCAGAAACTGTTCAGGCCTCAATTTAGCTCAGAAAACTTGGGCATAATTTCGCACTAATGAAATTTGAATCATCAGGAGGAAGGAAAAGGAGGTGGAAATGAAAGGAGAAAAACAAAGGAGATTTGAGTGTTAGCAATTCAACTACTTTTTTAAACGTAGTTAGTTCTGGGATTGCAAAAGTAGTCTCTTGAGTTGTTTTTTAAATGTAGTTGGTGACTGTTCAAGACTAAAAGATATCGAATTCATAACATGAGAAATATTGTAGGAAAAAGACCTCTTGAAAATCTGTTTTTTATGTTGAGGTACTGTAAGTAAAGCTCTTCTTCTAAGATTCAAATTATGAACATCGGTTCGATATGTTAGCCTCTGAAGGAGGTAAGCCGGAGTCCCATATTTCATTATCTTGAAAAAGAAACAGGCCATGTGTATCTGAGCCCTATTGTTCATATTCAGCCAACCCGATTGTTGTAGAGCTGGAGTAATGTGGTCCCGACGTCTCACACCGTATATTAGCCTTAAGCACGAGTTTTGAACTTTCTGTATTCGATATCGATCGAGGCCATCTAAACAAGGCATAAAAACACTACTACAAAAATTAAAGTGTGAGAGGATGAGGGTATCACAAAGCATTTTTTTTATATTTTGAGACAGGTAAGTTCTATGGCTATAAATCATCTTCAAATTACAATAGGCCACTCTCAATTTACTGGTGACATGTTCTCTAAAGCGCATCTTGGAGTCTATAATAAGACCAAGACTCTTGCCGTGGTTTGAAAAAGGGAGATACTCATCATCAAGTTTGATTCTGATCGTTTGTTTAACATGGGAGATCTGCGCATCACTACCGAACACTATCACTGAAGATTTTTTAGGATTGAGCTGCAGAAGATGGTCCCGCGCAACACCAGAAAAAGATTTTAAATCCGCATTAACCCTCTCCTCAGCCAGATGAATCTCCCCCTCAGGAAAAGAATAGTAAATCTGAGTGTCATCCACATAGAAATGCGAGCTACAGTATTGGAGGTATAAACGAAAAATGATTGTATAGACAATAAACAACAGAGGTCCGAGTATACTACCCTGAGGAACCCCTCTGTGCAGAGTCAAGGGCGACGAGCACCGACCATCAAGAACAACCCTTTGCGCACGGTCCGACAAATACGAGGCTAGTAGATGGAGGGAGCTATCTGAGAAACCTATATATCGGAGTATCGCAAGCAAGATCTCATGGCTGATCGTATCGAATGCCTTGCTAAAATCTAGCAGGACCAACAACGTTATATCACCTTTATCGTATGCTCTGAAGACATCGTCAGTGATATCAGCAAGGGCACTTTCACAGCTATACCCCCTTCTAAAACCTGATTGTTTCAATGGCAGAATATTATTAACATTCAAAAAATGCGTTATCTGTTTTTCCATTGTCCGCTCGAGCAATTTGGAGAATGTAGGAAAAATACTAATAGACCGCAACTGACCATACTCGCTGGGCATTTTGACCTTAGGCAAAGGAACAACCTGGGCTTGTTTCCAGAGAACCGGAAAATAAGAACTCGCCAAGCACTCATTCACGATGTGGGTAATGTACGGGATAATGAACGGACAACACAACTGTATGAGAGTTATATTAATTTCATCAATTCCAGAGGCTTTAGTTTTTATGCTATTCAAAATATTCATTATGTCATACTCGGTGGTTAGTTCGAAGCTAAGTTTATCAGTTGTTATAGGAAATGTATGGCTGTCATAGAAGTCCAACACCTCACGTCTGGGCACATTGTCTACAATAGAGCTCACGAAGAAATTGTTAATTTCATCGACATTGTCTAAGTTGGTAGGGATTTTGGTCTTCTTATTTCCGGTAACGTTCAGCCTCCTCAGCTCTTTCCATTTTTCTCTCGTGTTACAGTTATGGAGTTTCGTCCTAAGAAATACTCTCTTCTCCGTCCTTATCGCTCTAGTGGTATAATTCCGCAGCTGCTTGTAGTAGTCATAGTCAGACGGATTTTTAGTTTTTTTGAACTTTTGCAACGCTTTATTTCTAAGTTTTTGTAGAAATTTTATATTTTCAGTTATCCAAGGCGCATAGGTATAATTGGTTATTTTACGGAAATTCTTCAACGGCGCATGTTTCTCAAATAGACCCAGAATACAGCTGTTAAGAAAATCAATTTTTTCATCGATACTCACAATATCAGCAATATTATTCAGAGGTAGGTTCTCAAGATCGGTCTGAAATTGAAGGAGATCAATCCTTCCAAGAGATCGGTAACGAAAACTGATGGGTGTACTCTCCGGCGCTTGTAGTTCCAACCTTACACACGTCACGCAGTGGTCAGCTATATTCGCATCCACGACACTAGTTGAAACTGACTCTAAATTGGTAAAGACTAAATCGAGGAGAGCCATGGACGTACGCGTAAAATGAGTAGGCTCACCAACAAGCTGCTGCATTTCAAATGCCAGAAAAACATTCTCCAGGTTGGTCGACGGAGATGAATCTCTCAACATGTCAATGTTGAAATCTCCCATGCAGACTATGTTATCAAACCTAGCATACAAATCGGATAAAAGCTCCTCAATATCCTCGAAAAACGTGACTAATGATGCACTTGGAGGTCTATAAATGACACAAATGATGATGTTTTTACTTCGAAGTTGTACCTCTATGCAAATATATTCAATATGATCAAGTATTTTGGAGCACAGTAATCTACAACGAAACGTGTCTTTGACATACAAACCAACACCACCTCCCCGTCGATCTATTCTATTCTGTTGAAAAAAATTATATTGATCTAAATCAACGGCAGAACTCACAGAATCTTCACCCAACCACGTTTCAGATATTCCAATAATATCATAATTATTGCAAGAGACATGTTCCTGAACTCTGTCAAAATTTCCTAACAACGATCTTACATTCACATGGGCAACATTCAAAGATTGCATAACGAAACAATTTTGGATGGAAATAAAATATCAATCAGACAACAAAAAAAAAAGGGATGAAGGGAAAAAGGGTTTAAGGAGGCAATGATTCAAATCAGTCGCAAATGTAGGCAAGAAAGCAAAAGAATATAAATCAGAGCAAATGCCCCCGTGTTCCAAACTTCACAAATTATGAACCAATATTCTACAAAATATACGAGAAAGAGTCCCATATCAACCATACAGCAAAGCACAAATGAATTCATTATTGTAGCCGCATATTTTTTTCTTATAAGAGAAAACGACCATTCCCCATTCAATGACATCAATAGCTCGAATAATTCGTGAACAAAGTGATAATTGACAGATCAACGAAATGGGGTGACAAATGACGTCAAGTTTCTACGATCTGCTTCAGCAGAGCATGTATGCTACTCCACAGAGAATGAATATTTCAGTGATCATGGGGATAAATGAGAATTAAAAATTAAAATTAAAAATTAAATGATCTCCAGTTTTATGTATCAGTCGTACAATATTACGTTGATGAACAAATGAAATTGTGAAAACATATTGTGAACAATTCAGATCTGTCAACACAACAATGGAAAATACACTATTATATAAACTATAATTTACCAGGCTCCGAAAAAAAAATAATTATTATAAAAACAAACAACCACCCAAATACAGAGAAATCTTGCAGGGCAAAGAAACAAATATTCATCTGCCAGAGGTGAACCATAAAGATCCCCTGAATAACCAATCCAAAATGAGTAAAATAAATCATAATACATACAGTTTAAAATTGTTTCAATTTATCCAGGTCACTTTCCCGTTCAATGCGATGAACTTCTTCACCGTAACGCACATAAATGCTTCCATAGTGAGACCACACATTTTTTCCTGAAAAACTTTTTACAGCCAACTTTAATAACTTCACTCGACACTGAGTCAAATCCTCCTTGACAGCAATTCCCGTATTCTTCAAAATTTTACGTTCTTTCAAGACGGCGGCTCGCTTGTTTACATCCCGGAACTGTATTAATATAGCCGGCGGCTTATCGGGTGATGCACTTTTTGCCGCTGTTCGGTGACAATTCTCAACGTCTGTTGGACTGATATCAACCTTCAATTTATCCTTGAATAATTTAATAATACGATCCAACAGGACTTCACTCTTCTCATACTTCAGCCCAAAGATGCGGAGATTCCTATTTCTTGAATGCTGCTCCTGCTTATCGAGGCACCTTTTCAGTTCCTCATTTTCCTCCCTTGTTTCGGCTACTTCCAGCGAAAGAAGTTTGAAGTTTTTCTCGATTTCCGAGAATTTTTCATTGATTTTAGCATCAATCTTAGCATCAATCTTGTCCATGAGTGAACAAATGAAGCGATTCTGAAATTCCTCACTCATGATCGTTGAGATTATTTGTTCAGAAACTATCTTTCTAATGTCTTCAATGTCGTTCCTCAGCAGCACCATTTTGTAGGTTAAGGATCTAATCTCGACTTTTACACAATAAAGGAAAAACTTAAATAACTGAGGGGCACTAGTTTATCAATGCCTTAATTAATTAATGTGTCGAAAAAAGAGGACTTTTCCCTCGTAAAATATTAAATTTGTAGGAACACAGAGAGCACGTCTAACTCACTCGCTCGCCATATGCGATATAACAATTTAAAACATAACAATACCTTATCGACTAGCAAACATACACAAACATAGATAGAGAGTATTTCCACCTCGCTTTCTCATCACTTCTACCATACGATGTGGCTTACTTTCAATGCATTTCCGAATTGCTTCTGGGGGAATATTTTCCCGTTCTTCAAGAAAGGCTGTTCGTAAATCGGGCAAGGTGTTCGGCTGCCGATTTCGAACATGTCTACCTAGCATGTCCCATACATGTTCAATTGGATTCAAATCCGGACTTCTGGCTGGCCACACGAATCGTTCTATATTCGCCTCTTAAAATTATTCTGTTACAACCCGTGCAACGTGAGGCCTAGCATTGTCCAGCATTAACAGAAATTGTTGGGGAAATAATCCCCCAGAAGCAATTCGGAACTGCATTGAAAGTATGCCACGTCGTATGGTAGAAGTGATGAGAAAGCGAGGTGAAAATACACGCTTATTGATTTTCAGATGTTTGTTTATGTTTACTAGTCGAGAAGGTATTGTAATGGTATGAAAAGAGTCTTCCGGGCTTATTGGCCGTGGTCCATTAGGAATAATTTCACCTAACGTTTCGCCTACAACTTCGGTAGGCATCTTCAGAGGATTCTCGCTCCCGCTTCGTGTCGGCTTGATCTTTGTTTTTTCTAAGGTCGGTAACCAGGCGCTATGCAAGAAAGGGGTCTCTTCTTTTCTATTTCTGTAATTTTTGTATTTATAAATTTCAATGGCTTCCATGTTCAGCCTGGGATAGTAACTTCTAATATTGGAAATAATCTCCGCTTTTGAGAAATCCATGTTGTGTCCATCTATTAGCGCATGTTCTGCTAGTGCGGATTTTTCTGTCTGATTCAGTCGACAGCACCGTTCGTGTTCCTTAATTCTAGTATTAATACTCCGCTTTGTTGTGCCAATATAGACTTTGCCGCAGTCACAAGGTATTCTGTAAATACCAGCTTGTGAAAGTGGGTCAACTTTGTCTTTGGTTGTTTTGATCATATGTAGTAATGTTTGATTTGAAAGTCCCAACTGAACCGATCAACAATGAGAATAACAGTCAAGTTCACATCTTCAATCAAAGAATCCAATCAAAAGAAACCATATTCTCTGATCAAAAATGAAAAAATACATATATACTCCCCGTCAATAAATTCGGAACAGGCAAAATTTTTGTCAAATTCAACACCCTATATCTTTTTTCGTAGTGCTGCGATTTTGTTGAAATTTTCACCAGGTATAGTATTGGGTCTAGTTATATCAACCTGAAATTTACTTTGCAAAAATATCTGTAGTTCATCGCTAATACAGGGAAAAACAAAACCTTGTTTAATACCCTGAATTTCCAAACACCCTGGGGTGAAATTGAGGCGGAAAATTTGATATCATCAAGTTTTAATTTGAAGTGTGATCCTTCCTTAATAAAATTTTTCTTGATTTACGTCAGTATCTGCTTTTAAAAAAAGATACACTTTTTCAAAGAAAGTGTTGCATTTCTTCAATTTATATAACAATTTGAAACATTACAATACCTTATCGACTAGCAAACATACACAAACATCTGAAAATTAAAAGCGTGTATTTCAACCTCAATTTCTCATCACTTCTACCGTACGACGTAGCATACTTTCAATGCATTCCCGAATTGCTTCTGGGGGAATATTTTCCTGTTCTTCAAGAAGGGCTGTTCGTAAATCGGGCAAGGTGTTCGGCTGCCGATTTCGAACATGTCTACCTAGCATGTCCCATACATGTTCAATTGGATTTAAATGCGTACTTCTGGCTGGCCACACGAATCGTTGAATATTCGCCCGTTCAAAGTATTCTGTTAAAACCCGTGCAACGTGAGGCCTAGCATTGTCCTGCATTAACAGAAATTATTGCTTCCTCCAGAACCAATTCGTAAATGCATTGAAAGTATGCAACGTCGTATGGTAGAAGTGATGAGAAAGCGAGGTGGAAATACACGCTTTCGTAAATGCATTGAAAGTATGCCACGTCGTATGGTAGAAGTGATGAGAAAGCGAGGTGGAAATACACATCTGAAAATAAATATTTTCAGATGTTTGTTTATGTTTACTAGTCGATAAGGTATTGTAATGTTTTAAATTGTTATAAAAATCGAAAAAATGCAACACTTTCTTTGAAAAAGTGTATATTTTTTAAAAAAGCAGATACTGACGTTAATCAAAAAACATTTTGTTAAGAAAGGTTCACACTTCAAACTAAAACTGAATGTTATCAAATTTTCCGCCTCAAATTCACCACAGGGTGTTTAGAAATGAAGGGTATAAAACAAGGTTTTGTTTCACCCTGTATAACGGATGAACTACAGGTATTAGCGCAAAATAAATTTCAGGTTAATATAACAATACCAAATACTATACCTGGTGAAAATTTCAACAAAATGGGAGAACCACGAAAAAAGATAGAGGGTGTTGAATTTGACAAAAATTTTGCCTGTCCAGAATTTTTTGACGGGGAGTATAAATATACCTATTCCTGGTGTAACTTCTAATGCCACTAAGGATAATCACTCGAAACAATCACTTACTCGTGTTTAGTACTGCCAACTCTGTACAAGACCAAACTACAGCATAGCTCTCGTAGTCTGTTTCCAGAATCCAATAAGGTGCATCTATATGAACTATAAAAAATATTTATGAAAGTATAACAGAAATAAAAACTGAGATTAAAACAACTATAAGGAGAATAACGGTTAGTCTACTTGAGGGTTGAAAAAAAATGTAAGGAAATTATTAAGATGCTATTGTAATGGTAATCATTGTCAGAGATTTCAGAATTTCAATACACCATTCAAAAGTACGGTTCAATAGAGTATTCAAATTTTAATGGATCATTAAATTTTGATGAACCTTCGTGAAACTGGCAGTTAGAATCACATCTTACACATCGTGACCTTTGGGACAACATTGATTTGTTCTATCGAAATAAACGTATGTAAGAAAGTTCAGGTACTATAAATAATACGATATTTCTTACTTGGTAAATTGTTGAAATTTACAATCAGTTTCGCTTCTTTACTATCTCCGTCTGGTCTAGCAGTTCCTTCAATAGACCTCGGTTTATTCTTCCTAAAATTAACATTGTCAGAATAAAATTGAACTGAAGACTTGCCAATCATTACGATTTATCGATTTGCTGGTTGAAAACCTTTATTGTACCATCGTCTGCCAAAGAGTAAGTCGCTGAGATACATTTTCCATCTAATTCGAAGATGGTGAAGTATTTTTCTTGTTCATACCATTTTCCCAAATACTGTAAAAAAATTATATATCAATGCACATGTGCTGTCAAATATTGATGTCCGTAGGGTAATAAAGTATGGTTTCGGACAAAAATGGCAACGATGCTATGACGAACTCAGCTTCTCGACAATCGAATGTGATCGAAATTCAAAAATAAAAGGGAAATACTAAGATAATTATCAGCTTCACTCATCTATATATAAGTAAAAGACGATCTTTGTTTATTATCGGAATGGCATCACGTCCAAACCACTGCAACAAATTGGATGATTATTTTTTGTTGTGTTTTTCAAAGTCCAGTCGAGTTTTTTACAATGATGAATTACAGGACGATAACTTACAGAAAAAAAGCTTTTTATTGCAATCCTAGAATTGAATTTATCAGGATTTTTACACTTGAACAAAACAGTGAGCAGATTCTCTAACAGTTTTGGAACTTCATCATCCAATATTGCACTTTACTAGTTATGATGGTACTGGGGTTTTAATAATGTGTTGCAAAGCTCCCTAACTAATGTTAGCACTTGTTCTAGCTGTATGCTTCACGAGTAACATTCCTGAGTAATGATTGTTAAATACAGATAATAAAAATTTGCAATTCCTTGAATAATTTTTATAGTTTTATCTGATTTTATTATAGGAAAATGTAGTGTTATAATATTTTTATCACTGCATTCTTAACACGGTTCTACGTAACACTATTGGCTGTCAATAAAAGTGTTACTATTAATGGCATTTATACAACTAACTTTCTGCTGTTGGAACATGAGGCCAACCTTTTGAAGATTTTTATTATTTTCTGCATTTCGGAATCGCTCCTTTTTATAGGTACTTATGGCACCACAGTTGAAAAAATTATTTATTTATACTACTAAAGTTTCAGTGATTGATATCGCTCATCTAAAATCAAAATGTGTGCAAGTATGTAACATTTGCGAAAAAGAAAATTTTGGCATACAATACCTTATTCAAATCGAAATTTTCCTGTACACTATCAATTTTCGGACACTTTCCGGCAGATGGAACCTGACTGTTAACCCCAAAAACCAAAAATGTTATAATTCCCAAGAAGAGCAACATATTTACCACTTCTCACAAGTTGTTCAGAAACGACACAGGACTTTTTGTAAATAAATTTAGATACGTAAACAACTAATATAAATTAATTAATCTGAAATGGTGCACCCGAGTACACTTTGAAAAGCCGATAAGTAATGAACGTGAGTATCAAATAAAAAAGTTTTGTCAGTCGTAGGAAACGATAAATTACTTTTATCCTTGACGGAATAATTATAAGGTGAGTAGCAATAATTTCATTCATTTACTTTGGATTATGTGATGACAGTTTCGGAAGGTGAAATCTTATACATTCATAGGTACATTGTGCAATTGATAAACCTTGACATTTTGCTCTTGTGAGATTTTGGAATTAGTATGACGTTAAAAAACAGAATAGATTCGGAAGTGGGCGGCAATTCGCATATATTCGAAAGAGAGGGTTAATAAATTGTTTATACGGATCGAAACAATCTCTGAATCTTTTTTACATTAATTCTAAATTTAAACAAATCTAAAAAAGTAGAGATGTTATCGAAAATGATAACATTCATCATCATTCGAGAGATCATGTTCATTGAATGTTCTCAAAAAATTACAAAATCTTGAATTTATGATAGTGAGCAAATCAATTTGTAACTTATATTCGTATTTTCAAAGCTCCTCACTCAACATAAATTTTTCAATGAGAAACTGGTAGTTTACCCTTCGAGCATCTTCTGTAAGTGAGAAATATGTGAGCTGCTTGTAAACTTTACTCATCTTTTCTCAAATAATTCGTAATTTATGTGTTTTTGGGGATTTGAATATTGATTTTGTCTATTAAATTTTCGTTGAACTGAGATTTCTTACATACATTAAGCATCGACAACATACACTGAATTATTTTCATTATTGTCAAGATGTTATATGATGAAAAAATGGCAAATGAAAAGATATGGAAATTTAATTTTTTATTTGCTCGATCATTATAAAATTTTTCATGAAGAGATTTCTTGGATTCGAGCTTCTCAGGTTGGAATGACAATAATGTTCCTGTTTTTTGAGATTTGTTTGATCATTATAACACTTCCAAAGGTGTGACAAAAATTTGAATTATTGAATTCTATTCCTGTGTGTGAATTTCGAATGAATGTAAGAAAAAATTCTGAGAATCGCCTATAGGGTGATCATTTCCACATCAGCAGTCAAAATTAATTTTTCTGAGCACGCCACTGGAAATATGATATATATAGGTACATAATCCAACAGATGTTAAAAATGCTGAAAAAATAATTCAATTCTGATAAACAGTATCAGAAATGTAGTGGAACGAAATTTCTGTTAGAGTGAATAAATCATCTGGTATATTGGCAAGGAAACATGGGAGACATTTCGTGACATCCTGTATATCACCACGGACTGACATAAGAGTACTGTAATTTCATAAAGCAACATGCCAGAGGCAATGAAGTGTCTTCATGGGTATAGCAAGAAAAATAGAATAAATACTCCCAAAAGGTTTTTAGTTCTTTATTTGGAAAAAAAATCATCTGGTGAGATTTTAACTAAATCTACCATATGGTCCTGGGTAGGAACAGTTAAGAGGCATGTTCATGTTCAATTTCTTTCAATTGATATCATAAATATCTGCCTTCGGGGTATGAAAGACCAAGAGGATGTTAATTTATATTCATTATCTTTCAAAGTTAATATTAACCAGACGATGCCCATATCTCCCTGGGTTATCTGGGCACCAATGGCGTCATTTAAGCAGATATTCAAGAATGCCAGCTGAAAGAAATTGAACATACCGCCAATTTTTTTTCATTAGATATGGTCTAATCCATTCATTGTGTCATGTGAGGTATAAGATTTTGCTCCGTCAGAACTTTTCTCTTCATATTATTCATCGCTGGGACAATCTGTCTGATCGGTTTTGAACAAATCTTTCTTGCTGAGGTTCAAACGTTCGAAGACCTTGTATGCCTTGGTGATAATATCTTCAGATGGGTCCCTTTTTCTTGTCAGGATCCATGCATACTCTGTAATTATTTCAAGTATTTTGTTAAAGTGTACCTAATGTAGGGGTAAGCGAGGTCTTTGAGAAAAATAAGACTCAGAGCATGGCAACACCCTGTTTTTCTTCTTGTATAAATACATGTATTCAATCACATTGTTCTCCTTTTTTCACATTTTTCTACTTGGAGGCTTTTCTTGTCAGTTTCATCTCGAACTTTATATTCTTCATTTGTTTGTTAATTTCTTCTTTTCTTTTGTCAATCATTCTGTTTGTGAGTTCAAGTACTATTTCCACTTTAGTTTCTTTATTCAATTCTTTCCAAATCTATCCATTGGATATATTCAGATTTGTTTCGATTTTATTTCTATTTATATTGAATTCAGAATTCTTCTGTTATTAAAATGTTCTTGGTTGTAATTTAGTCCTGTCCGAAAGGTAATGATAGCTTGGTAGCTTTGTCTTGAAGGACTACTAAAGATTTAAATTTTTTTCTTCAGTTTTTTTCTTAAACGAAGTTAAAATTTATAATCAAATATCCCACAGAATATAATATTTCTAATCTAAAACTGTCCATTTTACACTGATTTTAGTTATAGATTTTTACCCCTAGTAGAAATCAAAAAATTAAGAAAAACGAAATCTACGATAGTTCTTTATGACCCAGTTACAAATATGTATGGGAGAAGGGTCAAGTCGAAATAATAACATTTAGAAACAAAGGAGACCTATACTAAATAAATATATATGAAATCGAAAAAAATCTGAACTACGCAATCATTCATGAAATACTGTTCTACCATATGCATATGGGTATGCGGAAATATGAATGAAAGTTATCTTTGTTATTGGGATACTTACTTGTGCTGACTCTTGGATACTCAGAACATGCCCAAACAACTGCATAATCGGTATAATCCGTTTCTAACACCCAGTATGGGGCATCTACACGAACTGCAAAAAAAAAAACTAACATTGAAAAAGTTGGTAGGAAAAGAGTCTTCCGGGCTTATTGGCCGTGGTCCATTAGGAATAATTTCACCTAACGTTTCGCCTACAACTTCGGTAGGCATCTTCAGAGGATTCTCGGTCTAAGGTTGTACCTCGAATGCTGAATTTCTGACACTGGCGCGTTCGAACCGAAAACGTCATCTGCTCGCCGGTTTATGGCGGGAAAAAGTGGCGCGTCTACGTGCGCGATGCTGATTGGCCCATCGCTCCCGCTTCGTGTCGGCTTGATCTTTGTTTTTTCTAAGGTCGGTAACCAGGCGCTATACAAGAAAGGGGTCTCTTCTTTTCTATTTATGTTATTCTTGTGTTTATAAATTTCAATGGCTTCCATGTTCAGCCTGGGATAGTAACTTCTAATATTGGAAATAATCCCCGCTTTTGAGAAATCTATGTTGTGTCCATCTATTAGCGCATGTTCTGCTAGTGCGGATTTTTCTGTCTGATTCAGTCGACAGCATCGTTCGTGTTCCTTAATTCTAGTATTAATACTTCGCTCTGTTGTGCCAATATAGACTTGCCGCGTTCGTGTTCCTTAATTCTAGTATTAATACTTCGCTTTGTTGTGCCAATATAGACTTTGCCGCAGTTACAAGGTATTCTGTAAATACCAGCTTGTGAAAGTGGGTTGTTTTGATCATTTGCCCAAGTTTTTGTGTCGGCTTATAAACAGTCTCGATGTTGTGCCTTTTCAGTATTTTACCAATTCTATCTGTGACCTTGGGGCAAATGATCAAAACAATCAAAGACAAAGTTGACCCACTTTCACAAGCTGGTATTTACAGAATACCTTGTAACTGCGGCAAAGTCTATATTGGCACAACAAAGCGAAGTATTAATACTAGAATTAAGGAACACGAACGATGCTGTCGACTGAATCAGACAGAAAAATCCGCACTAGCAGAACATGCGCTAATAGATGGACACAACATAGATTTCTCAAAAGCGGGGATTATTTCCAATATTAGAAGTTACTATCCCAGGCTGAACATGGAAGCCATTGAAATTTATAAACACAAGAATAACATAAATAGAAAAGAAGAGACCCCTTTCTTGCATAGCGCCTGGTTACCGACCTTAGAAAAAGCAAAGATCAAGCCGACACGAAGCGGGAGCGATGGGCCAATCAGCATCGCGCACGTAGACGCGCAACTTTTTCCCGCCATAAACCGGCGCGCAGATGACGTTTCCGGTTCGAACGAGCCAGTGTCAGAAATTCAGCGTTCGAGGTACAACCTTAGACTGAGAATCCTCTGAAGATGCCTACCGAAGGCCAATAAGCCCGGAAGACTCTTTTCATACCAGTATATCCGGTCGTGAAAGCCTTAAACTTTTCATTGAAAAAGTTGTCTTTCGAAATTTGTACGACATGTTTTGAAGATACGTCGGCCTTACTATTTAGAGAACTCATTAATGAAATATTGTCTGTGCTCTGTCCAAGAAGTAACTCTTACGATGGACAAGGAGTGCGCGGTCTATTCAGACATGAAAATAGAGGTCAAATAACAAAAATTGCTGGGGAGCCAATTACTATTACGAATAAAGTTTTAAAAGACCCCATCGATCTTACTATTTTTTTATTTTTTCTCGAAAACGATAAGTTTTATCTAAATGAAACTCTAAACAAAGGTTGTATATCTTGAAATTTCTAACAAAAGAGGTTTTCATAACTTTTTCCTAGGAGTAACCATTCCTGAAATATCCATGATATTCAAACATTTCCACGTCACCGTTTTTTTTTTTACCGTGACTCCCCATACCGTGATCTCTTCATTAAAATCACAGTAATCTTCCTCTATTCTAAATACAATTTGGGCCATTTTCTCAGAAGTACCTACTCATTTTTTTTATAAACGAAAATATATGGCTCCTTACCTCCTCTTCTTGGGAAATTAACCAATAATTTCGCTTCATCAGCTGGTCCAGCAGGTCGTGCATTTCCTTCAATGGAACTCTTTTTCAGAGTTCTATGGTAAAAACCGAATTAATTGTTAATTTTCGTTCAATATCGATCAACTCACTTCACATTTACATCCTGGTTAAGTACTTTCAGCGTACCATTTTCATACAAGGAATAATCTGCGAATATACATTTCTTGTTGAGCTCGAAATTTGCGAAGTACTTTTCAGCCTCGTACCATCTCCCAGTGTACTGAAAAAAAACAAAAATTCGATTCTGAGTTGTTTTAATGACGAATTTCCGTCAGAAAATTCTGTTATCGACGTGAAATTAAGAAAAAAAATTCAATTCATGGAACTCTGCTAAAAGATGGATATCTTCAAGGATTTTCATTGGAAAAATGTGGGCCAGAATCAAAAATTATGATACAGGAAGTCACATTTCGAAAACGTGAAAACTCAATTTT
This sequence comes from Hippodamia convergens, assembly GCA_038502775.1. Lineage (NCBI taxonomy): Eukaryota > Metazoa > Arthropoda > Insecta > Coleoptera > Coccinellidae > Hippodamia > Hippodamia convergens. The sequence goes on along the minus strand of CM076607.1, from coordinate 35,942,238 downwards.
TTTCAAATTAGAACCCCATTCTTCATAGCCATGATGGATTCCACTTTGAAAAATAGTGTACGTGTGGAAATAACACCAATGCATTAAAATTTCAAATCTTCTAACATTCGTAAAAATAATTGACGCGATCACATTTCGAATTTTATTTTTCTGAGAAAGATATTGACGACTTAAATCATTCACTTCTACATATAATATTCAATCGATGATTTTTCTAATTTTTTTCTTCTCATACAGAGTTATTCACGAATATGGCTCTATAGAATATTTTTAGGAAAGACTCAAGATTCAGGATTGAAATTCTAGAGGTGAGCCTCAAGTTTGAAGACGACTTCTCGTATATTTTTTGAAGTGACATCAACTTTCATTTTTCAAATCGGAAGACCCATATTTTATTGCATAAATAGATTCTCCATTGAATGCGGAGTCTTTCTGATTCCAAAAGTTTGAGGTTTCCCGAGAAAATTCTCTTTAAATGAGGAAACACGAAAAAAAAATCTCAAAATTGAACTCTGTTAAAATACAGACAACTTCGAGGTTTCTTCATTAAAAATTCTCATTTTTGAGAATCTCCGAGAAGAAAGGCTGATGCTTCCTTTCCGATAGCGTAATTTTTAGAATATGATACAGGAGGACACAAATTCTTTGTCAAAGTTAGAAATGACGAAACATCAAAAAATGGTTTTTTTCAAATTGAAACCTCATTGTTTCGAAGTATTTTCGAAATCTTCGTCAAAAAATAATACGAGCATACGTCCAAGACTTTTATCCCAAAATGAATATTTTTCGAGATATTCAGGAAAAACGATTTCGTCTTCAATTTTCAATCTCATTCCGAATGTGTTTTTTTACTGGAAAATAGTGAGCGGTCAAGTGATATATTTCGGAAATCTCTGTTATCGAGAAAATATTTTCTATAGTTCAGACGAATTAAGTTCATGAATTATAATTTTTGATGCTTTTGGAAGAATAATTAACAGAACATGTAACATTACTGAAAATTCAAATTTCCCTACCATGACAAAAAAAAATTCTCCAGAATTAAGAATTTGCGGAAATTATCCTAAGCTTTAAAAATAAAGAAAAACTGAACTCGTCTGAACTATAAGAAAATATTTTATCGACAACAGAGATTTCCAAAAATTTCACTTGACCGCTAATCATTTTTCTGTAAAAAAACCACATTAGGAATGAGATTGAAAATTGAAGGCAAAATCGTTTTTCCTGAATATCTCGAAAAATATTCATTTTGGGATACGTCTTGGACGTATGCTCCTTTTTTTTTTGACGAAGATTTTGAAAATGCTTCGGAAAAATGGGGTTCCAATTAGAAAAATAATGATTTTTCGATATTTCGTCACTTCTAACATTGACAAAGAATCAGCCTTTCTTCTCGGAGATTCTCAAAAATCAGAATTTCTAATGAAAAAAACCTCGAAGTTGTCTGTGTTTCAACAGAGTTCAATTATGAAATTTTTTTTTCGTATTTCCTCATTTAAAGAGAATTTTCTCGAGAAAATTCAAACTCAGAATTCAATGGAGAATCTGTTTATGCAATAAAAAAGCGGTTTTTCCATTTGAAAAACGAAAGTTGATGTCACTTCCGGAAAAATCGGAAGTCCTAGAACCTCAAAAAAATATACGAGAAGTTGTTTTCTTACTTGAAGCTCACCTGTAGAATTGCAATAATGAATCTTGTCTTTCCTAAAAATACTCTATAGAGCCTTACTCGTGAATAACCCTGTATAATTTATATTTTTCTATTCCAATTCCAATGTGTTTTTTCGGGTTCTTTACTTTCAATATGATGGAAAAATTTCATCAATTATCCTCCTCCATGTTGCCAAATCACAAAAATATCATCGACAAGTGGTTGCAGTGAATATATATGTTACTCATTATTGGTGATAAAAGGGAACCAATAGCCATGCTGAATTTTTGTTTGTAAAAAACAGCGTCTTATTGAATATATTTCGAATTAAGTTAAATATCATCCGCAATACATCATCAACACTTAATTTCGAATTTTCATAAATTGTATGTATTTTCATCAATTAAGGTTGTTCTCACTATGGAGTTATTCACGTCCTTATAAATATCATATGTTGGTAACGAGATTGAGGACAAAGTTTGAAATAAACTCGTTCCCTTTATCAACAATATAATATTTGTTCTCACTTTCTGAAAAAAAATCTTACATTCTCCAATTTGAAATTTTTCTGCACATCAATCTCGGGACATTTTCCAAAAAATGGCACTTGGCACCATGTTTCACATATAAAAATTGATAAGATGAGAGATAACTTCAACATTTCGAATAAAAACTGGCACAAAAAACGTTCGGTGATATAATATTCTGAGTGGAGACAAGATTAAGTCACGTTCAGGATGTTAACGGATGCTGGTTTAATGTTAACTGGTCCTGAATAGGAAATTCATGTTTCTTGAAGTTCGCCTTTGTTGTCCGATCAATTGGTTGGGACGGTAAACAAACCGAAAATAATCTAAACGTTCAGATAACAAGTTGTTTCTATCGAACGAATGTTGAGTGTTGACTGGTGATTGAACGAGAAGTCTAAATTTAGTATGAACAATGAGACAGAAAATTGTATCAAAAATACAAGTATCTTGTTTTTTTTTTTAATTCTATAGATTTTCACTCGCAGCGGTGTCTTGAACAAGAAATAGAAAAAACTTCAAATAACCGAAATGGTCTTCAAGATCCTCTGATATACTGGGTGATTCACGGTCGATGGTACGTTAGACGTTTACGGAGAACAGAAAGCAAGAATTCGTTGAAAATTTGGTTTCTTAGACAAGAACAGATACTCTATCGATCTGAAATATTTTCAGTGACGGTTATGTCAAAAAGGAGTAACTACTATGTTATTTCATATGGCACACCCTGTATATTATTACACTTTTCTATTCATCGCAGTAACACGATTATATTATTATCACTTTCTCATACTTACCTTCAGCGGTTTCTGAGCAATTAAATGATTTCCACTTTTTTTGTGTGCAAAACATACCTATCATTGAAACATCCATAACTTCCATACTATAAATCTTAGGAAGCTGAAATTTCGTACGCAGAATGCTAAGATTCTATGCGTTATGCAGATGTTACGAAATATGACTCTTTAGAATATTTTTAGGAAAGACACAAGATTCAGGATTGAAATTCTAAAGGTGAACTTCAAGTAAGAAGACGACTTCTTGTCGTCGTTCTAGGACTTCGGTCCCAACTTTCGTTTTTTAAATGATAAGACCCATTTTTTATTGCATTCCTTTTGATTCCAAAAGTTTGAATTTTCCCGAGCAAATTCTCTCTAAATGAGGAAATACGAAAAAAAATCTCAAAATTGATCTCTGTTGAAATACAAACAAACCCCATTTTTTCGAAGCATTTTCGTCAAAAAATAATAGAAGCATACGTATAAGACTTTTATCCCAAAATGAATAATTTTCGAGATATTCAAGAAAAACGATTTTGTGTTCGATTTTCAATCTCATTCCGAATGCGTTTTTTTACTGGAAAATAATTAGCGGTAAAATGAAATTTTTGGAATACTCTGTTATCGAGAAAATATTCTCTATAGTTCAGACGAGTTAAGTTCTTGAAATATCATCTGTAATACGAGAGGAACAATTGGTTTAAAGTTCTCAATGTGAGTATTAGTGAATTCAACGAAAAAAATTTTCAGGAATGCAGAAAAAAATAATTTGTAATAATTTTTAATGCTTTTGGAAGAATAATTAACAGAACATGTAACAATTTCATAAATAGAAATTCAAATTTCCCTACCATGACAAAAAAGAAATTCTCCAGAATTAAGAATTTGCACAAATTATCCTGAGCTTCCAAAAATAAAGAAAAACTGAACTATAAGGAAGTATTTTCTCGATAACAGAGAGTTTCAAAAATTTCACTCGATCGCTAATTCTTTTCCAGTAAAAAAAACACATTGGGAATGGAATTGAAAATTGAAGAGAAAATTTTTTTTCCTGAATATCTCGAAAAATATTCATTTTGGGATAAAAGTCTTGGACGTATGCTCCTATTATTTTTTGACGAAGATTTCGAAAATGCTTCGAAAAAATGGGGTTCCAATTTAAAAAAAAACAAAATTTTTGATGTTGGGTCACTTCTAACTTTGACAAAGAATTTGTGACCTCCTATATCATATTCTGAAAATCAAGCTATCGGAAAAGAAGCATCAGCCATTCTTCTCGAAGATCCTCTAAAATCAGAATTTTTAATGAAAAAACCTCGAAGTTGTTTGTATTTCAACAGAGATCAATTTTGAGATATTCTTTCGTTTTTTCTCATTTAAAGAGAATTTGCTCGGGAAGATTCAAACTTTTGGAATCAAGGAGAATGCAATAAAAAATGGGTCTTCCCATTTGAAAAACGTAAGCTGATGTCACTTCCGGAAAAACCGGAAGTCGTTGAACGACGACGAGAAGTCTTCTTACTTGAAGCTCACCTTTAGAATTTCAATTCTGAATATTGTGTCTTTCCTAAAAATATTCTAAAGAGTCATATTCGTTAATAAGCCTGTATATTATTCAATTTTTTCTTCAGCTAAAATTCCTATTCATAAAATATTCAGGATTAAAAAATAATGAAGATAAGATGTTTATAAAAATTTATTTAACAACTATGAAAAATTAACACTTTTCTCGTAGATAATCAAAAAACAAAACAAAAATCAATCAACATTGAGTTTGATCGGTTTTGATCAAGTGCTTCCTGTTAAGGTTCAGTCTGTCGAAAACAGCGTATGCCTTATCGACTACATCTTGAGGGGGGTTCCTTTCCCTGGTCAAAACCCATGCGAATTCTGAAAAAGATTCAATTAGTTTTCCACTTTCTCGTATGCCCTTCTACTACACAAATCGTCCTATCAACCCAAAACTTGTTGAATGTAACATGACAATTTTTATCACCTAAATGAACACAATATACCAACAAAGAATGTTTTTTGTTCGGAAGAATCAGGTGTATTTGATGTTGATCAGTTTTCAGCAAATAACGAGAATTGTAATATGTGGAACCTAGGGGGACCAACACTTTTGATGATGAGTGTATATGATGCTAAATCATTCGTAGGATCCGAAGATCAATTATTGACTTTCATATTCAGTTAACATCAATATACCTGATCTCCGAATTTTTAATGATAATATATTGAAGAATTTATAAGACATTAACAACTCCCCTAGGGCTTGAAGAAAAAGCAAAAACAGTCGCGAAACGTCTCATTCTTATATCCTATTTTGATCCCACAAAGTATCTAGCCTCGGAATAGTATATTCTAAAACAAGTTGCAGAATGAGCTCCTATTTCAACACAAATGCAAAAAAGCATGAGTGTTGGAATTACCTTCTGCAACGAGTATTAGACGATATTTTCTTTATTTCAGTCAAGTTTTATGAAATACTCTCGAAATTCAAATAAAATTTCAGATAAGTGACTTTTGTATTGTATCTTGGCAGTTGGTGTGACTTACGAAATTTGACAGATTACGGAATTTGAATTGATTTGATTTGAAAATTGAGAGGATCTGAGGTCAGTACTGACAACCTCAAAATGAAAAATATAACTGAAAACAATGCTGTAATGAGTTTCATTACAGCACTACTTTTGGTACTGTAATGAACTCATTACGATACTGAAATAGAGAAAAGGATTTTAAGGTCGTCAAGGGAAATATGTCGAATGTTTCACTGACTCACCTGCACTGATCACTCGCCCAATATTGCTGCATGACCATACAACTGAGTAATTCTCATAATCTGTCTCCAAGACCCAATAGGGAGCATCCACTTGGACTGAAAAGAATTCATCAGTTTTCTTTGAGAAATAATGTTTAATGAAAAAATAATCGACTTCAAAAAATGAAATTCCAAAAGAAACAAGATGCACTTTTATTGGTTATTCTATGGTACCTTCTTAATCGAATAAGAACAGGTCATGGTCGTACCAACAGCATGCTTTTCAAGTGGAATTCGGTTGATAGTCCCAATTGTGAATGTGGTGAATCAGAGGAAACAGTTGAACACCTAATTAATAATTGTTCGATTTATAAATTCCAAGATGGCATTAGAGCCATACACAATATATCAAACTCATTTTTGCATTGGGTGGAAAATTTCAGATCAATTTGATGAAGTATAAATTGAATTCTCTTGCTGTTCTGTCTTTTTTTATTTTCAGGTTGGAGTTTGTGTTTAGAAATCCTTCCTCCGAAGAGCCGTCCCGCTGATCGTGATGTCCTTCTATATAGAATATTCAGATACAACAATTTTATTTTATTTTTTTAACGGGGAGACAGGTTTTTTCGGCTGAGGTTTTTCCCCTGGCTCTATAGTATCGTATGATACTGGTGATGATAGTATCGTATGATACTATAGTATCATACGAAGAATGTTGTGGTACCCCGTTCCTTTTTTTACCTCAGCTTAGGTTCTTTTTGTTTCAACATTTATTGTATTATTTCAGCTCTCTTATTCAAAAGAATATATATATATATATATATTGGTTATTCTATCAAGAAATCGTCTTACTAGTCCATTTACTGAAGAATTAAAGTGATCATTGAACATAATCAAATAAAGTGCCATCAAGATCTAGTGGTTTATCATCATTTTGTAAGTAGTTTGAGGAAGACTCTTTTAATATCATTTTGTAATATTTTTAATTTTTTTTTCCGGGGCTTTGTTATATCAAATCTATGACCGAATTCGAACGATATTATGTTCATATTACCCTTTTTAAACATATTAAACATAACCTAAAACAATTTAGAATGTACTGATAGGTCCGCAACCCCACATTCATAACCTCGTATCGAAGCAGAGACAGGCACGTGACTACGTGACAAAGGTATCTCGCGTTGATTCAATAATTTCCTGCTCAAATTCGCATTCGTTCAACCTGTGGTAACTTTTAAAGTATCCATTAGAAAACTATATTGTGAAAAGCATTTTTCATCAGGAATAAACGCCGCAGATGACAATCACATTAATTTTCATATGAATTCATTCTATGAACTGTCCTCAGCAGTTAGACATATGCCGTTGCGGACCTTTTTTAAGAACTTTTTGGGGACTACATAATTGTCCCTGACCATTTTTCTCTATCTCTTATAGTTTACTTAGCGTCGGCCGTAAAATCCTGAAAAAAGCGAGTTGATCATCGATTTTTTCATGAAAACTCGATATTTTTTCTCATTTCTTCGTGATATAGAAATGAACCCTACATGAAAACCTCCCAAAATAAATTCCCTACATTTAAGTGAAAGTTCATCAAAATCGGTCATCTGGTTCCTGGGTCCATAGATGACAAACAAACACACGGACATTCACATTTATAATACACTCCCCGTCAATAAATTCCGGACAGCCAAAATTTTTGTCAAATTCAACACCCTGTATCTTTTTTCGTGCTGCTGCGATTTAGTTGAAATTTTCACCAGGAGTATTGGGTCTTGTTATATTAACCTGAAATTTACTTCGCAAAAATATCTATAGTTTATCCGTTATACAGGGAGAAACAAAACCTTGCTTCATACCCTCCATTTCTAAACACCTGAATTTGAGGCGGAAAATTTGATACCATTAAGTTTTAATTTGAATTGTGACTTTTCCTTAACAAAATGTTTTTCGATTTCCGTCAGTATCTGCTTTTAAAAAAAAGATACACATTTTCAAAGAAAGTGTTGCATTTTTTCAGTTTTAATAACAATTTAAAACAGAACAATACCTTATCGACTAGAAAACATAAACAAACATCTGAAAATTAATAGCATGTATTTCCACCTCGCTTTCTCATCACTTCTACCATACGACGTGGCATACTTTCAATGCATTTCCGAATTGCTTCTGGGGGAATATTTTCCCGTACTTCAAGAAGGGCTGTTCGTAAATCGGGCAAGGTGTTGGGCTGCCGATATCGAACATGTCTACCTAGCATTTCCCATACATGTTCAATTGGATTCAAATCCGGACTCTGGCTGGCCACACCAATCGTTGAATATTCGCCTCTTCTAAGTATTTTGTTACAACCCGTTCAACGTGAGGTCTAGCATTGTTCTGCATTAACAGAAATTGTTGGGGAAATATTCCCCCAGAAGCAATTCGGAACTGCATTGAAAGTATGCCATGTCGTATGGTAGAAATGATGAGAAAGCGAGGTGGAATACACGCTATTAATTTTCAGATATCTGTTTATGTTTGCTAGTGGATAAGGAATTTTAATGTTTTAAATTGTTATAAAAATTGAAAAAAAGCAACACTTTCCTTGAAATGTGTACCTTTTTTTTAAGCAGATACTGACGTAAATCAAATACATTTTGTCAAGAAAGGGTCACACTTCAAATTAAAACTTAATGATATTAAATTTTCAGCCCAAATTCACCACAGGGTGTTCAGAAATGGAGGATATTAAACAAGGTTTTGTTTCACCCTGTATAACGAATAGACTACAGTTATTTTTGCAAAGTAAATTTCAGGTTAATATTACAAGACCTAATACTATACCTGGTGAAAATTTCAACAAAATTGGAGAAACACGAAAAAAGATACAGGGTCTTGAATTTGACAAAAATTTTGCCTGTCCGGAATTTATTGACGGGGAGTATATAAGTATGGATTTTGCTTGAATTGACTGTGATGTATCTGAACGAAACTTTTTTTTGGAAACCCGTTACAATTTTTACTCACCTCCTCTACCTGGGAAATTCACTACAAACTTTCCCTCATTGTTTGTACTTGCCGGCTCAGCGGAACCTTCGATCGTCGATAACTTTCCAGAGCTGAAAAAAATTATCGTGAACAATTTTTTTTCCATCGTCCAAATGAGCAACTCACAGCTTATCGATTTGTGTGTTGTACACCTTCACTGTGCCGTTCTCGTTCAAGGAATATTCAGCGGAGTTGCATTTTCCGCCAATTTCGAAGACAAAGAAATACTTCTCTGCTTCGTACCAAGTTCCCAGATACTGCGAAAAAAAATTTATCAATTTTTACTAAAACTAAAGAAGAAAAGGATGATTTTATTATGCCATTTTTCATGCCTGCTGCCGAAGCAACAGGTTTTGAATTAAAATTAAAATAAGAAGAGGATATTCCTTTCCATGATGGTAATTGCAAATCATAGGCGGAAATAGAATTTTTTGTACAACTGTCATTAAAAGTGACACTTTTAATGACAGCAAACAATGTTAAAATTGATTGTTTACGTGGAAGCGTGTTAAAAATATTTTTAACATGAGCACTTCATTTTCTCATGATGAAATCAGATGAGAAAAATTCAGTAATTCCAAATTTATTATCAATATTTAACAATCATTACTTATGAACATTAATATCAATCTCAAAACTAGAACAAATACTAAAATTAATGCCCTGTGACGTTAGGGAGCTTCGCAACACATTATTAGAATCCTCAGCACCATCAGTACTTGTAGAAACCGGAAGTACAATATTGAATGATGATGATCCAAAATCTGTTGAGGTTGGGAGAATTTTTTCAGAATGACGTTTCTACATGCAATGGAATGATCAACATAGCCCTCGACTACCGTCGTAGACATCCATCCACCGTGTTTTTTTATATCCGTAATATTTGCTCCTGATTCTGCTAGCAATGAGGCGGAGGATCTTCGAAAACAGTGTCCTGTATATTGCTTTGGTTCTGGCAGTTTGAGGAATTCGGCAACAATAGATGGAATGTTCCCAAATGTATTAATACCAACTGGATTGGCAGTGCATTTATTATTTATGTATTTCAGGAAAAAACGACGATGTTTGATGACAGAAGGTCGCAGTGCAAAGTACCTACTTATGAAAATAGTCTACATACTTTCCAATAATACTGAAAAACGACTGACTTTCGTTCTTGTATTTGGAAGTTGTATAACCAATGATGTATTTTTCATTTCGATGTCTTCCACTGATAAATTACACAATTCTTCACGCCGATAGGCTCCAAATAATCCGAAAATAGTTGCGACCTCAACAATCAAGTATTTCTCATCTGGTGCCTCCTTTATAAACTTTTCAACTTGTTCACGAGTGAGAATCTTCGATTTTTTGGGACGATATCCTTCGCTTTTCTGTTTTGAATATGCTATTACCGCAAAATATTTACTAACATCCATACCATTTTTAACAAGAGCGCTTGACTTTATCATTGAAAATTTGCTCCACAAAGTAGAGGAACTCCATATTCTTGATTTTTCTGCTGAGTATGCCAGGAAAACAGTTCCACTGAAGTTTCCTTCTACATTTTTCAATTTACACCGGGCCAGGAAATTGTTATTTGCAATATCGTACTGCTGAACAGATTTTTTAGGTAGGAGGTCCAGATTTGCTCTTCTTGTGCAGACTCTTCAATATCCAGAGGAACAACCAAATCTTCACTTTTATTAATAATTGGACTCTCGACAAAAATATTAAGCAGTTAAAAACCCCAGATGAAAATTGGACAGGAACGAAATTCAAATGACAGCGTCTTTCCTCATTTGTTAGTAATCATAATGTTGGCAACGTTTGCCATTCACAACAACCTTTTGATTATTTGAATATTAAAATGCATTTTGAAGTTTATTGTTATTGCAAATTTGCCCATTTCATTATCAATATAGCAGTTGTACAAAAATCATTGTATGGTATTTGTGTTAAAAGTGATTTCATTTTGTTCGTGAAATTGTGAAATGAGCGGAGCGAATTGAACTTTTCACTCACAAAATAAAACAGAGAATTCTAAGGTTGGTTCGGACAAATTGTTGAATTCAGTGAATTTTAGATATATTTTATCCCCTTCTATTTCCGACATTTCCATGCAAATGTGAAAACTTTGCAGTCGAAATAGCAGAATAAACAAACATTCATGTTCACTCATACATTAAGATTAAGTATTCGTTTATATAACGTCATCGAAATATTAGTCGATTTTTATCTTCATCATAAATTTTTTCTCGATTGATCATGTCAGTTTACAATCCGAATCATCATTTGCGAGAGGTTTTAATTTTTTGCTTCAATATAAAGAAATCTGCGGTTAAGGCTCATAGAATGCACTCAAAAATTTATGGCGAGGCCGCTTTTAGTGAAAGAACATGCCAAGAGTGATTTCATCTCTTCAAGAACGGCGATTTTGAAGTTGAGGACCAACATGGCGGAGAAAGAGATAGGGTTCTCGAAGATGCAGAATTGAAGGCATTACTTGATGAAGACAATCACAGGCGATCGTTATCGAAAGCAAGTAATGCGTTTAAGCCAAACATTGAAAGATAAACGGCCGCAATACAACGAGAAACATGATAAGGTGATTTTACATCATGACAATATTCGACCCCATGTAACGAAAGTGGTAAAGACATGCTTGGAAACTTTGAAATGGGAAGTGCTACCCCATCCGCCGTGTTCTCCAGACGCTGCTCCCTCGGACTATCTCTTGTTCCGATCAATGACACACGGTCCAGCTGACCAGCACTTCCGGTTTCATGAAGAAGTAAAAAATTGGATCGATTCAAAATATTACCAGTTTTCTCAACGAAAGATGAGGGAAAGTAGTGTCCAGCGATTCACGATTCTTTTAATTAAAAATGTATAGGCAGTTTTTCACAATAAAGCCTCGAATTTCTATAAGAAACTTCTCAAGCAAAATTGTACACCTATTATGTCAGTAGTGGAAAAAATGATAATTTACTCACCCTGTTCAAATCGAAATTCTGTTGAACTGTGTCGATTTCAGGGCATTTTCCAGCGATTGGAACTTGAGCCTGAATGCCGAAGAAACAGAAAGCCAAAACTAAAACCGACTTGATCATGATTGCAGCTACCCAGGTACTTTGATATCGATTATTTAATTTTCGGTTGATTATATACCCGGTAGTATCAACTTATCTGAGTGGAAACTTGTACTCTCGAGTATTTATTATTTGAAAATTGAATTTATCAATGAAAATCGATAAATCTTCCACGTACATATAGTACTCAAAATCAAGAGTGCACGTAAACGAAGCCAAAATATTGTACTTGATGATCGATAAGAGATATTTGGTAATTTTTATCTTTCTTATAATCAATGTAATATAATAATAGATGATTGATGAATTTTCCTTCGAGTCAATAAGCAGTGTCGGCTCTGCCACTTTATCTTCAATTCGAACGCACTATTCTTTACCTCGTATCAAATTTAAAAAAAATTTAAATAGAGAAAATTGAATTTAGTGTCTCATTCCCTAAGAAAGAGTGCTTGTAAATGGTGTTTATTGTGTCTGGATATTTTCTGAAATGAAAAAGTCATGGCACATCTTCGAAATCGTTAAAATTTATAAATGTTGACATATTCTCAAAACAAATGAAGATATCGTGAAATGGTTTCCACTACTGTAATTTTCACGAAAATCGAGCCCAGGACTCCTTTCAACGTTCTTATCTATCTAGTATAGAAGTACCAGAAACAGCTAAAATCAAGCAATTTGGGATATCCTGTGCTATTTTCTGCCTTTTAAGAAACTCGATGAATGAGAATGACTTACGATGCTATCTGTAGAAGAGAAATTCAGTGAAAATTTACCAAAATTTAACGGTGAGCTTATCGATCAGTTTACTGCAGAGAAAGAAAGAAGAATGGATTCCAAAAGGAGCGAGTTTTCGATAGCATGAGTGTTTGAATTGCCTTCTGCCACGAGCATTAGATGATATTTTCTCTATTTCAGTCAAGTTCTGTGAAAAACTTTCGAAATATCATACATTCGTATTGTATCTTGGCAATTGGTGACTTAGGAAATCTGACAGATTACGGAATTTGAATAAATTTGATTTGAAAATTAATAGGATCGGAGGCCAGTATTGACAACTACAAAACGAAAAATTTAATTGAGAACAATGCTGTAATGAGTTCATTACAGCACGACTTCCATGGGCGCCCGCAGAATTCTTTCTCAGGGGGGGCCAAATTAAAATTTTATAGGGCGGAGGTGATATCAGTACACCCGTTTTGCTCAAAAACAATTGGGAAATCAAAATCTCAGGGGGGCCCCCCCTGCGGGCGCCCATGACGGCTTCTAGTACTGTAATGAACTCAATACGATATCGAAATAGAGGAATATATGTACTTCTCTTGTTGAATAAAATCGATAGCTTTCTTTGATTTTTGTGAACCCCTGCTTCTAAGGCCCACGAGCCGCCACTGTCAATAAGTGTGAAAAGTTGTCACCTCTGCCGTCCTCGTTTCTCTTTTTCTCAAAATGTTTTTCGAAATATAAGCAACGCATTGATAATATAACCATATAATTAATTCTATTATTCGAAAAAAGAAAACGGAGAATTCCTTGAAATAAAATTAGAATACTCTACTGAAAATCTCGGGAACTTTTATTTTATTTTTTGAAGTAAATTCCAATTGAACAATGATTTTTTGAAGTTTAAGGCGGACTTTGACATTAAGAAATATTAATTGAAGGAAGTATTGGTATTTTTCCTGGTAGAAGCTGAAAAATTCGGAATTTTGATGCAAAAATACAAGTTATTAACATTGGAATGAAGCCAGATTCCAAAAAATTTTGAGATTTCCCAATGGATTTCATTCTACTTTAATTTTTTTCCAGAAATATTTTAGGAACTTGGACATCTTACCATGCGTACAATATATACTGCCCCACAAAAGTTAGGGATATCGTATTCAATCGTTTTGAAAAGTATGGAATCTCCGAAAAAATCGCTGTAAAATCATTTAAAACTCAATAACAACTTGAATCGATCAAATGAAAATTAGTGTGAGACATTTCGCCAATCTGGTCGCCTTTTTTCTGAAATTTGGTTCTTTGCATAAATGCTTCATGAATGTTCTTATTTTGAAATGGATTCAGTTTATCAACGGCTTCGATTTGAAACGAGTTTTCTGAAAATACCAAGACGTAAATTAACAAACGCTGTGTGATATCTCGACTCTGGAATAGGTTTAGGAGACAAATTCCGTGCTGAAAAGACCAAGGCTTGGGGGGCGACGAGAAACAAGAGAATCTAGGTTCTAGACGTTCATTAAGAGGAGTTCCATTAACACGTGATCATAAGCGTCAAAGACTGGAATGGGCAAAACAACATATCAATTGGAACGATCAATGGCATAGTGTCCTTTCCACTGATGAATCCAGATATGGACGATTTTCAGATTCTCGAAGCATAAGGGTATGGACAATCCCACGCATACCCCGTAATCGTCGCTATGTCCAAGAAGTCCATCCATTCCGAGGGGGTAGTGTTATGGTATGGGCCGGGATTTGTTTCAACGGGCGCACGGATCTACACATTTCTCCTGGGAATATGACTAAACACTATAGGGAGCATGTTATTGACAATGTTTTGACAAATTTTCACGCTGCCATTGGTGAAACTTTTCAATTTCTAGGCGATAACGTTGGACCGCACCGTGCAGCCATAGTTGAGAATACGCTTGGTATTCCACATTTACCAATACCTCCGCACTCACCAGATTTGAATTGCATGGAACATGCATGGAATATGCTCCAAAGAAGATAAGATGATCATCAACCTACCCCAGAATCCTTGAATGATCTGAGAGAACTTCTGCCTTGTTCATGGAACCAAATTGCTCGAGAAATGTTCAACAACCTCGTGTGTAGTATGCAAAGAAGATGTCAAGCTGTTATTGATGCCCGTGGAGACAATACATTGTATTGATATTCTTAAAATGCTTGAATTCTCAGGGAATAAAAGTTCGTTATTTTACTGTCTTAACCACCCTGTATACGCTGCAGATCTACAGGATAAAATTAATTTTATTTCCTGCAACTTGAAATCATATTAATATAAATTTTCATCACAAAATCTCATTTAAATTATATTTTCTTGCAATATCCTTAACTCCTGTGGAACAGTTTATATATCTATTGAAATTGCAAAAATTTTGCGTCAAAACGATTATAACAACCAAGAACCAACAACAAACCGTCAAGAACAACCAATTTTAATAAATTTGATTCCTTATGTTCATGGACTTTCAGAAAAAATTGGTTCTAAATTCAACATAGGAACTGTTTTCAAAACAAAAAATGATTTACGATCTTTATTAACAAAAACTAAACCTTCGAATGAGAACCAAAAATCAAGAAATTGTATTTACAATATTCCCTGTATTTGTGGAAAATCTTATACATGAGAAACATCAAGACCATTAGAAATCAGGAAACGTGAACATAAGAATAACATAAAAAATAGAGATATTGGTAGATCGCAGATAGCAGATCATGTGTGTTCCAATACCGGCAATCGCATGATGGATTGGAATGGAACAGAAATTCTAATGACGGAACCTGATGGTTATAATAGAAAAATCAAGGGGTCAGCTTGTATTTTGTTGGATGAGGCTAATAATCTCGCCAATTGTTTAGTAGGAATAGATCGAATTTAGATGGATTTATTGAAAAAAGAACTAGTTTCAGGGAATTTTGAAATAAAATAACGATATCAACGTCTAGTAATCAATATAGTTCATCATATACAGGGTTGGGATAAAGTATGGAACCAAGAAAATATCTTTTAAACGAAAAGAACAATATTTATGAAAATTTGCAGGTAAGTGCAATGGAACAAAACGCATCTGATGTACATTTTTTTGATAATAATATACTTCCGGTTTAACCGGAAATGCCATCAACTTCTTTAAATTAAATGGGACACCCTATATATTTTTACAGATTTTGAAAGAGCTTGTTATTTTGAATTCATACATACTGAGTTTAGTGTAAAAAAATTTGTAAAAACGAGGAATATAGCACATTAACCAACCTCCTTTGAGTTTTTTGCATTAGAGCAAAAAACTATTTAGATAAACTAATTGATGTTGTTTGTATGCATAGTAATAAATAAACAAGTACTGTTTAGTACGTCTTTTGTTCTTCAAGTGTCAAATTCTAATTGACGGAAATAAATTGAACAATTTAGAATGGTTCAATTAAGTGAAAAAGAGCGTATTGAAATTTTAATGATGATCGGTTATGGTGATAGAAGGGTTAGGGATTTTCTGGATTCGAATTATCCAAATCGATGGATTGGACGTGGAGGATTCATAGAGTGGCCTGCTCGTTCTCCGGATCTTAGCCCGTTAGATTTCTTTTCTTTGGGGTTATCTTAAATCACGTGTTTACGTTAGACGACCAACAAACTCACAGGAATTGAGACAAAGAATTATTGATGAATGTGAACTAATACGTGGAGAAGTCTTGGAAAGAGTGACTCAAGAATTTGTTAATAGGATGGCATATTGTCAGCAAGTAAACGGCGAGCATTTTGAACATTCGAAGTCATTTTGTTTCTCATTATTCTAAAATAATGAAATGTACCTCTATTGTACTACTAACAGTGAGTTATTCCTCGTTTTTACAAATTTTTTTACACTAAACTCAGTATGTATGAATTCAAAATAACAAGCTCTTTCAAAATCTGTAAAAATATATAGGGTGTCCCATTTAAATTAAAGAAGTTGATGGCAATTCCGGTTAAACCGGAAGTATATTATTATCAGAAAAATGTACATCAGATGCGTTTTGTTCCATTGCACTGCAAATTTTCATAAATATCGTTCTTTTCGTTTAAAAGATATTTACTTGGTTTCATACTTTATCCCAACCCTGTATTGACAAACGTCAATCCAAAACTCACGATTCTACCAAGTTGAATGAAAACTAGTCATTGTCTGACGAAGGAGTCTGATTTAGACTCCGAAACGTTACGCTTAAAAGTTCAAAGTGTTTTATTTTTGTTCATTGTTCATCATCATCATCAATGGCTCTACAACTCAAGGTGAGTCTTGGCCGCATTTACTATTCTTCTCCACTCTAGTCGATTTTGTACTGCTAGCTCCCATTGTGTTACTCCCAGTCTCTGCAAATCAGTGGTCACTGCGTCTTTCCACCGTTTTCTTGGACGACCAACCGTTCTTCTACCCTCAGGCCTTTCCCAGAATGCTGTATTGAGTTTATTGTTAGGCAACAATTTCTTCTCGTAAAGTTTTGGCCTTTGACAAATTAGTGCTCAAATTTTGACGCAGGGGCCTTTCTTATATTATTAAAACAAATTTTCTAATTGTTTCTTTTTTCAGAGACTGGGAGAGAAAACCCAAATTAAGTTTTCAGGAAAAAGCAGTTCATAACTCTAAATAAATTATCATTGCAGAATGTTAAATTGGCACCAGGCATTCAATGTCATTCCAACAGCCCACGACCATCCTGAGCTCTCCGCGCGCACACGCTAAATATGCAATTGCGTGCAGCAAATCGCCCGACGAAATTACGTACCGACATTTTCGTAAATCACACACAAACGCACAAAGCGATTCGTCAAAAATCGTGACCGCGTGTTTTTTGGACGTGTTTTATGTTTGATCAAGCGTGCATACCGTTCCTAAAGGGTTATAATTTTCTAATTATAGTGCACGGCCGAGAGAAGGGCAGCCGCAAGGTTCGGGTCGGGGCAGTTCGTCCCACTTTCGGCAGAGCTTTAATGTAATTAATCCCGGGTATCCGAAGAACGTGGCCGGATCGTTATAAATGGACCATTGCACGAATTTCACACGCGTTTTCGTTCGGTTCGTCTTTTTCGACTGGTCGGTGGTTCGAAAATTCAGGAAAATCGTTGCCACACTGCCAGACGAAAATATTTTGCGTAAAATTTGAATTAGCCGCTAGTGAATAACTGTTGGTCGGAGAAATACACTGCGCAAAAACATTAACGCACATTCTGAAAATCTCAATTTTAATGAAAGTTAACTCTACATTGACTTTATAACTTATTTTTTATGTTCTCTCGGGAAGGTTTTGAACGAAACAAGACACATTAAATGGAATAAAAATTCAGGATTTCACCGAATCTTATGTGAAAGAAGAGAAATGAACAATTTTCAAAATACTGAAATGCTGATAAGTGATTTAATACTTGGTATTTCCACCCCTTCCGTTAATTACAGCTCGGCAACGACGGTTCATACTCAAAATGAGTGATCTTAAAATGTTCTGATCTAATCCTTCCCAGATTTCTCAGAGTTGGATTCCTAAGTCATTAAGAGTAGCTGGATGGTTTTCTGAACTTCTCAGCCTTCTATTGAGGTTGTCCCAAACCTGCTCAATCGGATTGAGATCTGGACTTTTTGCTGGCCATTCCATTGGAGAGACTTCAAGGTACTCCTGAACGATGCGCGCACGATGGGGTCTGGCATTATCGTCCATAAAAATGAAATTTTCACCAATGTATGGGGCAAATGGCACTACATGCTCTTCAAGAATGTTCCTTATATACTTATCAGCATTCATAGCTCCATTATCAACGACCACTAGGTCTGTGCGAGCAGTCAAAGATATTCCACCCCATACCATAATCGATCCTCCCCAGAAACCAGTAGTATTCAGGAAATTGCACTGAGCATATCTTTCATGTTGACGTGTGTATACAAGGGAACGTCGATCACAATGGTAGAGGCAGAATCTAGACTCATCTGTGAAGAGAACTCTTTCCCAATCGGCCTCTTCCCAATGGATATGCTCTCTCGCAAAATCCAAACGCGCCCTTTGATGGGCTGGGGTAACAGCTGGGCCTTTTGCCGCGACACGAGGCCTTAAATCATATTCTCTGAAGCGATTTCTTATTGTCTGGGTGCTAATTTGCACCCCATGAGTTTGCTCAAGCTGAGTTTGAAGGAGGCTAGCGGTTGCAAACCGTTGTCTCAACGAAGAAACTCTCAAGTAACATTCTTGAATGGCAGTTGTTACGAGTGGTCTACCCTGTCCTGGTCTTCGGACATTCATACCTGTCTCCCTGAATCGCTGAAACATTCTGGACACACTTGTATGGGAAACTCCAAACCTTTCTGCAATTCTTGTGTATGTCCACCCTTCTTCTCGCAAAACTACCGCTTGGGCACATTCCTCTTGGGTCAAATTGCGTGTAGAAAATCAAACGAAAGGTAAACTATTGATCACTAGAATTGATCTCGAACAACTGATTTTAGAATGGAGCCAATACATTCAAAATCTGATAATATCATCTTTTTTTTATTCCTGCTGGGAAAAAACATCTGTATTGAAGAGAAACGTTGAAAGTGGATAACATATGCATGTATAATTCTGATAAAAATAATTATCATTGAGAACACCTTCAGTTGTGGAATAAATTTGAGATTTCCATCATGTGGGTTAATTTTTTTGCGCAGTGTATAATATCGGATTGGTGGTGCCGCAGGGCTAGGTTCATATTCCGATGCGGCAGAGCTGTGCCGAGCACTGAATATTAGTGCTTCGATCACTAAGTACTAAGCACTGGGAAAAGGGGGCTCCCGAGTCGCGAGCACTAAGAACCGGTTCCCACAAAATGCTCCGGATTACTAAGCACTTTGTGAAAGTAATTCGATATTTCGGGCACTAAGCCCTCTGCACTTTTCTAGGAGGTGTTGTGAGGTTATTTCATTCGGAAAGAAAATTGTAACCATTTAGCTAAGCTGTAATATGTGAGATTATTGGCAGGTCAAAATGGATGTATAGGGTGTTTCCGTGGCATATAACTTTTGATAGGAAAACCTAGAGTGCAGTGCGCATGATATCCCATATATCCTCAAAATTTTTCTGAGAGATGAGCTTTATCTTTCGATAATTTCATGACAAAAATCGAATTTTCGACAAAAAAGTGGTTTTTCTATATGTCCAAAAAAGAAAGAGCTAGATAACAATTTTTTCGGATTCTTCAGGAGACAACAGTTCAACAAATGGTCTCACATTGAGTTGCTCCTAAGAGGGGATAATCGATCAACTTTGAATTTCCCACAGATATGGAAAAATTCTCATGAACAGATATTCTCGGTTTTATTTCCAGTGACGAAAGTACGATTGAAATCGGTTCGGAAATCTTTTGTGATGACTTCAACTGGACAACTGAATAACATGTAAATAAGGGGAAATGATTGTAATAGTATATTCTAAAACAAGTTGCAGAATGAGCTCCTATTCCAACACGAATGCGAAGTTCGAAAACGAGCGACGAAGGAGCGAGTTTTCGATAGCATTAGTGTTGGAATTGCCTTCTGCAACGAGTATTAGACGATATTTTCTCTATTTCAGTCAAGTTTTGTGAAATACTATCGAAACTCAAATAAAAATTCAGGTTAGTGACTTTTATATTTCATCTTGGCAGTTGGTGTGACGTACGAAATTTGACAGATTACGGAATTTGAATTGATTTGATTCGAAACTTGATTCGAACGGGAGTCAGTACTGACAACTACAAAACGAAAAATATAACTGAAAACAATGCTGTAATGAGTTTCATTACAGCACTACTTTAAGTACTGTAATGAACTCATTACGATACTGAAATAGAGGAAATAAATATAAGAAGTTGAGCCTGCAGGAAAGTTCAAAACAGTTGAATGTATGGATTCTGAAACAATAGCTCCCAATCACGTAAAAACCTCAGAAAAAGATTTTTTATGTGAGGTTAATGGGAACTTTAAAGTCGATTATCCGTTCTCAGAAGCGATCACATATATCGAAATATCTGGGACCATTTATTTTAATGGTTCATTCTCTAAAAAAATTGTTATCTAGTTGTTAACTTTTCTTCCACATATGAAAAAACATTATTTGATCGAAATTTCTACTTTTCTTATCAATTTCCCAAAAGCTGAGCCTCAACTGTCATCTCAGTAAAGACTTGAGAATGAAAGGAATATCATGCAAAAGGTTTGACCATTCTATCACCCCATGTCAATAGTTATGAGGTTTGCAATTCAGAACTTAATAGTGAACCAACCTGTATTGATAATTGAAGACAGATCTTTACAAAATTCGAAAACACGTTCAATAAACTTACTAGATCTTTACAACTGCGCACTAACGTCACACACGAACGTGAGATGTTTATCACTCGACTTAATCACAAATCTAGATCCTAGGTTTCAGACAGGCCAACCCGTATATTTCTTATCCTAACGTGATTGGAAAAATTTTCCGGAACACGTCGAATGAATTTGTTCGAGGGACATCTTTTGAAGTATATTTGAGGCTTGAACCGGCAACCCCCTAAGAGGGGGAGCGCGTCAACCCCTCAAAATTGAATAGGGGAGAGGGGTTAAGTAATACTTCATTTGGAAAGTTTTGGAGGCCTTTTTACAACGGTGTATGAAATACGTAATTTTTATGAACCATTTTCGTCAAAATAGTATATGTATTCTAAAACAAGTTGCAGAATGGGCTTCTATTCCAACACGAATGCTAAATTTGAAAACGAGCGACGAAGGAGCGAGATTTCGAAGCATTAATGTTGGAATTGTCTTATGCAACGTATATTAGACGATTTGTGAAATACTCTCGAAATTCAAATAAAAATTCAGATTAGTGACTTTTGTATTGTATCTTAGCAGTTGGTGTGACTAACGAATGTTGACAGATTATGGAATTTGAATTGATTTGATTAAAAAATTGATAGGATCCGAAGTCAGTACTGACAACTACAAAACGAAAAATATTACTAAAACAATGCTGTAATGCAGTGTTTTTCAACCTGTGGGTCGCGAAGCCTTCATTTGGGGGTCCATCCCAAAATGAATATATTTCGAAATAGATTGAAAATTGAAGAAAAATGTTTTCGAGATATTCAGGAAAAACGATTTTGTCTTCAATTTGTTGTGTTTTTTCACTGGAAAATAATTAGCGGTCATGTGAAATTTTTGGAAATCTCTATTATCGAGAAAATATTTTCTTATAGTTCAGACGAGTTAAGCTCTTGAATTATCATCTGTAATGCGACAAATAGTTTAAAGTTCTCAATGTGAGTATTAGTGAAGACACCGTAAAAAATTCACAGGAATGCAGAAAAATATAATTTGTAATAATTTTTAATGCTTTTGAAAGAATAATTAACAGAACATGTAAGAATTTCATTACTGAAAATTCAAATTTCCCTAATATCACAAAAAAGAAATTTTCAATAATTAAGAATTTGCGGAAATTATCCTAAGCTTTAAAAAATGAAGAAAAACTGAACTCGTCTGAACCATAAGAAAATATTTTCTCGATAACAGAGAATTCCATAAATTTCACTTGTCAGCTAATTATTTTCCAGTACAAAAACACATTCGGAGTGGGATTTAAAATTGAAGACAAAATAGTTTTTCCTAAATATCTCGAAAAATATTCATTTTGGGATGAAAGTCTTGGACGTATGCTCCTATTATTTTTTGACGAAGATCTCGGAAATGCTTCGAAAAAATGAGGTTCCAATTTGAAAAAAAACGATTTTTTGATGTTTCGTCACTTCTAACTTTGACAAATAATTTGTGACCTCCTGTATCATATTCTGAAAATCACGCTATCGGAAAAGAAGCATCAGCCTTTCTTCTCGGAGATTCTCAAAAATGAGAATTTTTAATGAAGAAACCTCGAAGAGTTCAATTTTGAGTTTTTTTTTCGTATATCCTCATTTAAAGCTAATTTTCTCGGGAAAATTCAAACTTTTGGAATCAAAAAGACTCAGAATTCAATGAAGAATCTATTTATGCAATAAAAAATGGGTCTTCCAATTTGAAAAAAAAAAGTTGATGTCACTTCCGGAAAAA
Source organism: Hippodamia convergens (assembly GCA_038502775.1). Lineage (NCBI taxonomy): Eukaryota > Metazoa > Arthropoda > Insecta > Coleoptera > Coccinellidae > Hippodamia > Hippodamia convergens. The sequence continues at coordinate 35,919,599 of CM076607.1, read as the reverse complement.
CCGGAAGTCCTAGAATCTTAAAAATTATACGAGAAATCGTCTTCTTACCTTTAGAATTTCAATCCTGAATCTTGTGTCTTTCCTAAAAATATTCTATAGAGCCATATACGTGAATAATCCTGTATAAATTTCAATATTTTTATCATACATGGAAAAACCAGGATTGCGGGGGTCGCAAAATTTCTTGCGATACTATGGGGGGTTGTGTCATGAAAAAGGTTGAAAAACACTGCTGTAATGAATTCATTACAGCACTACTTTTAGTGCTGTACTGTAACTCATGATGATGCTGAAATAGAGAAATCAATTTATTAACTTAAATTTTTGTGACGCAGCCTGAAAATTTGGACGAACTACGCCGACGAATTGTGAATGAGTGTCGTCAAATAACTGCAATTATAATGAACCACGTAAGAGATTATTTATGGAAGACAATTGAGGTAAATTTGAACATCAGATTCAACAACTCAGATCTAATTTTTATGATTGTAAGCATGATTAAACAATCAAATTTTTTTCAAAAATGTGATTATTTCGAGATTTTTCAAGTTTGTGAAAAGGGCTCAGTGAAAATCGGCTTATGCATTGTAAAAAAAAAAACAAAATTTTGAATGCTCATTTGAGCTTTTGTGAAAACGGTTCATCAAGATTCCAAGATCTTTAAAATGAAGTATCACTCAACACCTCTCCCCTATTCAATTTTAAGGGTTTAAGCGCCCCCTCCTAGGGGGTTGCTCGTTCAAGCCCCAAATATACTACAAAAGATGTCCCCTAAACAAAATCATTTGACGTGTTCCGGTAAATTTTCCCAATCTCTATGTGATGAGAAATATACGGGGTAGCTCGTCTGAAAACAAACATCCTGTCTTAAATAGTCTTGAAATGCTTGAATTCTCTGGGAATAAAATTTCGTTATTTTACTCGATTTTTCTTAACCACCCTGTATACGCTGCAGACCTACAGGCTAAAATTAATTTTATTTCATGCAACTTGAAATCATAATAATATGAATTTTCATCATGTGGACCAGTTTATTTACAAACAATTATTGTTCTTTTTGGAGACGGTGTTAGCTAAGATAGGTTTTTTAAGTACTACTTACAAAGTTAGCTGATACCGACTCCAAAAATAACAATAATCGTTAGTATCTACTAAATGGTATTCTACCTACCTTCTTGCCAGGTAAAAACCCAAATATTTTTTTCTTTTCAGTGGTACATATAAATTAATTCTGGTTTGTATTTTTGTTAAATTGGCATTAATTTTTTGATTTTCAGTGTTGCTTATACGAGACTTTATGAAGGATATTCAATTATGAATGGTCTGGAACACTTTCAGACCAACCTGGGTCGAAATTAATCTGAGCTCATACATCACTGACTACTGTCGATTGCGTCAAAATTGGAATCATTCTCCTAGCACAAAATTTCCAAGAGTTATCGAGCACTATTGACTCACCCTGTAGCAGTATAGACAGTAAAGACCGTATGACAAATTGGCTCAAGAGACTCCCCAACCAGCAAAACAACACTCCTCCCAAATTTATTCGGCCAGCAATCCAGTTATCACAACCGTCTCGAATTTGTATGATCAGATCAAATAGAAATCCATGTGTCACGCTCCTTGGGAATTCTCTCCTTATTAGCGACGTGCACTCATTTCCATATAATCCGGTAACTGTTCATTTTGCTGGCCGCCTAAACGGATTACAGGGGCCGAATTAGCTCGCTATTTGCTGATCGGATGCGATCTGTCGAGGGCCAAATGGGCGCAAGATGATTCTCCCACGCTATAAGGGACACAAAGAGTGTCGCCAAACACTCTGTGACCATCAGAATTAAAAAAAAAGTGATGTATCAAAAGCCGAAACTACTGGCAACATTGTAGTGAAGGTTTATACGAATATGATTTAGAAGCTGATGCTCCCGAAGAATTTGTTTTTATGTCTGACTTTTATAGAGAGCGCTAGTTACACGAATAGTACCAAGTCGTATTGAACATAATTTTTGTAATATAAGATTTATTAAGTAAAAAATCAAGTGTACCCAAACATCATTTAATTTCACACCAAAAAAGTACTTTTGATAAGATTCTATACTGTGTAACGTTTTCGAAATATTTTTATTTCAGAATTATGAAGTTATACCCAATGCTGATATGAAGCAAAGATAAATGTATAATTTTTTTTTTAAACATAGATGAATTCAAAATAGTAATCATCGAAATGAATACCATTTTCAATTCCCAGGCTCAGAGATCTGTTATCATGAGGATTACTATTTTGAATTCATCTATGTTTCAAAAATGTTCTCGATGTGCCTTCATAAAGGCAAAGAATTTTCTTTTTCTTAAAAACATTAGGCTTCACAGTCACGAAAAGAATTGGGCGTTTCCATCACTTTGAGAAACTAGCAAGCGGGCCCTGAATAGAGCCACTGCTAAAATCTCATTCAGTGAAAGAGGAAGTACAGATTTCTTTTTTTGCATTTGATTATAGATGTGAAACTTCATTTTGACGCAATTGGATGTCACCACCTTAGTACTTTGTAATATTTTACTCATTACTTCACAACCAATTGCTATAAATTCTGAAGTTTTTTATGAAGATTTTGTCGTGAGATGTGCGGGATACTGATGAGGCCCAACAAGGCCGAAACCGGTATATCTCTCATCTCAGTGACAAAATCTAATATCATTTCTCCAACCTCATGATAAAAGATCTCTGAGCCTGGGAATTGAAAATGGTATTCATTTCGATGATTACTATTTTGAATTCATCTATGTTTCAAAAATGTTCTCGATGTGCCTTCGTAAAGGCAAAGAATTTTCTTTTTCTTAATTTTTTTTTTGTTGTCATTAATTTCTTAATATCAATGGAGGATAACTGTCAAAAGGAACATATCCTCCATTGATGTTGAAACTGCGGAACGAAATATTGGACTATTTAATTTCTTAATATACAATCTACTCTACAAAGGTATTAAGTAATTATATTCCAAGAAAAACTATATGAGAGTGAAATATCCATCGATATTTCAACTCAACTTGCATCTTTTGTGGAAGATCTTCAGGCCATGTCTTCTTCAGTCTTCTGGTGTGGGGTCCTCTCATTTATAGGTTTTGTATGAGGTCGTTTGGGTGACCTCGTATTCTCATCTGATATTTGGCTGAGGTGGATTCTATAACGTCGTTGATGTAAGGAATCTCGAAGTCTTCATGCAGTCGTTGATTGGTGACGTACCATGGTGCATCTGCTATTAAGCGGAGAGTTTTTGACTAGAATCTTTGAATGATTTTTCTTCTTGACGGTTTCACGCAGCCCCATAATTATATGCCAGGACCGCTTTGTATACTGTTAATTTATTCTGCAAGCTCATCTTCGATTTTCTTCCCAGAAGCCAATACATCTGTCAGAGCTTCATGTCTAACTGCTTCCTTCTTGCTTGCACATGTTTCTCCAATGTGAGCCTTTGATCGAGATGTATAACCAGGTACAGGTATACCAGGGACAGGTGTTGGTTCGTAGGTGAAAACTACATTTACCGATTTACTCTGGTTCAAAGTTATTCTCCAGATTTTGTACCAGTTACTGAGTTGGTCCAGGTGTTCTTAGATATTTGTGGAGGACTGAATGGGATCGTCATTGGATGAATGTATTGCAATGTCATCAGCAAATGTGGCAATAGTTGTGACAGGTGTTTCAGCTAGATAGATAGGCTGTATAGAGTAGGTTCAAAAATGGCCCTAGTACGCTCCCCTGCGGTACCCCAGATTTGATTGGAAAGTATCCAGATAGTTCGTTATTGAACTTAACAGAGTAGTATATCTCTGAAATATAAGATTTCAGGATGTGGAAGTAGTTGGGGTTAAATTTTTTTTTATCTTGTATATCAGGCCCAAGTGCCAAACTTTGTCTAACGCCTGGGAGACATCTAAGAACACCCCATTGCAATATTGTTTTTTCTCAAGAAAATTTGCTATGATGTTAACTATCCTGTGGGTTTGGTGTGACGTTGACATACTTTGTCGGAAACCAAATTGATAGTCAGGAAGAAGATCAGTTATCTCATGGTCCTGATGTATCCAATTTAGGAGTATCCTCCCAAATAGTTTTCCAGGGATTGGGAGAAGACTTGTGGGTCTGTATGATGATGGAGAGTGAGCAAGGTTTGCACACTCTCTCTGTATAAATGAAAAAGAAATCACAAGATGAAAATTAATTCAATCAGAGTAGGTGTTCAAAATGTCCTCCGTTTTCACGAATACAGGAGTCTATCCTTCTTTCTAAAGAATAAATTAATCTCCAAAACGTTTTGGAGTCAGCTTTGAGTTCATTAAAGTGACGTTGAATTCTGTCTTTCAATTCTTGAGGTGAATTTACTTTTGTAGCTTACCCTTCTATTATGATACGACCAAACCTTCTATCAAAGTGATAATTAATAATTTTATCAAGAATACCTTTTTGGTGTGAAAACAAAAATGAAGTTTAAGTTCACTTGAAATGTTTCTCAATAAATCTAATATTAAAAGAGTTATGTTCAGTATTACTTAGTACGAATCATGTTACTAGCTCCCTCTATGAGTCAGACATGAAAACAAATTCATTAGATGTATCAGTTTCCAAAACATATTGGTATAAAATTTTATTTCGATGTTGCCAGTAGTTTCGGCAAAATCGTAAAAAATTTGTATAATTTCTTTTTCTTCAACGCCCTTTTTTATTTTTAACTGAAGGTGTTACGAAAATTTTTTACTGAACAAACTCCTACTATTTTCAAGTTTTCTATATATCCTAGAGACGGAATCATCTTATCTGGAAACACAGCCCAGAAATTAATGTTGCACGAATATCAAACACCGTTCTAATGGGTACTCCCGGTGGGAGTGAAGTTTATAGAGAAATAACAATTCGACCAATTTCGAATTTTATGTGAAGATATAAGCCAAGTTGAACTTCATTTATGATATATTCTTAAATATCAATGACTTCCGTTTTCAACGGAAATGGCATCAACTTTCTTATTTCAAATGGGACACCCTGTATATTATGACTTTTTCGGATCGATCTTCGAATGTCATATTCATTTTATGTATCATCATTCCCTATAGCTATCTGAAACCGATTACGCGTTATTCACTGTTTTTTGAAAGAATTACAATTTGAGGCTTGAAGAACACGTAGAATTCAATAAAAACACAACGTACAATCTCAGATGGGTTACTGAAAAGATATTCGACATCACTCTGTAAAGAAAATAACGTTTTGATTTACTGGGAGGTGAAATGATTTTTTTTTACTCATATATCAATTCGTAGGGTAAAAATAAGTGGAGTCTTCTGAGGATTGCCTATATTTAAAATTTACCGTTTTCGATATATTCAGAAATAACTGCTACGAGCATAATATAATATGATCTATGTCCACCTTTTCATAACAATCTCTGACTTTATTCAAAATATTTTTTCATGCTTCTGTTGTTGACATCTCTCAAAATATTAGTTCATTGCTCAAAGTAAGACCACTAGTTTTTTTACTGCTCATAATGAAAATAACGAGTTATTTCTCAGAAATATGACATGCATATCGAAAGCTCAAATTGTAATGCACAACTTATAATAGTATATTCTAAAACAAGTTGCAGAATGAGCTCTATTCCAACACGAATGCGAAGTTCGAAAACTCGCTCCTTCGTCGCTCGTTTTCGAACTTCGCATTCGTGTTGGAATTGCCTTCTGCAACGAGTATTAGACGATATTTTCTCTATTTCAGTCAATTTTTGTGAAAACCTCTCGAAATTCAAATGAAAATTCAGATAAGTGACTTTTGTTTTGTAGCTTGGTAGTTGGTGTGACATACGAAATTTGACAAATCACGGAATTTTGAATTGATTTGATTCGAAACTTGATTCGATCGGAGGTCAGTACTGACAATCATAAAACGAAAAATATAACTGAAAACAATGCTGTAATGAGTTTCATTACAGCATTACTTTTAGTACTGTAATGAACTCATTACGATACTGAAATAGAGAATAGTATATTCTAAAACAAGTTGCAGAATGAGCTCCTATTCCAACACGAAGTTCGAAAACGAGCGACGAAGGAGCGAGTTTTCGATAGCATGAGTGTTGGAATTGCCTTTTGCAACGAGTATTAGACGGTATTTTCTCTATTTCGGTCAATTTTTGTGAAATACTCTCGAAATTCAAATGAAAATTCAGGTTAGTGACTTTTGTATTGTGTCTTGGCAGTTGGTGTGACATACGAAACTTGACAGATCACGGATTTTGAATTGATTTGATTCGAAACTTGATTCGATCGGAGGTCAGTACTGACAATCAGAAAACGAAAAATATAACTGAAAACAATGCTGTAATGAGTTTCGTTACATCACTACTTTTAGTACTGTAATGAATTCATTACGATACTGAAATAGAGAAAAAAAGTTTTTTCAACTAAATCAGAATAGAAAATTGAATAAGAAAAAATTTTCGAAATTTCGTGCACCCACTCTCAAACATTTTTCAATATTTCTTGATTGGTGGATTTACTTTCCTATTCATTCTAGGACAGAATTCTGCCAATGCATTGCTCGATAAATTCTTGAGTTGAAACACACTTGGAATACTTTGAATAAAATCATAGAAATTCTTATGAAAGAGCCAACATAAATCATATTAGATACTCCAGATATTATATTGTGCTCCTAGCTAACAGTTATTTCTGAATATCTTGAATTTGGTACATCTTAGATATAAAAAGACCCTTAAAAGGCTCTACTTATTTTTTCCTTCCAAATTGACAGGTGAGTGGAAAAATACGGTTTCCATTTGGACAAATCGAATTTTTGGTAAATTTCAGATATAGAGGATCCTCAACAGACTTCACTTGATTTTTTGTCACAAATTGATACGTGAGTGGAAAATAATAGAGTTTCCATTTGAAAAAATCAAGTTTTTGCTTTTTTTTTTAATTCCAACTTTGACATCATTTTACCTCCCTGTATATCAAAACGTAATTATCTTTATAGAGTGACGTCGAATATCTTTTCTGTAACCCATTTCAAAAAATAGATCTGAGATCGTTCGTTGTGTTTTCATTCAATTCTTAGTGTTCTACAAGCCTCAATTTGTAATTTTCTCAAAAAACATTGAATAACTCGAAAACGTCTCTAAATAGCTAGAGGGGATGATACATAAAATGAAGGCGGCATTCGAAGATCAATCCGAAAAAGTCATAATATACAGGGTGTTCCATTTGATATAAGAAAGTTGATACCATTTCTGGTGACAGCGGAAGTCATTGATATTTGGAAATGAATCATAAATAAAGGTCTTTTTGGCTCATATCTTCAAACAAAATTTGAAAGTGAATGAATTATTATTTGTCCATAAACTTCTAATGGGCGAATTCCTGAAAACTTTATTAGGGTTTTCTCTCCCAGTCTCTGAAACAAGAAACAATTAGAAAAAAATTTTAAATATTAGAAGAAAGGCCCCTGCGTAAAAATTCGATCACTAATGGGCAATCCCGGTGGGACACCCTGTATAAAATCTCACCCATAATTTATTGTCACACGGTTATAGTTCTTGTATCTGCAAATAATGACAAGGCTGTAGATGTTGTTCTTTAAGATCCTTGTAACATTCGCTTGTGTTGAGTTTATTCGTCCTGCTAAATTCCTAGTTGTAATTCTCGGATTTTTTTCACAGTTTTTAATACTTCTTCTTAAACTTCTTCAGTTCTCACATCTCTTGATCTGTCACCATTTCTATTTTTCGTTTTAAAACATCCTTTTCATTTTTGAATTATGAAATCAAGGTGTTAAGTTTCCAAGGATCACCATGTTTAAATTTTTCAGAAGAAAGGGAAGGAATATTGCATAGATATAAGTTTAAGAGAATAGAGGAGTTAAAACTGATCCTTGTGGAAGACCATTATTCAAGGTTTTGAAATTACAACTATTATTATCAACGAAAACTCGAAATCTTCAATCTGAGCATATATTTTCTAATAATCGAACCATTTTTCCTCATTTTATATGGGACAAATCCACCTATTTTCAATTTATAAAGGGTGGGGTTTTTTATGGTGAAAAACTAAATCAAACTTTTTTTTATTTGAATCAAGATAAATTTGAAACAACCCGAAAATAAACTGTGAACCTATAAAAATCAGTTTGTCAAAGAATTATAATAGTCTTCTATCAAACATATGGCTTAAAAACAGTCCAACTAACCAGCTCGAAACGTCAGAACATGAAAATTTCATGACGAATAACCCAAACAACTCTGTATTCCCATCGACAATGACATAAAAGCCTGTTTCGAAAGAAGTTGTCACAGTCTATTGTGGTTGGGAGCTCCAATTTGGGGTGTGATAAAGTGGAGAACGATATCACCACAAATTATGCAGATATCCATGCCAAATATGCTGCACAAGGGTGGCCGTATGCTGTTGAGACATAAAGAAACTGCCCGCCCCATGGTCTAGCATTAATCTCGAGGGGTAGTTAGTTCTGAATGCATACATATCATGATGAATGAGGGGGGTTGGCTAGTAAAAATCTAAAATCAGCTTTCTGATTATTTTTCTTATGTAGATTTCTTTTCAATATTCATTATTTGAAGCCGTGGAACCTTCTATTAAATTTGCTAGCTTGTCTTTTCTCTCTCATACTCTGAACTCTTTCTATTATAACATATGTGATTTTTCAAACCGTATATTTCAACTTAATTCAGTTTTACACCTTCAAATTCACGTTACATTTAAATAAAACACATGGACAAAGATATTGACTGAAAATACTAACTTAATTTCATTTTTTCCTTTTATCAAACATGAAAGAAATAAGTGCAATAAAAAGTAAAGGGTATCCCAAATTGCTTGATTTTGGCTGTTTCTGTTACTTCTAGACTGGATAGTTAAAAACATTGAAAGGCGTTCTGGGCTTGATTTCCCTGAAAATACCAAAAGTGAAAACCTTTTCACGATATCTTCATTTGTTTTGAAGATAAAACAACATTTTGAAATTTGTGTGCCATAACTTTTTCATTTTCGAAAATATCTGAAAAAGATAAAAACTATGAACAAGCATTTCTTCACTGGGAATAACACATTACTTTTTTTATGTTTAAATTTTAGATGAAAAAAATGGGTTCGTATTTAAAATATCAAAAATGGTTTTTTTTTGCACGAGAAAAAGAGTTTGTTATATCCGGTGAAAAAGCACTTCTAGAAAGTTAAAACCGTTTTAAATTTTTTTTATGAAAAAGGATGAAAAAAATGGGTTGGTATTTAAAATATCAAAAATGGGTTTTTTCCACAAGAAAAAAAGTTTGTTATATCCGGTGAAAAAGCGCTTCTAGAACGTTCAAATCGTTTTCAGATATTTTCGTAAATAAAAAAGTTATGGTACATTTTCGAAATCGATAATTTTTCAAAATTAATTAAAAATAAGATATTGTGAAACGGTTTTCACTAATAGTGTTTTCACAAAAATCGAGCCCAGGACACCTATCAAAGTTTTTACCCATCTGGTCCAGAAGTACCTGAAACAGTCAAATCAAGCAATTTGGGATACCCTGTACAGAAGGGGACAAAATAGAAAATAATTCAGATGGTCAGGAAAATGCAGAATCCATACAAAACTTCGTATATTATTTCAAAGGGTATAAGAGAAAGATATTACAACAAGCCTAATAATACTTTAATAACAATGATAATAATAATTTTACCCGGTCTATACAACTTACAATGTAATTACATTTTAATTTCAGGAATAAATGAATAAAATTTAATTGAATGGATTTCTTCTTAGGATTAAATTAACGAAACAAAAGTGTGAAGGTACTTATTTGGTTTCCAAACATAACTTAAAAAAAGCACTAGCAATATTCTGATATAAGAAGGTGGTAATTGTTAATACTTTGTTTTTCTCTTTTGATTCAGTATAAAGCAATAATATTAATTGAAAATTGAAACAGTAGTTTTTTAAGCCTCTTTTCTATTTTTGTGAAAAGAACACTCAAGTTGTAAGGAAGTAATTCCCTATATCTGTGTTCAAAAGATAGCAATATAATGTTTTTGAAAAAACATAAAAAGTGATGCTCCCGTTTTTTAAAACACTGCAGTTACATGGCCAAGCTCCTATCGACAGCATTCATTCATTTTCAGCAAAGATTATAGAGTATAAAGATGGGAAACGACTACGGTGATGTGAGCGACATCTGTAGTTTCAAAAGTAAACGGGTTATGGTTAAAATATTTAATTAGGGTCCATTTGACAAGAATATATAGAGATCATTAGTAGGCTGTTGTCAATTTTGAAAGAAATACCTGAATAAATATTGTTGCTGAATGATTGTATTTTCTCGTATACGCGTATTTTCCACTGAAATAACTCGAAATCTACAAGAGTAGCACAGCTCACTCTATAATGTTTGCTTGTGTATTTTTCTGTTATAAATTTTGTGTAAAAAACTGGCCGACATTGAAAATGCATGGTGATTAATTGCAGAAATAATAGAAAAAATAATCTTGAATATGCATTCTTTTCATTACCAGAGAGAATGGAAATGTAAGTTTCGAAACTCATATCATATAACTGTCTTGTTCATTGCTTTTTATTTTCAGTGCTGTCCAATGGATAGAATTTTAGGGGCAAAAATATATTGTTCTGGATAATGCATAAAATATTCTTGGTGGACTGACCTAGAGGTCATGTTGTACACCTCTGATATTTTTCATTTATTGTTGTTCAAACATTCTGTAATTAATATACAGTGGTCCCTCGTTAAGTCGAACCCCTATGGACCAAAACAACTGTTCTACCTATCTATTGTTCGGCTCACCAAACATTCGAGTAATTGAAGTGAGACTTTGCTTCATTGAGAGGAAAACTCAGGTAAACAAGAAATCATCATCAATGAGAAATGAACGTCATAGCACTGGAAACATGTCCTTAGAGGTCGAAAAATCGTATGATATTCATCACGTGTGGTGATTTGTTCGCAAACCAAATCTTCTTCGGTCTTTTTCATTAGAACAAAAAGTTCCACTCATGGTGATGGTGGTTAGAAGAACGACTTATAGAGGTGGAGGTTCTCTTGACGACCCTCCCAGCAGTTCGACTCATCTACCATACCCTCTATACTCATTGAGGTGAAAATGCACTAGGTAAGATATGTATGAATTTTGTCCAGAACAACTGTTCGATTTATCGAGAGTTCACTGTATGAATAAGTTTTTAAAATAGTTATAATAATTCTCTAATATGTGAACAAATTTTTGATATGTTCTCAATTTCATAATCATTGTATTGTAGTTGATTTTACACAATCATTTCAAATAAAAATATAAAGAATCCAGAAGCGTATTTCATTTGATTCAAAACAATGTGTAGATGAAAAATATCATCCTGATCAAAAAGCGGAGCCCTGCTTTTGTTTTGTCGATCAGGATGTTGCTTTAAAAGCTCGACAAAAAATACTCAATTTAATGGAAATTTATGAAAAGTACATTTCGAATTTCACGCCTATTAAAATAGTTTGCTGTACTGAATTATGTTTTCAGCGCCATCGTAGTCGGATTTTAGTACCACAGATGTTAGGGCGTTTCCTATCTTTCTAACTCTATAATCTTTGCTCTTCATAAGAGTCTTTCTATGATCTGGAAGTACACCGAAATCCAGAAGATCTATGTTCCGAACAACCGTAGTCCATACTTCCCTGAGACCACAAAAAAGAGCCTGGTTTTCCCGGAGCGTGCAGATACGCGTGCCGCGTGCATGAAGGTCACCTAAGGTCACGCGGCATGACCACAGAGAAGCACGCACCAGCCATCGACTAGTCCTTCATTTTTCACCGCCCCCTGGAACTGGTACAGCACAACGGAGAGGTCGAATGGAAGACTTATTGTGGAGATAATTAATAGCTCGAACCTTTGTTGGTACTCACTATCTAACATGGCAAGGTCCGTTATGAAAAAATCTTCGTTTCTTGGAATTTATCGAAAGGGAAAGAATCGAGTGTGAAATTATAGAGTATTTTGTAAAAAAAAAATCGTTAATAAATAAATATTGCCTGAGAGGTGTTTTGTTTCGAGGTTTTTCTATAAATAATGGCGCAAGAAATGCACATGAAGCTTTAATGAATTTATTTGAAATTTTTGACGAATTTGACAAAGTTGTCCAGAGAACATGTCGAAAATTCAATGAAATGCATCCACAATTACCACGAATGAATCGAAAAAAGTTTTAAAGATTGAAAAGAAATTTCTTGTAATTTGGATCAAAATAACGAGAACGAAATAAAGTTCTCTCGCCAAAAATTTCAAATAAATTCATTAATGTCTATATCTTTCTTGAGCCATTATTTATAGAAAAACCTCGAAACAAAACACCTGTTAGGCAAAAATCGTTTAGTTCGAACTGATTCATTGATGTATCGATCTATGGAGAATATAGAGAAAATAACAATACAAAAGAAATTAATACTTATTGAATCAACTCAGAATCCAGGTGAGATAGGTATAGGGACGTGAATAGAAAAATTGTAAAGTGTGTTGTACATATTCTAAAAATTGAAAAATCTACTAGGTGTCTTATTTGAAAAAACAGACTTTCTCACGATTTTGTAACATGGCAAATGATGTGACATATTCTTTCGAGCATTTAGGCCGTCGTCGTAGATTAGTTCTCGACGTTTCGCCAGTTCGAGAGTCTGACATCTTCAGGAGTGATATTTCAGGAGATGTTCTTACTGGACTGAACTGCAGTTCAAATAACAAATATAGAAGTCAGTTTTGATGAATTAGTAAGTGAAATTGAAAGTCCTCAAATCTCCCATTAATTTTTTCTGTAATTTGATATTTTTCGAAAAGTAATAAGAACCCGTTTTTTCTTTCATATACAGGGTGAGTCGGGAAGAACGGACCAAACTTCAGGTGTGTATTCTGCAGGTCGAAATAATTTCAAAAAACTCATATGTTGTTATCCGATTTTAATTTGTTTTCAAACTATGTCGTCATTATAAAAAAACAACTTTTTCTACATTAAAATAGTTTCATTTATAGCATTATTCTAATAAATGCTCAAAAATCCCGCCATTAACCTCCAAACACATTCGACTTCGTCTGCGATGGGCTCTTGTTGCTTTTCTGATTGATTCGTGTCTTTCTTTAATAAGCAATGCTGCATTTCTAATGCGTCGAATTAGGGCATCCCGAGTGTTACTTTGTATACCTCGTTCTTGAACCACCCCCACAAACAATAGTTCAGTGGTGTGAGGTCTCTAGATCTTGGAGGCCAACTAATAGGACCACCGCGACCAATCCATCGTCCGCGAAACTCTTGATCTGAATATTGTTTGACCTGACGAGCGAAATGTGCGAGAGCTCCATCGTGCTGATAATTCATTTGCATTCGCATGTTAGAAGAAACGTTCTCCAGTAATGCTATTAACTCATTTCGCAAAAAAAAATAAGTCAGCACCTATAGCATTTGTGATAACAAGCGATAAACTAAAAAAAAATTGTTTATTTGAAATATTCTAATTACCCTATAGTTTGAAAACAAATGAGGTCAGATAACAACATATGAGTTTTTTGAAATTATTTCTACCTGCAGAATACACTCCTGAAGTTTGATCCGTTCCTCCCGACTCACCCTGTATAAATATATAACAAAATCATGAAGTTTCAAATTATTTTTGCGGCCCTCCGCACGGAAATTTTTCAAAATGTGGCCCTTGGGGTGCGTGAAGTTGGACAGCCCTGATATAGACCAAAGTAACTTATAATGAAATAGTGAAATACATATTATAATTTATGTATGGATCATCACTGGAATGTTGATTCGCCTATTCGTTTATCTGTTATTGTTCATTGTAATGAAGGAATGATTGATGGTTTCCAATTATTATTCGTAGTTTCGTATGATCGAATATTGTATTATTCAACCTGAAAATAAATTATTATCATTATTATAATGGCCGCTATATAGAACATATGATTCGAAATGTCTCGTTTGTTATTGAAAACAAATTTTATTGTTATAAAATATAATATTTAAGGAATATAATAATAGAGAAATAGTTTTTCACAAAGCTTCCTTCATTTTATGAAACGAAAGCATCTCTTATCTAGGTCTTCTAGCAATTATGATCCTCACATGGTTTATATCATTTCCCTATTTCATCATGAGTTACTTTGGTCAAAATATAAGGGTCAACTTGGGCATATGCGTTTCATATCTATATTTTCAAATGATCCAAGTTATTAGAATCAATTTGGTATACCATATTTTTTAGGGTATTTTTCGTATTCTTGATCTAAATATCTCTTCACAACGGCAGTGTTGTGGCATGGAGTCCTATCTTACTGTAGTCACATATTTCATCTAATTTGAAGAGACATATTTTGTAGAAAACTAGTCTTAGTGAATTCAAGACACAAAATCATATGTATGTCTCTAAATAAAGGCATATTATCACAATACAGAGAAAAATTAATGGAATAGAATTAACATAAAACACGCTGCAGATCGCTGAGGGTTAAAAAAATTGTATTCAGAAACAAGTTTAGAATGAAATTATCTTTCGAAGGACACAAAAAAAAGGTATGTTTCTGGGAAAAAAAAATTTATAGCGAGGCGACGCCTGGCGTCAACATTTTTCAAGCAGATTTTTACACTCATCTCAAGACAACATTGACTTGTTCAAAATGCGGTTCACATGAAAAAATATTTGGACGTTTTCGAGAAAATTAGGGTTACCAAGATAAGTGAATCACCCTGTACATTATTTCAATGATGTAGGGTTAGTGAACGTATTATATTCCTTTCTCATGGTGGTTGTTTTGTCCCATTTTTTATAGCCTTCAGCAAACAAAACTGTGAATTGAGTACAGTTTATCTCTAATAATTTCGAGCACCTGATAATTTTGAATGAATTTGATAAAAAACATAATGGAAAAATTCCTTGTTGCACAAATTGAACAGCCACAAAAGAATTCTTTCAGGTTGTTCTCAACCCCAAAAACGATCTCAATCAATTAGTTACGTACACATGCCTACTGTTAAATCGATATTGCTATCTTTTGCGATTTTTCCGTGAAAAAGATCAGTGCAACATTTACTTACACATACTCGTATCTACCTGTATCGTATCGCAAAAAATGGGATTAAAAATCCCTTATTGAAAACCCCTGCGAGATCGACTGACAGGTTCTTGGGGTTGCTTGCACGGCTAACGTGATTTATTACACATAAAATTGCGTGAAATTTTTTACAATAGATAATTTTACGGTGGACGACGGTAGAAATAGGCTTTCTTGATTTATTGTTCGTTTTTTCTGTGGGAACAGGTATGATCTCCATCTTTTAAGCACACAACGTTCTGTTCCATCATTGTCGATTTTTGTTCGATCTCAATTCGAAAATAATGAAATTATCTATATTATAAACTAAGCCTTGCTGTTAAACTTCTCATAAGCTCATCAGTATATCAGTCTGTAGTGACAGCTACTGGCACTTCACAATTATTGAAAATTCATACAGAAATAGAACAAAAGTGATAGCACCCACACTTTCGAAAATGAAAATTTTTTTTTTGCATTCGTTAATAACTCGTTAGTAACTATTTGTAACCTAAAAATTTTCAGTTGTACCTTAACGATTCTGATAGAAAAACCGCGCATCCACATTTTGGAAAATGTGGAAATTTTTTCTTTCATTCGTTAGTTAATCGTTAGTAACTACACTGCTCAAAAAAATTAACGCACATTCTGAAAATCTCAATTTTAATGAAAGTTAACTCTACATTGACTTTATAACTTATTTTTTATGTTCTCTCAGGAAGGTTTTGAATGAAACAAGACAAATTAAATGGAAGAAAAATTCAGGATTTTACCGAATCTTATGTGAAAGGAGAGAAATGAACAATTTTCAAAGTACTGAAATGCTGATAAGTGATTTATTACTTTGTATTTCCACCCCTTGCGTTAATTACAGCTCGGCAACGACGGATCATACTCGAAATGAGTGATCTTAAAATGTTCTGATCTAATCTTTCCCAGATTTCTCCGAGTTGGATTCCTAAGTCATTAAGAATAGCTGGATGATTTTCTGCACTCCTCAGCCTTTTATTGAGGTTGTCCCAAACCTGCTCAATCGGATTGAGATCTGGACTTCTTGCTGGCCATTCCATTCGAGAGACTTCAACCTCTTCAAGGTACTCCTGAACGATGCGCGCACGATGGGGTCTGGCATTATCGTCCATAAAAATGAAATTTTCACCAATGTATATGACAAATGGCACCACATTCTCTTCAAGAATGTTCCTTATATACTTATCAGCATTCATAGCTCCATTATCAACGACCACTAGGTCTGTGCGAGCAGTCAAAGATATTCCACCCCATACCATAATCGATCCTCCCCCGAAACCAGTAGTATTCAGGAAATTGCACTGAGTATATCTTTCATGTGAACGTCTGTATACAAGAAAACGTCCATCACAATGGTAGAGGCAGAATGAATCTAGACTCATCTGTGAAGAGAACTCTTTCCCAATCGGCCTCTTCCCAATGGATATGCTCTCTCGCAAAATCCAAACGCGCCCTTCGATGGGCTGGGGTAAGAGCTGGGCCTCTTGCCGCGACACGAGGCCTCAAATCATATTCTCTGAGGCGATTTCTTATTGTCTGAGTACTAATTTGCACCCCATGAGTTTGCTCAAGCTGATTTTGAAGGAGGCGAGCAGTTGCAAACCGTTGTCACAACGAAGAAACTCTCAAGTAACGTTCTTGAATGGCAGTTGTTATCCGTGGTCTACCCTGTCCTGGTCTTCGGACATTCATACCTGTCTCCCTGAATCGCTGCAACATTCTGAACACACTTTTATGGGAAACTCCAAACCTTTCTGCAATTCTTGTGTATGCCCACCCTTCTTCTCGCAAAACTTATGCTTGGGCACATTTCTTTTGGGTCAAATTGCGAGTTTCGCGTTGCATAGCGAACGAGTATAGAAACTCAAATGAAAGAAAAACTATTGATCACTAGAATTGATTGAGAACAACTGATTTTAGAATGCAGCCAATACATTCAAAATCAGGTAATATCATCTTTTTTTATTCCTGCTGGGAAAAAACATTTCCATTGAATAAAAACGTTGAAAGTGGATAGCATATGCATGCATAATTCTGATAGAAATAATTATCATTGGGAACACCTTCAGTTGTAGAATTAATTTGAGATTTCCATAATGTTCGTAAATTTTTTTGCGCAGTTTATTTGTTACCTGAAAATTTTTGTTTGTAACCTAACCTTTAATAGCGAAATTACACCCCTAAAATGCGAAGTTAGCACCCTCATCATCTTCGAAAATGAAAAATATTTTTTTTGCATTCGTTAGCACCTCGTTAATAACTATTTGTAACCTGAAAATTTTCATTTGTAACCTCACCCTCAATAAAAAAATGACACCCCTAACAGGCGAAGTTAGCACCCACATTTTCAAAAATGTAAAATCTTTTCATTTTATTCGATAGTTACTATTTTCAGCCCAAAAATTTTCGTTTGTACCAAAAAATTCTGATAGAAAAACATCGCATTCCGCTGGGTGCTAACTTCTCGGGCATCCACATTTTCGAAAAAGTGAAAATTTTTTCTTTAATCCATTTTAGAGTGTAGAGTACACTCTACAGTTGGTTGGTATTGAGAAAACTCTTGGAATGTCAAAATAAAGGCTTTCACGAGTTTACAGCTGATCATCTTGAATTCCGTGGTGAAAACCCTAGAATGACTGGACTATGAGGTCTAAAATTAGTTCCCAAAATATTCAACACCCAGTATATTTATCTCATTTTTGAAAAACCTTCGAACAAAGAATATCCGCACAATTTCTTTCGTGTACGTACAGTTAATACTCACCGTACCAATCTGATATCTCCCCAAATGAATCCATATCCTCGTGAAAGATTAAACAATTTCTGAAGTAGACATGTGGCGTATCGCAGAGAAAATTGAAATGTCAACCGACCGTACACGTGATGTAATGGGACTTGACTTCCCACAAAGGGTAGCTTGTATAAGGCAACCACATTTATTTCAGGATGTATCTTTGGTGGAACAGATCCCATTTTTATCAGAATGAATATTGAAATAGTATATTTCTTCACGAGTCCAGAAGGACAAGCACGAAAAAAGGATTTTTGGGCGTGTAATGAACGATATTTTGCATTATATCATTCTAGCGATATTTGTTCTACAGCAGAAATCATTTCGATATAGTAGAAAAATAATTACTCAAAACACTGACATCTAAGATCATGATATAATTTCAGTATCGTAATGAGTTCATTACAGTAGGTACTGAAAGTAGTGCTGTTATGAAACTCATTACAGCATTGTTTTCAGTTATATTTTTCGTTTTGTGGTTGTCAATACTGACCTCCAATCCACTCAATTTTCGAATCAAATCAATTCAAATTCAGCAATCTGTCAAATTTCGTTAGTGACACCAACTGCCAAGATAAAATACAAATACAGCTCATTCTGCAACTTAGTATATTCTAAAACGAGTTGCAGAATGAGCTCCTATTCCAACACGAATATGAAGTTCGAAAACGAGCGACGAAGGAGCGAGTTTTCGATAGCATGAGTGTTGGAATTGCCTTCTGCCACGAGTTTTAGACGATATTTTCTCTATTTCAGTCAAGTTTTGTGAAATACTCTCGATTTTCAAATAAAAATTCAGATTAGTAACTATTGTATTGTATCTTGGCATTTGATGTGACTTACGAAATTTGACAGATTACGGAATTTGAATTAATTTGATTTGAGAATTGATAGGATCGGAAGTCAGGACTGACAACCCGAAAACGAGAAATATAACTGAAAACAATGCTGTAATAAATTCATTACAGCACTACTTTCAGTACTGTAATGAACTCATTACGATATTGAAATAGAGATTATACTATTATCTCAGCCATAGAAAAATACAAATCGGCCGTCGCCGTAAAACTTTTTACTATGCGGCCGCATAGAAAAAGGCTACATTTTCATGTTATGGTTTTCAGAATGGTATAATGAAAATGGATTTTACATTGCCTTCATCGACGTTCAATTTCAAATTTGAGATAAAAAACTATTGGAAATTTTGTTAAACACGATACTAACCTCTCTTTTCAAATAAAAATTCCCGATTTTTTTTGAGTAAAGTAACTTTTTCGTACAAATTTCATGGTTGTAATGGTTTAAACTAGAGATCATATCTTGAAAACCGTTAGAGATAATTGTATGATTTTTATTGCATTACCTTCCTGAAGTATTCAAGTTCTCTGCAAATTTATGGATCACTTTCCAAGTGGTCGAAAGACAGTGCAATTTTTTAAAATATTATATGGAATCTTCATTTTTTGTTGAGATATGTTTTTTGTCTAGGAGTGATTAGTTTTCAATATGCTTCGCATTTCATGGTTTTCTCGTATTGATCAATACGAAAATTAAGGAGCACCATCGTTCAGTCCTGTCGACTGAATTAGACAGAAAAATCCGCACTAGCGGTACATGTTGTAACAAATGGACTCAGTATAGTTTTCTCAAATGCAGAGAGTATTCCGAATATCAAAAGTAACTATCCCAGCCTGAACATGGAAGCCATTGAAGTTTATAAACATGAACAGAAAAGAAGAAAACCGTGTCGTACATAGCGCATGGTTGCCGATCTTAGAAAACAACAAAGATCAACCCGATACTGAGCAGGAGCGATGTGACAATCAACATCGCGCTCGTAAACTCACTACCTTTTCCCTCCATTAACCAGGGTTTAGATAAAACGTTCGAATACGTCAGTGTCAGAAATTCAGCATTCGAGGACAATCTCACACCAAGAATCCTCTGAAGAAGCCAACCTCAGTTATAGGCGAAACGTTAGGTTAAATAATTCCTAATAGACCACGGCCATTAAACCTAGAAGACCTTTTCAATGTCAGTAAATCCGGTAGTGAAAGCCTTAAACTATTTAATATTCTGAATTGTCTCAAAATGACTGCATCTTTTCAAGTAAATGAGTCTCAACAGTATTTGTCACTCTGCAAAACTGTAAACATTTTTATTGATTTGAATCAAACGGAAAAATCTGCACTAGTGGAACATGCCCTAACAAATGGACATAAATAGACTATAGTTTTCTCAAAGGCAGTGATTCTCTCAAATATCAACAGTTACTATCTTTGGATGAACATGAAACCCTTGAGAGTTATAAACATACAGATAACATAAACAGAAAAGATGAAACCCCCTTTGTATGTGGCGCATAGTTTCCGGTCTTAGACAGGACCCGAATCAAGCCGTACAGATTAGAAGCAATGGAGCCAATCAACATTATCGGATGTATAAATAAGAGCTCCGGATTGGACCCGGCATCAGAGTCAGCAACTCAGCAGTCGAGTTACAATCTTAGAGCAAGAATCCTCTGAAGATGCCTACCGAAGATGTAGGCGAAACGTTGGGGAATCAATTCCTAATAGACCACAGCCCGGACGACTCTATTAATGCATTATATCTGGTCGTGAAAGCTTTAAACTATTAATTAGATTTTGTTTCGCCAATTTCAGAATATAAGGAATGTTTCGATTAATCACCTGTAGGTGACGCTCTACAACGAATTATGACAGATTCTTGATCATATAAGAATATGTTCTTTCTTTCAAACAAGAATTAATGGTGTTCTTGACATTTTCATTCTCGCCAGATAACCGTACTTTTTTTATGTGAACACTCTAGGAAAACATTCATTCATTGAAATGCATTTCGATATGAAATGGACAGCTACTAGGAAATATATTTTTTAATCAGAATTATCGTATCTTGTCCCTCACTCAACATTAGTTGTCTGGTCATTCTTTTATACTTTATATATTCCTTCGGATGTAGATTTGCTGCACTTTTTTTAAAAAAACGATTAATCAATAAATTTCAGAAAGGTTTTCTAAAAGAAAAAACTGCTCCTGGGCAGTTATCTGTTCGAACAACAATTAAATTCATCAACGGAAAATAGATCTAACTGACATTACGACGCTGTCATGAAACATTCCTCAAATTGTTCTAATTTCGTTCCATTCAAAAAGTGACACCATGTATTTAGACATCTTTTTTCGAACAATTTCTATTTCCTGGATCAAGCCATAGAACTTGAAAATTAAAGGAGCCCTAGCTAGAGCGGGTAGCGTCATCGTCATGACTTCACGCGAAACTAAAATGATAAGGACAGATTCCTTTTATGCCGGGGTAAGAAAACAATTTGTTAAATATTTTGTCACCAGGAGTCGTCCTATTAGATACTGATAACTTTTTCCCCTTTTTCTAATTTCATTTATCTATTCTAACTACTTATTCTCAAAGAAAATTTAATGCTTATTATTGAATAATTCTAGATTGCAAGTTTACATTATGATCATGGATATTGGCTTCTTATCATATTTATTTTGGCAACACTGAGTTTTGAGTGTTTTGACAGTTTATTGGGATCAAACATAACCTCAATTATATCCGGCCAATATAATTTGATATATTATTATTTAGGTAAAAAGCAATCGAATAATTATTATTATTAACAGTTGCAGTTAATATTTTATAATGGATAAAGAAAAATTGTCAGAGCTTGAAGTGAAATATCAAAAACTAGCCACTGAATTTTCGAAGGTAACCTTTTTTTTTAACCTGAATGACTTGAAACCAATGGGCGGAACTAAATATTCTATTTCCACCAGGTCCGAACTCATGCGACAGTACTGAAGAAAGCTCTGTTAGAAGAACAAGCAAAGAACGTGGAACTAAAGGAAGGTATCAAAAAACATGAGCAACAGTTGAGAAAACACAATCAAGAAATGGACAGTTTGATGTTCCGAAATGAACAGTTGAGCAAACGAATAGCCGTTTTACAACAAGAATTACTCACAAATAACAAAAAAGGAAAACAAAAAGGCAACAATGAATTGTATCACCAACCAGACATGACTGTTATCAATGAAGAATTGCAAAAGAAAATAATGGAAAATGCGCAGCTTCTTAGCAGTGTAAGATGAAGTGATTCTCTTCGGTGAAAACACTGATTCAATCACATAACTTTTCAGATGACGGATAAAGATTTCGAGGTAGACAATTACAAGGAAAAAATTCAATGGATGGAAAAAAAACTGCAAAACGTTCAAGATAAGTATGAGGAAATGGAAAAAAATTATTTTGATGTGCTTTCCCAACTGAATAGTCAAAAGAGTACGAAAAAACAAATTCTTGAAAATGACTTACAATCCCAAAGTTCTGTGGATAGTTCAAGAGATAGTAAGGAAGATATTCCAGATTCGAAAAAAGTAAGTCAGAATCTTCAAAAATAGTGGTGAGATTTTAGTCCTGCTATTGTCAATTTTCTATATTTGAATAAATTCAGGCAAAAGATTGATTTGATGAGTTTTGTTTAAAATAAAGAAAAGTTACAGTTGTCAGGATACAAAGGATATCTGTACGATTATTGTTTTTTGATCATTTCAGGGTATAAATTGGCAAGAAGAAGCAGAGCGCTGGAAAGCTGAATGTGAAATGTTGAGATCTAAACCTTCCTCAAACGAGAAACTCACAGAGTACTACGAATCGCAACTGCGGGAAATGCTAGAAACCAAACAAATGTGCCTATCCGAGACCAAAACACTTTGGGCTGAAAACACTGCTCTGTGTCAAAGACTCGAGAATTTGCAATTAGAATATAAAGATATGGAGACACAGTTAGAAAATAGTAAAGAGGAACTCAATACTACGAACCAAAACTATCAAGTGCAATTAGATGCTATGACTGAGCATTTGGCTGCTCAAAATGATAAAATCACCCAGCAATCTGATGAAATCGAAATGCTTCGACATAATTTATTATCTAGAAAACAATAATTTATGTGTTAAGTTACCTAAGTATTTATACCTACTTTTAAGGTAGTAATTATTGTTATTGCTATTTGTAAATTTTATCATGTAGAAAATATACATTCCAATGAACATGGCACCCACCAATAACTCATTTATTTTTTACCACTACTTAATATCTCTCAATTTTAAATTAATACGCTGAACTATAACTCACTAAAAAAAAAAAATAAATAACTGTATTTAAGGCCATTGACCTAAGTCCTTCAGCCCTAACTCACTATTTTTGCATGAAAGCAATTTTATGTGAAAAAGTTCCAGG
Source organism: Hippodamia convergens (assembly GCA_038502775.1). Lineage (NCBI taxonomy): Eukaryota > Metazoa > Arthropoda > Insecta > Coleoptera > Coccinellidae > Hippodamia > Hippodamia convergens. The sequence goes on along the minus strand of CM076607.1, from coordinate 35,896,362 downwards.
TATTTTAAAAGAAAGTTTTACTTCAATAAGACTTTGTCAATTTAATCCATGCAGAATTCAGCTTTGGACACAAAAACTAATTCATGTGAGCAACATGTGTTATAGTTTCTCGAAAGATGTTTGAAAAGGGCATTACTTAAAATTTCGCATCTTAATGAACTGAAACTATTATTAATTTCTTTTCTATGCTGAAAAACTTCAGGTCCCAAAATACTTATAAAAAATAGTATAGATTGTCAAGACAACAAATTTATTTACAAATATATCTACATAGTATTTTTGCAGAGCAGGTCACAATAATTTGATACTGAGCAATCGTATATATGTTTTATAAGGTTTTTTCGGTCACTACCATATTATTGAACATTGTCTGCTGAGAAATCCAGTATGATTTCAATCAAGTCTCACGGCAAATGAGGCTCCACACGAACAACCCTGTTCCGCAAGGGGATTATTTACTATTTTGAAAGATGCTCTTATCAGCTCTTCCTTATAATCAACAGTTGCTCCTTTAACAAATCCTAAAGATATCTCATCAATAACAATTTTCACTCCGTCTTTTTGGAAGATTCTACAAAATTAAATAGTACTGCCTCTTTTTCGAAAATTGTAATTAACTACTTACTTGTCGTTGTCAAATAGTTTACTATCTAAATCAAATTTATACTGAAACCCTGAGCAGCCACCACCTTCAACTGATATCCTCAAAAAGTCATCTGTAGAACCTTTAGTGACAGCTTTTAAGCGTTCAACACAAGAATCAGTTATTTTCAGTTCCGCTGCAATATTTTCAAGTGGTTTTATAACTTTGGTGGAGACATTCATATAATTATTGAAGACTCTGGAAATTTTGCAAAATTTTGAAATCCCTCTCGAAGAAAACATTATTGTTTTGCTTTATTATTGAAATTTGAATTTAGGTTAGGTATATCATAACAGCTATTGTTGCCAATCATAGCAAAGCAAATCAATTTTCAGCCGAAAATATTTATGAACACAGAAATGCGTATGATTGAAAAGTGCTTAATCCTCGATGCCTAACCTGACCTAACCTACAATTGTGAAATTATAACCTTGCTTTGAAATCTCTTTATTTTATTTCGAGTAAATTAAAATTTATCCAATATGGTTGAAGAGCAAAGACAAAGGATTGAACAAGAAATGACAAAGATGATAAACGAATTAGATTTGCTCTATATTCGTAAAATTCAGGTATCAGTAAAAATTAAAAAATTTCCATTCGAGCTCTAGATCATGAAAATTTCAGGCAGACATGCATAGGTGTGCAGCTAAATGCTGCGATAACACCAAAATCTCCTTAGAAGGCGTCCAAAAATGTGTAGAGAACTGTTCGGCAACCCTGAATTGGACCCAGAATTATGTCCAAACAAATTTGAATATGTTTCAGAATAAATTGCAACGATGTGTAATGGATTGTAATGATGATATAAAAGTCAAAATGGGACCCAATCCAAATGATTCAGAGGTGAATAATATTTCATATAATTTGAAGTTAAGAGAACCATATCACTTATTATTTTAGGTAGAAAAGTTTACTGCCCTTTTCGAGAGCTGTGCTAAAAAATGTGTTGATAAACAAATGGAATATTTACCCTCCCTAGTGAAAAAAATGAAGAAGGATATAGCTGAAAATGTCAAAGATAATTCATGAAATTAAGTCACATGGTTATAGATTAGTAGAATAAAGGAATTGAACTTATACAATGAAGATATTTTTCTTGAAAATCCTCCTGATATTTAAATATCAGGGTCCGTGTGAAAAAACTTACCAAACAGAAAAAAATTGAAATTTTGTAAATTTTTACTAGCGGTTTTATAGTGATTAAATCTAGAGATTGCCGGGTACTTTTTTGAAGTTTCCGCCAAATCACTATGACGGATATTCAAATACCTTCCGGTTACATAGATATTGTGTATTACTGTTCTGTGGTGTGTAATTGGAATTTCGAATTTGGAAGATCTTTTATGTCCACTGCTTTTTTCTTGCAAAATTTGTACTACTTGTGCTTTCAGCGCTCAAAATTTTGAAACTCACCCTTACTTGTTTGTCAGCTGAAGTTGAAAGTTCACGTCAAAGTACTACTTTTTAATCTCTGGTTCACGTATGTTGATATTCTATGATCACTAACACAACAAACATCTGTAAACAAAATTCTTATAAGAATTGCAATATAAACTGAAATATTAATTGAACGCTTCTGTTAAATTGAATACTAAAATTATCCCAGCATGGAAACGTCAACTATAATCATTACCAATATTTTCAAGCCATTCCAAGATCATATTAATGCTGAACAAGATACTAGAGAAGTATGCTCACCAACAAAAATAGCTATTATTTTTTTAATGAAATATTAACATAGTATAGTATAATGCTACCTGTAAATTTATAATTTTACAGGAAATCCGTAACATTATGAAGGATATTGAAAAGCCCCTTCGAGAAATAGTAACGCAACTCCAAGTTATCCATCATAAGGAAAATTGTGATCAGATCGGTGCGGCTTGTTTGAAATCTAGAGAATTATTCGAAGAAGTTCGAAATGGTTTTGATAAATTAGATAAAATTATTCCAGAAGGACAGTATTATAGATATAATGATCATTGGAGGTATCCTACCCAACGTTTATGTTTTCTAGCTGCTTTAGTAGTATACCTTGAAAAAGGATTCCTAATTGAGAAAGATACTGCTGCCCAAATCATTGGAAGTGAGCATTTTCTTTTAATTTAACTACATTTTGAAGTAACACAATCATATGGTTGCTATAGAATTAAAATTCAACTATAATGTTTATAAATTTAACATCAATTCACATTTTAGTGGATGGAAAGAAACATCTGCATTTAGACTTAGAAGACTATCTAATGGGCTTGTTAAATTTAGCAACAGAACTGGTAAGTTTTTATTTGAATTAATGGAGTTGCCTGAAATTAGTTTAAATCCTTTTAGTCTAGATTTGCAGTAAATTCAGTAACTTATGGTAACTACAACCGACCTTTGGAAATCTCTAAATTCGTAGCTGAGCTGAATGCTGGTTTTCGTTTGTTGAATTTAAAAAATGATTCTTTAAGAAAAAGATTTGATGCCCTAAAATATGATGTTAAAAAAATTGAGGAAGTGGTGTATGACCTCTCCATTAGAGGACTACTTCCAGGGGGTGATGCAGTTGCTGCAGAATCATCCGCTGATGCTCAGGCGATTTGATAATGGAATAAATTCATTTGTAAAGTTATGGTTAACTAACAGTTCTTTTTTTACGAAACTATCAATTATAACAGAGTCAATAAGCAATGATTGTTTTTTTGAACCTATCAATCTGCAGCATAGCTGAAAGTTGGGGTGTTTCAAAAGAGGATGGATAGATAGAAAACTGAAAAATAATTGTAGTTTGTTCAGTGAAAATTTTTTGTGATGCCATCTATATTCAATATATAGCGTTATTCACGAAAATGACTCTATAGAATATTTTTAGGAAAGACACAAGATTCAGGATTGAAATTCTAAAGATGAGCTTCAAGTAAGAAGACGACTTCTCGTATATTTCTAGGACATCTGGTTTTTCTGGAAGTGACATCAACTTTCGTTTTTCAAATGGGAACACCCATTTTTTATTGCATAAATAGATTCTCCATTGAATTCTGAGTCTTTTTGGTTCCAAAAGTTTGAATTTTCCCGAGAAAATTCTCTTTGAATGAGGAAATACGAAAAAAAAATCTCAAAATTGATCTCTGTTGAAATACAGACAACTTCGAGGTTTTTTCATTAAAAATTCTCATTTTTGAGAATCTCTGAGAAGAAAGGCTGATGCTTCTTTTCCGTTGGCGTGATTTTCAGAATATGATACAGGAGGACACAAATTCTTTGTCAGAGTTAGAAGTGACGAAACATCAAAAAAAGTTTTTTTTTCAAATTGGAACCCCATCTTTTCGAAGCATTTTCGAAATTTCCGTCAAAAAATAATAGGAGAATACGTGCAAGACTTTTATCCCAAAATGAATATTTCTCGAGATATTCAGGAAAAACGATTTTGTCGTCAATTTTCAATCTCATTCCGAATGTGTTTTTTTTGGAAATCTTTGTTATCAAGTAAATATTTTCTTATAGTTCGGACGAGTTAAGTTCTTGAATTATCATCTGTAATGCGAGAGCAACAGTTGGGTTGATGTTCTCAATGTGAGTATTACTTAAGTCAACATAAAAAATTCTCAGGAATGCAGAAAAAAAAATAATTTGTGATAATTTTTAATGCTTTTGAAAGAATAATTAACAAAACATGTAACAATTTCATTACTGAAAATTCGAATTTCCCTACCATGACAAGAAAAATATTCTCCAGGATTAAGAATTTGCGGAAATTATTCTATGCTCCAAAAAATAAAGAAAAACCGAACTATAAGAATATTTTCTCGAAAAGAGAGATTTCCAAAAATTTCACTTGACCGCTAATTATTTTCCAGTGAAAAACACATTCAGAATGAGATTGAAAATTGAAGACAAAATCGTTTTTCGTGAATATCTCGAAATATATTCATTTTGGAATAAAAGTCTTGCATGTAAGCTCCTATCATTTTTTGACGAAGATTTCGAAGAAATGGGGTTCCAATTTGAAAAAACGAATATTTGATGTTTTGTCACTTCTAACTTTGACAAAAAATTTGTGACCACCTGTATCATATTCTTAAAATCACGTTGTCGGAAAAGAAGCATCAGCCTCTATTCTCAGAGATTCTCAAAAATTTTTAATTAAAAAACCTCCAAGTTGTCTGCATTTCAACAGAGTTCAATTTTGTGATTATTTTTTCGTATTTCCTCATTTAAAGAGAATTTTCTCAGGAAAATTCAAACTTTGGGAATCAAACAGACTTAGAATTCAATGGAGAATCTATTTATGCAAGAAAAAATAGGTCTTCCCATTTGAAAAACGAAAGTTGATGTCACTTCCGGAAAAACCGGAAATCCTAGAACCTTCAAAAAATATACGAGAAGTCGTCTTCTTACTTGAAGCTCACCTTTAGAATTTCAATCCTGAATCTTGTGTCTTTCCTAAAAATATTCTATAGAGCCATATTAGTGAATAACCTTGTATATGTATATCAATTACACTTTTTTTAAGATTTTGCCTTGAATTACACAGGTTGGTATTATCTTAAAGAAAAAGTTTATGCCACAAAGGTAAATGAACCTCAAGAATTGAAAGGATAAAAACATTAGCTGAATATGGACAAAGCATGCATAGCAACATTGTAAACAGGTTGTTGAGATAAAACTGATTCTGGTTAACAGATTTTATTCAATATTTTACACATAACTAATTTATTTACATTTATTCACATTCAGATGTTCTAATAAAACCCAAAACAATAGACCCGTATGTCAGTAATAAGAATTAGACATCTAAATTAAAAGCAGTTTAAGAAGAATTGATAGATGTATACTTCTTACGTTCTCTTCAGCAATAAAATAATATCATGAAAATATTGTCAAAATTCAGTTTTGGCTTCATTTACAAAATTTCGAAAAAACGTTATCCTATTCTGCATATAAAACAACTAAATTCTGAATATTCACCTGCCTGAAGAATTGGTTATAAAAAAATGTTGCAGTGGAAACTCTATGCTACTTAGATTCATTCAGAAATCAGTTGTAATTTAGTTTGTTTAAAATAATGCTCACTCATTGTTTAGTAGCTTAAATGAATAGAATGGGTAATTTGTCTAACAAAACATGTTGGAAATCAGTCTGTTTTATATTAGAATAACATTTTTTTTGTTTTGGAGTTGAAAATATGGAGCTATATTTTTTCATCAATTATTCAGGTGGAATTGAAAATTATTTGAGTTTTTAGAAATCCCAATTACAGTTCTGAAATGACAACAAATGAAAGCTTAAGCTTCAGACCCAATCATTTTTCATCTCCAAAAGCAAATTATCTACTTATTTCATATAGAAACTATCAGTTATTTTAAAATTGTATTGATAATGAAATCAAGAAATAAAAAGAGTTTAACTATACCAATATTTATTTCAACAGCCTTGTTTTTAAATGTTTATAAAACATACATTATCATATCGGATTCAGAAATTCCAAATGAAATTGTCTACTGGTGATCTGTCAACACGTGGTAAACGATTTTTATTCAGAAAAAATATACACAAAAAGATTCATAATGAAAAATATTAACAATATTGGATGAGGAGTGCCAACAACAATTTTATACAGTAAGAGATTTCACGAGACCAAATGAACAAATATACAGAATTTTGGAATAATAAAAGAGGATTTATTTCAGAATATTTTTTTGAATTTTCAAAAATAACAATATCCATGATTAAAAGTAAATTTTTCCAATATACAAATTTCATTTTTTCCAATTTTTTTTTCTTAGGTAAGTACATTTCACAAAACATTTCAATTACAAAATGTAAATAAGTTACTAATAATATATTAACAGCCTCATGAATTCTTAAGACTAAATTATAACCTAAATATAATTATATAATGTTGAATATACAAAAAATAAATTACAACTCCTAATATTAGAAGTATGTTTATTTAGCATCAGGTATTCCAAATGCTTTACATCAATTGATTATGTAAAGCTGAAAGCCAAGTTACTCCACAATCACTTAACTGAACACAACAAGAGTGTATGTATAGGTGATTACTATTGGTTGACCAAGCTTTCTTCATTTGTTCAAAGTTCCTACTTTGCTTTTCCATAGCTTAGAATCATAATTTGCACCAACTAAATCTTCAATAATCATTAGTTACTGAAAATTATCTTGACAATGTAATAATGTTTGATTTTCTGGGGAAATTGTCATCAGACTTCAATTTTTCTGAGAATTTAAAAATATAACTCACTCCAAAAAGCACAATTCCTTTTTTGGCATGAGTTCAAAGTAATAGTAATATTTCTAATATAAAATTTATGAATTGAAATGAAGAGGGTTTACTTATAATTTTAAAATATTCAAAGGAATAATTGAAAAATCAAAGTGCCTGGAAAAAGTTCAATTCAGCTTTTGACATTCATTATCACAATTTAAAAACCCAAACTATGATTATGCTATATTTGACATATAAAAAACATCTTTTGATGGAAATTAACGTCCGGGGCAAAAACATATTTTGAGGAAATTAAAGTTAAATCAAGTAGTAAGTAAATATTAATTTCTGAATTAATGTAATGTTTACTGAATTTTGATTTCCTTCATGTTCCAATCTGGGTAGGTAAAATAGCCAAGAATACTTTTGTGTCAAATTAAATCTATATGTATCAGTTAGTCGAGAAGTGGAAACACTTCATTGTATTTCCAAACATCGAATCAACACGGAAAGTATTAAACTGTGAACAGATGAAGAGTCATGCAAGAAATGAGTCCACTGATGCCATTGTAATGGATATTAAGAGAAATCTACACATCCACACAAATCTCTGAATTAACCCTGTAAATCAAGAAATAAAATTTTGTGACCAGAAGCTTAAAACGCAGACTGTATATTTTAAAACATAAAATTATATAAATACAATTTGGTTGAAGCACAATATTATATAGAAATAAATATTCTCGTAAAGTTACCTAATGGAATCATCTATTCTTGCTGATTGGTAATATCCAATCCGTCGTAAACGATTTGACAGGTGTACATAACCTGAAGCACATGACAGTTAACCCATGCAAAACGACCATCCTGCGATTTTTTAACAAAATCACAGGCCCGTTGACGACCATCACGTCACCTCCATTGCCAGGTTATTCTTCCTTACTATTGTTTTATTTTTGTTATTTGACGTCGTCCCACCGGTGTCTGTACATTGAGAATTTACTAAGTCAGTTGAAACGGAATCTGTGTTATTTGACATAGGAATTTCGAGAATGTTGGCACTAAAACAAAACATTCAATGTACAAAAATATCGCTAGAAGTTGATTAGAAGGAGAATCCAGAATAGGTGAGCTTTTCTTGAAACTTCTAATAACGTAAGACGAAATTAACGATTGCTCTCCTGAGCACTTCATTTCTATGCAACTGACAGATATTTGACATATCGTTTTCCAATTGATTAATGTTATATGACCATATCAGGTGATTCTACAGTTAAAGCCTCTTTTTTTGTAAAAATTCTACCTCTAATACTTTCAACCCTAACATACTTCAGACCTGTGACATGTAATATTTCCTTGTAGTGATAAGAGAGTTATCAAAACTCAAATACAGGCCTAACTTTATTAAAGAATCCTGTAATAAAAGATCCCTTAAGGTTGGTTAGATATTTGAGCTATCGAAACGATTTACTTCTTGTCAACTTACTTATGACATTTCCATTATTTTGACAGTTGTTAGAAGTTGTTTAACACAGAAGATTGGGAGAACTGTCAAAATAAGGGATCTTTTATTTAAATATGGCTGTCCTTTATTCAAGTTAAGTACAGAAGACCTGTATTTTATTACAGGCCACACCTTAAGATCGTATCAGTCTACATTCAAACTATTATTTTTTAAACAACAATAATCTTAGAAATAATCTATCAATCTCTCAACAAGAAAAAAATATTAATATTACATATACAGTAGTATGACTGCAAGTTAAGATACCCCTTGAGGTCATGACACATTCTTCCGATATGTTTATCACAGACTATTTTGTCTGGTACAGAATTTATTTATCAATTATATGACTCAACTTTGATAATACCTAACCTAGATTAGTCCTGCCCAATTCTGTATACTTGCTTCAGTATTAATACCCCGCTATGTTAAATTTTGACAGACAGAAATTCATTAGGTTAGTTTTTATTCCTCAGGAGAAAATGAGGAATTTTGATGTAAATATCAAAGTTAAGGCCCTATAGACCAATGAATTCATGTAATATGTAATAGCCATATATTTGTGTGAAAGAAGTAAGTCAATTGTTATTAGAAATGCCAAGTAAAGTGTTATGAAATGCAGAAGTATATTTGTTGGTACCTTTTAAAAAAATAAAAAAAAAACTTACCTATGACTATTAAGCGTAAGAGTGTGAGCGGATGTGTGAAGACTGATACCAGGTGTAGTATTAGAAAACTCCATGCCGCCTGTATAAGCGTATGACAATTTATTATTTTTCATCCTACCAGTGGACTCTGGAAAAAAAATTACTATTGAATAAACCTAACAGAAACCGTAATTTTTTTAATCTGTAGTTCAGGTGAGGATAATGAACTTCCACGACCTTTCTGAAGCTCGAGACGGTATCACCTCAAAGTCACAGGTTACACATTTGAGGAGCATACAAAGTGTTGATGAATAAGTGAAAAAAACACTTATTTGTTCTACTTTGTTCTGATAAGGTTCGAAAAATCCTAGCAGCCCACCCTACGGAGATAAGGCCTCTCAAATGACGCCACTGGAAATCCATTTTTCTGAAATAAATTTTCAACTACTAAACATAATTTGATGAAAATTTGATATGATAAACAGTAGTAAGGACCTCTTGAAATACTGCTCTAAATATAAATTAGCGTGTTTAGGGACTAGGTTGTGCATTTTAATGCTTTTATTTTGATCACCCTGTATGATAAGGAGTTGAAAAAACAAATTTGGATACCTTGAACATTAAGCTAAAGAAAAGGTACTCTTGTTCATTGATAAAATGAACCGTTTACGAAAAAAAAATACTAAAAAAGAAATACATACATATTTTAATTTCTATAAAAAAGAACTATGAATTGTAATTTTTTTTCTGCAACAAGGTGTGATACGAAAGTTGTTCAAGGAACGAAAAAGTTTATATTATTGAATCCGACAAATTTACAAAGATTCTTGACCTTAACAAATTTTGTTGGATTCAATAACATAAACAATAACTTTTTTGTTCCTTGAATATCTCTCGTACCACACTATGTTGCAGAGAAAAAAAATTAGAATTCATGGTCCTTTTTAATAGAAATAAAACAATTCCTTCTTTTGTATTACGAAAATGGTTTATTATATCGACAATGAACAAGAGTATCTTTTCTTTGGCTTGATATTCAAGGTATCCAAAATTGTTTTTTTCAACTCTTCATCATACAGGGTGTCGAAAATGTAAGCATTCAAATGCCCAACTTAAAATTAAACAACCTAATTTAAATTCGAGGCAGGTCCTCACTACTGTTTATCATATCAAATTTTCATTTAATTACATGAAGTAGTTTAAAATTTATTCCAGTAAAATAAATTTCCAGTGACGTAATTTTGGAGGCCGTATCTCCTTAGGGAGGAGGTTTCCTAAGAGAAAAAATTATGGCAACTTGTCATTCTCTCTTTTGGGTTATTATAAATTTTATAGCCCTGTCACCGATTTTAAAAATATTTTGCACAGTGAATCTATAGGATTTCCTGATACTACAGTCTCAATTACAGCTCTGTGGAGGCAGTAATTTTCGAGAAAAAATAAATGAAACTCATAAATATACTCCATTTACCTTGAATATGGCTCTGATATAGTCTTATATACAGGGTGTACCAAGTTCGACGGCCTATTAGGCATTTCTGGAGAACTAGACTTATTTGAAATCTGAAAATTGGGATTATGATATTGTTTGACATTATCTACCGAGCTAAAATATTCTTGGAGCCTGACCACTTTTAGTTATACAGGGAGAGAAAAAAAATTTTCAAAAGTTTATTTTTCTGTTTTTTTCTTTTTGAGTTTGATAGAGTATGCAATTCTGAATACATTCGTACTCAAATCGTTGCATTCGTCGAAATACTTTCAAAAATATCGAGAAAAACCTGAAGAAAAAGAGAGAAAAGAGTATTCGGTATTATGTTTGTTATTCCTAATCTAAATATCTTAAGCATAAACCGTTTTCACATTTTTGAAGTCGAAGAATGTGGAAATATTGTACATTTATAGAATTTTGAAAAACTCATCACAGGGTGTTCCAAATATTGGGTCAAAAATTGGGATCAAGATTGGCCCTAACTTTCGTTTTTCAAATTAGAACCCTATTTTTTCATGATTGCGTTGGATTGTACAAAGAAAAATGATGATAATTTTTTAACATGTTCATGCCCCTAAAATTGATAATTCTTAAGTTATTTAGTATTTTCTGATTTTATGTCGTATGTAGCGTCAAATTCATTAAATCTGTTTCATATATACTATGACCTTGGTCATAGAAGATAAATTATTTCAATAACTCACTAGTGACACACCTTTTTGTTCAATTCATTCATCATTGTTGTTATGGAACAGATTTTATGAATTTGACGCAATGTACGACATGGAATCAGAAAATACTAAATAACTCAAGAAATATTAATTTTAGAAGTATCAACATGATAGAACATCATCATCATCTTCCTTCGCAGAATCCAACGCAATCATAAAAAAATAGGGTTCTAATTTGTAAAACGAAAGTTATGGGCCAATCTTGATCCCAATTTTTGACCGAACATTTAGAACACCCTGTGACGAGTTCTTCAATATTCTAAATATGTGAAATATTTCCTTTGTCTTCGACTACAAAAACGTGAAAACGGTTTGTGGTCAAGATATCTAGATTAGAAATAGCAAACATTATACCGAATACTCTCATCTAACTTTTTTGTTCAGTTTTTTTTTATATTTCGGAAAGTATTTTGACGAATGCAACGATTTCAGTACGGATGTATTCAAGTGTATATCATTAGTGGAATAATTCATCTTCTATGAACCAGGTCATAGTTGAAATGAAACAGATTAAATGAATTTGATGCTACGTACCACATACATTCAGAAAATCCTGAATAACTCAAGAATTATCAATTTTAGGAGCATTAACATGTTAGAATACTATCATCATTTTTCTTCATACAATTCAACGCAATCATAAAAAAATAGGGTTCTGATTTGAAAAACGAAAGTTATGGGCCAATCTTGATCCCAATTTTTGACCCAACCTTTGGAACACCCTGTGATGAGTTTTTCAAAATTTTAAAAATGTACAATATTTCCACATTCTTTGACTTCAAAAATGTGAAAACGGGTTGTGCTTAAGATATGTAGATTAGCAATAACAATCATAATACCGAATACCCTTTTTTCTCTTTTTCTTCAGATTTTTCTCGATATTTTTGAAAGTATTTCGACGAATGCAACGATTCGAGTACGAATGTATTCAGAATTGCATACTCTATCAAATTCAAAAAGAAAAAAACAGAAAAATAAAATTTTGAAAATTTTTTTTTCGCTCCCTGTATAACTGAAAGTAGTCAGGCTCCAAGAATATTTTAGCTCGGTAGATAATGTCAAACAATATCATAATCCCAATTTTCAGATTTCAAATAAGTCTAGTTCTCCAGAAACGCCTAATAGGCCGTCGAACTTGGTACACCCTGTATAGTCTATATAGTTTAGTTTAACAAGGTTAGGTTATGTTAGGTTAGGTTCATTTTCCCTACCTAAAGTTGAAAAAAATCTTTTTTTAAATTAAAAAAAAAAATTTGATAAAAAATAAAACATCGATCGGCATTCAGGTTAGGTTAAGTTAGGTTAGGTTCATTTTCCCTACCTCAAGATCACAAAAAAAATACAACTGGGCAGGGAACTTTATAATAACCCTCTTTTTTCCTGGACACCCTGTGCATAATAGATCCCAAACATTCTGATAGTGGAGAAGAAATCTATTTTAATTAATCGTTAACTGTGGTTCCTCTAGTTTTAGAAAAAGCAAAAGCCCATTAGAGAATAACTAGATTATACAGAGAAAAGCGTCCTAAGAGTGCGAAATTTTTTTTTAAACTTTACAAACAACTAAGATGTTCAGATACATTGATGCCTTCAAGTCGAATTGTATTTTCTCTGAATCTCAATATTATTTGTGCGAATAAATTAGTAAGTTTTTTCATTTCCCATACGACCATTTTTCCCTGAGATACAGCCTGTTGAAAATCACCAAAAAGTTTTGAAAATTCTTCTTCTTCAATCGATAACTGTAAGTCACATAGACCACTGTCGATGTAACCAAAGAGAAATTATGTAAAATAAACGGTTAGTACTGCCTTTACCTACAGTCTATCCAACGAGAAGCGATATCGCGCCAATACAACAAGGCGTGGCCAAATTCAAGGGATTTAATGCAACTCAGAATTTCAAATGAACACTTAATTGTCGTAATACAGATCTGGAGATCTATGGGCGTACATTTAGTTGTTTACTCGCGCTATCGCTTCTCGTTGGATGGACTATACAAGCCTAAAATGAATGTACTCACTCTCGTAACCATACTGCGGTAAGATCCCATTGGTACTCATTGCAGCGTCTGCGCCGGGCCTCAACTGCCCGTCCGATACTTGGTTAATACTATTGAACTTAGGACTAGCGAAGGTACACGTACTGAACGCCGATTTGGACGTAGGAGAACCGGAACTCGCGCTCAAATCTGACACGTAAAACTTAGAGCAACCAATAGTCCTATCGTTGTTGCTGCTACAACCTAAATCAATGTTCGTTGCATCACTTTTACTACCATCGACATGGTTGACGTTTGACGAACAATTATCATTCTTTACACTAGGATTAAGCGTATTGATGCCGACATTAACGTTCAGGTTAATGCCCGTTTGCACAATCTTATCACTGGATTGTTGCCGAGTATCGGTAATTGGAATATCTACAAAGTCTAAATTGTCGAAATTGAACTGATCGGAAACGAAAGCCGAAGTGTCCAGTAGGGCGCTGGGAGAGTCCAGCGTTTGGATCTCCAACGAGAAGGGGGAGGTGGAGCCGATCTTCCAGTAGGATTCTTCCAGCGGCTGAAGGTTGCAGACGGGCTCCTGGTCCGGTGGAGGGGTCTTGGGTCGAAAGTGCAACCTGAAAATGAAAAAAAAAATTAATTGTGATGAAACCATGTCCCCAAAAATATAATAAATATACATAAACCAAATACTAAAAAGTAAAAAATTAGGGAACTATCACCCTACTTGTTTCTAGGAAAATGCGAGTCATCTCGCAGTAACAACCATTTTGGAAACTGAAGTTAGGTTAAGGAAATAACAAATATCATCTGTAGCCAGCCAACCAATGAAATGGCTTTATTGAACTAGGTTGAAGTTTCACAACATGAAAAACTGAATTTATCACTACACCATTTCCAAATGTAATTCAGAAACTGTCAATTGAATTTCAGAAAGCGTCAATTGAATTTCGGATTTGCCAATTGAATATCAGAAAACAATCAAATGTAATTCAGATAAGTCAATTGAATTTCAGAATATGTCATATAAAATTCAGATTAGTCAATTGTTTTCCAGAAATCTTAATTTGCAATTCAGAAAGTTCGAATATCATTTGAATTTAAGTCGGATTTTGAGTCATATATTATTCATTTTCTTAACGGTTATCATATCGACAATCATATGAATCCTCTAGATTCAAAACCCGACAAATCCGTTTAGGACAAATGTTGGAAAATCTCAAAAAACTGTTAGGATATGTTTGAACCCCTTTTTTCCTGAAAAAAGGCCGCGTTTGTTTGAACATTAGGTCTCTCAGTTTGAAAAAAATCAGTAAATATCGCGATGAATCAAATAAATAAAATGGAATTGTCGGATTTTGATTATGAACTTTGGATTTGTCATGAATTGAAACTTAATTGCATGGGCAGAGGTTTGAAATTTCTCATTAGAGATCATGATGATGGTTACAATTATATCCAGTATCGCATTTTTATTGCTCCATTTTTAATATAAACAATTTAGACTATTAAAAAATCTGATAGTTCTTTGGCTGGCTCGCATAGGTTTGCTGGTTCGGAAGTACTGACATTTTCTGAGGCATTAGAGTACTTTTCCAGGACCTCAGAGAAGTACCGTATTTTATCCAGTGTACGCCAATTTTCACCCCAATGTTGGATTTGTCGGGTTTTGAAACCAACCTCATATTTCAAAGCCAATTTATGTCGGATTTATTGGGTTCTGAATTATAATATTTTACTGGATTGTGCACGAGGAGAAAACTAATCCATTTCTGTATCTAACTCATTTTTCACCAAAAATGGATTTGTCGGGTTTTTAAACCAGAGGATTCATATATCATATTCAATCAGGCATGTTTCTTTGTATGAATAAAACCAATATAATCTGGTGAAATCTCTTGGTGCTGGCTCCCTCTTTTCTTCAACACTGGATTTAAGTAAAAATATGCTAATCCTTCTCAATCAATTCTTCACCTAACACCGTAGCTTCAGGAAGCACATAATACCTAATGAATATTAGTCAAATTGAGTACATATTTCATTGGAAATGCAATTGACAATAGTGTCTGCAGCTGGTGTATTAGCCATGGAGAGACTACAAGGTTCATTCACATCGCTTTCAGCAAATGAATGGGTTGAGGGTTTGTTGCAACAGTGGCAAGATATGAGGAACCAGTTATCAGATTGAGTGATCGTCTATGATAATGCTGCAGATTGGAGACCGTAATCACCCAAACAGAAGCAGTACTACTGCGGATGAGCCCTTATTCTCCCATGCTCAATCCAATTGAAATTTTATGGTCGAAAATAAGAACTTACGTATAAAGAAACCTAGAATTCCAAACAGTGTGCCACCGGGGGTTATTGAAAAAAAACTAACATACCTGGAAAATATTATTGACCGAGCTAAGATGCGATTGCGATGGCAGACATGCCTGTATGGCTTCAAATTTCTTCAGTTTCGTGTTAAAGATTAAATGTTTCACGTGAAAATTAAAGTTCATTTATAATCATTGTTTTATTTCCGAATCACCTATAGTTGATATTTTCTGAAAGGCAATCTAGTATCAATGTGCGTATGAAATGAATTTCAAATTGCCATTTCTGAAATATAATTGACCATATCTCAAATTCAATTGGGTGTGTTATCTGAATTACATTTGATGTTTTCTGAAAAACAATTGACAAATCTGAAATACAAGTGACGTTTTCTGAATGTCAATTGACAATTTCTAAATAACAATTGGAAATGGTGTAGATCGAAATAGTGCAAGCAACCCGTAACTTTAAGGGAAGCTAGTTAAGTAAACATTTCAGGGAAAATCGGTGGAAATGGCCCTTAGACATAAAAACGAAGTGGATGCCTATAATTTTCGATATCTCCATGATATTATGTTAGAGTATTTATGATTTGTTACATTAGAATATCGATAACTTTTCGTTTCAAGTATTTTTAAATGCAGAACATTAATTCTCCGTCGATATCAATTATCACATTCCATAAAGATCGAATAACTTTTCCACATATTTAAGAAAAACATTAATTCAACACTTAGAAAACTTGTTGTCATGAACTTTGCGACAATACCAAATATTCAACTCACCATTCCTTCCTTATATTCTGAAGGAACTCCAACATCTGCTCTTCCTCTTCTTTAGAATACGAAGGTGGCCCTGCCATAACCGGAACGTCCAATTGCTGCTGAACGTTCGTCTCGGCGTAATCCATGGGTTCGACTTTAACCTCCGCTCTCATCTCACCAACGCCACTACTGCTACTGGTTCGTACATTTTCACCGATCTCATTCTTGACCTCGATCTGCGAGATCTGCCTGTTACTGGTAGTCGGAAGATAGTTATCCGGTTTAGCACTGAGTTCACTGTTTGCTATCGGGTCTTTATCGTTGGGTTCGGTTGCTGTTACGGAGGAGGATGGTTGCTTGTTATCCAATATCGTGAAGTCCAGGGTTCTCCAAAATTCGTCGTCTGTTGTTGTTGAAGCGCGATCCAGTATTATTCGACCGCCTCGCCCCACTCTTCTTCTCGCGAATCCTATGCATCTTCGCCTGTGCAATTTCCCTGTTATGGATGTGAGATTGTATCGGAACTTCTTCATTGCGGAGCCTTGTTCTTCCTTAGAACACCAAGGCCAGTTTCCTAACTGAGGTAGAGGCTGAAACGATAAGCAAGAATAACATTTAAGGCCAGTTTTATAATAAACCCCTCAAGTACACTTTAGTTAAAGTGCACTTTCAGCTAAAGCCCACTTTAGAAGTCCACCCGATTTCATAATGAAATTAAATGGGACTTTACGTAAAGGAGACTTTAGGTGAAATGTTGTATGTCGGCATAACTGAAATCGTTTCATTTGATCTGAAATGGACAGTTGCAGTTGTATTTAACCACAGCCATCTTGAAATTGAAGGAGGTTATGTTATTTTCATGTCATGTGGATATAACGTTCAGTTTCAAATTTAAAATATACACCTAGAAATTTGGGGGAAAATACCAATCCCAAACTGAATATTACAAAAAAATAAATGGAATTGATAATTGCGGCTGATAAAAGGGAGCATTGCCTCAGATTAACATCATTAGATTTAGAAATCGAAATAGGAAAAAAAAAATTGAATAAACATGATCTTTGAATAAGCATTTATTTTCACCAATTACATCAGCTTAATATAGCAAAATGACCTGTTATGATTGAATTTTTAACATGTTTCCCATTGACTGCATCAGCAAAAAATTTTTAATTATCACCTAATTCCTTTTCAAAATTATTGATAGGAAACATGTCATTGATATCAATTGCAACACTGCAGTTGCAACCACAATAAGCCGTATGGTGCCTAATTGTAGTCTCATTTCGAAATTGGAAATCTACGTTTCCATACTCTCATTTTCGTATTCTCATTCCACTTGTGAAAGTTGATTTTAAAATAAAACACAACATAACTAACCTAAAATGAGTTGACAGTTTGAACACGAGAGGTTAAGAATTCAGGGCTAAAGGATACTTTAGCTGCTCAAGTCCCGAAATTGGGCCTTTAAATATAAAGTGGCTTTGAGAAAGTTAAATGTGTTATGAAACCGAAATATTGAACTTAAAGGAGCTTTAAAATTAAAGGGATTTTAAAACTGATTATGAAACTGGCCCTTAGAGATTTTGGAGTAATTAACAACAAAATAACCCCACAAATGAGATGCTCTACCAAAGAACAAAGGTTGAACCAATGGAAGCAAGAATCGAACGACTCAACAAGAAATTCATGGAAAAAAGCCACAATAAAGAAATTATCCAGCCACTACTTCTCGAATTCAGGGAGAACCATACAACCAAAAGAAAAATCCCGCTACTAGCGTTTTACAACGAAATATAACACGAGCAAAAATCCGGTTCTTCAGAAATATCCTTTAAAAATACAATTAATAAAAAAAAAAACATTTTTAACATACCATGTGGTAAGAGCACAGTTTATTTCTTCTGAATGCGAACTGTCCTTCATCTTCTGTATCCTCAGGGTCCGGAGATGCTGTTGGAACGGCGAGCTCTTCATCCGATGACGCAGGACCCATTTCGACATCTTGACCTAACGCACTGGTTCTGTTATGACTGATTGCTTTATGCTTACGCTTCTTGTATTGCCTCTTCTCCTTACGAGGTAGTCCCTGGAAACGACACATGCAATTGTTATTTAATGTACTATTCTATTCGTACTTTTTCTATAATTTTTTTTTTTCGATATGAACAATCAAATGATGTTGAACAAAACATACATCAATAACCGTTTTAATGAACACAGAGCAATGATTAAATGTTGGTCTAAGTTTTCTTTTTTATGCATAGATTTGAAGATGAATATGAAAAACTCATAGCTCATGAAGTCAACAAAAAAAAAAAAGAGAAAAAACTCAACAACGACTTATGTTGACAAAGAATCTGCAACACACAGAAGGAGCTGTTTAAATTAAAAATTCTTTCTGGTGAAACATAGATTGTATAGCAAGTAATAAATGATTCAAATTTGGAGAAAAAACGAAGGTTTTCCATGTGCATAGACCAAAAATAATAAATTAAAAAATTTTGAAAATATTTTCTTCCTGAGTTATCCAAAAAATTTTCGACCAATAAATTAAGAAACTAGATGTTTCAAGCTTCAAAAGTAAGTTTTTTTTTTATTTCCAATACGACCATTTTTCACTGAGATACAGCTTGTTGAAAATCACCAAAAAATTTTGAAAATTTTTCTGTTCCTTCAATAGTTGCGCAAAGTATATCTGTTTCAAAAGAAAAAAATTAAAAGATGAACAGCTCCTTCTCGGTTTTTCTGTTTGTATTCAGGGTTATTCACGAATATGGCTCTATAGAATATTTTTAGGAAAGACACAAGATTCAGGATTGAAATTCTAAAGGTGAGCTTCAAGTAAGAAGACGACTTCTTGTATATTTTTTGAAGATTCTAGGACTTTCGGTTTTTCCGGAAGTGACATCAACTTTCGTTTTTCAAATGGGAAGACCCATTTTTTATTGCATAAATAGATTTTCCATTGAATTCTGAGTCTTTTTGATTCCAAAAGTTTGAATTTTCCCGAAAAATTCTCTTTAAATGAGGAAATACGAAAAAAAAAATCTCAAAATTGAACTCTGTTGAAATACAGACAACTTTGAGGTTTTTTCATTAAAAATTCTCATTTTTGAGAATCCCCAAGAAGAAAAGCTGATGCTTCTTTTCCGATTGCGTGATTTTCAGAATATGATACAGGTCACAAATTCTTTGTCAAAGTTAGAAGTGACGAAACATCAAAAAATCGTTTTTTTTTTCAAATTAGAACTCATTTTTTTCGAAGCATTTTCGAAATCTTCGTCAAAAAATAATAGGGGCATACGTCCAAGACTTTTATCCCAAAATGAATATTTTTCGAGCTATTTAGGAAAAACGATTTTGTCTTCAATTTTCAATCTCATTCCGAATGCGAGTTTTTACTGGAAAATAATTTGAAGTCAAGTGAAATTTTTAGAAATCTCTGTTATCGAGAAAATATTTTCTATAGTTCAGAAGAGTTAAGTTCTTGAATTATCTTCTGTAATGCGAGAGCAAAAAAGTTCTCAATGTGAGTATTAGTGAAGTCAACGTTAAAAATTGTCAGGAATGCAGAAAAAAATAATTTGTAATAATTTTTAATGCTTTTGAAAGAATAATTAACAGAACATGCAACAATTTCATTACTGAAAATTCAAATTTCCCTACCATGACAAAAAAGAAATTCTCCAGAATTAAGAATATGCGGAAACTAGTGAGAACTATAAGAAAATATTTTCTCGTTAACAGAGATTTCCAAAAATTTCACTTGACCGCTAATTATTTTCCAGTGAAATAACACATTCGGAATGGGATTGAAAATTGAAGACAAAATCGTTTTTCCTGAATATCTTGAAAAATATTCATTTTGGGATAAGTCTCGGACGTATGCTCCTATTGTTTTCGACGAAGATTTCGAAAATGCTTCGAAAAAATGGAGTTCTAATTTGAAAAAAAAAACGATTTTTTGATGTTTCGTCACTTCTAACTTTGACAAAGAATTTGTGACCTCCAGTATCATATTCTGAAAATCACGCTATCTGAAAAGAAGCACCAGCCTTTCTTCTTGGAGATTCTCAAAAATGAGAATTTTTAATGAAAAAACCTCAAAGTTGTCTGTATTTCAACAGAGTTCAATTTTGAGATTTTTTTCGTATTTCCTCATTTAAAGAGAATTTTCTCCGGAAAATTCAAACTTTTGGAATCAAAAAGACTCAGAATTCAATGGAGAATCTATTTATGCAATGAAAAATGGATCTTCCCATTTGTAAAACGAAAGTTGATGTCACTTCCGGAAAAACCATAAGTCCTAGAACCTCCAAAAATATACGAGAAGTGGTCTTCTTACTTGAAGCTCACCTTCAGAATTTCAATCCTGAATCTTGAGTCTTTCCAAAAAATATTCTATAGAGCCATCTTCGTGAATAACCCTGTACAGTTTTCAACATCAACAACATTCTATCAATAAAGACAAATGTCATTCAAAAAATCAAAATATTGTCACGATTCTACGAAGTTGTATGAAAACTAGAAATTGTCTGACGAAGGAGTCTGATTTAGACTCCGAAACGTTACGCTTCAGAGTTCAAAGTGTTTTCTTTTTGTTCATTGTTAGGCAACAATGTGAAGTTTTGGCCCCTGACAAATTAGTGCTCGAATTTTTACGCAGGGGCCTTGATTCTATTATTTAAAAAATTTTTCTAATTGTTTCTTGTTTCAGCGACTGGGAGAGAAAACCCAAATTAAGTTTTCAGGAATAAAGAGTAAACCCACCTCATCCTTCAGAATAGTTTTGCTGGTCCACGACTGGTTGGTGTAATGATTCTGGAAAATCGGAGTAAAGGCCGGCCTCGAAGACGTCTTAACAGAGGACACCTCGTTGTAAACCGTCCCGCTAAAGTCCCTGGCGTGGTACCTCTTCTCGAATATCTCGACCGTGAGGTGCACATGCTCCCTCTTCATTTTTTCCCTCCTCTTGATCAGTTCCAGGAGCGTCACGGCCCTGCAGAAATCCCTCTTGAGCTTCAGCATTTTCTCGTACGAAACTTCATCGTTCTTCCTGTTTTTCCTGGTCTGCATCTTTTCGGTCCTTCTCCTGAACGCGAGGTATGGATTGTTGGCGGCCGTTCCAGCTCTTTGTTCCGTTTTCACCGACAGAATAAGAGGATGTTGCTGAAAAAAAAAAAAAAAATTCGATTATGTGTTCTCTTCAACGTATATAGAATACGAGTTTCGAAAATCACTGGTAACACAGATAAGAAACCTACAAAAAGAAGACAACAATCACAAGAGCTGGACACTTTAAATCTGTAACCTATAAAAACATGGGACTAATCGGTAAAACACCTAGTACGATTTGCAAAATGTTATGAAGACCTTCAATGGACTTCGGACATACAATATACTCAAATTCAACAAAAAGCAGAAAGAACTTGTTAATGAAAAATTATAAAACTAAGACATCCCAACAACCATTCAATCCTCTCTTATATCTGACAATGGAAATGGAACTATTAGGAAGCATACAAAAACTCCGTATAAAAATAAATAAGGGATAATCCAATATATAAAAAAATTTTTTGTTTAATTATTTTGTTTCATACTTTATCCCAACCCTGTATAATTCACAAACATTTTAGCTAATAATTAGATCAAAAGAAGCCCATTATTGACACTATGCTTCTTTCTTATTACCTCACCAAGTCTTCAAAACAAACATTAAATAGTTGTCCCATTTATAAATTTCGAGATGCTTTTGAAGCTATACATAAAGTAACAAATGGGTGGTTAATTTCAAAATGATTTGATTTATTCTGAATAATCGGTTTCTTTTCTCCTTTTGTCTTTTTTCATTTCAGATTAAGAATTGCGAGCCGTTTTGGGAAGAATCTGTTTATCTGAGCCCTTCGACGGATAACATGAAGATGATCACACTGATGTCTTTCCAGATTTTCCTGATATTCAATATTTTATGTTATTTTTTTTACGGGGAGACAGGCTTTTTCGGCTGAGGATTTTTTCCCCTGGCTCTTTTTTCAAGATAAACGCAAAATACCATTGCTTGCAAGCAACGAATAAGAAATCTTTTTGATTTATTTTCAATCTCAAACATGAAATTCTTCGAATACATGTGCTACGGTTCCAACAGAAACACATTCTTTCGAAATAGTAGTAAAAAACAGTAATGAATAAAATTTAAATTAAACACTCTGTAATTTTTGTTAAAAATCCTCTTTCGAAAAAAATTTATAGGAAGAGGTACCATTTATTTTCAGTATAGAAATCACCCCTGTATTAATATGTTCATCAGGAATCATAAAAATAACAAAAGTGTGCACAAAAAGGGAAATATACCAGCCTATTCAGCAGATAATAAGAAACCTAAAGGTACACTGGGTCCCATTTTGGTTGAAACTGCACTGTATCTCAGCTCTTATTATTATTAAAAGATAGAAACATTGTCGCGACATTGTATCACTTCTTTGTGAAACTTTTATATCCACAAACAGAAATATTCTAATTACTTTCATTCCTGAAATATGGGGAGAAAACGAAAATATTCATTTTTGGAGATGTCATTATTTCTCAGGCCCTGTATGAGAAAAAAATGAAAACTGCTTCTAACAGATATTTTCATGTAGAACTCAGTGGCGTTGTTAAAAATTTTTTAAGAGCACTGTTTTTGAGATTGAGCACAAACGTGGAATTTTTCAGATGGAAAACCCTGTATATTTTAACGTCAAATTTTTGCATTTATTTTTCTGCATACATTGATGTATCACAACTTGACCTTTAATAAATTTTAGCTTCAAAAAACAGGAAAATCCTTATTCGTTTGTTTTTTTAATAGTAGGCCATGAATTCTTTTACACATACATTAAATATATTTTTTTAAAACGCCATGTGACTTAAACCTATTTATTTTATTATATTTAAACAAAAACCAAAATATCACTCGTCAACATAAACTTGAAAATGTTGAAACCAAAGGAATTTTAATATTTATATTGAAATTTTTTTATTCATGTATGGAAGAATTCATGTCTTACTTAAAAAAAAAAGAAAAAACGAACATAAATATGGATTTTTCTCATTTTTGAAATTTATTAAAAAGTAAGGTTGTGATACATCAATGTATTCAGAAAAAAACATTCAAAAATTTGACGTTGAAATATACGTCCATCTGAAATATTCCACGTTTGTGCTTGATCTTGTTTTTGGCTTTTTCTGGTACTTCTAGACTACATCATTTTCAAGTGTAATTCAGAAATGGTCAATTGATATTCAGAAAACATCACTTGAATTTCAGATTTGTCAATGTATTTCAGAAAACATCATTATGTAATTCAGATAAGTCAAATGAATTTCAGAAAATATCAAATGAAATTCCATTGACTTATCCAAATTACGTTTGATGTTTTCTGGAATTCAATTGACTAATCTGAAATTCAATTGATGGTTTCTGAATTACACTTGGAAATGGTGTAGATAAGTAAAATCGTTGAAAGGTGTCCTGGGCTCGATTCCCGTGAAAACACCAGTAGTGAAAACCGTTTCACTATATCTTCATTTGTTTTGAAAACATAACAAAATTTCGATATTTTTATTTGTATTTACAATAAAAACGTGTTTTTTCCCACAAGAAAAAAAAAATGAATATATAGTTTCTTATTTATGGTGAAAAAGCGCTTCTAGAAAGTTCTAATCGTTTTCGAATATTTTCGTAAATAAAAAAGTTATGGCACATTTTCGAAATCGATAATATATCAAAACTTACACAGGTCAAATACATCTCCAGAAAGAAGTGTCTGAGGCTCTGAAGTGAATAGGGAATATTTTTTATACTATGTTGGCAACACTGTTGAATAGCTTTACTCCTAACCTATAAACCAAGACCGGAACGAGTTCAGCACATTGAAAATTATGGTCGCACGAATTTTCCTTGTTAAAGCTGTCAAGGATGCCGCCAGGATTTTTAATATGGTACAAATGACTTCTTTTATAAATGTTTTCGAAACCCACAAGAAATTAGTAAACTAACTTTCTTGACATATTTCGTATTAATTGCACTATTGAGGTAAAAGAGCAAAGCATAAAAAGACCATGAAAAGTCGCTACGTCAATCATAAACAAAAAACAAATTAACTGATACAATTCTTTAGAACTTCTAGAAGGATACAATGAAGAAATCATAATCATTGACTGATATTGTTTCATCAAGTTTAGAGCTCATTCAGTGACTTGAGATTCTTGAGAATTGTTATTAAAAAAAAATTGTTATCGATATAAAAAAATTTCATTTTACAATCTGTATAATCTCCAAAAATTATATATCAAAGTTAACAACTATCTTGTTCCACATGCCATTTTCGCAATAATTTAAGAACTGAATCTCCAATGGTGAAATCATCGTGAATGAAATAGCTTACCGTTTTCAATCGTTTATTTAACCAGTAGTCGAATACTGCAATTATGAGATCATCGTCTTCCTTCAATAGCGCCTTAGCTTCGTTCAGAGTGACCACAGTTTGGCCGCTGCTCTTTTCCAATCTGTCCATCATTTCTTCGAATTTCAAGGGAGTCAAATCTAACCGTTGGGTTTGCGATTGTAGCCATCTTTCATCGTCAGAGTCCATGTCGTAATCGGGTATATCGTGTTCCATCGTAAATGCTGCAAATTGAACACAGAGGAGGATTACTACACAAAATTAAAGAGTTCGCCAGTTGAAAATTCATTTCGAATGCAGGTACATAATAATAGATATTTTTGAAAAAAAATTTCTTGAGAAATTGAAAATGAAATTATTCTTCTACGATTATTTTTGAGGTTAGGTGTAAGAATAGCTGAATGCTAAACCTCGCCTCATCAAATGTACTTACCACGTACAAATAAAGACCTTTTATTATTATTATCATTCCATAAAAGATAAATATGGAAGAAAATTTGTAACTGATAGCATTAAAATCTTTTCCCTATCATAAACAAACTCTGGTACCGTTTAATAGTGTCTCTTCAACTATTCCTAGCAAGATTTGAAAATTTTCACTGCCATTCTTATGTGTTCAACAAACTCTTCATGAATGTTTATAATTGAGGAAATAACAGAATCTGATTTGAAAAACAAAAATCATGATAACTCATATCATTCCCACCATAACATAATAAATTCTCTATAGATATTTTATATATCTCAGCATTATCATGTTGGATAAAGTAGCAACATGAAAAAATATTTAGATATCAGGAAAAATAGTAGCAGTGATAACTATCATTTTATAGGAGAGCATTTTATCGAATTTTTCCAAAAATTAACACTAATAAAGAGAAAATTTGATATGATATAGGTAGTACATTACATATCATATTATATCTTAATTTTTTTTTGCAGTGTTAACTTTAGGAAAAAATCGAAAAAAAAGTGCCTATAAATTGAGCTTTATGACATTGAATAGTTCTGCATTAAAGCAAAGATTTGCATTTCAAGTGTCATTATTCAAAGAAAATCAAAAGAAATTTGTGATTCAGAATGCTAAACAGGGTGCCCCAAATTGCTTGATTTCGACTGTTTCAAGTACTTCTGGATTAGATAGGTAAAAACATTGAGAGATGTCCTGGGATCGATTTTCGTGAAAACACTTTTAATGAAAACCGTTTCACAATATCTTAATTTTTTTTTTAAATTTTGATATATTATCGATTTCGAAAATGTGCCATAACTTTTTTATTTACGAAAATATCTAAAAACGATTAAAACTTTCTAGAAGCGCTTTTTCACCGGAAATAAGAAACTATATTCAATTTTTATTTTAAATACAAATGCATTTTTTTCATCTCATATCATAAAAAAAATTAAAGATGAAAAAATTTGAAATAATGTCTTATACCCAGTGAAAACGTGCTTGTTGAAAATTTTTATTTTTTTCAGATATTTTCGAAAATGAAAAAGTTATGGCACATCTTTGAAATCGAAAAAATATCAAAATTTTTTTATATCTTCAAAACAAATGAAGATATCGTGAAACGGTTTTCACTACAGGTGTTTTCACGGAAATCGAAGTCAGTGGCGTAGTTGAAATTTTTTTTCGGAGCACTGTTTTTTAGATCCAGCACAAACTTGGTATTTTCAAATGGAACACCCCGTATATTTTAACGTCAAGTTTTTGCAATTTTTTTTCTGAATACATTGATGTACCACAACCTAACTATTAATAAATTTAAGCTTCAAAAATCAGGAAATATTCACATTTATAAAAATTCCAAAATTTATATTAAAATTTTTTTAGTTTTCACCATTTTTAAATTTATGTTGAAGAGTGATATTTTTTGTTTATATTCAAAAAATTAATAGGTTTAAGTCACATGGCGTTTTGAAAAAGTAATAATTAAATGTAAAAGAATTCATGGCCTACTATTAAAAAAAAAAACATAAATATGGATTTTTTTTAATAAAATTCATTATAGTCTTTTTTGTGATTCATCAATGTATTCAGAGAAAAAAATGCAGAAATTTTACATTTAAATATACAAGGTGTTCCATTTGAAAAATACCAAGTTTGTGCTCAATCTCAAAACAATGCTCTGAAAAAAATTTTCAACTACGCCACTGACTTCTACTCAAAAATATCTTTTATAAGCAGCTTCAATTTTTTCTGTGTTATACAGCACCCAAGAAATAATAACATCTCCAAAAAGTAGACATTTACGTTTTCTCTCAGTATTCCAGGAACAAAAGTAGTAGGAATACTTCTGTTTGGGGATTTAAAAGTTTTACAAAAAAGTGTGAACCGCATCAGATACAGTGCAGTCTCAACCAATTTGGGACACAGTGTACATTAGTCAAGAAATCCCTTCAATTAAATTTTTTCTTATTTCATGATGATAGAAAACTGGAGTATCAATATACGTTTATGTATTTGTAGAAATATTTATTCTTCACTTTCGTTGATGTGTAAGTTAATCATAAATACCTAACAAAATTTTTATTTTTACTTTGAAATACTAAAATTTTGCAGTTATACCCATATATTATAACATAAAATGTTCAAACAATTAGAGTAAGATATGAAAAAAATTATGACATTCATTGAAAGTGAGAAGTTTTCTCTGAAAAGATTTCAAGTTTTCAAATTTCAAAATTGACTTCCTTAGATTCACCATAGCAACATAAAATATTGTTCATTTTTCAGAAACAAGAACAGCTGAATTGTTACAAGAATAAATGTAGAAAGAAGTCTTACGTTGCATATAAATAAGTTGTCGAGGCTGCTTATACGTTGCAGGGTACACCTTGTCATAGTAATCGTTCTGTGGTATGTCAGCAACCTCTGGGGTAGGAATGATAAGACCGGCACAAATGGCCCTTTGAAGATGGTGCTCCTATGGTATAAATTTGGTTTAAACATCTCCTTGTTAAGTATTAAGTGACATAAACACATTGTTTACTAGTGGTCAATTACAAATATCAACAAATCATTGAAAACTCAGAGACAGCTGAGAATTCCGACTCCAATCGGTTGCAAATTGAATATACGACGGAAATACATATCTTCCAATAGAAATATCTGATAAAATAGTGATTTATTTAAGTTAAGAATTATTTTTGCCGGTTGCGCATAAACTCTCCGGTCAAATCAACATGGCCGAGCACTTTGAAGCAAGTGTCGAATGACAATTTCATTTACTTACACATTCCTCCTCTTTTTCCATTCCAGATGGCATTTGAGGAACTGCCCGGTTAATTGCTGAATAATCAGGAAGATCCGGGAGTTCCTCAGCCATGTAAATTGGCATGGGCTTGCTAGCATCCAGGGCTCTCGCCCTAAACGAGAGCTTCGACATATTTGTTGACAGCACAAAATACTCGACAAGGCCAACATAAAATACTGCTTTAAACGGATTTTCGGTGTCTCGGACCGTCCGAGACGGGCACAAATCGAATCCTTTTCTCTCCTAGTTTGTTCCCATTGTTTTTGTTTGCACTCACTCAGTCACAAATACTAAAAAACAACTTTGAAACTTTCCTTGTTGAGCGTGCTTCCCTGAAAGCCATCATGGCGGCTCTGCCTAGGAACCATAGATATTTACAACTAACATGCAATGCGCGGGAATCGTCCACGCATATAACTCAAAGGATGTATTCATCTTACGTTATTAGTAAATATCAATACTTTCTTATTCAAATAAATATTCTCTCCTCTTTTCGGCAAAATCTTCTTACTTTGACAGTTATATAATTTTTATTATGTCATGTATTCTTTTGTTTCTCACTGGATTCACAAATTAATGACGAAAGATGAAGTAATAAAGTTACTGTTTTGACTAGGACTAAGCAACGTGACTCACTCAAAACGAAGCGGAAGTTATGGCGGGATTTGACACATTACGGTTAAACATGAGGAAGAAAAATGTAAGGTTACTATAAACGGATGTTATTTTGTTCATTCACTCTGAAAATTAAGAAACAGGGTTGATAATTACTTGACAATTTAAACAACAGAAAATATGAAGGTTTCAAAATCACCATAACTGGTCAGAGTCGGATTGACAGATATTTCAACTAAGCGGATGTGACGAAACGAAATGAACAGACACGTGGCCACAGAAGATTCGAAAATTTTTTCGAAGTAATTGATAGTTATTAGCTGTCACATAGGGATTTAATTTTTTTTGCACTATTTCAAATTGAATTTAAGCCGTCTCATTTTCGTTTGACGATATTCGAGTGATTAGTTCATATTTTAGAAGTGGAACGTGGCCATTATATTTTGAATGAAAATTTCGAGAAATATTTTCTACTGAACATTGTTCAAAATAATTATTGAATATATCATGCAAACTAGATATTCTAGATGTTATTTATAACTTTCGAAAATCATAATTCCTATATTCCTTTTGGACAATAATTAGCTTGCGAAAACCGAACATGTGGCAACACTGATATGGGTATTATTTCTAATGAAACAATTTTTATTTTGTAATCTTTATTTCTTCAATGAACGAATTCATAAATACGGGTTTCCAAGATGCATTCCCAACAGTTGCCTCCCAAATTTTTGCCCCTTCAGAATATCACCTAAAAATCCAAAAAAAGAACAGTTCCAACATTCAAAAAATAAGTCAAATTCTTGAAAAGTTGAATCTTTTCTTTTGATTGTGTTCGAACATATCCAAAATTATTCTTGAAATTGAATGTGAAGATTGTTTTTTCTTACCTTGAAATTATTTTTTTTATGAAAAATCTGTTTCACATTTATATTAATTTTCATCTCAGCTCGCCTTCATATTACCTGAATAATAATTTTGCAAAGGCTTTTCTAGATAAATCTACAAAGTCAAAGAACTAATTCTGCAGTTTTGTGAGTGTATATTTGCTATCAGTACAATAGAAAAATAACCAGATAGTTTATTATTAATGATAATAAAAATATGATCTCTTCAAATATTCCAGTGATAGCATAAAATGACTTGATACGATTAAAAATGTCTACTTCCTATTTGTGAATGAAAGCGTGGAAAAAAAGTGAAAAAATGAATAAAGGATGGAATTATATTTGTATTGAATGTATTAACAAAAGAATCCTTATTTTATACTGCACTTGAATAACAAATTTTCACACCTAAGAAAACAAACTACACATTTTAAAAATCTCATTATCCTAATGTAATAATTATGTATCGTATTTATATCTACAAATTTGATATTGGGAAAAGGGAAATAAATAAACTGGGTTTCTACGTGTGCAATTTTAGAGGAAAAAATTATTTTCCGACCGCAAATCGGTTACAATGTACTGATTCTTCATTTTGATTTTAATTTTCTCATTTAAAGAAAAAAACCTAAAATATGAATATTTGAAATAAAAAATTATTTATACAGATGGGATAGTACTAATAACTAGTAGCTTCGTGCCATCGTACGAAAACTTCAGAAGATTAAAATAGTCCCCACCTGCAATGAAAAATAATATTATACACATTGTTTAAAAGTTCGAAGTGTTGTTTCTTTTACATTGTGAGGCAACAATCTTTTGAAAGAATTGACCCCTGGCACATAAGTGCACAAGTTTACTGGTGCAATGTAATTTAAGTTAAGGGTTCATTTTAAGGGAAACTTCACATTAAGTAAGTTGGTGCAAACGGCCCTAAATCATCTCAACCATAGAAATGTATATCTCAGCGCACCGTAAAACTTTTAACAGTGCGGATAAAAAAAATACGATACTCTAAATCAACATGTTATGACTGTTTGGAACATTATATCATGTACAGCAGAAAACAGTGGCTCTAATTTCAACTTTGGGCAATGATAGTTCAAACGAAAGCACTTGAGAAAATTGTATGTAAAAGCTGAGAATATGATCTCCAAAGTATATAGAGAAGCACCTGAGCACTTTATATTCTGAGGAAATGGAATAGTAGTTTATCATTTAGGTAGTTCTATTTTATGAAAACTGAAAATACATTGTTGAATCAATGTTCATTAAACTCATTAGATGTTACTTAAACAGGTGGTGCAACCTGATTTAAGGGTCTGTTTCACAAAACTTTGATTGCGGCATCAAATTAATTGGGGCAACCGCCATTCGTTGACATTTCAAAACAAGGGATTCGATTGGTTCAAATTGACATAAGGGTTTTTGATCACACAATCATAGTTTATTCATATCCACCTTTAGTGAGTTTGGTGCAAACGCCCCTAAAAGATTTTTTCACTTAACACTTTCTCAATTAAGCTCTGTCAAAAAGGTATAGCGATTATTCAAAACTCATTCTTGGTTGACTGGCCTGGCAGCTGTTATTCATTTTTAATTCCATAAGCAGTTGAAGTTGAAAAGAGATGAATATACAGATAAAGAAAATCCTTATGAAAACATACGAAAATGAATGTTAAATTTGAATGAGCTCCGAGTCTAGTAGAACTGTGGAAGAATCGAAATCTCATTGCAATTCGATAACAAATAAGGGACTGGATCTCGGCTGTCGCGAATTGCAATGCACGTTAGTCGCATCTGAACGTCAGACGTGGTAGGTAGACGGTTTGTGAATAAATAAGATTCGCGTAAATCAAAATGTTTAAGGTTAAAGAAAAAATTCAAATCATCAAATGTCACTTTGGTGGTCAATCTATTGAGGAGACAATAACTTCTTTCATTACTGCCTTTGGAGATAGGCCGATACCTTCATGTGCAGCTCTCCAACTTTTTGCCAAAATAGCAAGTATGCCTAATCTTATCACAGATATGAAATTATTTCTTTATAATAGATTTGGCTACTGTTTGGCACAACAACGTGGATTATTTGAACATTCAATTTGAATTTATCGATCTTAAATTTCGCGCATGATTTAGAATTTGTTTTTGTTTTTCCATTTTCATTTTCATAGAATTAATTTTTGTTTTTTAATTTCTTCTTGTGGAATGTATTTTTGTTTTTCAATGTTTTCTTTTTCTAGAATTTATTTTATTTTCGAACCAGTTTTGGCGAAAAAGAACCTGAATACTAATTTCCACAGGAAATTATTTGTGTCATTCATTGAGGCAAGTAAATTCCTCGCGTCAGAGTGGAATAAAATTGCCCTATTAATTTACAACAGATATGAAATCACCCATCCGCGATTGGAGTGTTACTGATTCGATTCGACACTTCGAGTACCATACGTTGTGCTCATTCGATATCACTTTCCTCTGTGGTTTTGATTCTGCCACCGTTCCACTAGAATATGGCAGTGTTTGAATTTACTATAGAAACTGTGAGTTTTACAATTATGTTTTCCTGATCTGTATATAGAGTCTCTCCAACGTTTCACTGCAGACCTTGTCGTCCAAAAACTTCACCGTGTGTTTTGGGATAAAAAAACTTGCTTAATTTAAATTTTGAATTTATTGATAAACTGACCCTTTAGTTTTTCAGCAGCATCCAGATTTTGTCGATTCAACCGGGCGACTCTGATCGATTTTCAATTTGCTAGCTTGGTCGGATGGCGAACATGGGGGTCCTACGCGATTCTTGATTTCTGCAGCCATGGTCATGAAGGCCTGCTCGACATTGGTCGCATTTTTCGCCGAAGTTTCTAGGAATGGAATGCCCAACTGATCAGCGTATTCCTGAAAAACAAAAATTAATTATTGAAACAGAAAAAAATACAAGCATTTAGACTAAAATAGCAAAAAGTTGGGATGAATGATAATACTATACTCCAAATTTCAATATTGGATTGGATAGAGGAATCCAGTTGATGGTATTATCAGTTTCTCCAAAAAAGACGACTGTAATGTGTCATTCAAAATCGAAGAACCGAAGAAGGTAGCGGAAAATGAATGATGACATATTACAGTCGTCCTTTTTAGAGAAACTGATAAGCTCATAACTCGAAAACAAAACAAGATAGATGAATGCAGATGATATCAGTTTCCTTAAAAAAAGATGACCGAATGTGTCATTCATTTCCCTCTATCTCTTCGGTTAAAAAGTTGTATTTGAGATATCACCAATTTTGCCCATCCATAGATTTGGAAATAAAGAATATTCTTCTCAGAAAGAAAATTATTGACGATATAAATTATTCATTTCCACAAATAACATTCAATCAATCGTATTTCTAATTTTCTTGCTGAGAAGACTGAAATTCGAGATGTTATCTCGTAAATTGTTTTTTCCTAATATATGAATTTTAGGGCAAAGGGGTTATTTCCACTACTTTTGTTTTCAACGTAGACTGCATTATGGCCATAAAAAATGGGGTTCTAATTTGAAAGAATTGAGTTTTTTTTTTCGAGATTGAAAACTGTGCCAACACTTTTGTGTTCCTGGTATCATGATTTTCAATTCTGTCAGAAGCATTACTCTCATTTTTCGCGGAAGCTTGAAAACGACATTTTTTCAATGAAAAACTTCGAAGAAATCTTGTTTCAATAGAACTCCATTATTTATTTGTAATTTCACATAAAACAATTTTTTCCATTTCAACGTCAAATTTTTGTAATTATTTTTCTGAATACACACAACCTAATCATCAATGAAATTTAGCTTCAAAAATCAGAAAATTTTATATTTATGTTTGTATTTCAATGGTATTCCATGTATTCTTCCACACATGCATTTAATTATTAATTTTTTAAAACGCCATGTGATGAAAACCTATTAATTAAACTATGTATATCTTCGATCCAATGCTAAAGTCATGAATATGCTTTTCGCCTATGTGGCAATTATATTCATAGTATGAAAGCCAAAATCGCGAGAGAGTTTGCTATTCCCCCCTCCTACTTCTAGCCTAGTGCCACAAAATGAAATCTCTATTTATAGCACTGCCTTCAATTTTTAAAACGCGATTTCTCGAAACATCAAAAAAGCACATTCGTTACTTTGGCATTGGACCGAAGATATTTAAAACATACACTGATATATCACTCTTCAACATTATTTCAAAAATGTTGAAAACAAAATAATATTAATACCAATATCGTTCTATGTACACTCCATTCACAAATATAAAATCACACCTCTGGCCTTGGAAATTCCTAAGAATGTGAATTTATTCGAAAAATGAATGAATTGGAAAAGATGTGATGGACGAAAATAATTAACGTTTATATGAATTGATAAAAAGGATTTCTTCTCTAGTTATTTGCAATGTTTCGATTTCGAACAATATGCAAAAAAAGAAACAAACTGGTAACGTCATTTTGTCATTAACGATATTTTCTGTGTGCGAACTGACTTTTCATCAGGTGCACCAACATAGGAAGTCATGGTATCGTTTTCAGGAGTTGGTTCACCTGATGAAAAGTCAGTGCACACACAGAAAATATCGTTAATGACAAAATGACGTTGCCAGTTTGTTTCTTTGTTTACATATTGTTGAAAATCGAAATATTGCAAATAACTAGAAAAGAAATCCTTTCTATCAATTCATATAAACGTTAATTATTATCATCCAACACATCTTTTCCAATTCATTCATTTTTCGAATAAATTCACATTCTGAGAAATACGTTATTGCTAAGAATGTAGAAAGGCCAACATAGTGTTGACTTGGAACATAAAAATATTTTGACAAGCGTCATAACCTCCATTTTCGTCTGATACAGAGTGGAATGTGTCAAATTTTCAAGGCCAGAGGTGTGATTTTATATTTGTGAATGTAATATATGTGATTTCATAAAAGTGAATGGAGTATATGTTCAACTTTCATGTATGTGTAGAAGAATACATGGCCTACTATTAAAGAAACAAACATAAATTTGGAATTTTTCTCATTTGTGTAGCTAAAATTTATTGAAAATCAGGTTGTAATACATCAATATATTCAGAAAAATAATTGCAAAAATTTGACCTTGAAATATATAGGGTGTTCCATTAGAAAAATACTAAGTTTGTGCCCTGTAAAGAGTGCTCTAAAAAAAATTTTCAACTACGCCACTGACTATGTAAAATTATTAAGAAAAAGAAAATTCTTTGCTGAATTGGTTGAAACTTTCGCGGCCATCGTTCAATGTGACATGTTCTTTCGAGCATTTAGGCCGTCGTCGTAGATTAGTTCTCAGGCAGTTCAGTCCAGTGAGAAAATCTCCTGAAATATAAATCCTGAAGATGCCAGACACTCGAACTGGCGAAACGTCGAGAACTAATCTACGACGACGGCCTAAATGCTCGAAAGAACATGTCACATCAAAATTCTTTGCCTTTACGAAGGCACATTGAGAACATTTTTGAAACATAGATGAATTCAAAATAGTAATCATCGAAATGAATACCATTTTCAATTCCCAGGCTCAGAGATCTTTCATCATGAGGTTGGAGAAATGATATTAGATTTTGTCACTGAGATGAGAGATATACCGGTTTCGGCCTTGTTGGGCCTCATCAGTATCCCGCACATCTCAGGACAAAATCTTCATAAAAAACTTCAGAATTTGAAGCAATTGGTTGTGAAGTAATGAGTAAAATATTACAAAGTATTAAGGTGGTGACATCCAATTGCGTCAAAATGAAGTTTCACATCTCCAATCAAATGCAAAAAAAGAAATCTGTACTTCCTCTTTCACTGAATGAGATTTTAGCAGTGGCTCTATTCAGGGCCTGCTTGCTAGTTTCTCAAAGTGATGGAAACGTCCAATTCTTTTTGTGACTGTGAAGCCTGATGTTTTTAAGAAACATTTTTCTTAAAAACATCAAAAGCAGTTTTCATTTTTTCTATCTTATAGAGGGTCTGAAAAATAATAACATCTCCAAAAGAGAACATTTTCGTCTTCGCCCTGTATGTCAGGAAAAAAGTAGTTCGAATATTTCTCGTTGTTCCTTCAAAAGTTGTCCAAAAAAGTGATACAGGGCAGCGAAAATCGCATGTCTCTATCTTAATAATAGCTTATATACAGTGCAGTCTCAACCGAAATGGGACAGTGTACAATATTCAGAATTTCCGGTTTTTATATTGAGGGAACAAACCTTTGCTGTTGTATAATCGACCACTTTCTTAGTTGTCAGATCACTCTTGTTTCCCACCAGCAGTTTATTGACATTATCACACGCATAGCGGTCGATTTCTTCCAACCATTGCTTCACGTTACTGAAGGAGTCTTGGTCCGTGCAATCGTAGACGACTATGATACCGTGTGCACCTCTGTAATAACTGGAAGTTATGGTTCTGAATCTTTCTTGGCCAGCAGTGTCCCAAATTTGGAGTTTTATTGTCTTGCCGTCTAGGTCGATTGTTCTAATTTTCTGCAAATTAAACATCAATTAGCACCCAGGAAAACTAACTCGGCAAATAAGTTAAACTTACGAAATCTACACCGATAGTGCTAATGTAACTCTCTGTGTAAGTATCATCCTGAAAAAAAAAAGAATTTGAGATTAATTGAAATTGAATCAAGAATTTTCGGAGAACTAAGAAAGATGTGAGCAATGTTTTTTCAGCATGTGAACTAGAAATAAAGAACTTCGCTTTTGACGCTGCTAGATGGCGCCATTTGTATCAAGTTACCCAGAACTACATTACTTGTAGGTTTAAATACCTACTAATGACTTTATTCAAAACAGTGGCGACACGTTGATGTCTCATCGTTTATTGACTGTTCCTTGTCACGTGGTAAATTCTGCCATTAGGAGGCAAATGTCAAAATTTATTACTTTCTGTGTTGAAATTTACTCATTTCGTCTATGCAAGTTTGTCAATGTGACACAGCCCATCAGGAAAATTCAGGTTATAAATCGTTGTCAATAAGCATATTGACAGATATTGATTTCAATCATAGAGACAGATCTCTATGAGTTCATTTCACCAAACTGACAAAACAGAAACTTGATAGATTTGCAGTTTTCAGACAAAACTTTCAACATTCCAACAATCTCTTGAAACTTGAAACCTTAATAAAAGTATTTCTTCATTTATACATTTGTTTTAGTTTTCTATAATCTTAAAAAAATAATCACTGGAATACTTTTCCTCAAAAGAAATTCATAGCAGGTGCAGTAGCTGCGTTCGGCAATCACATTAGATCCGACATGATTGTCGAACGCAACTCTGACATTTGCGGATTTTTCGCCTCGTGTCCAGTTTTGAATAAAGTCACTGTAGGTTTAAAGGTTAAGATTTCGTCACTGCACGTACACTCAGATTTTGTAGAATCTCTATTCCCAAAAACTTAGAGTTTGACTAATTGTTGGACCAATTTTTCTGTCATCAGAATGCTATAATAAAAAAATTCTTGTGAAGTGATTTCTTTCTATACTCCATTCTCTTTTGTAAAATCACATAGGAGGTCATGGTATCGTTTTCAGGAGTTGGTGCACCTGATGAAAAGTCGGTGCGCACACAGAAAATATCGTTAATGACAAAATTACTTTGCCAGTTTGTTTCTTTGTTTACATATTGTTGAAAATCGAAATATTGCAAATAACTAGAAGAGGAATCCTTTTCTATCAATTCATATAAACGTTAATTATTTCCGTCCATCACATCTTTTCCAATTCATTCATCTTCAGAAAAAATTCACATTCTGAGAAATAAGTAATTGCTAAGAATGAAGAAAGGGACACATAGTGAAATCATATAATTATAAAAAAAACTTTTATTTCTGTGGATGAACGTCAATTTGCTCTTGTTGATATGAGTAGAATATTGTAACTCAAACGTAAAAATGGGGTGAATACCTAAGGGTGCATTTGAGTTGACGGTCAATATGCTCCAAAAGTCAAAAATAAACCCAAAAGTAGACGTGGAGCGCGCTTGGAGCATAATGACTGTTAACTCAAACACACCTTATAACATTATAGAAAGATTCGTATTGTCATGTTTTCACCAGTTTTTGGTTTCATTTCAATCAAGTGACAATTTTCTCATAGTCCTGATTAACATTCTCTCAAAGAATATTTCAATCCTGAAGTCAAACTTCAATCTTCCAAATTTGGTGGATTTTCTAAAAATTCTCGAATCACCAAACGTACATAACCTTGGCGTTTGTTGACATTTGAAATCGGAGATCATAGAATATCAAATCTGAATTCTTGAAAGTCTTTTTGACCTCGATTTTATTTTAACGCCCCTCACATAGACATAGAGAACTCTACGATTCTATGCGAGTCTATTAAAGCGTTGAAGGTTAGTCTCTTTTCAAGAGTGAAGTAATTTTTGAGTATATCGGTAGTTCATTTTTAAATAAATTATAGTTATCCGCGATCCTGAAGGACCACAGATGCACTTACCGCAAATCGAAGCAACAGACACGATTTACCAACTCCAGAATCGCCAATTAGGAGAAGTTTGAACAGGTAATCACTGAAAAAAGAATATATGTTAAACAACTGAAGCACATAAGAACATGTTACTATCTATTGGAGAAATATTTTGCAAATCTTTTACATTCACGGAACATCGAAGTCGAATATCGAACTCCAGCCCCTCTGGCGGTTGAATTTTCGAGTCTATAGTCTTTAATTTCCAAATTTAAACAGGTGAATCGCAATGAACAACGGATTTCAATAAGTAAACAACGATGATTTTGTCACAAATTGTTGAAAGAGTTCTGCCGAAGCTCTCAGTTCGAAAATAAATACTAATTTTTAAAATAACAGTCCCTCACACGGTGTTATCAAAATTCTTCAACTACTTCGGATCACCATCAGGCGTTCATAGAAATATCTACTGATCGCGATTAATTTCGATCACATCGATCTGTATCAGGTCAAGTGTCAAAAAAATGTCAACTAATTATGGAGGGGTCCGTAAGTGTTGCCAATTCTATCGTTTTAGCGGTAGATCTACCGTTTTGATGTAATTTTGTGTTTTCAATGTAATTTTCTACCACGATTCAATTCACTTCTTCAAACAAATAATATTGCAGAAAAAATTCAAATATAACTTTGGAATAAGATATGATTATTCCAAATGATTTAATTATTTATTCGAAACTATAGACATTATTCATATTGAGACGCACTACAGAATGATGTCCATTAAGAGTTCTGTTTTTATATTGATTTGTTTTTATTTACAAATTCTATGCACTGTTAAACTTCGACTAATATTTGATGATTCATTAAAATTTCAATCCTCCATCAATCAAGGTATCCGTAGTACCACCAATGGAATTTTCATTTTAATGTAGGGTGAAGATTCTAATGAACCATTAATAATAATGGATATTCATTAAACTGGAAGCATAATCAGTACACGTGATTAGCACAGAATGAAGTGGGGGAATATCTACTGTTTCATTTCTGAATCGATCTTTTTTTGTCATGCCTATATCTTTCATTATGACAATATTAAAACAATATTTGGATATCGATCTATGTATTGATCCTGTGAGGTCTATATTGAGTCGATCATATTGATTGTGCAGAGATTAATTTCCTTTGTTATAACCTCAATTCAAAAAACATCATCCATAGAAATTCTCAATAACAGGACATGATAAATTTATATGTAGGTGCTTTTGAAAGAAAAAACTTGATAGAAGTTGAGATTGAGTCAGTCAGTTGATACTCATCCTTTTCAAGTTTAGCATGTCCCCAGCGATCCAAAGGAAAACCACGTTGTCAGACTGTCAAAACAATCCTGTAACTTCTTACAAAACAATATTGCTCTTTTAAATGGGAACTTTGAGAATCTATTCTGAACGTATATAATGCTATAACTATTTGTATATAACTTTTTGTCCATACTTAAAGCTTTGGTTTATCTAT
Organism: Hippodamia convergens; assembly: GCA_038502775.1. NCBI lineage: Eukaryota > Metazoa > Arthropoda > Insecta > Coleoptera > Coccinellidae > Hippodamia > Hippodamia convergens. Next base: position 35,856,861 of record CM076607.1, on the reverse strand, counting down.
AATAAATGACGGACAAAAAAGTTATATAAATGACATAATCAAAAAGTGAAAAAAAAATCCACCTTGTACAAGTAAATAGATATCTTTTGTGTATATTAAAAAGAATATCAAACTATTGTATATTACAACTTCACAAAGGTCTTTCTTTAATTTCATCTTGATATCTTCAATACAATAGGCTTGTTCTAACAATGAGATATAGAATATAGACCGATATACAAATATTTATGGTAATGATGATGGTGCTGATGATGTAGAGGTGATAAAGACCAATATTAAAAGAATTCAAACATCACTACATGTGATAAATATTGAGTACTTATCATTACCAATTTCTTTGTGAATGATCTCAGAATTTATAGTGTTCACACGAACAATACTATCTTTCCAGGAGTCATAGGCATGCAACCAGACTCATCATAGCATAACTCATGGAATTCCTAAGGAATCTAATGCATTCGATAATGGTATTTAAATTACTGAACTCAAAAATTTTTAAATACCTGAAAAGTTAATGTTTACACCAAATAATAGGCCACGTTCATAACAAGATGAAATCGACAACTTTTCGTGAAAAAAGTCCTAGTTGAATATTGGACTTAGTTTCGAATGATAGAATTGATAAAACTCATAACTGAGCTTGTAGAAAGGAGGACAAAGAAAAAATCTTACGCCCCTTAATGACTGTCACTAAATACAAATCATGGGCAATTACTTTAGGATGAATTATTAGAAATCATGACAGTTCTGAATCGAGTAATTTTGAACATTAGGCATAAGAAAGTATGGAAATGGATGAATCATTATAAGGTGCCAATTTCAAGTGACGTAGGTAAGATTCAATGAAACTACTTCAAATATATGGAAAGCTGTTCAATGACAACATATAAGTAGGCATTTTTCAATATAACTGTTGATTACATTTATCAATAGAAATTTGAAGAAGAGACACTTATTGTCTTGAATGCAGGACAAGGAAACATAAAAATATTTTCACGGAATGCGCAATTAACGTCAAAATACACCTTCCTACCATTGTTGAGTTCAATAAAAACACCAAAAAGAATCGATACTTACTATTCAGGATTCATTTTCACAATATTGTTTTATATGTATTAATAGTTCGAAACGAAAGTTGGAATATTGTTTACGTCCAAGAAACTACACTACAACTTATAAAACTGTTCTCCTATAAGAAGACAAATGGCTGCACAACGTTATCACACCACAGACAACTAGACAACTTGGCTGTCACAGAAGAGAGTCAACTAATTAAATTAGACAGATATGAGTCCCTGGGCTTGTTCCATACTTAATGAACCAAAAAAATCTAATATAATTGTTTTTAATACAGAGATCAATGAATTATCAAATGCAAATGGTTTCACACATTTTCATAATCTTTTTTCATGAGGTAATGAAGCCTGAAATACAATTTTAGTTCTGAGCACAGAACACGAATAGTAGTTCTGAGTACAGCTGAGCAAGTAGTTCCAAGCCCCTCATTGTCTTAGGTTATAATAATAAACATTAGTTTTCTTATCACTTATAAGATAAGAAAAAAACAAGTACTGGTCCCTGAATAAAATCCAGAATGGAGAAAACAGATCGCGTAATATTTAAAAAAATTGAAGAAATCAATAATATATATAGAATTCTGGCTACTGTTGGAACAAGATCTATTTACCTAGTTGTAATACATGAAATCAATGAAGAATTAGTGATTTACAGAACACCAACGGTATGATGAATAAAATGAATTTGGAATTGCCTTTCATTATCATATACACAGATTCTAGAACAAAACTTGATGGAATACGCTGAAAAACTCTCCTTAAATGTGGATGATTACTTCAAAAAATTGGTTTCTTTCTTCGAAGATGAATGTAATATAAAGTTTCAAATAAAAGAAAATATTTTCACCATAATTGAAGATGTGAATCGTCAATTTCAAGTCACATATTTTTCTTCCAATCTTGAGAGGGTGAGTATAAAAAAACTCTGTTTTGAACACCGTATTGGAAACTTTATTCATGCTAAAATTTGAAACCATTATTGAAAATCTGTTTCTTGACATACTGAGCTTTTTCAAGAAGTCAAGTACTTTTCTTTGAAGAATATTTTTTATTGATTTGATTTGTTTTGCAGATCAGCAATTGTTACATGGGAAGTTTAATTGATGACTTTCAAGCTAAAAAATCAAAGACAGACTTTGAGTGCAAACAGCTCAAATTAGAAAATGAAGTACTGCAGAAAGATTTGCTTGATTATAAAGCAAAATTGAATGAATTGTTGGATAGAAAGATAAATGATGAACAGTCCATGTTGAGTAAGTTTGTTTTACTTCTGAATGAAAAAAAACGAAGAATTCAACATCTCACTGAATTATTAGAGGCATTTCGAAAAGATTCTTCTCTGGCAGATCCAGTTGAAGTGAATGTTAATCATAAAAGAAGAGGAAAATCGAGAAAGACAACAATTGAAGAACCTCCCCAGATAAAAGAAGAAGTCTCTGAATCAGATTATACCGATTCTTCTCAAGAAAACGCAACTGACGATGAAAACTTGCCTGATCAAACAAAAGCTGAGGTTTCTTCCACTAGATATAGCGAAATATTTGAAGAGTCCCCACCAGACGAAGATTTATCAATAATGAAATTTCCAAAGTTGAATACTCTCGACAATTCTATAAATGATTTACCAAGTACCAGTAAAGGAATAAGTTCAGAACTAAAACAGGAGTTAAGAGAAGAGTACAAGTCTCCAAAGAGATCTTCTGATTATGATATGAAAAATATTGATACTCAGGATTTCATAAATAATTTATAATTTATACTTTTATTAATAAAACTTCTTTTCTCCCACTAAAAAACATTTTTTTTTTGTGTATGAATCATTCATCCTGAAAAAATGCGACAAAATGAACATAGAGAAAGATGGGAAACAAAGCGACTACAGTGAAGTGAGCGCCATCTATATTGTCAGATGTGGAACTAAAATTAAGAAAGATGCTGCATTTACAGAAAAAAAGTATCTTTGGAAAAATCGTCGATCAAAATTGCATATGAATATCCGAATCCGTTGTATCTCTAAAAATTATTGCCTTAAGTTTTCAAAGAAGAGTTTATTAATCATTAGTCGTATTTTGTGGTTTTTGTTGTTCTGTGGTTCCGGTTCGCAGAGGGTGGAGTTGTGTAAGGTTAGGTTAGTTTTTGTTGTGTTGCTGAAGTAAAAAATAATAAATTGTTTGCCGTTCTAGTTAACGAAGTGAAGTGCTAAAGTATATTTTACATTTATATTGAAAAACTTGGTACTCAAGATGGCTGAAATAGTGCAGAAAAATACCGAAACAATGATCCGAGAATTGGAGGATCTTCGCCGAACAAAATTAATGTCCGATGATTCGATTCGTCGTATTATCATAGCAAGGAGACATATGGAGTCCAAAATTAATAACGTTTCAAAGAATGTTGAGGATTATAAGACTTACATCAACCACGAAAATCTGATACTGAATAAAATCCGGAAGTGTCGCGACAAGAAGAAAATATCAGAGAAAAAGAGTTCGGTGGATTACAGTATTATCCGAAGAATAAGAAGATTATACGAAACAGCTATACAAAGATTTCCGGCTGATTATGCCCTTCATGAGGGTTTCTTCAAATTCGCCAAAGAAAACAACTTCAATCCCACAGCTTCACAAGCTGTTGACAATATGATCAAGATGTTCTCGTACAAGCCTGAAGTGTGGAAATTGGCTGCTGGATGGTATTGTCATTCGAATAACAAAGATAAAGCTCTGCAGATACTCCATAAGGGATTGACAATCAATCCCGAAAGTACCCTTTTATACAGCACAGCTATAGAAATGGAACTGAAAAATACAGCAAACAGCGACTCTGTTACGCCTGAAGAGCAAATGTTCAATGAAAATAAATGCTGTGAGAAAATAAAGACCTATATTAATTTGATATTGAAGAACATACAGAATTTGGATTACATCATTTCAATCCTTACGTTATTGGAGGGCCATACGTACACAAATCCAGCGCAGCAGTTGATTTTGGATCATCTATTTCAATTTCATTCTTCAGAGGATGTCGTCTGGCAGATGCTGGCTAAGAGGGAGAAAAAAGGTAAATCTAATTCCTAAGATGAAGGGATTTAAATCCTATGTATAGACCGGATTGTTCAATTGCTTGGAGTTTCAGTTTAGATACAGTGTGATTCACTTGTCTTGGTAAACCGAATTTTCTTGAAAACTTCTGAATATTTCTTCAATCTGTCAATGGCGTTTTGAACAAGTCAATGTTCTCTTGAGATGCGTTATTAAAATCAGTTTGGTATACCATATTTTCCAGGGTTTCCCCAGAAAGTAATCTGATGGGTCCATTGCTTCTTATGCATTTATTTTCGAATTCTTTATCTAAATATCTCTTCACAATGGTAGCGTCATGACATGGAGCTCATTTTCTAGAAAACTAGCCTTCTTGAATTCAAGACATAAAATCATATCTTTGACTCCAGATTAACGTATACTATCAAAATATGTACAGGGAGGTCAGATTTCGATTATTTAGTACTACATCTCCTAAATTAAGCGAGATAGAAAAAAGTAATATACATGTCATGTTCTCTTTTTTCGAGTAACATAAATTGCTGAAAACCGCAAGTCGCTAAGGTGTCTAATTTCCTTGTTACAGGGCGATTTTGAAATTTGGCCAATTATTATAATTGGTTATAACTTCCGCAGTATTGCCACTATGCTCTCGAAATAAAAACATCTTCAGTGGAGTTTTTTCAGTACTTTTTACCAGTGCTATCAAAATTTTAGTGCCCCTTCAAATTTTAGAGGAATTTAAAAAAATTATTTATACTTCCGAGCTTGTATATGAAAATTCTGAAAAAAACACTTCTTTGTCAACATAATTCAAGCAGGCTGAAGTTGTATGACTTCCTCAGAAGAATAGAAATGATCAAAATCAAAACCCTCTTTGATTTTGTTAATCGAAAACTGTTTTTTCGGACTTTTCGATATTTAAGCTTGGAAGTGTATCATGATATTTTTTTGAAATTGTCTAAGAAAAGTCTACTGAAAATCATCATAGCACACTATGGTTTCCATTTGAAAAAAATTATTTTTTTTTAATTTCTCTAAAATTTGAAGGGGCACCAAAATTTTCATAGCACTGATAAAAAGTACTGAAAAAACTCCACTGAGAGCATAGCAGCAACACTGGGGAAGTTATAGCCAGTTATAATAATTGTCCAAATTTCAAAATCACCCTGTAGCATGGAAACCTGATACCTTAGCAATTTGCGGTTTATGTTTCTCAAAAAAGAGAACATGGCATGTATATTACTTTTTTTCTATCTCGCTAAATTTAAAAGATGTAGTACTAAAACATCGAAATCTGACCACCCTGTACAGAAAAAAATGAATGGAAAGGAATTGCTATAAAACACGCTGCGGATCGTTAACGGTTAGAAATGGAAAAAAATTGTATTCAGAAAAAAAATCAGAATGAAAATACCTTTCAAATGACACGATAAAAAGGTATTTTCTTGGAAAAAAATTGATTGCGCCGCTACACCTGGCGTCTTTAATTTTTTCGAAGATTTTTAAACGCATCTTAAGACAACATTGACTTTTTCAAAACGCCATTCACAGAATGAAAAAATATTTGGACGATTTCGAGAAAATTGGGGTTACCAAGATAAGTGAATCACCCTGTACATAAAGAATAAACAATTTGAAAAATTCATGTAATGTTCAATTCGACGATCTCTTATCAACAATGAAATGTATTATATCACAGTTTCTATGTAATTGGATACCACATAAAATAATGAAACCTGTTATCAATATCGCACTTAGGTGAATAACTTCATTGTCTTGGTATCATTTAGGTAGGGAAGGATAACAGTAAAAAAGGTAGTATCCATTTTATTCGTCGTCAATAAATTCACTCAGCGGCGGATACTATAAGGTGCAGTAAAAAAATCCATTATTTTGCATGAAAAACAAGACTTTAATTACCATAATTATAATGATTCAAGTCAAATAGTTTTTCGATATCTCGTTGCCATTTTATTTCCTTTTAATACTATTTTGCTAAGAATTAGATGTTACTTTGAAAATTTTTTTTTTATTCTGTATCTGAACACCGTTTTGTTTGTTTAATGTTTTGATTTGTTAGTGGTTACTGTTGTGGGATTTTATCCTGTTTGTATCCCAATTTGGGAAATAAATGAATATATTTCATTAGGCCTTTCTCAAAGAATGTTAGATACTGATAACTTAAGAGATCTATTGTAAAAATAATTGATTTCTTTTCCCTACACCTATATTATAACAACTAGTTCGAATAAATAATGAGTACACAACTAAAATAAGTGAGAAATGAATAAATACAGAGCATCAAACAGATAAGCATAAAATATAAAACATTTTTTTTTCTCACACAAATACTGATGATAAAATCTTTGAATTTGTGAAAATTAATTAAATTAAGCATATGAAAAGAATGAACATAGATAGTATACAGGGTTATTCACGAATATGGCATTATAGAATATTTTTAGGAAAGACGCAAGATTCAGGATTGAAATTCTAAAGGTGAGCTTCAAGTATGAAGACGACTTCTCGTATATTTTTGGAAGGTTCTAGGACTTCAGGTTTTTCCGGAAGTGACATAAACTTTCGTTTTTCAAATGGGAAGACCCATTTTTTATTGCATAAATAGATCCTCTATTGAATTCTGAATGTTTTTGATACCAAAAGTTTGAATTTTCATTAGAAAATTCTCTTTAAATGAGGAAATACGAAAAAAAATCTCAAAATTGAACTCGAGGTTTTTTCATTAAAAAGGCTGATACTTCTTTTCCGATAGCGTTATTTTCAGAATATGATACAGGAGGTCACAAATTCTTTGTCAAAGTTAGAAGTGATGAAACATCAAAAAATCGTTTTTTTCAAATTGGAACCCCATTTTTTTGAAGCATTTTCGAAATCTTCGTTAAAAAATAATAGGAGCATACGTCCAAGAGTTTTATCCCAAAATGAATATTTTTCGAGATATTCAGGAAAAAAAATTTCGTCTTCAATTTTCAATCTCATTGCGAATGTGTTTTTCTACTGGAAAATAATTAGCAGTCAAGTGAAATTTTTGGAAATCTCTGTTATCGAGAAAATAATTTCACATCACCGCTAATTATTTTTCAGTAAAAAAACACTTTCGCAATGAGATTGAAAATTGAAGAAAAAATCGAGAAATATTCATTTTGGGATAAAAGTCTTGGACGTGAGCTTCGAAAAAATGGGGTTCCAATTTGAAAAAAATGATTTTTTGACGTTTTGTCACTTCTAACTTTGACAAAGAATTTGTGACCTCCTTATCATATTCTGAGAATCACGCTATCGGAAAAGAAGCCCCAGCCTTTCTTCTGAGAATTTTTAATGAAAAAACCTCGAAGTTGTCTGTATTTCTACAGGGTTCAATTTTAGGATTTTTTTCGTATTTCCTCATTTAAAGAGAATTTTCTCGGGAAAATTCAAACTTTTGGAATTAAAAAGACTCAAAATTCAATGGAGAATCTATTTATGCAATAAAAAATGGGTCTTCTCATTTGAAAAACGAAAGTTGATGTCACTTCTTCTGTTTTCCTAAAAATATTCTACAGGGTGTTTCCTTAACATGCGGCAAAAATTCAGGGGGCTGTTCCTTGGACTATTCTAAGAATATTTTGTCCTTTGATGATTTTTGAAAAACCTCTTTGTTTCGAAGATACAGGGCAAACAAAATTTTAGATAATAACATTTTATTATGAAAAATTACATGAAAATTTAACTTAACCTACAAAAACTGTTGAAAATGACCACCTCCAGCCAGCATACAAGCATCCAATCTTCTCCTCATTGACTGCCGATAAAATGTTAATTGCTAATACATCACAAAACGAATTCAAATGAAAACCGTGTTTAATCTGTATTCCTTTACCATCTGAACTTATCAATTTTAAGTCAAAAAACTGGCCGTTTTTTATAGTTGTCAAACACATTTAAAAATAAATTGTACCTACTTAGTAAACACAGTGCGGTACGCATTTTTATTTATACTATTATCAATTTTAAAAATATGAAAAATGTTGTTCGCCCTGTATCTTCGAAACAAAGAGGTTTTTCCAAAAACATCAAAGGACAAAATATTCTTAGAATAGTCCAAGTAACAGCTCCCTGAATTTTTGCCGCATGTTTAGGAAACACCCTGTATAGAGCCATATTCGTGAATAACCCTGTATAACAGTAATGATAAATGTTTTTCAAAATTTTTCTAGCATTGAAGAAAACTTGAATTGAAATTTTTCAGGTATGCATTTTGTGTCAGACCCTAATGAAGAGCAAAGGACAGTTAGTTTTGCGAAATCTTGCTTGCTGCGTTGCATTGATAAGTACGAACAAGGCTTGAAGTTTGTATCAGAGGATAAAAGGAAAAAATTGTGGTACAATTATTTAGAAACTCTGATAGAAATGCAAGATGACAAGGTTCGAAATCAACCTAGTGAAAAGGAAAGATTACTCGAATCGGCTTTTAAAAGGGCCCATCAGGATAAATGCTTAGAAGAACGTCATTACAAAGTTTGGGTAGAGATGATGACAGATGATGAAGCCAGAAAAACTCTTGAAGAAGCTACCAGCATCTTTCCCCAATCTGAAGAATTATGGAAAATGCAGGTTAGATACGCTATCAAAACTGATAGTGTTAATGATGTGAATATTACTTTCAAACTTGGGGTGTTAGCTTTGAAAGAAAAGGCTCTGCCTTTGTGGTTGATGCTGTTAAGGTTTCATTTGTTAACATCCGAGAATGATAGGATGAGGGTAATATTCGAGGACGGTGTTAAACAAGCCCCTGAAATTTCTAATGTTTTAAAACCGAAATATATAGAGTGGATTGCTTTTCAAGAAGGTATTGACTCGGCAAGAGCTAGATACAGGTTAGTTTCAATTCAAATGAACTTTTGGCACTAATATACGTTACTTAGAAATATATCAGGTGATAATAATCAGCAGAATAATACATTTAAGATTTACGAACATTTTTTTATTCTTATACAATGTGATTTTTTCAAGTGTTTCATTAGAACTTTTCGTGAAAGGAATTGTAATACAAATCTAAGATTTAGTTTTTTGTTTTAGAGTACAGGGCGGTCAGATTTCGATGTTCTAGTACTACATCTCCTAAATTAAGCAAGATAGAAAAACAGTAATATACATGTCGTGTTCTCTTTTTTCGAGAAACTCAAATTGCTGAAAACCGCAATCGCTAAGGTGTCTAATTTCCATGCTACAGGGTGATTTTGAAATTTGGCCATTTGTTATAATTGGTTATAACTTCCCCAGTGTTGCTGCTACGCTCTCGAAATAAAAACATGTTTAGTGGATTTTTTTCACTACTTTTTACCAATGCTATCAAAATTTTAGTGCCTCTTCAAATTTTAGAGAAATTAAAAAAATTAATTTTTTTCAAATGGAAACCATAGTGTACTATGATGATTTTCAATAGACTTTTCTTAGACAATTTCAAAATTATATCATGATATACTTCCGAGCTTAAATATCGAAATTCCGAAAAAACAGTTTTCTATCAACAAAACTTGAGCCTGCTTAAATTATGTTGACCGAAAAGTGTTTTTTTTTTCAGAATTTTCATATTCAAGCTCGGAGGTATATCATGATATATATTTTTGAAATTGTTTATGAAAAGTCTATTGAAAATCATCATAGCACGGTTTCCATTTGAAAAAATTAAATGTTTTTAATTTCTCCAAAATTTGAAGAGGCACTGAAATTTCAATTGCACTGGTAAAAAGATGTTTTTATTTCGAGAGCGTAGCGGCAATACTGCGGAAGTTATAACCAATTATAATAATAATCCAAATTTCGAAATCACCCTGTAGCATGGAAACTAGACACCTTAGTAACTTGCAGTTTTCAGCAATTTATGTTTCTCGAAAAAAGAGAGCATGACATGTATATGACTTTTTTTCTATTCCGCTTAATTTAGGAGATGTAGTACTAAAACATCGAAATCTGACCACCCTGTACGTGTACTTTAATTGTAAAATATTTTCAAGCAGAATCTACTTCTGGTCCTACCAGAAACGAATGTGAACTTCGTTATTTCGAATGTAACACCCTGTATATTTAAACATATTTGGATTCTTCATTCAATTCTACCCTAATTGCATGTATGATGTGCGCAAGCACACAAGCGATTGTTGAGTTATAGCCTATTCGTCAAATTTTTTGTCAGAAAGATTCTCACAAATTAGTATTTAATCTTCAAAATCCCTCATACTGTTTCTGGTATAACGTATGAGGAAATTTCATACAGGGTGTCTGAAACAGGGCTTCAAAGTGAGCTTTGATAAAACTATGAAATCTCATTTTTTTCAAATAGTAACCATATAATTTTGTAATTCCGATCAATTGCTCGTTAAAACCAAATTAGAGTGCCCCGAAAATTTCATGTCTTAAAATCAGTAGTTTTGCCGTTATTGAATAAAATTTGAATTTCACGACCAAAGCCAAAATTTATTGGCATGCTAGTATTTTTAGTAGGGTATGTTAGAAACTGGCATTCTTCCTTTTTTTTATGATCAAATAAACAAAAAATCTCAGTTTAAAACTTTCACATCAATTTCCTCAACAATAAAAAACCCAAAACAGAAGTTTAATAATAGCTATTCAGATAAATTCTCAATACATACATTTATTAATTCATCTATGAACCACATCTACTGTAGGTGTTCAGATTATTCCTGCAGTGCAACCCGCTCCCTAATTTCAAACTCTTCCTTTATATTTATGCTATTTTTATAAACCTCTCATTTTATAGCACCCCATAGATAAAAATCGAAGGGTTTTATGTCTGGAGAATGCAAGGGCCACTCTAATGGACCATTTAATCTGATATTTTGTTACATTCACCATGAATGAAGTTACATATTTAATACATCACTGTTAACGTAATTCCAATTCTGCATAGTGCTGGATTAATCAAACAACAAGTATGAATGACAACTCTTAACAATGCATTATAAATTAATTGACATATTCATTGTTGACAAAGCCTACTTAAAAGTTATGTCAATAAATATAATTAGACAAAGAAACCTGGCTTTATTCCTGAAATTAGAATTTTATTCAATAATGGCAAAATTACTGATTTTAAAGGCAAGAAGTGTTTGGCACACTCTAACTACACCATTTCCAATTATAATTCAGAAATCGTCAATTGTTGACATTCAGAAAACATCACTTGTATTTCAGATTAGTCAATTGTATTTCAGAAAACATCAAATATTATTCAGATTTGTCAATTGAATTTCAGAAAATATCAAATGAAATTCAATTGAGTTATCCGAAATACATTTGTTGTTTTCTGAAATTCAATTGTGCTTTCTGAAATGAAAGTGACTAATCTGAAATACACTTGACAATTTCTGAATTACACTTGGAAAAGGTGTAGTTCTTGTCAAGCAATCTATAGGAATTACAAAATTATATGGTTACCATTTGGAAAAAATATTTAGGCTCACTTTGAAGCCCAGTTTCTGACATCCTGTATGAAATGTTGTCATAAGTTATACCAGAAACAGTATCATTGTACTTTATTTTATTCCACTGTTGCAAAAAAAACATTTTAAAATGAAGGACTTTGAAGATTGTCACTAATTTTTGACAATCTTTCTGACAAAAAATTTGACAATTATAACTCAACAATCGCTTGAAGTGGTTGCGCATATCATACATCAAATTAGTGTAGAATTGAACGAAGAATTCAAATATGTTTTAATATACAGGGTGTTACATTTTAAATAACGAAGTTCACTTTCAGTAGATTCTGCTTGAAAATATTTTACAATTCAAGTTCAAGTACACTGTGTCCCAAATTGGGTGAGACTGCACTCGTGTTATTATTTCTCGAGCCCTGTATGAGATGGAGAAAAAATTAAAACTGCTATTGATAGATTATTTCAAGTAGAAGTCAGTAGCATAGTTAAAAATTTTTTTCAGAGCAGAGATTGAGCACAAACTTAGGATTTTTCAGATAGAACACCCTGTATATTTCAACGTCAAATTTCTGCAATTATTTTTCTGAACACATTGATGCATTCCAACCTAACTTTTAATGAAATTCAAAAATCAGAAAAATCTATATTTATGTTTGTTTTTTTTCGATAGTAAGACATGAATTCTTTCACAAATGCATAAAAGTTGAAGATGCATCAAAAATTTCAATATCAATATTAAAATTTGTTCCATTCTAAACATTTTCAAGTTCATGTTGGAGAGAGATCTTTCGAGTTCATGATTGAATGTAATATAATGAATAGGTTCAAGTCACATGGCGTTTTAAAAGAGTAATAATTAAATTAATGTGTTAAAGAATTCATGGCCTACTATTGAAAAACAAACATAATATGGATGCTACTGATTTTCGGCGCTGAAATTCATCAGAGGTTAGGTTGTGATACATCAATGTATTCAGAAAAATAATTGCAGAAACTTGACGTTAAAATATACAGGGTGTTCTAACTGAACAATTCCAAGTTTGTGCTCAATCTCTGAAGCAGAGTGCTCTGAAAAAATTTTAAATACGTCACTGACTTCTACGTGAAATAATCTATCAAAAGCAGTTTTCATTTTTTTTCTATCTCATACAGGGCCCGAGAAATAATAACATCTCCAAAAAGTACACATTTTCGTTTTCGCCCTGTATTTCAGGAACAAAAGTAGTTGGAATATTTCTGTTTGTGGATTTAAAAGTTTCACAAAAAAGTCTCTATCTTCAATAATAGCTGAGATAGCGTGAAGTCTCACCTAATTTGGGACACAGTGTACTATACAAAATCTTGAATTTGTATTACAATTCTTAGAAAATTCCTAATTGAATACTTGAAAAAATCACCTGTATTGTGTGTTGCATAATTTCTTCGATATAAGACAACCATGACTATTATTGTTTAAAACGTAGACCCTCTATTGGACATGTTTGTCATTTTGTTGTCCCTATTTTGCAATAAAAAAAATATATTTTGTTGTTTCAGCACGCTCGCTCTAGAGAAACCCTACTGCAAGGATTTACATTTACTTATGTCGAAACTGGAATTCGCTCAGATAACTACAGACCACGACAGTTGGCAAAGGGTTCATGAATTAGCTTGTGCCCAATTTGGCGACGATGATGTAGACGTTTGGGTCAATTACCTCAAATTTCTACTCTTCAGGAAACCCGACGATTTGGAAGTGCAGCTTAAAAAACTCGGGGAAGAGTCGAAAAAAAGGCTTCCTTCACTTCTTTGGGCACAGTTTAATGAAATGTCTAAAAAATTGTTAACTGATGCGTGATGTTTTATCGTTATTTTGGTTATGTTATCAATATATTATTATTGAATGTTTTACTCTCATTGTTATTAATGTCATATCTTCGGGCAGTCTTGCCTGATATAACTGTGAAGTCTTAGACTCAAAATGATTGATGTTAAGTGTCCAAGCCATCTTCAATTATATCCACAGATTATACCAATATATGTTGATCATAATGAGGTGTTTTTATTACATATACAGGATGTTCGTTCTCGGACGAGCCACCCCGTATATTTTTTATTCCATGGAGATTGTAAAAATTTCTCAAAACACATTGAATGATTTTGTTTATGGGAAAATCTTTTGAGGTATATTTGAGGCTTGAACGAGCGCTTCAACCCCTCAAAATTGAGTAGGGAAAAAGGGTTGAGTGATACTTCATTTTAAAGATTTTGGAAACCTGTTTACAACCTGTTCACAAAAGCTCAGATAAGCCACCTTTGATATTTTTTTTATTACCATGAACTCAAACCTAATTGGATCGCTAGGAATAGGTTACTACAGGCATATATAATTCACATTTTTCCTTTTAAGCTATTGCATAGCTTTTATCTCAGGCTTTGAGCGCGGCGATCGAATGTAGAAATTCCGTAACGAAAAAACCTAACACAGCCGTGTATCGTCGGTTCAGTTCGGCAGACTTCGGAACGGTGTTTGGGTGCTTGCGACTAGACGGATGCGTGCAGCCACTCTAGCAGTGCAAAATGGAGTCGGCAATCTCGCTGTTCCCATTGAATTACTTACGGCAAATATTTCATTAACATCGGATAGAAAATGTAGAGCCAAACGCAAACATTTTCCATTAACTTCAGCTCTTGCTCTAACTATACATATGTTGCAAGACGAAATAGTGTAAGAGTATAGTAAATCACATTCTCAGGAACTCGTCTATGTTGCACTCTCTCGGGTGACTTATATTGAAAAATTGTATATTACGAGAAAAAATGATAATTCTGCATTTAAGTTTTATCATAATCGAAGAAAAACTACATCGACTGCATCTTTGTTGCAAGAATTCAAAAGACTATTTTTAAATAGTGTTCAGACGATAGCTCAAAGTGTCTCAGATTTCATTAGTAATAGAAATGGCATTTCAATTGACAAAGTCTACATAGTCACAAATACGATTTACAAGATTCAGTTACGAGACAAACCAATGTGTTACTTCTTACCGAAACATGCATGACGCGTGATAATCCGATTGAAATATCCAATTTCAATTGTAGTGTTCAATTCAAACGAGATACTGTTCCAAAAGGAGGGGTAGCTATTTACCAAAATAGTAATAATGTTACTAATATTATGACTCCAAATATTGAAGACGTTAGCGATGTTAATGCTAGACGCTCATTTGTTGGAGATATTTGTGCATGCTTATGCAAACTTACAAATGGCCTACACATAGCCATGGTAGCAATTTACATTTCTCCGAATCCAAAATTGGACGAGGTAGAGCATTTTATTCATCGCACTTTACTGGCGTACACTGAAGAAGGGTCGAAAATACTTGGTACAAATGATAATAAATTTCCACTTATCTTGGCTGGCGATTTCAACATTAACTTCGCTGATAAAAATTTTTCTTTCGGAAAAATTGAATTTAAAAATGAATAAAGAATCCACAACAAAATATGGGACCACTATTGACGCGGTATTTTCAGATATTTAAAAGACATTAAGTCTCAAACTTATGTTTCTTATTTCAGTTACCATAAACCTATAGTTTCAATGATAAACAATCCTGAATAACCAAATATATTGTAAGATAAATAAAAAAAATATTTTAAATCAACAATATTATTTTTAAATAGATGCTATGCAATAGCTTTACCGCGGCAGTCCTCGAGTGCCACAAGTGTTTTTTATCGGTGTGATGTTCTTTCACATTATCCTCGTGTGTTGAAATTTGGTATAACTTTTTGGGAAAACATTGTAACTTTGGAACTGTTAAAAATAATAATCTCAATTTTCGATTCACCCGATATAATCTCACTGTCAGAGACTAGGGTCACTGTTTTGTCTAAGAGTCAAAATCCTAACATATTCAACTCTATAATTGCAGGAAAAATGAAATTCCTTCTTTCCTTTCTTGTACGTGTTTTTTATGAAATATTACATTGTGAAAACTTTGTATGGACCATAACAAATACAATAAAAAAAGAATCATCCAATTTGGTGCAGTCGTTTGTATGTGATGCCGTGTCGAACACCATAGATCGTCTTTTATTTATATAAATGAATAAATGTGCTTTAGTATGTGTAAGTATTGAAATGAAAATTAAGTTATAAAAGTCATGTCCACACTGGTCTGTCACTAACATGTATCGATCATGGCTCATAAATAGGGCGTTAATTCCCCTAGTTACCTTCATGAGGTCATAGGAAAATAATACAGAAAATCTTAGCAAACAGTTTTATATATATTTACATTACAAATTGGTTTGAATACAGGCTGTTTTCAATGGAGAGTCTTTATAAAAAAGACAATATTTTCAATAACTGAAATGGCTACATATTTTCGAAAATAGCTCATTTTACAGAATTCCTTGAGTTTGGGGATGTTTCCTTTTGAATACACCTGTATATAAATACAGAAAATGTATTCATAAAACAAAAATTTGAAAAACAAATCAATGTCTGTCTCTTTCCCTATACTTATCGTCATCTCTCTTCCTATCTTTTCTATCCTTATCTTTCTTTTCTCTCTCCCTGTCTCTATCTCTCCTGTCTCGTTCTCTATCTCGATCTTTTTTATCTTTTCTGTCCTTATCTCTTTTATGCCTTTCTCTACTATGACTTCTACTCCTTCTCCCTCTATCCCTTGATTTACTCCTCTTTCTTTTCCTTTCTTTCTCTTTTTTCTCTGGGACGTATTCATCCAACTGATATTTCATAGTGTCGTCTTCCAAATCCATATCTTCGTCTAAGTCATCTTCCAAAGCTGAGATCTTTGCTTCAATTTCATTGTTCTCTTCTAAGATATGTCGTTTTTGAATTCTGGGTAGTATAACATCGCAAACCTGAAAACAAAAACTCATTTGAAAAGATAGGTAAAAATATAAGGTCTCAAGTGACATATGAATTAGAGAAGAGGTGAGATTTAAGAAATACTATGTAATTTATTATTTTTTCTTTTTTAACAGTGATGCTGAACAATGTAAAAACTCACTCTTTCATCCCTAAGTAACTCATCTATGAATTCATCCATATGAACTAGCTCAAAATCAGCATTTCTGTTTTGTCTCCTCAATTTCCTATTGTCGTTGTACAACGGCTCTAAATATTTATAGCAGTCCAGTGAAGTACCAGTTAATCTCATGTAGAATGCTCCAAGAGCTCTAACATACTTGAACTCCTCGTTTTTAATGAATTCAACGACAATATCTTTTTCAGGTTGAATTTGAAGCATTTTTAGAGTTAAACATAGAAAAGGGGTAGGCTTGATATTACCACCAAAAACACCTCCTATGAAGCGCAACTCCATGGCTTTGTCCACTAGAAGCTCTGCTGTTAAAGCGAAGCATTCCTCCTTCCAATATTTTGAATCATATATTCTTGAGCGGATGATTTTCTCCACTAAATATTGCGGATTTGTTCCGTGAATTGATTTGGCATCTTTGACCGTTCTATTAGCCATCTTATATCAATTTATGATTGGAAGTGTCCATAAACTACTAAAAACATTACATTAACTTTGCTCCAGCATGAGCTTCAAGAATTCAAAAAATAATAAATATTTATCTGTTTTGTGAACTGCCGACGACCACAGATAACAAAATAAAGCTGACTTTTTTCACCTAACCTAATTCAATTGACTTCTATGTTTGTCTTCTTCTTCACTCCTTTAGAATGTGCTTGGTCGTTCATTTCTATGTCTGAACCACTCATCGACATATGTCAGGTGTTCTATGGTAACACCACAGAGTGGCAAAGTAGTTCCACAGTTTATATTTCTAAACTGTGGTAGTTCTTTAGTAACCTTTGGACACAAAACAGATTAGAGATTACTGATTAGTTAATAATCATAATATAAATACAAATAGCAATTTTTGGGTTGGGAATTTAAAACCAATTCATTACCAGAGTCATTATTTTCATAAGTATGAAATTGAAATATAATTGAAAAATGGTTTTATTGAATTTCAATCAGTCGATATCGTTCTAGTCGTAATTTCTAATCAATTTTCTTTGAGTAACTTGAGAATTTCTGACTGATTATCTTGGGTAAAATGCAGTCGAATACTTTTGACAACATTTTAGAACCTAGGAAAAAAGAGCTTTGTCATTACTTCTGGGTTTCCAGAAAAATTGAAACTGCCGTGGCTTTCAAACAAAATATTAGACCTAATCCAGAAAGTCACAAAGAAGCCGTATTGAATAGTATACAAATTCAAGAAATACTTGATATAGTAAGTTTATTACATTACTTGCCCCCCTTTGTATGTGAAACTTTAATTTCCTATGCAAATAGAAGTAACTTTTAGTTGCTTATTTAACAAATATCGAAAAATATTATTTTTAGATATCCAAAGAGAAAAACATTCCTAAAAAATTCTTGGAAACGCAAGTTCGTGTCATTCTAGATGAAATTGGGTATAATAAAAATCTCAGAATAATACGTGGCCTAGCTCTGATCTTGATAAAGATCTGTCTCAAAGTCTGCAATGGAATATACGTTAATAAAGACAGTATTTTACATGTAAGTTGTAAATAATACTTCTATGACAATTTACATAACTACTGTTTTTTAGTCCAAAGGATTAATGGGTGAAAGTCCTATAGTTTTTGTTCCAAGTCATAGGAGTTACGCAGATTTCATCTTAATGTCATATGCATGTTTTACATATGATGTTGAAATACCCGCTATAGCTGCCGGAATGGGTATGAAAAAAATCTCAAAGAATTCAAAGATTATTGAATTATTAATTTCAATTCTAGATTTTCATGGAATGTGGGCGATGGGTTCTATTTTAAGGGATACTGGAGCTTTTTTTATGCGAAGGTCTTACAATAATGATCATTTGTATTGGACTACATTCAAACAGTATATTAATCAACTTGTCACAAAGGGGGAGTTACCAATAGAGTTTTTCATTGAAGGAACACGAAGTAGAAGTAATAAATCTCTGATGCCAAAATATGGTGAGGAATTTCTTCTTTTTTTAGAAACTCAGAACTAAAAGTTAAATCTTTCTATAAGGCCTGCTCAATATGGTTTTAAAACCTCTCTTCCTGAGACAAGTCCCTGACATTATATTTGTGCCAATTAATATTAGTTACGAGAGAATTATGGAGGAAAAATTGTTTTCTTTTGAATTGTTGGGAGTTCCAAAACCCAAGGAAAGTACATCTGTGAGTATTTTAATTCGAAGATATCAATTCAATTTATACAACTACCAAAATTTTCCCACCCAGTTCAAAGAATCAAACTTGTTGATAATTATATATTTCAGGCACTTTTCAAGTCGCTCAGTATTATAAAAGAAAATTATGGAAATATTCACTTGAACTTTGGCCAACCAATATCTGGCAGAGAATTTTTCGGTGACAAATTGAATAAATCTGTACATAATATTGGGCCAGTACATAGACAAGAGTTGAGTGATTACGACAAAAAAATCATACCAGCCTTGGCACACGAAATAATCCATCAGCAACAAAAATTATCGATGCTGAACGTTATGAACATAATTGCCATACTTGTTAATCATAATCTTATGGATTCTGAGGAACGTCTGAGTTATGATGAACTGAGGACTAAGGTTTTGTGGCTCAAAAAAATTCTAGATGAACTTGGTGCCAATGTATGGTGCACACAAATAGACGATGAAATTGAGAAGGCTTTTAAAGTACACAAGAATAAAATTTTGTTATATAATGGAAAGGTTGATATTGTTAGAGAAAGGATCGACTTGACAAACTTGAATGTTACAAAGTTGAAAGCTCACAAGCTTTCTGAGGAAGTTATGACTCGTTCTGTACCTTTGGTTATGCTCTATATTTATATAAACCCTGTTTTACATTACCTCATCGATTTAGCAATAATTGTATCAACTTTAAGACTCAGAGCTCAAATGACATTAGGTAAGTAAATGCAAGTTGCAATAACGTAGAAATTTGTTGCTTTATTGATAACACTTTAGTCACAAGGTAGAATATAAAGGCAAAGATATTATGCACCCAATTTTCTGGTAAAAAGTAAAAACATTGGTAGGCTGCAAATTTAACACAAAGGTGTATTATTTTCATGTTACCCTGTTGCTTCTAGATAGGTGCCAAAAATAGGGTGTAGCAAAAAAATTCCTTATATTTGAAAAAATAAAGGACTCGTAGTCCTTACATAGGATTATTCACGAATATGGCTCTATAGAATATTTTAAGGAAAGACACAAGATTCAGGATTGAAATTCTAAAGGTGAGCTTCAAGTAAGGAGACGACTTGTATATTTTTTGAAAGTTCTAGGATTTCCGTTTTTTCCGGAAGTGACATCAACTTTCGTTTTTCAAATGGGAAGACCCATTTTTTATTGCATAAATAGATTCTCCTTTGAATCCTGAGTCTTTTTGATTCCAAAAGTTTGAATTTTTCCGAGAAAATTCTCTTCGAGGAAATACGTAAAAAAATTTCAAAAATGAACTCTGTTGAAATACAGACAACTTCGAGGATTTTTCATTAGAAATTCTCATTTTTGAGAATCTCCGAGAAGAAAGGCTGATGCTTCTTTTCCGATAGCCTGATTTTCAGAATACGATACAGGAGGTCACAAATTCTTATATTTTCTTATAGTTCAGTTTTTCAATTATCATCATTACCATAACAGAAAAATATTCATTTTGGGATAAAAGTCTTGGACGTATGCTGCTATTTTTTTTTTGACGGAGATATCGAAAGTGCTTCGAAAAAATGGGGTTCCAATTTGAAAAAAAAAACGATTTGTTGACCTTTCGTCATTTCTATCTTTGACAAAGAATATGTGACCTCCTGTATCATATTCTGAAAATCACGCTATCGGAAAAGAAGCATCAGCCTTTCTTCTCGAAGATTCCCAAAAATGAGAATTTTTAATGAAAAATCCTCGAAGTTGTCTGTATTTCAACGGAGTTCATTTTTGGGATTTTTTTACGTATTTCCCGATTTAAAGAGAATTTTCTCGAGAAAATTCAAACTTTTGGAATCAAAAAAACTCAGAATTCAATGGAGATTCTATTTATGCAATAAAAAATGGGTCTTCCCATTTGAAAAACGAAAGTTGATGTCACTTGCGGAAAAACTGGAAGTCCTAAAACCTTCAAAAAATATACGAGAAGTTGTCTTCTTACTTGAAGCTCACCTTTAGAATTTCAATCCTGAATCTTGTGCCTAAAAATATTCTATATTCGTGAATAACCCTGTGTTTGAAAAGTTTCTTTCACTTAATTCTAAAATAAGTATCATAGCCAACATACACTTTCAATGCACAAGCAATGTTTGATATTTTAAACTCAAAGCTAATGCTGCAGATTGGATTGTACACTGTGTCCCATTTTGGTTGAGACTGCACTGTATCTCAGCTATTATTAAAGATAGAGACATGCTGATATCGCGACCCTCTATCACTTTTTTGTAAAACTTTCTAAGCCTCAAACAGAAATATTCCAACTACTTTTGTTCCTGAAATACAGGGCGAAAACGAAAATGTTCACTCTTGGGAATGCTATTATTTCTCAGGCCCTGTCCTGTATAAGATAGAAAAAATGAAAACTGCTCATAATAGATATTTTTGCGTAGAAGTAAGTGGCGTAGTTAAAAAAAAATTTCTGAACATTGTTTTTGAGATTGAGCTCAAACTTGGTATTTTTCAAATGGAACACCCTGTATATTTACCGTCAAATTTTTGCATTTTTTTTCTGAATATATTGATGTATCACAACCTGACTTTTAATGAATTTTTACTTCTAAAAAATCCATATTCATGTTTTTTTCAATAGTAAGCCATGAATTCTTTTACTTCAACATAACCTTAAAAATGTTGAATAGAAAAATTGTCCCTATCTTTGATAATAGCTTAATACAGCGCAGTCTTAACCAAAATGGGACACATGTTACATCCTAAACTAACACTTCTTCACTTTGCGCAGTCTGTAAAGTTCTAAACAACTGAAGATTGCTCCATTTTAATGAAATATTGAGTACATTAGACCAAAATAGAACCTTGCGGAACACCATTGATGCTCTTGCATTTTCAATGAATCTACCACAATTTTTAATGAAGTTTACTAAAGTTTGTGTTTTGGTGTTTTGTATTACAAATTTGAATTTACACTCACCAGTTAATAATTCTTTTGGAAATCATAATACAGCCAAATAAGTTTTCAGATGTTCTGAGGAGTCATTGCATTTACTTGAGAAATTTGTTTTTACATGAATTTGTCACCTACGCTCCAAATATTGATAAGGTAACTTGAAAAAGTCAGGCTCTTGGTTAAAATAATAAAAAGTATGATTTTGTAGGAGTTTGATAAAGCTCTTCATCACTGTGTGACACTAGATTTAATTGTAAGGAATAATGACCAAAACTATAGTCTAGGAAAGAACAAAAATCTGCAAGATATATTAGTATCATCAATACAACCATTCTTATATTCCTATTACAAAATAGTGAAAGTTCTTGAGGTAATTGCTTAGCTTTTTAATTTTGCGAAGTCGTATTGTTGATTTCTTGTTCTAGTCTTATGGTAATTGTGACGAAAAGACGGTGTTGATTGAAGCACAGAAACAAATTGTTTCTGACATGGAGAGCATGTTCGTTCATCCTTATAGTTTGAATTTGGATACGTTTTCACATTGTATGAGCGCCCTGGCCAATTTGAATGCAGCGAAGGGTGTTAGGGGGTAAGTTAAGTTCCACATGGTTAAGATGGGAAGAATTCAACAAATGTTTCTAAAGCTATTTTGAGTTTGCATTTTGAAATCGTTTTTTTTTTTCAGTATAAATGGGATTTCATATAGCATGGATTATGGAAAATTATTGGAGATTAAAGGAAAATTAGGTAAGCAAAAAGTAAAAATGGGTAATTCAAAAATGACTAATTTCCATGTTTTCAGAGCTGTATGTATGCAAATTATACGAGGGGAAAATATTGCCTGTTTTGTCAAAACATAAATTGTAACGGTGATTTTATTGTATTGTTATTGTATTTTTAAAAGTATTATTTTAATTTTTGTTGGTATTTGTATTTTATTCTTTTTGTTGTTTACGTATACAGAATAAAAAGTATTTGTTGGTAATTGAGGTCTATTTTATAGAAATGTGTAACCTGAGGACCTTTTCCGAATAAATCGAAAAAAATATTTGGGAACAAAAGCATTGCAGAAGGTAGAATCTCGAATTAAGAAAGAGTGCAATATATCTGTGAAAATTTTTTTAAGAGGTTGGTGGTGCCTGTCTTAGTCTACTCTTTGAATAACTAGAGACAGTAAATTTTCCCAAAAACTATGTACAGGGTAGTCAGATTTAGATGATTACGTATTACATCTCATAAATTAAAAGAAATTAAAAAAAACTTATATACATGTTATGTTCTCTTTTTTCTATAAACACAAATTGCTGAATACCGCAAGTCGCCACAGTCTAGTTTCTATGTTACAGAGTGATTTTGGAATTTGGCAAATTATTAAGTCTATCTCTAAAAATATTGCAAACTATCGTTCCAATTTCAAAATTTTTTTTCTCTAAATGTTGAAGCGGCACTGAAATTTCGATAGCACCGGTCAGCGGTCTAAAGTACTGAAAAAACTGCCCTGAACATGTTTTTATCGCGAGAGCGTAGTCACAATATTGAGGAAGTTATAGCGAATTATAAAAATTGGTCAAGTTCCAAAGTCATGTTTATTAGTTTTTTCTATCTCTTTCAATTCAGGAGATGTAGTACTGTCATCGAAATCTGATCATTCTGTACTTTAGGAAAAAAGGGTTCAATTTTGAAATTTTTTTTTTGTATTTCCTCATTCAAAGAGTATTTTCTCGGGAAATCTCAAACTTTCGGAATAAAAAAGACTCAAAATTCAATGGATAATCTATTTATGCAATAAAAAATGGGTTTTTCCATTTGAAAAACGAAAGTTGATTTCACTTCTGGAAAAACCGGAAGTCCTAGAACCTTCAAAAATATACGAGAAGTCGTCTTCTTACTTGAAGCTCACCTTTAAAATTTCAATCTTGAATCTTGCGTCTTTCCTAAAAATATTCTAGAGAGCCATATTCGTGAATAACCCTGTATAAATATCTATAGGTATCAAGCGGAAAAGATTATTTCGAGGTCAACTTGATTTTTTTTTTTGTGTAAAAAGGTATATTTTTGAGTACAAATACTTGTTGATATGGTGGAACGCATCAGTAAAACTTTGATGCAATGTAATCATAGATATAATATTACTCAAGAGAAGATCAGGCTTAAAAAACTCATAGTGATCTATCATTCGTCATTAATTACGTTTACAGGGTATTCAGAAATTTGAAGCAGATTGCAACTTTTAATTCTTTGAATTTTTGCAGACTCAAGATCAGTGAATTTTTTTGTCCATGAATGGGTCATACGAAAACTTAATTTTATTTGTTTCACTTTAAAGTACAGACTTGAATAGATAGAAAAAAATTATATTTGTTCAACGCATAGGCTTTATTCAGTTATTTATCACATTCCTATTCATTGCTAAGTCTATTTGAAGTACTACTTGCTTTAATACCTTCCATAAATACCTTCTCATCTACTAGGGTCGTTGTGAATCTAGCTCCTTTCAAATTTTGAGGTTCAGACAACGAAGATTTTCTGAACTCTTCCTTCGATGCGACTGGACACGGTTGCGATTTTTGGGTGTGAAACTTGGGTCTTGACTTTTCTCGCATAGGAGAATCTTTATTTACCAAGCTGATAGGTTTAGAGTTCAGGAAAGTACTCGAAAGGTTTACCATGTTATCACTAGCTCTTCTAGGTGTAGAATCGATATCTAAATAGCTATCTCTGCTAGGTGATTTCCCATGGAAACTTTTGGAAATTCTTCCTATTCTTGGTACTTCGATAAAACTTTCCTTTACTACTACTGCTCCTAATTTTTGATTTTCTTTGCAGTTGCTGTTATCGACTTGATTGTCGTTCTTGAATGGTCTACCCTCCAAGAATTTCTCTTTTTCAGTTACCCACTTGTCGGAACCAATGCAAGGAGTTGAATTCTTGATTGAATAATTTATTTCATTGAAATTACTTTTGTAACTCTTATTTTTCTCTACTTGTGTCCTGTTCTGATCTGAACTTTTTTTCATTTTCGTATACCAATCTGTTGGAGGCTGATTACATAAACCAACAGGTGAAATTGCCTTGTCTTGTGATTTGTTATCCATGTTGGTTGATTTCAGGTTGGTAGCACTTGGATTTTCAACATGTTCTGGAGTTGCATGGTTGAACATGATTATACTGTCGATATCTAGAACCTTTTTTTCTGGAATTTCAAGTTTAGATAGTGCAATTTCGTGATCTGAGATTGGTGTAGTAGACTCGCTTCCTGTAAAAAGAGTTCAAAGAAGAATATTTCAAGGATTCGAAATAGGAAATTCCAAAATTCTCTGACCTTCTAAATTGAATCTTCCGAAATACTCCAGTAGTTCATCTTCTTGTGATTTCTGTTGAGAAACAAGTTGAATTCTTACATTTCCCAAATCTTCGTCTAGTTCAGCAGCCATATTCGGGAATATTTTAGAAATGTTGTCCATTGCTAATCTGAATATCATGAATTATTAATTTTATGGTGAAAATTTCAAAAGCAAAGCTGAGATAGCACTTCATTCACAAATACGAGCAGTTGCTAAGAAATTATTTTCGCCAACATTCAAATGAGGAATATATTAAAGACAAGATGAATTGTTAATGCTTAAGTGACCCATATGTAAATTAATTACAAACGCATTTTGAAAACAGCAAAAAACTCCACATTCCAGTGCACACTCAAAAGTTCGAAAAAAATCCTAACCATGAAACATAAAAATCTCCTAAAGATGAAAGTGAAAGAGTAGCGTTTACCAACTTTCTAATAAGAATAAAGAAAATCATTCCATTACACAAAAAAAAACATATTTGTGACGTTGTCCCAGCACTTTTGGATTTTTTTTTTTGTGCTAGGTTTGTGCTGCTTTGTGCCTTTGAAATTTTTTCTTGATTCCATGTGATTCTCGAGTTATTACCGAAAAAATGTGACAGACAGCACTTTCAAAAACTTGGATTTCAATGACTGAAAAAAAATTGTGCTTCAGATGTGCCATCCGAATTTTTCTGAGTCTATATCTAGTTTCTCAAAAAAATGTCAGCCCTTCACTGTTCTTTTTTTTTTCGACTTATATTGTTTTATATGATTTTGTCACTATTGTGTCAACTCGTGCCGGTCAGATTTTCAGCAAAAATCAAAAGATTTTCTCTCATTTGGAGAAACTAAGAAAAATGAGTAAATTGTAGGAAAATCAGCATACCTGGCAACAGTGTGTGTAAGTTGGGAAATTTTTTGTTGTGCTGAATTGTGCTGCTTTGTGCCGTTGAAATTTTTCTTTTATTACATACAGTTCTACATATATTTCACAAAAAAAAATTCTTATGAAAACATTAATGAAAAACTGATAACAAAAAAGTTTGAAAGAAATTGATATGCATTGAAAAGTAGAAAAAAATTGCGTTTTCACCATGCAAAAATAGAAGGTGGAAATCAATAATTTTATTTTTGGAGTCGGAGTCAGCCAAGGTTGGTTTTTGAGTATACAGGGTGATCCCCGGTCGATGGTACGTTGGACGTTTACGGAAAGCAGGAATTCATTGAAATCATTCGAAAGGAAATTCAATTCTCTTTCAGTAATTCTCAAAATATACGTGGAATTGCATTCCATTTAAAAAATATTTTTGTATGTCTCGAAAAACCATCGACTCTGTATGATGAAAAGCGTGTTTCATAACACATGCATGATGCATAGGATCTTGGCATTCTGCATACGAAATTTCAGCTTCCTAACATTTATAGTATGGAAGTTACGGATGTTTAACGAAAGCTATGTTTTGCACAAAAAAAGAGGAAATCATTCAACTACTCGAAAACCGCTGAAAATAAGTATGAGAAAGTGATACCAAAATAATCTTGTCACTACGATGAATAGAAAAATGCAATCATATACAGGGTGTGCCATTTGAAATAACAAAGTAGTTACTACTTTTTGACATATGCGGCAACACCGCAGCACCGAAAATATTTTAGATCGATTGAGCATCTGTTCTTGTCTAAGAAACCAAATTTTCAATGAATTCCTCTGCTTTATGTTCTCCGTAAACGTCTAATGTACCATTGACAGTGGATCACCCTGTATACAATGCTTAATTGTTAGTATCCACCTTTATCTTTGTTCTTGGTGAAAACATAGTTATTTTTTTAAGTGCATATTGATTTGTTTTGGAGCGATTTTTTATTTGTTGTTTTTGTTAAAATTTCCATTTATTTTTTTATTTTGTCTGAATATGTGTATACCTACTTGACGTGCTGCTCATATGAGACAGCGCCGATTAAATGCACATCAACTATATCCCAATTTTGAACCTCATCATGGTACTCAACATAATTTTCGGAAAATCTGAAAGTTTTGGCAACCCGGTGCCATAATTTCATTTCATTCATCTGGCAACACTGTATTCAGATACGAAAATCACTTGATTACAACGACGTTACAATAGGTGACTCACATATCTGGATGCACCATAAATGATTCAGCAGAGTATCACTAATTTGCTCCTAAATTGAAGAGTTCTTTAATTTTATCATGGATCCCATGATCAGAACCTAATTAAACTCTCATCAAACCACTCTTTAAGTACACCCTTTCAAATAAAAAAAGAATAATCGAAATGGGTTCGAGTGATATTGAGTTATTCGGTTTTCTCATAGATGCCATTATCAGAACTGAACTAAATTGAAATGGGACAAAACTGTAAGCACTAACTTTCAAAGAAAAAAAGAATAATCAAAATCGGTTCACCAGTCAAAAGTTCTGAGGTAAAAAATCGTACACACGAATTGATTAACCACCTCCTTTTTTTAAGTCGGTTAATAAGTAAAATAAGTAAGCAAGAATGTGCGGGTGCAATGAAAAATACTCTCTTTCTCGATTGATCGAAGAATAAGACAGGCTGTTAATAGTGCAGCAATCCCTTTCGAAGGTTCTAATATTTTCGAAATCAATGGTAAAAATTTCGAACGAAACTCAGAATAAATAATAATATTTTCAAAATTATAACATTCTTTTAATTCATGCAATTTGAACAAAACTATTCAAAAGATGCAGCTAATATTCAACACATAGGAACTGATCGAACATGCAATATCGGAAGCAAAAAGTTACAACATACGAGAAAAGAATAAATTTGAGACCCCATAACATTGGGAGAATAGATTTTATCGAATTTACGAATGTTTTAAATACCCATCATAACTGATAGCACTGGATGACAAGTCACTGCTTTCCTTTGAGTTCGTTTCTGATAAACCTGGGGAGGACTGTCCGCTACTGGATACATAACTTGGGGGTCCACTCCAAACTCCACCTGAAAGAATTATCGGAAATTTGATATAAATGAATTGATTGTGCATTAATTTTTTGTCTGATCGAAATCATCTATAAAGTTTCAAAACTTATTGTAGATGGTATGTAAGTTGTGTTCTTAATTTAAATCATTTTATCTTAATGTAGTTACTTAGAGTCCGTTTCAGAATTATTGGCATCTCGGGCGGCTGTGGAAACTCACAATAATGTTGGTATTATCCCATCAGTAACTTTCGATATAGACTAAGATTTTTTCAAGTTTGAGTTAACCTACTCAATATAATTCGAATTTATTTCTGTATGTGTATGTTCTTGAGAGAGAGAGAGAACTGTCATTTATTGTCATACAAAATACAACAAAAGCCATCGACCTACGGTCCTTCAGCTAAGTGAATTAAACATTACAATCCAAAAAAAAAAAAAAGTTTATGTTATGTATGCTTAAGTTATGAAGTACTTCTATATTCCTCCCTGAGTTTCTGAAGTAGTGAATGTGTAGGATACTTCCTTGTTGGGTTGTTGTTGGGATCCTCATGGTAGAGCTTGATGATTTCTGCCATCCATTCCAATCTACTGTAGAATCTTGAATTTAATTTTTGAAACCTGACTGAAATCGGTTGAATCATTGTTTTTTCATATAATAATTCATTGGGTGGATTGTGAAGTCTATTATGCGGATGTCTTATTCTTGATATGGTATGTTCTTGATTTAATCGAAAAATTGGTTTTGGATTTGAGTGTTTGAGTCTTGAAAGAATTCTTGAGAATTGAAAATGGCTGGAATTAATCAAGATACCTCTTGCCAAACTACAAGGGAACGTATGCAGTGTATCGGTGTTACTGCGTGTTCTTCAGGGTTGCAACAGATAAACTGCTCCTCATGAGTTAGGGATATTGACTTAAATTGCAAAAAAATATAGTTTAAATGAGATTGTGTGATGAAAAATCATTTCAATATGATTTCAAGTTGCAGGAAATGAAATTAATTTTTGCCTGTAAGTCTGCAGCGTATACAGGGTGGTTAAGAAAAATCGAGTAAAATAACGAAATTTTATTCCCAAAGAATTCAAGCATTTTAAAACTATCAATACAATGTTTGGCCTCCACGGGCTTGACTTCTTCTTTGCATACTACACACGAGGTTGTTGAACATTTCTTGAGGAATTTGGTTCCATAAACGGGGCAGAAGCTCTCTTAGGTCATTTAAGGATTCTGGGGTAGGTTGATGATTATCAAATCTTCTTTGGAGCATATCCCATGCATGCATGCAATTCAAATCTGGTGAGTGCGGAGGTATTGGTAAATGTGGAATACCAAGCTCCTCGCGCGCATTCTCAACTATGACTGCACGGTGCGGTCTAGCGTTATCTTCTAGAAATTGCAAATTTTCACCAATAGCAGCGTGAAAATTTGGCAAAACATTGTCTATGACATGCTCCCTATAGTGTAAGGCGGTCATATTCCCAGAACAAATGTGTAGATCTGTGCGCCCGTTAAAACATATCCCGGCCCATACCATAACACTGCCCCCTCGGAATGGATTAACTTCTTGGATATAGCGACGATTACGGGGTATGCGTGGGATTGTCCATACCCTTATTCTTCGAGAATCTGAAAATCGTCCATATCTGTATTCATCAATGAAAAGGACACTACGCCATTGATCGTTCCAATTGATATGTTGCCTTGCCCATTCCAGTCTTTGACGCTAATGGTCACGTGTTGATGGAACTCCTCTTAATGGACGTCTAGAACCTAGATTCACCTCTCTCAAATGTCATCTGATTGTTTCTATGGAAACTTGGACCCTATCTGCATTTTGAAAAGTATTCCGTAGCATTCTTCACGTAGATGTAGGATTTCTTCTCGCCGAAACGGTGATGAAACGATCCTGAACAGGTGTTGTTTTTCGTCGCTCACCAAGCCTTGGTCTTTCCAACACGGAACCTATCTCCCCGAACCTATTCCAAAGTCGAGCTATCACACTTAGGCTGACTTGGAGCCTTTCCGCTACAACAACTTGAGTTAGGCAACCCTGTAGCATTCCGATAGCCCTATTAGCCTCAGCGTTTGTTGATATAAGTCTTGGCATTTTCAGAAAACTCGTTTCAAATCGAAACCGTTGATAAATTGACTCCATTTCGAAATAATAACATTCATGAAGCATATGCAAAGAACCAAACTTCAGAAAAAAGGCGACCAGATTGACGAAATGTCTCATACTGATTTATATTGGATGGATTCAAGTTGTTATTGAGTTTTAAATGATTTTACAGCGATTTTCTCGAAGATAACATACTTTTCAAAACGAATGAATACGATATCCCTAACTCTTGTGGAGCAGTATATTTGTGCTAGTATTAAGTGTTTCGCTAGTTCTTCAAATAAACAATCATTTACCCATTCAAGGTGTTTTCTGATTAATAAATGAGTCTTCAAATTTCAGATTTCTCCAAGAACTGCCCGAATTGAATGTTTAATTACATTTATCATTACTCGATAGGAGAATCGGCTATTACTTCTTAATTTTCGAATGAAAATATTCCGAAAACGGTACAAAGGATCGAGTTTCATCAAGAGTACCTTTTTGGTGTAAAATTGAATGATGTTTAAATTCACTTGAAATTTTGCTTAATGAATCTAATATCAAAAAAGTTGTGTTCAATACTACTCGGTACGAAACGTGTAACTTACGCCCTCTATGAGAGTCAAACATAAAAACAAATTCATTTTGGATGTATAAACTCCCAAAACATATTCGTATAAAATTTCATTGGAATGATGAACACGCAGAAATTGTTACTTTTTGTACCTAGCTGTAAATAAAGCCCCGAATGGATTTTCATGCCAATAATTTCGAAACGGATTGCCAACATAACACAAGTTCTTCAGTTTCCTGTCAAACCTACTAGTTACCTGTTCTGTTTTTTATTGGACTTCTTGAGTATACTCACTATTGCAGGGACTCTTCAAGGGTTGTTCTCCAAGAGACGATAACGTGGTTGACGTCGACTGAGAGCCCACTGGAGTAGGCAAAGGTGTAGAAGGGTATTTCGGAGGTGTTGATGAAGGTGTTTTGAAGAGCGATGCTTTCGTCATGCGATCCAAAAATGCGTCGATTTGTCTGAGTGACAGAGCGTTGTGCAAAGTTTCCAATGGCCTTATTGGTGGAACTCCACCAAATCCTTCCAAACCTATAAGATAAATACAGGAAAAAAGCTGTCCAAAACATTTGCGTTTCACTAGGGGGAATAAGGTGTTCAATTTCCAAACTTAAACGAACTTAAAAAAAAAACATTCATTCCCCAAGAAACTGCCACTAACTAAATTACGCCTGTTTTAGATGAATGACATCTAGTATTTCGAAACTGAAAAGTTTCCAATACCCCTTTCGTTTGTTCGAGAAGTAGGTCATTAATCCTTCGAAGAAAACGCAGGTAATATAAGAATTTTGAAGAGATGATCTTTACAAATAACTAAAATATTTTAATTAATAATATTGCAGTAATTTTTTTGCAGTAAAATTCCTTTTTCCTCTTCTATCAGAAGACATACCAATGCTTCTCCTTCGCCAATTAAACATTTAATTGAAGAACAGAGTGTTTCTATTTTAATATCAAAGTCAGTCGTGACAAAAACCTCAAAACCCTTTTTTTTCAATTGGGAACCCACTTTTTTATTGCTCAGCTGGAATCTACTATAAAAATAGCGTATAATACTAATTCTTCAAAATGCTTATATAGGGTAAAATCTCAGTGTACGAGTATTATCGGTTATTTTCTCCAATTCATTGAATTTTCATTGAAATTAATGGAATATTTCCATAAATAGTGTTTAGTGATTTCTGCATTGAAAAATATCGATTGGCAGAACTGTTTTCTCTATAACAAATTTGACAGATAATGAATAAATCTGTGGCAGGAGGCCAACATAAAATTAATGAATATAACCATGAAAACTTAAATATTCTAGTACGATTCTGCTCTACAAGATGTGGCAGAATGAACGGATTTGCCACAGAATTGGAGAAAAGAACATCTTGCAAGTTTCGAAAAGCTTTCACCAGAACTGTGCCAGAGCACTGTGCTTTGTACTCGTGAAAGAACTCGAAGCCTTATGGTGTCCCCAACTACTTTTTAATAGCAGTGCTTAGTACAATCGGTCGGGGTAATTTTGCTCCACCTGAGTTATATTTTCTCAAGGTTTTTTGAGATTACGCGTCATTCCTTCCTCGTTTAGCTCAAAATGCTAAATGTTGATCAGCCACCAATTTCTCATATGATAATTACTTGGTATGCTTTTCCTGTAATTCATTTAAAAAATAAAGGTGGGCCAAAGTTACCCCCCAAGCTCTGGTATCTTTGACCCAGCTCCTGAAAATCAACTGGAAGAAGTGATTTCTCAGTCTCATGAGCAGCTGGATAACTTAAACCCCATTGAACTTTTCATTGAAATGTCCAAAAATTTAATGAATGGGAAGGTTTTTTTTTGGTGAAATACTGCGAGATGATTTTAAGAATTTATTTTTATAAATCCCTTTGTAAGCAAGTTTTCTGAATTGTGTATTGAAATTTTAGGTGTTTAAGATATCGAATCAAATTCTATAGCAGACATATCTAAATGATTATATTGAAATGAAAAACGTTTACTCTTGAGGGTCATATCCGAAGTTAACAACCCCATTTTTTTTGTGAAGAATGAGTCATTAATAATGAACACGTTCCTGTTGCTGTAGGGAATTATATCAGTATCTTTAATCAGCTTCATAACATCATCTTGGATTGCATTTGGTACTTTGTGAAGGCGCGTACTCTTTTTTGTATAATTCACAAATGCATGAAATGCTGTATTTGAAGCATTTCACGAAAAGGCTCAGTAATTAGTAATACCCAAAGTTCTTTCTAGCACTGAAGTGCTCCCGAGCTATTCTGCAGATAGCCCTCGATCTCACGTAAGTGTGCATTTGCATAGATCTGGCAAGTTTATCGTGATTTTAAGTTTTTTTGCTTTTGACAGGAGAGTCATGAAGCAATCCTCAAAATATCTTAACGGCACAGGTGATGAGAGAATCAACGAGTTCAGTTGTTTTTTTTCAAAGCTTAGGATAATTTCCTCAAATTATTAATTCTGGAATTTTTTTTTGTCCTGGTAGGGTAATTTGAATTTTCAGTAATGAAACTGTTACATGTTCTGTTAATTATTCTTTCAGAAGCATTAAAAATTATTACTAATTTTTTTTTCTGCATTTCTGAGAATTTTTTACGTTGACTTCACTAATACTCACATTGAGAACTTTAACCCAATTGTTGCTCTCGCATTACAGATGATAATTCAAGAACTTAACTCGTCTGAACTATAGAAAATATTTTCTCGATAACAGAGATTTATAAAAATTTCACTTGACCGCTAATTATTTTCCAGTAAAAAACACATTCGGAATGAGATTGAAAATTGAAGACCAAATCGTTTTTCCTGAATATCTGGAAAAATATTCATTTTGGGATAAAAGTCTTGGACGTATTCTATTATTTTTTGAAGAAGATTCCGAAAATGCTTTGAAAGAATGGGGTTCCAATTTAAAAAAAAAACATTTTTTGATGTTTCGTCACTTCTAACTTTGACAAAGAACGAAATCTTCGACAGTCAACTAACCAGACAAATAAAATACGAATATTTTTTATCGTTGGTGGACCACTTTAAATTTGATATTTACGATAGATAGCTACGCCGTAATAAAACATAATTGCTAATAGCTAAAAAACTATAAGGGTGCTATCAAAAATTTATTCGGCACCAATTAGCACTATTAAGTCACTAAATATTTGTATAGTTTCAGAATTAGTGCTTCTAACTTTTCGCTAAATTCACACTTGCTGAAAAACAACATTCGATTACTATTAAACTAAAAATGATATCGCAGCCATTTTAACGGCACTAATAGGCACCAATTAGGCACTGAATATCAGCATATAAATCTCATGGTAATTTGAAACTTTTGGTGCTGAGCGCGAAGTTGGCTCCAAATTAAACAATACCGGATATTATGAAAACTATTCTTTTTTTTTTCATTGGTTCGAAAGCACTAATAGGCACCAATTAGGCACTAAATATTGGCATATGAATTTCATTGTATTTTGAAACTTTTGGTGCTTAGCGTGAAGTCAGCACCAAAAACTTGAATCGTCAATATCTCGAAAAAGGATACTGAACCAACTGGACTCAAGCCTCTTGGCAAAACCCTCAGATGTGATGCCAATCACATATGATTTCGAAATGCCATTCGAAACGATCATTGGTGATCGTCATAGTGCAATGAACTTCGTAAATCGTATAGACAAGAAGTCATCCATATGGTAAACTGATGGATCGAAAACAGAAAGGGGTACAGGAATTGGGATATGTGGACCCAAATCAAGGATATCCAAGTCCCTCGGAAGTGAACCTTCTGTTTCACAGGCTGAGACACTAGCAGTCTATACCTGCGCTCAAGAGTGCCTTCAAAGGAATCTTAAAGGAGCGCATATATATATATATTACCACGGACAGTCAGGCCACTTTGAGATCACTGGAATCATACAGCCAGAAATCTCGGCTGACATATGAATGCCGTAATACCATAAAGCAACTGGCCAGAGGCAACAAAGTGACTCTACTATGGATACCAGGACATTGTGGTATTGAGGGAAATGAAACAGCCGACGAACTGGCGAAGAAGGCTTCAAGGCTGAAGCCTGTTGGACCTGAACCTTTCTGTGGGCTTGGAATAGACCAATACCAGAAAGCGGTCCAACAATGGGAAGCGGCAAATAAAATAACGCTTTGGAGAAATACTCCTAGACTTGCGCAAGCCAAGAGATTTGTGGAATTCTCGTCGACCTACACCAGGAAGCTCATAAAGCTGCCACGAGCTGAGCTTCGAGTAATGGTGGGTCTGCTGACGGGACACTGTCGATATAAATATCATTTGTATCGCATGGGAAAGTCAGCAGATGAAACCTGCAGGCTATGTGGATCAGAGAAAGAAACGGCTGAACACATGGTATGCAAGTGTCCAGAGCTGGCGGAACTAAGAACCATTCACATGGGGAAGTCGGTTCTGGATCCACATGAAATAACCGCCAAGGCTCCTAAGGATGTCGTTGGGTTCATCAACACCATTGATGGCCTCCTTGGGATTTAAATGAACGAGTTGGGTAAAGAACAAAAGATCCTTGCGGTCGAAGTTCCCGGAAGGCTGAACGAAGCCACAACGACCCCTGTTCATGATAATAATAATATAATAATAATCTCGAAAAATACAATGGTGCTGCCATTGATTTGAACGGCACTAATAGGCACTAATTAAGCACTAAGTATTTGACATAGTTTCAGAATTAGTGCTTCCAACTTTTCGCTAACTTCACGCACCCAAAGCAAACAATGCCTTGGTCAAGAAAATTGTCAGAGTGAGGAATTAGTCTCTCGCTGAAGCCTTCCCAGATATTAGATGTCATTAGATCTCTGGAACTGGAAGGCAAGCTTTAAAGGATTTGGTGAGGACAGCTTTGTAAGGGGATACAATAGGCTATAAGGTCCCAGTGGACTGTAACCCCTTTTAAACTAAACTAACCTAGTGATCGCGAACCTTTTTTTGAGTGCTCAATGCTCAAAGGACTAATATTCAGAAACTCGGCACAGCTCTGGTTTTCACCAAATACAAAATAAAAAAATATGCATGTATTACAATCTTCGACGCTGTATCACTCAGCAATCCTCCATAATACCCTCGAGTTGATCTAACCTAAAAAATTGTCACTTACCGGAAACGCTGGTTGCGCTCGGAATCATATCCCTCAAGTTCGGCGCGCTGGAACTCCCCGAGATCACCGCAGTGCTAAACAGCGAGTTGGTGCTGCCCATCGTGGTCCTCTTGAACGGAAACGGGCAATCCCATCCGAACGCGGGATTCTGTATCACCCTGAAGTAGTTCATCTGACCGGCTATACTATGACGATGGCGCTTTTCTGGCGAGCTGTTGGACTCTGTATAGGACATGCAAGGGTTTGATGTCACACCAGGTGAAGATGGTTGCGAGGTGGATCGCACTTGTTTGGGATAGAGGCTGTTAGGGGGGGAGGTCAAGAAAGACAATAGAGTGGAGGGCTCCCGTCTAAACCACAAAGAATGCTCGCAGAAAGCTAGACCAAGGTCCGAATCTTTATCGTCGCAACTCTTTTCTAACCAACAAAACCCATCTGTCGTACACCCGAGTTCAGTATCCAGAATGTTAGGATCGGAAAACGACCTCTGTTTATACTTGGACAACTTGCAGTTATCATCGAAATCACTAATAACTTCCTCCGCGTAACAAGTATTGCTACGTTGCCTAAACGTGATATCGCTCATCGGTAGTTCATTCGTACTCATTTTAGGATCGCATTCGATGGTTTGGTTCGACGTGAAAATTTCTAAATTCAATTCTGTCAACGGTAACTCGTTGGTGGAACTTTGTGGTTTGGACTGGCCTATCACGATTGTTAATGGTTCAGTATCTACTACATCGGTTGAGCCTCCCAAAAGGGGCTTTTGAGACGCCAATTTCGGTCTTGCTTTGACGCTGGGTTTCGGGGAATTTATTATTATTTTCGGCACTTTGAGTGGAGATGTGTGAGATTGATAATCCTCAATTTGTTCTGTTGTGAGGTATTTGTTTTAAATGATAAGCGAAGGCGAAGAGTTAGATGTTGATTTGTTAGTAATAAAGGAAGCCAGGCAGGCAGGTGATAAAAGAAAAGAAACAATTAATTAAATATTCACAGCCACCACCTAATGCTACTTATATGAAATAAAATGGCGAAGAATCAATGAAACAAAGCATGAGGAAATTATATGAATATTAATCATATTTGCCAACATTCTCATTAGAATAAAGTATCAACATCTGTTTGAAAAAATTTAGATCATATTCAGGACTGAAGGTGATTCATTTTTTTTAAATCTGGTAAAACTAATCAAAATAAAGCAGTAAAATTGAGTATACTCTGTTCACTTTTATAAAATCTCATAGTTCATGGTATCGTTTTCAGGAGTTGGTGTACCTGATGAAAAGTCAGTGCGCACACAGAAAATATCGTTAATGACAAAATGACGTTGCCAGTTTGTTTCTTTGTTTACATTATTGTTCGAAATCGAAATATTGCAAATAACTAGAAAAGGAATCTTTTCTATCAATTCATATAAACGTTAATTATTTTCGTTCATCACATCTTTTCCAATCCAGGCATTTTCCAAATAAATCTGAGAAATACATAATTGCTAAGAATGTAGAAAGAGCAACATATTGTTGACTTGGAACATAAAAATATTTTGACAAGGGTCATAACCTCCTTTTTCGTTCGATACAGAGTGGAATGAATTTCCAAGGGTAGAGTTGTGATTTTATATTTGTGAATGGAGTATACCCATCAGAATTTTTGAAACATAGATGAATTGAAAAAAGGAATCATCGAAATAAATACCATTTTCAATTCCTGAAGAAATGATATCAGATTTTGTCACTGAGAGAAGAGATATACCGGTTTCGACCTCATTTGGCATCATCAGTATCCCATACCTCGCAGGGACAAAATTTTCATGAAAAACTTTTATATTTGAAGCAAATAGTCGAGGCTTACTGCCCTAAATCAGGGCCCCCATGGCAGTTTCTCCGAGTGATGCAAACACCCAATTCATTTTGCGACTATGAATCCAACTGTTTAAAAAAAAGATGAAATCGAAAAATAAAAAATTCTCTGCCTTCACGGAGGCCACACCGAAAACATTTTTGAAACCTAGTTCGTAAAGGATGAAAACACAGTTTTTTTAATACTTGAGTGATATAAATGTATGATTCATAGAAACATATCTTAAGAATAAGAATCGAAATGTAAAAAAGCAAGTCAAATAAACATTATAGCAAGCACATGCGTTGAAAACAAAACTGCTTTCATTATAATCAAAATTTTATCTACATTGAAAAAAATTCCAAGAAATTATTCAAAAACTGGGAGAATTTTCAATCTCTGTGCCACCAAATAATTTTTTTCTCGGAGAAAAATAATCAAATAAACGCTGGAATTGGAGAGATACAGAAAGAGAAACAAAAGCAGTTATGTCATATTTTCAGTCGGAAGAAACAAGGATATAAAAGGGGATGCAAAAATATACGAAACCCTAGAAGGCGTTAAACCTGTAGGGTTAGATATATTTTTGGGGAAAGTAGAGATGCACCAATCGCATAGGACAACCAGACAGACGAGTTTGAAACATATCAACTTGACTTTGATCATGCACAAGCCTACAAGAATGACCTATTCGACTTGTAAGTCACTTGAATGCAAGAGTTTCTAAGTCACTTCACAGTTGGTTACATGAAATTTATTTTCATATCTAAAAAAAATGATATTGTCCCCATGCGGCCTACGATATTTAACAGGCAAGAATGTTGCTTTAAAATGCGACGTTGCCGGAACCCCCACATGGGGTTGTACTAGGCTCAGAGTGTTACGACTTTGCACTTGCAGTTCTGTTTTGAAGCGTAACATGTGATAGTTCGCATCAGAAATTTGACCGGGAAACGTGTAAAAAGTTTTGTGTTTTTTTCGTGTTCGTGTGATCGGTTTTCCAATCAATAAATAAAGTGAAAATAAGTGTTGCAGTTGCAAGAACAGTGTGTATCGTTTGTGATTGAATTTTTCGACTTATAGTGTTCATATCTGGAAGGATTATCAAGAGGAAGGTTTCTCATTTTGATATTTATTAAAATTTCATTTGGAAATCTTCGTTTTGAGTACTATGCCTTGTGCCCGGTTTCAAAATTAACTATATAAATCTAATAATCAGAAAGTTGTGGTATTTAGATTTCCGAAAGATCCCGCGAGGAGAAGAAAATGGCTTAACGCAATTCATAGAGAAAGTAGTTTTGAAGTCAAAGATGACAGTGTTGTTTGTATTAAACATTTTTGTAGATTCCCATATATTGAGAAATAACTCTTATCTAACCGCCGAAGGTTCAGTTATTAATATACCCCGAAAAATTCCTAAATTAACTGATGATGCATTTCCTTCAATTTTCCCAAATCGACCGAGTTACATGGCGTCTTCAGTTACTTCGAAAAGAAGTGATCCTGAGGAATGGAGACAAAAATTAGTTGTCCATTCTGATAATGTTTACACCGATTTGGACAAACAAGATCAGATCGATTTTCAGACTTTTGTTGTCATTTCAAAGACAAGGCAATTTTCAACTTCTTTTTCAACGTTAAAGAAAATGACTTTGTTAAGTTCTACAATATAAATTTAGAGGGGGCATTTCCGAAAATATCATCGGGGTTTAAGATCTTTAGTAATTTGAGAATCGAAGTCGTATTTAGAGACGAAGTAAACGTGCCCATTTCTAATTTCAAGTGGTTATTAGGTGACAAGTATATTTGTGACTTTTTTTCCCCTTTTGATGTTCATTCACCTACTTCATTCGCTTCAGAAAGTAAAATATTTTCATTCAGATTGTAAAAGATTACAATCAATTCCACAAGAGTGGAACTCAATACAACAGCTACCTCGTCGTGGTGAGTTCTGAATTATTTGCGATAAAATATTAAGAAATTATCCGCAGATAAACGTAATACTGTTTTGTTTTCCTCCCTACAGTTCTTCATTTAACTGTGAATTGAAATAAATTCGAAATTATATCGAAAACAGTGCGAATTGCACAAGAAAACCGTATACTTTCTATATCTACGCGTGCCACTAGACACGTTGCTGGTAACAACGGCAACGTCTAACCTTCCGGCTTGTTAGATTTAGTAGGCCGTGGTCCCCAGCTATGTCCGACGTAGTGATTTTCCGACTTGGCACTTGGCAACATCGCTCACAAGATGCCGTGATCTCTAGGCCATGCCTACTCATCCTTAGGCTACGCCTACTCATCTCTAGGCTTCCGCCTATGTTCATATCCAACCTGCATGATTTGTAGAAGAGGATGCCATAATGTTGCTCTGAACACAAGTAAAACACAATCTAGCAGCTCTTACATGATGAAATGAACCTTGGCTCGAGCATCTGGCAGAAATGAACACACCTCCCTACAACACAGTGTTGCCAGATCGCTCACAGTTTTCTCAGGTAGTTTTATGGGGTAACCTACTACGTCCATCTGTTGCGATATACATATGGTGAGCAGCCAATGAGAAATTTGTATACAGGTTCTTATTTTGATCTTGAAGTGACTTACAAGTGTAATGTACCGTCCAGTATTTGGTACGTAATAAAATAAACTACAAAAATGAATCGATTGAAGGTGCTTTTCAAAATTACGAAGCTGAGATAGGTGAAAATCAAATCTACCAAGTGGCATAGCGCAAAATCAAGTTGAATATGTGATATCGATATAGTGTTCTTTACCTATTTCTGTAAAAAACTGAGTATGATTAGGTATATATGAAAATGGCCCAACTCTGAAATTTTTTTTTAGAGTGATGATAGCTCAATTTTGTTTCTCATGAGATGAAAGATTTAATGCTCAATAAAAATTTCATACCTGAGCTATTTACAGCGTCCAAACTTTGATATTGCACTTTTTCGGCTGTTTGAAAAAATTATTCGTGTTAAGAGCAAACCAACAACCACATGCAGAATGTTTGCTATAAAACTCATTCATTTCAAAGCTACGAAACAATTGTAATTATTCCACTGCAAATTTAGTAATATCGAATTAAATATTGAATTTAACACGTTAGAAAAAACTAGCTGAATCAAAAACCTAAGATATGATTTTACCTTTTTCTTTTTTTGGACTTTTGTTGTCGTAGCTTTTAGATCTGGGTTCAGGATCCGGGCTCAGAGTTCTGTTAGCCATGTAACTTTTGCCATTCTTCCGTTTGCCTTGCTGAGCCAGTTCTTCGTTCAACTTTTTCGCCAAATGGGCTGCTTCATGTCCACAAACCGTATGAGAATTTCTGTATTGTAAATGAAATGTTCAGCACGTTGTACAATACTCGTGATTCAATTTGGAAATTAATGTCAAAACAAAAACCTAACCTTAAAAATCAATGGATTTGACATCTGCCCCCAAAGTAATGTAAAACTCTTCACAAACATGCAAATATGCCTACATTCTACTACTTAATTTTTTTAAACATGAAAAAAATTACAAAGTGATTTCATCGTTCCAAAACTGATCCCTTCTCCCGAATATTTTTCCTTTACTTACCCAATAGGGATGGGATCGCTAGTTTTCACACGGTATTTTCGATTGCCTGAAGCAATTGGCGCAAAGATAGTATTATTGTTTTTAGATTCCAAAGTTTCTATTGATGATTTAGAAGTTGGTTTGTCCTCGTCTAAAGTGGATTCACTTTCCTCGTCTATTCTTAGCGAACATTGGCTCTTTGCATCTTCAGGCGGAGTAGGC
Organism: Hippodamia convergens; assembly: GCA_038502775.1. Classification (NCBI taxonomy): domain Eukaryota; kingdom Metazoa; phylum Arthropoda; class Insecta; order Coleoptera; family Coccinellidae; genus Hippodamia; species Hippodamia convergens. The sequence continues at coordinate 35,815,394 of CM076607.1, read as the reverse complement.
GTAGCTGAATTATTTGAACTCTGGAATAAATTACAGTTATTATTTTTAGGGGAGTTATGAATATTGTTGGGAATTACAGAGGTTTTGGTGCTCGAAGACTCATTCCTTGAATGAGGCCTGAAACCAGGACCAGGAGGTAGATTCTTTTGAACACAGCAATTCACGCCTGGACTGAAATGGAGTTCCACATGGAATCTTTCTTCGCTTGAAGGGTCTTTGGTAGGGTCCTCATATAACATGATCACGACCTGCGACATGTAGTTGAGCTCTGAAACCATGGAGACATATTCCATGGCCCTCCGCCACTGCTCGTCTTTGGTAATCTAGAAAGAATAGATACATGCCACTTATCATGTACTATCACTAGTTTTTGGTCCTGAAAAATATTCTGTTTTCTTGTGTTATAAAATGTTTGGTTTATCTATGGGAGATGATTTCCTTTCAAGTGCCGAAAAATCATCACCTGGAAGATCGTATCCGGTTTGAAAAACCGTCACGACCAGAGAGCAAGAATTTGTGAATTTTGAATTTGAATATCGAAGGAATTTCGAAAGACAAGTGTGATTACGTCTCCAAATTAGCTGATGAACATGGCATCGAAGTGATTCTTCTGCAAGAAACCTACACGGCAACAGAAAAAAATCCTCGTGAAAGAGGACAGTTGAAAGTTATGTATTAATTGATTTTTTACAAGTTTAGCTTGTTATGTTAAAAAATTATCAGTCCGTAATTTTCAACAGATTCGGAAAGGGGAATTTGATGGAGTTTTTGTCATTTCTTTCAAATTTTGTGACATTTCTGTCATAAAAATTTATAAACCTCCGAATATTATTTGTCCAAGAAATCTGAATGTTGATGTTTTTTAAAGTAGCAAATGCATTTCTAAAATGCATTTGATTTATTCTGAATAATCGGTTTCTTTTCTGCTTTTGTCTTTTTTCATTTCAGATTAAGAATTGCGAGTCGTTTTGGGAAGAATCTGTTTATCCGAGCCCATCGACGGATAACATGAAGATGATCACACTGATGTCTTTCAAGATTTTCCTGATATTTAATATTTGATGTTATTTTTTTTACGGGGAGACAGGTTTTTTCGGCTGAGGTTTTTTCCCCTGGCTGTATAGTATCGTATGATACTAGTGATAATAGTATCGTATGATTCTATAGTATCATACGAAGAATGATATGATACCCCGTTCTTTTTTTACCTCAGCTTAGGTACTTTTCGTTTCAACATTTATTGTATTATTTTAGCTCTCTTTTTCAAAAGAATATATATATATATATATATATATATATATATATATATATATACAGTGGAACTTCCCTATAACGAATACGCTAAATCCGCAAAAAAATTTCGTTATACAGAAATTTCGTTATGCAGAAATTTTTGTCATTGTGTCAAGTGTCGAAAAAAGCAACGTTCACTTCCTTCTAGACATTTTCGCACTACTATTTTCATTAACGATCAGAGCGAAACTGAAAACTGAACAATCTGTATAGCCAGGGGTGCATCTACAACTGTTTCAGAAGGAACTCTCCGTCTGCCGTAATGGTTTAGTTTATGATCGGGATTTATTACCTACGTCCGACAGAATTACGGAAAAAACCATCCCTAAGTATACTTTGGGAAAAACCTTCTTAATAATACGAACTTAGAGAGTGATTTTCTTGGAATAATTCGTTATAGAGAGAATTCACTTCGTTTTAGAGGGTGTTTTTAACAGGGTATTTGGATTCAAGGTGCAATGACAGATACGAAATTCGTTGTACAGAGAAATTCGTTGTAGAGACGTTCGCTGCAGGGAAGTTCCACTGTATATATCACTGTATTCGAAGCTTTGTAAACTATATTCCAAATTCGTGTCTTCGTTTATTGTAAGTATGTAGTATCATCTTTTATATAACGATGCTTTAGTTTGAGATGCTCATTTAATGAATTCGATTCAAATTGGAGTCTGAATGCGACTCTTCAGAATCCAATGAGACATACAGATAAAGAAAATCTTAATGGAAACATAGGAATATCAATGTTAAATTCGAATGATCTCCGAGTTTAGTAGTGGAAGAATCGAAATCTCATTGCGATGCGATAACAAATAAGGGACTGGACTGTTGGAATGGCAAATCTCGGAAGGAGGAGGTGATCTCTGCTGCCGCGAATTGCAATGCACATTAGTCGCATCCGACGCTAGACGGTTTGAAAATAAATTAGATTCGCGTGAATCACAGTGTTTACGGTTAAAGAGAAAATTCAAATCATAAAATGGTACTTCGGTGGTCAATCTATTGCGGAGACAATAAATTCTTTCATTGTTGCCTTTGGAGAGGCCGATACTTTCACGTTCGGCTATCTCCAAAATAATTGAAAAATTAGAGCAATATGGATGTTTACAAACATGCCGTCATTGCAGAATTGATAGACCACCGAAGACCATCAGTGAAAGTCGTTTGAGGAATGAAGTGAATGTCTGTGCTGCTGTTGAAATCAGTGCACCTTGTTCTAGCAGAGAAATTGCTGAACAAGTCGATTTGGGCGCTACAACTGTTCGGAATATTTTGAAGAGAAATGGTTACAGATGTTAAGGTGCGAACCTCTCAAGAAATTTTTCCAGAAAACCATTTCAATAGAATGGAATTTTGTGAAATAATGATGGAAAAAGAGAATGAGAGTAGTTCATTTCTGAGCAATGTCTTCTTCACTGATGAGTCATCGTTTTCCTTGAATAAAAAACATAACCCATCCGTAGTAAGATATTGGTCTAGGAAGAATGAGCACCTGAGTATTCCTGTGCGTACCCAGTATCCTAAAAAACTCAATGTTTGTACGGGAATACTGGGGAATTACATGATAGGGCCATTTTTCATCGAGGGTAATCTAGATGCTTCAAAATATTCGGAGCTTTTAGAAAATCAAATTATTCCGACAATTCGACAGCTACCAATTAATTTCGATGATGTCTGGTTTAAACAGGATGGCTGTCCCAGTCATAACTCGAGAATAGTCCCTGAATATCTGAGGACGACTTTTTCTAACCGTGTCATTTCGACAAATGGGACGATCAAATGGCCCCCCAGATCTCCAGATTTATCTCCCAATGATTTCTATCTTTGGGGATATCTGAAAAATTTTGTGTATGTCCAAGAAATTGAATTTAGGTCCAAAATAATCCAACTTTATGCCAAAATAGCAAGTATGCCTAATCTCAGAAATATGAGATTATCTCTTCATAATAGATTTAGCTACTGTTTGGCACAACAAGGTGGATTATTTGAACCTTCAATTTGAATTTGTCGATCTTCAATTTCACTTGTTTTAGAATTTGTTTTTGTTTTCCCCTTATTATTTTCATAGAAGTAGAATGTATTTTTGTTTTTCAATTTTTTCTTTTTGTAGAATTTATTTCATTTTCAAACCAGTTTTGGCGAGAAAGAACCTGAATATTTATCTCCACGGGAAATTATTTGGGTCATTCATGGAGGCAAATAAATTCCTCGTGTAAGAGTGGAATAAAATTGTCGTATTCATTTACAACAGATATGAAATCACCTATAGCGCGTTTGGAGTGGTAATGATTCGATTCGACACTTCGCGTATCATACCTTGTGCTCTACATCCCCACCCAATCGAATCTGTCGGACCAGCCGTTTATTCAATATCACTTCCCTTTGAGGTTTTGATTCTGCCACTGTTCTACTAAAACATTGCCCTGTTCGAATTAACTATAGCAATTGTGATGTTTCCAATTCTGTTTTGCCGGTATGTATGTTGTAGATTAGAGAGACAAAAATGATATTTCATCACGACAATTATAATAATAGTGGAGTGGACTAAAGCGCCCCCTATCAGCCAACTCCCCCAACTACATTTTATTGAAAAACTGATTTATAAACAAGGGATATGGCTAATAGTTTAAAAGGGGTTACAGTCCACTGCGACCTGATGGTCTATTGTGCCCCCTGACAAAGCTTTACAGCTCGCCTTCCAGTCCCAGAGATCTTATGAAATCTTATGAATCGGAAGGCTTCAGTGAGGCTAATTCCTCACCCCTGCAGGTCTCTTGACCAAAACATTGTTTCCTTTGGCTTACAATGCCGAAGCATTCTGTGACTAGGTAAATAGCAGTTTGTTCCTCCTCCCCACAGAATCTACACTAGTCAGTGTCCGATACGCCCATTCTCAGCAAGTGCTTTCTGAGGCGACAATGCCCTGTAAGAAAGCCCAGGATGAGGTGTAGTTGGTTCTTACTGATGACCAAATATTTTTTGGATCTTGCAGTTTCAAAGTTCCGAAGGAACTTTTTGGAGTGATCCAACCCTGGGAGATTTTGCCAGAGTGTTTCTCTTTCAGTTTTCTCCTTCTACAGAAACTCCTTCTTATATGTACATTTTGCTATACCACAGAAAGGTTCTGGGCCAGTGAGTGGTTTCCGAGCACCCTCTCTGGCAAGTTTATTGGCCTTTTCGTTACCTGTGACTCCCGAATGACCAGGAACCCAGATTAAAGATACTTTATTTTTATTGCCTACCTCATTGAGTTTGATCCGGCATTCCCATGTCGACTTTGAGTCAATGACATAGGAGTTCAGTGCTTTAATAGCAGCTTGTCTATCTGAGTGAATAGCTATGTCACAATTCTGATAGTTTCTCTCTAGATGTTTAGGCATCTTTCGATTGCTAATATTTCTGCTTGCAGAACACTCACACAGGAGCCTAACGATAGTGCACACTTGGCTTTGGCACCGTGAACCCAAGCGCCAGCTCCCGTGTTGGTTTTAGAACCATCTGTATACCATTTAACAGTATTTTCTTTGAAATTTTGGTCGGTGTATTCCCGCTCCCATTCGTCTTTTTTGCATAGCATCGTACTGACGTTTTTCTCAGTACTTACTTGACTATTACATCACTAGGAAGGTTCGCAGATGAGATGTAGTTACTCAGAGAGCTCCAGACTCTCTGACCCCTAATTCTCTCATTACCTGCGCCTTCTCTAGATATTCTGAGGATGGCTTCATGGGCCATCCTGTCAATCACCAACAAGGGATATAATACTTCCAAATTCTAATGTAGTGCTGTAATGAACTCATTAAAGCATTGTTTTCATTTATAATTTTCGTTTTGTGGTTGTCAATACCATAGATAAATATATAGTATATAGTATTAATCTATGGTCAATACTGCCTTTCAATCCTATCAATTATCAAATCAAATCAATTAGAATTCCGTAATCTGCCAAATTTCGTGAGTCACACAAACTGCCAAGATACAATACATAAGTCACTAGGATTCAGAATCTGAATTTTCATTTAAATTTCGAAAGTATTCAACAAAACTTGACTGAAATAGAGAGAATATCGTGTACTACTCGTGGCAGAAAACAACTCTGCAACTTGTTTTAGAATATACTATTTTCAATCTTTATTATCGTGTTGTGTCCTTTAATCAATAGTCATAGTCTCTGGTTCCTTGTATATATTTTTCTTCGGCTCTAACCTTGCTGAACATTTATTTAAAAAACGATAAGTCAATAATAGTTATGTGTAACAAAAGTGCAGAAGGCATTCATATTCTTCCACGACTTCAAAATTAAAAAACTAGCCACGAAGTAGCAAGCAAAATGAACAAACTTGCCACAAAATTAGAGAAAATAATCAATTTTATTAAAGAAAAATGGATATAAATGACAACTATGATATTTCGGCTCAGCCCATATTCTCAAATTGGTCTAATGTCATTCAAAAAGTGACAAGTGACTTAAACTGATCTACAATATTTTGCCTCTGTTACGTTTCAAGTTGGCCATGCTGTGTAATGAGACAATAAATTTCAATTGTACTTACATCTAATAATCCACCATGCCTTAAAACGGTTATCAAAGAATGTACGTGACTTTCGCTAGTGAAATACAGTCTTGTCCTCACGTGTCTGCCTGGGCTAGACACACCGTGTGAATACCTAGGATTCAACCTATTTACAGTCTCTTCATTCTCCTCAATATTCCTCTGTAAGTCAGCCTTAACTTTCTTCAACAACGGGGTGCATATACCTTGCCCTATAGTCAATTTTTCTTGGGAGGTAAGTCCGTATTCCTGCGGTATAACTATGTCAGCCAGATATTTGGCGTACAAGTAAAGTTCTTCGGCTTGTTCGAATTGTAAAGTATGCTGGTTATGCTGCAGATCGTATTTTATGCAATCGTATATATCAGGGATCTTGCTTATATCGAATATCTTGTTTTTGGTGAAAAAGTCTTTTTCGATCTTTCCCCATCTACGCCCCATCAGCTCCCATGTTTCTCCATGATAAAGTACTGCGTCTGAAAGTATATCGAATAATTATTTGAAATTATGAATATTTCCTAATTAACTGTACCTTTCGTTTTACTGTCGTCTTTTTTTATGTGAACGATCTCCATCAGAGACTTTATCAAGGAGTGTACATGTTTGCAACATTTAACGGGGTTCTTCACAAATTCCAATGCAGCGGATATGCTGGATGAATTGCATGGATTGATCATATCCCTATCTTCTTGAGTGAAATCGCGGTCTAACTGCATCAGTTCATGTAACCTAGATTTACACCTGCAAAAAAAGATTTGTGTTGAAGAATGTTCACAGGCATGCAAAATCGACTGAAACTTTGTCACAGTATAACCTATACTCCATTCACCAATATAAGGCCTTGGAAATTTGACACATTCCACTCTGTATCAAACGAAAATGGAGGTTATGACGCTTGTCAAAATATTTTTATGTTCCAAGTCAACACTATGTTGCCCTTTCTACATTCTTAGCAATTACGTATTTCTCAGAATGTGAATTTATTCGGAATATGAATTAATTGGAAAAGATTTGATGGACGAAAATAATTAACGTTTATATGAATTGTTCTAGTTATTTGCAATATTTCGATATCGAACAATATGAAAACAAAGAAACAAACTGGCAATGTCATTTCGTCAATAACGATATTTTCTGTGTGCGCACTGACATTTCATCAGGTGCACCAACTCCTGAAAACAATACCATGACCTCCTATGTGATTTTATACAAGTAAATGGAGTATATGTGTATGTAATTCACTGGTTTATGTTTCAGGCGAAATTACCAATTGGTACGGATTTTACAACCCCGTGAACATTCTTCATGATGGTTATTATTACTCACATATTTTGGTATTTACTGCTATCACAGTCGTTATCTAGAAGTCCATTGGTGTTTGCACTTTTAACCATTTGAACTAATATAGGAGTTAACTCTCCTTCTAAAGCAAGTAGCCCTTTCGCAAAAGCTGCTGCAGTCATTTGTACTCTTCCCTCGTCAGATGCGTATATTTTGAGATCGTGTCGGAATGTAGAATGTAACCTCAATAGGCCCAATCCTTGGGCACCAGAATATTCTCCTGTGAACGAAGAACTGGATTTTATTTCATATGGTGAAAAAACATGCCTCCTATGACAAAAAACTGTTTATTTCGATAAGATATATATAGGGGTTAGTCAATAGTGCTGGATCTGTCAAAAAGTCTTGGAAATTCTTTGCTAGAATGACTCCAAATTTGACAGGATCGACAGTTTAAGCATGAGCTTAAATTATTTTTTACTCTGCTGGCTGGTATAAAAAGGTGAAACACTGTAACACCTTGTGTTTTAAAATGAGATTGCCCAATTTTTATATCATAATCATAATCTCCATGAAATTCAGAATTGAAAATACCCCACTTATGTGGGATATCATTTATCCGTGGTACATTTTGACGTAGGCTACATTTTTCATGTCTTGAAAACCGTTTGAGATTTTATGATTTTTTTCTTTGAATACCCGAAAAGTTGAAAAAAAAATTTTTCGAACCAATTCCGAAAATACGAATATGGCTCTATAGGACATTTTTAGGAAAAACACAAGATTCAGGATTGAAATTCTAAAGGTGAGATCCAAGTAACAAGACGACTTCTCGTATATTTTTTTAAGGTTCTAGGACTTCCGGTTTTTACGGAAGTGACATCAACTTTCGTTTTTCAAATGGGAAGACCCATTTTTTATTGCATAAATCGATTCTCCATTGAATTCTGAGTCTTTTTTCTCGAGAAAAATCTCTTTAAATGAGTAAATACGAAAAAAAAATCTCAAAATTGAACTCTGTTGAAATACAGTCAAATTCGAAGTTTTTTCATTAAAAATTTTCATTTTTGAGAAGCTCCAGCAAGAAAGGCTGATGCTTCTTTTCAGATAGCGTGATCTTCAGAATATGAAACAGGAAGTAACAAATTCTTTGTCAAAGTTAGAAGTGCCGAAACATCAGAAAATCGTTTTTTTCAAATTGGAACCCCATTTTTTCGAAGCATTTTCGAAATCTTCGTCAAAAAATAATAGGAGCATACGTCCAAGACTTTCATCCCAAAATGAATATTTCTCGAGATATTCAGGAAAAACGATTTTGTCTTCAATTTTCAATCTCATTCCGAATAAGTTTTTTTACTGGAAAATAATTAGCGGTCAAGTGAAATTTTCGGAAATCTCTGTTATCGAGAAAATATTTTCTTATAGTTCAGACGAGTTCAGTTTTTCTTTATTTTTTAAAGCTTAGTATAATAATTTTCGCAAATTCTTAATTCTGGAGAATTTCTTTTTTGTCATGGTAGAGAAATTTGAATTTTCAGTAATGAAATTGTTACATGTTAGGTAAATTATTCTTTCAAAAGCATTAAAAATTATTACAAATTATTTGTTTATGGATTCCTGAGATTTTTTTACGTTTACTTCACTAATTAAGAACTTGATACCAATTGTTGCTCACTTCACCACTAATTATTTTCCAATAGAAAAACACATTCGGAATGAGATTGAAAATTGAAGAAAAAATCGTTTTTCCTGAATATCTCAAGAAATATTCATTTTGGGATAAAAGTCTTGGACGTATGCTCCTATTATTTTTTGACGAAGATTTCGAAAATGCTTCGAAAAAAGGGGGTTCCAATTTGAAAAAAAAAACGATTTTTCGATGTTTCGTCACTTCTTTGACAAAGAATTCGTGACCTCTTGTATCAAATTCTGAAAATCACGATATTGGAAAAGAAGCATCAACCTTTCTTCTCGGAGATTCTCAAAAATGAGAATTTTTAATGAAAAAACCTCGGAGTTGTCTGTATTCTAACAGAGTTCTATTTTGGGATTTTTTTCGTATTTCCCCATTTAAAGAAAATTTTCTCGGGAAAATTCAAACTTTTGGAATCAAAAAGACTCAGAATTCAATGGAAAATCTATTCATGCAATAAAAAATGGGTCTTCCCATTTAAAAAACGAAAGTTGATGTCACTTCCGGAAAAACCGGAAGTCCTAGAATCTTCAAAAAATATACGAGAAGTCGTCTTCTTACTTGAAGCCCACCTTTAGAATTTCAATCCTGAATCTTGTGTCTTTCCTAGAAAAATTCTAAAGAGCCATATTCGTGAATAACCCTATATAAATAATCTGTACCTATTTTACCTTTTGGTGTTTGCGACAGATATTTATTTGAAACATGTTTTCCTAAAGTACAGATAGTCAGATTCCGATGAAAGTACTACATCTCCTAAATTAAAAGAGATAGAAAAATACTGGATAATGAATGTGATAGGCGGTTCACGAAAATACGGTTGGAAAATTGTCAGGGCATCAAATGCAATTCAAATCACAAACATTGCTGCAACTAAAAATAATAATGATGTAGAACATTTTAGTAATGTTTGTGCATGCTCGGTCAGTCATCTGAGTACGAAAATGTTTTAATCAAAAAATAAAAAGCAAAATACCAACCGGCCAGATGTCTACCTTGTCCCCCAGGGTACATGCATCGGAATATGCGTCCCAATTCTTCCGCTTGTATCCTACCAGCTGGAGTCAATTCTCCACCCCATTTCAAGATCAACACCAGGGATGGTTCAGGTGGTTTATCTACTGGAAAGAAGTAAATTAATTGATGTGGCAACTATGGATTAATTTGCTATTCATTCAGAGAGTCAAGCTGCTATTAAAGCACTGAACTCCTATGTCATCCACTCAAGTCGACATGGGAATGCCGGATCAAACTCAATGAGGTAGGCAAGAAAAATAAGGTCTCTTTGATCTGGGTTCCTGGTCATTCGGGAGTCACAGGTAACGAAGAGGCCAATAAACTTGCCAGAATTAAATTAAATTAGGGTGCTTGGAAACCACTCACTGGCCCAGAACTTCTCTGTGGTATAGGAAAATGTACATATAAGAAGGAGTTTCTGGAGAAGGAGAAAACTGAAAGAGAAACACTCTGGCAGAATCTCCCAGGGTTGGATCACTCCAAAAAGTTCCTTCGGAATTTTGAAACTGCAAGATCCAAAAAATATTTGGATCTCAGTAAGAACCAACTACACCTCCTCACTGGCTTTCTTACAGGGCATTGTCGCCTCACAAAGCACATGCTAAGAGTGGGAGTATTGGACACTGACGAGTATAGATTCTGTAGGGAAGAGAAAGAAACTCCTATCCACCTAGTCACAGAATGCTTTGGCATTGTAAGCCAAAGGAAACAATGCTTTGGTCAAGAGACCTGTAGGAGTGAGGAATTAGCCTCGCTGAAGCCTTCCGAGATATTGGATTTCATAAGATCTCTGGGACTGGAAGGCGAGCTGTAAAGCTTTGTCAGGGGGCACAGGTCGCAGTGGACTGTATCCCTTTTTAAACTATTAACTATTAACTTAACTATGGATTAATTTCCAACATCTATAGAGCTTGTGTAAACGGCCTAAACTTTAAATATTTCTTATACTTTGGGGACTGCAAACATTTCTCAAAACATGAAGCAATTTTCGAGAATTTATTTTGGCCTATAACTCGAAAACAAGAGAAGATAAAGGAATGCAGTTATTGGCATTATCAGTTTTTCTAAAAAAGATACCTCTTTCTCTCTTGTTTAAAAAGTTGTAGTTCAGGTATCACCAATTTTGCGCCCACTGTACAAGGTTATACAGGGCGAGTCTTTGACTTGTACAGACAGGGTGTTTCAAAAAAAGGTGATAGATAGAAAATTGAATAATATCAGGGGTTCGTTCAGTAAAAAATTTTCGTAATGCCATCCGTATTCAAGATACAGGGCGTTGAAAAAGAAAAAAATATACACATTTTTTACGATTGTGCCGGAACTACTGGCAACATTGTAATGAAATTATATACGAATATGTTTGGGAAGCCGATACAACTAATGAATGTGTTTTGATGTCTGACTCTCATAGAGGGAGCTAGTTACACGGTTCGAACCAAGTTGTTTTGAACAAAACTTTTTTGATTTACATTCATTGGGCTAAATTTTGAGCGATATTAAACATCGTTCAATTTTACACCAAAAAGGTACTCTTGATGAAACTCTACATTTTCGGAATATTTTCATTTGAAAATTATGAAGTAATAATTGATGCTGGTATAAAGTTATGATGCATGTATTAATTGAACAAAAAAATCACAAGAAAATAAAAAAAAGGAATAATAATAATAAATCAAAGAAGAGTAGGTGTTCAAAATGTCCTCTGTTTTGACAAATACACAATTATATCCTTTTTTCTAAGGAATCCATTAATCTTCTTAAAATTGAACTTTATAAATTTGATATAAAAAAGTTACGTTCAAAACAACTTGGTACGAACCGTGTAACTAGCGCCCTCTATGAGAATCAGACATCAAAACACATTCATTAGATGTATCAGCTTCCAAAACATATTCGTATAAAATTTCATTACAATGTTGCCAGTAGTTTCGGCACAATGGTAAAAATGTGTATATTTTTTTTCTTTTTCAACGCCCTGTATCTTGAGTACGAATGGCGTTACGAAAATTTTTTACTGAACAAACCCCTATTATTTTTAAGTTTTCTATCTATCCTAGAGAGGCGGTCACCATTTTTTGAAACACCTTGTATATTTCTACAAAAGATTCCTCAGGTCAAAAGGAACACCTTTTGTTTTTACCATTTTTTCAGATTCGGCTAGGTTGAAAAGAAACGGGCTGTTGAAAATCCATAAAGAAAAGTATGAATATTTCTATTAATATTCAATAACTCTTCTATTATTCTCCCTTCTGAAGAAATCCATGGATAACTGTTTTATTAAGGGCCGATTCATTCACCTTCCCTGTAAAGTATGAGTCAACTACTTGTCTGATTTACAGATAACCTGTAAGAGATTTTGGGTATATTCATGCTCATTTATACTTTCGGTAGCTACTGAAGAGATACAAGGGAGTGAATGTTTTTAAACGGTTAATAATATTCAATGACAAAGATAAGCTTATACAAAATGATCGTGTGAGAGGGAGAAAACGACTATACATGACAATTTGTGTCGGCCACCAGGAAAGCTGTTAGAAAACGCCGCTAGGCCCAAATGTCTGTATTTCATCCCCATGGTTATGTGTTATCTCTTCTCTCTTCTCTGTCTGACCTAACATACAACTTGAACTACTGCGGACTGCCGTACGAAACCTCCAAATTCAAAGTTTACCAACAAAACTATGAGGTAGGATCCCTCTGATAGACTTTTACTGACAGTTCGGAGTGACCTATAAATTAACCTGCACAGTACCCAAAATTTACAGACGACTTCAATCTACTGGGAGGTGAATATACGTTTAACAAGGACTTTCTTTCCGGTATCACTACCAGACAGTTTACGGGTAGGTGAATAAATCAGCCCTAAATGAAGCAGAATTATTTTTTATCTGACAGAAAAAGTACGAAACGTTCAAACCACTATTAGTCTAAATTATACAAAATAATTACCATCATCTGAACTTGAACCCCTCGGTCTACCCTTCGGTTGATATTTCATTTGCACCTTCCTATTAATTCCTGAGAAATGTCCATACCTTAAAAAAATCAAGTTGAAACTAGCTGAAGTCAAAACATGCTCAACTCACATTTCCAAAACCCCCTTCAACTGTTCCAATTTCCCTTGTTTCTCCTCAATCTCCGGATCGGCTTCATGCTGTTGGATTTCCGCCAACAACGATCGCGCTATATCCAAAATCTCTTGTAACTGTTTCGGTCTTTTCAGCTTCACATGGCCATGTTTGTAACCGTCGTACTTTTCAAATATTTCAAAAAACTTGGGATGTCTCACTTCCACTTTCATCTTCTGCTTTGGCGTTCTATCCCCGTGTCTGATTACTCCGACCACGCATCTGAGCTCCATCATTTTACCAAAGGTGGTGGGTACTATCGGAGGGTCGTCCAGCTGAAACGGGACCGACCACGGAATGTGAAGGGTTGGTGCCAGTTCCCTCAGAATCATATTCCCTAAAATTTTGGCACAGTCGTCGTAATACTTATTGGAATTCTTCACGAAGCTGAAGCCATTCACATCGCACACGAAAGATTTTCCATTTGCTCTAAAATGAAAATCAGAATCTTCAGGAAGCGTTTTCAAATAATTGGTTAGGTTAGGTTAGGTTCTATTAAGTCAGATTATTATGAATAAGACAGCTAATCAAATTACAAAATAAATAAATTGAATTTTGAGATGTTGTTTCAAGTTGAGTTCAGGTTATTAAATAATTGTTCAGTTGTGGTAATTCGTGTTAGGTTATTAAATATTTGAATGAATTCATACCGGAGTAGGTCAAATCCACAAACAGCTTGCTTGAATGCCAAACACACTTTCCTTGATATCAATTTTTCAGCATTATTCAAAATCACAGGATATCTTATTTCTTTGCCCTCTCTATCCCTTTCGACTTTTCCATCTAGAGCTGGTGATTTTCGGGCTTCTGCATGAGCATAATCTGGGCCAACAGTATAAACCTATCCGGGTTAAACGAAAAATTATATTCCAACAAGTTTCGACTGAAACTTTCGACATAAGGTAATTTCTAACAAAATTGAACAGGAGAAACAATTATTCAATTTGGACCAATTTTTAACAAAATAAAATCACAGCTTTCGTTGTTTCAATGAAAAAATTAAATTTCATTGGTAATTTCATAAGGTAATTTCTAACAAAATTGGATAGAAGATAAAAAACCTCATTGATCAGGTGAAACAATGATGCAATTTGAACTTATTGGAAACAAAATGAAATCACAGCTTTCATGGCTTCAATGAAAAAAAATAAATTGCATTGGTAATTTCATGAGGTGAGGTAATTTCGTAAAGATATTTCATAAGGTAATTTCTAACGAAATTGTATGAAAGATGAAAACCTCATTGAACAGGTGAAACAATGACGCAATTTGAACTAATTGTAAACAAAATGAAATCACAGCTTTCATGGTTTCAATAAAAAATCAAATTTCATTGGTAATTTGATATGGTAAGGTATTTTCATAAGGTAATTTTCAACAAAATTGGATAGAAGATGAAAACCTTATTGCACAGTTGAAACAATGATTCAATTTGAATCAATTGTAAACAAAATAAATCCACACCTTTCAAAGCTTCTTTGAAAAAACCCAATTTCATTGGTAATTTCATAAGGTAGTTTCTAACAAAATTGTATGAAACATGGAAACCTCATTGAACAGGTGAAACAATGATGCAATTAGAACTAATTGTAAACAAAATGAAATCACAGCTTTCATGGTTTCAATAAAAAATCAAATTTCATTGGCAATTTGATATGGTAAGGTAATTTTATAAGGTAATTTTCAACAAAATTGGATAGAAGATGAAAACCTTATTGCACAGTTGGAACAATTATGCAATTTGAACCAATAAACAAAATAAAATCACAGCTTTCATAGTTTCAATGAAAAAACCAAATTTCATAAGGTGAGGTAATTTTGTAAGTTTATTTCATTAGGTTATTTCTAATGAAATTGGAAAGAAGATAAAAACCTCATTGAACAGATGAAACAATGATGCTATTTGAACCAATTGTTAACAAAATAAATCCACAGCTTTCAAAGCTTCAATGAAAAAATCAAATTTTATAGGTAATTTCACAAGGTAAGATAATTTCGTAAGGTTATTTCAAAAGGTAATTTTTAACAGAATTGTATAAAAGATGAAAACCTCATTGAACAGATGAATCAATGATGCAATTAGAATCAATTGTGAACAAAATGAAATCACAGCTTGCATGGTATCAATAAAAAATCAAATTTCATTGGTAATTTCATAAGGTAAGGTTATTTCATAAGATAACTTCTAACGAAATTGAATGGAAGATAAAATCCTCATTGAACAGATGTAACAATTATGCAATTCGAACCAATTGTAAACAAAATAAATCCACAGCTTTTAAAGCTTCAATGAAAAAATCTAATTTAATAAGGTAGGGTAATTTTGTAAGGTTATTTCATAAGGTAATTTTAACAAAATTGGACAGAAGATGAATACTCATTGAACAGTTAAAACAATGGAGCAATTTGAACCAATTGTAAACTAAATTAATTAACAGCTTTCATGGCTTCAATGAAAAAACCAAATTTCTTTGGTAATTTTATAAGGTAAGGTAATTTTTAACAAATTTGGAAATAAGAAGAAAACCTCATTGAACAGCTGAAACAATGATACAACTTGAATGAATTGTAAAAAAAAGAAATCACAATGAAAAAACCAAATTTCACAAGGTGTGGTAATTTCGTAAAGTTATCGCAGTTTTCCTTAGGATAAGTGCAGCCTAAAGATGATGCTTCAAAAATTTACAATAAAGAAATTGAATTATTTGGGGCCCAAAAAATTTAGTGGAAATCATTCAGTGCTCACCTTTACATCAGTGCCATCTGTAGGCATAAAATCTTCATAAATATAACTGCCAGTCTTTCGAACTCTAGATTCGGGAGAATAAACACTACTTCTGCTGCCAATCTGAGAATAATAGAAACCCTTAAATTATTTTAGATAATTATATTAATAATTTACACACTTACTCTACAACAATATATTAAATAGGGGATGCAAACTGATAACATCAAATACAGATTAAATACGTATCATGCCCAATAAGAATAAATTACACAGTCATCTACATCTACCAAGAAATTTAGTAATATTCCACAACGAAGACAATATTTTGAAGGGGAAAATGAACAAATTGAAATATAAATAAGAAGGGTTAATTATTCTACAGTTTTATTGAAAATGAATAAGATTAATACACACCTTGCGGAACAAGCGTTGGCTACCTCCACCTGCCGAGGTGGGATAGTAAATGTATATGTTATGATCCTCTGCGGATACAGGTTTTTCAACGAAAGGTTTATTGAACACAACGCCATTTACCTCTACATGATCTTCTGATTCAACTAGTTCATGATCTGAAAAATACTATCCAGATAACATCCTGCATTCATAATGATTATAAAATGGGTTTAAAAAAATTAACAAAATCCAGATTGACACTGTTTCTCTGATCAATCAAGTTTTTATAATATAACACTGTTAAAGTTGATCTCTCGAATTCGGAAGTTGGAGGAAATAATTGAGTGATCATAACCTAAATCATTTGACACTTGAATGGATGTTATGAATGCAATCTGTCAAAATATGAGTATTGTATGTTCTGGCATATTACATTGTGTTGTGATTTTTGAAGCAGATTTATATTAGGCAACTTTTTCGAAAATTGCAAATTAAAACTTACGTTTTGGATCAGGACTATCTCTATCTAACACAGCATATCTAGGTATTTCAATCCCTTCTGATTCCAGTATAGAATACACCTTCCGTCTATCTTGAATGTCATATTGCATATGTAAGTTGTTGATGACATAAGGGTTATGTAATTGGGCATACTGTATAGCTTTATCCAGAGGAAAACCTTTTGAATGAAATGATATGAGACAGTCACAAACTGGCCATTCTTCAACAGCTTTCTGTAATAAAATTGATAAATAGAATAAATAGTGAACAACTTACAACGAAACTCGAATAATACTTTGCCGAAGACACCAATAACTAACAAGTGTATGTTGGTGTATTTTTCACCTTTTCACAACTTACATTTAGAATAACATCCTCTGGGAAAACCGTAACTTTTATGTACTCGAACTCTTGCAGCCTGGTGAGTATTTCTTTCATCGGCTTACTCTGGGACTTTTTGGACATTGCACAAACGCCCACAATAACAACTTTCTCCCCATCGTCTAAGCTGGGGCCCCCTAGGGATGTATCGCTGGAATCGCAAAGCTCTATGTCACCCTGAAAATGACGATAAAAAAATTATTATTTCAGAGAAAAAAAAGGTTTAGGTATGTTGAGAATTATTTAGGTGAATATACATTTCAATTAAACAGAAACGAGGTCGATTGTAATGGAAGTATCAATAGCCAATTATTTGTTATTTACCACACTATTTTTCCTCAAGGAATAATTCAAATAGGTATTTCTGTTGTACGCGAACATTTTTGAAACGATTAAAATAAATAACAGAAAAAAAGTATATTTAAGGTATCAGTCAGTTCTCTATTATTCAAAATGGAAACAGAAGGCGGAAACTGTAAAAAGAAAATACAAGATAGTAAATCTACATGTGTTATTTTTTATATTTTACCTCTAATATTGGACCTACTTTCTTTATTTTACTCTCAGTTTTCAAAGAACACATATTAGAAGGTAACTTCATTGCGTCAGTGAATGAAGAAATTTCACATAAAATATATTTTTTTTTTTGGATTTTTGTAGGTACTCAAACTTTTATTCCATCGATCTCATTGGGAGTTTCGTCAATTTCAAAATGGTATTGAAGTAGTGCGTCCTATGCTAATTTTTGGAATTACATTCAATTCAAATTGTCCATTGTTTGTGAATATGTCTAAAACATTTATAATAATAATTATAAAATAGTACCTATCTTCGTGAAATTTCTCTACTATAATGGAAACTGTAGGTACAAAATTCTGACTTCTTACTGCAGATGTTTTTTTAAATAATATGTATTTAATAGTAGGCCTATCATCTTTATTTTACGTTTATTAAGAACTTGAATAATGAGCACAGAATATATACATAAATATTTTTTGCATCCGGATTTTTTTTAATTATGTTGTTGATTGTACGAACAGAAAGTAGAATACTCAGATTTCATTTATTCCTATATTTATGGCAATTAATTTGTTAATTTCTACATTTTGGCGTATCTTACGATGATTTGAGGATTTATACTATTTAAAATTCGTGAATCGCATCTGAAAAAATTTATTAAGGTTAACTGCACAATTTTATACAGGTGAGTTTTTGACTTGTACATCTATTTTAAAAATAGATAGATTGAGGCCAGAAGAAATACTTTTTTCGTATAAAAATTCGGCCTAGACAAAAAGATATAGCTATTAAAAACTTTCGTAATGAAAAAATTTAAACATTTGAGTGGAATTTTGTGGTCGTAGAAGATTCATCACTTCAATCAAATATTATACTCCTGAAATGATTTATGGATTTTCAACAGCCTGTACCTATATTTTCAATCGAGATGAATAGGAAAAAGTAGTAAACACAAGGATTCTTTTGACATCAGGACTCATCCTGTATACTGTAAATTGTTACAAAAAAGGTAGAAAATGCTAAGTAACAATATACTTTGCAACAGTTGAAACTAAACGTCCACATTCTTATTTTATTGCCTTGTACTGGATATTGAAGAACTTATTAAATGTTCAAAAAAATAATGGTAAGAATGATAATATTGATTATTTCAGCTAGTCAATAAATCCTTGAATTTTCAAATGATACTGGAAAAAATGGGGAGACTGTTTTGTTTGATCTAATTCATTTCAATATATCGACTTCTAAAATTTTAAAAACTACAATTTTTTTTTAAAACGCGTCAGTGAATGAACCTTCATTAAAAATATATGAGTACATATTCGAATTTTCAATCGAGCTGAATAGGAATAAATAATAAACACAAAAAGTGATTCTTTTGTCCTCAGGACTCACCCTGTATACTGTAAATTGTTACAAAGAGAATGCTAAGTAACAATATCCTTTGCAACTGTTGAATCTGAACGTCCACATTCTTATTTTATTGCCTTGTACTAGGTAATGAAGAACTTATTAAATGTTCAAAAAAATAATGGTAAGAATAATAATATTAATTATTACAGGTAGTCGATGAATCCTTGAATTTTCAAATGATACTGGAAAAAATGTAGCGTTTTGTTTCATCTAATTCATTCAAATATAATCGACTTCTAAAATTTTCCAAACTACAAATTTTTTAATATTACTTCAGTGAATGAACCTCCATTAAAAATATGTAAGTACATATTCGAATTTCGCAGTTAGCTTACCATAATTCACAACCACAAAATTAAGGAATTCCTCGAATTCTTTATCAAGACGTTCGACCAAAATTGTTGTTTAGAGATAAAACTCGAAATAGTCGAAGCGTCGTTATATTTTTCGTGTTCAAATTGAATTGAGAGGGTCAACAAATTTCTGGCAACGGAAGAGAGCTGTGATAAGCAGTTCGAACATCCAAAATGTCAGTAGGAATTGAATTTGAGACAGTAGTAATATCAGAGTATCGATATAAGAGATACGATTTGTTGAACATGAAAGAAATAGGAGAAAATCTAATCAGAATAGTGTTCAACTAATAGAACTACGTATTTTGTTATTAGACTTCCTAGAAAGTTTTGGCATTTATACTTAGTAAAAGCTCTCAACGTTCTTATTAATAATTCGCAAATGATGAGAACAAGGAAATGAAAACGATCGAAAAAATTATTAGCATCAAAATCCACACAATGAAATCAGACTTGAAAAAGGAAAAACAACTCATCATTTTATAAAACTGAAAATTCTAGAACACTACATTTAAAAAGAACCTGGTCTTCCGATGAAAGGCACTGTTTTTGTTTAGCCTCCGCTTGAAACATCTTGGAAATTGTACATTGACGTTGATAGAAGTTACATCATAATATTATGTATGTTGTAGATGTTGTTTAAAATAGTAACCGATTCGATCGAGAGCAGTTGGATTGCATCAATAAGTTTTTTTGTGAATTTGCTATGATATTATTCGGTGTGAGTTGTTTGTGGAGTCGAATTAAAGATTAAAAAAAATGGAAAAACGCACTTTCTTGAAAGTGGTGTTTTCAAATATAGACATGGTAAAAATATAAATATTCTTATCCCATGATAAACTCTTCTATTAAAGTAAATATAATTCATGCAGAATTAGAAATTTATTTTTTGCATTATTGTGTGAAATTGAAGGAATGGAACAAAAGCTTTAAACCATACATTTCAAGAATATTCAAGAAATAAAAGCAAATAAAAAAAATATTAGGTCGCTTCGTCAAGTTTTATCTCTAAATATCAATTTTCTTGATAAAGAATTCGAGGAATTCCTTAATTTTATTACTGTGAATTATGGTAAGCAAACTACGAAATTTGAACAAGTATTGACACTTTTTAATGGAGATTCTTTAATCGATGCAGCATGAAAAAATACAAAAAGCTTGAATTCTAGTTTTCAAAGTTATATTAGTCGATATATTGATTTAGATTAGATCAAGAAAAAAACTCTCCCCATTTTTTCCAGTAACTTTCGAAAATTCAAGGTCTCATTGACTAGCTGAAATAATTAATTTGATTTTCCTAACCTTTTTTTTACATTTAGTAGGTTTTCTATTATCCGGTAGAAGGCAATAAGATAAGAATGTGGACGTTCAGATTCGACTGTTGAAAAGGATATTGTTACTACGCATTTTCTTTTCTAATTGTAACAATTTACGGTATGGAAAAGTGTGAAAATTGTATTGAACTGTATTGAATTATTGCCTGAATTAAATTGGGGAGTTGAACTATATTGAAGTACATTTTTTCAATGAAATTAACTACTCAATTCATTACACAAATGAAGGAATAATTGAGATCTGAGTACTCTATTTTTAGTTCATACAATCAACAATTGAATTAAAAAACATTCATCTGAAAATTTTCGGAAAAATTGAAATGTCGGGAATCTTCTATGAGAATTCTCCTGAAATATGATGGAACCACAGTAGAATTAAAATATTGCTTAGTGTCCTCCAAGATTTAATAATGGAAATATTATTGTGGGAATAGGACAATTACAATATGTCAGAGTGTCTAATACATATATTTGGCGACGTTTCGCAAATTCACATTTGCTTCCTCAGGCCTCAATATGTTAAAAATCACAAATACCGACCATATAATGTAGAAAAATTTAAAATGTGAGTCAATCAAGGAAAATGACACATGTACACATGTACACATGTGTCATTTTCCTTGATTGACTCACATTTTAAATTTTTCTACATTATATGGTCGGTATTTGTGATTTTTAACATATTGAGGCCTGAGGAAGCAAATGTGAATTTGCGAAACGTCGCCAAATATATGTATTAGACACTCTGACATATTGTAATTGTCCTATTCCCACAATAATATTTCCATTACCACAGTAGAATTTTTTTATTGAAGTTAAAGGACGTCTCAATGTGTTCACAATGAATTTTCGATAAAACCTTAAGATATCCTCTAGTCATCAGTAATTTCATGAAAATCTGGACAAACGATCGAATTCAAACATATCTCTGAAGATTTTTCAGAAAAATGTATGAAAATTTCGAAATACATAGAGAAAACCATTTTGCAGAATGTGTTTTTTCGTTATTCTATTTGTCACGTTATAATTTTTTTGGATAAATCATCGAGAAGGAACAGAATACTTGATAATTTATTCAAAAAAATTAAGAGAGACAAATAAAAACATGGGAATTCTATTGTTCGTCTCAGAGGCGTGCTAAGGATTTAGTCTTGGGGGGGTTGGAATGAAAAATATATAAAGGATTAAGACTTCAATATAAGTAATTAATTCCGGATATGTATCAATGATAATCGTAAGAAAATTCAAGAATATTATCAATGCAAAATTTTCAAATTCTTATTTCTCTTACTTATTTCAACTCAATTCATACATGAAAAAAAAAATTTCAGATTAATTACTCTAATTTTCTCGTTTCCTCAATAATCAATAACTTCTTTAATCTCTTCAAGATATTATCTATGAATATTGTAGTAGAAGATCCGAACATACATCGACCTTCACCGAGCTGATAATGAAATGAAACCCATTTTACAATAAATTTCACTTGTTAGAAAATATATTAAAAATTGGTTACCTGAAAAAATTCTGGACAGGATATTTTTAATTATTTTTTGAAAAATGTTTTTTCATAACATTTTGCAACATAGATATGCAGACATAGGGTTGCCTATTATTCACCTGGACGAAGTATTGGGTTGCCAGGTTTAAACAGGTAGGCATGTCGAAATCAGTTACTTTCACTTGTGTGATAATAGAAAAAATTTTATATCAGCATAATTGCGTGACATTTTCTAAATCTCGATTCATTAAAATTGAATAAAATGCAACAAAACATCAATGTTGAAAAAAATTATAGCAATAAGTGCATACCAAAATGTCGAATCATTAAAAATAAAATAAAATTCAAGCCTGTATAGATCTGTGTTTATAGGAGAAACTTTGTACCATGCCAATTAAAAAAAATAAATAATCGGACCAAGATAGCTAGAATCAATATGGTTTCCATTTGTAAAAATTTTTTTTAGCTCAGATATTTGAAGCTTTACGAAAATTTCGAGAGCATCTATAAAAAATACTGAAAAAACTGCCCTGAAGTTGTTTTTATTTCGGGAAGTATAGCCAATTTTAATAATTGGCGACTTGCGGTGTTCAACAATTTATGTACGAGATTAATTTCCATCTTTTTATTTCACTTTAGGAGATGTAGTACTAAATGATATAAATCTGTCTACCCTGTACAACAACAAAATCATATGATTGGATGGTTTCCTACACTACAATTCTTCAAATAATGAATTATAAGTGATTATTCCAAAAAGCTTTCATCAAAATGAATACAAAGAATGTATCTAATATACAAATTGACTATAACAATACCCCTGAGGATAGAGAATCATCCATATCGCAATCATCGTATTCCAAATCCATCCTATAGGTACTACTGATAACCAGAAAACACACTGATGACTAGACTTATCTAAGCGGAGAGGAGAATCTGATTAAATCTCATTATAATAATATTTGATTTAGAAGTTGTTACATAACGATCGCTCTCTTATATTGGACGATGTGGGTGCACTAAAATTGATATTTCGTTGGTTCGCAAACAAACGACCAATATGTAAATTGATACAGCCCATCTTCTAATTATACGGATATTTACCGAAAGATGTAACAACGAGATCGAATCTATTGTGACTGGATATTTATACAGAGTAACTGGTGACGTAAGGGATAACGGCTCGGTGGTGATTAATAACTTCAAACTTAATTAGGATAGAGGGTTTAAGCTCCCCATAAGGATATTGGTTTCAGATATATACGGCAATTTCTGAAAAATGCTCGAGCTATGTTCTCCCGTATCTTCGTTAATATAGCAATATTTGCGTTGATATTTCACAGGATGGTTACTATAATCCATTCACTTATATACAGGGTGTACCGAGTTCGACGGCCTATTAGGCGTTTCTGGACAACTGGACCTATTTGAAATCTGAAAATTGGGATTATGTTATTGTTTGATATTATTTACCGATCTAAAATATTCTTGGAGCCTGATAACTTTCAGTTATACAGGGAGTGGAAAAAAATTTTTCAAAAACTTTTGTTTTCGAATTTGATAGAGTATGCAATTCTGAATACATTCGTACTCAAATCGTTGCATTCGTCAAAATACTTTCCAAAATATCGAGAAAAAACTGAAGGCAAAAGGAAGATGAGAGAATTTGGTATTATGTTTGTTATTCCTAACCCAGATATCGTAAGCACAAACAGTTTTCACAATTTTGAAGGCGAAGACTGTGGAAATATTGTACATTTTCAGAATTCTGAAAAACCTTTCACAGGTGTTCCAAATGTTGGTTCAAAAATTGGGATCGAGATTGGCCCATAACTTTCGTTTTTCAAATTAGAACCCTATTTTTTCATGATTGCGTTGGATTCTGCAAAGAAAAATGATGATATATTCCAACACGTTGATGCTCCTAAAATTAATAATTCTTGAGTTATTTAGGATTTTCTGATTTTATGTCGTACGTAGCGTCAAATTCATGAAATCTGTTCCATATCAACAATGATAAATTCAGAAAAGAGGTAGTCACTAGTGACTTATTTTAATAATTTATCTTCTATGACCAAGGTCATTGTTGATATGAAACATATTTCATGAATTTGACGCTACGTACGACATGAAATCAGAAAATCCTGAATAACTCAAGAATTATTAATTTTAGGAGATTAACATTTTGGAACATTTTTGAAACATAGATGAATTCAAAATAGTAATCATCGAAATGAATACCAATGACGCAATTGGATGTCACCACCTTAGTACTTTGTAATATTTTACTCATTACTATACAACCAATTGCTTCAAATTTCGAAGTTTTTTATGAAGATTTTGTCCTGAGATGTACGGGATACTGATGAGGCCCAACAAGGCCGAAACCGGTATATCTCTCATCTCAGTGATAAAATCTAATATCATTTCTCCAACCTCATGATGAGAGATCTCTGAGCCTGGGAATTGAAAATGGTATTCATTTCGATGATTACTATTTTGAATTCATCTATGTTTCAAAAATGTTCTCGATGTGGCCTCCGTAAAGGCAAAGAATTTTCTTTTTCTTATTTTGGAACATTATCATCATTCCCCATTTATTATCATAATTTTGCTTCGCACAATCCAACGCAATCATAAGAAAATAGGGTTCTAATTTGAAAAACGAAAGTTATGGGCCAATCTTGATCCAAATTTTCGAACCAACATTTGGAACACCTTGTGACGGGTTTTTCGAAATTCTGAGAATGTACAATATTTCCAAAGTCTTCGCCTTCAAAAATGTAATTTTTTCCAACGAATATATATCTACACAGAGTGTCCCCATTAGAAGATTATGTAGAAAAATCATTCGACCACTTCAAATTTTATTTGCAGATATAGGAGAAGTCTTCATTCATGATATATTTTCAAATATCAATGACTTCTGCTTTCACCGAAAATGGAAACTTTTTTATTTCTAATGGAACACCCTGTATATTATCACTTTTCGGATATATCACTGAATGCCACATTCATTTTATGTTTCATTTCCTATGGCCATCTAGATCCGTTTACGAGGTATTCAATGTTTTTTGAAAAAAAAATAAAAATTGAGGCTTGTAGAAGACGGTGAATTCAACGAAGGCGCAACGCATTTTGTCAGATCTGTTTTTGAAAAGGGTTACCGTAAGTGGAACTGTAAGGTACGAGCATAATATTGTATGTGAGGTATTGAATATAATAAATGTACGCCCTTTCATGAGAATCTCTTTGACTTTTTTCAGAAATGTATATAGGGATAAAGAGAACCCTTGAAAAACTCCATTTATTTTTTCCTTACGAATTGATATTTGAGTGAAAAAATTCTGTTTTCATTTGAAAAGATCGAATTTTTGGCTATTTTCGAATTCTAACTTTGAGACTCTGATTATACCTTCCAGTATATCAAAACTATATGTTCTTTACAAAGTGATGCTGAATATCTTTTCGGTAACCCATTTAAAAAAAATCAGATCTGAGATAATGTATTTCGCTTTCATTGGATCTACAAGCCTCAATTTTTCAAAATAAAGGAATAGGTAATTCGAAAACGGCTCTAGATGACCATAGGAAACAATATAAAATGAATGTGTCATTTGGAGATATATCCAAAAAAGTCATAATATATAGGATGTTCCATAAGAAATAAAAAAGTTGATACCATTTCCGGTGAGGGGCGAAGTTTTTCATATTTAAAAATATATCATAAATGAATGTAAACTTGGCTTATATCTTCACACAAAATTTTTGATCGAAATATAATTTTTCTCCATAAACTTCAAAGGGACACTCCCGGCGGGACACCTGTATAATTCGATATCATCGGGCCAATTTGATGTATAACTTGTAAAATAAAGAAAGGTAAAAGAATTGCCACTAAAAATACCCTTTGCCCCCCCAAAATGATATGCTTATGTTTGACATAAAAAAAATGGACTCATACCATTCAGTCAGTATTCTTGATATTAGCCAATGTATAAAATGTTCAACATTTTGGAGATATGTAACAAAAAGTTACTCGTTGAAAATGTTTAATTTATTTTCATTAAATTTTTTTGTTAATCATAATAAGTATTGTCAATTTGTTAGTTTCATTTCATAAATGGATCAAAAAATTTGAAATGGTTGAGGTGTTCTGGGGGGGGGGGGGATTAAACCTGACATCACTGTCAAAAATTCAGCGGTCGAGTTATAATACCAGACCAAGAATCCTCTGAAGATGCCTACCGCAGATGAAGGCGGAACGTTAGGTTAAATAGTTCCTAATGAACCACGAATAATAAGCCCGGAAGACTCCATCAATGTCATTATATCCGGTCCTGAAAGCCTTAAACAATATATTAAGAACTTACCTTGATTTTGATTCAATGAAAATGACTACCAGTTTCTTTCCCAACAAATTGTGATAAAACTACAATAACTTTTTTCGAGGGCGTTGTCTATATAACTTAAAACTGTATAAATTTCAACTAAACCTCCCCCTTTGTTATAACTCCACTTCAGAAAAACATTGGTATTTACTTCTTGTATACCGGGTGTCCCAGTATACCTGTGTATCTGTTATCCCAGACATTTCGGAAAAAAATTTATATACAGGGTGCTTTTATTTGAAATAAAAAAGTCAGAGTCACTTCCGGTCATACCAGAAGTGATTCGCAATTTTTGTTTTCCTCAAATGAAGGTTCCTTGAGAAGAACATGAAATTTTTATCTCCCAAAATAGCTGAGCTAATCCATTGGAACAGGTATACTGGGACACGTGGTTTAAATTGTAAATATTAATTGCAACTTTCATATAGAATTTGAAAATAACTACTCTCAAATTGGTGCATTTTACAAGATAAACCTTCAAGATGTTTTGAAGAGACAAGGCAGCAAAACCTACACATAAAAAGCAGGAATAATTATATCAGTTGAATTATAAAAAATACAACCACCTTACAGATGTGTTTGCGAAGTATTTTTAAATTCCACAAATTTCTTTCAGAAATATATTCCAATGCCTCATTTATATAGACTTGTCATCTTGGTATAATACCTAACAGATGATCAATCAAGGCATTTATGTTATACTCTCCAGGACCTCTTCATTATAATTAATAATATCAATTAATTCAAGATTACCTTAACTAAAACTGTCACCATCGAAATGAACCTCTAATAAACCACCTGCATTTCATGTTTCATCTAAACCCTTGACGAACAGCAATTTCAGATGACATTACTAAAATTTGTCATTCACATCAAAATTGAAATGACAACTTAACATCTCAGCTCCCTCATGCCCCAAGAAGAGTGCAGTTGCGTTGAAGACGATCAACTAACAACACTCCTGAATAAACTGCATAAATTGGCTTTAGCAATAGATGGTCCCTGGCTAGTCTTTGTTTTCATTGCTGCTGTCTTGAAATACACATGCCTCCTTGCGTTGCAGATATTCTAGTAAGTTCTTGCATGTTTTTATTAATTTAACGATGAAGAGTTTGCAATTCAAATGTTAAAAACTTGCAAACAAATACTAAACAATACTAAGATGTTTATTTTTAATTTACATTGATTTGAAGTAACAAATTGAATATAATTCATTTCCAGCATATGAGACGACGATCATATCGGCAGTAAAGCAATCATGGGAAGTGCAGATAACAAATTTTCATTTGCAACTTACCGCTCCAACGTAAAATTGTGTTGGCCTACCAGAATGTCGTAAGCCTTGATAACCATGTTCCAATTCAGTATAAGACATGACAAGATCACAGGGAGACACTTCTATAATAAGAAAAATAATGCTGTACATAAAATCAACAAGTTGTACGAAGTTTAACTCAAAAAAAGATATAATTTGCTCTTCTTGGTTCAAAGACTATGCTTACCTTATCAGATCATTCATTGATTTTTAGAGAATTCATTTGAAACTACACGGAATTAATAATAGAAATTGAATTAAGAAGTATAACTTGGTGAGAAAAACTTTATTTTATTTAGGAAAGGCTCTGAAAATTAAAGATAATTGGTAAATTTAATTAAATCTTTCTTTGTTTTCAAACAGAAATTCTGCAACGACTGCAAAGTGCAACTGCAACCTGCAACACCATAAAATAAATTGAGACTTGTGACAGTTTGTCTTTGCCATTGAAGAAGAAGATCGCATTTTTAACCAGATCCTATGGTTCTACCTTTTAACCACCTGTGTGAAGATAGCTGCCAGCACATAGCTGCCAGCAATCCCGAAGATACCCGAATCGCCGGATGGGATCAGTGGCGTGCATTATTATCGTTGCGCCGCAGAATATGGATTATGAACTTATATTTTGAACATAAATCGAAATATTGCCTAAATGGCATTTGATCAATTGAGAACAATTCAGTTTTGATATTCAGAATTGAATGACATCAAAATAAAAAGAAGATGAAGTGGATTATAATACGCCTTGTCAGCAAACACTTTAGGTGGAATATTGTACTTTTTTCGATGAAGAAACTTATGAGAGAATCTTGAGGGGCATTATAAAATTAAAATGCAAAGGATAAATCAACTTGCTCTGCATAAGATCCCCCTATTCATCACCATTTCCGCGAATAGCGAATTTCGCTTCTAAGTTGCCCTTATTTGAGAGAATATTTCTCGTTTGTTACTTATTTTCAGAATGAAAATTTATATGAGAATAGTGGGGGACATCCAAAACTGATCATGCGATAGAAAAATCTACTTGCTCGAAATACGGCTCCCTACATTCCACAAGTTTCGCGTGAAAATTAACCTTTTTTGAGATCATATATCTCCTCATTCTTCGGGATTTCGGTATATTAATTCATATGAGAACTTTCGAGGACATCCCAAAATTGACCTGCAATGAAAAAATTCACTTGCTCTAAATATGTTACCTTCCATTCAACACCTTTTACGAAAAGTGAATTTCGCGTCTGAGTTAACCTTTTTCGAGATTATATATCTGTTTATTCTTCGGGTTTTCGATATGAAAATTTATACGAGAATGTTCAAGGACATCCCAAAATTGAAATGCAATGAAAAAATCTACTTGCTCTAAATATGGTCCCCTCCATTCAACACCTTTTACGAAAGGTGAATTTCGCGTCTGAGTTAACCTATTTTGAGATTATATATTTCTTTATTCTTCGGGTTTTCGATATGAAAATTTATATGAGAATGTTCAAGGACATCCCAAAATTGAAATGCAATAAAAAAATCTACTTGCTCTCAATATGGTCCCCTCCATTCAACACCTTTTACGATAGGTGAATTTCGAGTCTGAGTTAACCTATTTTGAGATTATATATTTCTTTATTCGTCGGGTTTTCGATATGGAAATTTATATGGAAATATTCAAGGACATCCTAAAATTGACATGCGATAAAAAAATCTACTTGCTCTAAATACAGTCCCCCCGATTCAACACCTTTTACGAATTGTGAATTTCGCGTCTGAGTTAACCTTTTTTGAGATTATATATCTGTTTATTCTTCGGGTTTTCGATATGAAAATTTATACGAGAATGTTCAAGGACATCCCAAAATTGAAATGCAATGAAAAAATCTACTTGCTCTAAATATGGTCCCCTCCATTCAACACCTTTTACGAAAGGTGAATTTCGCGTCTGAGTTACCCATTTTTGAGACCACGTATCTCTTTATTCTTCGGGTTTTCGATATCGAAATTTATATGGAAATGTTCAGGGACATCCCAAAATTGACATGCCATGAAAAAATCTACTTGCTCTGAATACGGTCCCCCCTATTCAACACCTTTTTCGAATGGTCAATATATCTACTAAGTTACCCATTTTTGAGACCATGTATCTCTTTATTCTTCGGGTTTTCGATATGGAAATTTATATGAGAATGTTCAAGGGCATCCTAAAATTGAAATGCAATAAAAAAATCTACTTGCTCTCAATATGGTCCCCTCCATTCAACACCTTTTACGAAAGGTGAATTTCGAGTCTGAGTTAACCTATTTTGAGATTATATATTTCTTTATTCTTCGGGTTTTCGATATGAAAATTTATATAGAAATGTTCGGAGACATCCCAAAATTGACATGCAATGGAAAAATCTACTTGCTCTAAATACGGTCCCCCCTATTCAACACCTTTTACGAATGGTCAATATATCTACTAAGTTACCCATTTTTGAGACCATGTATCTCTTTATTCTTCGGGTTTTCGATATGGAAATTTACATGGAAAGGTTCACGGACATTCCAAAATTGACATGCAACTGAAAAATCTACTTGCTCTAAATACGAACCACCCTATTCAACACCTTTTACGAAAGGTGAATTTCGCGTCTAAGTTACCCATTTTTGAGACCACGTATCTCTTTATTCTTCGGGTTTTCGATATAGAAATTTATATCAAAATGTTCAAGGACATCCCAAAATTGACATGCAATGGAAAAATTTACTTGCTCTAAATACGGACCACCCTATTCAACACCTTTTACGAAAGGTGAATTTCGCGTCTAAGTTAACCTTTTTTGAGACCACATATCTCTTTATTCTTCGGGTTTTCTATATGAAAATTTATATAGAAATGTTCGGAGACATACCAAAATTGACATGCAATAAAAAAATCTACTTGCTCTAAATATGGTCCCCCCTATTCAACACCTTTTACGAATGGTCAATATATCTACTAAGTTACCCATTTTTGAGACCATGTTTCTCTTTATTCTTCGGGTTTTCGATATGGAAATTTATATGAGAATGTTCAATAACATCCCAAAATTGACATGCAATGGAAAAATTTACTTGCTCTAAATACGGTCCCCCCTATTCAACACCTTTTACGAATGGTGAATTTCGCGTCTAAGTTACCCATTTTTGAGACCACGTATCTCTTTATTCTTCGGGTTTTCTATATGAAAATTTATATAGAAATGTTCGGAGACATCCCAAAATTGACATGCAATGGAAAAATCTACTTGCTCTAAATATGGTCCCCTCCATTCAACACCTTTTACGAATGGTGAATTTCGCGTCTAAGTTACCCATTTTTGAGACCACGTATCTCTTTATTCTTCGGGTTTTCGATATAGGAATTTATATGAAAATGTTCAAGGACATCCCAAAATTGACATGCAATGGAAAAATTTACTTGCTCTAAATACGGACCACCCTATTCAACACCTTTTACGAAAGGTGAATTTCGCGTCTAAGTTAACCTTTTTTGAGACCACATATCTCTTCATTCTTCGGGTTTTCTATATGAAAATTTATATAGAAATGTTTGGAGACATACCAAAATTGACATGCAATAAAAAAATCTACTTGCTCTAAATATGGTCCCCCCTATTCAACACCTTTTACGAATGGTCAATATATCTACTAAGTTACCCATTTTTGAGACCATTTTTCTCTTTATTCTTCGGGTTTTCGATATGGAAATTTATATGAGAATGTTCAATAACATCCCAAAATTGACATGCAATGGAAAAATTTACTTGCTCTAAATACGGTCCCCCCTATTCAACACCTTTTACGAATGGTGAATTTCGCGTCTAAGTTACCCATTTTTGAGACCACGTATCTCTTTATTCTTCGGGTTTTCTATATGAAAATTTATATAGAAATGTTCGGAGACATCCCAAAATTGACATGCAATGGAAAAATCTACTTGCTCTAAATATGGTCCCCTCCATTCAACACCTTTTACGAATGGTGAATTTCGCGTCTAAGTTACCCATTTTTGAGACCACGTATCTCTTTATTCTTCGGGTTTTCGATATAGGAATTTATATGAAAATGTTCAAGGACATCCCAAAATTGACATGCAATGGAAAAATTTACTTGCTCTAAATACGGACCACCCTATTCAACACCTTTTACGAAAGGTGAATTTCGCGTCTAAGTTAACCTTTTTTGAGACCACATATCTCTTCATTCTTCGGGTTTTCTATATGAAAATTTATATAGAAATGTTTGGAGACATACCAAAATTGACATGCAATAAAAAAATCTACTTGCTCTAAATATGGTCCCCCCTATTCAACACCTTTTACGAATGGTCAATATATCTACTAAGTTACCCATTTTTGAGACCATTTTTCTCTTTATTCTTCGGGTTTTCGATATGGAAATTTATATGAGAATGTTCAATAACATCCCAAAATTGACATGCAATGGAAAAATTTACTTGCTCTAAATACGGTCCCCCCTATTCAACACCTTTTACGAATGGTGAATTTCGCGTCTAAGTTACCCATTTTTGAGACCACGTATCTCTTTATTCTTCGGGTTTTCTATATGAAAATGTATATAGAAATGTTCGGAGACATCCCAAAATTGACATGCAATGGAAAAATCTACTTGCTCTAAATACGGTCTCCCCTATTCAACACCTTTTACGAATGGTGAATTTCGCGTCTAAGTTACCCATTTTTGAGACCACGTATCTCTTTATTTTTCAGGTTTTCGATATGAAAATTTATACGAGAATGTTCAAAGACATACCAAAATTGAAATGCAATAAAAAAATCTACTTGCTCTCAATACGGTCCCCTCCATTCAACACCTTTTACGATAGGTGAATTTCGAGTCTGAGTTAACCTATTTTGAGATTATATATTTCTTTATTCGTCGGGTTTTCGATATGGAAATTTATATGGAAATATTCAAGGACATCCTAAAATTGACATGCGATAAAAAAATCTACTTGCTCTAAATACAGTCCCCCCTATTCAACACCTTTTACGAATTGTGAATTTCGCGTCTGAGTTAACCTTTTTTGAGATTATATATCTGTTTATTCTTCGGGTTTTCGATATGAAAATTTATACGAGAATGTTCAAGGACATCCCAAAATTGAAATGCAATGAAAAAATCTACTTGCTCTAAATATGGTCCCCTCCATTCAACACCTTTTACGAAAGGTGAATTTCGCGTCTGAGTTACCCATTTTTGAGACCACGTATCTCTTTATTCTTCGGGTTTTCGATATCGAAATTTATATGGAAATGTTCAGGGACATCCCAAAATTGACATGCCATGAAAAAATCTACTTGCTCTGAATACGGTCCCCCCTATTCAACACCTTTTTCGAATGGTCAATATATCTACTAAGTTACCCATTTTTGAGACCATGTATCTCTTTATTCTTCGGGTTTTCGATATGGAAATTTATATGAGAATGTTCAAGGGCATCCTAAAATTGAAATGCAATAAAAAAATCTACTTGCTCTCAATATGGTCCCCTCCATTCAACACCTTTTACGAAAGGTGAATTTCGAGTCTGAGTTAACCTATTTTGAGATTATATATTTCTTTATTCTTCGGGTTTTCGATATGAAAATTTATATAGAAATGTTCGGAGACATCCCAAAATTGACATGCAATGAAAAAATCTACTTGCTCTGAATACGGTCCCCCCTATTCAACACCTTTTTCGAATGGTCAATATATCTACTAAGTTACCCATTTTTGAGACCATGTATCTCTTTATTCTTCGGGTTTTCGATATGGAAATTTATATGAGAATGTTCAAGGGCATCCTAAAATTGAAATGCAATAAAAAAATTCACTTGCTCTAAATATGTTACCTTCCATTCAACACCTTTTACGAAAAGTGAATTTCGCGTCTGAGTTAACCTTTTTCGAGATTATATATCTGTTTATTCTTCGGGTTTTCGATATGAAAATTTATACGAGAATGTTCAAGGACATCCCAAAATTGAAATGCAATGAAAAAATCTACTTGCTCTAAATATGGTCCCCTCCATTCAACACCTTTTACGAAAGGTGAATTTCGCGTCTGAGTTAACCTATTTTGAGATTATATATTTCTTTATTCTTCGGGTTTTCGATATGAAAATTTATATGAGAATGTTCAAGGACATCCCAAAATTGAAATGCAATAAAAAAATCTACTTGCTCTCAATATGGTCCCCTCCATTCAACACCTTTTACGATAGGTGAATTTCGAGTCTGAGTTAACCTATTTTGAGATTATATATTTCTTTATTCGTCGGGTTTTCGATATGGAAATTTATATGGAAATATTCAAGGTTTTCGATATGAAAATTTATATAGAAATGTTCGGAGACATCCCAAAATTGACATGCAATGGAAAAATCTACTTGCTCTAAATACGGTCCCCCCTATTCAACACCTTTTACAAATCGTCGGCTTACTATGAAAAATGCATATGTCCAAAATGAGTAATTTTGCAGGAGAGACTAAAAACTGCATTTACGGTTGAACTTTGAACAAATCACATTTTTCTCTAATTGGATGGAGTTTTTAACTCAAAATAATGTTGATACCTTTGATTTTAAGAATTATTGTAAAAGTACAGTGTGATGAGGGACTTATGCATTTTTCAAACTTCAATTGTGAACAAAGATGGACTTATGCAAATTGAAGAAAACACTTATCGTATGAAAGGAACTTTTATTTCATAAAAAAAATTTAATAACAACGAAAAATCTTTTAAATAAACAAAAAATTTATTCATGCTTCAAATTATCGTAAAAAGGATGGTAGTCTGCCTCCATCGTTTTCTTCAAAAACATCAAATTGTCAAATTTTTCCTTTTTGATTTTTGAGGATTCCTTATAAAGGGGTGGTAGCGAATTAAATGGTACATACACTGGATTTCTACATTGTCTAATAGGTAGTTCTTTGAAATTGTCTTTGTGTCTAATTTTGTACTCAATTTTTCCATTTATATTATACCTTAATGCTCTTATATCATTCACAGTGGGGTCACCCACTTTAAATCCTAGTCGAATGGATTTCACTAACTTAATTGCTCCGAAATTCTTGAAATTCGTATGATTTAAATATTCAACATTATAAGGTTTTGGATATTTCCTAGCATATTTACAGGCAGCAACAATGTCAGCTGGAACATTAATATTCCTACCTTTCAAATAACGTTCAATTGTGGAATGCATTGAGTCACATTCCATTTGGGTGTGGCCCTTCTCCAAATATTTTTGTTTAATGCATATCTGCTGTGTTACAGAAAGATTAAGAAGGGCATTTGATAATATAAAATTTCGATTTTGGGCTGGACATCCATCACTAATTAAAATTATTTTTTGATCACCATTAAGGTTTGGAATAACTTCAGCAATCAAAAATTGGCAAATGATAGAGGAAAAGCAATTTGAAGTTAGTTCACCTTCACCCTCATGCCAGACAAAGCAATACCCTTCTTTGGTGTGGAGATCAAAAATAGTGAAGTTGTGTACCACTAATTTTGTCCGATAATATAAAGCCGAAGCGTTAGACTTGGGACAGAGGAGGACAGATTGTAAATCCATCGTGAAAACTTTATGATTTGAAAGTTTATCTGCTTCTTTTTCATTTCCCGCTTAATTTTTTTTTCAATATGGTCGATGTAAATCTGCTCCTCTATATTCTTTGTTTTGTATCCCACGCATACATCACATTCATCTTTTTTCGGAGAATACAATGCTAAGTTGAGTTCATCAAAAACCTCATGAAAAGTCTTAATACTTAGAGCATCCACTTTGTTTTCAAGGCACCAATTGTCTTTATAAATTTGGTATAGTTCAGCTTTCGACCTGAAATGTGGCTCAAGGTACAGTCTAGAAGTTGTTTTTCGGCAATAATGTGATTCGTGTTTAGGGAGTGTATCAAAAAATGCTTTTAAGTTTTCCTTTTCTTTATGAAATCTCAGGTTCTTTTTTCTCGTAATATAATTAATCATATTATTTTCATTCAAGCTGCCATCGCTTTTTCTGGGAATTCTGGTATCACTTTCGATCCATGCAGAAATTGTTCTTACCGAAACTCCTAAAGTGTTGCAAAACAAAGTTTTGCATACGCGGACTTGTTCACTTTTTTTATTTAGAAAGTATTGGTACGAAGCCGATCTCTGACTACTTTCATTTTCTTTTCTGTTTCTTGCTCGAGCTGTCGGTAATGACAATACCCTAGATGATACATAAATTCTTTTCTCTGGCCATTTCAATTTCCAAAAATTTTTGAATATTTGTTCTCGGTCCTCTTCATTTATTTTAAAGCATTGGATTTTTGTATTCGTTTTGTTACATTTGCACCTATTCAACAAAGTTTTCTTTGGTTTTTTGATTTTGAACTCTTTATCTCTTCTGCCTGTATATTCCAAACCATATTCTCGTTTTCTTCTTATAGCATTATACTTCCACTCTTGGGGATTGCTAAATTTTCTTTTTTTTCGTTTTCCTTCTACGAGTTGGTTTCCTACATTAGCATCCATGGAAATATTTTCTTGTCCTATTTCCTCTTGTTGAAGATCTTGATCACTCAGCTCATTGCTGTCAATATTTTTTGCATTAAGATCATCATAGATTTTCTCCTGAACTGTTTCCCATCGATTATCTTCACCTTCAATAATATTATTGACGAAACTAGTTGAAATCTGAGTAGAAGCATCAAGTAGTAATATATCATTATTATTGAAAAGTTCATCTGCCAGTCAGCATTCCTCTAACAAATCATAATTTGTGCAGTTTTGAATGCCATCGTAAATTTCAGGCTGTTTATCCTCAATATTTCTGAATTCTTGGTGCTGATTATTACCAAGTGAGTTTGTAAGGTCTTGGAGTACAGCAGACTGTTTACATAACTGGACAAGTTTATAGCCTCTTTTTGATGTATCCATATCTGAATTAAAAAAATATTTACAAGTTTTAATTAGGTAAAGAAAATTTGTAAGTAAGGAAATGTGGCCTACGTGAAGTTATCGAATACTATGCTTTTCTGGTTTGAGGATGCCAAGAGAGTACCCTTGAAATTTTTGAAAATCTACATTTTAAACCTAGTTAAAACCTTTGTGAATCTGGGAGATAATGATCTGAATCAAAATAGTATCTTCTCCGGGTCCAAAAACAGTTGACAAAAAGTATGCATTATTAATAAAACCATTTTCTGTAATTATTCAACCGTGCATAACTCCAGTTATATACCAAATGAGAAAATGTGAAAACTGCACAACTCCTCAAGCAGTTTGATTTGCGTTTTTAATATCAAAACTCATTTAAAAATTAATAAGAAATCTGGTAATGGCATCTGTACTCACCTGGTTTCACAAAATTCACGAAATTCTTTTATGTTAACACATAAAAATTGAAAAATTCATCAATAATTTGAAAAAGCGGATCCAATACGTATTAGACACATACAATGGCGGACTTATGCAGGTTTCATCTGATTGTCAGAACCGTTGGACTTATGCAAATTTCATTTCTGTGATTTCAAAGATAACTACTGAAATATTTCAAACCAAACCAGGGCCCTGCATAGCTTAGAGGTACAGCTAACAGATGCCACCAAAAGTTTTAAACTGAATATTTTGGACTTATGCATTTTTCACAGTAAGCCGACGAAATGGTGAATTTCGCGTCTAAGTTACCCATTTTTGAGACCACGTATCTCTTTATTTTTCAGGTTTTCGATATGAAAATTTATACGAGAATGTTCAAAGACATCCCAAAATTGAAATGCAATAAAAAAATCTACTTGCTCTTAATATGGTCCCCTCCATACAACACCTTTCACGAAGGGTGAATTTCGCGTCTGAGTTAACCTTTTTCTAGATTATATATCTGTTTATTCTTCGGGTTTTTGATATGAAAATTTATACGAGAATTTTCAAGGACATCCCAAAATTGAAATGCAATGAAAAAATCTACTTGCTCTAAATATGATCCCCTCCATTCAACACCTTTTACGAAAGGTGAATTTCGCGTCTGAGTTAACCTATTTTGAGATTATATATTTCTTTATTCGTCGGGTTTTCGATATGGAAATTTATATGGAAATATTCAAGGACATCCTAAAATTGACATGCAATAAAAAAATCTACTTGCTCTAAATACAGTCCCCCCTATTCAACACCTTTTACGAATTGTGAATTTCGCGTCTGAGTTAACCTTTTTTGAGATTATTTACCTCCTTATTCTTCGTGTTTTCGATATGGAAATTTATATGAAAATGTTCAAGGACATCCCAAAATTGAAATGCAATAAAAAAATCTACTTGCTCTAAATACAGTACCCCCTATTCAACACCTTTTACGAATTGTGAATTTCGCGTCTGAGTTAACCTTTTTTGAGATTATTTACCTCCTTATTCTTCGTGTTTTCGATATGGAAATTTATATGAAAATGTTCAAGGACATCCCAAAATTGAAATGCAATGAAAAATCTACTTGCTCTGAATACGGTCCCCCCTATTCAACACCTTTTTCGAATGGTCAATATATCTACTAAGTTACCCATTTTTGAGACCATGTATCTCTTTATTCTTCGGGTTTTCGATATGGAAATTTATATGAAAATGTTCAAGGACATCCCAAAATTGAAATGCAATAAAAAAATCTACTTGCTCTAAATATGGTCCCCTCCATACAACACCTTTTACGAAGGGTGAATTTCGCGTCTAAGTTACCCATTTTTGAGACCACGTATCTCTTTATTCTTCAGGTTTTCGATATGAAAATTTATATGAGAATGTTCAAAGACATCCCAAAATTGAAATGCAATAAAAAAATCTACTTGCTCTAAATATGGTCCCCTTCATACAACACCTTTTACGAAGGGTGAATTTCGCGTCTAAGTTACCCATTTTTGAGACCACGTATCTCTTTATTCTTCAGGTTTTCGATATGAAAATTTATACGAGAATGTTCAAAGACATCCGAAAATTGAAATGCAATAAAAAAATCTACTTGCTCTAAATATGGTCCCCTTCATACAACACCTTTTACGAAGGGTGAATTTCGCGTCTGAGTTAACCTTTTTTGAGATTATTTACCTCTTTATTCTTCGGGTTTTCGATATGGAAAATTATATGAGAATGTTTAAGGACATCTCAAAATTGACAAGCAATGGAAAAATTTACTTGCTCTAAATACGGTGCCCCCTATTCAACACCTTTTACGAATGGTGAATTTCGCGTCTAAGTTACCCATTTTTGAGACCACGTATCTCTTTATTCTTCAGGTTTTCGATATGAAAATTTATATGAGAATGTTCAAGGACATCCCAAAATTGAAATGCAATAAAAAATCTACTTGCTCTCAATATGGTCCCCTCCATTCAACACCTTTTACGAAAGGTGAATTCCGCGTCTGAGTTGACCTTTTTTGAGATCACATGTCTCTTTATTCTTCGGGTTTTCGATATGGAAATTTATATGGAAATGTTCAGGGACATCCCAAAATTTATATGCAATGGAAAATTCTGCTTGCTCTAAATAAGGTCCCCCCTATTCAACACCTTTTACAAATGGTCAATATATCTACTAAGTTACCCATTTTTGAGACCATGTTTTCGATATGAAAATTTACATGGAAATGTTCACGGACCAAAATTGACATTCAATTGAAAAATCTACTTGCTCTAAATACAGTCCCCCCCATTCAAAACCTTTTTCGAAAGGCGAATTTCGCGTCTGAGTTAACCTTTTTTGAGATTATATGTTTCTTTATTCTTCAGGTTTTCGATATGGAAATTTATATGAGAATTTTCAAGGACATCCCAAAATTGATATGCAACGGAAAAATCTCTTTTCTCTTAATGTGTCCCCCCCCCCCATTCAACACCTTCTGTTGAGGGACCTCTGCACCACTTGATATTGATACAGTCTCTAATTCAATTCAGGGGTGACTTTCAGTTCATTTCATCTAGTATGAAATAACTAAAGAATGCTCTACTCTTCAAATATTTATTATCAAAGATATTGTTTGAAGACAATAGATCGCAACCATTATTCGGGAATCGCCATTGTAGGGTTCTATTTTTGTAGTTTGACTTGAGGAAAAATTATTCAGGGCGCTTGAAGCTGTCAAATTTGCCACATTCTATTCACTTTTTTTTTTCACACATTAATAGGTAACACATTTCACACATTATAAGGTAATCTGCATTTTCAACAATGACAGTAATCATTAAATGCTTCGACAGAATGATCGGAAAATTCAATACTCATGATAAACGTCAGAAATTTCACATGACAACGATTACATTTGATTTCAACAGTTAATAAAAATTCATTATTCACCGGTGAATAATGTTCATCATTAGGTTTCTGAAATGTCATTCAAAATGTACGGATTATAGAGTAGTCGTGGACGAACGTTTTGTTTTCTGCGGTCTTGAGGAAGGTTAAAAGCTGCGAGCGAGTGTTGGAATTTTTTTTTTTTTTTTTTAGAGAGGAGAAAATCCATCTTACGGACACCACCTGGTCGTGGCGTGTGGAAAGACTCTCCCCCCAATTCCATGAGGGGCATACCCACTAAAAACTCCTCTGTTCCCGCCCCCCACAGGGGTCGAGCACGGTTTTATTACCTGCAACCGAATTAAGATGGAATGGGCGCAGGTTGCCCTGGGGTAGTTTGCCCCCGCAAACACCCTACCCGCCTAGCTTTCTTGAGTCTGTTGGAAGAGCTATGGGAGCTCGGTATTAGCTGAGTACTAATATTACTCACTGGGTCATCCCATCCGAAAATTCAAGGTTTCCAGTAAAGTCCTAGTACTCTGGATGCAGTTCTAACGATACTTCTTCTACGTGGTGCTAACGGTACTCTTTGAGTCTTCCCCGTGTCCGAGGACTCGAGAGGTCAATAAAGCCATAGTCAATCACTCCGTTCTCCCATACGCTCATATCTCGGATGCTCATCGCTTAGGGTTTTGCTTGGAATCGACATGGCTCCTTCCTTCCTTCCTTCGTTGTCTTAGAATTTTTCTCAAAACACACTTAATCTATGTTGTTAGAGGGACATGGGGTTGGGGGTTTAGTAATCATCCCAAGAATATGTTTCTCATGAACGAACCTTGAGTCTCTTCGGCAAAAAGCAACTGCATTCAGAGCAGACTTTTCATTGAATTGAGAAATTTGTATTATTTTCATGGTGTCTCTTAGAATTCCTCAGTAATTTTTACACAAAAGACATAATCCAGTTTTCAAAAATGGTTTATCGTCTTTAAGCATCAGGCAGTCGTTGTGGATAAATCGCAGACAGAATCGACATTTTTGAGAAGTTTCCTCTAAAGCAAGTCTGGAACATATAAGGCATTTATTTCGAATATCTTCAGATTCTTTCATGAGTAAATATTTAATTTGCGCTCTATATTTTTTTAAATTACTATAAACGTTTAGAGTTCGACCTTTCACGATATTCTCGAAGAAATTCAGTATAATGGGACCGCAATTATATCCATCTTGTTGAACGAAGTATTTGTAGACGAAAATTGATAGTTCTCTTGAAGCAATACGTTCTGTCGAATGAAAATTGTTGTAAGTCTCACAAAAACTTTTAAATTTGTCCAAGTATACTTTTGTTTTCTCTTCGTTGCTCCCATAAGGATCGAGGAAGCTAAATTTTTTATTTTCGAGATCAATTATGATCAAACAATAATGATTCTGTCTTATGAGAACGGACATAGCGATGTACTTCTTAACGATCTTATATTTTTTCAGTACATATTCAGTGATTGCATCGTCTGTATCGAATATCATTGCTGAAATTCCTTGGGGAATAATCTGATATTTGGAGTCGTTCATTAAGTTTAATGCTATGTCTATAACAAAATTCGAAACCCATTTCTCCCCATCTAATGTAGCAAAATCCGAAGCCTTTATTTCTTTGACACAGCAGTTTATATTGGAAAAAACGGCTACTGTATAATCCCTTGAAATTAAATCCGGAGATATATAATATGCTACATCGTTTACTAAACCATTTGAGAGGAATTCTAGGTTTTTCAGGGGTCTCCATTTTTTCGATTCTGTATCTATACTTTCAAACCCCAACAAATAAGGTAAATAGCAGAAAAAATAAAACTCTTTTAATTTCGGTAGTATGCCTTCAAAAAATTTTCGGTTCCTCTCAATTCTGTGAATTTTGATACCTTCGAATGTGTAAATCACTAGATCACACCATATTCTGTCAGTTATTTCAAGGAGTCCCTGTATTTGGAAGAACCAATTACTTGTGCATTTCAAAGAACCATCTTTGTTGAAAAAATCATTACATGCATCAACTGGATTCCTGTTTCGAAACTTATAAGGGCATTTGATTTCGATCAATCCGTCTTCATCAAGAAGGCCGTCGGGGGATCCAGCTAAGTATGAGATCTCTTTATGAATTACTAGTCCTGAATTTTGTAATTTATGTTTACTGCCTTTGGTGTATTCTTCAATGGCTTTTGTTTCATTATCTATACCATGCTTCATTGCCTCATTCTTCAAAACTTCACCTGAGATCAGATTTCTTACGATATTAATTTTACTTTGCGCTGTTCTTGATTTGCAAATAATGCCGAAATTTGATGAAGTTAATCTTACTTTTCTTTCTTCTATCCATCTTGATGATAGCCGTTGATGTTTTGTTTCGTTTTCAATTATATCTCGCCTTGATCTTTCTTTCTCCAAGTATGTTAAAAATTGTTCACATTTATATGAGAGCTCTGATATTTCTCCGTTATTAATGGCAGAACATTTCCTGCAATAAAAGAGACCCGAATATGTTTTATTTAAGCCCGAATTATCACATTTTGTATGGATCCATCCATTACAACCATCACAAGCAACCCAATCAATATTGGTTACATCAAGATCTGCCTGTCCACAGTACATGCAATCGTCAGCCTGTATGATTTCAGCAGGATTCTTCCAACTTGTTTGAATATTAGTAGATATGACGCGTTTCAAGTAATTTCCAAGAAAATGCGTTCCTTTCGACTTTGGTTTTCTGTTCCAGGTTTCTTGTGCAACATTTTCGTCTGAAGGTTCTTTATGAATATTCTCTCGCCTTGTAAGGTTACTTTTAGGAATTTCAAGAATGAATTCTTTATAGAGTGCTAGAACATTTTCCCTGTTTATCCTGAGGAAACGAGAACACTTCATATTTTTCTGTCCATTCATAATATTTGTTTTGAGATGTCCAAAATAGTTTTCTACATATGTATTGCTCACGTGAAGATTATCTGTCTTATATTTAAGAAGAATGGCAGTCCAAAGGGGACAAAATGGCATATATTGATTCAAAAAGAACTTCTGGAATTTGGGATTATAAAATTGATTCGCGGGGCTTATAACATCGGAGCTTTCAATTTTCGGTATAATCCTCTGAAAGTGATTATAAAAAGGGCTCTTTGTATGAAGGTTATGAGACTGTGCATCACATTCATCTTCATTTTCCTCCTTATAAGTCAGATCATGTTTTTCACTTCGACCCAAAGATAATACATATTCGTTCGATTTTACAACGTCTTCGTTCACAGAAGGACTCATCAGAAGAACAGATAAATGATGAAACCAGATTTCGACATCACATAATTTTTTTAAATTAATAGCTTGTGCAATGAGGTCTTTGAAAAAGTTAGCGACATTCATGTCGGGAAAATATTCTTCTACATGTTTAGCCATAATTTTCATAAAGTGGGAACAGCAGAAATGAACAGTTATGAAAGAATTAGTGATTATTATCTCGTCTCTACTAATAAGAAAACACTTTTCAAGATATTCTAGAAATGTACATCTATTGCAAGCTTTGATTATGGCGTGCAAATTAGCGTAACTGAAGTCGGTTACGACTGCTCCAAATACAGGCCACCTATTTTGTTCTTCACAAAATACTCTGAAGTCATAAAATATTTTGTAAATAGTTTTTGCGTAATGATCA
This sequence comes from Hippodamia convergens, assembly GCA_038502775.1. Taxonomy (NCBI): domain Eukaryota; kingdom Metazoa; phylum Arthropoda; class Insecta; order Coleoptera; family Coccinellidae; genus Hippodamia; species Hippodamia convergens. The sequence goes on along the minus strand of CM076607.1, from coordinate 35,771,633 downwards.
GACGATATCATTTCAAATACTGGCATTACTCTCTGTGAGCTAGGCAAACTTATAACAGCAGAATACAAAAATATCTTTTTTATGGACCCTAGGGCTTTAGGTTTCCGAACAACACTGCCTGTGGCATCGAAATACAAAATAACTTGCTGATTTCTCGATAAAGTTTCAAGTACATTGAACTGTTCTTTACTAAAAATTTTCACGTTGAACGGAACACATACTTCTTGAATATACTCCCCGTGGTCCATCTGCATATGAATTATGTCCACGATGTCATCCACACTTCTGTCTCTAAATGCCATCGCTTCCGATTTTATTTTCCTAATTGTGGCATCAGATTTAATTGTTTGTAGATTACCCAATTCAATAAGAGATCTTTTGGATTTCAAAATGGATTTTCTCTTATACTCTGAAGGCTTTTTGGTCAAAATACGTCGTTTCACTATATCTCTTTCTACTCCTCTGACGTAAGAACTCATTTTATTCGGATGGCAAAAATTCAAAGATGAGGAATAAACGTTCACTTTCAACTTATCAATTATAATTTTGAATTTTTTGCAATTCTTCGAAACACACGCAGCATATATTTTAATTTTTCCGTCCTTCATATATTTTGGATATTTCATGACAATAATACATACGTTATTAATGAAACGATTTATAAAATTCTTCAGATAATAAGGATAATAGTATTTATCCAACTTATTACCCTTCATTATGTAAGACAGGAAACTCTCCACTATTTCGAAACTGCCTTCAAAAAAGTTGCAGTCTTTGAAATTGGAGGGTGACATACTCAGATCATTTTGAGATCCTCTCGGTAGTAATTCGAATCTCGAAGGAGATATTTCGGAAATATTATTAAAAACTTTCGGGATGTTGAAACTGTCCGAAGTAATATTCGCAGTCGTACCTCCCACAGAATGATTATGAGATGAAATTTCTCCAGGAAGAGGTAATGTAGAGCTGAAATTTTCATTTGAATTGGGACATTTTATATTCAAATTCGCATTTCCTACAGAGTCCATAATATAAGGAGAGCTATTGAATGACTTTCTTCTTGTTTCATTAGGCGACTCTACGTTTGGAGTTGAACTCGGTGGGGAACCTCTTTTCTCATCATTGTCAATCTTATTTTCATTCGAAGAATTCTCTGAATTTTGAGAAATAAATATTTTTTCGAGGGTATTTTTATTTCTTTGAATATATCTCTGAAATTCACTGGGAAATTTAAGACCTTTCAAGTTACAAAAAGTACAGATTTTAACAAGAAATGGATCTTTTGGTCTTAATTCCATGAATTCATCAAAAGAGAAATTAGGATTTTCTCTTAGAATGACTTCCATAATTTTTTTCAAAATAGCTTTACGTTTAGAGTTCCTATCCATACTGTATTAATATTTTCAGAAACAGATAAGTTTTTCAAGAGAATACGACGACACAAATTTATAAAATGACTTAGCTGAATTCAGTGTAGGCAATGGTGCAGCAATCCAGTAATATTTGGGTACACTTCACACACAATTTTCGATAATTTAATTATCGGTTATAGCTTATCATGCACACGGGCGCAAGCTCCGCAGGGTCGCCAAAAAATATCAAAACATAAAAATATTAAGAGCGCCAGGCAAAATAGTTCGAAAACTCACAACTCGGTTTTCATGTATACGACTCGCACTAGAAGCGTACTTTGTCTAAAAAAATCACAAGATTAGCGACACTTTAATTTGAGGTAAGAAAAATATAAATATGGCTATGTTCAAGCGTGTCGAAATTAATTTATAAATATTCTTTTTGGGAGTCGGCATATTTGAAAATGCATTCTGGTGATAAAATGATAAATAGGTACAGTCGCGCGTCAAGCTTGTCGGTATCTCTGCGACAAACAGTACCATTTGTTTTTGTTTGCAGTTGAATTGCGGCCTCTTTGATGAAATTCTCTGATATTGCAGAAATTGTTTTTATTTTCAATTTACCAATAGAAATTTTGAACCACAAGAAGAGAGAAAAATGTGAAATTACCAGATATCCTGACTATGACCACATTTCTATTCTTGCAAAAAAGTATATTTCAAACTACGTTGAGTGCTTGTTGTGTTTCGAATTATTAGCCATAAAACTAATTTTAATTAATTGAAGAAGAAAAGTGCTACAGATTTTGCAATAAAGTATCCATTGATTTGTATGCAGATGAATCAGATGAATTTTCAATGGAAATTGAAAGTTTAAAATTTCAAAGGAACCCGACTTGAGACAACTTTATTGGAATGAAACTATTACAAACTTATCCGCAAAATTAACTATTCGCGAAAAAGGTGATGAATAGGGTAGAGCAAGAGAGCAAGTAAAATCTTTCATTGCAAGTTAAATTTGGGATGTCCCCCAAATATCTCATATGAATGTCAATATTGAAAACCCGAAAAATAACTCGATATATTCTTAAAAAGAAATAATTTAGACGCAAAATTCACCATTCGTGAGAGGTGTTGAATGGAGGAGACCATATTTAGATCAAGTAGATTTTTTTATTGCATGTCAATTTTGGGATGTCCTTGAACATTCTCATATAAATTTTTATATCGAAAACCCGAAGAATAAAGAGACATGTGATCTAAAAAAAGGTCAACTCAGACGCGAAATTCACCTTTCGTAAAAGGTGTTGAATGGAGGGGACCATATTTAAAGCAAGTAGATTTTTTTATTGCATTTCAATTTTGGGATGTCCTTGAACATTCTCATATAAATTTCCATATCGAAAACCCGAAGAATAAAGAGGTAAATAATCTCAAAAAAGGTTAACTCAGACGCGAAATTCACCATTCGTAAAAAGTGTTGAATGGAGGGGACGGTATTTAGAGCAAGTAGATTTTTTTATTGCGTGTCAATTTTAGGATGTCCTTGAACATTTCCATATAAATTTCCATATCGAAAACCCAACAAATAAAGTGATATATAATCTCAAAAAAGATTAACTCAGACGCGAAATTCACTCTTCGTAACAGGTGTTGTATGTTGTATGGAGGGGATCATATTTAGAGCAAGTAGATTTTTTTATTGCATTTCAATTTTGGGATGTCCTGGAACATTCTCATATAAATTTTCATATCGAAAACCTGAAGAATAAAGAGATACGTGGTCTCAAAAATGGGTAACTTAGACGCAGGGACGGGCCCAAGGGGGGGGATGGGGGGATGTTGAACGAAGTTGGCAAATTTTCAAAGCAGTCGGAAGATCTTAAAAGGAGTTGGAAAAATTTCAAAGCAGTTGGAAAAATTTCAAAGCAGTTGGAAAAATTTCAAAGCGGTTGAGAAAATTTCGAAGCAGTTGGACAAAATTTCAAAGCAGTTGGAAAAAATTCCAAAGCAGTTGGAAAAAGTTCAAAGCAGTTGGTAAAATTTCAAAGCAGTTGAAATACATAATTCCGAGAGAGTTATGAAATACGAAGGAATCTGAATTAGAAAAAACAAGTTTGCAATCAGTACTTGGCAATATATGTATAGCAGGCAATAAATGGTATTTAACCCAATATATTTACTATCAAGTGTTGGGAGAGATGCGGCCTCAAGAAGTAGGTACCTAGTTGTAAATTTTTCAGTTACGTCGCATGGATTGTGTCATAAAAAACCATCTGGTATCATAAATTTAAGCTGTTATCTTTCAGATGTACCAAGTTCGACGGCCTATTATATTAGGCGTTTCTGGAGAACTGGACCTATTTCAAATTTGAAAATGGGGATTTTGATATTGTTCGATACTATCTACCGAGCTAGAATATTCTTGCAGCCTGACAACTTTCAGTTATACAGAGGATGAAAAATAAAATTTCAAAAAATTTTTTTCTACTTTTTTGTTTTTCATTTCGATAGAGTATTCAATCGTAAATACATTCGTATTCAAATCGTTGCATTTGTCATAATAATTTCCAGAATATCGAGAAAAAACTGAATAAAAAGGGAGATAAGTGTATTCAGTATTATGTTTGTTTTTCCTAATCTAGATATCTCAAGCACAAACCGGTGTTCCAAATACGTATTAGGTCAAAAATTGGGATCAAGATTGGCCCATAACAGTCGTTTTTCAAATTAGAACCCAATTTTTTCATGATTGCGTTGGATAGTGCTAAGAAAAATTAAGATAATGTTCCAACATGTTAATGCTCCTAAAATTAATAATTCTTGTGGTATTCAGGATTTCCTGATTTCATGTCGTACGTAGCGTCAAATTCATATAATCTGTTTCATATCAACAATGATCTTGGTCATAGAAAATGAATTATTGCAATAACTCACTAGTGACACACCTCTTTTCTTAATTCATTTATTATTGTTGATATGGAACAGATTTAATGAATTTGACGCTACATACGACCTAAATAGCTCAAGAATCATCAAATTTAGGAGAATCAACATGATAGAACATTATCATAATTTTTCTTCGCACACTCCAACGCAATAATTAAAAAATAGGGTTCCAATTTGAAAATAGAAACTTATGGGTCAATCTTGATCCCAATTTTTGACCCAACATTTGGATCACCCTGTGACAAATTTTTCAAAATTCAGCAAATGTACAATATTTCTACAATCTTCTACTTCAAAAATGTGAAAACGCTTAGTGCTCAAGATATTTAGAATAGGAATAACAAATATGATACCGAATACTCTTATCTCTCTTTTTCTTCAGTTTTTTCTCGATATTTTGGAAACTATTTTGACGAATGCAACTATACGAGTACGAATGTATTCAGGATTGAATACTCACTCTTTTGAAATACATCATTTTGAATTTTTTTTAATGAAACAAATATTATACCACAATATGTATAACGGTTTCATGTGAATTCAATGTCCAGTTGGAAAATTTTCGATTGATTTCCCCCCCCAAAAATTTGGCTTCGGCCCGTCCATGCTTAGACGCGAAATTCACCATTCGTAAAAGGTATTGAATAAGGGGGACCGTAATTAGAGCAAGTAGATTTTTCCATTGCATATCAATTTTGGTATGTCTCCGAACATTTCTATATAAATTTTTATATAGAAAACCCTAAGAATAAAGAGATATGTGGTCTCAAAAAAGGTTAACTTAGACGCGAAATTCACCATTCGTAAAAGGTGTTGAATAGGGGGGACCGTATTTAGAGCAAGTAGATTTTTCCATTGCATGTCAATTTTGGGATGTCCTTGAACATTCTCATATAAATTTTTATATCGAAAACCCGAAGAATAAAGAGACATGTGATCTCAAAAAAGGTCAACTCAGACGCGAAATTCACCTTTCGTAAAAGGTGTTGAATGGAGGGGACCATATTTGGAGCAAGTAGATTTTTCAATTGCATTTCAATTTTGGGATGTCCTTGAACATTCTCATATAAATTTTTATATCGAAAACCTGAAGAATAAAGAGATACGTGGTCTCAAAAATGGGTAACTTAGACGCGAAATTCACCATTCGTAAAAGGTGTTGAATAGGGGGGACCGTATTCAGAGCAAGTAGATTTTTCAGTTGCATGTCAATTTTGGTATGTCTCCGAACATTTCTATATAAATTTCCATATCGAAAACACGAAGAATAAGGAGGTAAATAATCTCAAAAAAGGTTAACTCAGACGCGAAATTCACAATTCGTAAAAGGTGTTGAATAGGGTGGTCCGTATTTAGAGCAAGTAAATTTTTCCATTGCATGTCAATTTTGGGATGTTATTGAACATTCTCATATAAATTTCCATATCGAAAACCCGAAGAATAAAGAAATACATGGTCTCAAAAATGGGTAACTTAGTAAATATATTGACCATTCGTAAAAGGTGTTGAATAGGGGGGACCTTATTTAGAGCAAGTAGATTTTTCAATTGAATGTCAATTTTGGAATGTCCGTGAACATTTGCATGTAAATTTCCATATCGAAAACCCCAAGAATAAAGAGATACATGGTCTCAAAAATGGGTAACTTAGTAGATATATTGACCATTCGTAAAAAGGGTTTAATAGGGGGGACCTTAATCAGAGCAAGTAGAATTTTCCATCGCATGTCAATTTTGGGATGTCCCTGAACATTTCCATATAAATTTCCATATCGAAAACCCGAAGAATAAAGAGACATGTGATCTCAAAAAAGGTTATTTCAGACGCGGAATTCACCTTTCGTAAAAGGTCTTGAATAGGGGGGACTATATTTAGAGCAAGTGGATTTTTTCATGGCATGTCAATTTTGGGATGTCCCTGAACATTTCAATATAAATTTCGATATCGAAAACCCGAAGAATAAGGAGGTAAATAATCTCAAAAAAGGATAACTCAGACGCGAAATTCACCTTTCGTAAAAGGTGTTGAATAGGATGGACTGTATTTAGAGCAAGTAGATTTTTTTATTGCATGTCAATTTTAGGAGATCCTTGAATATTTCCATATAAATTTCCATATCGAAAACCCGACGAATAAAGAAATATATAACCTCAAAATAGGTTAACTCAGACGCGAAATTCACCTTTCGTAAAAGGTGTTGAATGGGGGGGACCATATTTAGAGCAAGTAGATTTTTTCATTGCATTTCAATTTTGGGATGTCCTTGAACATTCTCGTATAAATTTTCATATCGAAAACCCGAAGAATAAACAGATATATAATCTCAAAAAGGGTTAACTCAGACGCGAAATTCACAATTCGTAAAAGGTGTTGAATAGGGGGGACTGTATTTAGAGCAAGTAGATTTTTTTATCGCATGTCAATTTTAGGATGTCCTTGAATATTTCCATATAAATTTCCATATCGAAAACCCGAAGAATAAAGAGATACATGGTCTCAAAAATGGGTAACTTAGTAGATATATTGACCATTCGAAAAAGGTGTTGGATAGGGGGGACTGTATTTAGAGCAAGTAGATTTTTTTATCGCATGTCAATTTTAGGATGTTCTTGAATATTTCCATATAAATTTCCATATCGAAAACCCGACGAATAAAGAAATATATAATCTCAAAATAGGTTAACTCAGACTGGAAATTCACCTTTCGTAAAAGGTGTTGAATGGAGGGGACCATATTGAGAGCAAGTAGATTTTTTTATTGCATTTCAATTTTAGGATGCCCTTGAATATTCTCATATAAATTTTCATATCGAAAACCTGAAGAATAAAGAGATACGTGGTCTCAAAAATGGGTAACTTAGTAGATATATTGACCATTTGAAAAAGATGTTGAATAGGGGGGACCGTATTCAGAGCAAGTAGATTTTTTCATGGCATGTCAATTTTGGGATGTCCCTGAACATTTCCATATAAATTTCGATATCGAAAACCCGAAGAATAAAGAGATACGTGGTCTCAAAAATGGGTAGATCAGACTCGAAATTCACCTTTCGTAAAAGGTGTTGAATGGAGGGGACCATATTTAGAGCAAGTAGATTTTTTCATTGCATTTCAATTTTGGGATGTCCTTGAACATTCTCGTATAAATTTTCATATCGAAAACCCGAAGAATAAACAGATATATAATCTCAAAAAAGGTTAACTCAGACGCGAAATTCACAATTCGTAAAAGGTGTTGAATAGGGGGGACTGTATTTAGAGCAAGTAGATTTTTTTATTGCATGTCAATTTTAGGATGTCCTTGAATATTTCCATATAAATTTCCATATCGAAAACCCGACGAATAAAGAAATATATAATCTCAAAATAGGTTAACTCAGACTCGAAATTCACCTATCGTAAAAGGTGTTGAATGGGGGGACCATATTAGGAGCAAGTAGATTTTTTTATTGCATTTCAATTTTGGGATGTCTTTGAACATTCTCGTATAAATTTTCATATCGAAAACCTGAAAAATAAAGAGATACGTGGTCTCAAAAATGGGTAACTTAGACGCGAAATTCACCATTCGTAAAAGGTGTTGAATAGGGGGACCGTATTTAGATCAAGTAGAATTTTCCATTGCATGTCAATTTTGGGATGTCTCCGAACATTTCTATATAAATTTTCATATAGAAAACCCGAAGAATAAAGAGATACGTGGTCTCAAAAATGGGTAACTTAGACGCGAAATTCACCATTCGTAAAAGGTGTTGAATAGGGGGGACCGTATTTAGAGCAAGTAAATTTTTCCATTGCATGTCAATTTTGGGATGTTATTGAACATTCTCATATAAATTTCCATATCGAAAACCCGAAGAATAAAGAGAAAAATGGTCTCAAAAATGGGTAACTTAGTAGATATATTGACCATTCGTAAAAGGTGTTGAATAGGGGGGACCATATTTAGAGCAAGTAGATTTTTTTATTGCATGTCAATTTTGGTATGTCTCCGAACATTTCTATATAAATTTTCATATAGAAAACCCGAAGAATAAAGAGATATGTGGTCTCAAAAAAGGTTAACTTAGACGCGAAATTCACCTTTCGTAAAAGGTGTTGAATAGGGTGGTCCGTATTTAGAGCAAGTAAATTTTTCCATTGCATGTCAATTTTGGGATGTCCTTGAACATTTTCATATAAATTCCTATATCGAAAACCCGAAGAATAAAGAGATACGTGGTCTCAAAAATGGGTAACTTAGACGCGAAATTCACCTTTCGTAAAAGGTGTTGAATAGGGTGGTCCGTATTTAGAGCAAGTAGATTTTTCAGTTGCATGTCAATTTTGGAATGTCCGTGAACCTTTCCATGTAAATTTCCATATCGAAAACCCGAAGAATAAAGAGATACATGGTCTCAAAAATGGGTAACTTAGTAGATATATTGACCATTCGTAAAAGGTGTTGAATAGGGGGGACCGTATTTAGAGCAAGTAGATTTTTTCATTGCATGTCAATTTTGGGATGTCCTTGAACCTTTTCATATAAATTTCTATATCGAAAACCCGAAGAATAAAGAGATACGTGGTCTCAAAAATGGGTAACTCAGACGCGAAATTCACCTTTCGTAAAAGGTGTTGAATTGGGGGGACCATATTTAGAGCAAGTAGATTTTTTCATTGCATTTCAATTTTGGGATATCCTTGAACATTCTCGTATAACTTTTTATATCGAAAACCCGAAGAATAAACAGATATATAATCTCAAAAAAGGTTAACTCAGACGCGAAATTCACAATTCGTAAAAGGTGTTGAATAGGGGGGACTGTATTTAGAGCAAGTAGATTTTTTTATCGCATGTCAATTTTAGGATGTCCTTGAATATTTCCATATAAATTTCCATATCGAAAACCCGACGAATAAAGAAATATATAATCTCAAAATAGGTTAACTCAGACTCGAAATTCACCTATCGTAAAAGGTGTTGAATGGAGGGGACCATATTGAGAGCAAGTAGATTTTTTTATTGCATTTCAATTTTGGGATGTCCTTGAACATTCTCATATAAATTTTCATATCGAAAACCCGAAGAATAAAGAAATATATAATCTCAAAATAGGTTAACTCAGACGCGAAATTCACCTTTCGTAAAAGGTGTTGAATGGAGGGGACCATATTTAGAGCAAGTAGATTTTTTCATTGCATTTCAATTTTGGGATGTCCTTGAACATTCTCGTATAAATTTTCATATCGAAAACCCGAAGAATAAACAGATATATAATCTCGAAAAAGGTTAACTCAGACGCGAAATTCACTTTTCGTAAAAGGTGTTGAATGGAAGGTAACATATTTAGAGCAAGTGAATTTTTTCATTGCAGGTCAATTTTGGGATGTCCTCGAAAGTTCTCATATGAATTAATATACCGAAATCCCGAAGAATGAGGAGATATATGATCTCAAAAAAGGTTAATTTTCACGCGAAACTTGTGGAATGTAGGGAGCCGTATTTCGAGCAAGTAGATTTTTCTATCGCATGATCAGTTTTGGATGTCCCCCACTATTCTCATATAAATTTTCATTCTGAAAATAAGTAACAAACGAGAAATATTCTCTCAAATAAGGGCAACTTAGAAGCGAAATTCGCTATTCGCGGAAATGGTGATGAATAGGGGGATGTTATGCAGAGCAAGTTGATTTATCCTTTGCATTTTAATTTTATAATGCCCCTCAAGATTCTCTCATAAGTTTCTTTATCGAAAAAAGTACAATATTCCACCTAAAGTGTTTGCTGACAAGGCGTATTATAATCCACTTCATCTTCTTTTTATTTTGATGTCATTCAATTCTGAATATCAAAACTGAATTGTTCTCAATTGATCAAATACCATTTCGGCTGCCATTTAGGCAATATTTCGATTTATGTTCAAAATATAAGTTCATAATCCATATTCTGCTGCGCAACGATAATAATGCACGCCACTGATCCCATCCGACGATTCGGGTATCTTCGGGATTGCTGGCAGCTATGTGCTGGCAGCTATCTTCACACAGGTCTTTTAACCTACAAAACTAATAAAAAACAATAACAATCCCAGTTCCAGTATCCGTCAAAGAACTATAAACAAAATAAAAAATTTCTAAAGATGCCAGTAAGAGAGATAATAGGTTTATTGGAAAATTATTTTTCTCACTTTTCCTCATTTTAGAATGAACACAAACGGTGGTCCAAATATGCTAGAGAATACGACCCCATCAAAATAGGTTCAATTGACGGTACCGATGTAGTACCCCACGATAAAGGAATAGTTAGAGCAATTAATTCTGAGTATTATCCTAATAAACATGTCAAGGGGCATCCAGAATGTACTATTTTTGTTAGTCGCTTAAGCTGTAGAACCACTAAAGAAGACATCAATGAAATATTTTCTAAATTTGGAAGAATACGCAGATTTAGACTAGTCAAGGATATAGTAACAGGTATTTAGAAATACTGTGCAAATTTAATACAAAGGTCGATCGTTTCGACATGTCTTCCATATTCATATGAAGTATTTACTTGGTGCGGATCATTGACCTATTATACTATGGACTCCTTGTCACGTGACTTTTTAGAAGAAATCCGAGGCAATCTCCATAAGAGAAAGAAAGACTCATACAGTTCCCATGAAACGAACAGAGAGGATCCAACTTAGGGCGCTGTCAAAAGCACGTGTTGGAAACAAAACAATGTTGTTATATAAACATCATGATATTGTCATAGTTTTGTGATTAATACTGAATGAAACTAGGGTATTTTTTTGCAAAAACTATTTCAGCAGATATCCTAGATTAAAAATATAAAGTTTGGGCGAATTCCGTTAAATATTTCTGAAGTTGAGTTTGATCTCGGAAATGTTTAAAAGTCAAAGGAGTCTTAATAAGGAATGTTGATTTTTTCACTGGTTTCCAATCCGTTGGAGTAAATATTGGTTTTAGGGTCAGAAAAGAGAATAATCATGCTAGGTTTTCTCATGAAATTTGTAAATGCAGGAATTTCCATGGTGTTGGAATTCGGAGTAAGTATTCAAAAGGGGTATAGATACCATTGTCGAACTCGATGAAAGAAAACACTTTTTGTGTTGTAGTTTATCACTGCAATTATTCATTTCTCAGTCGGCTTTCACACTCACCACTAAGGAGAACCTTTTCTCATCCAGTATGTATATGTAAATTGGATTGACCGACCCCCTCAACTTTGGTCACCATGTTTTATTGATTGAATTTGATCATTTGGATATTATTCGAAGGTTTTGAAATTCCAGAGCTGAGATCATTAATCATGGTCAATATTTGTGAAATTAGAAAATTGAATAAGTATCTGTGAAATTTTGAATCAACTACCTCCGTGGGAGTGAACTATTCCATAAAATTAATTTCATAGAATTTAGAAAAATAAATATGAGGTTAATCCTTCCTTTATTCGATGAGATATATCTACATATTTATAGACATTATAATAAATAACACATTTTAGAAAATAAATCAATTGATAAAAAGAAAACACTTTAATATACATATATTCATTCTTTTGATATATATAATAATACAACACAATAATCCAAAGAATACAGCATGTAGCATGTGTTAGAAAAAGTGTTAGCTGAGGTTTGGGGTACTATAAATATTATATAAAAGATAGGGAAAAAACCTCAGCAAAAAAAAAACCCTAGACCCCAGTAGAATGTTGTGTCTGTCCAGACTAATGAGCTGCTACATTCCAACAATGGAGGACATCTCTTCTTATCATAAACATCTGTTGAAAAAAAAACAGTAAGCCTTCTCGAAGATTCTCGAAATTCAATGTCAATGTGTAAAAACCTTTTTTCACAGTCTGCTTTCACACTCACCACTAAGAAGAACCTCCTCTCGTCCAGTATGTATATGAAAATTGGACTCTGGTCCTCTTCTCTAATGGTGCTCAATGTTATCCTTCAAAGGATGGTTCAGCTGTCCTATTCCTTGGAGATATTCATAATAGGCAATGAAATGTCATAAGAAAGTTGAGAGATATCTTCAACATACTTTTCAGATATGTGTCATATAGGTCAGCTTCTACAAAATCTCCTACATACACAGGAACTGATCTTTTTCTAAAGAAGGAATGAAAGAAGTTGGAGAAAAATTATATAAGGCAATGATTCTCTTATAAAATTTTTGTTATCTAGTATGAAGGCAAAATTTCTCATTCACCTTTTCTTGATATTGGTTTCGTCTACCTGGGGCTGCACATCCTGAATCTTGTGTGAATTAGGTTGTATGTCTACTGGTGAGAGACAGAGCGATTCTTTTTCTCCTTTATCCATGAAAAAGTTGGGGCTTTCCAAAAACGGAACTACTGCAAAAAAAAATTAACAAGCAACTAAATGATACAACATTGTTCATTATAATTAATCTGTCAATTACTACAGAATTTATCACAAAGAAGTTCCACGAATTCTATAAATATGAACCTGTCTTACCATTTGCAATTGTTGAAATTATTTCTTTCTTTCTTTTCTTTCTCTCAGATGTTGTAGGAAATATGAAGCAAAACAAAGAAGTAACAGCTTTTTTTTTGAGAATTACAGTCCCATTGGGGTTCACATAGTAATCTTCTTCTCGAAAAGGATTACTACAAATTTTCGATATTGAAAAAGGTTCGTAATCAGCCCTTCCTACAGCATCAATCCATTTTTTCCACAAGCTCTGGAGTTTTGGGAACCTGTAATTTCAATAAATTCATGGAGGCTACTAATCGAAATATAAAAAGAGAATGCGTTTCTATACTTACGCAGGAAATTTCAAATTGGTTTCTTTTTTATATCTGGCAGTGCAGTTATATGCAACACAACTATCCGGCATTATTATTAATGCTTGCATTCACCGAACGTAACAGTTGTGGAACTGTTGGGGAATCGTCCGGTGGCACATACGCTACAAACTCAACACGTTCCGGAGAAGCGGGCATTTTGGGAGCGCTTTCTGTTTATGCTAGGTAGCGGTAGCGGAGCGGTGGCAACATTCTTCGTTCGGTGAATGCAGGCAATAGTTCTTAAAAGAACTTCGAAAGAATTATCCTCAACCTTCAGAATAAAAATTCTAATGAACACAAATCCAACCGTTCAAATAGATCGTTAACTTCGAAAGTTTAAAATAACTTGGTTATGTTTATGTGTTTGACGGTGCCCTAAATTACTCCATCTCATTCAGAAGTCCACTTTCTCTCTCTAAAAAGACGTCCATGTATAATAGGTCAATGGTGCGGATATGCATTAATTTTTCGCAATAGTCTATAGTAATCTTGAATTTTCAGGAATGCCGAAAGGATATGCTTTCATAGAATACGAAGAAGAATGTGACGCAGAAGAAGCATACGTAAAAGCACACAAAATGAATGTTGATGGTAGACCAATTTTTGTAGATTTCGAATGTGAAAGATTGCTCAAAGGGTGGAAACCGAGGAGGCTTGGAGGTGGATTTGGAGGAATGAAAGAATCCGGACAATTGAGATTTGGGGGAAGGGATAGACCATTCAAGAAACCAATCTACATAGATTCCGATATTCAAGAAAGAATTCATAGAAGAGAATTGAGTAGACGTGTATCAAGTAAATTGAAATAAAGGTATAGTTTTGTTTATATTGTTTGTATAATGTTAATTTATCGAAAGTACTGTAAACTGTGCCCCATTTGTGTTGAGACTTCACTGTATCCCAGCTATTATGGCTGGATGGAGACATGGGGTTTTCACAACCCTGTATGACTTTTTTGTAAAATATTTAAAGCCACAAACAGCAATATTCCGACTACTTTTGTTCCTGAAATACAGGGTGAAAACGAAAATGTTCACTCAGTCCCTATATAAGATAGAAAAAAAAATGAAAACAGCCTATAATAGATATTTTTACATAAAAGTCAGTGGCATTGTTTGAAGAATTTTTTAGAGCATTGTTTTTAAGATTGAACACAAACTTGGTATTTTTCAAATGGAACACTCTGTATATTAAAACGTCAAATTTTTGCAATTATTTTTCTGAATACATTGATGTATCACAACCTAATCTTCAATAAATTTTAGCTTCAAAAATCAAACTATCCATATTCATGTTTGTTTTTTATTAGTAGGCCATGAATTCTTCCACACATGTATTTAATTACAGAGTGGGCATAGATTTTTCCCACCTTATAAAACCCAGAGGGTTTTTTCAAATTGATAAAACCCACTACAATTGGGTTTTTCAAAAATAGCAAATTTTCGGTTGAACGAACGTCATATACATAATATATTTATTTGTGAATAATCTTCGAGATTGTTCTATCATAAGTTATTTGAAAATGTTGAATAAATATAATTTCAATTAGTATGAGCTCTTTCACTACATTAATTGATAAAGAAAATGCGGAATTTTTTTGTTTTTAAGGAAAAAGCGGTCATATTTGTAGAAGGAAAGTTTGATATCAACTAAATATTATTTTAGCTCTCTCAATCAAAAGAATATATATATCAACTAAATGAAACATTTCTTACAACCATCTTTTATAAAAACAGAGGAAAACTAGCTAAAACTCGAACTAACCTTACCTTCCAGAAGCAAACTTCACCTTTTTTTTAACTAGAAGGATTGACAGCTTCTTGTTTCCATTTTCGTCACTAGGACCCAAAAACAGTAAGTGAAATTTGTTTCACAGCGCCGGCACAGTTCTTTCAGTTCTGCATAATTACCGAATCTATCGAATCTAAAAAAAAAACGAAAAAACCCATAGAAACCCGAAAAAAAAACATAAAAACCACAAAAAAACCGTCGGGTTGGGCTCTTTCAAAAAAACTCAGGTTTTTTCCAACCCTGTTTTATTATTACTTTTATGAAACACCATGTGACTGAAACCTATTTATTTTATTGTGATATTTTGGGTTTATGTTTAAACTTAAACCCAAAATATCACTCTTCGAAATAAACTCAAAAATATTGAAAATAAAAAAAAATTTAAAAACAAACGTAAATATGGTTTTTTCTGAGTTTTGGTGTTTGATAAAATAAATAATTAAATTCATGGCCTACTTAAAAAAAAAAACAAAAATAAGAATTTTTCAGATTTTTGAAGCTAAAATTTATTAAAGATTAGGTTGTGATACTTCAATGTATTCAGAAAAATAATTGCAAAAATTTGACGTCAAAATATAGTGTTCCGTTTGAAGAATACCAAGTTTGTGCCTAATCTTGAAATGTGCTCAAAAAATTGTTTTTACTACGTCTCTGACTTCTATGTAAATATATCTATTATAAGCAGTTACTGGGCAGTCTCAACTCTCAAAATGGGACACAGTGTATATCTGATTGGCCAACAAAAAAAAATTTATTTAAGAATGTATTCAGAAAAAAAATTGCAAAAATTTCACGTTGAAATATACAGGGTGTTTCATTAAATAAATACCAAATTCGTGCCCAATTTTAAAAAGGTTGCTCAAAAAAAAAAAAAAATTATCACAAACACCACTGACTTTCATGTAAAATAATCATTTTCAGCAGTTTTAATTTTTTGTCATCATACAGGGCCTGGAAAATGATAACATCTTCACAAGTGAACATTTTCCTCTTCTCCCTGTATTTCAGGAACAAAAGTAGTTGGAATATTTCTGTTTGTGGCTTCAAAACTTTTATAAAAAAGTGATACAGGGTCGGGAAAATCGCAAATATTTGTATCGAATACAGTTTGTATGTGAATTTAAAATAATGTGTATTATGTATAATGAGTATTATCATAGATTTATTTTTCAACAATCACAAAACTTTGATTTATAATAAGTGCTCAAACTGGCGACCTGCGTTCTCTGCACACAATCGGAATCTTTTTCTGACATTTCTGAGA
Source organism: Hippodamia convergens (assembly GCA_038502775.1). Taxonomy (NCBI): domain Eukaryota; kingdom Metazoa; phylum Arthropoda; class Insecta; order Coleoptera; family Coccinellidae; genus Hippodamia; species Hippodamia convergens. The sequence goes on along the minus strand of CM076607.1, from coordinate 35,755,468 downwards.
CCAATAATGATGATTATGTCGGTTGACTATTCCATTACTGCCAATATATGCCTCATCGCAGTCCAAATGATCGATCTATAGAAATTTACATTTACAGAACATTTAATCTTGTACCCCTGGCAAAGTTGTATTCTTCTATCATAATCAGAATCTTGCAATCTATGAACTTTACGATATTTGTATGGTTTGAATTTATTCCGTTTCAAAATATGCAAGGCAGTTCTGCGGGGGATTCCAATTTCTGCTTCTAATTGGTCAGATGACATATTTGGATTTATAGTCACAGCGCCAACAACTTCTCCTGTATCCTGGTTGTTTTTTTTATATTTTTTCGAACGTGGCTTGTTGAAAGAACCAAACACAGCTAACTTTTCAGCCAAATGTTTAAAATACCTAATATTGGGCTGATTACGTTCGGGAAAAGATGAAAATATGCATCACTTACTGCCCCGTTATCCTCATGCGCTAAAATAAAACATTTCATCATATCATATTTTTCGTAATTTTCGAACATTTCCATATTGCCGGCAATAACTCTATTTTTCATGATGTCTGAATGAATCTGAGGACGATGTATGATATATTTCTGAAATGGGAAAAAAATGGCGATTCTTCCTAAGCCATTTGAAACTATTGTTTCCATAAAAAAAAACACAACTTTATGTTATAGCTCAGCAAGGAAACCTCTTGGAAAAAAACAAATTACGCTACTGGATTGCTATGAAAAAAGTGCCTGTATAATGTTTTTATTTTAACATCCTAGCACAAACAGGAACGGAGATAATGACCAAAGTTGAAATCACCCAAATTTCAATTTTGGCCTATAACTTGAGAATAAAAGAAGATACAATAATGCAGTTGATGGCATTATCAGTTTCTCTAAAAAAGACCACCGTTACGTGCCATTCATTTTTCTCTATCTCGTTGGGTTAAAAAGTTGTAGTTCATGTATCACCAATTTTGCCCATCCTGTACAGTGTACAGAGTATCCCAAATTGCTTGATTTTAACTGTTTCAGGTACTTCTTCACTAGATAGGTAAAAACTTCGAAAGGTGTCTTGGACTCGATTTTCGCGAAAACGCCATTAGTGAAAACCGTTTCGCGATATCTAATTTTTTTTTTAATTTGGTATATTATCGATTTCGAAAATGTGCCATAACTTTTGTATTTACGAAAATATCTGAACGCTATTAAAACTTTCTAGAAGCGCTTTTTGACCGGAAATGAGAAACTATATATTCAATTTTTTTTCTCGTGGAAAAAAACCACTTTTTTATTTTAAATACGAACGCATTTTTTCTCATCTTATATCATAAAAAAATTTCAAGTAAAAAAAAAAATTGAAATAATGTCTTATTCCCAGTGAAAAAATGCTTGTTGAAAGCTTTTTTTTTCAGATATTTTCGAAAATGAAAAAGTTATGGCACATCTTCTAAATCGAAAAAATTTCAAAATTTTGTCATATCTTCGAAACAAATGAAGATATCGTGAAACGGTTTTCACTACTGCTGATTTCACGAAAATCGAGCCCAGGACTCCTTTCAACGTGTTTACCAATCTAGTCTAGAAGTACTAGAAACAGCCAAAATCAAGCAATTTGGGATACCCTGATGTACAGTGTTGATATCATAAGGATTACTGAAAACATGTGAAGACTCGCCCTGTATTAAAGATGCAGGGTCTCTTATAAAGCATATTGAATTACAAGAAATGTTGGAAAACATTTATTAAAAATAATCTGAGTATATTCAGAAAAATATCAATGAAACATAATAGTTTTGTACCTATATCAGTTGCTCTATTTCCAAAAGTTTATAGTCCTAAACAAGACTAGTTCGACTAATCTGACTGGCACAATAATGCCACACTTCGCTTAATCCAGTGCGAAACATTTTGTTTTGTTTCCAACAAAATCGGCAGGACATAGTTCGTCGAATGCCAAGTTGTGGACAGAGTACCTCTTCTCGTAGAAGTTTTATACACAGGACACGTATAACGACCTTTGGGTTTCAAATCGTCGAATTTTATCGGTTTAACCCACAAAGTAGCCATAACTTCATTTAAAACTTTCGGTTGGAGTTCGTCCAATATGTGCAAGTGTCTATTCCACCTTGCACCATCGGTGAAAAGGCCATAAATATAAGCGCCATCTGCTGGCGCATTTGTGAAATTCTCATCTTTCAATACTTCAAAATCATAGGTTAGTTTATCGATTGGAATCGTGTGTTTTCTTGCGTAATTTTGCTTGACGCCAGTAAGAAAAGCTTGGGTGAAAAAGAACCCAGATACCCAGTATGACTTCGGTTTTCCTTCTTCATACCATTTTTGCAGGAATCAATACGTCTCAAGAAATCTGCAATATAATCCGGTAAATTCTTCAAACTTGGGTATGACACTCCCATCCAGTTCGAGGGTATTCTACTGAGCATCAATGATGTTGACAAAGCCTCTACAGCCGGAGACATAGCAACAAGTCCTTTAATTGCTTTCTGTAAATTAACTAAAGATGCTCGTAAAACTATCAGCAACTCATTGAACCTATCCATTTCTTGTGTGAGAACGGTGTTCATCGATTCATTGTATACTACAGGATAAGTCAATTTGGCAGTCTCGATATCGAAAACATTCGGAAGTTTAGCTAGAATATCTCCAGTTAGAAGCATCAAATACTTATCGACATCCTCTCCACCTCCTGTGCTGCCCTCTCCATAAGTCTTAAGCACAGAGTTGAGAAGCATGTTGGAATTTTGAAGTTCTTTTAGTTCTGCATAATTACCGAATCTATATTTCGAATCTGAAGAAAGAAACCCATAGAAACCGAAAAAAAACCATGAAAACCTCAAAAAACCGTCGGGTTGGGCTCTTTCAAAAAAACTCGATTTTTTCCAACCCTGTTTAATTATTACTTTTATAAAACACCATGTGACAGAAACATATTTATTTTATTGTTTTAAACATAAACTCAAAATATCACTCTTCGAAATAAACTCAAAAATATTGAAAATAAAAAAAATATCAAACAACAAACATAAATATGGTTTTTTCTGAGTTTTGGTGGTTTATTAAATTAATGATTAAAATGCACGTGCGAAAGAATTCAAGCCTATTAAAAAAAAATCAATCAATAATAAGGATATTTTCTGATTTTTGAAGCTAAAATTTATTAAAGATTAGGTTGTGATACACCCTGTATTCAGAAAAAAAAATTGCCAACATTTTTCGTTGAAATATATAGGATACTTCACTAACTAAATACCAAATTCGTGCCCAATTTTAAAAACGGTGTTCAAAAAAAGTTTTCCACATGCGCCACTGACTTTCATGTTAAAATATTTATTATAAGCAGTTTTAATTTTTTGGTATATATAGGGCCTGGGAAATAATAACATTATCACAAGTGAACATTTTCCTTTTCTTCCTCTGTATTTCAGGAAAAAAAGTAGTCGTGAAAACCGAATCTCTCTATCTTTAATAATAGCTGGGATACAGTAGTGTAGTCTCAAGCAGCAAAATGGGACACAGTGTACAGTCTTGATATGATAAGGACTAATAAAAACATGTAAAGACTCACCCTGTATTAAAAATACAGGGTTTCTTATAAAACGTATTGAATTACAAGAAATGTTGGAAAACATTTATTAAAAATAATCTGAATATATTCAGAAAAATATCAATGAAACATAATAGTTTTGTACCTATCAGTTGCTCTATTTCCAAAAGTTTATAGTCCTAAACAAGACTAGTTCGACTAATCCGATTGGCACAATAATGCCACACTCCTCTTAATACAGTGCGAAACATTTTGTTTCGTTTCCAACAAAATCGGCAAGACATAGTTGGTCGAATGCCCAGTTGTGGACAGAGTACCTCTTCTCGTAGAAGTTTTATACACAGGACACGTATATCGACCCTTGGGTTTCAAATCGTCGAATTTTATCGGTTTAACCCACAAAGTGGCCATAACTTCATTCAAAACTTTCGGTTGGAGTTCATCCAATATGCGCAAGTGTCTATTCCACCTTGCACCATCGGTGAAAAGGCCATAAATATAAGCGCCATCTGCCGGCGCATTTGTGAAATTCTCATCTTTCAATACTTCAAAATCATAGGTTAGTTTATCGATTGGAATCGTATATTTTCTTGCGTAATTCTGCTTGACGCCAGTAAGAAAAGCTTGGGTGAAAAAGAACCCGGATACCCAGTATGACTTCGGTTTTCCTTCTTCATACCATTTTTGTAGGAAATCAATACGTCTTAAGAAATCTGCAATATAATCTGGTAAATTCTTCAAGCTTGGGTATGACACTCCCATCCAGTTCGTGGGTATTCTGCTGAGCATCAATGATGTTGAAAAAGCCTCTACAGCTGGTGACATAGCAACAAGTCCTTTAATTGCTTTCTGTAAATTAACTAAAGATGCTCGTATAACTATCAGCAACTTATTAAATCTATCCATCTCTTGTGTAAGAACGGTGTTCATCGATTCATTTTATACTACAGGATAAATCAATTTCGCAGTCTCGATATCGAAAACATTCGGAAGTTCAGCTAAAATATCTCCAGTTAGAAGCATCAAATACTTATAGACATCCTCTCCACCTCCTGTGCTGCCCTCTCCATAAGCCTTACGCACAGAGTTGAGAAGCATGTTGGAATTTTGCAGTTCTTTTAGTTCTGCATAATTACCCAATCTATATATCGAATCTAATGAAAAAACCCATAGAAACCCGGAAAAAAAACATGAAAACCCCAAAAAAACCGTCGGGTTGGACTCTTTCAAAAAAACTCGGTTTTTTCCAACCCTGTTTAATTATTACTTTTATAAAACACCATGTGACTGAAACCTATTTATTTTATTTTTTTAAATATGAACCCAAAATATCACTCTTCGAAATAAACTCAAAAATATTGAAAATGAAAAAAATATTAGAAAACAATCATAAATATGTTTTTTCTGAGTTTTGGTGGTTTATTAAATTAATGATTAAAATGCATGTTTGAAAGAAATTATGGCCTATTAAAAAAAACAATCAATAATAAGGATTTTTCTGATTTTTGAAGCTAAAATTTATTAAAGATTAGGTTGTGATACATCAATGTATTCAGAAAAAAAAATTTGCAAAAATTTTTCGTTGAAATATATAGGGTGTTTCATTAAATAAATACCAAATTCGTGCCCAAGTTCAAAAACGGTGCTCAAAAAAATTTCTCACATACGCCACTGATTTTCATGTAAAAATATTTATCATAAGCAGTTTTAATTTTTTGGTATATACAGGGCCTGGGAAATAATAACATCCTCACAAGTGAACATTTTCCTTTTCTCCCTGTATTTCAGGAACAAAAGTAGTTGGAATATTTTTGTTTATGGCTTCAAAAGTTTTACAAAAAAGTGATACAGGGTCGTGAAAACCGCATCTCTCTATCTTTAATAATAGCTGGGATACAGTGTAGTCTCAACCAAAATGGGACACAGTGTACAGTCTTGATATGATAAGGATTAATAAAAACATGTGAAAACTCGCCTTGTATTAAAGATGCAGGGTCTCTTATGAACCGTATTGAATTACAAGAAATGTTGGAAAACATTTATTAAAAATAATCTGAATATATTCAGAAAAATATCAATGAAACATAATAGTTTTGTACCTATCAGTTGCTCTATTTCCAAAAGTTTATAGTCCTAAACAAGACTAATCGGACTGGCACAATAATGCCACACTTCGCTTAATCCAGTGCGAAACATTTTGTTTAGTTTCCAACAAAATCGGCAATACATAGTTAGTCGAATGCCCAGTTGTGGACAGAGTACCTCTTCTCGTGGAAGTTTTATACACAGGACACGTATAACGACCCTTGGGTTTCAAATCGTCGAATTTTATCGGTTTAACCCACAAAGTGGCCATAACTTCATTCAAAACTTTCGGTTGGAGTTCATCCAATATGCGCAAGTGTCTATTCCACCTTGCACCATCGGTGAAAAGGCCATAAATATAAGCGCCATCTGCCGGTGCATTTGTGAAATTCTCATCTTTCAATACTTCGAAATCATAGGTTAGTTTATCGATTGGAATCGTATATTTTCTTGCGTAATTTTGCTTGACGCCAGTAAGAAAAGCTTGGGTGAAAAAGAACCCGGATACCCAGTATGACTTCGGTTTTCCTTCTTCATACCATTTTTGTAGGAAATCAATGCGTCTTAAGAAATCTGCAATGTAATCCGGTAAATTCTTCAAGCTTGGGTATGACACCCCCATCCAGTTCGAAGGTATTCTGCTGAGCATCAATGATGTTGAAAAAGCCTCTACAGCTGGTGACATAGCAACAAGTCCTTTAATTGCTTTCTGTAAATTAACTAAAGATGCTCGTATGACTATCAGCAACTTATTGAATCTATCCATTTCTTGTGTAAGAACGGTGTTCATTGATTCATTGTATACTACAGGATAAGTCAATTTTGCAGTCTCGATATCGAAAACATTTGGAAGTTTAGCTAGAATATCTCCAGTTAGAAGCATCAAATACTTATCGACATCCTCTCCCCCTCCTGTGCTGCCCTCTCCATAAGCCTTAAGCACAGAGTTGAGAAGCATGTTGGAGTTTTGAAGGTCTTTAGTTATTCCAGCGTTGGTGTGAAGGCCGAAGGCTTCAGGAGGGTGGGTTTGGGGCATTGAATTGATGTGATTGACGTAGTCGTCGTAACTGTTTTCTTTGGGTAATCCATAATAAGCTGCCGGTATGTTGACGAAGCGATAAGCTGAATTATTGGCTACTTGGGGACTGAGAAAATCTTCTAGGATTGTTACTATGAGCCTTCTGTCCCAATCGTCGGTTACTCGACCTCCGTAGTTGCATTCGCCTATTAGATAAGATAGGGCCTCGTAGGGGTTTTCGCTTTCGTTTATGAACATCCGAACCTGCAAACACATATCAAACATTAAAAATACAATAAGTATTTAGCTAACGACCTGAGTTAATCGGTTGAATGGTTGATGCGTTTGGAGGTCTCGAGGATTTTGAAGAAAATCAATTTTAATAAAATGCCGACAGTTTCGGTCTATATTTAGACCATCTTCAGGGCTCTGGAAAAAAATAATACAAATTTTTTTTCCTACATACGTACACAAGAACAAATAATTCGACTTACATTATTTTCTGGTTTTCCGCGTAATCATATATAAATTTAGAGAACATACAGTACAAAAGAGTTGAATATACCAGCAACCAGAGAGCATCGATCACGACTGAAAATATGTCAACATACACAAGACGCTAAAAATATTGTAAACCCCCTAAAACAGAAGGAAAACAAAACAATACAGCGCTATATCAGAGCACGTTCTCGAAAAACTCCACCAGTTTGATTTCGAAAACTATAAAATTACTGGACATCGAAGAATCCTCAAAAAGCGAAAACTGCACGAAATGATACGAATCAAACAAAATAAAAACTCGATTAACAAAAGGTCTGACATCGAGAACCTGAATTCATGCTATTTCGACCTCACCGATAAAATGCGGAAAGACTGATATTAGAATTTAAATTCGTACATTTCATGGGGGAGTTAATGTTGTCTAAACGTTCGGACGCACAACTGATTTTTCCTTTTTTTCCTATCTCAACACATGAGGAATTCCCGTCACCGTCCGATTGTTGACATATTTTCAGTCTTTTGTACTGTATGTTCTCTAAATTTATATATGATAACGCGGAAAACCAGAAAATAATGTAAGTCGAATTATTTGTTCTTGTGTACGTATGTTGGAAAAAAAATTGTATTGTTCATTTCCAGAGCCCTGAAGATGGTCTAAATATAGACCGAAACTGTCGGCACTTTATTAAAATTGATTTTCTTTAAAATCCTTGAGACCTCCAAACCCATCAACCATTCAACCGATTAAAAATACACTTTATATTGACATTAAGAGAATCTTCCAGGCTTATTGGGTGGTTTATTAGGAGTTATATCACCTTACTTTTCGCTTACTTCTGCAGTAGGCATCTTCAGAGGTTTCTTGGTATAAGATTGTTACTCGACGACTTGAGTCGATGTTTCCTAATAGCCCAAAAGACTCTCTTAAAGTCTTTATATCCGGTTGTGAGAGCCTTAACCTATTTATTACACATATACACTGCGCAAAAAAATCAACGTACATTATGGAAATATCAAATTTATTCTACAACTGAAGGTGATAATTATTTTTATCAGAACTATGCGTGCATACGTTATCGACTTTCAACGTTTTTCTTCAATACATATGTTTTTTCCCAGCAGGAATAAAAATAGATGATATCATACTTTGAATTTATTGGCTCCATTCTAAAATCAGTTGTTCTCGATCAATTCTAGTGATCAATAGTTTTTCTTTCGTTTGATTTTCTACACTCGATCGCTATGCAACGCGAAACACGCAATTTGACCCAAAAGGAATGTGCCCAAGCGGTAGTTTTGCGAGAAGAAGGGTGGACATACACAAGAATTGCAGGAAGTTTCCCATACAAGTGTGTCCAGAATGTTGCAGCGATTCAGGGAGACAAGTATGAATGTCCGAAGACCAGGACAGGGTAGACCACGGGTAACAACTGCCATTGAAGAACGTTACTTGAGAGTTTCTTCGTTGAGACAACGGTTTACAACCGCTCGCCTCCTTCAAAATCAGCTTGAGAATATGATTCAAGGCCTCGTGTTGCCGCAAGAGGTCCAGCTCTTACCCCAGCCCATCGAAGGGCGCGTTTGGATTTTGCGAGAGAGCATATCCATTGAGAAGAGGCCGATTGGGAAAGAGTTCTCTTCACAGATGAGTCTAGATTCTGCCTCTAACATCGTGATCGACGTTCCCTTGTATACAGACGTCCACATGAAAGATATGCTCACTGCAATTTCCTGAATACTACTGGTTTCGGGGGAGGATCGATTATGGTATGGGGTGGAATATCTTTGACTGCTCGCACAGATCTAGTGGTCGTTGATAATGGATTTATGAATGCTAATAAGTATATAAGGAACATTCTTGAAGAGCATGTAGTGGCATTTGCCCCATACATTGGTGAAAATTTCATTTTTATGGACGATAATGCCAGACCCCATTGTGCGCGCATCGTTCAGGAGTACCGTGATGAAGTTGAAGTCTCTCGAATGGAATGGCCATCAAGAATTCCAGATCTCAATCCGATTGTGCAGGTTTGGGACAACCTCAATAGAAGGCTGAGAAGTTCAGAAAAGCATCCAGCTACTCTTAATGACTTAGGAATCCAACTCGAAGAAATCTGGGAAGGATTAGATCAGAACATTTTAAGATCACTCATTTTGAGTATGGACCGCCGTTGGCGAGCTGTAATTAACGCAAGGGGTGGAAATACCAAGTATAAAATCACTTATCAGCATTTGAGGATTTTGAAAATTGTTCATTTCTCTTCTTTCACATAAGATTCGGTGAAATCCTGAATTTTTCTTCCATTTAATGTGTCTTGTTTCGTTCAAAACTTTCCCGAGAGAACATAAAAAATAAGTTATAAAGTTAATGTAGTTAACTTTCATTAAAATTGAGAATTTCAGAATGTGCGTTAATTTTTTTGCGTAGTGGATTTCAGCAACATAAGTATACCACTAGCTATATGTCTTAAGTACTAGAGAGTGACTAGTGACTACTGAAACGGTGAGCACAAAAAATGAATACCTTCACACTAATTCGGCCTCAAATAAAACCACTCCGCAATAAACTAAATCCATGAAAGTGGCCACAACTAAAACAGAGCATGACTAACTTCTCAATAATATCTGGTGTTTCCCAAGCATAATCATTGGACCACATTTAGAACTTTTATTTACATCGCGACATCCTCACAAACCAAGATAAAAAAAAAGTACGTTCGCAGATGACACTTGTGTGAGGTTCCAGTATTGACTTCCACTGCTCTGCAGAAAGATTTTGATGAAGTGCTAATATGATTACGGTAGTGCATAATCAAAATATCCAATGCCAAATCATTGGGACGTACATGGATGTTTAAAAGATCTAAAGGATAACTTGAACAATATAAAAATTCAAGAATCAACGACAATAATCCTTGATAAGAGAAGGATTTGGAATGAATATTTAATGAAGAAACGAGAATATAGACCTTGGACTTTAACTGTTGATGCGGAATGCGGAGAAAGTCTTAATAAAGTTCTAAAATTATGCTCATGTGCTTATTTATGTATATAACCAGACAATGCCCAAACAAGATCCATAAATAATTCACCTTCAACAAGTTATTGATGCCAAAAGCATTAAGCGAAAGGCTAGACCAGGATTGCTTCAAAAAAATTGGGTTCCAATTTGAAAAAAACGATTTTTTGATGTTTCGTCCTCTCTGACTTTGACAAATAATTTCTCCTGTATCATATTCTGCAAATCACGCTATCGGAAAAAAAGCATCAGCCTTTCTTCTCGGAGATTCTCAAAAATGAGAATTTTTAATGAAAAAACCTCGAAGTTGTCTGTATTTCAGCAGAGTTCAATTTTGAGATTTTTTTTTGTATTTCCTTATATTAAGAGAGTTTTATCGGGAAAATTCAAACTTTTGGAATCAGAATTCAATCGAGAATCTATTTTTGCAAAGAAAAATGGGTCTTCCCATTTGAAAAACGAAAGTTGATGTCACTTCCGGAAAAACCGGAAGTCCTAGAACCTTAAAAAAATTTTACGAGAAGTCGTCTTTTTACTTGAAGCTCACCTTCAGAATTTCAATCCTGAATCTTGTGTCTTTCCTAAAAATATTCTATAGAGCCATATTCGCGAATAAAACTGTATAGTCTAGACAAACTTTAGACAAGAAGTATTGTGTGATGAGATCAAAACCCCACCCCAATCTACAAAGCATGGACATGTTTAGAAAAGAGACGATGACGAAGCTCCAGCCAAAGCCTAAAAGAAGAGGTGACAGATTAGTGTGAAAGCTATACCAATAAAAGACGTGTAAAAAAAGTAATACAATAAAATTTTTCAGAACTCACCTGTTGAACCGATATATCAAAATCGGAATCATTGAAACCATACGGAATATTCCATCCCAACGGCCCAAAGGTACGCCTCTCTTGCACCACAGCGTGGAAGAATGCAGTTCCATACAGCAATCTAGTGAACATGACCTCTTTCCCCGGACACCCGTTAAAAAAATCCGGATTCTTCACCGGATCGCTCGTATACGACTTCAGCAAATTCTGCTGAAGACCAGTCGGTGGTTCGTTTGTCATCTTAACACCTTTCTGCAAGAGGGTAACCGGGAATTTGTCAGAGGGGTAACTCGTCAACCAGAGCCTGAAGAATTCGTGCGTGTTGCTGTAGTCTATATCTTCGAATATCTTCTCCAGCGTTGGCATCCAAGAGGTTGCCAAATGGCAGTTTTGTAAGCACACCCAGCAACCTTCACCTTGAGCTGCTTCGATCATAGCTGCTGCTCGTGGGCCTTGACCTTGTCCTAAAGAAATTGACTGGAATCTTTCAGTGAACTTTCTGTCTTCAGCGAATTTCACCAAAGCCGACATAGGGTCGGTGCCAGGAGAAAGGATGAATATTAAAGGGCTCAAGCTGTATGACTCAGCGAAGGACAAGGCTATGTTAAACTGAGGAGGCATGATAAACTTCTCCCCCATCTCGTTCTTAACGAACTGCGCTATGGCTATGAGAATTTTATCAGGCCTAAACAAGCGGATCACAATTAGCTTCATGAAATTGCTCAAAGTCTTATTCCAAGGCGCTGGAAGTTCAACAGTATGAGGCTCGATGTGATCGTACAATTTTTTCCATTCGTCAGGATTGCTAGCGAAATTCTCCGCAAATCCATGGAAGGCTGGTATTTCCGAAGCTCTGCAAAGCTCGTCCCAAGACTTGGTCGGCAGCCAATCCGTAGGATTCTCGTATTGGTTCTCAACACTTACTCCACCTGTCAGCAGGAAAACCAAGTCGCTCTCGTGTAGCTTCTGTTGGAAAATCAGTATTTTCGCGCAGAGGAGGAAAGAGAACAGAAGTTTGTCTTTCTCGAATAGCGATCTGGTTATGTTCGAGTACAAATCGAAGGTGAAACCGTTGATCAAGCTTTGGCACCTCTTTTCGATGATCCTGAATTTTTCGGCTTTCTGTATGGAACCTATGTACAGATTTATGAACCATTCGAGGGAATATTGGTACATCGGGTCGACATTAGCAAGGTCAGAAATGCAGTAATATAAGACTGAGGAATGTTGAGCTACTCCAGTGTACTTAACCCTTGATTCTTCTATAGATTTCTCAATCTCCAAGGATTTCTCCTGTTTCTCAGTTATCTCCACAGATAACACTCGTGATTCGTCCAACACCTTGATAGCGCTCTCATCCTCGAGTATATCACCTTTAGATTCAGCCAAGGTCCTCAAGATATTCTCCTCAACCCTCAACAAAGCTGCTTTGTTCTCTGCCTTCTGAACGATCAGCTCTTCCTTGAGCTGTTGCAAGTCTGGGTTCTCGACAGCTACAACAATTCCCAATAGCTGGTCTTGAAGACCGTCTAAAGTGAGAGCGAAGTTGACTATGGTTACCTTATTGAAGATTTCAGGGAGGTAATGGGGGTTGCGGAACTTTGAACACATGTACATTCTGAAGTTCCTGTTGTATTCTATAACGTTTTCTCCTAAACCTATCACTTCCATGCCAGCTTGCTTGAACACTTTCTTGTATAGGATGGGGTCTAAGGGAGCCTCTAAGGTTTCTTCGATGCCGTCTATGAGGACAGGAGTCCCTGCTTGAATGCAGATCTCTATACGTTTCATGTAGTCGGGATAGGAGAATTTGACCACTACAAGATCGTTCTTTTTCTCCATTTTCTTGATCCAGCTGCTCGCTTGGCTCTGAGGGTCTATAAAGAGGGACCATCTGCGGGAATTGGCCATTATTATACCGTTTTCTGTGGAGAAGGTGTCCCTGGGTAGCCCGTATATGTACCAGTTTTGAATGAGGACGTCCACTCCTAGGATCGATATGAAGTCGAATTCTTCGCAGCATGGTATGTTTAGGTTCCTGACGTACTTATGCCATTTGGCTATTATTTTCTGTCTATACTGTGCGTTGAAGGCGGATAAATACGATATAATCCCGACTGAAATCAAGATATCTCCTGCCAAACCCTCATATTTCATGAGTAAGTTATCAGCGGCTTCAGTCCAACGTGTTTTTTCTCCACCAAGACCTCCGATGAGTTTTTGGGCGCGGAAAAGTTTGGCGTTGCAGAGATCCACGTTATCCTGGAGTTCCGTTTGCTTCTTTATGGCAACGTCTAGCTGTTCATTCAACACGGCTAAAGCGGCTTCTAATCTGGCAACCTCGTTTTTTTTCGCCGTCAAAATCGCCATGGTTTCCGCGAATTCTTTTTCGGCCGCGTCTAGTTTAGCCTTTTTGGGGGCTACGATCTTCCAAACTTTATCGTATTTGTCCATAGCGATGATCCACTTGCAGAGGCCTTCGGCGGCGCTCGAAGCCTTGGCTACGACCTCTGGTCTGAAGTCTTTGTTCGGGAGAAATTCCTTTCTGATTCTCCCGATGATTTCGGGTTTTATGTTGTCTTTGTCGAAGTCCTTCAATCCTTGGAGGAAGTTCATGTCCCCGAGCATCTTCTTGCTTGGGCCCCAGTAATCCAAGACCATTCTTCCTGTTCCAGGCTCAGGGACTCTGTCGGGTTTTATGTCTTTTATTATACACACTGCTGCCAACACTAACTTTACAGCGCCAGGGGGGTTCTTCATAGATTTAACCAAGGTTATGTCTGCAGGTTTCAACGTATCCAAAGCTGACAAGGCTTCGTTGAGGATGGGAATAGCTTCAGCTAAGTCCGCTTCGCATTCTTTCTTCAACACTTGCGCTGCAGCTGCTTGTTTGTTGGCTATTTTCTCGTCCTCTCTCACCAAAGCCGTTGCTTTTTCTACTGACACCGTTTCATCCTCTATCTTTGTCCTCATCTCGGTTGCCTTGACGCTCATCACTTGCAATTGCGGCTGTAAATCAGCCAACTGAGTCTGCATGACGGATATTGAAGCTGCTGCATGCTTCAACTTCTCCAAACCACCAAGGTATCTGTTTCGCGCTTTAAGCAACTCCTGTTGTTTTGTATTGGTTAAAATAGTGAAAGATTTTATTAGTTCCAGGTAGGAAGCTGAGGTTATGTACGTTTTACGTCCCATATTTTTGAAGAATTCCGCCGAAGCTTTGCTGGCTTGCACGTGGAAATACTGACATGCTACGACGCAGTAGTTCTTGACTTCTTCAGTCAAATTGACCTCACCCATCCAAGTGCGAGCGACTTCTTGTAAAGCAGTTTCGGGCCAAGATTCGAACCAATCGATTGTGCAACAGTTTATCAAGGAAGGAAACAGTCTTAAGCGGTTTCTGAAGGTGGATCCTACCGGACTGAAGCATAGGAGTATGTGGAGTTTTTCTCTGCAACGTCTCGTGAAGAAGAAGAAAATTGTTAGGGCACTTATGTCGAGGTTTCTGTTGCCTCCTTGAGCTGCCAATCTTACCATGTCTAGGATTTCTTGTTTCTCATCGATTTGGTAGATGTTTGGGACTTCGCCTGAGTTCAAGAGACAATCGATGTCTTGTAAGAAAACTTCTTCTTTGATCTGCTCTTCGGAGATGAGGAAGACGCAGTTTCTACCAGCACCTCCAGATTCCTTCAGAACTTTTTTTATATCATCACGCCATTCGTTCAAACCGTAGTTTTTGGTTATTTCCGGTTGGAACAGCTTTAGTTGAAATATTTCACCAGCTAATCTTGTAAGGGACTGTCTTCCTGAGCCGCTTATGCCTACCAATAACCCGCTACCGCTGGCCATCGTCAGTATTCTGCAGATTTTCGAAAGGTGCTCCAAGGCGTAATCGAATAGGACAACATCCATCTTGTTCTTGTGGGACGAGTTGTAATCGTCTAGGAAGTTCTGGGCCATGTCTGCGAACGCTTGTACGTTCGATGCTTGCTCGTATTTCCTCTCTTCTTCAGCAGAGTCCTGGTCGAAGTACGTACCGAACATCAGACCTTTGAGGGATTCTTGTGTTATTTCGTTAGTTGAACTTTTTGGGAGATTGTCGAAGATGCTCTCGAATGAATCCCTGAAGAAATCCTTAACTATTCCCTTTATTCTGTTGAAGAGCCATTCTTTATCTGTTTCCTCTATTAATCTGTCGTAGAATATTCTTAGAACCTCGTGAACCCAGATTCTTGGGTATATTTTCTTTCCTGAAAAAGAGAATTTCTATTATTTTTTTTCTTCTCATCTGACTGATCATGTATAGTCAGGAAGGGGTACTATCACCCCTGCTGTAGTGTTTGGTCATGGTCTTTTGGAGAGGCCTATGGTAGATGGTTACAATGCTCAGGCATATGCCCACGATATAGTGGTTACTGTGAGAGGCAATCTTGAAGGCATATCAAGCAGCCGAATTCAATCTGCTCTCAGTATCATTGAGAGGTGGTGTGAGGATTCCCTTCACCAGAAGAGAAATCCTAATCTGAGAGCCCTGATTCTGAATGAACAGACTCTCAACTTCTCTAGCGAGTGTAATGGAGCATTCACACGGGGACAATTGTCAAGCCATTCCATTAAGCCAATCCATTAAGACAGTCCATGAAAGTGCGTCATTCATTCACACGAGGACAATTAACAAGCCACTCGAATGGGAAATGTCAAATTCGCGTGATTCATGTAGACAGTTTCTATCAGAATACAGGGTGGCCATTCGAGAACGAAACAGACGAGATTACAGACGAAATAAATTTTTTCGATAGAAATGCTCGGACAGGTCGATTTCTGTTTCGAGGGGGACAACTTCAGATGTAGGTTACGGACGCATAGCGCTTGTAGTAGCAACCCTTGCTACTACAACCCTCACCCCCAATTTTTGAATAGGGAAGATGGGGTGAGTGATACCTCATTTGAAAGGTATTTTTATACTGATTTCAGCACAGTAATTGTTTTTTCATTTTATGCATTAGTTCTCGAAATACAGGGTGGCCATTTGAAAACGAAACAGACGAGATTACAGACGAAATAAATTTTTTCGATAGAAATGCTCGGACAGGTCGATTTCTGTTTCGAGGGGAACAACTTAATATGTAGGTTACGGACGCATAGCGCTTCAACCCTTGCTACTACAACCCTCACCCCCAATTTTTTAATAGGGAAGATGGAGTGAGTGATACCTCATTTCAAAGGTTTTTCACAAAAAAACACTACAAGTGCCATGAAAACACCACTTCATTTTCAAATGCTTAGTCAAGAATATTTCGAGAATGCATAAAATGAAAAACAATTGCTGTGCTGAAATAAGTATAAAAATACCTTTCAAATGAGGTATCACTCACCCCATCTTCCCTATTCAAAAATTGAGGGTGAGGGTTGTAGTGGCAAGGGTTGAAGCGCTATGCGTCCGTAACCTACATCTTAAGTTGTCCCCCTCGAAACAGAAATCGACCTGTCCGAGCATTTCTATCGAAAAAATTTATTTCGTCTGTAATCTCGTCTGTTTCGTTTTCAAATGGCCACCCTGTATTTCGAGAACTAATGCATAAAATGAAAAAACAGTTACTGTTCTGAAATATATATATATATATATATATATATCGGTTTTATAACATCTTTCGTCGTTGTCCGATGCCTAATTTCCATGACCTTCTGTCACTCCATTGGTTTTCTGCCAAATTTCTCACGTTCATGGCTTTGGAAACGCCCTCCATCCACGTTTTACTCGGTCTTCCTCGTTTTCTTCGATGTGATGGTACCCATTCCAGGATCTGTTTTGGTAATCTGGTGTTATCCATCCTCTTCACGTGACCGTACCAGATCAGTTGCCTTCTTTCAATTTCGGTCATGAGAGGCTCTTCTATTCCCATTCTTGCTCGAACATCTTCATTTCGTACTCGGTCTCTTCTGGATATTCCTAATGACCTTCTGAATACATCCATTTCGGTAGCCTCCAGTTTTTTTCTGTTGTTTTCTGTGGTTTTCCACGTTTCTGCGCCATACAATAAAGAACTTTTTATCATCGTGTCATAGATGTTATATTTCCGCTTTTTTCCTATTTCGCTGCTCCAAAAGACCCCGTTCAAACAAGATATAAAAATACCTTTCAAATGAGGTATCACTCACCCCATCTTTCCTATTCAAAAATTGGGGGTGAGGGTTGTAGTAGCATGGGTTGAAGCGCTATGCGTCCGTAAACTACATCTCAAGTTGTCCCCCTCGAAACAGAAATCGACCTGTCCGAGCATTTCTATCGACAAAATTTATTTCGTCTGTAATATCGTCTGTTTCGTTTTCAAATGGCCACCCTGTATAATGAGCATGTATATTTTTGAGGGAAGTGAGGAAAGTTGTTTAGCGATCATCGATAGACTCAAATCAGAACGTTCATTGAAAAACCTATCTATTTTCTCGATAAGAGAGAGAATAGATGTTTTCGAGGAAAATACAATTTTTAAAAGAAGATAGATTATATCGGAAGATCTACTTTGGGTCAATAAAGACAAATATCGAGATAATTAGAAGTAGAGGATCTTGAGGAGTATAGGCTATGTATGAGAATGTCTCCGGAAATGGTACAAACTATAATTGGACCTACCAAAAAAAAATTAAACAATGAATCATATTTTCTGCAGGATATCTTTTCGATTTTTTCAGCGTGAATCATTTTCCTTCGATTGTAATATATAACAGGAGGATTCTACATTTTGCTGAAAATTCTCTGCCAGTCTCTGGCACAATTTTTTTTAAATAATAGAAGAGGAGAGCCCCTGCGTTAACTCGTTCACCAATTTTCCCGGTGCCAAAACCTTCAAAAAAATTTTTGACAATGAAATTTTTGTAACGTTTCGGGGTCTAAATCAGACTCCTTCATCAGACAAATTCATATTGTGACCACAGTTTTTTGACCTTTGTATATCATTCAAAGGTTTAATTTTTGTAAGTATAGATCTTAAATCATTTTGTGATTTTGAGAACAGTTCAGAAAAATGAAAAGAATTGGTTTCAAATTCAACATACGAACAGTATTCAAAACACAAAATGAGAAAAAAAGTCCACAAATTTTTTTATAATATTTCCAGTTCATAAAGACTTTTAAAGATATCAACATAAAAATGAAGATATTAGTAAATGGCGAATTGAAGGTCATGATTGTCCCAATACCGAAGATGATGGAATGGAATAGGTAACACATTAAGTTGTCGTCTTGAATTTTGTTAGATGAAAATAATGATCTGGCCAGTTGTTCTGTGGGAATCTATGGGTTAATTTATTGCGAAACGAACTGATTACAGGAAATTTCGAGATGAAATAAAAAATTTCACCATGTATAGACATGTTTTGACCCTAGACAAATAAGTGCACAAGTTCAAACAGGGGGCCTTCTGATTGATTTCATTCCAGAGATTGGGATAGAAAATTTTGAAGATGTTTCAGAAATTCAGTTGTTCGAAAAACATCAAATGAAAATCCCAAGATCAGCATAGACAAAAACGAATTTGCATGTTGAGCTTCTATTGAAGCTGCTTTTGTTGCAATCGGTTGATGAAAAATATTGAAAAATTCTTCCCATGAGTACTTTTCATCAGAAATATTTGTTCTGTAAGTTTTTAGAATTATTTAATGCTATTTTCAAAAGATGATTCACGACAACGATGTTTTTTCGATATCAACTAGCTAAGATGTTTTCTATCGATATCCCAACACTAGGGTTGAAAAATTGAGATG
This sequence comes from Hippodamia convergens, assembly GCA_038502775.1. Taxonomy (NCBI): domain Eukaryota; kingdom Metazoa; phylum Arthropoda; class Insecta; order Coleoptera; family Coccinellidae; genus Hippodamia; species Hippodamia convergens. The sequence continues at coordinate 35,736,706 of CM076607.1, read as the reverse complement.
CACGTCAAAATGAACCAATTCATCATACCTAGGGTGGGGGGAGCCATTGATTTCAAAATCGTTCTAATTCGATGGATTGTCTCCATTGACAGGTAAAGAAATTCCATTTCAATGGATTGTCTCTATTCACACAACGCTATTCCACTAAGCCAATCCAATTTCTCATTGAATTGGCTTCCCGTACTGGATTGTCCTCATGAATGGAACAAGACAATCCATTGTCCCATTCACACGATGCCAATCCACTGGACTATTGGATTGTCTCAATGGAATGGCTTGTCAATAGTCCCCGTGTGAATGCTCCATAATGGATTGGCTTAATGGAATGTCTTATCAATTGTCTTCGTGTGAATACGCCATAACGGTCTCCTTGGGATTTGTATGAGAAATTTGGGTATAGAACAAAAGTCGAAGTTCCCGGAAGGCTGAACTAAACTAAAACGACCCCCTATCAAAATAATTATAAGATCTTACCAATTTCATCCGTCACCGACTCCCTCCTCAGCATCGCGACGCCAAGAATCAACCTCGAAAAATCCCTCAGATTGAACACATAGTGACTTTTAGAAGGGGTGGGCCTCAAGTTCTCAATGGCGCTCCTGTATATCTCCAAACTCGCCTGAACGATCTGGTTGACCATATTGATGCTATCGCTGGGAAATCCGTTGTTTTTCCAACCAACGTGCAAGATGTTCACGTAAATTTTCGACATGCTCTCTTGGCTGAACTCGTTGATTGACATGATGCTGAAATGCCTCAGAAACCTGGCGTAGATCTCTTGTCTGCTACCGCCCACTAACCCCATAGCTGCGCAGAACATGATGTCGTGCATGTAGAGAGGTTCTGTGGTTTTGAGATCGAACCAGTTCTTGTGGTCGAAGAATTGCCTGAGTAGTTCTATGGGAGGTTGAGCTCCATATACTTCTTTCTGTGGCATGTTTACGTCGTCTATGAATAGCACTCCAAGTTTTCCCTTGGGAGGTCCGTATATGCCTTTCCTACGTTTGTTCAGCTTCGAGATGATCAAATTTTGGGTCTGGTTGCAGGTTATTTGAACGGTGAACGTTATAAACCCTGGTTCGTACAGTTCCTTCTCGATTTTGTTCAGAATCAAGTCTTGAATGTAGAAGCTTTTACCGGTACCTGTTGGACCTACTACCAGAAACGGTTGTTTGTTTTTTATATGCAACTTCATCAAGCTCATGTATCTTGAAGTGTCGATCGTAGGTATCAAGACTTGCTGTAAGTTAGCCGCATCCTCAACTCTCTTGTACTTCACCGATTCTGGGTAGTATTTCCAGGCACCTTTACCCTTGTATATGAAAGCGTATTCGGTCATTAAGTTCTCTTGGGGTATCACAACTTCTATCTGACCTATAGATTCCGGAATGGGGTATTTCGAGTTCTGATTTGCGAACAGTTTCTTCAAGAAGTCGTCGAACTTCTGCCTGGAATCGGCGTCTAAAATCCCAGCTATGCCCCAAGTTATCGACATGACAATGGTGGCTTCTGTCCATTGCCTGAGGTACTTGAAGTCTTCTTCCTTCTTCGTGCTTTTCTCGCATGCGTCATCTAGGTACATCTGCATCAAATTTATGGTGTTTTTCACAAGGCAGATGTCGCCAGGGTTGCAGAAAAGGAGGCATTTTTTCCTGACGAAGTTGAGACATGGTGTTACGAACCATTCGAACATGTCGATTATGAATTTGCGCTTGTCTGAGCTGCACCATTCTGGGTTTTGGTTTGGGAGCCAGGAATCTAGGAGTGGCCTCCAACCAAGCGATGTCGGTTCCATGAATATCATTCCACAACGCGACACCTGAAACAGTAAAATAATGGGTGAAGCGGGCTACAATATTTAACGACCAGAATGTTTCTTTAAAATGTGACGTTGTCGGAACCCCCACCTGCGGTCGTACCAGGCTCAGAGTGTTACGACTTTGCACTTGCAGTTCTGGTTTAAAGCATAATATGTGATATAGTTCGCATCAGAAATTCGACCGGGTTACGTGTAAAAAAGGTTTTTTTTTTGTGTTCGTGTGATCGGTTTTTCAATCAATAAATAAAGTGAAAATAAGTGTTGCAGTTGCAAGAACGGGTTTGTGATTGAGTTTTTCGACTTCAAGTGTTCATATTTGAAAGGATTTTCAACAGGAAGATTTTTCATTCTAATATTTATTGAAATTTCATTTGAAAATCTTTGTTTTGAGTACTACGAAGATTTCCAAGTTGAATTACCAGATCAAGACGTCTCTGTAAGTGATTTTCTTCTTCACTTAATACGCGGTTCATTGAAGAGCCCCTCACAATTTTTATTTGAATGTGCAATAGATTGTTACAAAATTTTCAACACTCTTCATACTATAACATATTAAGTGAAGTTTGGTGAAGTGGATAATCGAAGAGACTTTTTGAAATATTTATTTACGACATAATTCCAGCGTACTTGGGATGTTTATCACGACGAATGTTCACTATGTCAGCAGCCTTCCGAAATTATCTTGGGCAAATTTTCACAAACTTTGAGTAATATCTTCCTTAATAATTATTCTAAAATGGTTAGTGATAGAATCCCAAGAACTGCTCTTTCCAATAGAAAATTACTAACTTTTAGTTATCAGAATTGTTTTTATTTATTCAGAGTTTATTTTTAGTTTCATATAACCTATTTTAGGTTCGAATTTAAAGTTTTTATTCGTTCAGAGTTTATTCTTCTTGAATTTCTGTTTTACAGGAGTTTGAAGGTCAGCAGTCACAATGTAATCGTTTTCGACAGCAAAATAATCCTTTTTTTTCTATTCTGATGTTCATTCTCCTATTTTATTCGCTTCCGAAAGTAAAATAATTTTCATTCTGATTGTAATCTTGTGGAACTCAATACAACAGCTACCTCCTCCTCGTGGTGAGTTCTGGATTATTAGCGATAAAATATTGAGAAATTATTCGCAGAGAAATGAAATACTGTTTTGTTTTCCTCCCTACAGTTCTTTATTTCGTTGTGAATTGAAATGAATTTGAAATTATATCGAAACAGTGCGAATTGCACAAGAAAACCGTATACTTTCCATATCTACGCGTGCCAATAGACACGTTGCTGGTAACAACGGCAACGTCTAACCTTCCGGCCTATTAGATTTAGTAGGCCGTGGTCCCCAACTATATCAGACGAAGTGATTTTTTTCAGACTTGGCACTTGGCAACATCGCTTAGAGGCTGCAACTGGTTGGGCCCTCAACATGTTTGTTATATTCTATCAAATAATCCTCAGAGTACTCAAATAGTAAGGCTGAAGAATCCTAGGATACCTCTATTGTATATTAACAGTTAAGCCCAGAACAGAATTCTCAAATGTGTACAATCAGTTGCCGTCGGATGTGAAGAGTGCGTCTACTGCTGGCATTTTCAAATCTCGGCTCACACACTTTTTGATTTCAAAATGTTTTTATGAAGTTAATGAGATCTTCTCGAGGGAAAATTGGGAGACTTGAGGTCTAAACTGTCAACAAGACGAGTAATTTATTTATTAATTTTTTTTGTACGTTTATCATACTTGTGTGTTATGAATAATCTATATAGTTGTTGTTTCTATACTTGTTTATTATATATATATATATATATATATATATATATATATATATATTCCTTTGAATAAGAGAGCTAAAATAATACAATAAATGTTGAAACAAAAAGAACCTAAGCTGAGGTAAAAAAAGGAACGGGGTACCACAACATTCTTCGTATGATACTATAGTATCATACGATACTTTCATCACCAGTATCATACGATACTATAGAGCCAGGGGAAAAAACCTCAGCCGAAAAAACCTGTCTCCCCGTTAAAAAAATAAAATAAAATTGTTGTATCTGAATATTCTATATAGAAGGACATCACGATCAGCTCTTCGGAGGAAGGATTTCCAAACACAAACTCCAACCTGAAAATAAAAAAAGCCAGAACAGCAAGAGAATTCAATTTATACTTCATCAAATTGATCTGAAATTTTCAACCCATTGCAAAAATGAGTTTGATATATTGTGTATGGCTCTAATGCCATCTTGGAATTTATAAATCGAACAATTATTAATTAGGTGTTCAACTGTTTCCTCTGATTCACCACATTCACAATTAGGACTATCAACCGAATTCCACTTGAAAAGCATGCTGTTGGTACGACCATGACCTGTTCTTATTCGATTAAGAAGGGACCATATTCTCCTGGGAAGGTTAAAACCAGGAACTTTATTCGATGGAACAGATATTAGATCTTTATTAGATAAAGAACATACATCCCATTCGGATTTCCAGATTTCGTTGTAGCTGAAGTTCGAATTCAGAAAGTTATTCGACCAAATAGGTTTACGAGATTTCAGTCTTGGAATTCTATTTTCTGGAACGTAGGAAAGTATCGGAAAAGAATCCGGAAATGAATTGAATTTATTCCAAGAATTCCAAGTTGCAGACTGTTTATTATGACTACTATTTTGACTTTTTCCATAAATGTAAATTTTAAGAGGAAATAAAAAATATTATTATTATTATTATTATTATTAAATAAGAACTAAACACGTTGGCGATGTTTGAAGAGAGTTTTTATAGCAATAACCTTCAACCTGTCAACTGAATCAGTCACCTACCTCAATTCTTTCAAACTCACTATCGTACCCTGCACCAAGACAACAAAAGGACGACAGGAAAAGTTCCGAGACACCAATAAAACACTCACCGTAGCTGGGGAAGCCTGCTCCAAGTCCATAACCTCGAAAATCAAGGACATGGACGACGTCATCGCCATCACTTCGCCAGACATCAAACAAAGCTTCTTGTTGTCGTCAAGGGCGCTGTTCATGTTCTCTATCCACACAGCATCCACCGGTCCATCAAAAATGATCCATTTCCTATCCGGCTCTGGAGCCACTGTGAAATCCCTATAGGTGTTCGACACCACACCGTCGAACCATTCGTACGATATGGGGTCGAATTCTCCGTACAACTGACCCATCGTGATCGCCTTAGGGTTGAGGAACTTGTACTGGACCTTTTCCTCTTTTGCACCTTTTAGATTGAGGGCCGTTAAAGTGTCTGCTAATATTTTCAAAGTTGATGTTTTCCCGGCGAAAGGTTGACCAACTATCATGAACCCGTGCCTGACTATCATCATCTCGTACGTTTGTATCACTTTCACGACGAAACTGTCCTTAGCTTGAAGGTTTCTTTCTTTACAACTTGAAGCCAAGGTTCGCGTGAACTGTTTGTAGTCCGCTTGAGGTAAGACTATACCGGGAAAGAGATCAGAAATTATTCCGGAGAATAGAGGAAGATCGTGGCTCAAGAACTTCGGTAGATTAACATCCAAAATAGCTCGAAGCAACAATATGCTCTCGTTTTCGTTGGGAAAAGCCCTCTTGTTGTTTCCTGCGGCCGACAGCACGGATTTGACAGCTCTCATGCCGTAGTCGTAATGGTTTTGTGACGACAATTGTTCGGAACAAAGTCTGTATGTCGTCACGATTTTTACTGACAAGTTTCTGGCGTCTATGAAGCCGAAGGAATAGAGTGAGATTTCTCCTATCATGGCGTAGTCAGGTACCATCATGGCAACTGTCCTGAACAGCACTTTGAGGTTATCGGGTAGCTCTGATCTTCCGGCGTATCCAGGATTCATAGTTATGCACACGTAACAGGTTGGGTTCAGCTTCAACTCGGTTCCTAGAATAAGAAATTTATACCTTGTCATTTTTGTCAATGTACAATGGAAATGGATCAATTGTATCAACAGATCATTTGTTTATACTAGAGGTGTAGGAAAACAAAGGTTCAGGTGGAAAAATATACTGCTCCACAAGAGTTAGGGATATCTCATTCAATCGTTTTGAAAAGTATATAATCTTCGAGAAAGTCGCTGTAAAATCATTTAAAACTCAATAAAAACTTGAATCAGTATGAGACAATCTGGACACCTATTTTTTAGTTCTTTGCGTATGCTTCATGACTGTTCTTATTTTGAAATGGAGTCAGTTTATCAACGGCTTCGATTTGAAAGTTTTCTGAAAATGCCAAGACGTAAATTTACGAACGCTGAGGCTAATAGCCCTATCGGAATGTTACAGGGTGGCCTTACTCAGGTTGTTGTAGCGGAAAGGCTCCAAGTCAGCCAAAGTGTGATATTTCGACTTTGGAATAGGTTCAGGTGTTGGAAAGACCAAGGCTTGGTGGGCGACAAAAAACAACACCTGCTTAGGATCGTCTCATCACCGTTTCAGCGACAAGAAAGCCTACATCTACGTGTAGAATGCTACGGAATACTCTTCAAAATGGAGATGTGGTCCAAGTTTCCATCGAAACCATCAGACGACGTTCGAGAAAGGTGAATCTAGGTTCTAGACGTCCATTAAGAGGAGTTCCATTAACAAGTGACCATAAGCGTCGAAGACTGGAATGGGCAAGGCAACATATCAATTGTCCTTTTCACTGATGAATCCAGATATGGACGATTTTCAGATTCTCGAAGAATAAGAGTATAGACAATCCCACGCCTATCCCGTAATCATCGCTATGTCCAAGAAGTCCATCCATTCCGCGACGGTTTCTAGACGATAACGCTAGACCGCACCATGCAGCCATAGTTGAGAATGCGCTAGCGGAGCTTGGTATTCCACATTTACCAATACCTCCGCACTTACCAGATTTGAATTGCATAGAACATGCATGGGATATGCTCCAAAGAAGATTAGATAATCATCAACCTTCCCCAGAATCCTCAAATGATCTGAGAGAGCTTCTGTCCCGTTCATGGAACCAAATTCCTCAAGAAATGTTCAACAACCTCGTGTGTAGTATGCAAAGAAGATGTGAAGCAGTTATTGATACCTGTGGAGGCCGTACATTGTATTGATTGTCTTAAAATGCTTGAATTCTCTAGGAATAAAATTTCTTTATTTTACTCGATTGTATACCTACAAGCTGAAATTAATTTTATTTCCTGCCACTTGAAATCATATTAATATGAATTTTCATCACAAAATCTCATTCAAACTATATTTTTGCAATTTAAGTGTCAATATCCCAAACTCATGTAGAGCAGCTTATATTGTAGGATCAGATGACGATCCTAGGTTCTTATGGGTACGTTTTTTTTTTGTATGAATGGAAAGTATTCTCGACAAGTGAGCTTTAAAACGTATACGTCTCAAAACGAACGGTTCATGTGCGGGTACTTTTGCGTATCGGTATTCTTGACGACCATTCGTTCCATGGAAGGTATACGTTTGAAAACGTGTGATCGAAACAGCCGGCAACACTGACACATTTCGCAAATGACATAAATTGTTCGTTAAGGATTATGAATTCGAATTGAAAAACCACGGATCTTCAATTTGGTACAGTTTTCAATCAATTCACATAAGAAGATGCCCAGTAGAAATGGTTAGGAATATGTAACATACCTAATAGCATGCTAGGTGGAATTAGAGATTGAAAGAATTTGAGAAAGGTACGATTATGATCCACAAACTCATTTTGTTCAATCATAATATATATTTGTAGCCTTTGCAAGACCTTAAGTCAAGAACGAAAACGAAGGTTAGCAATGCGAAAAGACATGCCAGAGGAAGAGGCGATGTTTTCTTCACTGTAATTGTGTGATATAACTATTATTTGTTGGAAAAGATATTTGATTTTTTTGGAATAAATCTATAATGAGAGTGTGTATATGTTAATTGAAAGAAGTGAAATATCAACAGATTTATGGATCATATATTCATGAAATGTTTTAAATAGGTGAGCGGACTTTTATCACTCAGGTATCTTAGAGATTGTATATAATAATTGTTGCTCGTAATTTTCTATATACAATATGATCGGTTTTAATACGTTCCCCAACGTCTTCCGATACCCAGTCTCCATTGATCTATATCTTTATAGAGATTCTCCTCCAATGAGAATTTTTTTTCTATCTCCTCCCTCCGTCTTTTTCGAGCCTCTTCTGCTCATAATTTTTCACCTGCTGTCAATTTTCGGTTGATTCTCATTATGTTTTCTTCATTGTCAATCAGAGACCCATATATTTCTGTCGTCACCATCATTATCTGGTTCAGGAACATTATCTCCCATACAAAGATTATGAAGCCTGACACAAGCATTGATAATTTTTCATGCCGTCTCTTTAGCATAGTGAAGAACTGTGCGTGCAAGCAGACAACGAAATCTCATCTTGAGGACCCCATTGTATCGTCTGATTATGAATGAATGTTAACGTCTGAAAATCATATAGAAAAATTGCAAATTAATGGCGTGCAGACGGAATTGAATTCTGAAAAAATGATCATCCCGAGCAGAACCTGCGACCGTCTGTACGCCATTAATTTTCAAACGTCTGATTGTTTTTGCGATATTAATTCTACAAATATTCTGAAGTACCTTCTTCTCAAACTATATCACGAAAACGAAAGATACAAAGCGTTTGCTGTAAACACTCGCTTTGAGAGCGTATGCGACAGAATAGTCACGAGTCAAGAATACCAAAGCGTGTGATACTCCTAAAGTTCGCATACGCATAGAAAGTTCACTGGTCGATAATACGGACCCTGGTGCACATTATACATTTGGAAACGCGCGTTTCAAACCACAATGATTAAATAATTTCGTCCACACTCATACGCGCCTTTTGGAACCAGAAAACACGCGTTTGCGTAAGTACGGCATTATTGGAGCTCTTGTGTTTTGAAACGCGCGTTTTCCAATGCCTAATGTGTACCCGATCCAAGAAAATACGAACTCATTCATTATTCTGGTCAGAAGAATATTACCTTCGAACAAGAACGTCTTCGCCTTGGCCCTCACAGCCAAAACAATCGACAATATCTGCTGGGCCACCACAGACAACACCTCGATATCGATCCTGTTAAACTCATCGAAACAAACCCAAGCTCCGCACGAAGCCAATCCCTTGAAGAATTTACCCATCGCCTTGTAATCCAAACCGTCAGAACAGTTAAAAACGACGCATTGAACAGCCAGAGCCTTGGCCAAGTCCTTAGTCGTCTCTGTTTTACCAGTACCAGCAGGTCCTTCTGGTGCACCATTCAAATGCAGATGGTAAGCGCCTATGAGAGTCCTGTAGCACCTGTCAGTCAACGGCGTGATGACCAAACGGTCCGAGTTGCCCAAGTACTCGTAGGCGTACTTAACGGTGGCGTTTATTAGCCTCACCAAGGACTCGTCGTCTTCCAGATAGTACCTCAACTGGGACAACCATTTGAACTCTTTGTCGCTGCTCACGCCCTTTCGGTTGAGCTCCTCTACCACGTCTTTGGCGTGGACGTCGATTACGATCAGAGCCTTGATGGTTATGCGGTTTAAATTGGAGAGTTTGGGGTCTCGTATTAGGGCTACGGTGTCTTTGAGCTGCTCAGCCTGGCTGTCTGAGTAGTCGGGGATGGTGTAACCTTCGTGGTGGTTGAGGGCCTTGTGGACGTCCGCTGTCCACTGCATCTGGGAGACGCAGAGGACGATTTGGCCTTGCCATTTGGTTATCTGAAAGGCGAATTTGATGATCAGTTGGAGGAGTAACGAGATTTTGTATGATAAGGTTAGCAAAGGAAATCAATCAACTTCGTTATTCTGTGGAACTTTCTACTAATCGGTCATCAACAAGTGTATTATTATTGGAACGGGGCTGTTAATCCTTAATTCGACCTTTCAAAAACTGCAACAACAAATATATGTATCACCCTGTTACGCCAACCCGCTATGTAACAAATACGACGAAGGCAGTTAATGATTACTCGAATGGTACAACCTCGATATTAGGTCGCTTCTTGAATAATATAACAAGGTCGGCCAGAGCGGATTGGGCCTACCCTTCTAGGACGGCAATCCTGCGATGTTATAGTTTGCAGTTTCCTAATGTTAAAGTATCCCAGATATTAAATGATTAAATGAATGTTGAATCATAGGATGGTATGTCTATTTCAGAAAAGAGTTTTTATACAGTTTCGGATTTGATTTTCTCGTCATAAAAATATAATATATAACCAATTCTTACTAATGGCGGTATTCTGCTTTTTCTCTGTAAGCTACGAATCTGTAGCGTACGATTGATCTGTAATTTATCTATGGATCTGTATGTGGCTGACTTACAGATTCGTAAATTATGATATTCTGGAAGTTTTTATGTAACTCTCGTATTAGAAATGTCAATTTTGAACTACTCCCTAATAAAATCGTAACTACTTCGTAGTAAGATCATAGAATAGAATTTATTTTCCTATCATTCTGGCTCGTAAGTATTGATTATTGGATATATTTATGTTCAATTCGTGTTCGTTACAACGAGAAAGAGGAATTAAGAACCGCAGTACAAAGATGAATTACAAAAGTAGTTGAGTTTAGTAAAGTATTTTATATTCTGTGACTAAAACAAATCATTCAACATAACCTCACAATATACCTTTCGATATGTTTCCCATCGCCTGTAAGCTACAGATTTATAGAAAGCGTCGAGAATCGTAATTGTCCTGTAAACTTATGAAAAGTTACAGATTCGCTTACAGATGAAAGCAGAATACCGCCATAAATAAGCGCGCTAGGCCAGTACCTCTATCTGGTAGGTGTTGGTTAGGCTCGGCCGGCCGAACCTGTGTCAGCCGGGCCAGTCACGCCAATGTGCGTACTCTTGAGGCAAAAAGTGGGAATATTAGAATTGCATCCCAGATTGAAATTGAATAGGGTGAGTCGGATCTATTAAAAACAGAGAAAGTGTACACCTGTTTTTCAGTTTTTTTCGGCTTAATCCCTCATTTTGGTAATAGAATTGCGAATTTATTAGATTCTTGAATTTTAATAATTTGAGTGATGGCAAATGTGAGGAAGGCTATTGGCGACTTTTTAACTATGAAACAATTTTTTACATTTTCATACGACGACGAAAACTTTGAAAAGTTACCAATTTCTAGACCCTCTATGTCAAATCTGTTTCAAACCACAAGTCATAATTCGGCCTTTTCAAAAACTATTTATGAAACATCTATTTGGTTAACCAGTAGCGAAACTATAAATAATTTTTTTCTGGTATTGCTTACCATTTTCACATCAAAAGAGCCCTTTCTGTTCGATTGAATACGAAAACATGAAGGAAATTCATCGCGCTTCGAGTAAACATGACATTTCCAGCGTATTCATTCGTCTCTGACATTAAAGTTATTTGGAAAACAAAACATATTGAATAGTTTAGACAGTGCTCATCGCAAATTTATAATGAGTTTCACAGATAGGGTTAGGGAAAATCGTAAAAGGATGAAGCATTTGTTGATAATGATCATTTTCCTGTCACTACAAGAGCGGAAAACAATGGTTGCATTAACCGAACGAAACAGTTGTGCAACTGTTGCGGAATCGTCCGGTGGCACATACGGTACAAACTCAACACGTTTTGGAGAAGCGGGCATTCTGAGAGCGCTTTCAATTTATGCTAGGTAGCGATAGCGGAGCGGTGGCAAAATCTTCGTTCGGTGAATGCAACCAATGAAAGTGTTGATTCCGACAATCAAGGAGGTCTCTTAATTCGCCGCGACCTGTCCTTCGTATTTTGTGGTTTGTCAAAAACAATACAAAACAATTTATTTGAGTCGGCGACCAAAATTTTGAGACCAAAAATTCATGACGAAATGAACAGTGCAACCAGATGTAAAGGGTGTAGTAAGATCAGCTTTGTCAGGGGGCACAAATAGACCTTAAAGTCGCAGTGGACTATAACCCCTTTTAAACTAACTAACTAAAACCAATTGGTTATAAGGTGGTATGTTATGTGAGTTCAGATAATTCTTGAGTTGTTCACATATCGTGAATTCTAAAATTCTCGAGAGAACTGGTAAAACGCTGAATGGTCTGAATCACTGAATGAGAAAGGTCTATCAACTTTTCTTATGTAATGGTATTATCATAGATTCTTTCTACGAAATCGGAAAGGAATTTGACAAGATACTGGAATTTACTTCAACAGAAAAGGACTTACAACTGTGCCACACATATTTAGAGCGAACTCAAACTGCATTTTTTCTGATCTTCTGCAAATATACTGCTCCACAAGAGTTAGGGATATCGTATTCAATCATTTTGAAAAGTATGTAATCTTCGAGAAAATCGCTGTAAAATCATTTCAAACTCAATAACAACTTGAATCGATCCAATAAAAATCAGTATGAGACATTTCGTCAATCTGGTCGCCTTTTTTCTCAAGTTTTGTTCCTTGCATATGCTTCATGAATGTTCTTATTTTGAAATAGAGTCGGTTTATCAACGGCTTCGATTTGAAACGAGTTTTCTGAAAATGCCAAGACCTAAATTAATAAACTCTGAGGCTAATGGGAGTATCGGAATGCTACAGGGTGGCCTAACTCAGGTTGTTGTAGTGGAAAGGCTCCAAGTCAACCAAAGTGTGATATCTCGACAGGTTTCGTGTTGGAAAGACCAAGGCTTTGTGGGCGACCTGCTCAGGATCGTTTCATCATCGTTTCGGTGTGAAGAAAGCCTACATGCTACGGAATACTCTTCAAAATGAAGATGGGGTCCAAGTTTCCATCGAAACCATCAGACGACGTTTGAGAGAAGTGGTTCTAGGTTCTAGAAAGTCCATTAAGAGGAGTTCCATTAACACGTGACCATAAGCGTTAAAGACTGAAATGGGCAAGGCAACATATCAATTGGAACGATCAATGGCGTAGTGTCCTTTTCACTGATGAATCCAAATATGGACGATTTTCAGATTCTCGCAAAATAAGGGTATGGACAATCCCACGCATACCCCGTAATCATCACTATGTCTAAGAAGTCCATCTATTATGAGGGGGTAGTGTTATGGTATGGGCCGGGATATGTTTCAACGGGCGCACAGATCTACACATTTGTCCTGGGAATATGACCGCCTCACACTGTAGGGAGCATGTCATTGAAAATGTTTTGCCAAATTTTCATGCTGCTATTTGCTGAAACTTTTCAATTTCTAGACGATAACGCTAGACCACACCGTGCAGCCATAGTTGAGAATGCGCGCGAGGAACTTGGTATTCCACATTTACCAATACCCCCGCACTCACCAGATTTGAATTGCATAGAACATGCCTGGGATATTCTCCAAAGAAGATTAGATAATCATCAACCTACCCCAGAATCCTTAAATGATCTGAGAGAGCTTCTGCCCTGTTTATGGAACCAAATTCCTCAAGAAATATTCAACAATCTCGTGTGTAGTATGCAAAGAAGATGTCAAGCTGTTATTGATGCCCGTGGATGCCATACATTGTATTGATTGGTTTGAATTCTGCAAATCTACAGGCTAATATTAATTTTATTTCCTAGAACTTGAAATCATATTAATACGAATTTTCAACACTAAATCTCATTTAAACTAATTTTTTTTGCAATTTAAGTCAATATCCCTAACTCATGTGGAGCAGTTTATATATGTACCTTTCCAGTTTATTTGCTTCGAGATTCAAATACTATCTTATGATACGAAAAAATGAGCCTTACCCATTGCGTCCTCGGCACCATGCTGAAATGCCTGTTGCTCTTGATTATCTGATCCCTTATAGAAACAATCATCTGATCCTCCACCAATATAAGCCACTTCTCCACGCTACCCCCAGCCTCCTTGGTGCTCACGATATTCTTGAACTTGACTCTCTCGCCCTCCTGGCTTATCATCTCATGTATAGCCAGCACCTCGTCGAACTGCAAGCTGTTGATGGCCTCGAAGCATTTCTTCAGATGAGGCTGGACCCTCAGAGGATCCTTGGTCTCAGACAGGATCTCGAGCATCTCGTCGTTGGACAAGAAGAAGAAACGAGGGAAGAACAGTCGTTTTCTCTCCAAGTAATTGGACACGCCTTCGTTGATCTGTTCCAGCAGCTCCAAGCAGTGTTGCATGGCTTCAAGGACGCCGGCTGAACCTGCAGTTTCTATGACTCTGGGCTCGTATACTACAGCCTCCATGTATTTCTTGAAAGTATCGTTGACTTCCCTGAAAAGCAACCCTTCCTCTGGCATCTGAGCCACGATATCTTTAGATGAAAAGATCGGTAGCAAGTACAACCATTGCGCTTGCACTTTACCCCACTCCTCTATGGTGCTATTCACTCTAACAAGCTTAGCATAAAACTCCTTAACCTCCACTTCGTAAGGCTTAACAAACACAGATCCTCTCATCGTAAGAGCCTTGATGATATGGTCGTCTAGAACTACTTGAATGTCATCCAGCGCTGTTAAAATAGGCAAACCTGTTTCCTTATATTGGCCAACTTTGAATTTGATCTCTTGCCATTCGGCTTTCATCTTCGTCAAGTTGTTGAGTAGCTCTCGTTCTTTGGTGGCACCGTTGCTTATGACGTCGTATTGGTCTATGTCTGGTTCGAGTCCCATATGCAGCATTTTTCTCAGGGAGGTGCCAGCGTGGGGAGTCAGATCGAAGCCTGCTATCTCAGACATATCTTTAATGAAATGAAGAATTGTCAGTTTTGAAATGAATTATGATTCTGTTTGTTCCTTGAGTATATCGTACAGTTGGAGAATTAAGGCTTTCGTTAATAAAGAGAAGTAAGACACAAAACTCAAATAATGCAAATTGCTGTTCTCAATTTGACTTCATTTCTAATTCATTATTAACTAGCTCAAACCCGCAGCTCCGCTCGAGTAATATTTCAATTCAAAACGGTACTGATGGAGCCTGTAAACCCACATCCATAACCTCGTATCGAAGGAGAGACAGGCACGTGACTAGGTGACGAAGCGATCTCGCGTAGATATAATAATTTCTTGCTCAAATTCAGATTCGTTCAACTTGCGGTAACTTTTAAAGTGTCCATTATAAAAGTATACTATGAAAAGCATTTTTCATCAGGAATAAATGCCGCAGATAACAATCACATTCATTGTTATATGAATTCATTCCATGCCAGTGGGGAGCCCTCTTCAAATTGAACATAATTTTGAATTGAACTGAAAATGTTAAAAATGGTTATCGTGGGTTGTCTTCGGCAGTTAGATATGTGCCGTCGCGGACTTTTTTATAGAACTTTTTGAGCACTACAAAATGGTCTCTGATTATGTTTCTCTATCTTTCATAGTTTACCCAGCGTCAGACATGAAAGCCAAAAAAAAGCTGGTTGATCACCGACTTTTTCATGAAAACTCGATAATTTTTCTCATTTCTTCGTAATATAGGAATGAACCCTACGTGATATCCTCCCAAAATGAATTCTTTTCATTATAGTGAAAGTTTAATCAAAATCGGTCATCTGGTTCCTGAGTCCATAAAGGACAAACAAACACACAAACATACGGACATTAACTTTTATAATATTAGTATAGATAACAGTAGAAATGCGAATGAATTATAATTATCATTATTAACCTAACACAGAACATGAAAATACCTCGCTGTTTTCTGTCAAAGTTCTTATAAATTCAACCCTATGATTGCAGGAAAAAAGAGTCCATTTTTTTTAAGACTCCAGTTTCTTAATTTATTGGCTAACAATTTTTCGGAGAACCGCTAGCCATGCAATTCTCGAATAAATCAGAAAGAAAAAATTTTCTAAAATTTTCAAATTATTATTTTTGCTCAATCTTCATGGAAAAATTTTTTCGAGCTAGACCGATACTAAGATCGCATAGCCTGTTTATTCAGCTCTAATTTGCTTTTAACGACCCTCGAATATGACTATTTGTCTTCGAGATATCTAAATTTGAATGCAAAAAGATGATTTTTCACTCAACTGTTATGCCTAACTAAAAAAAAATTTTTTTTTGCCTGTAACGTTAACGTGAATAAAGAGCAAAAAATTTGTTCGTCAATATATAGGGTAAAGCTTAGGTTATGAAAAAATAGTACAGCCGATGTTCTCCAAAGTCCCTCCTTAATCGGTAGATCAATCGGTTCAACGGTTTTATTGGACCGATTGATTGAAATTTTGGAAAAAATTAAGGAAACAAGATTTTTCTTTCAACTTGGACCTTTTCAATCAATCAATAATTGCATTATTTCTTCATCTTTCACTCAAATTTGTTTTTTTTTCCGAAGATAAATAAAAAATTTGAATTTCAAGAATTTCGGTAATTGAAAAAAAATTTGAATTAAAAAAAAAGACCATTTCTGTTTCACCTTCACTGAAGCTATAGACACATTTAAACCTCCATTTTCCTCTGAAAAAATTAATTGAATAAATTTAAAGTTGATAGCCCTAAGCTGCCCACAGTTGAGCGAAATTCTGAGCGACAGAATTTTTCCGTTTTCTGCAGAGCCACAACGTATTAAAAAAAAGTTTTCTCGAAAACTTTTCGACTTATTCGGGAAAAAACACAGATTTAAGAAGATAAGTTCAGGAAACAAAAAATTTGTTCCCTTAATTTTTTCAAAATTTCAATCAAGATCCAAGAAAACCGCTACACTGATCGATCTACCGATTCAGGATGGGACTTTGGGGAACATCAGTCTGTGAAATTTCCTTATAACCTAAACTTTTCCCACAATTTTGACGAAGATACAGACCATTAACCAAAAAATGGCAAAATGACATTTTTTTGCACCTTTTTCATTTTACCGTTACAGGTGAAAAAAAAACTTTTTTTAAATCTACCATAACAGATGTTTGAAGGAAATTTTCTGCAGAAAAAGAAACCGCCTGTCGACTTGCTAGGTGGTCAGTAGTTCCGAAGATATCGGTAGTTGAGTGAAAAAGGATCTTTTTGCATTCAAAATTGGATATCTAGAAGTTAAATGGTCATATCCGAGGGTTGTAAAAAGCAAATCAGAGCTGAATAAACATTCTATGCGACCTTTGCATCGGTCTAGCTCGAAAAAAATTTTCTTTGCACGTAAAACAAAAATAAAATTTTGAAAATTTTTTCTTCCTGATTTATCCAAAGATAATCGATTCTCCGATTACCAATAAATTAAGAAATTGTAGTCTTCAAGCTTCAAAAGTAAGTTCATTCATTTCCCATACGACCATTTTTCACGGAGATACAGTCTGTTGCAAATCACCAAAAACTTTTGAAAATTTTTCTGTTCCTTTAATTGTTGCGAGAAGTGTAGGTAAATAGATGCTAATTATGGCGAAAAAAGCTCTGATACAATACAATACAATACAGTACAGTACAATACACCATGAGAGGTCGCGGTGCGATGAAACCCCCTTAAATTTACAATCTTCATAAGCAAAAAAAAATTTGGAAAACCAAAAATAGCTGGGCCAACATAAAACACATTCAAAAACCTTAATTTTCCACCGGATGAACCTTATCGCAACAAAATTCAGTACTGCCAAAAAGAAATATACATGTACCTTTCCAGTGGCGTTTCAACAGGGCGTCGTTACACATTATCCTCATCATGGTCATGGCGGGTCTGAATTTTTTTATGAGAGTAACCGCCTGGTTGCACAGCTTCAGAGGCGACGGCCAATTGTTCGAATCTACATCTTCGGAGATCCCTTTGAACGTGAGAGGCGACTTCTCTTGCTGCGCCTGCCTGATTTTGGTCTTGTACAGCTTGAACAGTTTCAGGAATTCCTTGTTGTTATCTTCTATGAACATTTCCGTTTCTTCGGAATTCAGGAACTCGAATTGGCCGTCCAACCACACGGTCGTTTTTCGGATCAAGTTCAGGCACATCTTGACCAAGTGGTAGAAGGGATAGATGAAGGTTGTGAGGGCGGTGTACTCGGGGTATTCCGATAGGGCGAAACCGAGGCAAGCTTCCTCTCTGTGGAATATATATTTTTTTAAGGTTGTTTCAAAAAAAGGTGACCCCCTCTCTAGGATAGATAGAAAACTGAAAAACAATAGGGGTTTGTTCAGTAAAAAAATTTCTTAACGCCATCCGTATTCAAGATACAGGGCGTTGAAAAAGAAAAAAAATACACATTTTTTACGATTTTGCCGAAACTACTGGCAACAATGTAATGAAATTCTATACGAATATGTTTTGGAAGCTGATACATCTAATGATTGTGTTTTGATGTATGACTCTCATAGAAGGCGCTAGGTACACGGTTCATACCAAGTTGTTTTGAACCTAACTTTCTTGATATTACATTTATGCCCACTTGCACCGTTTTCTGGTTAAGACAGACTTATCTAAGGCGCCCTTAAATTTTGAGTCAGGCTTTTCCCCGCCTTAATGGATCAGATCAGTAATGCCAAATCTGGCAACACTGTATAAATCAGTAAATTTGTTTGTTTTGACATAGTAATGCGATATGATCATATGGTTTCATGTCGGCACTAAGCACAGCGAAGTAAGAAGAACGCGCAAATTCATAGACAAACAAGATATTTTGTCTAAGCATTTCCCTTTTCAGTATTCTGATTCACAGAACGACATCTACTTTGGGCCGCTGGCGAACAGGTACACTTCAATCTATTTTTTTTGTATTTGAAGCAAATGATTTGATTTGATTTCAACAATTCTTTATTCGAAACTTGAATGACATAATTCTCCACCTGTGGAATATCATCGAATGTGAAAAGTACTACACTTTTCACATTCACAAGAGTAAATAGTACCTGCAGAATTAATAATTACATAGGTACAATCAATTGCTCCAATAACACGGGGAAATCCAGCAATTTGGTATAATTGGGTTTGGGTGGAACGTAATTCTGTTTCTGTCTGAGGCATTTTTATGGATACTGAAACTCGAACAACTATTCTTGATACTGTAGATTCTTGGATTTTCATAAAATCGGCTACAACCAATAAATGTCCTGCTGATGCGTAGAATCGCAGGCTCGTAAGGAGTTGTCTCATCGGTGATACACTCTGATTCCTACAATCATCAAGGCTTAAACTCCCTTCTTTGAGGTTTGACATCATCATACATGAGATATAATAAGATATGTACTCACATATCACTTGGCAATTCTGAATCATCCTCAATTAATCTCAGCAGTTGCAGAGTAATTTTTTTTGTCAACCGAAATCGCCGAAAAAATGTGAATTCGTCCATATCATGGTAGTGATCGTCCCTATTAAATTCTAGACTTCTAGGAAAGCCATAATCAATGATATCTATGTCGAAATCATCCCCATATATAGATCATCAATTTCATTCAATAAAGTTATATCCATAATAATTATTAAATTAACGCAATCGAAAACAACACGTCAAAACTGAAGTTCGTTTTTGACGTTATGAATATTTGGGATGGGCTAAAGTCTTGCTTAAGCCATGAATATTCGCGGCTCAAAATAGTAATAGCTTATGAGGCACTCAAACTGCGGTGCAAGAGAAACGATGTCTCAAACCTAACTTCAAAATCTAAGTTGGACGTAAGTCAGACTTATATTTAACTGTGCAAGTGGGCATAAAGAGCACAAACGATGCTGTCGACGTAATCAGACAGAAAAATCTGCACTAGCTGAACATGCTCCAACAGATGGACACAATATATTTTTCTCAAAGGCAGAGGTTATTTGGAATACTCAAAAGTTACTATACTATAGAATGAACATGGAAGCCATTGAGAATTATAAACATAAAGACAACATGAGCAGAAAAGATGAAACCTTCTTGATACATAGCGCATGGTTGCCGGTCTTAGACAGAACCAGAATCAAGCCGATAGAGAGTTAAAGCGATGGGCCAATCAACATCGCTTACGTAAACTTACGTCCTTCTCCCGCATTAGAGGGGGTATAAATAACACTTCCGGATTGAACCCAGCATCAGAGTCAGAAACGCAATGGTCTAGTTACAATCTTAGACCAAGAATTCTCTGAAGATGCCTACCGCAAATGTAGGCAATATTTCTGAATAGACCAAGGCCAATAAGCCTGGAAGAATCTCCCAATGTCATTAAAGAAAGTCCATTCCAAATTGATTTGGGATTAATATCAGTGTTCATAAAAATTGTTTCTTCTGAAAAAAAAATTTTACTTTACCTATTCGTCCACTCGATCTGTTTCTTAATGTCCCTCAGTTCCTCCATAATCGGGGCCATATCCATTATATACTCCCTGGACAACTGGATATTGTCCATTTTGTTGAAGATTTTTAATCTGGGTATGAGATTACTGTTCCTCTGCTTGATTTCAGCGATACTTTTGTGAACTTTTTCTTCGGCTTCATACTTGATGCCCTCGTACATCGCCGAATTTTGCTCTAGAACTTGCTCGATATCTACCAACCATTTTATCGTCTTAACGTTCAACGCCATATGATCTCTTGTCAGAGTGCCATAATCTATTATTTTAGCAAGAACGTTCAGTAGGTTTTGTATTCTTTCTCTCAAATTTGTGAGAATCACAGTTTTGACTTGGATCATGTACTTTCCCTGCTGGATGAGCTCTTCTGTTGTGGTAGGTCTTTTCAATGCCTTCCTGGTAACATCGTTGAATTCGTCTATGATATTCTCGTTTTCCATCTGATGAATCCCGCACAATTGTACGAAAATATCTTCCATCACACATGATAAAGATTCCCTCAGCGTTTTTATGTATTCAGACACGACCAACTGTCCTATTGAAAAATGTTCTTCGCACTGTATTTTGCTGGCTTTCTGGAAGTAGTTGTCGTAGTGTTGAATCAGGTCGCAACCGCTTTCGAAGGTCATTTCACCATGTTCGGACACCGTTTCTCCCTTGTTAATGTCCCTGTAGATTTGCGAGAACTGAGTGTCCAAGTCTTTTATGTAATCCATTACTGGTTTGTAGAGGTTTTCAATGTTGGATTTCATGCGAGCAGCCACGTCATCGAGGTAATCATTCGTGATGTTGAGATGGATAGTTTTTTCGATTATGTTCTTTCCCCTTTTTTCTATCGTTTGATAATGTTTCCCGACTTCTACTAATTGTTTCATGAAGTCTTTGTAGATGAAACTTGTTTCAGAAGACGATGGTTTCAAGAGCAATCCACCTGCAAATCAGAAAGATTGTTGAATTGTAACGTCCGAATCCCCTGAGATCTGCACCTCCGCCCCTGAGTACATCTCTTCTTGTACTGGAAGGATCGCGAGCCTTCGAGAGAGACCTGTTTTTTCCAGAACATTGGCGTACGGGATATAAAACGGAACACTTAGCGAGGACGAATCAATTAGTATCCGAACAGAATCGCGTACAGTTATGATTTATCGAAGTGAATAGTAGTAAAAATAAATAAGTAGTTAATTGATTGAATAAATTAGAGTAGAGTGTAGACTGTGTACATAAACTATACAGGGTTATTCAGGAATATATGGCTCTATAGAATATTTTTAGGAAAGACACAAGATTCAGGATTGAAATTCTAAAGATGAGCTTCAAGTAAGAAGACGACTTCTCGTATATTTTTTGAAGTTTCCAGGATTTCCGGTTTTTCCGGAAGTAACATTTTTTATTGCATGAATAGCTTATCCAATAATGACTTCGGATTCTTTTTGATTCCAAATGTTTGAATTTTTCCGAGAAAATTCTCTTCAAATGAGGAAATACGAAAAAAAATCTCAAAATTGAACTCTGTTGAAATACAGACAACTTCGAGATTTTGTCATTAAAAATTCTCATTTTTCAGAATCTCCGGAAAGAAAGGCTGATACTTTTTTCCGATAGCGTGATTTTCAGAATATGATACAGGAGGTAACAAATTCTTTTTGTCAAAATTAGCAGTGACTAAACATCCAAATATCGTTTCTTTTCAAATTGTTACCCCATTTCTTCGAAACATTTTCGAAATCTTCTTCAAAAAATAATAGTAGCATACGTCCGAGACTGTTTTCATCCCAAAATGAATATTTTTCGAGATATTCAGGATAAACTATTTTGTCTTCAATTTCCAATCTCATTCCGAATGTGTTTTTTTACTGGAAAATAATTAGAGGTCGAGTAAAATTTTTGGAAATCTCTGTTATAAAGAAAATATTTTCTTATAGTTCAGACGAGTTCAGTTCTCGTTTATTTTTTAAAGCTTAGGATAATTTCCGCCAATTCTTAATTCTGGAGAATTTCCTTTTTGTCATGGTAGGGAAATTTCAATTTTCAGTAAAAAAATTGTTACATGTTCTGGTAATTATTCTTACAAAAGCATTAAAAATTATCGCAAATTATTTTTTTCTGCATTGCTGAGAATTTTCTACGTTGACTTCACCAATCCTCACATATATTGGGAACTTTGAACCAATTGTTGCTCTCGCATTACAGATGATAATTCAAGAACTTAAGTCGTCTGAACTATAGAAAAGATTTTCTCGATAACAGAGATTTCCAAAAATTTCACTTGACAGCATATTATTTTCCAGTAAAAAAAAAACATTCGGAATGAGATTGAAAATTGAAGACAAAATCGTTTTTCCTGAGTATCTCGAAAAATTTTCGAAAAATATCTATATATATATATATATATATATATATATAGATTTAACGGACATAACCCTCTGACACGAAAATGAACCGTAGACAGCTGTTTCGGGCTTTCAGCCCTCATCAGTACGGTGAAAAGTTGGAAATTGAAATCACATAACGGAGTCAACACAAGGAAGCCAGCCGCACATTTGCGATTTCGGTTGGAAGACCCTGCATTCCAGGGCAACATCCAACGTCACCACGGAGGCAGCTTTAGCCACCTGCGTGACATTATATTCTTATGAAAAAGAGAGCTAAAATAATACAAAAAATAAAATTCTTGGATGTATATGCTTCTATTATTTTTCGACGAAGATTTCGAAAATGCTAAGGAATTTGAATTGATTTGATAATTGATAGGATCTGTGGTCATTACTGACA
The DNA here is from genome assembly GCA_038502775.1 of Hippodamia convergens. Classification (NCBI taxonomy): domain Eukaryota; kingdom Metazoa; phylum Arthropoda; class Insecta; order Coleoptera; family Coccinellidae; genus Hippodamia; species Hippodamia convergens. The sequence goes on along the minus strand of CM076607.1, from coordinate 35,713,952 downwards.
ATCACAAAACGAGAAATATATCTGAAAACAATGCAGATGTAATGAGTTCATTACAGCACTACTTTTAGTACTGCAATGAAGTCATTACGATACTGAAATAGAGATAAAATATTACTGTCCTGAAGTACAAGTCTTGGGACATAAGTAACTTTTTACTTCTCTAAAATAAACTCAGGAATTTTATTGAATTAGTATTTCATTTCACTGATATATGTGAGGTTCTTAGGTGAGTGTTTCGAATCCTGAATTAAAGATAATTCATCAATATCTATTGAAATATAGGTGTTTGAAAAAAATATATCTCTTCTCCACCATTTTTATAATGAAAAACAAAACTTACCTTGAAAATGAATGGTTAACTTTAGGAATGGAACTCTTCTCTTGCATCCAGAAACAGTAACAATATGCTCGAGTATACGACTTATACAGTTCGACACGTGAATAGCTTGTAAAGTGGTGATGGCTTCATAATAATGTTTAACATGAGGTTTATGAATTCTCGTCTTATCATTCTCAATCATTAATATAATTTTATTCCTCAAATGATCCAAAATCCTTCTGGCACTTTGCGAGAGTTCGGTAAACTTCAGAGCTAATTCAGGTAGTTCCAACACTTCTGGATAGTGGAAAACTCCAACGTCCAAAATCATTTCAGGCAATTTCTCTACACACTCCTGATGGATTTTTTTAACCAGCGGATAGTACAGTACCCACTTCGACTTGAGTTCCTCTCTTCTTTTCAAGAATATGTGGTAGCGGTCTGTTTTTCCCATGTATTTGTAGGGGGCCGGTCGAAATCTGGTTATAATACCGTCGGATGGTTTCACTTTCAAGTTGACACCTGCATTGTGTGTCATTGATATGAATATTTCACGAATTTCAAATATAATCGAATCGATTATCTTTGGGTATTTTTTTTCGAGATTCTTGCCTTTTATCATATTTCTCACGTCTTGTTCGAAAAACCTGCTCATTGTAGAATAGGGGCATCTTTCAGCATTGCGTCTCATTATTTCATGAGCTATGTTCAAAACAGGCACTGTCGGTCCAACACGCGGTATGGATACTTTAGAATCTTTTTCTCCAGATTCTTTCGCTTGTTCGGCTAATAAATGCTTCAGATATTTACGTTTTTTCTCCTTTATATTGAAAGCGTCCATCAAATCATCAGTTAAGTACGTTTTCACGATTTGTTCCAGTATATGTGGATTTTTTTGTTTTGCTTTCAACTTCTCGCAGTTGCTCAATAACTTGGATAAATCTTCCCTACCCTTTCTTGCCATGTTCAAATAGTGTAGAACAATATATAAAAATTATGTGGATGTTTCCAATAAATATAAATAAAATGCAAAAAATTGCACATAAAATCACACAATCACACAATTGAACGACAAAAATTGGCTGTCAATAAAAAATTCTACAAAGTGACAGATTAATCATCAAAGCACAGTTGATTTTTTCAATTACAATGAGAAATGTTTCAGCACTACAACTCTCAGTGGACTTTGAGCATTTTCTTTCTTTCATCTTGATAAGAAGCATCTGATGTTGAATATTTTGAAAATCAGTAAAAATTGAGCTTAAAAGAATATAAATTTGGGTCATAGCTTAGTTAATAAAAATAGGAGCACGCCACTGGATTCTATGCAAAAGAGTGTAATGTGTATAAAAAGTTATAACTTCAGAGGTCTATCATTAGTACCTGTGAAATATATAGATATAATAAAATTATGAAAACAATAATTTCATACAATAATTTTCATTTATTCATTTCATGATAAATCTAGTATATAAAATGTTACTGTAACAATTTTAAAGTTTCTCATGTATTTTATATGTTATCAATTAGGTCCAAGAAGTGATTACAGACGTTATCACAAACACTTCCACCCAGAGTAAATTTAGTTAATCAATGTATTAGAGATGATAAGACTAGTCTCAACGAAAATTTTCAATCAATTCGTGAACAAAATCAATTCTTTACCCACAACCACCTCCCTTTTTACAGCAACTTCTTTTGGGGGGTCTGTATCCCCCAGATGTACCAGCTCCCATCAGAGGATTATATTCTGAAATGTTCAAGTATGAATTAAAGCAAGATTGATAATAGAATCAAAAGACAAACAGTAATTGAATAAATTAAAACCTTAGTACCTACTCATCCCTTGATTTACTCACCAGTTTTAGAAGATGACCCTAACTTAGTACCTCCTTTTCCTTCTAGTTTATTCAAGAGATCTTCTCTTTTCTGAGCTTCTTTCTAAAAAATTAAATTCCAAGCATTATGTGACTTCTACAAAGATAATTATTCGACTAACCTCCTCCATTTTCTTCTTGTATTCTTCAGCTTCTCGATTATACTTTTCTTGTAACTTGTTAGCATAGGCTATTTGAGCATTCAAACGTTTCTCTAGAAGATCTGGATCTAAATGTAAAAAAAAATTAACATTTTCGGCAAAACCAGTTCTCAAACTAAGTCTTACTTTTATGGTATTTTGCGGAATATTCTTGCTCAGATTTCCATTTCAAATACTCGTTAATTCTTTCCTGAAGATATTTATTATACAAATAATATCCTACTAGGGTACTTATTAGAAGATACCATCCATAATTTTCAATGAAGCTTAGGACTGAAAATATTGAACTCGATTTTATGAGAATAGCAAGGCAAATAACATTCACTTACAGCTCCCGGTTACACTTGAAATATCCATAATATGAATTATGAAAGTACCAAAGTTATATTCAAATCCTGCAATTTTAATTTTACAAAATATCAAAAATTACATTATAGCCGTGTCACTGGGTTGACAAAATTTGAGTAGTTCAAATGGTATGACTTTCACTTTTGAGAGAAATGAACTACGAAATGATGAACAAACACAACTCAGTAAATAAATACATATTTGATGGCACTATTCAAATTTAAGGTAATCGCTGAATTAGGAATGTTAAGTGTTTATTCATCCTTTTGAATAATTTACGAATTAATTTTTTCTAGGGTTTCCTTCTACACAATTTCAACGTAATCTGTGGTACGTTTTATGAGGTACTTTCCAACCTCACATTATTCAAATTTTGAATTCACTTTATTATATTTTGATCACTCTTTTCTTTCAATACAAATTACAACAATTTACAGTTTAAAAATGGAGCATATTGATAAAAACCACCAATATCTAATACAATTCATGCTCAAGAATGGCACATCAAACATTCAAAGGATTCTAAAATATTGCAGTAAAGTTTCGGGTGGTTAGTAGAAAGTATATATTTCCGACAAATTATTCCTTTAAAATGAATTTTCAGAAGAGTTCACCGAAGCCGAGTTAGTAAGAATGATAAATCAGATAAATAGAGTTATATCCAACCAATATTTCAAGATAATTAAGTGTAAATGTGAAGTTACTCAAGAGGATTTGCTTGCTTGGGTCAATATGAAAAATGATTCTCTAACAAAACTTCAAGTTAACTTTTCAGAAATAGAACTGGAGTATTTCAGAGCTATTCTACAAGAAATAATAGTTTCTGAACAGAGAAAAATTATGTATGTCATGTGTATAAACATAACATCTACACTATCAAAAAATTTTCCAAGAGAAAATGGTCAGAGAGTTTTAGAAAAATGGATAAGAGGAGGTTACTTCGTGAAAAATAGCAATTACGTACATCTCGGAGCAAGACTAATATTCGAGTTTAGTACGTATTTAAGATCTCACAGACCAAATTGTGTTTGCTTTTTATGCTCAGAAATATCGTTTACAGTGAGTGTTGGGACTTGCATTTGTTCAATTATTTTTCTCATGTTATATTTTTAGGGTAAAATCTGTGCCAATTGTGATAAAATGTTTCATTCACATTGTTTACAAGTTTACATGCAAAGTCAAGTGACTTGTCCATATTGTAAGCAGGATTGGATGGAAACCGATGTGTTTAATCATATAGCACAAGGTACTGATTCTGACGGTGAGGAATATACCCAAGAAGAAGTTATTAGTCAACCAGGACCAAGTCGAAGGAGAAGATGACTCAATATAAACCACGAATTGCAACATTTAAATGCAAACATTTGGCTTTAATTCACCTAAGATGAATCCTTGAATATTTTCAGTTCCTTAGTTTATGAATATATTTTTTTTTAAAACTATTTGTGCTTTTGACTATTCCTACGAAGTTTAAAAAAAAAAAAAAATTCTCAGGCGCATCAGATTCTCTGAAGGGATGTTAAGATTGTTAAATGTACCTAAAAAGAGTCTCTCATTCAATAATCTGACGATTTAGATGTGACAAAAACTCGCGGCCATATTAGTAGTTGCAAAAAAAAGGGTAGCGGGTAATATAGGAATTATGCAGATGTATGTAATGAACTTTTTCGGCAAAATTCTGTAACTTTGGCTTGAGAAAATCATCAGATTCTACGTTTTTCGTTATCCTATTATATGCATGAAAAGTTTGAGTTTGAGTATATAAAATTGTTAACTTCAAATGATTTATTCAGTATATAAATCCACTAACCATTATACTTAAAAGATCAGCAAAGTGCTTTTAATTGTAGAATGTTTCAACTTTTAAAACAGAAATAATATAATACATAATTAATTCTCGTAATAATTTGCTTGTATTTCTCATTACGAATTGTGTAAAAGTTTGTTGAATGCGCTGTAAGAACTTTCCAAGTCAAAGAGAAGTTGTCTCACTTGTGCATCTGATAACTGATCTGAAGCTTGCATGGAATTCAATGTTGCCAACCATTCCCCAACCTTTTCCTTGCCCTCAAAATCTGCCGGCAAGATGCTCAATCTGTTCATTGTATCTACCAGATCTCTCAAATCTGGTTGGAGTTCATCCACAGATTTCAAATTCAAACGGAGTCTATCCATAACTGTGATGAAAAGCTGGAAATGCACAGTTTGAATTGTTTATCACCCTGATTTTTAAATAAGTGAAGTTGATTCTTACAGATACGATGTCTGCAATACACTTGCTAGTATTTCCTTTGTCATCTTTTATTGTGATTGGTCTGTCCTCTTTGATTCGCTCTAAGGCTGCAGGACAATCTAACTATAATGTAAAATAGTTAAAACTTCTAAAATCTTTCCCTTGTTAACAATAATTCTTACTCGATATTTCTTAACAAAAGCCTCAACGTTAGGAAATTCCTCCTTTACTTGCCTGAATGCGGATTTATACTGTACTAACAACTTACTGCAAGCACCTGTATATTCCTTAGGTGTAATGCAGTCTCTTATATAGGCCTTTTCCAATTGTTGCAGTGTATTGATGACAGCATACAAATCAGCCATGTTATCATACCTAGAAATTGTGAGGAATTCTTGGTTTTCGTAGAATATTAATAGAAATTATCTTACTTCTCCCTTTCTCTAGCATTGTGATACAGTTTCACCTCTTCATACAATTCTGGTCTATTATCTATAAAAAATTGAAGTTAATTAATTCTAAACTAAACTTTAAACTGAATTATTTACGGAATTACCTTGGCTAACAGACATAATTCTCTTGAATTCTAATGATTATTATCAATCACAATAAATGAACTTGACTCACGAGTGTGACAGATCACTGTTTATTTTTTGTCTTGACATGGGACAGAAAACCTACAGATACAATTCCTATCAGAATTGTCAGATCTCAAATTAGTTCGTATGAATCGTGTTTTATGCTAAGTCATAGAATTCCAGAAATTTGATTGGCATTCAGTTTTGCAGAAAATTGAAAATCATCCTGATTATCGTCAGTCAACAAACAAGAAATTCTTAGATTAATATCAATTCCACAAATATGTTTCAAGAAGCTCCCCCTTTATGGCAGAATGGCCCTGCTCCAGGAAGTTTCTACAACTTCCCAAAGACCACATTTAGTAACTTAGAAACTTCCCCTTCTGATGCTTTCAAACACTCACAGTGAGTATCTAAGGGCACATATCTGGAACTCTCAGGAATTTTTATGATTCAATAACTAAGCAATAAATTTTTTCTTTATTCCTAGATCACCAGTGACGACAGCCACCTCAATTGTTGCTTTGGTGTATGACAAAGGAGTCATTATTGCTGGTGATCTCTTAGGATCATACGGTTCATTAGCCCGTTACAGAAACTGTCCTCGAGTATTGAAAATAAATGGTAATATAATTTTGGGAGCTGGGGGAGATTACGGCGATTTTCAATATGTAAAGGCTTTGATCGACCAGAAGATGTAAGTTGTTTCTTCTTGTCATGCTTGTAAAATTGATTTCCTCGTCTAATTACAGTATTGATGAAGAGTGCCTTGATGATGGTGTCAAGTTGAAGCCAAAATCTCTTTATTGCTGGTTGACCAGAATTATGTACAATAGACGAAGCAAATTCGATCCATTCTGGAACAACTTTGTTGTAGGAGGAATTCAGGTACATATTTGATTATAACATTCTGTTACTTTCTAATCTGATGAAATTTTTTTGATTTTTCAGGATGGTACCCCATTTTTGGGAACAGTCGACAAACTCGGCACCGCATATGAAGATAAAATTATATGTACAGGTTATGGTGCTCACATTGTCACCCCTATGCTTCGAGCAGCAATGGACAAGAATCCAAATATAAAGAAAGACGAAGCTAAGGCTCTGATGCACAAGGCTTTGGAAATTTTGTTTTACAGAGATGCAAGAAGTTATCCCAAATATCAAGTTGCCACCATTGATGAAACCGATGGTGTACAAATAGATGGCCCCATCAATGTCGCCCAGAATTGGAATTTGGCTAATATGATTCACTAAGGCGTGTTTTTTTTTTGTATTTTAATTTAAAATTTAATTCAAATAAAGCTACAACTTTTGACTAATTTATTGAATCATTATTTCCTACAAGACAATATATCGTAACAAAAGTTTTTCAAAAAACATCCAATAGTCTGGTGGGATTTGAAGTGACATTATAGGTTATGTGATAAAAAAATTAAGTCAACTTTCTAGGTGCTGCAGACATTTTAATAATTCCCGTTTTCTTAGCAGTTCTTCAATAAAAAAAACTGCGTTTCTTTTTTTTAAGTTCACATTTGTAATTTTTGACATAAAGGATTGATATTTTTTTCAAATTGAATTAGATGGATTTCTTAATGTCCAGCAAAGTTTCTTCTCAATGATTTTTTTTTAATGAATAGGGTTAATTTGGGAAACTATGAAAATTGATTTCATAATCGATGAACACGAAAAATACATGTTTAAACTATCGACACAAAATTACGTTTTGATTCTGCACTATTTTTTCTGAAGTATTTGTTTTGAAAGTCCGAAGTTTTATTTTTTTTTCATTGTTTCCATTATTTAAAATTTTTTAGTTGATTCAGTTTCAGAGACTGCAAACTCTATTCCGAAAACGGTGCATAGTATAGAGTTTCATCAAGAGTACCTTTTTGGTATAAAATTGAATGATGTTTAATATCGCTCAAAATTTAGCTTAATAAATCTAATATACAAAAAGTTAAGTTCAAAACAACTTCGTACGAACCTTGTAACTAGCGCCCTCTATGAGAGTCAGACATCAAAACACATTCATTAGATCACGGCCTACTAAATCTAACAGGCCGGAAGTTTAGACGTTGCCGTTGTTACCATCAACGTGTCTAGTGGCACGCGCAGATATAGAAAGTATACGGTTTTCTTGTGCAATTCGCACTGTTTTCGATATAATTTCGAATTTATTTCAATTCACAATTAAATGAAGAACTGTAGGGAGGAAAACAAAACATTATTTCGTTTATCTGCGGATAATTTTTTAATATTTTATCGCAAATAATCCAGAACTCACCACGAGGAGGTAGCTGTTGTATTGAGTTCCACAAGATTACAATCAGAATGAAAATGATTTTACTTTCTGAAGCGAATAAAGTAGGTGAATGAACATCAAAAGAGGGAAAAAAAGTCACAAATATACCTTGCCACCTAATAACCTCTGGAAATTAGAAATGGGTATGTTTCCTTCGTCTCTAAATACCACTTCGATTCTCAAATTACTTAAGGTCTTAAACTCCGATGATATTTTCGGAAATGCCCCCTCAAAATTTATATTTTAGAACTGAACAAAGTCATTTTCTTTAACGTTGTAAAAGAAGTTGAAAATTGCCTTGTCTTTGAAATGACAACAAAAGTCGGAAAATCGATCTGATCTTGTTTGTCCAAATCGGTGTAAACATTATCATAATGGACAACTAGTTTTTGTTTCCGTTCCTCAGGATCAGTTCTTTCCGGAGTAACTGAAGACGCCATATGTAACTCGGTCGATTTGGGAAAATTGAAGGAAATGCATCATTAGTTATAATATAGGAATTTTTCGGGGTATATTAATAACTGAACCTTCGGCGGTTGGATAAGAGTTATTTCTCAAAATATGGGAATCTACAAAATGTTTCATACAAACTACACTGTCATCGTTGACTTTAAAACTACTTTCTCTATGAATTAGTAGATTTATATAGTTGCTTTTGCAGCCGGGTAAGAGGCATAGTTCTCAAATCGAAGATTTTTAAATGAAATTTTAATAAATATTAAAATGAGAAACCTGTTGATGATCCTTCCATATATGAACACTAAAAGTCGAAAAATTCAATCATAAACCCGATACACATTGTTCTTGCAACTGCAACACTTATTTTCACTTTATTTATTGATTGAAAAACCGATCACACGAACACGAAAAAAACACAAACCTTTTTACACGTTTCCCGGTCGAATTTCTGATGCACACTATCATATATGTTACGCTTCAGAACAGAACTGCAAGTGCAATGTCGTAACACTCTGAGCCTCGTACAACCCCATGTGGGGGTTCCGGCAACGTCGCATTTTAAAGCAACATTCTGGTCTGTTAAATATCGTAGGCCGCGATTAGATGTATCAGCTTCCAAAACATATCCGTATGAAATTTCATTACAATGTTGCCCGTAGTTTTGGCAAAATCGTAAAAATTGTGAATATTTTCTTCTTTTTCAACGCCCAGTATCTTGAATACGGATGGCGTTACAAAAATTGTTTACTATGAACAACCCCCAAATATTTTTCAGTGTTCTATCTATCCTAGATAGATGTCACCTTTTTTTGAAACACACCCTGTATACGATATTCGATTTATTTCCAACTTTCAGATGTCTTGTTTCCTGAACTTACAATTCCAATGTTTTTCAATCGGTTTTCCTGAAAACTTAATATGGGTTTTCTCTCCCAGTCTCTGAAATAAGAAAGAATTGGAAAATTTTTTTTAATAATATAAGAAAGGCCCCTGCGTAAAAAATTTTGAGCACTAATTTGTCAGGGGCCAAAACTTTACGAGAAAAAATTGTTGCCTCACAATGAACAGAAAGAAAATGAAAACACTTTGAAATCTTAAGCGTAACGTTTCGGAGTCTAAATCAGACTCCTTTCGTCAGACAATAACTGATTTTCATGCAACTTTGTAGAATCGTGACAATTTTATTGATTTTTGGATTTTTTTCTCGTAAAGTTTTGGCCCCTGACAAATTAGTGCTCAAAATTTTTTACGCAGGGGCCTTTCTTATATTATTAAAAAAAAATTTCTAATTCTTTCTTATTTCAGAGACTGGGAGAGAAAACCTATATTAAGTTTTCAGGAAAATGCAGAGACCTCCCAGAAAATATTTCAAAAGATATATTTACAATCGGTTCCTTGAAAAAAATCACAGCTGGCATCAAACATTTGCATTTTGCAGCCGATTCGAGTTGTTCACTTACATGTTGTGAAAAAGTAAATTTAAATTTAAAGCAAATTTGAAATGGCTTATTTTAATATTGCAAAGAGTGTCCGAAAATCGATATGTTGAGTTTTCGTTGAACCACCCTGTATAGGAGTATTCGATTCTTCTAGACCCTTCGGAGCTTTCGTTTTGCTCGAATAAAAACAGATAATTCTGGAAGAAACAATTTTTCATTAGATAACAAATTAAAAACAGGTTCAGCTTTCATAGATTTATCGTTTGGCTACTACACGGTATGGAAAGATGGTTTGATCTATAAACTTGATTCGTCTATTAGAAAATATATTTTCGGATAGAAGATTCCGTGTTTTTTGTTGATGATAATAGTAGAAACTTCACAACTTTGAACAATGGTCTTCCACAAGGATCTGTTTTAGCACCCCTTCTTTTCAATTTATATTTATGTGATATTCCTTGTACTTCATCTGAAAATTGCATTTACGCCGAAGATATTGCACTCGCTTTCCGACATTCTGATTTTTAAAGTATTGAGGAAAATTCAACTTCTGATCTGAATATTTCGAAAAATTATCTTTTCGAATGGCGTTTGTGTCTAAATCCGAATAAAACCGAGGTTTCGTTATTTCATTTGAATAACCATCAAAAATTTAGAAAATTAAATGTCCTTTTCGGGAACTTTCCTTCGAAACATAATTTTACTCCCAAATACTTAGGTGTTAAATTAGATTCCTCTCTGAATTACAAAGCACATTTGGATGACTTACGGATGAATCTGAAAACGAGAAATAACATTCTACGGAAGCTTGCTGGTACATAATGGGGTGCTGACCCGACTACTCTTCGCACAGCAGCCCTTGCCCTGGTTTTTTTTTTACCGCTGAATATTGTTGCCCTGTTTGGCTCTATAGTGTTCATGTTCAGAAAATCAATGAGAATAATTACTGGAACCATTCGATCTACACCTATCCAATGGCTACCAGTGCTATCAAATATAATTCCTTCCCATATTTGAAGACAGTATGCAACTTGGAATTCTTGGAATAAATTCAATTTATTTCCGGATTCTTTTCCGATACTTTCCTACGTTCCAGAAAATAGAATTCCAAGACTGAAATCCCGTAAACCTTTTTGGTCGAATAACTTTCTGAATTCGAACTTCAGCTACAAGGAAATCTGGAAATCCGAATGGGATGCATGTTCTTTATCTAATAAAGATCTAATATCTGATACATCGAATAAAGTTCCTGGTTTTAACCTTCCCAGGAGAATATGGTCCCTTCTTAATCGAATAACAGGTCATGGTCATACCAATAGCATGCTTTTCAAGTGGAAATCAGTTGATAGTCCTAATTGTGGTGAATCAGAGAAAACAGTTGAACACCTAATTAATAATTGTTCAATTTATAAATTTCAAGATGGCATTAGAGCCATACACAATGTATCAAATTCATTTTTGCAATGGGTTGAAAATTTTAGATCAATTTGATGAAGTATCAATTGCATTCTCTTGCTGTTCTGTCTTTTTCTATTTTCAGGTTGGAGTTTGTGTTTGGAAATCCTTCCTCCGAAGAGCCGTTTCGATAATCGCGATGTCCTTCAATATAAAATATTTAGATACAACAATTTTATTTTATTTTTTTTACGAGGAGTCAGGTTTTTTCGGCTGAGGTTTTTTCCCCTGGCTCTATAGTATGGTATGATATTAGTGATGATAGTATCGTATGATACTATAGTATCATTCGAAGAATGTTACGGTACCCCGTTCTTTTTTTTACCTCAGCTTAGGTACTTTTTGTTTCAACATTTATTGTATTGTTTTAGCTCTCTAATTCATAAGAATATAGGTAAAGCGGAGCGAGGAATGAAAATAAAGGTTATTGCCATTTACAGTTTTAGCAGTGACACACTTTATTTGCGCTCATACAACAGAAGGAAAAGGAATTATGTACACCCACCTGGTAAAATCGACATCTTTCTTTCCCTAAATCGAGATAATTCCTCCCGCTGAGACCTGACCTCCGCAAGAGTAGGAAATAAGCGCAAAAAGGAATAAGAATCAACGACCGATCTAGATTTTGTTCCAGTTGCAATACCGCGTGCTGCAAGTCCCGTAAGAAACTGTAATTCATCAAAGAAGTAACGTTAATGCGTAACTATGCTTTTGATTCCAAGTCCGCAGTGTTCTCTATAAGCCCGCAATGTTTAATTGTGTGCCAAAACCAGTTCTGAGTGCGATTTTTTGAGCCCTTAGAAGGGAGATATTTTTCGAGATCGAATATTCAACTTTCAGGTGAGTTGTTCTTTGAAGTGTTGAACTATTGCTGGTTGAACAGAGAGACGCGAATATCGGTTGAAATATCTATTGAAATATTTTCTGGGAGGTCTCTGCATTTTCCTGAAAACTTAATATGGGTTTTCTCTCCCAGTCTCTGAAATAAGAAAGCATTAGAAAAAATTTCTGTTCATTGTTAGGCAACAATTTTTTTTTCTCGTAAAGTTTTGGCCCCTGACAAATTAGTGCTCAAATTTTTTACGCAGGGGCCTTTCTTATATTATTAAAAAAAATTTTCTAATTCTTTCTTATTTCAGAGACTGGGAGAGAAAACCCATATTAAGTTTTCAGGAAAAAATCGGTTGAAATGTATTCTGGGAGGTTGCCGCATTTTCTGAATCTTTTTTTTGTTTCACTCCAAATCATTGGAAAGAAATGAATCAAAATTTTTTAAATATGAAATGAAAATGTTTCTACAATACTCATTGATTTTTCAGCAGCAAATAGGTACCGACCGAAAAAAGAAACTTCGAATATTAATACGTTTGTTTGAAAAAAGATAACGTTCCGAAGTCTATCAGAAAAAATCGTAAACTCTTCACAAATGTTGATTTTTTAATATTTCATTTCATTTGTACCTACACACATATACAGGGTTATTCACGAATATGGCTCTATAGAATATTTTTAGGAAAGACACAAGATTCAGGATTGAAATTCTTAAGGTGAGCTTCAAGTAAGAAGACGACTTCTCGTATATTTTTTTAAGGTTCTAGGACATCCATTGAATTCCGAGTCTTTTTGATTCCAAAAGTTTGAATTTTCCCGAGAAAATTCCCTTTAAATGAGGAAATACGAAAAAAAATTTCAAAATTGAACTCTGTTGAAATACAGACAACTGTATTGAGAATCTCCGAGAAGAAAGGCTTATGCCGTGATTTTCAGAATGTGATACAGGAGGTTACAAATTCTTTGTCAAAGTTAGAAGTGACGAAACATCAAAAATTGTTTTTTTCAAATCAGAACCATATTTTTTCGAAGAATTTTCGAAATCTTCGTCAAAAAATAATAGGAACATACTTCCAAGACTTTTATTTTTCGAAATATTCAGGAAAAACGATTTTGTCTTCATTTTCAATTTCATTGAGAATGTGTTTTTCCACTGGAAAATAATTAGCGGTCAAGTGAAATTTTTGGAAATCTCTGTTATCGAGAAAATATTTTCTTATAGTTCAGACGAGTTCAGTTCATCTTTATTTTTTAAAGCTTAGGATAATTTCCGCAAATTCTTAATTCTGGAGAATTCCTTTTTTGTCATGGTAGGGAAATTTGAATTTTCAGTAATGAAATTGTTACATGCTCTGTTAATTATTCTTTCAAAAGCATTACAAATTATTTTTTTATTGCGTTCCTGAGAATTTTTTACGTTTACTTCACTAAAACTCACATTGGGAACTTTAAACCAATTGTTGCTCTCGCATTACAGATAATTCAAGAACTTATCTCGTCTGAACTATAGAAAATGTTTCCTCAATAACAAAGATTTCCAAATATTTCACTTCACCGCCAATTATTTTCCAGTAAAAAAACACATTCGGAATGCGATTGAAAATTGTAGACAAAATCGTTTTTCCCGCATATCTCGAAAAATATTCATTTTGGGATGAAAGTCTTGGACGTATGCTCCTATTATTTTTGACGAAGATTTCGAAAATGCTTCGATGAAATGGGATTCCAATTTGAAAAAAGGATTTTTTGTGTTTCGTCACTTCTAACTTAGGCAAAGAATTTGTGACCTCCTGTATCTTATTCTGAAAATCAAGCTATCGGAAAAGAAGCATCAGCTTTTTTTCTCGGAGATTCTCAAAAATGAGAATTTTTAATGAAAAAATCTCGAAGTTGTCTATATTTCAACAGAGTTCAATTTTGAGATTTTTTCGAATTTCCTCATTTAAAGAGAATTTTCTCGGGAAAATTCAAACTTTTGGAATCAAAAAGACTAAGAATTCAATGAAGTTGATGTCACTTCCGGAAAAATCGGAAGTTCTAGATCCTTCAAAAAATATATTCGTGAATAACCCTGTATATTGATTGATTTAATTTTGCAATTTCCTCATGTCAGGTACGTATAGTTTATCTATTGAAATATATTATTAGAGATCTATGCATTTTTCTGAAAATTTTCTAGGGTTTTCTTTTCCAGTCTCTGAAACAAAAATCATAGATTTTTTTTTAAATTATAGAAGAAAGGCCTCTTCGTAGAACTTGTGCAATTTGTCAGGGGCCAATTCCTTTCAAAAAATTGTTGCTTAACAATGAAAAAATAAATAATACTTCTATCTTTTGAGCTTCGTAACGTTTCGGAGTCTATATCAGATTCCTTCGTCAAGAAAAGTTCTTGAATTCATTAAACTCTTCAGAATCGTGAAAATGATTTATTTATCAATTGAGAAATTGGGGTATATGAAGAAAATCTGGTTCAAATAAAATTGAAATTGAAATATGACACTCCCAGAACCACACTTAATTTTTATATTCACAAATCAACATGAAAATAAAAGAAATTGTATTGATCATAACACAACTACAGTTATAAGTATCTTTCCGATTGATTTGACCATCAACAACGCCGAATTATATGGAAATTAAGTGTGAATAACAATCACGAAGACAAAAGAACCGTATTTAAAATAGAAAGCCAATTCTATCTTCCAAGTTTACAACCCGATGCGAAACGTTCTTTGTCTTATTGTTCTTCACCTTGTTAATTCAGTCGAAACAAAGGATTTACTGATTAACATTCTGCAATTTTTCTAGTCTAGTTTCCACTGTACCGAAGAGAAAAGATACAGTTCTTCGAATACAGTTAACAAGTTGACAATTTATTATCTAAGTGAAAAAGAAATGAAGTATATAATTAATTATGGGAATGATGTATTTATGACATTCGTTGATTATTTTCTAAAAACGAACAGAAAAAATTGGTTTATGAAAAATATTTTCCTATAATTTTCAAAATAGTTATTAGTGAAAAGAACACAAACAGGATAAATCTTATGAAAATTATTCACAATCAAGGTACCAGTATGAGTTAACTTATTGAGCCATATAATAATATAATAATTGTTTATGAAGTAGTTCAACCAATAAATCTACGAATAAATTATATTTACCCTTCAAATAAAAGTAGGTAAATTTTGTTTTCATCAATAAGAGAGTTAAAATAATACAATAAATGTTGAAACAAAAAGTACCTAAGCTGAGGTAAAAAAAGATCGGGGTATCATAATATTCTTCGTATACTATAGTATCAAACGATACTATCATCACTAGTATCATATGATACTATAGAGCCAGGGGAAAAAACCCCAGCCGAAAAAACCTGCCTCCACGTAAAAAAAATAAAATAAAATTGTAATATCTGAATATTTTATATTGAAGGACATCACGATCAGCGGGACGGCTCTTCGGACGAAGGATTTTCAAACACATACTCCAACCTAAAAATAAAAAAAGACAGAACAGCAAGAGAATGCAATTTATACTTCAATTTCAAATTGATCTGAAATTTTCAACCCATTGCAAAAATGAATTTGATACATTATGTATGGCTCGAATGCCATCTTGAAATTTATAAATCGAACAATTATTAATTAGGAGTTCAACTGTTTCCTCTGATTCACCACATTCACAATTAGGAGATCTTTATTAGATAAAGAACATGCATCCCATTCGGATTTCCAGATTTCCTCATAGCTGAAGTTCGAATTCAGAAAGTTATTCGACCAAATAGGTTTACGGGATTTCAGTCTTGTAATTCTATTTTCTGGAACGTAGGAAAGTATCGGAAAAGAATCCGGAAATAAATTGAATTTATTCCAAGAATTCCCAGTTGCAGACTGTCTTCGAATATGGGGGGGAACTATATTTGATAGCACTGGTAGCCATTGGATAGGTGTAGATCGGATGGTTGCAGTAATTATTCTCATTGATAAATTGAGCTGTGCGTCGATTTTTTGAACATGAGCACTATTGAGCCAAACAGGGAACAATATTCAGCGGTGGAAAAAACCAGGGCAAGGGCTCCTATGCGAAGAGTAGTCGGGTCAGCACCCAATGACGTATTGAATTGAAAATACGTTATGAAAAAATGCTAACCACATGGGCGCCCGCAGAATTTTTTCTCAGGGGGGGCAAAAAAAATCGTCGAAAAACGATAAGGCGCATGCGACATAAGTATTCCATTTCTTTCTATTTCGTTTTTTATATTCATGCATGAGCGCCCTCAGAATTTGTAAAAAATGATTAAGTTTTCCACCTCAACATTTTTTTAACATCAACAATATAAGGCGATATGTATAAAATAATACGGTAACTGTTTTCTAAACAAATCACAATCCATTAAAGAATATTAACAGGAAAATGAAATATAAATAATATGAAGAAAGGAATGAAATAAATTGTATGATTGCTAATAACTACAGATACATCAACCAGTAATAACGAAATAAAAACAAATATACATATACGCTCGATAAAATGATATTCATAAAAACCATACCTGAATAATAATGAAATATGAAATATAAATTAAATGAAACAAACCATAAATTCAAAACTAGAAACTCAGAGATTATTCGAAATAAAAAGACATAACACACATAAAAATAATAATAATAATTCTAAAAATAAAATACCGGAATCGTAATACCACGCATATTTTATTCTGAACTAAAAACCAGCCTTCTGTTAGTCTCAAGAAATTCAATAGGAAGTTAATTCCTATATTTTTCTTAGATTGTTTCTTTATCAGTACACGAGGAATGAATCTGCATTGATGTATAAAGTTTTTTTTTTGGGTGTCTTATAGCGATCGTCATCGGCATTCGATCTCCTTTGGAAAAATTTCAGAATATCCATATTTTCCGAAGGTAAATTCATCAAATTATAAAAATATATGAAATATATATGGAAACATAAGTAAAATGACTCTCAAGAAACAAGAAAAAAACAGTCTTCTGGGACTGCCGATAGAAGTGAAATCTGAGCAACTTGTAAACTGTATCGTCGAACTATTTGGTCATCATTTTTGAAGTAATTTTGGTTTACAAAGGAGTGTTTATGATCAGGGATCAAGGAAGTTCAAATTGATCATTAATACTTCCTTACAAATCAAAAATTATACGCAAATAATAATCTAATGGGTCGACGCTCTACGATACAATTCACGTGTTACTTTGTTTTCACTTCTATCCGCAGACCCCAAAGGCTGCCACATTTCGATTTTTTTACAGTTCTCATCAATAATCTACAATTATAATAGTTGAAATTTTACATTGAAAGGCGCCGAACGAAAAAATCATCTACGTAAATAATCAAAGAAGTTACCCTCGATAACAAATTTTGGAGTCAAAGACACTAAAAACGAAGAATAATCTCTGAATAGGATTGTTTCGAATTCGAATACATCTTTCTCTAGAATGAAAATACTAATGAAAAGATTCTATATTTCCTCCTTCTCGGAAAAAAATGTTCTGATTGGAGAATGGACAATAATTATTGAAATATGAGAGTAGTCCCACTAGTCGCAGGAAGAATCCCCCATCAAAGAAGCCGCCTAAAAAAACCGGTCATAAAACGAACATCTGGTAGCGATTGAAGAGAATGCCGATAAGCATGGGGTAGTTTATGAATTTATTACTTCGTTTTAGGTAAACAAAAACATGAAATTCATCGTCTTCGAAAACTTTCCATGATTTTTTTCACCCAAAAAGTGCTCAACGCGCCTCAGGGAGTTATCAATTCGATAGAGGGTCAAAATCTCAGGGGGGGCCACGGCCCCCCCCTGCGGGCGCCTATGGCTAACCATAATTGAAATTCATCTCCAAAGAAAATTGAATTTATACAGGGTGTTTCCTTAACATGCGGCAAAAATTCAGGGGGCTGTTCCTTGGACTATTCTAAGAATATTTTGTCCTTTGATGATTTGTGAAAAACCTCTTTGTTTCGAAGATACAGGGCAAACAAAATTTTAGATAATAACATTTTATTATGAAAAATTACATGAAAATTTAACTTAACCTACAAAAACTGTTGAAAATGACCACCTCCAGCCAGCATACAAGCATCCAATCTTCTCTTCATTGACTGCCGAACCCTTTCAAAAACACCAGGATCATTTCTTATTAAGTTACACCCAGCAATGATCCGATTTCGCAAGTCTTCCACATTTTCTACTGGAGTGGTATAAACTAATGATTTTAGATGGCCCCATAGGAAATAATCTAAGGGGTTTAAGTCCGGGGAACGAGCAGGCGGTACGCATTTTTATTTATACTATTATCAATTTTAAAAATATGAAAAATGTTGTTCGCCCTGTATCTTCGAAACAAAGAGGTTTTTCCAAAAACATCAAAGGACAAAATATTCTTAGAATAGTCCAAGTAACAGCACCCTGAATTTTTGCCGCATGTTTAGGAAACACCCTGTATAAGCAGCTATATACGTAGCAGATGAAAAAAATTGCATTAATAAAATTACAGGAATGTGAGAAAAATTGTTTCCATATGTATGTTTCTAGAATTTCAATATGTTTTGAAAGAAAAATAAAAAAATAAAATACAAATCTCAATTTAATGCACAATTAAAACATCAATCAAATAATTTTTTCCGCTTTATTATTGTGAAAAGACGATTAAAAAATAATATTTCCAAAAATCATTATTCGAACGAAAGGAATTATCTGTTCACTGTTTTCAGCATATTTTTTTTTTCAAAAAGGTACTTGTTTCGTCATGACATATGACATTGAAATGAATTGAAAATTTTACCTTTGTTCAGAAATAACTTAACGAATGACTTAAAAAAAGTCATACCCAGCAAAAACTACTTTAACATTTAGTTGAATTTGAAGATAGACATAATATAACATAAGTTAAAATTTTTTTTTATCACATTTGGGAAATGTATTGATCATTTTCTATCGGAGGAAAATTATAATCACTTACACGCAAATGAATATCTGAGAAATTCTTTTATGGTAAAAGTCAGCAGAAATTGTTTAAGTTCACTGTCTGAACTGTAACATCGTCATTTGTAAAATAGTAGATGAAAATAAATAATTAGTTAGATAACAATTGTTTACTTTCGAAAAATCAACAAAAGTCTTCTTATTCTTTCACTAGCTTTGATAAAGTCCAAAATTATAAAATATCAAAGGCGATATTCAATACCAAAAATTATATTTTTTCATTTTCATCAATTTTCATCTTTATGAGCCATCTTCAAAGCACTCCCAGATTTCTATTTTATATTTTATGACTTACCCCCACCACACATGCACAATTAATCACAATTCTATTTAATTTCAGCGCTACAAAATGACTTACAATGGGATGACTTGGCTGGTCAAGACAACCCTCCTGAGCGCAGTGATTGCCTCTCAACAACCAAGGCTTCCCGTGGTGAAAAACGAAATAAAATCCATGGAGGTCACATGTAATGCTGACTCCTTCAATGTGACAATAACTTTGGAACATCCTTTCAAAGGGATGCTCTCAGCCAAAGATTTCTCCAGAGAATGCAACTCCTTAGGTGAGATAAATACACTGCGCAAAAAAATTAACGCATATTCTGAAAATCTCAATTTTAATGAAAGTTAACTCTACATTGACTTTATTACTTATTTTTCATGTTCTCTCGGGAAGGTTTTGAACGAAACAAGACACATTAAATGGAAGAAAAATTCAGGATTTCACCGAATCTTATGTGAAAGAAGAGAAATGAACAATTATCAAAATACTGAAATGCTGATAAGTGATTTAATACTTGGTATTTCCACCCCTTGCGTTAATTACAGCTCAGCAACGACGGTTCATACTCAAAATGAGTGATCTTAAAATATTCTGATCTAATCCTTCCCAGATTTCTCCAAGTTGGATTCCTAAGTCATTAAGAGTAGCTGGATGATTTTCTGAACTTCTCAGCCTTCTATGGAGGCTGGAATTCTTGCTGGCCATTCCATTCGAGAGACTTCAACCTCTTCAAGGTACTCCTGCGAACGAATCTTATGTGAAAGAAGAGAAATGAACAATTTTCAAAATACTGAAATGCCGATAAGTGATTTAATACTTGCGTTAATTACAATGTTCTGATCTAATCCTTCCCAGATTTCTCCGAGTTGGATTCCCAAGTCATTAAGAGTAGCTGGATGATTTTCTGAACTTCTCAGCCTTCTATTGAGGTTTTCCCAAACTTGCTCAATCAGATTGAGATCTAGACTTCTTGCTGGCCATTCCATTCGAGAGACTTCAACCTCTTCAAGGTACCCCTGAACGAAGCGCGCACGATAGGGTCTGGCATTATCGTCCATAAATATGAAATTTTCACAAATGTACGGGGCAAATGGCACTACATGCTCTTCAAGAATGTTCTATATACTTATCAACATTCATAGCTCCATTATCAAAGACCACTAGGTTTGTGCGAGCAGTCAAAGATATTCCACCCCATACCATAATCGATCCTCCCCCGAAACCAGTAGTATTCAGGAAATTGAACTGAGCATATCTTTCATGTGGACGTCTGTATACAAGGGAACGTTGATCACAATGGTAGAGGCAGAATCTAGACTCATCTGTGATGAGAACTCTTTCCCAATCGGCCTCTTCCCAATGGATATGCTCTCTCGCAAAATCCAAATGCGTCCTTCGATGGGCTGGGGTAAGAGCTGGGCCTCTTGCCGCGACACGAGGCCTTAAATCATATTCTCTGAAGCGATTTCTTATTGTCTGAGTGCTAATTTGCACCCATGAGTTTGCTCAAGCTGATTTTGGAGGAGGCGAGCGGTTGCAAACCGTTGTCTCAACGAAGAAACTCTCAAGTTGTTACCCGTGGTCTATCCTGTCCTGGTCTTCGGACATTCATACCTACCTCCCTGAATCGCTGCAACATTCTGGACACACTTGTATGGGAAACTCCAAACCTTTCTGCAATTCTTGGGTGGACATACCCTTCTTCTCGCAAAACTACCGCTTGGGCACATTCCTCTTGGGTCAAATTGCGTGTTTCGCGTTGCATAGCGATCGAGTGTAGAAAATCAAACGAAAGAAAAACTATTGATCACTAGAATTGATCGAAAACAACTGATTTCAGAATAGAGCCAATACATTCAAAATCTGATATCATTTTTTTTATTCCTGTTGGAAAAAAAAGATCTGTATTGGAGAAAAATGTTGAAAGTGGATAACATATGCATGCATAATTCTGATAAAAAAAAATTACACCTTCAGTTGTAGAATGAATTTGAGATTTCCATAATGTGAGCTAATTTTTTTGCGCAGTGTATTTGAATTTATCACGTGCCTACTTAGAAATCCATATAGCCAAATTTATTCATTCTGTAGCTTCATAATTAGGTTTTTTTGAAATTCCGAGACCTGTAACATCTTACCTGTAATTTTCCTATTTCGAAATGACATTTTGTGACGTAAAATTCCTAAAATTTAACGAAGAAAAGTCTTGATCGGTAGGTCGATTAACCTTTTCATGTTTTAAGGATCTCTGAGAAAAACAGTGACACTCAGTTTGCCCACATATGGATGCGGGTTGAGGCTGAGCTCGAAACAAGGACCAAATGGGGAGTTACTGATGCAGTACAGTGTTACATTAGCCATCCAGCAAGATCGACATTTGCGACAGATGGCAGATCAAGAGATCCATGTTTCGTGCCAGATTAATTCGGATGAATTTTCTCTGAACAGCCAAACGATGATTAAAGAGTTGGAAAACGACCTAGTCGACGACTTGGGTAAAAGGTAATATTTTCGTATAAATAAACTACGCAGTCTTCTTCTTCTTTCTCAGCTTCCTACCATCCATTTCTGGTTCTAAGCTTCTTCCATGCTCTTCTAATTTTGTTTCTTTCTGGATTATTTTTCCTAGTGTCTACCTGTTATCTTCCTTATGTCGTCTACCCACCTGTATTATGATCTTTGTTTGGCTATATGTCCTGCCCATTTCCATTTAAGACCGGCAACCTCCTTCATTACATCTCTCTATTAGATTTGTTTCTTATCTCTTTATGGTTATTATAAATTTTATCGCCCCGTCACCGATTTTAAAAATATTTTGCACAGCGAATCTATAGGACTTCCTGATACTACAGTCTCAATTACAGCTCTGGGGGGGCAGTAATTTTCGAGAAAAAAAATAAATGAAACTCATAAATATACTCCATTTACCTCGGATACGGCTCTGATATAGTCTTATATATAGTCTATATAGTTTTGTTTAACAAGGTTAGGTGAAACTTTATAATTACCCTCTTCATTTCTAAACGTATCGCTGCAGTATCGGGTGAATATTCGGGGAACACCCTGTGACGAGTTTTTCATAATTCTAGAGATGTACAATATTTCTACAGTCTTTGACTTCAAATATTTGAAAACGGTTTGTGCTTAAGTTATTTAGAATAGGAATAACAACCATTATACCGAATGCTCTCATCTCCCTTTTTTCTTCAGTTTTCTCTAGATATTTTGAAAAGTATTTCGAAGAATGCAACGATTTTAATGGGAATATATTCAAAATTTAATACACTATCAACATTAAAAAATAAAATTTTTTTTTAATTTTTTTTTCATAACCTGTGAACGCGGTCAGACTTCAAGAATATTTTAACTCGGTAGATAATGTCGAACAATATTATAATCCCAATTTTCAAATTTCAAATAGGTCCAGTTCTCCAGAAACGTCTAATAGGCCGTCGAATTGGGTACACCCTGTATATATTATAAGCAATTTTCATTTTTTTTTCTATCTTTTACAGGGGATGTTGGATATTTCAACGTCAAATTTTTGTAATTTTTTTTCTGAATATGTACATTGATGCATCACAACCTAATCTTTAATAAATTGCAGCTTTAAAAATCAGAAAAATCGATATCTATGTTATGTATTCAGAAAAAAATTCAAAAATTTGACGTTAAAGTATATATACAGGGTGTTCCATTCGAGAAATACCAAGTTTGTGCTCAATCTTGAAAACAGTGCTCTGAAAAAAATTTCTAATTACTCCACTGACTTTTACGTAAAAATATCTTATAAGCAGTTTTCATTTTTTTCTATCTCATACATCAGGGCTCGAGAAATCATATAACATCTAGAAAAGTGCACATTTTCGTTTCTGTCCTGTATTTCAGAAATAAAGGTAGTGGGAATATTTTTGTATGTGGATTTAAAATCTATCTCTAATAATAGCTAAGATACAATTCAGTCTCAATCAAATGGGATACAGTTTATATCTGATAATCTGATTGGCCCACAATAAAATAAACAAACATAAACACACTGTGTGCCATCAGTGTACAAGTCAAGTAGGTATTCTTCCTTTATTTTTAAAGCTTCTCAAAAATTAGATTTCGTGCGTATTCATACATTGAATTCGAAACATCGATTTCAAGAATCCTTCGCCATTATTAAAACACCAGGAAGTAAGTCTCTTTGAACTATTTTCAGGTTCATGAAACTTCCGCTATGGCCGGAAGTGAAGTGCAAATACGTTATCATTTCATTATTTAATTAGTTAATTGGAAAACTATTCTATTATGATATGGCATATTCGCAATCATTGCGACCATCATTATTTATTAAACATGCAGTAATGATTACATGAGATAATTTCATATTTGTTGAATAAGTCGAGAAATTGTCTCCGGAATAAAGATTTTTGCGAATGAAGACATAACGAATATCTCTAGATTTTTGCTTATTTTTGCAAAGAAGACAATAATCTGCGACACCTGAATTAATTTATATTCTAATCCATCATCGTTTGAATAAGTGATGAATTGTCTGCTTGTTATATCACAAAATAATAATGACCTCAAAGTATGAAAATGATATTTTAGGAGCGGTAGAATGAGGCAAGATAAAGTTTGGAATTCGCAAGTGAAAAATACAAAGAATATGGAGAATAGCAGATATTATGAATCCGCAAAAGAAGCAAAGGCATGGATGGAAATACTGCCAGAGGAATACGACAACGATGGGGTTGATAAAAATGACAAACTTCGTGTTGGAGAGGCTGCTAAACTTGTCGTAAAGTCTACGTTGCCAGGTACATAAATATAGCAGGATTGATTCTGAATCAAATTGAATCAATAACGGAGGAAGTATACGGAGTGTTCCAATAAAAAGGTGGCCCTCTGATATTTCCCATATTATTATTAACATTAGAGAAGTTTAATGAGATATCATTTATATTCGTTTGTAGTCAGGAATTATTGGGATGTTTGAAGGTGGGACGTTGGAGGTAAACCAAATCAAAACTATTGTAAACTCATTATTTACATGAAAAAAGCTTCTAGCTATGAAATTCCTGTTTCTAAATCAGCACCCAGAGGTAAAGTGTGTTAAGTCACAATATCAAAATTAGACAAAAGAGAGATTTTTCAGTTCTATTATTGTTTCAAAGAATGTGTACTGCCATTATTTGGCGACTTGATATACCTAGGGAGTCAAAAATGTGTTCCACTAGCTAGAATTTACTAATGTGAATCCAATATTGTAGATTGGTTGTGTCTGAAAAAATGTGACTTAACACACTTTAAATCTGAGGTGCTGAAATGGAATAGTTCAATTGAAGTCTGAAAATGAATATCTGGAAAAAATCCAGGTAACAAGCTTACTAAATAACTCCAATTATGCTGAACAATGTTAGAGACGGTTTTCAGTCAAGATTATTTTATGAAAGTCAATGGAGGAAAATTTTAATATTTTATTTGAAAACGCAGATTCAATTAATTTGATTGTCAGCAAGATAAAACAATAAATTTTTTTCAAAAATGTGTTTTTTTCAAGATTTTCAAATTTGTGAAAAGGGCTCAGTAAAAATGGGCTTATACATTGTACAAATGACCAAAATATTCAAGGTGGCTCATTTGAGCTTTTGCGAAAACTCTTCATTAAAATTACTTCCAAGATCTTTAAAATGAAGTATCACTCAATCCCGTCACCTCATCAAATTAAAATTCTTCGATTCAAAATGCAATACATGTTATAAAAACAACAAACAATAAAAACACACGACGAGAGAAAAAGTAGCATTTTTTTCTATTAATCATTTGTATGATGTAGTTTATTTTTACTGTATTTGTCAATTTTTTTTTCATTCTTTAGTTTGAAAATTTTCACGTTGGCAGCAATTTTTATTTCTAATGGAAGTTCATTGAATATTAGCGGTCCAAAATGAATATAGCATCTTAGAATTTGATTCAGAAATGCTAAACTTTTAAATAAAACAATAAAAAAATGTTAACATGAAATATAACGACTTCAAAAAACGAAATTCCAAAACAAAGATGCACTAATGCACAATAAAAGTACCTATATATAATATAATAATAATTGTCTTTATTTTCCATCGACCATAAAATTAGTTGATGATCACGACTCCAAAAATAACAATAATTGTGAGTAAACTTAAGAGAACTGTGAAAAATTTTCGTGCTTCGTTATTCATAGGTATGTGTTTATTTAGATTTGAATTTGGTAGCCTACCTACCCTTTTTGTGTGGTACAAACGCAATTATTTTTTTCCTTTTTAGCGCATGTCTGTTTTGAAATTTCGTTTTTCGAAGTCGGCTTTTGTTGTTAAATTTTTTTTTCAACTTTCAGTCGGTTATTAGATATAGTCATGTTCTGAGGAGATTCATAATTTTCTGATTGATTTTGAGAAATTTGACCTAGTTAACTCTTTTTTTTTCAATAGTTGGAATTGGATGGAAAGTGGTAGACTGCGCAGCTCACGATGGTCTAGGAGATTCCTCCCAGAAACTATTAGACGAAAGAGGATGTCCTGTAGACGATCAAATCATGCCAGAACCGAAGTACGGACCAATTCAAGATAAATCACTCACAAAATACCAAGAAGCCATTACAGTATTCCCAGCTTTCAAGTTTCCCGACAGAGACAGATTGCATATGACTTGTATACTTCTGCTTTGCAGGAATACTTGCAGCCAGGTAGGTTCATAAAATAATTAGCCAAAAGTTTCAATCATAAAATATACAACTAAACCAATAATTTGTATAATTTCAGACTGATTGCAATAAGTACAATTCCTCAAGCAGCAATATTAATCGATCAGGAAAATTAGTCAAAGAAGATACTGAAAATATATTGGATCAAATAAAAATTTTCAATAGTGTTGAAGTAATTGCACCAACAGTAAATGAATATTACAAAACCAAAGACTACCAAGATCCTATAAGTAAGTTTTTTGATATACACTGCGCAAAAAAATTAACGCACATTATAGAAATCTCAAATTTATTCTACAATTGAAGGTGTTCTCAATGATAATTATTTTTATCAGAATTATGCATGCATATGTTATCCACTTTCAACGTTTTTCTTCAATACAAATGTTTTTTCCCAGCAGGAATAAAAAAAGATGATATTATCAGATTTTTAATGTATTGGCTCCATTCTAAAATCAGTTGTTCTCGAACAATTCTAGTTTTTCTTTAGTTTGATTTTCTACACTCGAACGCTATGCAATGCGAAACACGCAATTTAACCCAAGAGGAATGTGCCCAAGCGGTAGTTTTGCGAGAAGAATGGTGGACATACACAAGAATTGCAGAAAGGTTTGGAGTTTCCATAAAAGTGTGTCCAGAATGTTGCAGCGACTCAGGGAGACAGGTATGAATGCTTGAAGACCAGGACAGGGTAGACCACGGGTAACAACTGCCATTCAAGAACGTTACTTGAGAGTTTCTTCGTTGAGACAAGGGTTTGCAACCGCTCGCCTCCTTCGAAATCAGCTTGAGCAAACTCATGGGGTGCAAATTAGCACTCAAACAATAAGAAATCGCCTTAGAAAATATGATTTGAGGCCTCGTGTCGCGGCAAGAGGCCCAGCTCTTACCCCAGCCCATCGAAGGGCGCGTTTGGATTTTGCGAGAGAGCATATCCATTGGGAAGAGGCCGATTGGGAAAGAGTTCTCTTCACAGATGAGTCTAGATTCTGCCTCTACCACTGTGTTCGACGTTTCCTTGTATACAGACGTCCACATGAAATATATGCTCAGTGCAATTTCCTGACTACTACTGGTTTCGGGAAAGGATCGATTATGGTATGAGGTGGAATATCTTTGACTACTCGCACAGAACTAGTGGTCGTTGATAATGGAGCTATGAATGCTGATAATTATATAAGGAACATTCTTGAAAAGCATGTAGTGCCATTTGCCGCATACATTGGTGAAAATTTCATTTTTATGGACGATAATGCCAAACCCCATCGTGCGCGCATCGTTCAGGAGTACCTTGAGGAGGTTGAAGTCTCTAGAATGGAAAGGCCAGCAAGAAGTCCAGATCTCAATCCGATTGAGCAGGTTTGGGTCAACCTCAATAGAAGGCTGAGAAGTTCAGAAAATCATCCAGCTACTCTTAATGACTCAGGAATCCAACTCGGAGAAATCTGGGAAGGATTAGATCAGAACAGTTTGAGTATGAACCGTCGTTGCCGAGCTGTAATTAACGCAAGGGGTGGAAATACCATGTATTAAATCACCTACCAGCATTTCAGTATTCTGAAAATTATTCTTTTTTCTTCTTTCACATAAGATTCAATGAAATCCTGGATTTTTCTTCCATTTAATGTGTCTTGTTTCGTTCAATACCTTCCCGAGAGAACATAAAGAATAAGTTGTAAAGTCAATGTAGAGTTAACTTTCATTAAAATTGAGTCAGAATGTGCGTTAATTTTTTCGCTCAATGTAGTAAAAAGCACTCTTGTACATTATTACTAGATTATATCTGGTAAATAGTTCTTTTGTATATTTGTACATAGTCTATTTACAGAATAGTTCCTTTCCTTCTCTTTACCACTTGTATGTGTTCTTCTGACTACCTATCTCTAGATTTGTTGTGGAATAAAGCATGTTGATAGATAGAGCCAATATTGGTGCAGAAACGAAGAGTAAGAGTAGCAGTTTTTTGAAGGCAAGTACTCAATACTTTTTTCCTAAATCCACTGTTTCAAAAGGGGCATGTGGTATATCCATTTCTGCAAAAAATGGCGATGGCACTTGAAAGGAAGCTACATAACTTGAAATTTATGAGCTTCGCTCATAATGTTGTAAAAAAATCTTAGTTCTTTCTTGTAATTTTTATTTTCCATTGTAGACTCTGCATTTCAATTTGAAGGAACGTCTGAAGAAGATACACTCTGCATATCCTACCACAAAGTTGCGATAGCTTTTTGTATCTTGGGACTGTTATTTTTAATAGCAACAGTGATAGCAACTGGTGGTTTCTTGAGGGCAAGAAGATCTGGAAACACATTGTCGGTTTATACTCGTAGTATATTCTCAAGCAGCAGTGCATCTTCTCACTTCGGAAGCAAGTTGCTGCATGACCACTCATCCTTTGGATTTTCAACGGGTGGATTGCAGTATGGGAGAATTTGAAAGACTATTTATTTTGTATAGTTTATAAGATGAATGAATTTGTTCCTTTTTTGAGTTATTTTTAATAAAAAGAATTAAATGTGTTCTCCAATCTATTTACGGTTTTGAATTTAATATCTTTAGGGGAATTACTATCTGAGAAGTAACCCACTTGTACAGATTCAGTTCAAACTTTGGGCCAATGCATGAAGTTTGTTGTATAGGTGTCCGTGATTAAAATATAGGTTATCTGTAAGCCGACTTGTATTACGCGTGCGCACAGTTCGTTAAAACGCCGAGAAGATAAACTTTATCCAAATAATCAAATATTACCACAGAATATAAATAACAAAAGAATTCAGATAATTGACAGACAACATCTCTTCTTGGAAAATAATCTTTCAGTTGTAGGCTAATATTAGAGGTAAAGTACCTAGACAGGGTTTTAGGAAAGACACAAGATTCAGAACTGAAATTCCAAAGGTGAACTTCAACTAAGAAGACGACGGTTATTATAAATTTTATAGGCCCCGTCACCGATTGTAAAAATATTTTGCTTCCTGATACTACAGTCTCAATTACAGCTCTGGGGATTTAGTAATTTTCGAGAAAAAAATAAATTAAACTCATAAATATATTCCATTTACCTCGGATACGGCTCTGATATAGTCTTATATATAGTCTATATAGTTTAGTTTAACAAGGTTAGGTTAGGTTAGGTTGAAAAAAAATTTTTTCAAAAATAAAAAAAAAAATTGATAAAAAAATAAAACATCGATCCGCATTCAGGTTAGGTTAAGTTAGGTTAGGTTAGGTTCATTTTCCCTACCTCAAGATCACAAAAAAAAAATACAAAAAAAATACAACTGGGTAACTTTATAATTACCAAGACGACTTCTCGTATATTTTTTGAAGGTTCTAGGACCTCCGGTTTTTCCGGAAGTGACATCAAATTTCGTTTTTCAAATGGGAAGTCATTTTTTATTGCATAAATAGATTCTCCATTGAATTCTGAGTCTTTTTGATTCCAGAAGTTTTTTACCAGAGAAAATTCTCTTCAAATGAGGAAATACGAAAAAAAATCTCAAAATTGAACTCTGTTGAAATACAGACAACTTCTCGAAAATGAGAATTTTTAATGAAAAAAAATTCTCATTTTCGAGAATCTCCGAGAAGAAAGGCTGATGCTTCTTTTCCGATAGCGTGATTTTCAGAGTATGATGATACAGGAGGTCACAAAGTCTTTGTCAAAGTAAGAAGGGACGAAACATCAAAAAATCGTTTTTTTCAAATTGGAACCCCATTTTTTCGAAGCATTTTCGAAATCGTCGTAAAAAAATAATAGGAGCATACGTGCAAGACTTTTATCCCAAAATGAATATTTTTCGAGATAATCAGGAAAAACGAGTTTGTCTTCAATTTGCAATCTCATTCCGAATGTGATTTACTGGAAACAGAGATTTCCAAAAATTTTACTGCTAATTATTTTCAAGTAAAAAACACATTCGGAATGAGATTGAAAATTGAAGACAAAATCGTTTTTCCTGAATATCTCGAAAAATATTCATTTTGGGATAAAAGTCTTGGACATATGCTCCTATCATTTTTTGACGAAGATTTTGAAAATGCTTCGAAAAAATGGGGTTCCAATTTGAAAAAAACGATTTTTTGATGTTTCGTCACTTCTAACTTTGACAAAGAATTTGTGACCTCCTGTATCATATTCTGAAAATCACGCTATAGGAAAAGAAGCATCAGCCTTTCTTCTCGGAGATTTTCAAAAATGAGAATTTTTGATGAAAAAAACCTCGAAGTTGTCTGTATTTCAACAGAGTTCAATTTTGGGATTTTTTTTTCGTATTTCCTCATTTAAAGAGAATTTTCTCGGAAAAATTCAAACTTTTGGAATAAAAAAACTCAGAATTCAATGGAGAATCTATTTATGCA
This sequence comes from Hippodamia convergens, assembly GCA_038502775.1. Taxonomy (NCBI): domain Eukaryota; kingdom Metazoa; phylum Arthropoda; class Insecta; order Coleoptera; family Coccinellidae; genus Hippodamia; species Hippodamia convergens. The sequence goes on along the minus strand of CM076607.1, from coordinate 35,683,551 downwards.
AGAAAATATGAGTCTTCCCATTCGAAAAACGAAAGTTGAGGTCACTTCCGGAAAACTGGAAGTCCTAGAAACTTAAAAAAATATACGAGAAGTCCTCTTCTTACTTGAAGCTCACCTTTAGATTTTCAATCCTGAATCTTATGTCTTTCCTAAAAATATTCTATAGAGCCATATTCGTGAATAACCCTGTATAAATACGTACCGTCAACATAATGTGTGTGGGCAATTTTTCAATTTACGATATCCTAAAATACACTCCAAATTCAATTACAACCAAGGGTGTTTTAACTACACTCTGGACAAAAAAAATTCACCGAAATCCTTTTAAAGTGTGTATCGATTTTGATCATTTTTTTGTAGCCTATTTCACATCGTTTATTACCTGATCTCGAGTCTGCAATAATTTTGATTGAATTTGCTGGTATACAGGGTAGAACTGAAAGTTGTTCTTTGCTCTGAATTTCTGAATACCTCATAGAAGTAATTAATTACGCAATGATGGGTATTCATAACAATTTTTCAAGTCTCATTTTCTCTTAAAATTTCCCTTTTCTATTCACGTCAATAGCTCTCCTAGAAAGAAATGAAGTTTTTCAAACGAAAGACAAGAAAATGATGAATAAATTATGAGAACATTTTTTTATCCAGGAGTGTAGTCAAGCGAATTAAATAAAGTTAAAAACAACTGCGGTGATATTTTAAAGTGTATTTTATTAAAATCACATGAGATTTCTCATAGTAATCATGAACAAAAGCAAGTATTATATACTATTAATCATATAAATAACTTAAAATGAATTGTTATATACAACCTAAAAATGTTAAAAAGTATAGCACATTGTATAGCTTTATATTATTTGGCATACAAAATATGTTTTGCTTATGGTTCATTAAAAGTTATCACATATAATAAACAAAAGTAGCCTAATCCTTAATATGATAGATTTGTGATATAACATATAAACATTAGATGAGTTACAAAAACACTGGGAAATAACATCGTATCGTCATATAAAATTACGTAATTTTTTTTCCTCCAATTCACATTAAAAATACATCCTCAACATACTATGGACTACTCAAATAAGATGAAATGATTCAAGGTGAAAAGCTCAAAGTGCAGCAGACTTGAATGAAGCCTTTTCTTCGAAGACCATAATAAATTTCATATTTATTATGCATTTCAACACATCAGGATAATGTTTTGGGTTATATTCTTGCGATCACTATAATTATCATTTCAATCTACAAACCTTCTTTAACGGACCTTCAAGCAATTTTTGAAAATATAGTAGCGAATGATGAAATTATATATCAGAAGAGTATTTACAATTCCTAAGTTGTGAAACCAAATTCAGTAAATTTAATTTCGTTTGTTCCCCCACTCAAAAAGATTGAAACAGCGATGAAGAATATAATACATATAGAAAAATATTATAGATATAATATTCAACTTGAATAAAGTTTATAACCATGATAAGTAATGAAAGAACGAATCAACGAATGTATAAAAATTTAATAACACAGTAAGTAATAAACTAGGAAATATTATAAAGTGCCAACAAACATCTGCAGTCACATAACAAGAAGCGCTTTCTATTTTCCCTTTCATACTCATAGTTCATGTCATAGACGAGACACACTTTCAAGAATTATACTTTGGTGGAATTGATCGAGTTGAACGAACTTTCGAGAGAATCTTGTTTAAAGAAGATAACAAAAAAATTGTAAGACTGTTAAACAAGACTTATAATGATAATTTTTAATTTTATGATGATACTGAACAGAAAATGTAAAATTTGGTACCAATACCATTTGAATTCACATTAAACTGATGAAAATAACAACCCTTTTGTGAGAAGAAAAGTAAACTTGAGAGCAACATGTGATATGTACGAATTTATGAATAAAAGAAATTGGAAAAACTTATTTACCGATAGGAAACTTCGAGTACTATAAATTTCAGATTCTATCGACTTCAAATTTTCTCATTAGAAAAAATACTAGATATTTTGTTGCAACAATTATGTACTCAACCTGTTTTTCCTATTAAAGAAATTAAAAAAATATTTAATATCCATCGAATTACCACCACAAAATACTTTATATTCAAGTAAAATTAAGAGAAATTAGCTCATTCCATCTCATTAGAGGTTAAATTTTAGTGCTGATATTTTCAAAGTTTCGAATAAATAATCACTATATTAGTTATCTGTACAAAGAATCATTGATTAAAACTATTTTCAAAACAGTTTGAACTCAAACATCAAGCGACGAATCCTAAAAAATATACACGTCTCTCTCAATATCGCATCGAAATTTACTTACGACAAAGACTAGCTGGTTGCGGTGTTTTTAGGACTGGTGGGGACAGATGTGTTTTGCTCTACCCGGTCAATGTAAAGGTGCAGTAATTTCACTTTACTAGCGCTAAGCTTACTGATGTATTCTTCCAATCTCTCTTCGCCTACCGCTTTATAAATTGCTACCATACAGAAGATGGAGCTCTTTCTTACCGGACTCTCAACATGATCTGATCCCTGTAAATAAATATAAATATGATAGACAGAAATATAAAATCAGATTGATTGAAAATGTACTCTATAAATTATGATAGACAGATGATATTGTCAATCTTGATATAAATCTAGTTATTCTATGAACAATTGACCATATTCGTTAGCTATCAGTTGCAGCTTTTTTAAGTGTTTTTGGGTTGGCGACATTGTGAGATTAATCATAATGACATTCATCGTAGTTGTCAATTGTCATTATATATTTACTTTTTTCAAAATTTGAATTTTGAAATGTTTCCAATCATATATAGTAAACGGACATTTTTCAAAATATTTCATCAATCTAGTTAGGTTTCTCCCTGAATATACTACAATCATTTAAAATAGATATCAATAATTTTTATTGAACGCCATATACCCATGAATATCATAATTTTCATTTTATAGGATCAATTGATCTTTTGTCATTAAGAATAATCAACTAGATGAGTTGGAGGAACAAGTCACCATATTACTAGTGAGTTTACGCCCAACTTGAAAAACAATACTTACAATTTAATTTTTGCTCCTGGAATTCAACTTTTATTATATTCATACAAATCCTTGGAGCAAACAATCCTTGCTAATGCAGACTAGGAACAATTTTTATTTTTGTAGGTCTGAAAATTCATGTTGAGAGGAAGATTGGAGAAGTGAAAATTTTCAATATACTGAAATCTACGATTCCCATCAGTACCATGGAAAGTTTGATGCCCAATTTCTTTAAAGCACCCCTTCTAGATAGAAGTATATAAGCAATATAGAAGTTTTCAATTTCAATAATTGTTTATAAGTAATTATATGTGTTCCATTCCAATAATTGTTTTCATTCCCAAATTCGAAATGTCCCCTACGAACATGCAAATAATTTTATGAATTCAAGTTTGGTCATATGGAAATGATTTCAGAGATATTTGTAGTACTGATATAGGCATCAATAAGAGGTTTATGTCCAATAGAGCTTTTTCATGTGGTACTAATATAACCTAATTTGTTCACAACACTATTTAATTTGTTGGAAATCCAAAGAATTTTTTAATAAAGATGAAAAACAAAATAACAATTGAACTATAATAAATGACAGTATTGAAAAAATTTGCTAAAATTATTCGATGAAAAAAAAAATGATTCTGTCTGTAATGTTTTTTTTTTAAATCCACATCCTGTGTTCATATTCCATCGCAACCATATTTATATTATCATCTTCGAACATAATGTTAATGAGTGGATAGATGTAAATGAATATTAAGAGCTTACTACAAATCATAGGTTTTCTCAGGAATAATGTAGGAACTTTAGTTCTCTTCATTTCCTTTTGAAATGTAAACCACATATTCTCTTCCTCTGGAAATTAATGAATGAGCATCTTGCTCCATTCCTAGAGAATGTTACCATTTCTTAGCAAGTATTTTATTTTTAGTTAACCTATGAAACTCAAACAAACCTATGAAATTTTAATTTGGAATCTTGGGTAGAGCTACGACTTTGACAGTGCTCCAGCCACCTCCAACATTGTGGTTGATAAAATAGAAAAATCATGAACCTAATATTGTACTCTTGGACATGTTGAATATACACCAGATATACTTACAGCCTTCTAGTATCCATTTTATTAAAAATTGAATGCATTTGTTTTAACAATAAAAATGATTGATATCTGTTTTAAATAATTGTAGTAAATTTAGGGAGAAACCTAACTAGATTGATGAAATATTTTGAAAAATGTCCGTTTTCTATAGATGATTGGAAAAATTGCAAAATTCAAATTTTGAAAAAAGTAAATAAATAATGACAATTGACAACTAAGATGAATGTAATTATGATTATTCTCACGATGTCGCCAACCCAAAAACACTTAAAAAAGCTGCAACCGATAGCTAACGAATTTGGTCAATAGTTGGGGGAGTTAGATGACAGAGGGCGTTTTGGTTTTAGATGCTCATTTAATGAATCCAATTCATATTGGACTCTGAATGCGTCTCTTCAGAATCCAATGGGACAAATGTTGTAGATTGGTGTAGACAAATATGAGATTGTATCAAGACAAATTATCTCAGACGCCCTCTGTCAGTCAACTCCCCTAACTACTCTTCAAGTCAACTCTGATCTTCTATCATTTTTCTAATTGTGTTAAAGTCTTAACTTACCTTAATTAATCCTGGCATAATCTGCTCGAGGTACTCATCTTTGAGTTCTTGCGGATTGGACTCCACCAATTTTGTCAGCATTTTAATTGCACCCAACACCGACGGATATGGACTCGTGAGTATTATGGGCGCCAATGTACTTACAACTACATTAAATGGACAAACACTCATTGCAGCCGCTGTTATCTCAGCATATTTAACAACCTGGAAGATAATAAAAAAGGAACTAATGTAAATGTATCAGATGATTGATCCAAATAGTCCATCTGTCTTTTGCAATTTGCTGATTAATATTAACGTTAATACTTAAGTACTGCTGTTCCAACAATATCATTCGCCTTTGAGAATATTTTTGCAAATGAAAAAGTCGTTCCCAATTTTATCTTAACCTGACCTAACCTCAATTGTCGCTTTCAAATCTAATCTTTCCCAATCCAACCGAACCACACTCTACCTGAATAACCTGATCTACATATATGGAAAACAGTTATCCATTGAAAAAAATATGTCTATGACCATCCAGGAAAATCCTACTTTCAATAGAGGAAATATTTTAAAAAATCAGTCCAGTAGTTTTTGAGAATAATCATTCTAAACAACCAACAACAATAAAACAAAGTTTGCTTCTTTATCTAATAGTATAGATTAGTCTCAACATGAAATATGTTAGGTATAATTTTTGTAACCGAAACTTAAAATGGAATAATGTAAGATACACAGCTAAACGAATTAGTAGAAAAGGAATTTCGTATTAAGATGTACAGGGTGGGAAAAATTGGTGATACTTGAACTACAACTTTCTAACTGCGAGAGATAGAGAAAAATGAATGACACGTTATGGTGGTCTTTTTTAGAGAAACTGATAATGCCATCAACTACATTCCTCCGTCTTCTTTTGTTTTCGAGTTATAGGCCATAATTGAAATTTGGACGATTTCAACTTTGGCTTTATCTCCGTTTCTGTTCGTGCTAGGATGTTGGAATGGAAACATTATACAGGCACTTTTTTCATAGCAATCCAGTAGCGTACTTTGTTTTTTCCCAAGAGGTTTCCTTGCTGAGCTATAACATGAAGTTGTGATTTTTCTTATGGAAACAATCAATTGAAATGGCTTAGAAAGAATGGCTGCTTTTTCCCGTTTCAGAAATATATCATACATCATACATCGCTCTCAGATTCATTCAGACATCATGAAAAATATAGTTTGTATGTGAAATTTGAATTTTTGAGTATTAAGAAGGCTGAATGACAGAATAATATGTCTCTACGACTGGTGTCATTGTTATTTTGCGATTGAATACTTGATTCAACTCTCCGTGGTTTGATCTCTATCCAGAACAACTGACAATTCGAAGTCATTATTGCCGCTATCATAAAACATTTTAACATTATCGTATTTCTTGTAGTTTTCGAACATTTCCATCTTGCCGGCAATAATGACTTCGAATTCTAATAATAAACAAGTGTTCTGAACAGAGATCAAACCACATTGAATCAAGTATTCAATGACAAAATGATAATGATACCATGCGTAGGGACATACCTAATATTCTGTGATTCAGCCTACTTAATACTCAATAATTTAATATCGATTCTTTCTAAGCCATTTCAAACTAAAGTTTCCATAAGAAAAAACACAACTTTATGTTATAGCTCGGCAAGGAAACCTCTTGGGAAAAAACAAAGTACTCTACTGGATTGCCATGAAAAAAGTGCCTGTATAATGTTTTCATTTCAACATCCTAGCACAAACAGAATCAGAGATAATGGCCAAAGTCGAAGTCGCCAAAATTTCAATTTTAGCCTATAACTCAAAAACAAAAGAAGATGGAGGAATGCAGTTGATGCCATTATCAGTTTCTCTAAAAAAGACCACCTTAACGTGTCATTCATTTTCCTCTATCTCTCACGGTAAAAAAGTTGTAGTTCAAATATCACCAATTTTGCCCACCCTGCACACAGATTTTTTACACTAAACCCAGTTTATACAAATTCGAAATCCCAAGCTCCCTCAACATCTGCAAAGATATTCAGGAGGTTGCATATCAATTAAAAGAATTGAGGATATTTCCCAGCAAAATTTCAAAAATATTGTCCTTTTCGTTCAAAATATATTTACTTGTTTCCATACTTTATCTCAACCCTGTATATCAGAAATAGTTCATATTTTATTATAAAGAATTTTTGATATAGTGACTTATTTTGATGAGTTCTATTAACTGTAAAAAAACCTTCACTTCTGAAAATTCCCTGTATAGTATAAGTATTTTCAAATTTGATTCTAGGAGACAATCTGCATATTTACCTCTCTTTTTTCATGACAATTCGCCTCCAACACCCTCAATGTCAACAATTCAACAAAGTTTTTCCAATAATCCCTCAAATCCTCGCATTTGAATATGGCAGTTAAGATTTGTAAAACTACGACTTGCGTGGTATGATTGTTCTTTTCGTTCATGTGATCCAAAAATATCTTCAGTAATTTTCTGAAATCATAAGCAATATAATGAAGTGTTCAAGCAGAGAAAAGGTTAGGACTCACTTGAAATTCATCTTGATGCTCTCAGTCTGTCCCTTTTGTATCAAATCTATCAACTGTTCCATTAGTTCTCTTTTCTCGTATCGAGGGGTAGGGTTGGCAACTGTGCAAACCTCTAAAATACTCTTCACAATATCAGTGCAAGGAGTTCCTGAAAAGAAGCAAGTCGTACATTACATTTTTTGATGAATTAATTAGAAAAAAGTATAAAGTGAAATGTGGGGAAATTGCCAAAGACAAAATTATTCAACTTCAACATGATGGAAAAATTCGTGAAAATTATTCAGCGTTAATAAGACATTAAAGTGTTATAAACAATACATATAAAACAAAGAACAATTAAGAACATAATGTTTTTCTGAACAAATGTAATTTCAACAAAATTCCAGGTCGACTACAAAGTATGAATAAATATAAATCAGCATTTTTGAGCAGATTCCTTTCAAGCAAATACGATATTGATTCAATTCTTACCTAAACTTCTGAAACCGTTAGATTCAGTTTTGGAGAAACCGTTCACATTACAATATGGCAATGAATGAGATCCTGACTTCAGGGTCAAATCCTCCATTTTATCTTCCAGTGAAACCATCTCAGCCTTTTCATTTCCCAATGACATCTGTGAAATTCCTGAATCTTGTGATGTAGTATCTCTGTCTCTATCTAGCTTTGTTCCTAATAGTGAGAAAATAATGATTTGACTTTTTTTTTTCTAAATTAATGCTGTAAGTTAGTCTTAACTTAAACTTCAGGTAACTAGTGAAAATGCTAATATTTTAAAAAGCAAATTTTGAAAGACCCTGTATGTGTGACTGGTTAAAAATTCAGTATAACCTATAATTTATAGGTGCATGGACCTCATTATGTGCAGATTAATTATTGATATTGGGTCATTCCAGTTAGTTCAGCTTATCAAGAACTGCAACTACACTACAAAACGTTGAGAATAGAATTTAAATCCTTGATATTGTCATTAAGAAACAGAAAAATTCTCTGCCTTTACGGAGGTAACTTTTTTCCATTTGCCAATATCAACAAAACGATCGATAATATAAAAACATGATAAATTATCAAAATAGTTGCTAGAGGAACAAAAAATCACTGTGGCCTGTTCTATTTTTGGTTTATTAAAGTCGAAATCCAAAATTACTTTAGATGGGGTACTATCATTGTTTGATGATGACCATCTTATATTTCTGTAGGAAGAATTATGATGAAATAATAATAAGAAAGGTGAAATTGATGGTTATAGAAACATGAGCTAGCACTTATGACGAACCTTTTTTCATTAATATTCCAAAAAAAGTGAAATAAATTCCAATTCATCCAATTAAGTTTGAAGATGAAACCATAAATTAACAGCAAACATTGAAATTTTCAGGTCTATATTGATGAAAGAATAAGATGAAATGAATATACAGGATGTTTGTTTTCAGATGAGCCACCCCGTATATTTTTCATCCCATAAGATTGGAAAAATTTCCCGAAACACCTCGAATGATTTTTATATAGGACATCTTTTGAGGTACATTTGAGGCTTGAAAGACCCCCCCTAAGGGGAATTGAATAGGGAAGAGGGGTTGAGTGATACTTTGTTTTAAAGATCTTGGAAGTCTCTTTACAACGGTGCGCAATAAATAGTATATTCTAAAACAAATTGCAGAATTAGCTCCTATTTCAACACAAATGCTTGAGTGTTGGAATTGCCTTCTGCAACGAGTATTAGACGATATTTTCTCTTTTTCAGTCAAGTTTCGTGAAATACTCTCGAAATTCAAATAAAAATTCAGATTAGTGACTTTTGTATTGTATCTTGACAGTTGGTGTGACTTAAGAAATTTGACAGATTACGGAATTTGAATTGATTTGATTTGAAAATTTAGAGGGGAGGTCAGTACCGACAACCACAAAACGAAAAATTTAACTGAAAACAATGCTGTGATGAGTTTCATTACAGTACTACTTTTAGTACTGTAATGAACTCATTACGATACTGAAATAGAGAACGTAATTTTAATGAACCGTTTTTGCAAAAGTTCAAATCAAATGAGCCACCTTGAATATTTTGGTTATTTTTACATTTTTTAAAACTATATGGCAACTGATCCAGGACATGAATACCTGATCCAATTTAATACACACATACTCATATATATCTGTATCTGTATTAGACTGATTAAAAAAAATCGACGTTTTTTGTTTTCACGAAACTCAACCCCCCCCCCCTAATTATCTTCAGGGTATCGAAAAAACACCTCTGTGAAAATATCAGCTTTAAATATTAATATTTAGAGGTCGCTCATCGATTATTTCTATATTCCCTACTAATAGCAGGTAAAAATTTTCTATTAAAAATTTGTTGTTTACAAACCAGTAAACGGATTTCATTCTGTGATACATTTTTGTGTAGGCAATTAGATACTTTACAAAAATGTTTGGTACGATATTTCGATAAAACGGCTCGTTCAAAAGTTATTCGATTCGATGCTTATATTGGGGTATTTTTGACGAAAAATATGGTTAAAAAAAATCGACTTTGTTTTCACGAAACTGGCCTTCTAACTATCTTCAGGGTATCGAAAAAAGACTTCTGTGAAAAAATTAGCTTTGGATATTATTATTTAGAGGTTGCTCATCGATGGTTTCTATTTTCGCTGCTAATAGCAGAAAAAAAATTTCTTTTTTCAATAAAAAGTTTTTTGTTCACGAACCAATAGACGGATTTCACTGTGTGATACATTTTTGTGTAGGGAATTAGACACTTTACAAAAATGTCACATACGATATTTCGATAAAACAGCTTGTTCAAAAGTTATTCGAAATGAAGTTCCCCGAAAACGAAAATCGAAACAACACTTGAATAAATCTGCATACTCACCCAGAGTTTCGTAGCTGTAGTTCTGTATCTCCGTCGTAGTCTTCCTCAAACTCCGATATATCTCTTCTTGGTCGAAACCATTCCGGTTCGGTGGGGTGTTGGGCGAAATCGCCTTCGGACTGGCTCCCACCAAAGGACTGCCTGGCTCGCTATTGTTCGAACTCTTCCTCATGTGACTGTTAACAATGCCCGATGCAATATCCTGCAGATCCCTCGGTAATTCCGACAGCATCATGGTCACCTGAGACGTATTACAATTCCACATGGCAACGATGCAATTCCTGGCTGCTGTTCTCAGTTCGGCAGACTTCGAATCCTGCGAAAAAGCTATGATCTTCTGCAACGCCTGCAAGGCTGGAGCTTGAAACGAGAACTCGCTCGAATCTATCGAATTGCACAACGTCGTCAGATAGTTCAAAACGACCGTTTTCACTTTCGAATTCGGAGTTTGCGTCGAGTCAACCAGGAACCTGTACACGTTCGATATCAACAATGGTATCGGAAAGTTAGACCTCACTATATCGAGGGTGGTCAGGAGTTTACTCTGGACAGAATTCAGCAGTTCTGTTCCGATCTTCAGAAACACTCTTTGAAGCAACACGTATATCCAATAGTGGAGGTCGTTCCTGTATATTTTGATTACTTCATGAAGTGTGTCCAAGAACAGGCTTAAACCTTTAGTGTGGGCGTCCATGAACATTTTGGTGAATATTTCCGTCAACTGCTTTAATTCTGTCGGCTTTATCAGCTTGTCCGAGCTCATGTACTGTTGTAAAGACATCAGTCCGTCTTTCCTCTCCTGCCAAATCGAGCTGGTGCACAACGCGATTATCTCGTTGATGTCCTTCGAGAAAAATCAGAATTAGAACTATATCACGTTTTTGAATAAATGGGGGACAAGATAGACTCTGGAAAAATTAAAACACTACCCAAAATAATTGGAAAACCATCAGCATCAATTTTGGTGGGCATTTTCAAAGGATTCTTGGACTGAGATTGTAACATTCTCAAAATCTTCTGAAGATGCCTACTGCAGATGTAGGCGAAACGTTAGGTGAAATAATTCCTAATAGACACGGCCAATAAGCCCTAAAGACTCTCTCAATGTCAGTATATTCGGTCGTGAAAGCCTGAAACTATTTAAAATACCCTTTATGAGCTTATATCGTTTTTTTCTAATTAATAACTTACAGCAATGGGACAGGACCATTATTTTGAGTAGCGTTCTATTTCATCATTCAAGAAATTCTCAATGGAACCGTTCAGTTTAATTTAAATTCCCTTTCTCTTGTGTATTAATATTGTTTCTTTTTATAATAAATGAAGTAAGAATGAAACAACTCAGACAAGTTATGAGGTAAACATAATATAAATAAATTAGTACTTACTTGACTAGGTTCCCAGTCTCTATTGGACAGTCGTTGTTGGGAACCACTCCAAGAATAAGACTGACACAAAAGGAAAACAATAATTAGTATTAAACATTCTACACCAATTAGCCCAGAAAGAAATAGGTAACAAAGGTAAAATTCAACGCATGTAACAGGGTAATTTTAAAACTTACATCACAAGGCCTTTTATAAGAATCAAATGATCGTTCGGAACAAACGCTTGATGTTTCAGACTCGTCCGAATGCATTCCATCCATCGAACGCATGCTAACTTTGCGTGGGGATCTATAAGAATCGGTTGAATCATTCTGAAAAAAAAAATAACAATGAAAATTTTTTGACAGTTCTAACAATCAAACAAATTTTATCATTCTGTATCATATCAGTAGGGGAGCCCACGATGCTAAATCGGGATTTACTCGAGCATCCTAGACACCTATTGGCTTGCAAAGCTTAGATGATAAAAAGAAAAAATTTTTATATAATGTATACCTTATAATCGGTGGATTGAGCAGCTATAGGCTAGCAAAAATGAAAAAAAAAAAAACTGTAGCATGGACATACTTTAGCGCGTTAGATTAACATAGCATACATGTCTTACTTTCTTTGAATAATGAATTTAGTTAATCTGATCGTTTGAATGATGGGGTTGGAAAAAAATTTTTCTAAGGGGATTATAAGTGGACCTTAAATAGTCTCATTCAATAATCTGACGACATTTTGACTTACTCAGGCGCGTCAGATTAAGATATATGCAGGGTTATTCACAAATATGGCTCTATAGAATATTTTTATTAAAGACACAAGATTCAGGATTGAAATTCTAAAGGTGAGCTTCAAGTAAGAAGACGACTTCTCGTATATTTTTTTAAGGTTCTAGGATTTCCGGTTTTTTCGCAGGTGACATCAACTCTCGTTTTTCAAATGGGAAGACCCATTTTTTATTGCTTAAATAGATTCTCCATTGAATTCTGAGTCTTTTTGATTCCGAAAGTTTGAATTTTTCCGAGAAAATACTCTTTAAATGAGGAAATACGAAAAAAAAATCTCAAAATTGAACTCTGTTGTAATACAGTCATCTTCGAGGTTTTTTCATTAAAAATTCTCATTTTTGAGAATCTCCGAGGAGAAAGAAAGGCTGATGTTTCTTATCCGATAGCGCAATTTTTAGAATACAGAATACAGGAGGTCACAAATTATTTGTCAAAGATAGAAGTGACGAAACATCAAAAAATCGTTTTTTTTCAAATTGGAACACCATTTCGTCATAAAAAAATAGGAGCATACGTATAAGACTTTTCTCCCAAAATGAATATTTTTCGCGATATTCAGGAAAAACGATTTTGTCTTCAATTTTGAAAATAATTAGCGGTCAAGTGAAATTTTTGAAAATCTCTGTTATCGAGAAAATATTTTCTTATAGTTCAGACGAGTTCAGTTTTTCAATTGTTATTAATTCTCTGTAATTGAGAACATAGAACAGCTGAGTAACAAAATAATAGAAGCGTTTCACAATTTAGATAATTTGGATCATTCAGGATGCGACACAGTCTATTCGAAATCGCATATTGAATGAAGTGCTTTTAACAAGAAGGAAGACATTTTTAACATTTGCTACAATGAACCGTTTTTCTTCTATTCTACTCATATTGTGTCAAGCTCTTTATTTTTTAAAGCTAAGGATAATTTCTGCAAATTCTTAATTCTGGAGAATTTGCTTTTTTGTCAATTCGCGATTTTTTGATGTTTCGTCAGCATCAGCCTTTCTTCTCGGAGATTCTCAAAAATGAGAATTTTTAATGAAAAAACCTCAACAACTTTCAACAGTGTTCAATTTTGAGATTTTTTTTTCGTATTTCCTCATTTAAAGAGAATTTTCTCGGGAAAATTCAAACTTTTGGAATCAAAAAGACTCTGAATTCAATGGAGAATCTATTTATGCAACGAAAAATGGGTCTTCCCATTTGAAAAACGAAGGTTGATGTTACTTCCGGACAAACCGGAAGTCCTACAACCTTCAAGAAATATACAAGAAGTCGTCTTCTTACTTGAAGCTCACCTTTAGAATTTCAATCCTGAATCTTGTGTCTTTCCTAAAAATATTCTATAGAGCCATATTCGTGAATAATCCTGTATAAATCCAAAAATACCCGCTTGGGCACCCCTACTATTGATCAACTGGTAAAACTCACAAATGCATCAGCCAATGCGTTTTCAGCCTCCCTGCTCTGTTGGAGTATTTTTTGAGCAAGAACAGGTCTCGAAGCGGGACTTAGAGGAGGACGATCACTCCTGTTCCTAAATCTACTGAGTGAACTCCTATTCGGGCTGGTTTCTCTTGAAGTATCTCTGGAAGTGGTTGTTGATCTTGGAATACCGGAAGATAACCTTCTAGGTCTTGAAGTATCGTGATCTGAGCTTCTGTAGAGATATGCAAGCCTAGAACTGGGAGATGCTGACCTACTTGTAGCTGCAACAAATATCTTCCTTAAAATATGAATTTTTTGATCATTTTTTTTTCACGAACATTATCGAGTAACTTATATACTTACGTTGTGATTGTGAACTTCGATTCTTCGTTCTAGCTGACCTTTCTGGTGATTGTGTAACTGCCAAATCAGACGGTTTTCTTGGTCTTGCTGCGTTGAAAAAATGATTCACATTAAAAACTATCCAATCTATGTTCACTAATTTTTTCAAAATAATGTTCTATCCCATGAAGATATCTTATAATTTCAAAATTTCTATTATACTCTATTATTCGATATTTCTATTGTAATCTACAGTGTATTTGAAAAAGTAAATACTCATAACTTCACAAATTTTTTTCGATTTATTTTTAACACAAAAACTGCAAAACTTCAGTAGTATGCATGCTGTCTACTAGACAAACTATTCAACATTCAAAAATGACAGTTGCGACTCCCTATATTTCATGATATCTTCTGATTATATTAATCTGATGTATTTATTATGCAATAAAAAATTATTGTTATACTTATTCTTATAACTTACTCTCAATGATTAGAATAAATGTGACTTGTTGAATTAATATTTCAAGTAAATATCTTTGTATCCCTTGAATTAATTTCAATAAAGATAACTAATTGTAAATCCTTCAGGTTAGAGACCTGCTAGGTAAAAATAACACGTGAATGAAAATTAAAAATCGATAGCACACTTATCTCATTTTCACCACATTTTTAATCATTATTAAGGTTCATTGAACTTAATTCAAAAGACACAGTAATGAAATAGAATGTCTTTGGTGTACCTTGATTAGAAGTTACGTCTCCATCTACAATACAAGAAAAAGCAACAATGTGTTAGTAAACCAGCACTCTAAAGCTTATTAAAAATAGTAAAACTGTTACGTGAACTTATGCACCAAACTAAATGAACTGAATTGAGGTTGAATAGTTTAAGGTTTAAGAATTGAGGTTTTTCAGTTGATGAATTAATCGAAGATAAGTCAAACAAGTTTAAAGCTATTATAAAACTACAATACTACAGAACTAAAGATTAATATAACTATCTAAGTTATTATAGCAAGCTAATATCTAATAATTATGGTTGATTTTTCTAGCATGAAGTTGAAAAAATATAACAAACTGAAATGACTCATTTTTTTCGAATAAGAAATAATCAGTACTGAATTTATATCAATAAATAATGGGAATGTAAAAATAGTTTCACACTCGTAAATGCATTAAGCTTTTTGTTAGAAATATCATTTCAAGTTTTGTCAATTCTTTTAATGAAATCTGTTTCATTTATCTTCATATAATGATGATTCTCTATTGCTACATTAATAGAGGAATAACAAAGAATACTCACGTAAGCTAGCTGTACCAGATGCTATTTTATTCCTAGCCATAGCGGCATACTGGGCCCTTGCCTTAGCCCTTTGAGCTGCTTGCAGGTCAATGGCAGAATTACTGCGCAGACCTTTCCTTCCCGAATCTGTTAATTCAACAAAGTTAACTTGATATTCCACATAAGAACCAAAATAAAAAAAGACATTTCACTAGCAATGATTCGAAAAGCTTCATAATGAAATGAAATGAATTGAAAATCATAAGCATACAAATGACAAGATGAATAAACAATGAGGAAGCACATCTACAATTAGCTATGTGACCCTTACTACTATCTCTATAGATCGGTATGCCACTACGTTGTCTGTAAGACTTTGGTAAAGATGGTACTCTTTGCAAGCCTCCAGCATTACTCTCACTTGCAGACAGATTTTCGGTACTTCCTATTAGTCCGAATAAAGCAGCACAGCAATACGAAATACTTTTAAAAGTTGAAATAGTCGACACAGAACAATACAATATTTATATTGTGATGTTTTAAGGTTATTAATTTATGTTTTTAGAGAGTTATCGAAACACAAATACAAGCCTAACTCTATTAAAGAATCCTGTAATAAAAGATCCCTTAACGTTGGTAGGAATTTGAGCTATCGAAATGGTTTATTTATTGACAACTTTATTATGACATTTCCTTTATTTTGACAGTTGTGAGAAGCTGTTTAACCTAGAATAATGCGAGAACTGTCAAAATAAGGGATATTTTATTTGAATACAGCTGCCCTTTATTCAAGTGAAATACAGGAGACCCGTATATTATTACAGACCACCTTAAAATCTTTTGGGAATGTGCATAAGTAAATATCAAAATAAAGAAACTTTATTTAAGTTAGGCCTCTATTTGCGTTTCGATCACTCTTGATTGGTGTAAATTTTTTTTAATTTTAAATCCTTCTGCTTTATTTCAATAAACTGCAGTTTAAGGAACCAGCCTGAGAACATATGGGATTTTGGCTCTTGGTAGAATTATTATGTTTGACCAGTTTAGGTTGTTAAAAAAAATTTGTTCGAAATGTTTTGTATGTCTGGGTAGAGACAAAAACGACTTATTGAGGTTCACTTAATGGACACATAAAACGGAGTAAAAATAAAAATGTATACATCTCAAAGAAGTAACACAAGACTAACAAAATTATGAAGTACAAATAAATTCAGTTTAAATTTTGGGAAAATGTCGTAAATTATATTTCACCATATGGTGAAATAATAAATTACCATTTGTGCAATTCCATTATTTAAGGAATTTCTTAGACTTTTTTTTCATAATCACCTTTACAACATAATAAATTTTTTTTTAGGAGCCAAATATGATTCAGTTTTCAGGACAGGTTATTTCATGGCTAATAAATTTGGTTGTACCGATATTTAAAAGTGGTGATAAAAAGACGTGTAACAACTATAGAGGAATAAATCTTATGAGTACAGCACTGAAAGTATATGAGAGTATTTTAGAGAGGAGACTCAGAAATTTCGTTGAGCATACTTTAGATCCTGTACAAAGCGGATTCATGAAGGGCAGAAGTGTACAAGACCATATATTTGCAGTTAAACAAATTATACAGAAGATGAAGAAAACTGGTAGGAAGGCGTATTTTGTGTTTATAGACCTTGTAAAAGCTTTTGATAAAGTGAAGAGAGAGAAGCTTTGGGAAATATTGAGAAAGAGAGGAATTGCAGAACAACTAGTGCAATCCATAGAAAGTGTATACAGAGAAAGTCAGAATTGTGTCGTATACAAGAATATGAGATCGGAATGTTTCCATACCAAAGAAGGACTAAGACAAGGAGGAGTTTTGAGCCCCACACTTTTTATAATATTTCTGGATGAGATCATAAAGGAAACAAAGGAAGAAATGAGAACTCTGATAGTCGGACACAGAAAATTGAGGAAGGTAGAGTCATCAACATTTGCCTTCGCGGACGATATTGTATTAATGGCAGGTTCGAAAAGTGCAATACAGAGGAATGTGGATGTTTGGAACGAAACACTGAAAAAGTATGAAATGGAAATAAACAAAAAGAAGACTAAGGTTATGGTGATTGCGGAAATGGAGGAGGATGAGGATGTGCAACTAAAAATAGATGGTGAGCAAATAGAAAAAGTCAGTAGTTTCACATATCTGGGAGTTGATATAGATAGCAGTGGTAGTCAAGAGAGGGATATTGAAAATAGAATGGAAAAAGGAAATAGATTATTTTTTGCGCTAAATCGGAAATTTTTGAGGAAAAGGGAAATAAAGGAGAAAACCAAGATGACGGTGTACAAGAGCATATTCAGACCGGTATTAACTTACGGCTGTGAAACCTGGGTTACTACACAAAGAAGTAGAAGCAAATTACAGGCAATGGAAATGAAGTATCTTCGAAGTGTGAAGGGTATAACACGATTGGATAGAAAAAAAAATGATGATGTTAGGAAGGAATTGGAGATAGAGTCAATGGAGGATTATGTTGGAGAAAGGCAGATGGGATGGTGGGGGCACTTAATGCGAATGGAAGAGGATAGACCTACAAGACAGATATGGGAGGCGAGAGTGGAAAAAAGGAATAAAAGGGGAAGACCTGGACTGACTTGGGACGATATGGTTACAAAGGAAATTTTGAGAAGAGGGAAAAACATCACCGAAGCTAGAACGTTGGCGGCAAATAGAGAAGAATGGAAGAAAATCATCAAATTTCAGTTATAATTTTAGAATATGTTATTTTGAGACCCAAAACACCGAAAGGTATTATTGGGATTTTGATTATATATATATATATAAATTTCAAGTAAACAATGTCTTGCCTTCGGAAAAATTAATAAAAAAATGGGTACTACGCATTAACAACAGTCAGTATGATTGATCATTGTGAAATTCAATTATGAAAAACCTGGGTTTATATGAACATTCCTAAACAAGGGGACTTCTACATTATCTCATCGAGAAAACACTTGAAATTAAAAAATAAAATAAAATAAATAAAAAGTCAAAGTGTTATTTTTAAATGAGATAGAACTATCCTCACATCAAAAAACAGCATCAACCACTTTCAAAATGATTAAGGTATTACAACTTCCACCGTAAGGTAATTTGGGATTTCATATATAGCTAACCTAACCTAACCTAACCACTTTCAAAATGATTAAGGTATTACCACTTCCACCATAAGGTAATTTGGGATTTCATATATAGCATTTTCTACTGAATATTCTCAATATTACAAATCCTGTTACTCGCTTACAACTGATTAACTTCAAATACACCTTTATTTTCCCAAACAAGAAACATTTTTTGCTGGTATATTGTTTTCGTTTAAGTGATAAGCTAGTGAAGATTCCACACACAAAAAATTGTCATGTTACATTCAACAAGATGAGAGTTGATAGGGGGGGCCAATACTTTTGACGATGTGTATATACGGGTATATAAACAACCAAGCAAGGAGGTCTTTTCGGTTATTATGATTTTCATTAACTTTTGAATTTGCTGCAGATGTCGCATATTGATAGAAATAATTGAATTTTCAAATATTGCATTAGTTTATTATCTACAGAAAAGTTATATTCCAGATGAGTGTTTGAAAAAAAAGTGAAGAAAGTTCATACAGAGTATCTCCATAATATTCCAACCCAATATTTTCATAAGTTTGAATTCTTCAGGATCTCCCTGTTTAACATAATTGAAGATACAAATGTTTCATTTCTCAAACCATTTATCAGCTTTCTCCCTCAAAATCACTATAAATATGTAAGTTAAAGCTTTTACCACCCAATGTAATGACATAACAAGAGTCTTCCAGGCTTATTGACCGTGGTCTAAGACTCTTGTAATGTTATTAAAATTATTATGATTCTTTTCTTTCAAATGTACAGCGTTCATTAAATAATTCAGAAATGTTAGATGTAGAGAAAAATAACAAAATAAACTGTTATAATACCTGCTGTACTTGGAGTATGTCTAGAATACTGTCTGGGAGGTTTGAATGCACTGCTTAGATTGTTGTGAGAAGAACTAGCAGACACAGATGGTTCGCCTTGAAGTACCCTCCTATAGCTGACTTCTAAAGACTGGAGTAATATTTCAGCTTGATCAGGAAAATGTTCACGAAAACCGTAAAAAGCCCTAAAAAGAGCAGAAAACAATGAACCTTTCATTTCAATTTTTGCAAACAGTCCAATCGTACAACATCCTGATGATCTGTACTTGATTGAACTGTTTACATTTGCAAATAGTTGACTTACTTTCTGGAGAAGACTCTGGCTTCGGGATCTGCATCAGCAATCCCCTTTTTGAGGGCTTCCTGCAGGAGTCCAATATGTCTCTCGAGAGAATTCGGAGGCCAATTCGTTAAAATGTACTCTAAGAATTCGCAGCAACTTCTGCGAATGTCCTTACTTTTGGAATTTACAGCGTTGGATGTTAGAATCGGAATTAATCGGGAATTATGGGAGCTCTGGATGATAAATCGAATTGTTACAGCACCTGCTGTCGCCATAACCTATGATAAAGTAATAAATAATATAAAAATAAATAATTATGATTAATTATAAAACTTTATGTAGGAATTTTTTTTTTCAAGTTAGGATTTCTCATTGTAAAATGTTTTTTTTTGCAACAGTGGAATAAAATAAAGTATGATTACATATATGTACTGTTTCTGGTATAACTTTTGAGGAAATTCCATACAGGGTCTCTGAAACAGGGCTCTGAAGTGAGCCTCAATAAAACTATAAAATCTCATTTTTTCAATCGGTAACCATATAATTTTGTAATTCCAATCGATTGCTTGTCAAAAAGTAGTTAGTGTTCCAAACATTTCATGCCTTTGAAATCAGTAGTTCTGCTGTTATTGAATAAAATTCGAATTTCAGGAATAAAGCCGGGTTTCTTCGATTAATAATAGATTTATTAAGATCATTTTTAAGTAGGCTTTGTCAATAGTGAATATGTCAATTCGTTTATAATGCATTGTTAAGAATTGTCATTCATACTTATTGTTTGATTAACCACCATGCAAAATCTAAATTACCTTAACAGTGATGTATTAAATATGTTCTTCATTGATGGTGTATGTAACAAAATATCAGATTGAATGGCCCATCAGATAAAAAATGCTTTTTACAGTATGGTTTTCTAAAAGATACTTCAAAAGTTACCGCAGCTTGAACGAATGAGAATTCAAGAAAGAAATTATTGAATCTACGCGAGATCGCTTTGTCACGTAGTCACGAGCCTGTCCCTCCTTCGATCAAGGTATAAATGTGGGGTTGCAGGCCCTATCAATCAGTACCGTTTCAAATTGAAATATTACGCGAGCGGAGCCGCGGGTTTGTGCTAGTCAAAGTCTATAAAAAAGAAATTTGAAACTTATGGCGGTATTCTGCTTTCATCTGTAAATTTTCATAAGATTACAGGAAAATTACGATTCTCGACGCTTTCTATGAATCTGTAGCTTACAGGAAACATATCGAAAGGTATATTGTGAGGTTATGTTGAATGGTTTGTTTTTATCACAGAATATAAAATACTTTCTCTACCCAACTACTTTTGTGTTTCATTTTGGCACTTCGGTTGTAAATTTCTCTTTCTTGATAAAAAAAACACAAATTGAACATAAATATATCCAATAATCAATACTTACGGTTCAATTTTACAGAGAAATAAATTCTATTCTATGATGTTATTACGAAGTAGTTCAAAATTGACACTTCTAATATGACAGTTACAGAAAAACTTCCAGAATTTCATTATTTACGAATCTGTAAGTCAGCCACATAGATACAGATCAATCGTACGCTACAGATCCGTAGCTTACAGAGAAAAAGCAGAATACCGCCATTAATGAATAAAGTATCCGGTTAAGCGAAAAAAACAAAACTTAAAAAATTTTGAAAGTTTTTTGGTTGCTGATTTTTCTGATATTTCTCGAAAACTACTGACGATTTGAACTTTTGAAGTTCTAATCCAAAAACAAGAGACCCGGAGCTACAATTTTCTTCTTTGTTATTGCATCTACAACCATTTCTATCGAAATTGCGGCCTGTTGACAATTGCCCAAGAAATTTTGATTTTATCTTGATCCCTTTAATTTTTCTCAGTAGTGTATGATTGTCTTGCGTTATACACGAAAAATAGTCAACTTACTTTGGCAGAGTTCTGGATTAGGTGAATGAGAGCTGGCATCAACAGTTCAGTGGCCTTATCGAACTTGTGTCCAAGATTTTGAGCAAGATATGCAATGGAGATACATGCTTCTCGGACAACTTGAGACCTCAAGTCTTTTATCGTTGATTGCAGAGGAATTTCCAATTGTTTGAGACCAGTGTAGAATTCATCGTAACTGGTTGCACCTGCTTTGACTAGAGAACGAATTTTTTTTAGCTGAAAAACAAAATATTATTCTTAGCTTCTTTATCGCATTATTCTCTTTGGTTACATACAGCATCTTGTCTTTTGTTCCATTCTTTATTAGTGTCGGATATTGTTTCTTGAATGTTCTTCAAAATTTCCAACACTTCCCTCGAAGAAAATATCTGAACAGTTGGTACATCGTCAAAGGAACGAATGAATGTATCTTCATCTACAGCTCCAGCTGGAAAAGATTCATTGTGAAGCCGATATTTGAAACATAGATATGAGATGGGTAATTACCTGCATTCGAACTTGATGAAGATAATGCGCTGCGTTTCATAGAACTACCTAAGGTGGCTTTTTTTACTGGAACTACAGGTGTTGAAAGCCCCACCCTGTCTACTTCATCCACTGAAAGGAAAATACAACAGTTAATATTGAATTAAGAGATCGTTCTCAGTAACTGCAAGAAAATGCGGGAACTCTTGGACAAAACAAATATTTATTTCAAACTAGTCCAGTCAATGAGGATATTTGCACCGGATTCTTTCAAGATGCATCAATTTACTTGAAATTTTTACAGTAGGTAAAAAATAGCTCCAGGAACATAGTCTACCCTATGCCAAAGTATGCTTTTATCATAGGGGTGATTCCCACCCCTTCTCGGGAATGGACATTTTTTTTTGTCAAAATAACACCGGTAGTCAATGAAAGACTTAATTCTGAGCAAAAAATGTTGCAAAAAGTTTTTTCCGAAAACTCAATACTTCATTAGTTATTCCTGATTGAAAACATTTTCATTGAAAAATTACACATTTTAGAACGGTTATTTAGGAATAACACAAAAACTATGCACTAAACGAAATTAAGTGTAGGAAAGATATTGAAGCTTATAGAAAAACAAAGAAATTATGTTTCTTAGAATTATTCTATGTGCAACACAATGCAAGATATCGTGAATAAAAGGCAACAATTTTTTCTTGAATGCTTGAATCGATACACTCAACTTGAAATTACGGAAAAACTATGGATGTTACGGGAATAATGCTGAACACATTTCTTGTCGTGCTTCAAAAGAGGTTTAAAATGAGCGATGTTTAAAGTTGATTGCATTGAACAAACTCATCGAAATACAATGCAGAAAAGATTGACGAATCATATTTTCAACGAAAAAATAGGTTGTAAAACTAGCCCCACAAATACCAAAATTGAAATGGATCAATTTCCATTGATGAAACCTTTTATTTTATTGTTGTTCATCTGCTCAAGAAGTTTGACTGGTTTAAAATGCATGGTTCGTGAAAAAAAATCAGATCGAAGCAGAAAGCGCACTTTTCAATTTCCTTGAAAATCTGCCTTTTTCTCCGTGTAAGTCGAAAATGAAAAGAGATACGAAAAAAATGATTCACTACAAAAATGTATGGTTTTTTCTACAGAAATGCTGTTTTTTGTTTTTTCATGTACGATGAAAATTGACAAAGATATCAGTACTTCAAGTAAGGTTGATAGTGTAAGTATCTTCTTGCTTGCTCCCTTTAACCCTTAACCGTTCGAAAACTAGAAATTTTGAATTGATGCCAATCAATATGGTTTATAGTCCTCCAAATTTTCTTCTAAATGGTTTTTAGAATGGATACGGTATCTTCAAAATGAATGGAGTTGTGAAAAAACCGAACCAGTTTATTTTAATTTTGGGAGGTACTGTGCCATAATTTTATATGGAAAACCTAAAGATAAGAATCGAAAAATAATTGAAAATATATCAGATTTACAAGAGTTCCTCGAGACAATGCGGTACTATTCATTTATCAAAGCCGCAACCAAAAGTTCTGCTGTAAAATTGGCATCTCTCGCACCCACATCAAATGTTTTGGTCGAGCACATCAAGAGAGCTTATTACCAAATTCTAATTTGGCTAACATTGATCCGAAATACTGTTATAAAATTGATTGAAATTAATTGATTATATTAATAAAGCCCCATTTTGACACATTTTATGCTGAAAGGGGGTGATATATGCGGTCTTAAAGTATATGAAAAACTTTATTAATTTCATAAAACGCTACTGAAGCCCAAAATACTTTTTTTTTCTAATTTTGGCTATGGGGGTTGTTTTCATCCCTTAAAAATAATAAGCATATATCGGCATAGGGTAGACTTTAGAGTAGGAGACAAGAAGAGCTTATTCCCAAAATTTCATCAAAATCGAAGCATCTTGAAAGAATTCGGAGGTAATGCCCTATTTTTGCCCTCATTGACTGGACTGAACAAAAAACA
This sequence comes from Hippodamia convergens, assembly GCA_038502775.1. Taxonomy (NCBI): domain Eukaryota; kingdom Metazoa; phylum Arthropoda; class Insecta; order Coleoptera; family Coccinellidae; genus Hippodamia; species Hippodamia convergens. The sequence continues at coordinate 35,659,556 of CM076607.1, read as the reverse complement.
AATTCCCAGACAACTATGTGTTACGAACATAAGACAATTCATAAATCATGGGTTTACATATACAGGGCGATTTTTTCAAATGTTTCATTAGAACTATTCGAGGAAAGAATTGTAATACAAATTCAAGATTTTGTATTTTTGTTTTAGAGTACATTAACTTCAATTGTAAATTATTTTCAAGCAGAATCTAATTCCGATTCTACCGGAACGGAATAAGAACGTCATTTCAAATGTAACACCTTCTATTTAAACATATTTAAATTCTTCGTTGAATTCAACACTGATTTGATGTATGATATGCGCAACCACTTCAATTGTGGAGTTATAACCTAAATGTCAAATTTTTAAGCTATTGCATAGCTTTTATCTCAGGCTTTGAGCGCGGCGACCGAATGTAGAAATTTCGTAACGAAAAAACCTAACACAGCAGGGTATCGTCGGTTCAGTTCGGCAGGCTTCGGCACGGTGTTTGAGTGCTTGCGACTAGACGGATGCGTGCAGCCACTCTAGCAGTGCAAAATGGAGTCGGCAATTTCGCTGTTCCCATTGAATTACGAACGGCAAATATTTCATTAACATCGGATAGAAAATGTATAGCCAAACGCAAACATTTTCCATTAACTTCAGCTCTTGCTCTAACTATACATAAGTCGCAAGGTGGAACTTTTGACGAAATAGTATATGAGTATAGTAAATCACATTCTCAGGAACTCGTCTATGTTGCACTCTCTCGGGTGACTAATATTGAAAAATTGTATATTATGACAAAAAATGATAATTCTGCATTCAAGTTTTATTATAATCGAAGGCAAGCTGCATCTTTGTTGCAAGGATTCAAAAGACTGTCTCCAAATAGTGTTCAGACGATAGCTCAAAGTGTCTTAGATTTCATGAATGACTTTCAATTGCCAAAGTCTACATAGTCACAAATACGATTTACAAGATTCAGTTACGAGACAAACCAATGTGTTACTTCTTACCGAAACATGCATGACGCGTGATAATCCGATTGAAATACCTAATTTCAATTGTATTGTTCAATTCAAACGAGATACTGTTCCAAAAGGTGTGGTAGCTATTTAACAAAATAGTTATAATGTTACTAATATTATGACTCCGAATATTGAAATAAATATTGAAGACGTTAGCGATGTTTTTTGGAGATATTTGTGCATGCTTTTGCAAATTTAGAAATGGCCTACACATAGTCATGGTAGCAATTTACATTTCTCCGAATCCAAAATTGGACGATGTAGAGCATTATATTCATCACACTTTACTGGAGTACACTGAAGAAGGGTCTCAAATACTTGGTGCAAATGGTAATAAATTTCCACTTATTTTGGCTGGCGATTTCAACATTAACTTCGCTGATAAAAAATCAGAGCTGTTGACAACTTTTCTTTCAGAAAAATTGAATTTAAAAATGAATAATGATCCAGAAAAATCCACAACAAAATATAGGACCACTATTGACGCGGTATTTTCCAGATATTTAGAAGACATTAAGTCTCAAACTTATGCTTCTTATTTCAGTTACCATAAACCTATAGTTTCAATGGTAAACATTCCTGAATAACCTATTGTAAGATAAAAAAAAATATTTTAAATCAACAATATTATCTTCTTATTTTTGAATAGATGCTATGCAATAGCTTTACCGCGGCAGTCCTCGAGTGCCACAAGTGTTTTTATTTGTAAGAAAGATTGTCACAAATCGCATTTATATATTCAAAATCCCTCAAGGTAAGAATGTTTTGCAACAATGGAATAAAATAAAGAACGATGATATTGTTTTTTGTATAACTTATGAGGAAATATTATACAGAGTGTCTAAAACAGGGCTTCAATAAAAGTATGAAATCTGATTATTCTCAAATGGCAATACACTCTAATCTTACTCACTTTCGACACTTTTAGAAGCGGTGATCATCAGTTCTCCGCTACATTTGACTTCATCGAATCTGGCGCACAAAGCTGGCCACTTGGAGGCGGGAACCAGATTTCGTCTCTGCAAATCTATCCTCAGTTTTTCACCGACGTGTTTGTACAGATCGACCAAGGTCTGGAATGCTGTGTCTCTCACTGTGGCCGTAGGGTCCGATAAAAGCTTCACTATGTCAGGAATGAATTTGTTCAAGGTTAAAGAATGCGTTCCATGTCTGAAAATTACAGTTTGAAGTATTATAACCAAAGTGCCAGTCGAAGAAACTGAAAATTACAGTTAAAGGTATTATAAAGAAAGTGCATCTCAAAGAAACTATGATCCAAGTATTCACTGGTCTATTTCAGTTTCCTTTTTTATACAAATTCATTGTTTTCTTCAATTGGAAATGAATATATTATGCAGTATATAATATATGCCAATTACTGACTCAGAGTATAGTGTTACATTATGAAGTCTTTTTGTGAACTTTGTGTGTAGTTGTTGTGATTACACCAGAATATTTTCATTTCATATGATGTTTTGTTTTCTTGATTTTAATGTATTGAAATGGAAGGGTCTTGGGATATTGAAATAATTTAGTATTAGGTAAGTGCAAACGAGCCAAATCAAGTAGAAGTCTTTGGGTGTTATTCATTGACTTATTTATCAAGTGTGTCTAGGTATACAGTGTTATTCACGAATATGGCTCTATAGAATATTTTCAGGAAAGACACAAGTTTCATGATTGAAATTCTAAAGGTGAGCTTAAAGTAAGAAGACGACTTCCCGTATATTTCTTGAAGATTCTAGGACTTCCGGTCTACTTTCGTTTTTTAAATGGGAGGAACCATTTTTTTTTGCATAAATAGATTCTCCATTGAATTCTGAGTCTTTTTGATTCCGAAAGTTTGAATTTTCCCGAGAAAATGCTCTTTAAATGAGGAAATACGAAAAAAAACTCAAAATTGAACTCTGTTGAAATACAGACAACTTCGAGGTTTTTTCATTAAAAATTCCCATTTTCGTGAATCTCCGAGAAGAAAGGCTGATGCTTCTTTTCCGATAGCGTGACTTTTAGAATATGATACAGAAGATCACAAATTCTTTGTCAAAGTTAGAAGTGACGAAACATCAAAAAATCGTTTTTTCCAAATTGGAACCCCATTTTTTCGAAGCATTTTCGAAATCTTCGTCTAAAAATAGTAGGAGCATACGTCCAAGACTTTTATCCCGAAATGAATATTTTTCGAGATATTCAGGAAAAACGATTGTGTCTTCAATTTTCAATCTCATTCCGAATGTGTTTTCTTAGTGAAAAATAATTAGCGGTCAAGTAAAATTTTTGGAAATCTCTGTTATCGAGAAAATATTTTCTTATGGTTCAGACGAGTTCAATTTTTCTTTATTTTTTGAAATTTAGGATAATTTCCGCAAATTCTTGATTCAGGAGAATTTCTTTTTTGTCATGGTAGGTAAATTTTAATTTTCAGTAATAGAATTGTTACATGTTCTGTTAATTATTCTTTCAAAAGCATTAAAAATGATTACAAATTATTTTGTTCTGCATTCTTGACAATTTTTTATTGACTTCACTAATACTTACATTGATAACTTTAAACCAATTGTTGCTCCCGCATTACAGATGATTATTCAAGAACTTAACTCGTTTGAACTATAGAATTTCACTTGACCGCTAATTATTTTCTAGTAAAAAGAAACATTCGGCATGAGATTGAAAATTGAAGACAAAATCGTTTTTCCTGAATAACTCGAAAAATATTCATATTGGGATAAAAGTCTTGGACGTATGATCCTCTTATTTTGTGACGAAGATTTCGAAAATGCTTCGAAAAAATGAGGTTCCAATTTGAAAAAAAAAACGATTTTTTGATGTTTCGTCACTTCTAACTTTGACAAAGAATTTGTCACCTCCTATATCATATTCTGAAAATCACGGTATCGGAAAAAAAGCATGAGTCATTCTTCTCGGAGATTCTGAAAAATGAGAATTTTTAATGAAAAAACCTCGAAGTTGTCTTTATTTCAACAGAGTTCAATTTTGAGATTTTTTTCGTATCTCCTCATTCAAAGAGAATTTTCTCGGGAAAATTCAAACTTTTGGAATCAAAAATACTCAGAATTCAATGGAGAATCTATTTATGCAATAAAAAATGGGTATTTCCATTTGAAAAACGAAAGTTCTAGAACCTTCAAAAAATATACGAGAAGTTGTCTTCTTACTTGAAGCTCTCCTTTAGAATTTTAATCATGAAACTTGTGTATTTCCTGAAAATATTCTATAGAGCCATATTCGTGAATAACACTGTATACATATTGCTCCACAAAACGATCAACCACTACGAATCTCTTCACCTAAAACTGTGAAACTGATGAAGAAACGGGAGAACGAATTAGTTAGGTAAGTCAGTAAACATTTAGTTTTCTTATACATATTTAAAAAATTGATGAAAAAAATAAATAAAAACTTTTGAAACTATCAAAATTTCTTAACTTTTGTGAAGAAGTATATTCATATGGTCGGTACAATGCTGTTGTGCATGCTCTTCAGATGGAATTCGGTTGATAGCCCTAGTTGTGAGTGTGGGGAAACTGAGGAGATTATAGAACATCTTATAAATAGTTTTCCCATTTATAAATTTCAAGATGGTTTCGAGGCTATACATGAAGTAACAAATGCATTTCTGAAATGGATGGTTAATTTCAAAATAATTTAATTTATTCTAAACAATTGGTTTCTTTTCTGCTTTTGTCATTTTTCATTTCAGATTAAGAATTGCGAGTCGTTTTGTGAAGAATCTGTTCATCTGAGTCCATAGACGGATAACATGAAGATGATCCCTTAGATCATCCTGATGTCTTTCAAGATTTAATATTTTTAGTGAATTTTTTTTTCACGGGCGAGGTGATGGTTTTTTTCAGCTGAGGTTTTTCCCTTTCCTCATTTAATCATACTGCAGACCTATATGGTTTTCCTGTGTTGCACCAACCTCAGTTATGTACCTTTTTGTTTCAATATGTATTGTATTATTTTAGCTCTCTGAATCAAATCAGGTTGTTTAATTCCTTGCCTGTAAGTTTTCGTAACGTGAGTTGTGGAAGATATTTTTTTTAAATACTGTTTCATTTTATAATGGTATGTGAACCATATAATATGTTGGAATTTTTGAAGTTTTGTAAGGTGAAAAAACACCTGGTTATAAAAATTTGTATATTTTGTTTGACATTATTTCTTTGTATTTGTGAATAAGGACTCACAAAATGGAGTGGTATGATTTTTTTTGAATTTCTAAATTGAATAAAAAAAAACCTTTAAATTTTTCAACTTCATCATGACCTTTTTGAATCATCTGTTCTTCCAAGAAACATGTCGAAATCAAATTAATGACCAATTCGAAGTTGCAGAATTCAATCACCAGATTTCAATCTAATCAACTATACTATAGAACGGTAATTGAAAAGTCCATAAAACAGAAAATGAGATATTAGCAGACGATTCATGGGAAATCGAGATTCAATAGTAGTCGATTATTAAATTTTAATTAACAAAAATATGGTTGTTAAAGCTTTTCTTGGTAAGGCTAATCCCATAAAGGAGGCGATTCTGATTCAGGTATTTTTTGGTTTGGTTTAAGCTGTGTTAAGCTACCATTTTGTACAGAGAGTTGAGATTATTATTCGATAATGAAATTTGTATATCTTGAAGTTAGAAGTTTACAAGAGAAAAGCGAAAATGAACAACAACAAACAATTCAACAAAATATCTTCCGATCAACTCCTGAGTACTCACAAATATTCGAAAAGTTCTGTAAGGTGAAGATCTTCAAAAAGCTTCCAGAATCACAATTTATATCACCACAAGTCTAGATTCTCTCAACTTAGGGGATTAACAGCGTCATCATCGAATATATATATCTACATTTACTTCTTCGATTTATTCTCAGTGCAATGAGTATTTTCCACGATTTTTTTAGAACGAATACTTACTCATTCAAGGTATTCACAAGACACCTCAAAACTTCTTCTCTAATCTTGGCATTCTTGTGTGAAAAACAAGAGGTTAATTTTTCCAATAGGCTTTGGGGAGATATAACGTTTCTTTCCAACAGCTTCAATAAAAGAAGTTGAGCTTTCTCTCGAACCGTGTCTTTGGCATCACCCAACCTATCGATAACGTTTGGCAGAACTGTCTGTATGTAGGGTCTGAAGTCTGTGCCAAGCCTGTCGATCAGGTAGGTCATCACCTCTATGCCATTGCTGGATACCTGCAAAAAAAAATAATACGAGATAATACACAAGAATACTTTATTTCTACCAACATTTATTATTTCTGGTTGATGGTAACGACTCTGAAATATGAAGACTAGAGCTATGTGTTCCGGAATTGTAACCATTATAACTCAAGGAATTGGTATTTTTTTGACGATTGCATTGTTTGTGTACCAGTAGAAAATTCAATGGAGATGACCCTCAAAGAGGAATGCAACAGTACAGGGTTAAAAAAAAATGGGATTCATTTACGGCTGTTTTTAATATCCTTTCTAGCTTCTCAAAAGATGAATACATAGATACGGACCATTCAAGAAGTTTATTCTTTTCATTCATAGTATCTATCTATCCAACGTTTACGTAGATAGATAGGAAGGATATTATTAAAAGCGGCTTCATATGGTAGGAGAAACATTTTTGTTTCTTGCTTTTTACAATCTCTTCAATATTCCTTGACACCTAGTATGTAGTTGATATAATTTTCGTTTTCAATACCACTCACTGTTAAAAGATAATGAATTCCTAGTTCTCTCTCGAAATCTAAATCCTTCGAAGATTTGACCATTATTTATTGTTGAATAATTCAAGAAAATAACAGAATTTATCTTTGAAATATCAATGTCAAAAACTGTCATACGGTAAATTTCAATGATACATATCGAAACTTATTAAAATAATCTGCCTTCTATGTTAACAGAAGGTTTTCCTATTCTGACAACAAAAATTGAGTTTCAATTCATAGCTATACAGGGTGAGGAAAATTGGTGATACCTGAACTACAACTTTTTAACCGTGAGAGATAGAGGAAAATAAATAACACGTTACGGTGGTTTTTTTTTCAGAGAAACTGATAATGCCATCAACTGCATTCCTCTATCTTCTTTTGTTTTCGAGTTAGTGGCTAAATAGAAATTTGGGCGATTTCAACTTTGGCCATTATCTCCGTTTCTGTATGTGCTAGGATGTTGAAATGAAAACATTATACAGGCACTTTCTTCATAGCAATCCAGTATCGCCATTTTGTTCCCGTTTCAGAAATATATCATACGCCGCCCTCAGATTCATTCAGATAGCATGAAAAATAGTTTGTATGTGAAATTTGAATTATTGAGTATTAAGTAAGCTGAATCATAGAAAAATATATCTCTACGCATGGTGTCATTATTATTGCGTGATTGAATACTTGATTCATTTCTCCGTGGTTTGATCTCTGTTCAGAAAAACTGTCAATTCGAAGTCATTATTGCCGCTAAAATAAACCATTTTACCATATATTTCTAGTAGTTTTCGAACATTTCCATATTGCCGGCAATAATGACTTCGAATTCTAATAATTGACATTTGTTCTGAACAGAAATCAAACCGCGGAGAATTGAATGAAGTATTCAATGGCAAAATAATAATGACACCATGCGTAGAGACATATTATTCTGTGTTTCAGCCTACTTAATACTCAATAATTCAAATTTCAAATGCAAACTATATTTTTCACGATAACTGAATGAATCTGAGGGCGATGTATGATATATTTCTGAAACGGAAAAAAAATGGCGATTCTTTCTGAGCCATTTCAAACTATTGTTCCCATAAAAAAAAGCACAACTCAGTGAGGAAACCTCCTGGGAGAAAACAAAGTACGCTACTGAATTGCTATGAAAAAAGTGCCTGTATAATGTTTTAATTTCAACATCCTGGCACAAACAGAAACGGAGATAATGGTCTAAGTTGAAATCGCCCAATTTTCATTTTTGGCCAATAACTCGAAAACAAAAGAAGAAAGAGGAATGGAGTTGATGATATTATCAGTTTCTCTAAAAAATACCACCGTAAGGTGTCATTCATTTTCCTCTATCTCTCACGGTTAAAAAGTTGTAGTTCAAGTATCACCAATTTTGCCCACCTTGTACACTGTGTGCCATTTTGATAGAGATAGAGACATGCGGATTTCGCGACCCTGTATTACTTTTTGTAAAACTTTTAAAGCGATAAACAGAAATATTCCAACTACTTTCGTTCCTGAAATACAGGGCGAACACGAAAATATCCACTTTTGGAGATGTTATCATTTCTCGGGCCCTGTATAAAATTAAAACTGCTTATAACAGATATTTTTACATGAAAGTCAGTGGAGTAGTTAATTTTTTTTATAGCACTGTTTTTAAGATTGGGCGCAAACTTGGTATTTTTCAATAATACCATCAAGTTTTTGCAAATATTTTTTTCTGAATTTATCTATGTATCACAACCAAATTTTTAATAAACTAAAGCTTCAAAAACCAGAAAAATCCATATTTATGTTTGTTTTTTTAATAGTAGGCCATGAATTCTTCTACACATGCATTTAACTATTACTTTCTGAAAACCCCATGCTATTTAAACATATTCATTTAAATATATTTTTTTGCTTTCAACAATTTTAAGTTTGTTTTGAAAAGTGATATTTCGAGTTAATGTTCAAAATATAATTGAATAAATAGGTTTGAATCACATGGCGTTATAAAAAGGAATAACTGATAATTAAAATAAACATAAATATGCATTTCTTTTTCAATTTTGAAGCTGAAATTCATTAAAGATTAGGTTGTGATACATCAATGTATTCAGAAAAAAAAATTGCAAAAATTTGACGTTGAAAAATACATGGTGTTCCATTCAAAAGATACCAAATTTGTGTCATATCTTGAAAAGTGTGCTCTAAAAAATTTTTTTAATACGACACTGACTTTCATGTGAAATTATCTATCATAAGCAATTCTCAGTTTTTTTCTATCTTATGCAGCGCCTGATAAATAATAACATCTCTAAAAGTGAACATTTTAGTTTTCGCCTTGTATTTCAACAACAAAAAGTAGTTGGAACATTTCTGTTTGTGGTTTTAAAAGTTTTACAAATAGTAATACAGCGTCGCGAAAACCGCATGTCTCTATCTTTAATAATAGCTGAGACAGTGCAGTCTCAACCAACATGGAACACAGTGTACTAAAACAAAAAATGTAAAATTAAAAATCAGCAACTTCAATTATCAGAATTGAGGAACATTTCATGTTTATGCTAGGGAAATATAAACAAATAATTCTCAAATTCGTATAAATAAACACACAGAATGTGATGAATGAATATCAGTAAAAAATTCTAATGAAGTTGAAAACAAAGTGAATTATAAATGCTGATATTCATAATACATACCTACTAACTAAACTAAAACTATTCCAACCGGAACTAGTCGAATTGGTGTCATTTGATATTTTTAAATTTTACTAATCAGTTATAATTTTGAATTTCAACAAATAGTGAATTATGCCTTCAAAATGATTTTTTTTTCAAAATATAATCTGAAATTCCTAGAAGCTAATAATTATGTTTGTCTGGTGTTAAGTAAGTTTTTCCCCAGTAAAATACTACATCAATTTCCAAATGATGAGTGCGTATTTTTTTATCTGAGTGTGAGTCAATAAAACCATACAGGGTGATTCTCGTTTGAATATTTCAAAAAAAGACTCGAGATAAACACTTGAAATTTTATGCTTTGTTAGGATAGATGAATTCTTGCAAAATATTCAGATTAGTTTTAGTTTCGGTTTTACCGGAAATGATACCAACTTTAGTTTTCATATGTATCAACTAGTATTTTTATTGATAATTAGAAGAACCATTGAATTCTGCATGGTTTATATGAGTCACTCACATATTATTCTTAGAAAATTTGTGTGAAATCTGAAAAAACCCTTGACATTTTCTCAAATGGGGCTTTATTCTAATGTTAATAATTTTAGATTTTTGCATGAAAATTTCTGATTTTTTCAGCTTCTATCAGAACACATACCAGTACTTCTCCTTCGATAATTGATAATTCTATTGAGCACACAGAACTCTATCTACCTTAAAAATAGTGTATTGCGGGAATTACACAATTGCTACTGCTCTATGCTTATTTCCCGAGATATTCTTTAAATTCTAATTTTCTTTTCAGGAATTCTCTGTTTTTTTCCCCAAATAAAAAGGGTCAAAATGACAATTGCATAATAATAAGTTTTTGATAACAAATGTTCGATATGTTCACCATTGAAAAGACGTTCCCTAACGGATTGTTTTGCTCTACGACAACAATACTAATATGCCTCGAGTTCTCTCGTGCTTGTAGTAATGCAAAAACGAACAAATAACAATAATTAAATTCCCGAGAGTGGTCAATAATCGATGTAAATTAATTATTTCACGTTGAAGTACTTCATCATCTGAAATGAAATAATATAATTTTTAAAAATTTTATTCTAACTCAAATTGCTTAAGCTTTCTTCAATATTGAATATAGAGATTATTTTAATGTAATTCATACATGCTGAAAATCGAAATTGACTAATCCAGATGCTTCACGCTCAAATTCGACAACTCACTGCCATTAACGATAATAATGTGCAATAACGTTCAAGTGACAATTACATGCGATTTCAATTTTCAAAATGAAAAACAACAAGTAACTGGTTATCATTCTATTAATATACCGCTGACGTTCGAAAGTTTCAAGGTGGAGTTATTTAAGAAACTTCAGAGCTTGAGGTTGATAAGGAAGAATTCTGGCATTTTTCACGATATGTAACATCGTCACTTATTGATTAGCAGAACTGTGTTCTCTCGCATAAATTCGACAGATAATAAATAAAATCATGGCAGGAGGCCGAATGTAATCAATAAATGTCACCATGAAAACTGTACGAGAATGAGATATTCTCGCATGGTTTTGTTCTACAAGATGTGGCAAAATGAGCAGATTGGACACAGAATTAAAGAAATTATTTTTTCAAAAAAACTTAAATAACATTTTTGTATCGATCTACTAAGAACAACCCCTTTTATCCTAAATTAAAAGGAACTTGTTCTAACGTAAATCAAAGTAATTTTTGGGCCTCAGTAGCGTTTTATGAAGTTCAATGAAGGTCTTCATATACTTCAAAACCGTATAAACCACCCCCTTTCAGCATAAAATGTGCAAAATTGGTCTTTATTGATATAATTGATTAATTTCAATCAATTTTATAACAGTATTTTGGATCAATGTTAGTTTTGGTTATTTTTATTTTTCAACCCCTAAAAGCAACCCCTATCTGTTCAAAACAACAAAATGAAAATATCATTTGAACATTTCATTTATTCACCACTATATTCACGTGAAATTAATACTTTTTGTGTTAAAAAATTAATCTGTCGCCACTGTCAATTATTATTTCTTCATCTTTGAGAAAGATTGGGCAACTGTTTTGGCAGTTAACACCTGCACATTCCCCACATGTACCGTTACAAAAATGACTCACACCTACTGGCTTTATTCGCAAGAAGAAAAATTATTTCCTATTTTTTTTTTTCATTTCATCAATTTTTCCAGAGTTTTAATGTATTTTATGTTAACCCCGTCGTAGAAGAATCCCAAAAAAATCTTTCATAACAAACAGTTCATCCAATCTTGAGTTATAAATGGTGTAACCAACAAAATGGCCGACTTGGTTTTATATATTAAGATTCAATTTCATGTACTCTAAAACAAAATCTTGAATTTGTATTATAATTCCTTCCTCGAAAAGTTCTAATGAAAAATTTAAAAAAATCACCCTGTATACCTGGGAGCATTTCCTTTGTTTAAAAATTTTCAATTAAAGTCATTTCAGAGACTGGCAGTGAAAACCCAAGAAATATTAAAAAAATTCTTTGTTAACAAGATTGATTTTTGCAGACTTGAAGAACAAGATAAAAGGAACAATGAAAGTTTCCAATTCTAAGCTCTCATGCATGCACTTACCCAACAACGACAGTTCTTGCCCTGTCCAAATAATCACGTCTTATATTAATAAAAGCAGTACGCCATGAATTACATCATCGTTTTGGATCGTTGCACATTTTCGTCAGACTTGGTCAATGCAAGGAGCCGCATCAGACGTTATAAAGGTATTATACCGATATGGTTGTGTGTACTTGATTGAAAAAGTCCTATATGGAAAAGGAAATGGAAAGCAACAACTTGCAATAAAAGTCTGCCAACAGGAATTCCTTTGTTATTTAGTAATATATTGTGGCAAAGTTGACCATTTACTGCAGTGAACGGTAAAGATATTCAAGAATTTCCCATTTCATTTACGATGTTTTTGTTCAGTTGAAGATTGTTATCAGGTGTCTTCTGAACAAGGCATATTGTGTTCCAGACAAGATTTCAGAACCAACATGAATGAATTGAGTTATAGTTCGTTTCAGAATTATTGGCTACTAGCTCAAACCTGCGGCTCCGCTCGCGTAATATTTCAATTTAAAACGGTACTGAAAGGTCCGCAACCCCTCATTCATAACCTCGTATCGAAGGAGAGACAGGCACGTGATTACGTGACAAATCGATCTCGCGTAGATTCAATAATTTCTTGCTCAAATTCGCGGAAGCTTTTGAAGTAACCGTTAGAAAACATTGAACAATTGAACTTAATATGTTAAAAATGGTTATCGTGGGTTGACCTCAGCAGGTAGACATATGCCGTCGCGGACTTTTTCATAGAACTTTTTGAGCACTAAAAAATTGTCTTTGACTATGTTTCTCTATCTCTTATAGTTTACCCAGCGTCAGCCGTAAAAGCCTGAAAAAACCGGGTTAATTACCGACTTTTTCAAGAAAACTCGATATTTCTCATCTCTTCGTGATATAGGAATGAAACCTACATGAAAACCTCCCAAAATAAATTCTCTTCATTATAGTGAAAGTTTCATCAGAATCTGTCATTTGGTTCCTGAGTCCATGATTAAACAAACACACCGACATTCACATTTATAAAATTAGTGTGATGTGTATGATCTTGATTTAATCGAAAATTAGTTTTGGATTTGAGTATTTCTTAAATCATCAAATTGAAAATGACTGAAATTCATCCTGATTCCTCGCTCTACAAGCAGTGTATCAGTGTTATTACGATTTTTTCAGGGATTCAGAAGATATTTCTTCTAGTATTAAATTAATGGGGTTTTCAGGTAAACAATCATTTACCTATTGAAGGTGTTTGCTGATTAAATGAGTCTTAAAATTTCATATTTCCAGGGCCGCCGCCAGACATTTTGCCGCCCCGGCAAAATAAAATTTCGCCGCCCCGGGAAAATTATATTTTGCCACCTTGCTGTGATATATTGAGTTTGGGATTCATAACAAACTCTTTTTCAATTTGATCAAGGGGGAAAAAATTCAGAAACGTTCGTTTCTGAATATTTTTCCCCAGAAAAATTTTTTTCCCCTTGATTCAATTGTAAATAATTTCTATTGGAGATGACTTCTCTTGTATAATCACATGAACTTGCTAAAACATAAATAGAACTCAACATATCATTTCAGGAACTGGAAAGTGTAAATAGAAAATATAACTTTAAATATGTATCATACAAAAAATATATTAAATAAAAAATAACAAAAAAAATCATATATACCGGCTATCGTATGTATAAAGGTGAACTAGAACCCTCAGACTAAAATATTCGAACTCAAATAAATTTGTTCCTTCTTACCTTCATCTCGCAAAGTCATGAATTATTTGAAATATATCGAGAATATTGACTCTCTCATATTCAATGGATATAATGACTAGATCAGATAATCTATCTTGGGCCATTGTTGATCGTAGAAATTTTTTTATTAGTTTCAACTCTGAAAAGCTTCTCTAGCCAAAAGTATTCCAAAAGCATTTCCATATTCAATAAAATCATTATACGACAGTTTCTACGAAACACGAAACCGATAAATGTAAATGCGTATGTAAAAATTCTCAATCAGGCGGTAAGGTATCATAATAATAATAAAATAAATCAATCGATTCAAGTACAAATGCATTTGTATAAGATATGTCAAATAAATATTCAGAATTTCAAATTCCATTCACATACAAAATATCGAAACAATGAAAACGCTCTCTGCTTTGCGTGTACGAAGCTAAATGATCTCATGTTAAAGGAAAAAAAATTACATTTTTTGATAATTCTTAATTCCAAGGCAATGACATTCGGATCAGAATAAGGTATCTATATAACCCTATAACATTTGTTACCTGTTGCGATGTTCTTAAACTCTGGCATCTGATTAAGTAAATGAAAAGAGGTCAATATAAATCCTAAGTATTAACCTATATCTTATATAATTATTATAATAATATTGATATATTCTTCTACTATGACCATTATCCAATAAATCAAGAACACTAATCTGCCTCAAATTTCAGGGAGGCATATTTTCAACTCAATCAAAGACGCCTTTCCGAATTATTGAAACGACGCTTTATGATTGATATGCGTATCTGAGGCGATCGTTGAAAGACTAAAAAAAAATAACCTACATCACTGTTAATAAGCAGAGAGCGCCTTATACTTATTATCGTTTAAATGTGAAATCCGACGGTAAAAAAATACGGAATTATAGAACTCACCTTCAATTTTGTAGGGTAATTCAGTTCGAAAATCATAACTCCGAAGAAGATGAAAGATTTCTATTATGTAGCACTATATAGTGTTGCAAAAATATTGAATATTTTGACGACACTGAGGACTAACGAGTTGATACCCTTATTATTTCTCGAGTATTATAAAACCCTCCCGAATATTAAAATTTAGAACTCCGATTGGCAAACTGAAAATAAGAATCATTGCTGAATTATCCAAGAAACCCTTCCAAAAACTTTAGTCCCAGATGTTCATCAAAGGGACCGACCGTCTTGGTAATAAACTCGTAAACAAGGGAGTGTAACTAGGATGAGAGGCCGCTGAGTAGAAGCATTGGCGAAATTTACAACCTGACAGAGATATTTATTTATGAGTAGAATGCTGGATCTTCGATCGTATTACTCTTTTATTGGTTTAATTGCATTTTTATCTGGTTATTTGGGTACAAGTGTGATGTATTTGGTTGACCAGACTCAAAAAGCCGCCCCTGAGTCTGGTCGTGCTTTTCACTTTCAATAACAGGCGGGTTTTCGATTTCAAAGGAAAAAAAATCTAGTATGACGAAACTGATTTTGCCGTCCCTAGAATTTGCCGCCCCGGCAGAATGCTCGGTTTGCCGGCCCTGGCGGCGGCCCTGCATATTTCTCCAAGAACTGCACGAAGAATTCTGGGGGAAAAAAAGAAGACAAGTTATTATGACTAGTGGAAGGAAATCTGAATGACTTCATTTTTCCTAAAATCAAAAAACGACGAAAACATCAGTTTGAGTTTACACATCTTTTTGGAACTGCCTGAAAAGTCATTGAGTTTCAATCAGAATAAACATTGAGCCTATTATTTAATGAGTCAGTAAATTGACAGTTTTAAAAAAAAATTAATACAAATAAAAAATACTGAGCCATTTTTAAAAACTTGAAAAATCTTCAAAAAATCACATTTTCGAAAAAATCAATGCTTCCAATAAAAAAAATTAGATCTGTATTTTACATCAAATGTTCAAGTTTTTCTCCATTGACTTCCGAATTATCAGGGTGTCACAAAACTTGAGTTAATAAATTCATTTTTGGCGGAAATAATTCATCAAAATTACATTTTTCATACACAGTTGTAAAGAGGTTTTCAATATCTTTCAAATGAAGTATCAGTTAACCCCTCTCCCCTATTCAATTTTAAGGGGTTGAAGGGCCCCCTCTTAGTGGGTTTCTCGTTCAAGCCTCAAATATACGTCAAAAGATGTTCCCAGAAAAGAATCATTCGACGTGTTTCGGGAAATTTTTCCAATCACTATGGGGTCTATGGGATGAGAAATATACGCGGTGGCTCGTCTGAAAACCATCACCCTGTATATGATGGTCCCAATAAATTAACTTTTCCGCATGTTTCTCTTGAAACATGTTTTCTATTTGTTTCAACACCTTAGCTTTGCAAGGGTAGAGTTATTTCAGCTATATTATTTTCCTTCCAAAAAACTGAGAAACAATTTTGAATTTTGATGCTTGATCTACAGTGGAATAATGTGGTTGTGAATTTCCGGAATTCTGTATCAAATCCGTTCTTTCTGCCACATCTTGTAGAGCTGAATCATGCGACAATATTTCATTCTAGCACAGTTTCCATGGTAATATTTATTGTTCACATATTGGCCTGCTGCTGCGGATTTATTTATTATCTGTCAAATTCGAAGTGAAGTTATTCACGAGATATTGAATTATGCGTTGTAATAAAGAAGCTCCTTCTGACTTTCGAAACAATTTTTACATCCGCACCTAAGAGATGAAATTGACCTACCTATTTATGTATTTATTATACACAATTGAACGTTGAAATGACAGTTGCACCTTCATCAGTCGACGCTTCTCATGCTAATACATATTACGGCAATCAATTCATAATTTCTAGAAGTAGAATCCTAGTTGTTTTATTCATTACAACCGGTAAGTGGCACACTGACAAATTGTTGAAACCGCTATTGCATGCGGTAACAGTAACACTTCTTATTCACGACGTTGAAGAATCAGCTCTGCTGAAACATGAATATCTTCAAAGGGAACCCCATTTCCATAGCCATAATAAAATCTAAATTGCTAAATAACATAATTGTGGAAATATCGCCAATTCCATAAAATTAATATTTTAAGAGTTTTTCGAAAAAATTTTATTCTTTTAAGAAAGAGAATCATTGACTATTCAAATTGCTCATTTCAACAAATAACATCCAATCATAATGTGTCATTAAATTTCCTCTATCCCTCACGGTAGTTAAGGGCTCATCAATTTTTTTTCATTTTGTATGTACAACTCCATCAATGGACCTCTACCAGGCAATATGTCCTGGGGCTTATAATTTGAAGTATCGGTGTTAAAAGAGTGGGACAGTCGACCTGGGACACCCTGTATCTCATATTTACGATTAATCCGAGCATTCTGTGTTAAAACTGTTAATTGAGTAGTTCGTTTTTCATTCGTGAAGATTTTGAATTCAGCATAACAAATTTCCGATTAGGAATATCGGATTATGGTTTAATATTGCTTTATCGTCATATCGAAAACATAAGTTATGATTTATTGACCCAAAACAAAAATTTCATCATAGGCTGCTAAAGTTTCTAAATATTGTGGATGAGATCATATATTATAACTTGTTATCAGATCTGCTCCGGAGATCAAGTTGGTCGCTGAAAAAGGTTCCCAATAGAAATAATGCATTGTCTGAGGTTTTTTCGTTTCAAATTTTTATAGAGTATTAAATTCTGAATACATTCCTATTGAAATCTTTGCATTCTGCGAAATACTTTTCAAAATATGAAGAAAAAACTGAAGAAAAAAGGGAGATAAGAGTGTTTGTTATTCCTATTTAAAATATCTTATGCACAAACCGTTTTCACATTTTTGTAGAAATATTTTAATTTCTAGGGAGAAAAACTCGTCACAGGGTATTCCAAATGTCGGGTCAAAAATTGGGATCAAGATTGGCCCACAACTTTCGTTTTTCAAATTAGAACTCTATTTTTTTATGATTGTGTTGGATTTTGCGAAGAGAAATAATGATAGTGTTCTAACATGTCAATGCTCCTAAAATGAATACTTCTTGAGTTTTTCAGGATTTTCTGATATAATGTCGTACGTAGAGTCAAATTCATCACGTCTGATGGGCCGTCAAACTTGGTACACCCTGTATACAGGGTGATTAACGAATACCGTTCGTAAGTATATTTCAGAGAAGGATTCGCACTAAACACTCGAAATGTTCTAGTTAAGCCATTCTAGGCTAGGAGAGACGAAATCTTGAAAAAAATTCAGATTTCTTCAATTATAAATTATAGCATCCCCAGTTTTTTCAAGGATAATCACTGATCAGATTACTCATTGAATGCTATATTTTGATGCTTCACTAGCATATTATTCTCATAATATCCGTCTGAAATCTGGTGAAACCCTTGAAATTTTCTCAAAATCGGTCTTCATTCCAATGTAAAATTTTGCATGAACATTCCTTATTTTCTAGATTCTATCAAAAAACATAGCAAAGCTCCTCCATCGTTTATTAAAAATTCCATTGAACATACAGGGTGTTTCTATTTTAATGTCGAAGTCAAACATGACAATTTTTTTTTGTATAATGATGAGTTTTAATTACTAGTTTTCGATCTATTCACCGCTTTCATTGAGGCATTTCAAAAGACGTTTCCTAACGGATTGTGGTGCTCTACAGGTTTTCGACAGTGTCCAAACTATCGCAACAATTTTCATTTTCAGGTCCTGGTAATTCATAATTTGATTATTATGAACTGATCCCTTGACCCGACCCAGTCCAAAGGAGTGAAATCCGGTGATCGAGCAGGCCAAAGAAAAGAACCTCTACTTTCGTTAGGTTGGCATCTACATACTACTGGAATAAGCTGGAGCTCCACTCCTTCGAAATCAACGCTTATAGGTATTCATAGGTACAATGGATTGGCAAATCATCCAGAAATTTTTCCACTAATTCTCAAAAAGCTATAGTAGTTTTCATGTAATTCTGAATTGAAATTGTCAACTTTCATTAATGCTCGAGGATTCTCATGTGCCCAAAAATTGCCTAATAAAAGTTACAAACTTGAAAAAACATATCGCAAAAAACTCGGTTCTTTATTTGATGGTCAAAATTCTAAATTCTAAAAAACCATGCCGTATCCCATACTACTATACATATTATAAATGCGAGAGTGGTTCTAAATGCAACATTGATTTGGACGAATAGTTTAGAAGTTATCACGATACATATAAGTTTGGTCTGAATTAAGAACAATTCAGCGTCAGTGCCTACATAGAGGAGACATCGTTGACGACCGTGTTCATTTTGTGTTTTATCCAGTTTCAGCCAATTAATTTCATTCTGGATTTCAATTGTTTCAGAATTGATTCTTTCGTTTATTTCATGCTAGTATTGTTGTTTCAGTTATAGTATAGGTTACCTACAATAATAATAATGAACGGACTCCGAATGGAGTACTGATGGGAAAGAAGGAATGTACGTGAGTATCTATTACATGAAGAGATTCTATTGGAATTAGATGCAGATATTTCTCCGCTAGAAGCACTTTTCAAGTCTGGGAAGTAGCCTAACACCAATGAATAACGTTCTGCGGCTCATTTTGGTTGTCATCGACGATGGCGTTAAGCGATACTCATGGCGAGTAACAACTTAGAAACCGGTCTACCTACTACGCTGGTTCAATGACAGCACGTTCCTGCAGTTTTCCTCATGATCTAGGTTTTCAATAACTTATCTTTATATACCTATGTACGTTGAAATGATATATTTTGAGGTGGTATAAAACTGTCACAAACCTTATGAAACACCCTACAGGGTGTTTTCAAAGGCGATGCGGTAGTCAGGAATAAAATTGATATTATTTTCAACCAATCGGAAGACCACGCACAGCCAATTTTTATAAATTAACGGAGCACATAATCGCCTCAAGCTCTCTTCAACAGGGCGTTACATAAACCTCCAAGAGACGGTCGCTCATCACTTACGTTTCCAACTTGTCGCTAGACAAAAAAAAAACACGATATAACTAGCACTTTGAGTCACAAGAAACGACTGGCGGACGCGGTCATATTGAAGCGATTTTACGCGGATCTAAATATAAGCCGGTCTATTTGAGTACAGGGGACATTTTAGAAATTAAAAACTCTGTGCATTTCTGCCGTTGCCCGGTGACATCGTGACGCTAGCGATAAACAAAAATAAAAACATTATCCTGTATGTGTGCTCTGCAAGTCGAAGGCGCTGCAGCGTTGGCGGACGGGACTAACAAACGCATGAAATGAGTTAGGTTAGATCAGTTACGACGGAGAGTTCTTGAGGGAATTTCTATTTCGGATAAACTTCTGGTCGGAACGACAAGAACCTACAATTCCAATTAGGTGGCTATGTCAGCTTTCAAAAATAGTAGGTCCAAGTTTTTTGGGGGGTCCCCTGTAGGGGCGGGACCATAATTTCATGAGGCGCCCAGGCCCCCCTAACATCGCCACAGCTGTAACCTTAAGGGAAAGTGATACACCTAACCCTGTCACTGCACTTACTAATTCACAATAGTAGAAGATCCGAACCTACATCGACCTTCATCGAGCTGATAATAGAATGAAACCCAATTTATAATAAATTTCAAGATATTTTCGTAAATAAAGAAAGTTATAGCACATTTTCGAAATCGATAATATACTGCTCCACAAGAGTTAGGGATATCGTATTCAATCGTTTTGAAAATCGCTGTAAAATCATTTCTCTATTTCAGTATCGTAATGAGTTCATTACAGTACTGAAAGTAGTGCTGTAATGAGTTCATTACAGTACTGAAAGTAGTGCTGTAATGAAACTCATTACATCATTGTTTTCAGTTATATTTTTCGTTTTATGGTTGTCAGTACTGACATCCGATCGAATCAAGTTTCGAATCAAATCAATTCAAATTCCGTGATCTGTCAAATTTCGTATGTTACACCAACTCCCAAGATACAAAACTAAAGTCACTAATCTGAATATTCAGTTTAACTTCGGGAGTATTTCACAAAAAATGACTGAAATAGAGAAAATACCGTCTAATACTCGTTGCAGAAAGCAATTCCAACACTCATGCTATCGAAAACTCGCTCCTTCGTCGCTCCGTTCGTTCGCATTCGTGTTGGAATAGGAGCTCATTCTGCAACTTGTTTTAGAATATACTATTTAAACTCAATTACAACTTGAATCGATCCAATAAAAATCAGTATGAGACATTTCGTCAATCTGGTCATTTTTTTTTCTGAAGTTTGGTTCTTTGCATATGCTTCACGAATGTTCTTATTTTGTAATGGAGTCAGTTTATTAACGGCTTCTATTTGAAACGAGTTTTCTGAAATTGCCAAGACGTAAATTAACAAACGCTATTGGAATGCTACAGGGTGGCCTTACTCAGTTTGTTGTAGCGGAAAGAATTATTTAACTTATGTTTCATTGTTTCAAATTTTATGATAAGGTACGATTTTATAATTTTATATTTTCAAATATCTGTTATCGACAAAATCTTTTCTAGCCTTGAGAAACGAACAATTACAGTGGGTGATCAAATTATTAGAGCCACAGTGCGAAATTGGCAATTTTGGATTTTATGAAAAAATTATACAACACTTTTATGAATATTTGTCAGTTTTTCATCCATAAATAATAACACAATATAAATAATTCAGTTTTAATCAGGAATTGACATGTAAACACAAAAAAATTTGGCCGAGACCTTATATTTGGTACTGCCACCTTTTGCGTCTATGACTGCCTGGCACCTTCTAGGCATGCTTTCTATGCATTTTTGGCAATTTTCTTTTATTTTTTCACTCCTGTGCCACACTTCAATTAGACGCTCTATCAAGTGACGCTTTGTTGTGATTATTTCATTGGAAATTTCCTTCTTCATCAACTTCCAAAGGTTCTCGACCGGATTGAGATCTGGAGAATTACCAGGCCAGTCTAGAACCTTTACTTGCCTGTCAGAAAGAAATTTAGTCACTTTTTTAGCTTTGTGACATGGAGCTGAATCATGCATAAAGATATAGCGTCCACCTGGAAACCACTCTTGGACCTGAGGAAGCATTTTGCTTTCAAGGACCTTTAAATACTGGTCCTGCCTCATGGTTCCTTCAACGATATACCGGCGACCTGTTCCGTGACTGATGATTATGGACCAAACCATGCTTAGAGGATGCTTGACCGTCCTCACGATGCAGTCATCCTCAAATTTTTCTCCTGGTCTTCTCCTCACGAATTCAGATCTGTCCATCAGAATTTGTACGGTTGACTCATCCGAAAAACAGACCTTGAACATTCAGAAATTTCATTAGTTTACCTTTTATTTATTGTCAAATTTTTGGATTACCTGCTTCCAATCATCAACTGTCCAGTCCTTGTGTTGTTTAGCCCATTGCAACCTTTTTTTCATCATCGCTGGGGTAAGAAGGGGTTTTTTTGCAGGTCGGCGTGCTGAGAACCCCATATCCTTCATTCGTCGTCGGGCAGTCATTGGTGAAATATTCACCCCAGACTCCTGCATTATTTTCGTGAGTATCCTGCGTGGTTGCTTTCTATTTGCCAACACAATATCACGTATTTTTCGCTCATCCCTTGGCGTTGTGATTTTTTTTCTACCACATTTTCCTCTGCGTTGTGGGGTAAGATCAACATTTTCATCCATTTTTTACTTAATGCGGTCTACTGTTGCCCTCGATTGGATGCTATTTTTCTGTTAGAGTACTCAGTATTCATAACCAGATATTTTATTTCTGCTGTTTTCTTCGGTGTAAGTCTTTTGACTTTCCCATCACATTTTTTTTTTGTTAATACAATTGTTATAACAACAGCGGAACGAATATTTCACTGGCAAATTCACTTAAGAATGAAGAACAACACTATAGTTTGTCGATTAAAAGTAACAATAGAGTCCAGGACGTCTTTGAAAAGTGTGATAAAATGGACCGCACGGGAAGGCTAGATAACTAGGAATGCCAACTTCGATATATTATGGCGCATGCGTTAACTGGTGGGGGTATCGACAGGGTTGCCAGTTTGTCTTCTGCACATAAATATACTCTAGTATCGTAATTAATTCATAAAAAGCATATTGAAATGATTTCTACCCTGATTTCAAACCATTTCATAGAGAAGTGTTCAATTTTTCGAGGTGGCTCTAATAATTTGATCACCCACTGTAGTTCTAAACGTCGGCAAAATCATAATTGGTTTGTTATTATATGTCCAAATTCCTGGGACATACTGAAGATTTCTCAGCATGGACATGAATACTACAGAATCTACAGAATACGCTTCAAAATGCAGATGGGGTCCAAGGTTCCATCGAAACCATCAGATGACGTTTGAGAGAGGTGAATCTAGGTTCTAGACCTCCATTAAGAGGACGTGACCATAAGAGTCAAAGACTGGAATGGGCAAGGCAACAAATCAATTGGAACGATCAAAGGCGTAGTGTCCTTTCCACTGATGAATCCAGATATGGATGGTTTTCAGATTCTGGAAGAATAAGGGTATGGACAAACCCACGCATAACCCGTAATCGTTGCTATGTCCAAGAAGTCCATCCATTCCGAGGGGGTAGTGTTATGGTATGGCCAAGATATGTTTCAACGGGCGCACAGATCTACACATTTGTCCTGGGAATATGACCGCCTTAAACTATAGGGAGCATGTCATTAACAATGTCTTGCCAAATTTTCAAGCTGATATTGGTGAAACTTTTCAATTTCTAGATGATAACGCTAGACCGCCGTGCAGCCATAGTTGAGAATGCGCGCGAGGAGCTTGGTATTCCACATTTACCAATACCTCAGCACTCACCAGATTTGAATTTTATAGAATCCAAAGAAGATTATATAATCATCAACCTACCCCAGAATCCTCAAATGATATGAGAAAGCCAGAAAGCTTCTGCCCCGTTTATGGAACCAAATTCCTCAAGAAACGTTCAACAACCTCGTGTTTAGTATGCAAAGAAGATGTCGAGCTGTTATTGATGCCCGTGGAGGCCAAACATTGTATTAATAGTCTTGAAATGCTTGAATTCTCTGGGAATGCAATTTCGTTATTTTACTCGATTTTTCTTTACCACCCTGTATACGCTGCAGACGTACAGGCTAAAATTTATTTTATTTCCTGCAACTTGAAATCATATTAATATGAATTTTCATCACAAAATCTCAATTGAACTATATTTTTTTGCAATTCAAGTCAATATCCCTAACTCAAATGGGGCAGTTCATTTTTCAAAGTAGATTCCAGCTGAGCAATAAAAAAAATTGGTATCATTTGAAAATAATAAATTTTGAGGTTTTTGTCATGACATGAAATAGATTGCCAAAAGAAATCCTGGACAGAATATTTTTAAGTATTTTTTGCAAAAAGATTTTTCATGACATTTTGCAACATCATGATGATGAGAAAATTTTATACTGGACTTAAAGTATGAAACATGTAGAATATGCAGAAATAGGGTTGCCTATCATTTACCTGGACGAAGTACTGGGTTGCCAGGTTTAAACAGGTATGTCGAAATCAGCACTTGTGTGATAATAGAAAAAATTATACATCAGCATGAGCGCTGATATAAGGTTGCCTGCAAAAAATGGTTCCTAATAGGAGTTGCCGAGTTTTGAATATTGAAATTTCAACTCGCCAGGAAATGAGCGACAGAGATCCGAGGTAAGTATACCGTGTAATAATAAAGGACCGAACGCTTTACTAGAGTGGACACTAGAATCCAAACACTCTGTATCTTCGTCAGCTATTGAAGTATCGAAATTTTCCTAGAAACAAGTTTTTATATTCAATGTTACTGTTCGAGATTTCATTGTTATTAGAAGGTTTACTTACACCAATAAAAAAATTTATCCTTATTATCTTCAGGAAAATTGAAAAAAAATTATAAGAACCGTAAGCTGAAAACCAAAAAAAAAACAGGCGAGAGTTCCTAAAAAATACTTCTCAAATTATTTGTTCAACGAACGTTAAAATTGTGATATTTCGAATTCAATCGGATAATAACTGAAAAAAACATGAATATATTATGTACTAACTGAATACTCCGTGAAAAAACATTAAAATTCTTCATTATACATATTTATTTCCTGGAACACTTACTTTTTTTTTGAAACATAGATTAATTCGAAATGAATAGGAACCATTTTAAATTCCCAGGCTCAGAGATCTTTTATCATGAGATTGGAGAAATGATATAAGATTTTGTCACTGAGATGAGAGATAGGTATACCGGTTTCAGCCTTGTTTGGCATCATCAGTATCCCATACACCTCAGGGACAAAATCTTCATAAAAAAAACTTCGACATTTAAAGCAATTATGTGTGATGTACTGGGGAGAAATTACAAAGCAGTGACATCCAATTGCGTCAAAATGAAGTTCCACATCTCCAGAGACATGCGAAAAAAAGACCTCTGTACATCCTCTTTGGGTGAAAGAGAAGATAATTATTCAAATTTTTATGGAATCAATAGTACTCAACGAATAAGCTCATTTTATTTTCGAATCTACAGGCTGCTCTGAAAGTGTTGAAACACGATAACACCCTGTTTTTTAGTCAAATGAGAATGCCCAATTTTTATGCCATACTACTAATTTCCTTGAAATTATGATTTCGAAATACTTCACTTGTCATCATTATTCTGTGGTACTTTTTAACGTAAGCCACATTATTCGACAAATTTCACAGTTATAATGGTTTGAACTAGAGATCATATCTTGAAAGTTTAGTAGTTTGAAGTTATTATTAGAGGAAAATGTTGAAGTGGAGGGCTATTCTTAACATCGTCTGCCAGGGCCTTAGCCATCATCAAGACCCTTTTTCACCAACATTCCTTGAATATTTAAGTGACGTTTCGAACCTTAAACAGTACCTCAAAATTAAGGATGGGATTATAACATGAAATAATTTGTCAAACTGACTGAACATTTGTTGTTTTCTATGAAATTATAGCAAAAAATTTGATATTTCAACTATAGCATGAAATCGTCAAAATGACAGCTAGGTTAAGGAAATGACAACTATCACCTGTAGCCTACCAGCCAATGAAATGCCTTTATTGAACTAGAGGCGATTTCGATTGACTTCTTGGTTCTTGGTTGGTTCATAGATTGGTCCGTCAGTTTTGGACCAACCGCATTCGAATGACATACTGGTGACGTCTCAAATCAGCTGTTTCGCCGAAATTTGAACCGTATTCGAAAGCACGGTTCGTTTGACGTTGTCATTTATGAACCGAGCGGTCAACCGTTAACCAACCAAAACAGCCATTCGAAATCGACTTAGGATGAAGTTCAACAACATGAAAAACTGAAATATCACTAAGATCCGTTTGCACCATCGTTCCTTAAAGTTAAGGATCCCTTAAATATTGACAGTTGCATGACTGTCACTCAAATGTATTTGTTACGTAAGGGACCTTAGAATATAGAACAATATTTTATTATTTATGTAGGGACCCTTAAATAGTTCTATCTAGTGATATTTCAGTTTTTCATGTTGTTTAAGTTCACCCTAGTTCAATAAAGCCTTTCCATTTGCTGGCCAGATACAGATGTCATTTTGACGATTTCATGCTAGTTGAAATTTCAAATTTTTTGCTACAATTTCATAGAAAACAACAAATGTTCAGTCAGTTTGACAAATTATCTTAGGTTATAATCCCATCCTTAAATTTGAGGTTAGGTTTAAGGATCGAATATTTAAGGAAAGATGGTGCAAACGGATCTGAGGGTCCCTTACGTAAGAATTCGGTTTGAGAGACATTCGTGCAACTGTCAATCAATTTAAGGGATCCTTAACTTTAAGGAATGTTGGTGCAAACGGGTCTTATTGGTTTGTCATTTTGTGGATGACTTTTTGAATATTTGAACTTTGAAATACTTTGTAATTCGTGTACCCTGAATTTTTTTTTTAATTTTTGCATTTTTCAGCACGGTCTTCCACCTGTTAAGACAAAAAAAACATATATCACTCCTTTATGCCCCAGTTTTGCAATGACAGACATTCAAATTTGTCTTTTAATACATTGATACTATTATTTTCAATATAAATAAGCCATGTACCCGAAGCGGTCACTTTTATGTATCCATCTCTTAGACTATTAGTAGCAGCCGTTTCTGACTGTAGTTGGTTCCTAATTAAGAATCAATAATGACTTAATCTGTATCATTAATGGCTTAATTGGGATTCCGGTCGATCCCGATTAAACTGATTGCACGAACGTACTAACCTTGAAATTACTGCTCTGCATCCACGGGATGAGACCGTCAATCAATTGTCCGATATCCTGGCACACTATCGGGTTCGAGAGGTCAGCGAGAAAAGTCAAGAGGTCCGCGCCCACTTGCTGCCTCAAACGGGTGTCGTTTTTCGCCATGTGAGGCAAAAACCCGTCCAGGTCGCGGGGGCATGAGTATGCCATCGCGGCAACACTGCAACAAAAACAAAAAATTTATTGGATACAATGAGAAATAAGCGAGTGAGTTAATTCATATTTATCAGCTTACAGACAGTTACACTGCGCAAAAAAATTAACGCACATTCTGAAAATCTCAATTTTAATGAAAGTTAACTCTACATTGACCGAGACATTGACTTTATAACTTATTTTTTATGTTCTCTCGGGAAGGTTTTGAACGAAACAAGGCACATTAAATGGAAGAAAAATTCAGGATTTCACCGAATCTTATGTGTAAGAAGAGAAATGAACAATTTTCAAAATATTGAAATACTGATAAGTGATTAAATACTTGGTATTTCCACCCCTTGCGTTAATTACAGCTCGGCAACGACGGTTCATACTCAAAATGAGTTATGTTAAAATTTTCTAATCTAATTCTTCCCAGATTTCTCCGAGTTGGATTCCTAAGTCATTAACAGTAGCTGGATGATTTTCTGAACTTCTCAGCCTTCTATTGAGGTTGTCCCAAACCTGCTCAATCGGATTGAGATCTGGACTTCTTGCTAACCATTCCATTGGAGAGACTTCAAACTCTTCAAGGTACTCCTGAACGATGCGCGCACGATGAGGTCTGGCCATATCGTCCATAAAAATGAAATTTTCACCAATGTATGGGGCAAATGGCACTACATGCTCTTCAAGAATTATCAGCATTCATAGCTCCATTATCAACGACCACTAGGTCTGTGCGAGCAGTCAAAGATATTCCACCCCATACCATAATCGATCCTCCCCCGAAACCAGTAGTATTCAGGAAATTGCACTGAGCATATCTTTCATGTGGACGTCTGTATACAAGGGAACGTCGATTACAATGGTAGAGGCAGAATCTAGACTCATCTGTGAAGAGATCTCTTTCCCAATCGGCCTCTTCCCAATGGATATGCTCTCTCGCAAAATCCAAACGCGCCCTTCGATGGGCTGGGGTAAGCGCGGTTTCACACGGTCAGGGTGTTTGTCCGTCCGGGTAATCGCCCGTCCGGGCGGCACCGGAAGCTCTCTTCACACGGGAACTCCGAAAATCCGGATTACTAGGAGCTAGGTACGAGTAGGTACTTCAATTTGCCTCTGATTTCTATGGACAGTAGACGCAAACATATTTTGATTGCTTTATTGAAACATCGGCGAAAAAAACAACGAAATAGGCAAATTTGGGTTCACCCTTTGCACTCAAATTTATACGAAATTTTTGCCACAAATATTTCTCTACGCTTCAGTTTTTTTATTCGATTGTTGTAATCCTCCGCTCCTTCATCCGAGATTTCGGGTTTCTCCTGTACTAGAGTTATCAGGATTTCGGAATATATTTCTTCTAGTCTAGAACAATCAGACGACTAAACATCCGGATCGTGTGAACGCACTCATGGCACACTGTAGTCCGCTAGGGCATGGTCCGGGCGATTGCCCGTCCGGGCTCCGTGAGTTCTAGCGGGAACATCCGGGCGTTTTGTATGCCCGGACGGCGATTCACCCGTGTCCGGAAAGTGTGAAAGAACCTATGCTAAACTGCGTATTTCTACTTGTCCGGTTGACGGGCGAAAACCCGGACGGACATACACCCGGACCGTGTGAAACCGCGCTAAGAGCTGGGCCTCTTGCCGCGACACGAGGCCTTGAATCATCTTCTCTGAGGCGATTTCTTATTGTCTGAGTTCTAATTTGCACCCCATGAGTTTGCTCAAGCTGATTTTGAAGGAGGCGAGCCGTTGTCTCAACGAAGAAACTCTCAAGTAACGTTCTTGAATGGCAGTTGTTACCCGTGGTCTAACCTGTCCTGGTCTTCGGACATTCATACCCGGACACACTTGTATTGGAAACTCCAAACCTTCATGCAATTCTTGTGTATGTCCACCCTTCTTCTCGCAAAACTACCGCTTGGGCGCATTCCTCTTGGGTCAAATTGCGTGTTTCGCGTTGCATAGCGATCGAGTGTAGAAGATCAAACGAAAGAAAAACTATTGATCACTAGAATTGATCGAGAACAACTGATTTTAGAATGGAGCCAATACATTCAAAATCTGATAATATCATCTTTTTTTATTCCTGCTGGGAAAAGACATCTGTATTAAAGAAAAACATTGAAAGTGGATAACATATGCATGCATAATTCTGATAAAAATAATTATCATTGAGACCACATTCAGTTGTAGAATAAATTTGAGATTTCCATAATGTGCGTTAATTTTTTTTGCGCAGTGTATTTATCGACATACAGTAAAATAAATTAATTCTGAAAAGTTCTGTGCGAATGGAATCTGCACAGTCTTGGTAGTTCAGTGGTAAAACACCGGACGGGCTGGCAACTCGGAATTCGTGGGTTCCTGCCCGAGGTTATTCTTTTTCTCTAATTATGTGCCGAATCTATTCTGCATCTTCCCGCAGAAAAAAATTGTGCGAGAATATCTCAGTTACGCTCTGTTTTCATGGTTATATTCAATATTCTTAGAATTATTTATTACTAGCTCAAACCCGCGGCTCCGCTCCAGTAATATTTCATTTTAAAACGGTACTGATAGGTCCGAAACCCCACATTCATAACCTCGTATGGAAGGAGAGACAGGTACGTGACTACGTGACAAAGCGATCTCGCGTAGATTCAATAATTTCTTGCTACAATTCGCATTCCTTCATCCTGTGGTAACTTTTGTTGTTTTCATTAGAAAACTATACAGTAAAAAGCATTTTTCATCAGGCATAAATGCCGCAGATAACAATCACATTAATTTTTATATTAATTCATTCCATGCCAGTCGAGAGCCCCCTTCGAATTGAACATTATTTTGAATTGAACTGAAAATGTTACAAATGGTTATCGTGGGTTGTCCTCAGCAGTTAGACATATGACGTCTCGGATTTTTTATAGAACTTTTTGAGCACTACGAAATTGTCTGTGACTATGTTTCTCTATCTCTTATAGTTTACCCAGCGTCGGCCGTAAAAGCCTGAAAAAACCGGGGTAACTACCGACTTTTTCATGAAAACTCGATATTTTTTCTCATTTCTTCGTGATATAGGAATGAACCATACATGCAAACACACTTATCTTGAAAAAAAATCATTCAGTTCATTCAAAACAAGCTCACATAGAAATTATTATTAATATTTATTAGAGATAATAGTCAAGATATGAATACGTTGATTAGATTTTATTTCGCTAGTTTCGAGAATATGGGCGATGTTTCATTCAATCAACTCTAGGGGGAGCTATTCACAAATAATGACAGATTCTTGACAATTTATCGAAATGGTTAATTGGTGTTCCAGACTTTTTTATTTTTACGAGTTTGGCCAGAATATCGTACAGCTTTTTGTGTGGACAGTGTGGAAAATATCCATATTTTTCTCAGGGTTGGAAAGATCCCGGGTTTAAAAAAAACCCAACCTGGTCTTTTTTTGGGTTTTTTCAGTTTTGTTTCATGGGGAATTCTGAGTTTTTTTTCAGATTTGATATATATTTCGGTAATAATGCAGAACCAAAACAACTGAATCAGCGCTGTAAACAAAATGTCATATCTTTTTTTGGGGTTCCAGATTACAAAATTGAAAACGAGAAGTCATGATCCTTCTACTTTTTCAAAAAAAAAAAGGCAATGGTAAAATTTGCTTTTGGAAGGTGAGATTGTTCGAGTTTCAGCTAATTTTCCTCTGGTTTTTTATAAAAGATATCTTTTGGAAATGTTTTATTTTGTTAATTAAAAACTTCTACATTAGTGTATGACATTCGTTCACCTAAAAAGTTGCTATTTTTGAAAAATTCCAAAAAAAATCCAATAATAGTGGATTGAATCGATTAAAAAAAAACTGAAAACACCCCTCATTAGCAAATTCTATGCTAACCCTGATTTTTCTAGTGTTGAAAATTAGTTATAGATTTTCTCAGATTTTTTCTACAATCGAATTAAATGAAAACTAATGCTCCGACCACCACGAGTATGATACTAGACACATCTAAATCGGTAAGCGTGATATTGAGTTATTTATTCATTACCGCGCACAGACTTAATAAAAAGTAAGGACTTATCTGGTTTTCTCATAGATGCCAGTGTCAGAATTGAACCAAATTGAAATGGAGCCAAACTGCAAGCACCAGCTTTCAAATAAAAAAAGAATCTTCAAAATCGGTTCACCCAGTCGAATGTTCTGAGGTAAAAAAGAAAAGAAAGAAAAAAACATACAGACGAATTGATATACACCTCCTAATTTTGAAGTCGGTTAAAAACAGACTACTCGTGAAATTATACAATGTGCAATCAGAACTATTGAAATAACGAAGGATGTACGTATTTTTGTAATCAAAATCGGTGCACTTCATGAGAAACCTTGTATAACATTGGTCAGCGAAGTCCATCGGAAGCTTCAAAATAAGACACAACTTCTCCTCAACGTAACCGTAACCAATGCCTTGCTCGTCGACAGATTTATAATTCAATTCAAGTTTCAATCGAATTACACAGTACACAATACGAAATAGATTAAAACCGAGCTAATATAATGAAGTGGACTAACTTCTGCTTACTCTGACGCAATACCTCAATCTATGTCTCCCCTCGACTCTTTCTCTCCCATAAAAGAACGAGTCGATAGACCCGCACGTTTCTGTTGCCATTCGGGCGAATTTGTTTGCGTAAATAACAAGACTGGCAGAATTCAAACTTTATACGTGCTTATTGTATTTCGGCAATACCGTAACGATGATTAATTATTTCGCAACGAGAGGTTTTGCATCTTGTGAAAAGTTGGTTATCTATTGAAATATTTTATGGAAGGTCCCTGCATTTTTCTGAAATTTTTGTAGGGTTTCCTCTTCCAGCAGTGGCGTAGCAGAGGGCCCCGCAGACCCCGCAGTGCGGGGGGCCCCGGCACTAAGGGGGCCCCGAGCCAAAAGAAAAGGTTTGAATGGGGCCCCAGTAACTATTGAACTTGCCGAGTCGCGATATTTTTCTGATGATATAATGAACAAAACCTAAACAATGATGGTACAGTTATATCGAAAAATAGAGATATTCCTGAATTATATTCAAAACACATAGAAGGTTAACAGTAATTCGATTCGACATATCCCTCAGTCACACCCTCTGCTACCCTATTTTGAAGAGTTTTTTATACCGTCAAGCTTTTCGGTATTTCTCATTGAAGGCCGCCACATGATCCCTTTATTGGAGGCTCGGCGGCTTATTTGACATGTTGTTCTTCAGGCGGCTTGCGTCTTATCTGTTATTGCAGAAATTATTGTCAATTCTCCAATCAGGATATTTTTTATGAAGAAGGGGAAAATATTATGAAATTTTTTTATTTCCATTTCCATTCTAGTAGTGAGAGAAACAAGTATAACAAGTGTTTGAATACGAAACCACGTTGTGAGTTTGTTTACAATCAACGACAAAGTTTTCAATATTTTGACTCTTAGTGATTTTGGTTTCAGGATTACAATTTCATTCAAGGTTAGTTCTAGAATTAATTGCGTAGCTTATTTATCCGTTAAGAAACGTCTCTCGTATTTTTTCATTTTCAATATTAAAAAAAAGAAAAGTTATTGAATGCGCCAATTAGAAACGGCAGTTCGAATGTCTTAAAATCTTTCAGAAATAAGAAACAATGTCAGATCGGAGAAGAAAAAATTTGAGTGGAACTTGCAAAAGAAAACTTCAGAGAGAAAAAGAAAATGCATTTTCTACGCGACGAAAGGTTTTTTTGATATTTTAATAAGCCAATGCCTCAGTCACAATTAATTATTCAGCACAGTGGCGTATCAGAGGTCCCCGGCACCAAAGGGGCCCCCAAGTCAAACGTAAAGCTTCAAATGGGGCCCCAATATTTTTTTCTGGGATGTAATGAACAAAACTGAAACAATGGATATACAATTATTATAACTCCCGAAAAATAGAGAAATGTTCCTAAATGGTTTAAAAAACATATAAGGTTTTCAATAACTCCAATCGAAATTCGAATTATCACTCAATTAGTTTTTTAATATACCGTCAAGCTTTTCGGGACTCGGGACTCTCTTTGGACATCATCAAATGATCGTTTTATTAGGCTCGAGATAATCAAGAATTATCTTAGAAATACAATAACGCAAACACGTCTATAAGACTTTTTAGCCTACTACAGCTTCGAACAAGAAGTAGCCTGAAGCTTGGCCATCGACAAGTTGATAGATATGTTTGAACAAAAAATTTAGCAAAGATTAATGCATTTTTGTTAAATAATTTTTCAACTTTATTATCACATTGATTTCTTTCCAGTTATTTTTCTATCAGAATCTATTTTATTTTGTTTACAAATTTTTGTTATTCAATATATTGTATACATACTCATATATAATTTTTTTTTTACATTTTCTTAAATATTTTTTTTGAAAAACGTCAAGGGAAACTTATCAGAATTAACGTAAAATTTTGAGGGGGCCCCCGACTAAAAACTTGCGGGGGGGCCCCCGAAATTTGCGCTACGCCGCTGTCTTCCAGTCTGTGGAACAAGAATCAATTAGAAAAACTTTTAAATGATAGAAAAACGGCCCCTGCGTAAATCTTGTGTATTAATTTGTCAGGGGCAAATTCCTTTCGAAAATTTGTTGCCTAACAAAGAAAAAGAAATATCACTTCGAACTTCTGAACTTCGTAAAGTTCTGGAGTCTATATCAAACTCCTTCGTCATATTAATTCTTGAATTCATGAACCTCTTCAGGATCGTGAGATTCTGTTTTACGGAGGGGCCTTCTTCTTTTATTTAAAACTTCTTCTAATTGATTTTTGTTTCAGATACTGGGAGAGAAAACTCTGAAAAACTACTTTCTCCAATAATGTGTCAAATCCGTTCATTCCGCCACATCTCGTAGAACAAAACAATGTTAGAATATTTCATTCTAGCACTGTTTTCAGTGATATGTATTGATGATATGTTGGCCTCCTGCCACGGATTTATCTGTCAAATTTATGACATAGAAAACAGTTATGCCAATCGATATTCTTCGATGCAAAAAACACTGAACGATATTTACGGAAACATTTTATTAATTTCGATAAAAATTCAGAGAATTAGAGAATAGAATATTCTTAAACAAGTTGCAGAATGAGCTCCTATTCCAACACGAATGCGAAATTCGAAAACGAGCGAGTTTTCGAAAGCATGAGTGTTGGAATTGCCTTCTGCAACGAGTATTAGACGATATTTTCTCTATTCCAGTCAAGTTTTGTGAAATACTCTCGAAATTCGAATAAAAATTCAGATTAGTGACTTTTGTATTGTGTCTTGGCAGTTGGTGTGACTTACGAAATTTGACAGATCACGGAATTTGAAATGATATGATTTGAAAATTGATAGGATCGGAGGTCAGTACTGACAACCACAAAACGAAAAATACAGGGTGTAACTTAATAAATGTAAAACATTCAAGGAGGTGATTCCTCATCGAAAGAAAGATGGGATCGTTCATATAAAGAAACTTCATTAGAGCATCCCTTGTTGAGATACAGCCTCTTAAAAAGGGTACATAAAATTTGTATATAAATTTTTTTCACAAGCACTAAAAAAGTTACAATATTGAAATTAAATGACGTTTTCTACTACCAAAAAGACACTTAGCCAGTGATTTATTTGGTTTACCCCATGGTTGTAAGGAGGGGGGAAAACGAAACCCCTGAAATTTGTTTTCAATTCCACTTTTGGTCTTATAATTTGTTTACCATTTAAAAATTTATTTCCGATAGCCAGTTTCATTCTAAACAAAAAATGTCTCTTAGGTTTTTTGCCCAAAATAAACCAGTTCGCAGCAAAAAATTATTTTACGAAAAACTGCAGAGATTTATTGTTATATTGTAGTTAGTATACCTGCATTAAACGATTAAAGGGTAATAAACAAAACCACATAAATTGCTGGTAGTAGAAAACGTTAAGTTAATTTCGATATTGTAACTTTTTAAGGGTTTGTGAAAAAAATTGATATACAAAATAATGTATGATACTCGTACAGAAGGCTCATTCTAAAACTCGTTAATTCGAAAACTCGCCACTTCGTGGCTCGTTTTTGAATTTTGAACTCGTGTAAGAATGTCAAAGCCTTGTTCCATAAATAACTATTTCAGGGGCGGAAAGAAAAATTTGGGCAACAGAAAACTGAAAATATTTTGACGTTGAATTTGAAGGGAAGCAGTCTATGCAACTGCGTTTAGTTTAGTAAGGATAAAGTATGTTGTCATAATAATATGTAATCATTGCATGACTTTTGTTTGAAAGTCAGTTTTTCTGTTGTTAAGCAGCATTTTTCGCGGGTCTCTCTTGCCAAATTAGAGCTCATAGTGATCTGACAAATAGATATTTGTGTTTAATGATCCGTTGAATATAATGAGAAGCGTTCAGAGGAAATCCGAGGAGATCCAAGGAAATCAAAAGAGATCCAAGGAAATCCC
The DNA here is from genome assembly GCA_038502775.1 of Hippodamia convergens. Taxonomy (NCBI): domain Eukaryota; kingdom Metazoa; phylum Arthropoda; class Insecta; order Coleoptera; family Coccinellidae; genus Hippodamia; species Hippodamia convergens. The sequence continues at coordinate 35,623,956 of CM076607.1, read as the reverse complement.
GAGGAGATCCAAGGAAATCATGAGGAAACCCGAGGAGATCCAAGGAAATCATGAGGAGACCCAAGGAAATCCCGAGGAGATTACGGAAATCCCGAGGCGATTCACGGAAATCCCCAGGAGATCCAAGGAAATTTCGGGGAGATCCAAGAAAATCCCGAGGAGATTCAAGGAAATTTCGGGGAGATCCGAGGAGATCCAAGGAAATCCCAAGGAGATTCACGGAAATCCCGAGGAGATCCATGGAAATTTCGGGGAGATCCGAGGAAATCCAAACAAAATCCCGAGGAGATTCATGGAAATCCCGAGGAGATCCAAGGAAATTTCGGGGAGATCCGAGGAGATTCAAGGAAATCCCGAGGAGATGCGAGGAGATCCAAGGAAATCCCGAGGAGATCCAAGGAAATCCAGAGGAGATCCAAGGAAATCCCGAGGAGATCCAAGGCAATACCGAGGAGATGCGAGGAGATCCAAGGAAATCATGAGGAGACCCAAGGAAATCCCGAGGAGATTCACGGAAATCCCGAGGAGATCCAAGGAAATTTCGGGGAGATCCGAGGAGATCCAAGGAAATCCCGAGGATATCCAATCTCGAGAAGATCCAAGGAAATCCCGAGGGGATCCCGAGGGAGGAAATCTTCGGTAACAAAAAATGTCCAGTGGTTACGCCCTCGCGTTGCGTTGATTGTTTCAATGATGTTTACTACGTAGATGGCTCCGGTCATTGCTCGTTCATCGATAATAAGAAGAGTACGGCGACCGAACATTATACCCCCAGCATATCCTTGATCCGCCTTGAAAAACTACAACTATCCTGGCGAAATTTAGTCGCTCTAGTCTGCCTGGACATTCCGAACACTTTCTCGTCATTTTTTATGATAATCTAAATACCTCCTATTTCCCAAGAAAATGATTCCCATCTTCTTCTGGACATCCTATATTTGATTCATCTATTTGTCGTTAGTATTCGATCGAATATTGAAGATTTTGAAATCTCTTCTGAATTTTACGACATTTTGCCATTGGAATAATTTCGCCATAGGCATTTGAAAAAAATACATCGCTTCCCGGCAACTACTTCATTATGAAACGGCTTCACAGAGGATTTCGAACTGTATGAGTAGAAAATAATTGCTGATACCTCTAATGAGAAAAACTTCTAGTTGAGTTCTTTCCTTTTCATAATGATAAGAACAATTTCGCAGTCCTTGGGATAGAGATCTTATCATGAAATTAAAAATAAATCAATAATAAACACCACGATAAAGTTGTGTAACTAATAAAGGGAGCACAAAAAGAACAACAATAAGCGGCCTACTTCCACATAATAAAAAAGTCCAGCACTAAAATTTAACTGAATGAAATAGTACATCCAAAATAATTCTCAGGATAGAAATAATTGAGATACATTTGCATACATATCAGAATGTTACACACTTCTCAATTAAAGGTGTAGAATGTAACAAAAAAACAGATAAACTGACAGTTGTTTTTCTCATGGTAAACTTGAATCAAGATGTGTTATTGTTTGGAATTACATTGGGGAATTCCTAATATAATAGAGATTTTATATTAGATGCGAACTTTTTTCAATGTTAACACTTCAAGAGCATTAATTAGTACATCCCATTCATATGTAAAAACGGTTTGAACCTAAAGTAAATAGGTATATAGAAGAAACGAGTTAGAATATTATCATAATTAGTGTATCCATCGAATCACCTAACTCTTGAGAAATAAATTTTCAACAGCAACAAATTTTTACTGCAAGAGATGAAATCGATCCACTGCAAATTTAGTCTTTCAGTAAGATCTAAAAAATCTGAAACTGTTTTAGTTTCACAAAGGACCATTTTTTTATTTTCATAATTCAAGTTTCATGAAAATGTGGAAATAACAAAACAATTATCGACAAATCAATATGCAATAAACACGAAACTTCGCCAGGGTCACCACATATAAAAATGGGCAGATAATAATTTTGAAAATACAGAATAATTAATCACGTTATAGGCTATGATTTCCATAAACAGTTCGTTTTTTTTTCATTTAATAGTCTATGAATAGACCCTGAAAAATTCATGTTCTAGAAGGCACTGTTGACAATTAAATATATTCGCAAATGAATCATTAAACTGATCTAATTTCGAGTCAAAACACAACATTTTTTTGTTTTTTGTTGCATCAACACACCAAGTTTACATATGTAGTTCGAATGTTCACTGAATTCCAATTTAAATACAATGGAATGAAAATTATATCATTCTAATCCTGTTATTAAGAATCTTTCGATGAATTACACTTTTTATCCATGGTATACTGTTGCTATTTTAGTAATCTTAATCTTATTAGAAAAAGCAGTCAGATTTCTGAAAATGCAGCTGAGGGAACTCCTACAGGCAAAAACATAACAAACGTCCTATCATACCTTCAATGTCAATTCCACAAGGAATAATTAAAATGAAGCCCAACGAAACTTCTCAACACTTTAATTACTCAGTATTTTTCGATAACTCTTATAAAAACTGAAATATTTCACTTCACCGTGTAGCCATCTTTATCTAGCCGATCACGAAATTGGAACACAGAATATGGAATCTGAAATGTCAAAAAAAGCAGTACAAACACAACAGAAAATTCTGTGAAATTTTCCAACTAAACTAAACTTTCAACTAAAACCAGAGATTCAATATTGAAATGGAGTACTCATCTTATGATTTCCTTGTAGAACAGATAAATATTGAGTTATTCTCAGGTTGTGGCAGATAGTTATTGGAGAAAAAGTACGACTTTTCTTGGAATAATTTATACAGAATTTTTCTTCTATGGATCTGTCAAATATAGCGAAATGTTTCTGTATCATCTGTCAGTTTGTTCGATAATTGCCGTATCGTCCATTGGAAACCTGGAACCAGCTGATTTGAGTTGATACTAAAATGTTCCGGTTTTCCAAGTCCTTTTTGTTGAATTTACATGTGTAGTTTTGTATATTTGTGTCTGGTAATCGACAAATCACATCAGTGTTATGGAAAACCACATAGGGCCAGTAGAATTCAAAGGATTTCAGCAAAATTTAGATAGATTTACTGATACTACAGACAATGATTGCAAGAATCAAGTGAAAGAAGAGTCCGGCGAAGTTGTCGATGGATATTTGGAAACTGTACATAGTTCGAATAATAGTGGATACCAAATCAGGTTGATTATCTTATAGAATAGATAAAAATAAAGCGCAATCTTGTAAAACTTGGGAAGTTTTAGACGTTTCACTCAACAAAAAATTTGACATTTCATCGGTTCCTATATTTATTATTTTTGTTTCTCTAATCTCTCATCTGGATTTTGTATGTTCTCTATAATATATTTAGCTTGCACATCCAATTGCATAATGAAAATCTAGTCTAAACTTTATGTATTTGAGGAGATAACATTTTCTAATAGGAATCCAACTATTTATTTACTCTATTTAAAATTTATATGCATTCATGAGAATTATTCAAGATTTAAACTCTATTCTCAATTAAATTTTTCACAGTTGGTTAATTCTAATTTTGAAATTGATTGTAAACAAGAAAAATGCCAAATATATTGTATATTATTTTAAATATATGATTTAATCTTTAATTTAATTCTTATAAGATTTTTGTATCAAGGTATTTATATTGAGAAAATCACTGTTTTTCTTTGTTGCTGGATTCTCAGAATCTACTTATGATAATGTTTTTCTATTTATGTTCAGTGAAGTGCTGATAATCTCAAGTATTTTTATTAAATTCCTAATTATTATTCAAACATTTTCCAATCAAATAGTTGGGAAATTAAATATTGCTTCTCGTTTTTATTCTTCTGAAGGTAGTCAGAGTCAATATGGGATAAAAATTAAAATTCAATTTAATACATTTTGACCGTATTTCATACAATATCATTGATGTACTACTCCTTAATTTCAGTGAAACCTCAAGGCAAACAATATTGAATATCTTGGAGCAAATAAAATCCTTGCCACCTCTTGAAAGATTCCTGATTTACATAAAATTAAATGAACAAATATCCAATGGTGGAGATCCTCTGAAACAACCATTAAATCCATTAGGAAGTCGGTCTGAAGTATGTAGAACTATATCGTGGATCAAAACACATCTGGAAGAAGATCCTGAGATTTCTCTTCCCAAGCAGCAGGTTTACGATGAATATACGTGAGTTTTTGTGATAAAAATTTGTATTCAGCAACTATTTGAGTAGTTCCTCTGTCCAATTTCACTGAAACTATTAGTGCTTGAGTTTTTTCATTTTAATAAATTATATTTCCCATTATCTTATTTTGTTTTTTACTTTTTTTCGTTATTTCGTATTGGTTTTATATGATCTTCAATTTGTAAGTTCAACATATGTTTTTGTTTTTGTGCATGCCTGTTCCTCAAAACTAGAGGCTGAACGCTACTATTTTGGACCTGAAGTGGACTCTAATTTGAAATCACCGAAAAATAATTTTTGGTCAAAATCGATTTAGTATGTCTGAATAAAGATAATATGAAATTTGTTTTAATTATTGGCGTTCTTCATACAACAATATAAACTTTAAGCTGCAAAACTACACATTGAAAGTACCAACTTCAAGAACTCTACGATATTAAGAAAAATATTGTTTACGATGTGATTATAGCAACTGAATGTCATTGGCAACTTTTATTATCCTCATTACAGGTAGTCTAGCTCTTTTTTAGTAATACTTGAGAGTCTTGATAAATGTAACAGTAAATTCCTCTACTTTTGTGACTTGAATATTATTTATAATTATATCATTTAAATATTAATATGTCATCCGAAAATAAAAACAAACAAAATTTTATAGAGTCCTATGAATCCAATAATCTACTTTCAGTCAATGAAATCATTTCCACCACGCAAATTGATCAGTATAGATCATTTAAAAAATAAAAAAAAGTAACGGGAATCTGCTTATTGAAATTAAATAATTTGATTGATATAAACTCGAAGAAGATATAGCCAAATTTAATAACACCTTTAAGAAAAATCCTGATAGAACTCATGAAGAATTATTATTGAAAACATTCTCGTTTACATGTAAAACATTAATTGTTAAAAATTGATATCTATTACAATGACTAACTGTGTTGTGAATGAAGCCATATTTAAGATAGTACAATAAATAGTCAAAGGTTATTAGGGTCATAAAAGTTAACAAGCTCATGGTCGAGTCAAGGGTTTGAAAAAAAGGGAAAGAAGATTAGGAAAGTATACAAAGATACTGTCACAGTTCGGAAAAATTAATTTCCTATCTTTGAACCTGAACAGACGGAGATCCAGACTGAGAGTAAATCACGGAGAACGTGCTGTCATCGAGCAGATCATAGCTACAGACCGGTTTCTGGGTTGTTACCCTTCATCAGTGCAACATAATTCTCCAACTTGATGACTAACCTAACCTAACCTTTGAAGCGAGAACGCCTTATAGCAGGGCTAGCAGTCGCTTCCGAGTAATGAACACTGAAAGCGACACCTAGCTATTGCTCATCCAAAGTCCATCCCACATGGTACTCAAATGCTTCTATAAGAATTACTCAAATGTTTAAAGGATTAGTCAAGGTGGAGATGGAGAATTATGTTGCACTGATGAAGGGTAACTACCCAGAAATCGGTCTGTAGCTATTCTCTGCTCGATGACGGCACAATCTCAGTGATTTACTCTCAGTCTGGATCTGGATGTCCACAGTCATAGTTTGGAAATTGATTTTTCGGAACTTTGCAGTATCTTTGTATCATTGATGGTATGCTTTTCCATAGAGTGTGAATCTATTTTCATTAGGAATAGTATATTCTAAAACAAGTTGCAGAATGAGCCCCTATTCAAACAAGAATGCGAAAGCATCAGTGTTGGAATTGCCTTCTGCAACGAGTATTAGACAATATTTTCTCTATTCCAGTCAAGTTTTTTGCAATACTCTCGATATTCAAATAAAAATTAAAATTACTGACTTTTGTATTGTATCTTGGCAGTTGGTGTAACTTACGAAATTTGACAGATTGCGGAATTCGAATTGATTCCATTTGAAAATTGAAAGGATCTGAGGTCAGTACTGACAACCACAAAAAAAAATATAACTGAAAACAATGCTGTAATTAGTACAGCACTACTTTTAGTACTGTAATGAACTCATTACGATACTGAAACAGAGAAAGTATTCTTATAGTGGTTTAAACATCAAAGGGAAAATGATGTAACACTAAATGAACCAATTCTTCAACAAAAACAACATGTTTCACCACGCAATTTCAAGAGATCAAAAACAGCAGATCAGTTAATTGATGATAATTATTGTATTTTATATTCATTTTGTGGCTCCATCTCTTGCAAGTTGACAGTTTCTCTTTGATAACACTTGGATGAATTCAGAACCTTGGTGGTTAAGCTATCTGTATACAGGGATGAAATTAAGTATAAAACCAAGTAAAAATCTTTTGAACGAAAAATACAATATTGAACCAGAAATACCCTCAATTTTTTTAATTTATATGGACCTGCTGTATATCTTTGCAGAAATTGAGTGTTTTACAGTTTTACATTATCATAAAAAATTCAGATAAACAAATTGAAGTTGTGTGTATGCATAATAAGTTATAAACGAGTACGATCTAGTGGTAACTGTTGCCCGAATGTCAAATTCAAATAGACATGAATTGAATTGTACAATAAAGAATGCTTCAATTAAATGAAAGAGATTGTATTGAAATTTTAATGATGATCGGTCATATTTTCATAAATATGGTCCTTTTCTTCCAAAAGATATTTACTTGGTTTCATACTTTATCCCAACCCTGTATAAATTCGATCAAATTACTCAAGTTTGCCCAATGATACGAATATTAAATGTCTAATCGGTATTTTGGCGAAACAACCATGTAGTAGTTTTGGAATGTTCGAGAAGTTTAAAAGAGAATTTATGAGGTTTTATATGAGTTTTCATGATTATTAGAGAGTTATGGAAACACAAATACAGGCCTCAGTCTATTAAAAGATCCCTCAACGTTGGTCGGATATTTGAGGTATCTTGACAACTATACTATGACATTTCGTCTATTTTGATAGTTGTGAGAAGCTATTTAACCTAGAAGATTGCGAGAACTGTCAAAATGAGTGATCTTTTATTTTAATACGGCTGTCCTTTATTTAAGTCTAAGTAAGGGAAACTTTTTTTAAGTTAGGCCTGTATTTGCGTTTCGATAACTCTCTATTTAGATCACCTGAAGAAGAAGAGATTTTTTTCCGAAACTGTAGTGTGATTAAATGGGTTGAAAACTACTAGTTGTTTTGCCAAAATACCGATTAGACATTTGATATGAATCTTTCCAAATTATTGATTTCAAGCTGGTCTAATCCAATTTCAATAATTATGTATTTTCAGACTATATTGTTCGAAGATCAGGATGAAACCATTGTCGCAGGCCGATTTTGGAAAGGTGATGAAGCAAGTTTATCCCAAAGTGAAAGCCCGGAGATTGGGCACCAGAGGAAATTCCCGATATTGCTACTCAGGCCTTCGAAATTGCACCAAATTGAAAATCCCCGCTCTGCCTGCTTTGGACGAAGACTCCAGTGGAATGCAATTAATGTGCATTCAGGTAATAGGAGGAAAGATCGATCAGTCGATATCGTCATATTATATTCCATGTGTATTGCAGGATGAGAAAAAACCACTAACGCAAGCTTCACTGGCAACTGCTGCTTGGCTGATAGTGAAACAGTGGTCGGAAAATCAACTTAACGCTTGTTTTTCTTCACTTCAAGCACTCGCATTTTTTCTAATCATCAACTATTCCGTGGGAATAGGTACCGAGGCAGCGAACCAGATCAGTTCAATGACATCTTCTGAGGTGACAGGTGTGTACTGATGATGGCTTTCTTGATCGGATGTCATGCCAGTAGACAAAAGTTTAAGGCTTGTAGGTCTCAGGGCCTTTTGCACCAAACTCACTTCCCTTAAAATGAACCCTAAACTTAAATTATGTTGCACCAGCTGTTTAAGTGACTTTTGATAGCTAAAACTAACCTCATATTTAAACGCTACTGTAATGACTACTTAAATATTTGAGAGCTGGATTCAAACCTAAAATGATTTGTCAAACTCAGGAACTGACTCCAGAACATTTGTTTTCTGTTACCTTCTTCTAATATTGACTAATTTTGATGATGGATGCATTACAATTGGAAACAAACGCGTTACATGGCGACTTGGAAGTATGTAGTTGAAATTGTGGAATTAAGATTTTCTTGGGGAATATATGAAAGACATTAATATTTCGATGAGTTGGATGAACTGTCTTTTTTCCAAAGGTTCCATTTGCATTTATTGGCATGAACAGAAAACTGACTAGAATATCCTTTGTTCTTCAAGATTCCTTCAATGAACTGTCTTTTTTCCAAAGGTTCCATTTGCATTTATTGGCATGAACAGAAAACTGACTAGAATATCCTTTGTTCTTCAAGATTCCTTTAATGAATAATACATTTTCTCTGTGATACAGAGTTTTTTCAAATCAGGTTCGGTCAACCAAGCGATGATTTTTCGAAACTTCAAACGTTTGAAGATCGTTACAGATCATTAATGAAGGAAAATCATCTCCCATATAGAAACCAGAAAAATCAGAATTTGAACAATCCAATCTAACATTGACAGAAGTATGAATTCGTCATGACAGAAAATTTAGGTTAATGAAATGACAACTATCATCTGTAGCCGGCCAACCAACGAAATGGCGTTATTGACCTAGGGTGAAGTTTCAGAACATGAAAAACTAAAATATCACTAGATGGAAATATTTAAGGATCCCTTACGTAATATTCTGTTGAGTGACTTTAAGGGTCGGTTGATCATTAGTGGTTTAACTCATTGATTACCTGACTAACGGTTAACATTTACCATGGATTAAAATAGGTTATGCGTTGTTCATAGAAAAAATAACTATGGTTTACTTAACTTGGCGATTCCTAAATATGTCGATATTTTGTTGGCAACACTAATTTCATAAGTGGCATAATGCTCTTCAATTTAAACCAGGGAAAACTAGTGGTTTTCGCCTATCCTATGATTGAACAACAGCTTGACAGTTTGTAATCACTGGATTAAGCGAAACCATAGTTAAGTGGAGTTAACCAGCTAACTGGGTATAAGGAACGCTTAATTGAGTAATAATTTGGGTGAAATTGGTGCAAATGGGCCTTAGTGCTCATGTGTTCAACTTAAAAGTCGTAAATTATCCTCTACTGGCATGATGTTGTGTTTTTCATTCTGTTTGATTTCACCTTAGTACAAGCTCGAAAGAAGTTTGCGATAAGTAAGAGCGTTTTATTTTCTCCTTCCACCAAGGTACTGAATAGGGAAGGGGCAGTGCAGTTCTTTCTATGTTTTTTATGATCTGAATTTCATGCTTTCATTAAGAGAAAATATCTTTGCAGAAGAAAATGATACGATGAAGACTGATCAATCTCACAGAGATGTTCAAATACAATTGCAGAAAAAAATTCTTCAGAAGGAAGAAGCATCAAAGGATAGGAAGAGAAAATTACAGGTATACTATCTCATCGCTGCCACTTTTTTTATACAAATTTCGACCTTCTTAAAAGAAATGATCAGAAAGCATGCGCCAAGCTACCCGTGTTGAGGTGTTTCTAATTCCTGATTTTCGATCATTTCAGACCACAAGATTAAAATCTTCCCACAAGAAAAAGAGCCGTATGTCGTCTGCAGTGGAAGCCCTGAGCGAACCATCTCCCAGTGAAAGCAGTGCCAGCTCCAACACCAGTCCAATTGAGGGCAAATCAATCTGTGATAAATATCAGGACTATAATAATAAACCTGCTTCGTTACCTGACTTCAACTGTTTTCAGAAATCTGTAGCTACAGAGGAAAGCAACAGGGAGGATGATCCACTAGTCAAGGTGAGCATATAACTCTAGTTATTCAATCGAGAGTAGGAGAGGGGAAGTTAGATGACAGAGGGCGCTTTAGTTTGAGGTACTCATTCAATGAGTTCAATTCAAATTCTACAATGATATCAACTGTTGTAGATCAAGCAAGACAAATGTTGCCGAATTTTGTAGACAAATATGAGATTTTTTTCAAAAATATATAGCAAAATATTAAGCAATCCAACGACCTGTCAAACCATACTCAAAATGGCGGTTTGTCTAAAAACATGGTGTACACACTCTTCACTTTTCGAATGGAATGACAGACCAAATATCATTTATATCTATTCATCGTTGATAAATTTGATTGTTTTTTGCCCAGGATTATTTCTGATGTTAAAAAAATCTTTGAAAAATGTGTTGCTTTTTTTTTAACAAAAGCGCAGCATAGTTAGACCGAATGAATCTACAAACTATAAAAGTTTTAACCGAACACTAATGTTGAGTAAAGGAGAAAAAAATTTCCAAGGAGTAGTTTTTTTATATCAAAACTCATTTCAATGAAATGTCATCACAGTGGACTGTAAATAACTATCTAACTATATTTCTGCCAATCTCATGAAACTGAACATGTTAAGAATACTATTAATTAATTATTGTTTGAAAAACTATTAACACCACTTGGATAAATACCTGTCATGATTTGTGAATGGCGCCACCTACAGCTGATTAAACGAGACATTCCTCATATTCTGAAATTGACGAAACAGAATCTAATCAATGCATACACTATGTATTTAGACATCAGTTCTGCCAACCAACATTTTTCACATATTCATGAAAATATTCAATTAATTAAAAGAAAATCAGTGAATTAGAGAAAGTAACGTATAATTCTCTTACACACACTTCGCACACTTGTTTTTGGAAGGTTGAACTTGTGCTTACTACTCTTGTATTAACAATATACAAGGTGTAAAGAGTTCGACGTTTCTGGAGACCTGGCCCTATTTGAAATTTGAAAATTGGGATCATGTTATTGTTCGACAATATCTATTGAGCTAAAATATTCTTGAAGCCAGACCGCATTCACTTATACAGGGTAAAAAAAAAAATTTAAGAAAATTGTTTTTTCTGTTTTTTCGTTTAAAATTTTGATAGAGTGTTCAATTCCGATTACATTCCTTTTAAAATCGTTGCATTCGTCGAAATACTTTTCGAAATATGAAGAAAAAAGGGAGATAAGTTTATTCGGTATCATGTTTGTTATTCCTATTCTAAATATCTTATGCACAAAACATTTTCACATTTTTGAAGTCGAAGACTATGGAAATATTGTTAATTTCTAGAATTTTGAAAAACTCAAAACTTCCAAATGTTGGGTCAAAAATTGGGATCAAGATTGGCTCATAACTTTCGTTTTTCGAATTAGAACTCCATTTTTTTATGGTTGCTTTGGATTCTGCGAAGAAAAATAATTATAGTGTTCTAACATGTTAATGCTCCTTAAGTGAATACTTCTTGAGTTATTCAGGATTTTCTGATTTTGTGTCGTAAGTAGAGTCAAATTCATAAAATCTGTTTCATTTCAACAATTATCTTTAGATGTAGCCAACAAAATTGGCATAATATAAGTTATCTATGGTCATAGAAGATAAATTATTACAATAATTCACTAGTGACAGAACTTTTTTCTAAATTACCGAATACTCTTATCTCCCTTTTTTATTCAGTTTTTTCTTTATATTTTGAAAAGTATTCGGACGAATGCAACGATTTTAATAGGAATGTATTCAGAATTGATTACTTTATTAAAATTTGAAACGTAAAAAAAAAATTTTTAAATTTTTTTTATACCCTGTATGAGTGAAAGTGGTCAGGCTTCAAGAATATTTTACCTTGGTAGATAATGTCGAACAATATCATAATCCCAATTTTCAGATTTCAAATAGGCCGTCGAACTTGGTAAACCCTGTATATTATTCATATGAACTTAGTCTTATTTTCTCATGAATATAGATTAAATTTACTCACTTGTCGTATAACTATTAAATGAATTCAATAAATAAAGACTAACAAAACCGAGGTATATAAATTTTGGAGCTATAATTAATAAAACTTCAGAAGAATGGAAATTGCTCTTGATGAAACTCCTACGTACACTCAAAATATTCAACGAATGAACACTTCAAAACGTTCCTTTTATTATCTAATTTACCTCTTTTATTTCATAATCAGCAGTGAAAATTTTGTTATAAATTTGATAAGAGAATACATTCACAATAAGAATTGCGATGGACTCATTTTCACAAATAAACAATCGAACAACGTGAAAAACGAATCCATATCAACTATAGGCTTGTTTAAATATAAGAAGGAACAAGTTGAATACCTCAAATTTCATAGTTTGCGCATAGACAACTCTCTTACAAACAGTCATAAGCCCTATGAATAGTACTGAAAAGTAATCATAGAATCATTTGAATCCGCAAGTACCAGTTTTGAACCTCATTTTTTTTCGATCGTCTCGTCAAAAATTGAAATATTTTACCTGGATTCTACTCTGGACGGACAGCCTGTAGTCATTCCTTCTTATGCTTCAAATTGTTTACCTTGCTTCTTATATTCGAACAGACCTTGAAAAAAAACAGGAGTATTAACTGATACGAACCAATGACCCCCATACGTAGAACTGGCAACGCCGCATTTTTTAAGATTCCTTCTGATCTGTTAGGCTATCATTTGCATTTTTATTATCATTTCAGGTGCCTGCAACACAGGCCGAGTTGACCGGACAAAAGGATCTACCCTCCCCGAAGAGCAAAGGTATAAAGTACAAAACTGTCCAGCCTAAGCCCCTGTATCAATTATGTGATAAAATGTACAACCCGCTCGTGGTGGCGGAAAATCGATCTCAAAACTCAGAACCTATTAGTGATAAGAAAACAGAAACAGACGAATTCCAAACAGAACTGCCTCTGTCAAGAGAACGACTGAATAGTATCAGCAACGTTGATAAGGATGCTATGGACGATTATTTGGGTGAGTTTGAATTTTCTTTTCAATCTATCTCGAAGTTTATCAAATTTCATTTTGAATATACAGGATGTTTTTCGAAAACTTAGGTTTCCAATTACTCTGCCCAGCTGAATATTTTATATGAACAATTTTTTGTATAATAGGGAGGCCTAACTTGAATGAAGTTTCCCTTATTTTGACATTTACTCATGCGCCTCAACTTCAATAAAGGACAGCCATATTTAAATGAAAGATCCTTATTTTGACAGTTCTCCTAATCTTCTTTGTTAAACAGCTTCTCACAACTGTCAAAATAAAGGAAATGTCATGATACAGTTGACAAGAAATAAATCGTTTCAATAACTACTCTCAGATGTCTAGTTTTGATGAGCCTCGCCTGTGAATGCACTTTATATCGAGAATTTTAGGCCGATCAAAATCGACAGACAAAATCGTCAAATTGGAAAAACATGATATATACTCCATTCACTTTTATAAAATCACATAGGAGGTCATGGTATAGTTTTCAGGAGTTGGTGCACCTCATGAAAAGTCAGTGCGCACACAGAAAATATCGTTAATGACAAAATGACGTTGGCAGTTTGTTTCTTTTTTTACATATTGTTAAAAATCGAAATATTGCAAATAACTAGAAAAGGAATCCTTTCTACCAATTCATATAAACGTTAATTATTTTCGTCCATCACATCTTTTCCAATTCATTCATTTTCCGAATCAATTCACATTCTGAGAAATACGTAATTGCTAAGAATGTAGAAAGGGCAAGATAGTGTTGACTTGGAACATATTTTGACAAGGTGTGATTTTATATTTGTGAATGGAGTATTTGTTGTTTGGACCTACTAGTGCCGTGTATGCCCAAGTTTGCAACTATCAAAAAGTTGTGGAATAATGTTTCTCTATTTAAATATCGTAATCAGTTCATTACAGAACAAAAAGTAGTACTGTAATGAACTCATTACAGCATTGTTTTCAGTTATATTTTTCGTTTTGTAGTTGTCAGTACTGACTTCAGATCCTCTCAATGTTCAAATCAATTCAAATTCCGTAATCTGTCAAATTTCGTAAGTCACACCAACTGCCAAATACAATACAAAAGTCACTAATCTGAATTTTTATTTGAATTTCGAGAGTATTTCACAAAATTTGACTGAAATAGAGAAAATATCGTCTAATACTCGTTGCTGACTCATGCTTTCGAATTTCGCATTCGTGTTGGAATAGGAGCCCATTCTGCAACTTGTTTCAGAATATACTATTACACACCAAAAACCGCGAAATTGTTGGTCTTCATTTTTCGACAAAAACTATTATATAATATTTTCAAGAGCATTAAATTTGTGACAAATTAAGCCCAACTGGAGCCCTGTTGGTCAATTGATTGCGGAATTGCGACACTTTGAAAATAGGCCAGTTGTTACATACATTTATTACAAATCCCACATTAATATTGACATTATTGTAACCAAGACATCTATGATTATGGATCGTTTCTAGAAAAATACGATTTTAATCCGTATGGGTTTTTTTTAAGATTTTGAAAGAACCACAAGGCCTATTATTATAGTCCCCGCTTTGAGCTTATTTTAAAGCCTACAAATTATTTTCCACAAGCTCTACTTGATCAATGGTTTCGACGCAATCTCAGTCAAAAAAAAAAAACTGATAATTTAACAACTGGTTTATTCTCAAAGTGACTTACACAGCTCTGGTTGGGCTTAATTTGTCACAAATTTAATGCTGTTGAAAACCGTATATGATAGTTTTTGTCGAAAAATGGATGGATTAGGAGATATAGAGCAGAATCTTAAACAAGGTTTTTGGTTGGGAACGAGATATTCTTGATAATGGAATATTTGTTGGGACATTATTTGGGTTATTTCCATTATCTATATTGTTGGTATTTACCGACGTTTCGGCAAGCATTCGCCTGCCGTCATCAGATTTTACACCTCTGACAGCTCGCGTTTGAATTCCCACAACACAATTAGATAGTATGGAGCGCACAAGTCCAGACGGAACAAGTTTGGCAAAGACCGGTCCTTCTCAGGACCAACAACACCCTGATGACGGCAGGCGAATGCATCATGTTTTTCCAATTTATTGTCGATTTTGACTGGCCAATTTCTTGATCATAGTTCGTCATTGCTTGAAATCAGATAGTTGCAGAAATGGTTGGTTGTAGTATAACGAATTTCAATATGATTCAGGTAAAAACAACAGTCAACACGAGGAGGAGATATCCAAATATTTCAGCAAAGAAAACGACAACACGGAATCGGAAGACACATCAAAAATATCCCAGTTAAGGCAACTTCTCCAAGAAAACGACTTCGCCAAAGGTAAAATGGCCGACTCTGACATCCGTGGCTCGGCAGATATAGCTGTCAGCTCTCAGAACTCCCCGATCACAAACTACCAACCTGTCGATTTGAACATTGTACAAAGCATGTCGAGTACCACCATAAGTGCTCGAAGGAGAGTCAGTTTCGATGTTGTGCTTCAAGATGACAGCGTACCACCCAGTCCTAACACGAGGCGCAAGAATTTCAGCTTCACGCCCATCTCTCCCGGTCCTCTTTCGCCTAACGGTAATGGGAGGCAATCGAAGTGTTCCAGTACGAACGTGAGCCCTTTTGTGAGTCCTAGAAACACTCCTGTGCCTAAAGGAAGGAATTTCCAAAACACTGGTAAGTGTTTGCTCTACTCTACTTGTCTACTTGGCTTATGTCTTCACACAAAATTTGGATTTGATCGATATATTATTGCTCCATAAACTTCTAATGCATAAAGGGTGATTTTTTTAAGTGTTTCAACTATTTTAGGAAGGAATTGTAATACAAATTCAAGATTTTGTATTTTTGTTTTAGAGTATATGAACTTGAATTGTAAAATATTTTCTAACAGAATCTACTTCCGGTTATACCAGAAACTTCGTTATTTCAAATGTAACTCCCTGTATATTTAAACATATTTGAATTCTTCGTTCAATTCTACAGTAATTTGATTTATGATATGTGCAACCACTTCAAGCGATTCTTGAGTTATAGTCTAATTGTCAAATTTTTTGTCAGAAAGATTGTCACAAATTAAAGTTTATATCTTCAAAATCTCTCATGGTAAAATGTTTGGTTGCAACAGTGGAATAAAATAAAGTACGATGATAATGTTTCTGGTGTAACTTATGAGGAAATTTTATACAGGGTGTCCGAAACAGGGCTTCAAAATGAGCCTTAAAAGAACAATGAATTCCCATTTCTTTCAAATGGCAACTATACAGGGTTATTCACGAAAATGGCTCCATAGAATACTTTTAGGAAAGACACAAGATTCAGGATTGAAATTCTAAAAGTGAGCTTCAAGTAAGAAGACGACTTCTCATATATTTTTTTAAGGTTCCAGGGCTTCCGGTTTTTCCGGAAGTGACATCAACTTTCGTTTTTCAAATAGAAAGACCCATTTTTTATTGCATAAATAGATTCTCCATTGAATTCTGAGTCTTTTTGATTCAAAAAGTTTGAATTTTCCCTAGAAAATGCTTTAAATGAGAAAATACGAAAAAAAAATCTCAAAATTGAACTCTGTTGAAATACAGACCACTTTGAGGTTTTTCATTGAGAATCTCCGAGAAGAAAGGCTGATGCTTCTTTTCCGATAGCGCGATTTTCAGAATATGATACAGGAGGTCACAAATTCTTTGTCAAAGTTAGAAGTGACGAAACATCAAAAAATCATTTTTTTCAAATTGGAACCCCATTTTTTCGAAGCATTTTCGAAATCTCCGTCAAAAAATAATAGAAGCATACGTCCAAGACTTTTATCTCAAAACGAATATTTTTCGAGATATTTAGGAAAAACGATTTTGTCTTTAAATTCTCATTCCATTAGCGATCAAGTGAAATTTTTGGAAATCTCTGTTATCGAGAAAATATTTTCTTATAGTTCAGACGAGTTCAGTTTTTCTTTATTTTTCAAAGCTTAGGAGCTAGGATCAGCAAATTCTTAATTCTGGAAAATTTCTTTTTTGTCATGATAGGGAAATTTGAATTTTCAGTAATGAAATTGGTACATGTTCTGTTGATTATTCTTTCAAAAGCATTAAAAATTATTACAATTAATTTTTTTTGGCATTCCTCAGAATTTTTTACCCTGACTTCACTAATACTCACATTGAGAACTTTAAACCAATTGTTGCTCTCGCATTACAGATGATAATTCAAGAACTTAACTCGTCTGAACTATAGAAAATATTTCCTCAATAACAGAAATTTCCAAGTATTTCACTTGACCGCTAATTATTTTTCAGTAAAAAAAAACACATTCGGAATAAGATTGAAATTGAAGACAAAATCGTTTTTCCTGAATTAAGAATTTGCTGATATTATCCTAAGCTTTGAAAAATAAAGAAATGCTCCTATTATTTTTTGACGAAGATTTCGAAAATGCTTAAAAAAATGGGGCTCCAATTTGAAAAAAAAACGATTTTTTGATGTTTCGTCACTTCTAACTTTGACAAAGAATTTGTGACCTCCTGTATCACATTCTGAAAATCACGCTATCGGAAAAGAAGCATCAGCCTTTTTTCTCGGAGATCCTCAAAAATGAGAATTTTTAATGAAAAAACCTCGAAGTTGTCTGTATTTCAACAGAGTTCAATTTTGAGATTTTTTTTCGTATTTCCCCATTTAGAGATAATTTTCGCGGGAAAATTCAAACTGTCGGAATCAAAAAGACTCAAAATTCAATGGAGAATCTATTTATGCAATAAAAAAATGGGTCTTCTTCCCATTTGGATAACGAAAGTTGATATCATTTCCACAAAAACTGGAAGTCCTAGAACCTTCAAAAAATATACGAGAAGTCGTCTTCCTACTTGAAGCTCACCTTTAGAATTTAAATCCTGAATCTTGTGTCTTTCCTAAAAATTTTCTATAGAGCCATATTCTTGAATAACCCTGTATATTGTTACCATTTGGAAAAAATTTGATTTCATATCTTTATCAAGACTCACTTTGAAGCCCTGTTTCAGACACCCTGTATATATTTTCCTCATATTTTATAACAGAAACAGTATCATCGTACTTTATTTCATCCCACTGTTTAAAAAAAAAAACATTTTACAATGAGGGATTTTGAAGATATGAACACTAATTATACAAGAAACAGTATCATTGTACTTTATTTTATTCTACCTCTGCAAAAAAAAAACATCTCACAATGAGGGATTTTGAAGAAAACAACACTAATTTGTGACAATCTTTCTGACAAAAAATTTGACAATTAGGCTACAACTCCACAATCGCTTGAGGTGGTTGCACATATCATACATCAAATCAGTGTGGAATTGAAAGAAGAATTTAAATATACAGGATGTTACTTTTGAAATAACGATTCTGCTTGAAAAAAGTTCTAATGAAACACTTAAAAAAATCACCGTCTCTATAAATTCTTTGTTTTGTAGTTGACGTTTGAATAATATTTGGTCCTGAATAAAAATTTTTTTCAGGACTCACACTGCAAATTCTGCCCAATCGCAAAACATGTACAAGCACATCTGCAAAAGTGAAAAAAGAAAATGATCTCAGCCCCGAGTTGGTTCTCGAAAAGGAGACGGGGCAAGTGACCCAGCATCCCAAGAAGAACTTCCTAGCAATGTCGGCCCCTCCCAGTCCAATATTACCTAACAAATCTATGCTTCAAACTCTGCTTAACACTAACGGTAAAGTATCTTACACTCCAAACTACATAAATCAGCCACTCTTGAAACAGGACAATAAAACAACGGAAATATGCCAGTTGATATCCAGCGAACCTGTTTTGAACTTGTCCGATAACGTCGGTTTCAGATCGCAATCTGTCCCGTTGAATCAGATGATCGAAAAAAACACGTTCTTGTTGACCGACAACGGATTTTTACCTCCATTGTCCCAAGAGGACTTCAACGAATTGGACACCATAGAAGATGAGAAGTTAGGGGTTACGAACATAATAAATTCTTTGAACGCTCAAGTTTACAATAACAATAATGTTGAAATGATTTCGATAGACGATAAAATCATGCAGGATAACCTTGATAAAAACGACATCCTTCTTACTAACGCGAATTTCGATAAGAACATGCCTTGTAGGAATTTGGAAAGATCGCAGAGCATCGACATTATCAGTTTCGATCAAAAAATCCTCTCCAGATCCGTGCCTAGCACACCTTTGCCGTTTCTTCAAATTGCACAACCAAGTGAAGATATAGTCATTCAAAATTCACATTCTTACCCCTCCACCCCTCTGATAGCTGACGATACATTCAATTACAACATAAGAGACTGTTTGATAAATGGCCAACCAATCAAAAATGACGAACTTTCACAAGTTTATAACGAAGCTTTTGTCACATTCGAAACGCTTAACGGAGATAATAACATAGTTTTAGAAAGTAACCCTGATATTAATTTTCTGGATAAGACATCTGTTACTTCTGACCAAAACTTTAATATTCGTATCAATTGAGCATGTATAAAGTTCAAATAACCTTCAAGTTATCGTTGTTCCATGTATGGTTCATTTATTCATAACTTGTATTCCAATTTAGTGAACGACTTTATTTTTTGAGGTATCGAGCGATTTGACTTGGAAAATATTTTGGAGCACTTTCAAGTATGACTCAAAATTGAATCTTTAACACTGATCTCAATATTATCAATCAATTTGTTGTCGAGTGTATTTACATGAAATGAACACTGTTGTTATATCCATAAAGATGAAAGTTCTATTTTATTTCGTTGAAATTTTATATTTTATTTTTGTTGTCTTGGACTGTACCAAATTATTCTGTTTGCTATTGATAAATATATTATTAAAATTTTGTTATTCTTCGAATTAAACACTTGACACAATTGATTTGATTTCAACAAGCATTCCAAAATCATGTTAAAGAAACTCACTGTTGACTTGAACGTAATTATCATAAATTAATAAGAAAAAAGGATAGTATGTTAGATACAAACAATAGTTATATATCTAGGGTATACGGTGTTAGTGAATAAGTGAGAAAGATTTAAATAATAACATCTTTTGATGTATATTTGAGGCTTGAACAAGCAATTCCATAAGAGGGGGCGTTTCCTCAAGTTTTTGTGAAAGCTTGAAAATTTGGAAGTCAATGGAGAAAAATTTGAACATTTGATTTGAAAACGCAGATATAATTTTTTTTTATTTTAAGCATTTTTCAAGTTTGTAAAAAGGGCTCAGTAAAAATGGGCTTATACATTGTGAAAATAACCAAAATAGTCAACGTGGCTCATTTGAGCTTTTGCAAAAACGTTTTATCAAAATTATATTTAGGATAAGGAATATACCAGATGGCTTGTTTGAGAATAAACGCCCTGGATATTTTTCTTGAAAAAAAAGAGATGGCAAATAATTTTTTCAAATCCCATCAAATTTATCGTTCCAAGAAACATCACATGGTTATTCTAGGGAGATATAAATATATAAAAAACGAAAAGTAAATAAAAAATCTTAAACTTACATAAATAAACATACAAAAAATATGTCAATGAATATCAAAAAAATTGAAATATTCTACTAATAGTTATGAAACATTATCTATAAGTAGCTGATTTTAAGATGAAAAATTATTTCTAATTAATAATTATTGTATATGTCATGAATCTTGTTGTGTTATAGAATTTTTATCAATAGTGAAGCTTCAATTTGACTATATGGCCAAATGAGCCAGAAGGAAAAGATTGAAGAGTTGTTTTTAATTGAATTTTTTTAAGTCAAAAAATCTTAACAATCAATCATTAGAATCTTTAGCACATATTCACTAAAACCTGTATATGATATCATCTACTAATGACCACTCTTTCTCAAGGTGCTAATCTACTTTTTAAAACATATCAATATCTACAAACATTTTAGACTACGCTCTAACAAGACGTAAGTTTTAATATTGAAAATTATCTGATCGTTGGAATACTAATTTTTTGGTTGTGAATCGCTTTGTATACCTTTTCATGCTTTAACCGAAAATCACATTCTTCTTGAAATTTTGGTCAAGAGTATATTCCTCCTAAAAAAACTTTTCTTCTGGAAGAAATATTTATCCAGGATTTGGGAACTGTGGTTTAAAACAATTCTTTTCACTTCGAAATTCATTTTTAACGAGATCACTTTGAACTCTTACATCACCTAAAATGTTATAAATGAGTCAACAAAGTCAAGAATTGGAAATTTTGGATTAAGTTATTGTCAGGGTAATAATAGGTGTTGCCAATATTTGGTTGTGTCGAAATGAATAATTGGTTGGTCATCTATCTATAAACGTTTTTTTAATCTGGAAATCAAAATCTTGATCTTTTGAAATTGTTTTGGAACTGCTTGAAAAATTAATGGAATTCGTCTTCCGGATCTTTTTGAATGAAAAAAAAGCTATCACCATATTGCTTTATGTTTATTGAAAACAATTATTGTCCAGTTACTTAGGTTCTATATTTAGGAAAACTTTCGAACATTTTATTATTTACTTTATTTCATGAATTTTAAATTGTTGATATGAGATCCTCGTTATTGCTGCTATTCAAGGGATGAATATAGTTTTCTTATTTCAAAAATAAAATTTCTGCGAAGAAAGTTTTCCAAAAATCTCGAATTAAATTGGCACAGGTTGAGAATGCTGACAAAAGCACAACACAATGTTGGGACCGCTTCTGTTTAAAATAATTTTTACCATAATTGAACAATTCAGGTATTCAGGCAGTATCAAAACTTTTTTTAAGCTACTAACTGCCATGTATGGAAAAGGAAAAAAATGTTTGAAATTCAGTTGATGTCTGCGTGGTACCATGGAGGTGTGAATCAGTGTAACAAATAATCTTTGTGAATGAAGAGAATTCTATATTTTATACGAATTTGTAAAAAAAAATGTGTGAATCTGGCTTGGTACTATAAACTCACTGAAATAGCTGACACTTGTATCAAATACCAGTTGAAATTTAAAGCCGAAGTCAAGAATGTGTGTTTAAATTGTTCAATATTTGTAAATTTTGAAAGTGAACTTTTTCTGGAAATTATCAGGTCGTGATGAACTGAGGTAAAAGACTGAAAAAAACTCCTCACGATTTTGTCGAGGGCATGTGGGAATCAGTTTTTTAGTATTAGAGTTATTCTTGTATGACATCACTTTAGTACCTGAATATTTTCTTATCTTAGGCCGGAAATGATTTCTGGCAAAATAAAAGTTCTTGGTGTGTCGTTTGCTGATTCTCAAGTTCAGAATGTCTGAGATTATCATATGAAATAGGGCCTCAAAAGTTATGAAAAACGAACCATTATTTCAATTTATTATTAATAATAATAAATGGGTGATAAATAATCCTTTCATTTTGCGTAAGAAGTGAACATTGATCAAGTAAGAGTTGATTGGGTTATTTTATTAAATATACCGTTATTGATAGCATCAAGACAACAGTGAAAGTATTGTCATCAGGTAAAAAATTATATTTGTCAATGGATAGTGATGCTCAAGATTCTAAGCATTCATTTTTATAATATTTGGGGCTCCATCCAAGTTCTGGAGTATCCTACAGTAAAAAACGCTCTCAATGTTTAAACAAAACTAAAGACATGAATATTTATACTCCATTCTCTTTTATAAAGTCACATAGGAGGTCATGGTATAGTTTTCAGGAGTTGGTGCACCTGATGAAAAGTCAGTGCGCACACAGAAATGACAAAATGACGTTGCCAGTTTGTTTCTTTGTTTACATATTGTTTGAAATCGAATTATTGCAAATAACTAGAAAAGGAATCCTTTCTATCAACTCATATAAACGTTTAATATTTTCTTCCATCACATCTTTTCTAATTCATTCATTTTCCGAATAAATTCACATTTTGAGAAATATATAATTGCTGAGAATGTAGAAAGGGCAACATAGTGTTTACTTGGAACATAAAAATATTTTGACAAGCGTCATAACCTCCATTTCCGTTCGATATGTGTCAAATTTCCAAGGCCAGAGGTGTGATTTTATGTTTGTGAATGGAGTATACGTTTCCCTCAAATTCATTTCCTGCTTGATATAAAAAAAATTAACCCAGATTAAAACCACACAAAAATATGTCTTGATAAAGTTTCGGAAAAGAAGCTGCCTAAATTTTCATTCGAAGCCAAATGACAATTTCCAGAAATTACTCATTCTTCGTTCTAAGTGTGAATCTTTCGAAGTAGGCATTATTCCAACTTCAATGTTGGAGTAACTTGAAATGTGATAAAATGGCAGTTGAACATGGTAACAGGTACTTTTAGTAATTGTTGACTCATCAGAATTTGGGAAAACTTTATACTGAATAAAATTTCGGAACTGAAAATTAGGAATAGAACTGGACGAATTATTTTGTTGATTTATTTCAAAATTTTTGAAATTGAAAATTGTCTGTGATAAATTTTGTAGTTTTGAACTAAATTTGAATGTTTTGAGGTATATTTGTAAAGATATTTTAAAGTTTTCTCTGAATGGTCTAAACTATTTCTTCCACATCTAATCTTTTTATTTTAATATTTTTTTGGACTAGTCAAATCCTCTTGTATTTTCAGAATGAATGTATGGGAATGTAGGCACTTTTATTTTCTTATGAATTGTCTGTAATGTCGATGTTTTTAAATATTATTTCATGTTATCTAATGCATCATTACTGAAAAGTGTAGAACTTAAATAATAAAAGTATTTATATAAAGTTTGTGTCTTTTATTGATTTCAAAACTTTATATCGATCATTTCAAAAATTTAATTCAAAAAATAAAACATAAAAATATCACATCAGTTGGATAAAATACAAGTACAAGGAATGTATAATTTAAGACACAGCCGAAGTGTTTTCCTTGCCAACAGTTCTCACCTATAATAAAAAAAAACAAATTAGAAATAGGCCAGATAAGAACAGAAATTTCTTCACCAGAAATTATCTTACCTCCTAACATATTATTTTTCTTTCCTCACTTACCACTCTCTTAGGTGTAGTGATAATCTTCCCGGATGAACTGAAACTCTCCCTTGAAGATAAATTGGAACAATCGCGAAGAGGCGCTTTTGACGTTGACATATTCTGCCTTATTTTGTTCATTGCCTTCATGAGAGAGCTGTCTTTCATACTGGTACTCCTTCTCAAATCTGCAGACGTGGAAGACTGTCGAGCCTCAGATACAGAGTTTCTTCTAGGCAATTGAGAACGCTCTTTCGAGAGAAAACTGTCTCTGTAGGATGAAACGCTTGCTACTGAACTTGAATGATTCGCTTTTTCCTGGAAATTCGGAGAACTGAAACAAAATTTCATGATTTAATCTCGAGAATCAAGATTCAACAACTGTAATGAAAATACAGGCCTCCTGTATTTAACTTGAATAAAGGACAGCCGTATTTAAATAAAAGATCTCTTATTTTGACAGTATTCGCAATATTCTAGGTTGAACAGCTTCTCGCAACTGTCAAAATAAAGGAAATGTCATAATAAAGTTGTCAGAAATAAACCATTTCGATAGCTCAAATATCCGACCAAACTTAAGGGATTTTTTTATTACAGGATTATTTAATAATATTGTATTTGTGTTTCGATAACTCTCTAATATTTAAATAAAAGATCCCGTATTTTGACACTTCTCTCGATCTTCTGTGTGAAACAACTTCTCACAACTGTCAAAATAAAGGAAATGTCAATAAAGTCGACAGCTCAAATATCCGACCTACGTCAAGGGATCTTTTATTACAGGATCTTTTAATAAAGTTTGGCCTTTATTTGAGTTTCCATAACTCTCTATCAGATAACCAAAAGTCTGCAACTTTTAAAAACTATCTGAAAATTTTTTAAGTTTAACTTAACTTAATTTTCTTGTGGAGAAAATTACTTGTAGTTGAAAATTGTTGATTAGATAGTTCTAATGTGTTACTTCTTAATGAGATAATAGACAACCTACCTTGAGCTTCGAACATGGGTAAGTTCCATAGATGATGAAGAATCCTTTGTTTTATTATCTGGTGTTGACTGTGCCATCGGCTTTAGTTGTAGGTCCTGGAATTGAAAAAAAAAATTGTGACCAGAAAACTTTTTTGTTATAATGGAACACATCAATACAAGGAAAATACACGAAATAATCTATAAACTGAGAAAGAACATGAATAAATGTCTACTCCTTGAAACGTTAGGTTCTTTAGTTTTCGAATGAAAGCCAAATTGAATTGAATAATGAAACATACTTACTCGTATAGGTGTGCTTATTCTTGATTTCAGTTTGGGCAACATTTGTTGGGATTTCGTAGGAGTACCTGTAAATATTTATTGTGTTTTCAATACATTTGATTGATATTCCATCCAGAATTAGTGTAATGTTCCTTTTTTTATAATGAGCATTTCTGCTAACATAAATAAAGGTTCCCTTATTTTAAGGTGGCTTGTAATAAGATAGAGGCCTCCCTTACTTAACTTAAATAAACGACAGCCATAATTCTTCTTTTGACGAATTCAATTTTATTTGTACAATTATTTGAATTAAATATACAAAAGGCTGATGCTTCTTTTCCGATAGCGTGATTTTCAGAATATGATACAGGAGGTCACAAATTCTTTGTCAAAGTTAGAAGTTACGAAACATCAAAAAATCATTTTTTTCAAATTGGAACCCCATTTTTTCGAAGCATTTTCGAAATCTTCGTCAAAAAATAATAGGTGCATATGTCCAAGACTTTTATCCTAAAATGAATATTTTTCGAGATATTCAGGAAAATCGATTTTGTCTTCAATTTTCAATCTCATTCCAAATGTGTTTTTTCACTGGAAAATAATTAGCGGTCAAGTAAAATTTTTGGAAATCTCTGTTATCGAGAAAATATTTTCTATAGTTCAGACGAGTTAAGTTCTCGAATTATCATCTGTAATGCGAGAACAACAATTGGTTTAAAGTTCTCAATGTGAGTATTAGTGAAGTCAACATAAAAAATTCTCAGGAATGCAGAATAAAATAATTTTTAATGCTTTTGAAAAAATAATTAACAGAACATGTAACAATTTCATTACTGAAAATTCAAATTTCCCTACCATGACAAAAAAGAAATTATCCAGAATTAAGAATTTGCTGATATTATCCTAAGCTTTAAAAAAATAAAGGAAAATTGAACTCGTCTGAACTATAGAAAATATTTTCTCGATAACAGAGTTTTCCAAAAATTTCAATCTACCGCTAATTATTTTCCAGTAAAAAATCACATTCGGAATGAGATTGAAAATCGAAGACAAAATCGTTTTTCCTGAATATCTCGAAAAATATTAATTTTGGGATAAAAGTCTTGGATGTATGCTCCTATTATTCTTTGACGAAGATTTCGAAAATGCTTCGAAAAAATGGGGTTCTAATTTGAGAAAGAAGATTTTTTTATGTTTCGTCACTTCTATACCTTTGACAAAGAATTTGTGACCTCCTGTATCCTGTTCTGCAAATCACGCTATCGGAAAAGAAGCATCGGCCTTTCTTTTCGGAGATTCTCAAAAATGGGAATTTTTAATGAAAAAACCTCTAAGTTGTCTGTATTTCAACAGAGTTCAATTCTGAGATTTTTTTTTGTATTTCCTCATTTAAAGAGAATTTTCCCGGGAAAATTCAAACTTTTGGAATCAAAAAGATTCAGAATTCAATAGAGAATCTATTTATGCAGTAAAAAATGGGTCTTCCCATTTGAAAAACGAAAGTTGATTTTACTTCTGGAAAAACGGAAGTCCTAGAACATTCAAAAAATATACGAGAAGTTGTCTTTTTTCTTGAGCTCACCTTAAGAATTTCAATCCTGAATCTTGTGTCTTTCCCAAAAATATTCTATAGAGCCATATTCGTGAATAACCTCATATATTTCTATTACTATTACCATTAATTAAATAAAAGATCCCTTATTTTGACAGTTCTCCCAATCTTCTATGTTTAACAACTTCTCAAAACTGTCAAAATAAAGGAAATGTCATAATACAGTTGACAAGAGATATCCAAGCTCAAATATGCGACTAACGTTGAGAGATCTTTTATTTTAATCAAGTTAGACCTGTATTAGAGTTTCGATAACTCCCTATTCTTTATACAACTTACCCTTCACTTGTGGTTTTGTTATATTTTCGATAGGAACAGTTGCCTTCATAGGTCCCCTCTTAATATTCGTAGAATTTATTTTCCTCAGTTTCAAATTTATGGCGGGGTTTTCAGCGCTATAATTCCTAACCTCAACGCTAGATTCCGCGCTGCTCACAGAGGTTCTTGTTCTGGAACCATCGAAACTTGGAGATCTAACTATGCCTGATGTCAATTTCGATTTCAATGCTTTGTTCGGATATGAAAATGAGTTGCTATGTTTTTTCTTCAGTCGATTTTCTGTAGTTGAATTACTCAGGCCGGAGCCATTCTGTGATTTGGTAGAGGTGCTATGAAGCCTGCTATTTCCTAAAGAATTTTTTTCAGATTTAAGATAAGCGAAATAATTTTTTTTTAAGGAATTGAAAAATCAAAAAAACTAGGATATAATAAGTAGATAACTCACCGTCGGTACTCTTTGAAAACCCATTTACTACAGATTTACTCTGCTCCCTAGAATTATTAGACAGCATATCTTGTAAAGTATTCAACAAACATTGTCCTTCTTCTGTTTCTTTTTCACTTCGATTATTTTTGGCAAAAATAAGGGAAAGAGCCTGAAGTATTTTATCCGGTTCCCCTGTACAAATTTTTTCGGGATTAGCTTCTTTGATATGATCGGTCTCATCACATTTTCGATTTTCATTGCTATTACTAGAAGGAATAGGTTCTAACGACTTTTTCTCAAGTTCTTCTGACAATTGACATGCTGAGGCAACTTCCTGTTTCAAATGTTCTGAACTGCGATTATCCAGTTTTTTGTTCAGTTTATGAAGCCCATCAGCGGGAAGCATTTTGTCAATTTTTTTAAAAACTTCTTCACTATCACATTTTTCCTTTTCCTCTTTACTGCTTTCTAGGTCTCCATTTATCAGCTCTGGTGGATCTGTCTCGTCCAGAACAAAACCATCCTTTGAACCTAAAAGTTTATATGAAATATTCACCATTCAAGATCAAATATATGTAAGGCACCCTATATTTTCAATTTCCCTATTTTCATGTATCCCTTTTGTTTCACTTAAAATTCCAATTAATTAACTTACCTTCATCATTGAATTTGGCTGCTAAATGCCGGGCTTCTATGAATACCGAATCATTCTAAAAATAAATGATCATTTAGCAAAGAGAAAATAACATTGATATACAACATACAAATTCAGTTCCCTCCTCTTCCAAAATACTGGGATTAATCTGGCATCCTTCCGACGCTCTCGTGATTATCTGAGTTACTGGTTTTTCATTTGGATTCAACGTGAAAGCTGGCAAAGAATTGAATCGAGATCTATATTTCTGGAGGAGTTTTTCACTTAATGCAGAGGTATATAAAAAACCATCATTCAGCATATTGTTGGTAGAATATTGAAAGGAATCAGGAAAACATGATACATTTATGGGTGAGAGTTGTTCAGGAGGTTTCAAGTTAAATGAAAAATTTGAAGATTTAATTGTCGACGCACTTTTCAAGTCACTGTGTGATGAAATGAGAAAAGCTTGATCTAATACATTATTGGGGGATATATCATTGTTGAAAGGATTATTGTACCGAGTTGCTTTGTTCAAAGGATTATCCATATCACAGCCAAGTTTCAAGATTCCTAATGATTCTCTACCAAAGGAAGTACTTAGTTCTAATATTGGAATGGATTCCCTGCCAATATCTATATCAGTCATTGGAATATTGGAAAAAGGATCATCATGAGAATTTGTTAATATATTATTGAAGTTCATCATTTCGAAGTTATCCATTTATAATCCTGAAATAAATTTGACATCAAAAATAATATACACTCATTATGGAAAAGCAAATTAATAAGAACTGGTTTACATTAGTACTTACATATGTTGAAATATTTTATTTTTTAGAGCGATAAATACGTTAATATGTTCAGTCTGAGTTTTTGTTTAATTTTAATTCTACAGTTGACTATTAAAATATCGTTACAATCAAATCAAATCCTAACCACAGAATACAATATTTTTCCAACCGAAATCAACTGAAAATATTTTTTCGATGGTCCAGAAACCCTACCATAGAACAAAGTAAATTGAATTTTATTATTATACAGGGGGTCTTCATAAATTATTGTATAATTCCAATTGTCTTTGAATTCATGTCGATTTCTTTACATATTTAAATATTTCATTATTTTGGGTCTGTCAGAATTCAGGGTATTGTTTTGATTTCAACAAAATCCGTTAATCTTCAAAAGCGGAATAGAACACTTTTTGATGCCTTCAGAGATCACATTTTTTTAATAGTTTTTTAGATTTCATCGTGATTTCGTTCGAAATTTAAATTTTTGGTGGTTTTTGAATAGCTCAGTAGGAACATTCTGGAAATTTCTGATTGGAAGGTGGTACAGAAGAATCAGCTTGATTTGATTAATGAACAGATCTATTATAGTCAGGGACCTGAACCAATGAGCCAATATGGTTCGGTTCAGGTTCAGCTCCTAGCATTTGAATCACTCCGGTTCGCCGCTCCGGTTCAGATGAATTTAAACGGTTCGGGTTCGGTTCAGGTTCGGTTCGGGTTCACTCATAGAAAAAGATAGACAATGTATTAAAATTTTTTATTTATATTTATTGTTCAAATTAAACAATATTGAAATTGAAGCAAGAAAAAATACTTCACTAAGAGTTGAATTTATCGAATGATCTTACTAGTATAATATTTTCCATTAAGGACTCATCAATATTAAATCTCAAATAAGATAACAAAAATTTTAAATTGGAAAACAGGCGCTCTACACTCACTTGGGTTCCTGGTACTGCATTAAAAATACAGGCCAATTTATAAAGAACAGGTGACACTTGACGTTTTGATTCCCAATATTGGAATATATTGCACTTGTTGTTTTCTCTAGGCAATTCAATAAATTGCTTGACTATCATGGAGATAGTTTCATCATTATCATTTAATACTTTTTCCAAAGCACAATATTGTTGACCACTATTTTCTTTAATGAAGTTTTCAACATCATCATCATCATCGTAAACTTCAACCATTTGTATATCATTTTCTGGTTCATCCGTCCCTTCTTCGTTTTTCTCTAAATTTGTAACTCTTTTCCAGGTATGTAATAAAAGCCTTGTAGCTTGAAAAATCTGATCTTGGGATAAAAGTCGGTTATACCTTGGATCTAAATATAAAGCTGCACTAAACAATTCATTATCCAGAAGCTGATTTTCTCTTAATTTCATACAACTCAATAACTTTTCTGCCAGTGCATATTTCATTACCTTTTTTATTTCTAATCCACATCTTATCCAGGCCCCATACACATCTCCTGCAACAAAACTACAAAATAAATTTCGAATACATACATTTACTTTTCAATATTTATACCTAACGACAATTGTTCTTTCTGAAAAATATCTGTGGTAAATTTCAATGGCTCTAAAATCTGGCAAATGATATCAATTTGGGTCCACTCAATGTTAGTTAAGAACATATCAGGGTTTGAATGAGCCATATCATTACAGAACTCCTTGAATGTTAAAAGCCTTTTAAGCATCAAATATGTAGAACTCCAACGGGTTGGCATGTCGATAATTGGTTTAAGATGGCCATACTTCGCTAAGACTGGTGCCATATTAGGTGTTCTGAGCTTTTTACATAATGTTCTAGCTTTTTCAATGATTATCTGTGTTTCTGCATCAGATTTTATGCCATCATAAATTGCTAATTGTAATGTATGGGCCGCACATCTTAAGCCTTTAACACCATGGCTGAATTCTTGTTGCTGAATTATTACATCAGTTGGATCAGTGTCATGGTCTTCAATATTATAATCATAAATTTCCATTTCTTCTGAGAACTCTACCTGTTCACTTTCATCTTTCAGTAAAGAAACTGCCTTCAGCATATTTTTGCCATTATCTGTTGTAATGCTTAATAAATTGTTAGGAGAAATTCCAAAGCGACCTATACATTTCAGAATAACTTCCTTCAGATATTCACCTGTATGTCGATTCTTTAATTCAATAAGGCCTAGAGTTCTTACCACTACTCTTCCATTCTTAATATATTGGACATTAATTCCTAAGAACGATCTGTCCATTCTTGTAACTCCATCCACTTTTAAGCATATTAAAGTATTCTTTAATTCCTCTTTTATTTGAGAAATGATATGTTCTGCCTTCTCTGTTATCCACATTTTCACATTGTATTCATTTACAATGATTTTCTGTTTCAGACCATCCAAAATTGGGTCTAGAAATTTAATAAACCGAGTCATTATAAAGTTTGTAAAAAATATATTTTGATGTTTGATATTAATACCTAATATTTTACGAAATCCACTATCATTTACTGCTGAAATAGGTCTCCCATTTGCGCAAACTAATTCTACACAAGCATTTTTTATTGCTTGTATACTAATTTTGATGTTAACACCTGATAAATCTTCAAGTTTTAATTGCTTCATTGAACCTGCACCAGCACTTCCAGAAGATTCTGCCGATGACGATGGTCTTCTTGAAAGACTTTTTTCGCTTATGTATAATTTGTATTCTTCTTTATGATTCCTCTGGATGTGTCTTTGTAAGTTTGATGCGTGTTTGCCCTGCATTTGTAACTTACAGATATTGCACACCGATTTGTTTTCTTCTTTAAAGTGTTGAAAATATTTATAAATTTCACTCTTTTCTTTGCCCATGCAAGTGTAGATGAACCGGAGTAATGCATTTTTTTTTAAGGTTCGGTTCGGGTTCACGGTTCGGGGAGTTCAAATAAAAGGGTTCAGGTTCACTCCGGGTTTGCCAAAATTCAGGGGTTTACTCCGGTTTTTCGGTTCGGGTTCGGTTCGGTTCAGGTCCCTGATTATAGTTTATGTACCGATATAATTTTATTGGAAACTACTTAAAACATATTGTGTCATTTGCAGCACGATGAGGGATGATGAAGAAAATGTATGCAATAGCAATAGATCATTTATTGTACCCATTATCTACATAAAAATGAATCCTACGAAATCGCTTGTTTGCAACTGTTCGTTTTTCTTTTCATAGTTCTAGATCCTACTTCTACTCGAACCCCAGGTATGTTTGACATTTGTGCTCTGTTCTGTTCTAGACAGATCAGAAAACATAAAACATCCTGGCGAAGCGAACAAACCTCAGCCCTGTTGTTGACTTGTCATTATTAATGTCAACTGTCAATTTAAAAAAAATAAAAATATGTAGTAACAATCAAACTTTTACATTAATTAATTGATATGAATGTTTTACGAAATTCCTTTAATGTCTATCTAACACTTTGATGAAGCTGGAATGTATAGTAGACACCCAGAAATGATTGTATTTGCATTTCATTAGTAATCTTTTGATGAACGTTGACGTTTTTCACTTTAGGACACGTAGTGGTGATAAGAAATTGTGATATGAACAAAATATTGTGAAGATGCGGTATAAAATCTTATTATTCATTGTGATTTCATTAGTAAACTATGAAGTTTCCAATGGAGCTTTACGAGGACCGTTGGAACCAAACAAGAAACAGAATCCAGAAGAAGATGCCAAAAATTTTTTAGCATCTTACAATGAAGAGGATGACGAAACTTCTGCTTTGAAAATCGTTCAACCTCCTGATTTATCGAAGGAAAAAGAAAGAAAAAAAGGTATTGGACAATAACTGACATTGAATCTTGGTAGAAAAACAAGATTATTAATAATCTGGGTTTCATTTCAGAAACTGTGGACTTACTTATGCTAGATCAAGCAAAAGTTCTTCAAAAAATGGTTGAAGAACTAGATTTTATAAAAACTTCGATAATAGATGAAAGTCCAAGTGATTCTTCAGAAGAAGAACTTCCTCCAATGCCTGATACCCTACTCCATCCAAAAGAACTTACTCCTGAGGAGAAAGAAGCTAAAGAAATATTCGATCAAGCTACACAAATGCTCAATAAAACTAGACCTGATAAAAATAAAGCTTACACCTTACTACAAGAGGCTTCTAAGAAAGGCAGTCAAGAGGCAAAAGCTTTAATTGCTTGGGCTAAACTCTTTGGTAATCCATTAAAACAGGACATTAAAACTGCTCATGAAATGTTCCAATCATTAGCAGATATTGGCAATCCAGATGGACACACAGGCTTAGGTAAATTGCACAAATAATCTCAGATGTTTGGTTTTATTTATCCATACTTTCAGGTTTCTTATATTCTGTTGGTTTAGCTGTTAATGTGAGTCAGGCAAGAGCATTAGTTCACTACACTTTCGGAGCAATTGGTGGAAATATATGGGCCCAAATGATTATGGGCTATAGATATTGGTCAGGAATTACTGTATCACCAGGTTGCGAGAAATCTTTAGATTTTTATAGGCAAGTTGCAGATAAAGGTAAATCTAAAACAGTAATTATAACAGTCTAGAAGAATATTAAAATGTTACCATTTCAATTTAAGATGGAACCTATGTTCTTTTTTAAATGATATTGTTATTGAAGGTTATAACGAAAAAAGAATGATTTTAATGTTTTTTCATCAATTTCAGTTAGCCAAGGTGTTAGCTTTGGAGGTGGGGCTGCAATTCAGAGGATAAGATTACTGGATGAGTTAGAAAATGGTTATTCATCAGGTATTCTGGACAATGATCTCATTGAGTATTATCAGCTTCTAGCTGAGAAAGGGGATATTCAAGCACAGGTAAATCAATGATGATGAATAGTTACAACATTAAATTTTTATACAGGGGGTCTAAAAAAATCACAACAAAGTTAAGGAGAATGTAGATTAAAAGATACCCTCTGAGAAAATTTTTGTCATGTAAGTCTAACAAGTCATCTTTTTTTTTCTAAAACATTTAATATACAATCATATCAAAAGTGCTGTTCTGTGCTCTTGGAACAATTAAAGACTCTATTCTATTAATAATATGAAAAAAATACTCTCAAAACATTTTATAATAGAATTTACAAATATGCTTATTAGAACTTTTGGTACAACATTTGATTGTAATTAAATTTACTGTTTTCGCCACCCTGTATAACTTTTTTGTGAAACTTTTAAATCCACAAATAACAACAAGACTCTATTTTATTAATAATCTGAAAAAATTCTCTCAAAACATTTCATAAGAGAATTTAAAAAAAAAGCTTTTTAGAACTTCTGGGAGAACATTTGATTATAATAAGTTTACTGTTTTCATCACCCTGTATAACTGTTTTGTAAGATTTTTAACTACTTCTACTTCTCTACTACGTCTTTCTGTTCCTGAAATGCAGGTCGAAAGAATAAAATGTTCATTTTTGGAGATGTTATTATTTCTCAGGCCCTGTATAAGATAGGAAAAAATGAAAATTGCTTATATGTAGTAGATATTTTTACATGAAATTCGGTGACGTAGTTGAAATTTTTTTCAATGCACTGTTTTTAAGATTGGGCACAAACTTGGTATTTTTCAAATGAAACACAACAAATCTTGTAAAGTCAAATTTTTGCAATTATTTTTATGAATATATTGATATATTACAACCTGATCTTTAATATATTTTAGCTTTGAAAATCAGAAAAACCCATACTTATGTGTGTTTTTTTAATAGTGGGCCATGAACTCTTCCACACAAGAAAGTTGAACATGCATAAATAAATATTGATATTAATTTTTTTTTTGGTTTCAACATTTTCAAGTTCATGTTGAAGAGTGATACTTTGAGTTTATGTTTGAAATTTAACTAAATAAATAGGTTTAAATGACATGGCGGTTCAAAAAAGTGATAATTGAATGCATGTGTGAAATAATTCATGGCCTACTATTAAAGAAAAATACAAATAATGGATTTTTCTGATTTTTGAAGCTAAAACTTATTGAAGATCAAGTTGTTATACATCAATGCATTCAGAAATATAATTGCAAAAATTTGACATTCAAATATACAGGGTGTTACATTTGAAAAATACAAAGTTTGCACCGAATCTTCAAAACAGGGCATGTAAAAAATCCACTACGCCACTTACTTTCATGTAAAAATACCTATTAGAAACAGTTTTCATTATTTTCTATCTTATACAGAGAAATAATAACATTTGCAAAAGTGAACATTTTCGTTTTCACCCTGTATTTCAAGAACAAAAGTATGTAGTTGAAATATTTCTGTTTGTGAATTTTAAAATTTTACAAAAAAGTGATACAGGGTCGCGAAAACCGCATGTCTATCTTCAATAATAGCTAAAATACAGTGCAGTCTCAACCAAAATGGGACACAATGTACATAGCATCAATGAAATTCAAATTTCATGATTTTGCAAAATTCTACAATAGAAGTAATTTTTTTTTTTATAAAAAAATATTAACCTTCTCACAAGTTTTGATCATGGGGTTTATTAATTCTGCAACTAACATTTTCCCAATGAAATTTTTATCTACTCAATGATTTTTACTGAAAATTAGCTAATAAGATTTTTATCAGAAAAGTTTAATATTTTTTTAAGATAAAAATCCACTTGTGTTTCACCATGAAATTAATGTAGTGTTCAGCATTAGTACCGCAGTATGCTGTGTATCTGAAAATAATTCAAAAATGTTGGAATGATGACTCTCATATCTCACCAAAATAATTTTTCGAAAAAATGTGAAACTAAGATGTCTAAAACATGATATATCCACTTTCTGAATTACATTCGACCAAAAATACTATTAGGTGTTGTCTGAAACACTATTCACACAATTCCTACACCACAGTATATTCAAATATTTGAATAGATTAGGTATCAAGAATCTGTCATAATCTGTGAATTGCGCCACCTACAGTCAATTAAACGAAATATCGCCGATATTCTCAAAACTGAATACCCGGTAATTACCGCAGTTATTGTTGGTTATGCCCTTGTTCATGTCCCTTCTTGCCTTACATGAATAACCAATACCAGATAAAAAGAATCTACCTAAATTTGAACCAATCGAATCTCTTGATTTCAAATTTCAACGAATCTAGGCGGCTTTAATCAACTTAAAGGTGCATTCTAAGGTTTATGAAACTCACATTAAATTTTTGTTTTTATTGGTATAATTTGCTTCTCTCTTCAAGAGAAATTTAGGTTATGAAAATGACAATTTTGACAATCGGTGGATGGTGAACGAGCACTAATCTTTCAGATAGAGTTTTTGATAGATCCATGAAATGTTTTTATAAATTCATTACTACTCTGGATTATAGATAAACAAATCTCTAATACTAAATATAAATTTGGAAATTCGCAATACTATTGTTTTTTTTTTTTGTATAGGTGGGCTTGGGGCAGCTACACTATCAAGGAGGCCGAGGTGTCGATTTAGACTACCAGAAAGCATTGCACTATTTTACACAAGCAGCAAGCGCAGGGAATGCCGTTGCAATGGCCTACTTGGGAAAAGTTAGTATCGAATTTTTTTCTCGATCTCAAGTTCACTACTAAACCATTTTTTTCAAGATTTATCTTGATGGGAGCGATGAGATCAAAGCTGATAATGCTACAGCATTCAAGTATTTCAAAAAAGCATCGGACCTGAATAATCCAGTGGGTCTAAGTGGTTTGGGCTTGATGTATTTGTATGGACGTGGAGTAGAAAAAGATTACGTTAAAGCTCATAAGTACTTTCTTGCTGCAGCGGATCAGGGTTGGGTCGATGGCCAACTTCAATTGGGAAATATGTACCTCAGTAAGTACACAATGACTGATTATTTTAAGTTCTTCTTGTACAAAATCCAAATTTTTTTTTTTTCACAACCACGACAAGCAATTGCTGCAACTAATTCATAAATTTCTTCTCATCTTCATTTCAGATGGTTTGGGAATGAGAAAAGATTACAAATTGGCCAACAAGTATTTTTCGTTAGCTTCGCAATCGGGTCATGTCTTGGCCTACTATAATTTGGGACAGATGCACGCCCAGGGTACTGGGATGCTTAGATCGTGTCCGACGGCCGTGGAATTATTCAAAAATGTTGCTGAGAGAGGCAGGTGGGGTGAACTCCTGATGCAGGTGAGACTAAATTTATATGTTTCAGGAAGAATTTCAGATATGTTCAATATATGGGGTGTTCCTTTTAGGTTAGGTTGTGCTTAGGTTAGGCTCTTGATTATGTGTAGTTATAGAGATGCGGATTTACTAACACTATGCTACTGATTTGTGACAATGTACGAAGACCGATCGTTAGAATATTGCAAAGAAAGACTTGAGATGAACACTTCCATTTTCATCGGAAGTGATTGCAACTTTCGTTTTTGAATTTAATATCCACTTTTTCCATTGATAATCGGATTACTCATTAAATTTTACATTATTTTGATGTGTCACTTCTCAGAAAATGCTTCTGAAATCTGAAAAAACCCTTGAAATTTTCTCTAAAATGCCTTTATTCCAATGTTAATAACTTGTAGATTTCTGCATGAAAATTTCTGATTCCTAAGAAAACATACCAATGCCTC
Organism: Hippodamia convergens; assembly: GCA_038502775.1. Taxonomy (NCBI): domain Eukaryota; kingdom Metazoa; phylum Arthropoda; class Insecta; order Coleoptera; family Coccinellidae; genus Hippodamia; species Hippodamia convergens. Next base: position 35,586,416 of record CM076607.1, on the reverse strand, counting down.
TCCTTCGTTAATTAAAAATTCCATTGTACAGGATGTTTCTATTTCAAAAACCTCAAAATTAATTTTTTTTTCAAGTGGACCCAAATTTTTTTTTGGTCAGCTGGAATTTATGTTGAAAAATTGTGTATGAGTGTAATACACACTACTGCTCTAAAATGCTTATTTCCCAAGATATTCGGGAAAGCCTAATTTTTTTTTTCAGGAAATTTCTGTTTTCTTTCCACAAAGAGTACCTAAGTGTTTTTCAGATCTCAGACAAATTTTCTGGGAAAAAAATGCAAATGATACATCAAAGCAATGTAGATTTTAATGACTAATCCAATTATGAATAATAAAAACTGGGTGATAATTTCTAAAGTTTTCGAACTTCCTATACAATGAAGCCAAACTCTACAACGCTTTGCTTATTCAGTTCAAAGTTAATTTTAATTCCCAAAAGAAAGAAAATAAAAATGAGAATGATTCATTATGTACAGGGTGGACAAAATTGGTGATACCTGAACTACAACTTTTCAACGGTGAGAGATAGAGGAAAATGAATGACACGTTACGGTGGTCTTTTTTAGAGAAACTGATAATGCCATCAACTACATTCCTCTATCTTCTTTTGTTTTCGAGTTATAGGCCAAAATTGAAATTTGGGTTATTTCAACTTTGTCCATTATTTCTGTTTCTGTTTGTGCTAGGATATTGAAATGAAAACATTATACAGGCACTTTTTTCATAACTATTCAGTAGTATACTTTGTTTTTTCCCAAGAGGTTTCCTTGCTGAGCTATAACATAAAGTTGTGTTTTGTTCTATGGAAACAATAGTTTTAAATTGCTTAGAAAGAATCGCCATTTTTCCCGTTTCAGAAATATACCATACATCATACATCGCCCTCCAATTCATTCAGATATCATGAAAAATATAGTTTGTATGTGAAATTTGAATTATTGAGTATTAAGTAGGCTGAATCACAGAATAATATGTCTTACGCATGGTGTCATTATTATTTTGCGATTGAATACTTGATTCAATTCTCTGTGGTTTGATCTCTATTCAGAACAACTGTCAATACGAAGTCATTATTGCTGCTGAAATAAAACATTTTAACATATCATATTTCCCGCAGTTTTCGAACATTTCCATATTGCCGGCAATAATGACTTCGAATTCTAATAATTGACAGTTGTTCTGAACAGAAATCAAACCACGGAGAATTGAATCAAGTATTCAATGCCAAAATAATAATGACACCATGCGTAGAGACATATTATTCTGTGATTCAACCAACTTAATACTCAATAATTCAAATTTCAAATACAAAATCTGAGGGCGATGTATGATGTATGATATATTTCTGAAACGAGAAAAAACGGCCATTCTTTCTAAGCCATTTCAAACTATTGTTTCCATAAGAAAAAACACAACTTCATTTTATAGCTCAGCAAGAAAACCTCTTGGGAAAAAACAAAGTACTCTACTTAATTGCTATGAAAAAAGTGCCTGTATAATGTTCTCATTTCAACATCCTAGCACAAACATAAACGGAGATAATGGCCAAAGTTGAAATCGCCTAAATTTCATTATCAGTATCGTATGATACTGGTGATGATAGTATCGTATGATACTATAGTATCATACGAAGAATGTTGTGGTACCCTGTTCCTTTTTTTACCTCAGCTTAGGTTCTTTTTGTTTCAACATTTATTGTATTATTTTAGCTCTCTTATTCAAAAGAATATATATATATATATATATATATATATATATATATATATATATATATATATAACTCGAAAACAAAAGAAGTTAGAGGAATGCAGTTGATGGCATTTTAAGTTTCTCTAAAAAAGACCACTGTAACGTGTCATTCATTTTCCTCTATCTCTTACGGTTAAAAGTTGTAGTTCAAGTATCACCAATTTTGCCCACCCTGTACATGTTGCATGTGTTTTTCTATAGGTCTTTCTGCCGATGTTATCATTGATTATTCATTAAACGCTACATATTGTAACTACATACAAGTTTTGCTCAGGTTTTCACAATCTTGTTATTTTCTTCACACACTGTATCTGGTACAAAAGTGATTAATAAGGTTTATTATTGAGCGGAGCCTTTTTTTAGCCAACAGAGTGTATTTTGTTTGTGATCTATCTCCTCCTAGACTACTGGACAGATCACCATGAAGTTTTTCATGCTTACAGAATTCCATTAGAGGATGGTTTAGATTCAATAAAATCGAAAATCGGACATACCATCGAGGAATAGTCATATACATATAATATCGCCAGAGATGAAATTTTGCCGGCAAAATTTCTCAGTTGTAATATTAAAGTTTGTTGCTAGGAAATTCACGAATGACATTTCCCAATCTATGTTTGCACTATTTGACACACATAAGTGCTCAACATAGATTAACTAAACGTTTTTGTTTTCTCTCTGGTATTCATTTTTGTTGTCATGCCTTGAGGCCGTTTGATTTCAGTTCACCGAGCGTAAGCGAGGTGTGGCTATGACATGTCGCAGATTGAAACGCCGCTCCGCTCAACATTTGCTACTGCAATATGCATTGCGTACCTAGTTATTATTATTATTCGTAGGCTCATGCAGACTACAGAGATGGCCACTACAATGAAGCGTTTGTACAGTACGCCTTGTTAGCAGAGCTTGGCTATGAGGTCGCTCAAAGTAATGCAGCTTTTCTTTTGGATAGAGGCGAAGTCCCGATGCTGTCAGGGGAGGAGGCACTGGTCAGGGGACTCCTGTACTGGGGAAGAGCTGCTGCTCAGGGTTATTCCGCAGCACAGGTAAACTTTTTATTTCAATTTTTTTTTTATTTAATGTAAACGGACCAAAGATCACATCAAAGATCCTTTTTTCAAAATTTTACCAGGAAGAAAGATTTGTAGTATGTATTAACAAATTTGTTAATGAATACAATATGAAAATAAATAACAGTTCCATGAAAACACAAAAATTACTCAGCATCAGCAAAAGCGACCTTAGCTCTTTTTTAAATCATCAGTATGTAGCACAGCTGTGGGTACAACAATTTCATTCCACTTTCTCCTTAACCTGAAATATAGGGTGTACCAAGTTCGACGGCCTATTAGGCGTTTCTGGAGAACAAGACCTATTTGAAATTTGAAAATTGGGAATATGATATTGTTCAACATTATCTATCGAGATAAAATATTCTTGCAGCCTCACTATTTTCAGTTATACAGGGGATGAAAAAATTATTTGAAAATTTTTATTTCTGTTTTTTGTTTCCAATTTCGATAGAGTATTCAATTCTGAATACCATCGTTTTCAAATCTTTGCATTCGTCGAAATACTTTTCAAAATATCGAGAAAAAACTGAAGAAAAAAGTGAGATAAGAGTAATGAATTGATTGAGGCTTTCGCGGCAATCGTTCAATGTGACATGTTCTTTCGAGCATTTAGGCCGTCGTCGTAGATTAGATCTCGACGTTTCACCAGTTCGAGTGTCTGGCATCTTCAGGAGTTATATTTCAGGATATGTTCTCACTGGACTGAACTGCCTGAGTGTGACGGGGACGCAGATTGTACTTCCTTATATAACCTCTGTCGGGGGGCGTGGCTGCGCTCGACCGGTCTCGTCCCGATAACGAACGCGCGCCGGTGTCCGACCGGTTCACAACCGGTTCCCGATCTTCATTCACTTCGTGAACCCGGTTATTATAATAGGGAAGTGGTTTTGTGTTTTTGAGTACTGGCACCCATGTTCTATTGATTTTCAAAGATTCCTCCGATTTATTGAAATTCATTGGGTGTTTATGAATTTCGATTGCTTCCCTGTAGAGCCTGGGGTAGTATGCGGTAGTGGTGCACAACACTTGGGTTTTGTCGAATTCTATTGCATGATTCGTGTTGTTCAGTGTGTGCTCTGCGACGGCGGATTATGTTTCGGTATTATGTTTATTATTCCTATTCTAAATGCCGTTTTCACATTTTTGAAATCGAAGACTGAGGAAATATTGTACATTTAAAGAATTTTGAAAAACTTGTTACAGGGTGATCCGACTGTTGGGTCATAAATTGGAATCAAGATTGGCTCATAACTTTCGTTTTTCGAATTAGAACCCTATTTTTTATGTTTGCGTTAGATTCTGCGAAGAAAAATGATTATTATGTTTCAACATGTTTATGCTCCTAAAATGAATAATTCTCGGGTTATTTAGGATTTATGTCGTACGTAGCGTCAAATTCATAATATCTGTTTTATATCAACAATGATGAATGAATTCAGAAAATAGTTGTGTCCCTAGTGAATTATTGGATTAATTTATCTTCTGTGACCAAGGTCATTGTTGATATGAAACAGATTTTATGAATCTGAGTTCAAATTAACGTCCATGTAGATACAATTAACTATCTTTTATATCGGGAATCTGGACAATGATAAGATGTACTTCTCTGAACTATATTTATTACATTGCCGACGTTTCGAAACTCTGTATAGTTTCTTTCTCAAGGCTGAAACACCAAAAGATAGATCTAGCCAAGAAAATGTTCATCTATCTTTTGGTGTTTCAGCCTTGAGAAAGAAACTATACAGAGTTTCGAAACATTGTCCAGATTCCCGATATAAAAGATAGTTAGATTTTATGAATTTGACGCTACCTACGACATTAAATCAGAAAATCCTAAATAACTCAAGAATGAGGAATGTTCACAGGTATGCAAAATCGATCGAAACTTCGTCACAGTATAACCTATATGTATATGAAATCACTAGTTTTTGTTTCAGTCGAAAAGACCTAGTAGTTCGAATTTTACAACCCCGTGAATATTCAATTCCTCGCGGCGATGTGACGTCATACTACATTCGCAAATCGCACTCCGTGAGACGAGCGGCCCTTATATTGGACCTGGCTACGTACTGAACCTCGCAAGTCGTTGGATGTAAAGTGACGTCACACGGATCCATCAAACTCATGTTTATAACCCGATATTTCGGGCGCTATTTGACGTATTCAAATAATTTTTGGACACAATATTTTCATTTTCTACGGAGAATAGGAATATATAAAAATTGAACAATGTGAACATTCCTCATTATTCATTTTAGGAGCATTAACATGTTGGAACATTATCATCATTTTTCTTCTCCGAATCCAACGCAAACATAAAAAAAATAGGGCTCTAATTCGAAAAACGAAAATTATGAGCCAATCTTGATCCCAAATTTTTACTCAACATTTGGAACCCCCTATGACGAATTTTTCAAAATTCTATGAATGTACAATTTCCACAGTCTTCGACTTCAAAATAGTGAAAACGGTTTGTGCCAAGATATATAGAATACGAATAACAAACATAATACTGACTACTCTTATCTCCCTTTTTTCTTCAGTTTTTTCTAGATATTTTGCATTTTTAGTATTTCGACGAATGCAAAGATTTGAAAACGATTGTGTTCAGAATTGAATACTCTATCGAAATTTCAAACAAAAACAGAAAAAAAAATTTTCTTTATTTTTCTTTCTTTCCCTGTATATCTGAAAGTGGTCAGGCTTCGATAATATTTTGGCTAATTAAATAAATGTCGAACAATATCATAATCCCAATTTTCAGATTTCAAATAGGTTCAGTTCTTCAGAAACGCCTAATAGGACGTCGAACTTGGTACACCCTGTATAATTTCTTTGAGTTCCACTCTCAAAAAGCTGTCTCACATATTTAAGCTCATGAGGGACCTCCCTTTTTGATATTTGTTCAAATAAAAATATGAAACCTCAGTTTTATTATCATTAGGGCACAAACGCTACTTTAAAAAATAATTTTTCAGAATTTCCGAATCTGCGAAAAGTGTACTTTTTATGCTCTGAAAATTAAAATGATGGAAAGCCAGAGCAATATCATCAGCATAAATGAATTTTTCCGAAGAAGTAATTGGAATATAAAACAATTATAAATTAAAGAGAAGAGATGCTAAAACTGAACCTTGTGGAAGACTATTGTCTAATGTTTCAGAATTACTGCTATCATTATCCACAAAAACACGAAACCTTCTGTCGGATAGCATATTTTCTAATAATCAAACCGTTTTTTCACATTTTCAATGATTATAAAGCTAATAAACCGTTAAACTGTTATTTTGATTTACACTGCGCAAAAGAATTAATGCACATTATGGAAATCTCAAATTTATTCTACAACTGAAGGTGTTCGCAATGATAATTATTTTTATCAGAATTATGCCTGCATGTGTTATCCACTTTCAACGTTTTTCTTCAATACAGATGTTTTTTCCCAGCAGGAATAAAAAAAGTAATATCATATTTTGAATGTATTGGCTCCATTCTAAAATCAGTTGTTCTCGATCATTTCTAGTGATCAATAGTTTTTCTTTCGTTTGATTTTCTACACTCGATCGCTATGCAACGCGAAACACGCAATTTGACCCAAGAGGAATGTGCCCAAACGGTAGTTTTGCGAGAAGAAGGGTGGACATACAAAAGAATTGCAGAAAGGTTTGGAGTTTCCCATACAACTGTGTCCAGAATGTTGCAGCGATTCAGGGAGACAGGTATGAATGTCCGAAGACCAGGACAGGGTAGACCACGGGTAACAACTGCCATTCAAGAACGTTACTTGAGAGTTTCTTCGTTGAGACAAAGGTTTGCAACCGCTCGCCTCCTTCAAAATCAGTTTGAGCAAACTCATGGGGTGCAAATTAGCACTCAAACAATAAGAAATCGCCTCAGAGAATATGATTTAAGGCCTCGTGTCGCGGCAAGAGGCCCCATCGAAGGGCGCGTTTGGATTTGCAATCCATTGGAAAGAGGCCGATTGGGAAAGAGTTCTCTTCACAGAATAGTCTAGATTCTGCCTCTACCATTGTGATCGACGTTCCCTTGTAAACAGACGTCCACATGAAAGATATGCTCAGTGCAATTTCCTGAATACTACTGGTTTCGGGAGAGGATCGATTATGGTATGGGGTGGAATATCTTTGACTGCTCGCACAGACCTAGAGGTCGTTGATAATGGAGCTGATAAGTATATAAGGAACCTTCTTGAAGAGCATGTAGTGCCATTTACCCCATACATTGGTGAAAATTTGATTTTTATGGACGATAATGCCAGACCCCATCGTGCGCGCATCGTTCAGGAGTACCTTGAAGAGGTTGAAGTCTCTCGAATGGAATGGCCAGCAAGAAGTCCAGATCTCAATCCGATTGAGCAGGTTTGGGACAACCTCAATAGAAGGCTGAGAAGTTCAGAAAATCATCCAGCTACTCTTAATGACTTAGGAATCCAACTCGGAGAAATCTGGGAAGGATTAGATCAGAACATTTTGAGATCACTCATTTTGAGTATGAACCGTCGTTGCCGAGCTGTAATTAACGCAAGGGATGGAAATACCAAGTATTAAATCACTTATCAGCATTTCAGTATTTTGAAAAATGTTCATTTCTCTTCTTTCACATAAGATTCGGTGAACTCCTGAATTTTTCTTCCATTTAGTGTGTCTTGTTTCGTTCAAAACCTTCCCGATAGAACATAAAAAATAAGTTATAAAGTCAATGTAGAGTTAACTTTCATTAAAATTGAGATTTTCAGAATGTGCGTTGATTTTTTTGCGCAGTGTAGTTGTCTATCGGAGCTTTATCCTTAATTCGTATCGCAGGTGAAGTTGGGAGATTATCACTATTACGGCTTTGGCACTCCAGTTGACTATGAAGCTGCCGCTACCCATTACAGGCTAGCTTCCGAACAGCAACACAACGCCCAAGCGATGTTCAACTTGGGTTACATGCATGAACAAGGTCTAGGGATGTCCAAAGATATGCATCTCGCCAAAAGGTTGTATGATTTGGCAGCTGAAACTAGCAGTGATGCTAAAGTACCAGTATCGTTGGCTCTCATCAAACTCAATTTCTTATTTGGCATGGAAATGTTACAGCAGGTGAGTTATAATTAGAAAAACATTCTTATTCAAATGCTCAACATAACTTATTCTATTTAGAAGGAAAATAGTTTCTGTATTTTGAATTTTTCTTATTAATAATGAAAAGGTTCATTCGAATGAGTTGTTTTGAATTCAGATTCACATTTAGTTCTTTTAAATAATAATGAATAAATAGTAATAAAAATATCCTTCATATTAAAATTCGTTTTGCATATGAAGTAGACAAATCTTACAGACATTGTTGTTTTTACTAATTCTTCTCAATTTATCTTTTCTTATTTTCAGAGTCGGATATATCAGGTTATGGAATTCGGCGAATCGTTCAGCTCTAATTGGGACTTGTACCTTCTTACCCTCCTTTCACTGATTTTATCCACGATTCTTTACTTGAGATGGCAACACATTAGAGTCCGATAGAAGTAGTTAAAGGAAATATTATGAGTTGAAGTGTGGTATGAACAATATTCGCTCTTATTAATAGTGTCTTGAAATGTATTTGTTTTATTTTATTTATTTTGTAAATACCATTGTTGATTAATAAAATTGCCACTACCATCTTTTTTATTTTTGTTTATTTTTGAGTTTCCAGCTGAGTGCTTTCAGTTCTTTAAAAACAGAGAATGAAATGAATTTATTTATTTTCATAGATATATTCAAGTTTGCAAAAACGTGAATTTATAAAATATTTCAACTTATCAAAAACACGTAAAATGAAGTTCCTGACTAAATGAAAACGTATTCAAAAGTACAGCTAAAACACAACCTATATTAGAAAAAAAATACCATTTGTCATATTATAACAACATTCAGGGAATGTATGATAGTTTTTATTGATTTATTATCTCAAATGCGACTTCAAAAAGTCCCTGAACTATAACTTTTTCAAAAAATTGTTTAATTTCTCATGGAAACAATAGTTGATTATGACTATAAAGAGAAGAGGTATACCGGTTTCAGCCTCCTTTGGCATTATCAGTATCCTATATCGCTCAGGGATAGAATTTTCATGAAAAACCCCTCCTTTTGATGCAAATAGTTCAAACCTAATGAGTAATTAAATACAATGGCGACATCTAGTGCGTCAAAAGAGCAGTTCTACATGTCCAGTCATATAATAATACACACAATAAATGGAAAAATTTGTGCCGAATTGGTTATGTCTTGAGCCATAAATATTTTCACGAATATTTTCGGATTTTCCGGAAAATTACGGAAATGTAAAAAGGCAGAACAGCTTTTTCTTTTTTTTCGACCAAAATCGTTTTATATGATTGTATCAAAATTTTTCCAACTTGTGCTGGTCAGATTTTCAGAAAAAATTAATAGCTTTTTCTTCAAATGGAGAAAATAAGTAATATCAGTAGATTGTAGGAGAATCAGCATACCTGGCAACAGTGCGAGTGGATTTAGCCCAGCGCACTTCTGGATTTTCGATAAAACTTTTCGTTGTTTTTTCTCTTTAATTGTGCTGCTTTCTGCTCTTGAAAAAGGTTTCTTTTATTCTATACGGTCTCAAGTTATTTCATAAAGTTTGTTGAACGATCGCATTTTATGCTTCGTATACCACATTTTGTGAAATATCTTGAGAACTGTATGGAGTAAAAGACTACTTGTTTCAAGGGCAGAGAGCAGCACAATTAAGAACAATGAAAAGTTTTATCGAAAATCCAGAACTGATAGGCCCACTCCACACACACTGCAGCCAGGTATACAGATTTTCCTACAATCTACTGATTTTTCTTATCCTGTCGATTTTACTGAAAAGTTGGCACAATCGTATAAAATTATTTTGGTTAAAAAAAAGGAAAGTGCTATATATATTTCGGTGAATTAGTGGGATATACCTATTGTGAAAATTACAACGGCAAAACTTTTCCTACGAGTAGCACAATTTTCGTAATTTGCCAGAAAATCTGAAGAAATTTTTACAGCACAAGGCAGCACTAATAAGCACAATGTTTTCCAGTCATTTATGAGAAGAAAAAAAGAAAGTGCTGGGCTATCTTTATTTTTCAATTTCGAAAAAATTGGAACGGCACAACTCAGTATGTGTAGCACAATTTTTTTCAGTTATTGTATATACAGGGTTATTTCACGAATTTGGCTCTAAAGAATATTTTTAGGAAAGACACAAGATTCAGGATTGCAATTCTAAAGGTGAGCTTCAAGTAAGAAGACGACTTCTCGTATGTTTTTTTAAGGTTCTAGAACTTCCGGTTTTTCCGGAAGTGACATCAACTTTTGTTTTTCAAATGGAAAGACCTATTTTTTAATGCATAATATAGATTCTCCATTGAATTCTAAGTCTTATTGATTCCAAAGTTTGAATTTTTCCGAGAAAATTCTCTTTAAACGAGGAATTACGAAAAAAATCTCAAAATTGAACTCTGTTGAAATACAGACAACTTTGAAGTTTTTTAATTGAAAATTCTCATTTTTAGAAACTCTGAGGAAGAAAGGCTGATGCTTCTTTTCCGATAGCGTGATTTTCGGAATATTATACAGAAGGACACAAATTCTTTGTCGAAGTTAAAAGTGATGAAAAATCAAAAAACCGTTTTTTTCAAATTGGAACCCCATTTTTTCGAAGCATTTTCGAAATCTTCGTCAATAGGTAATAGGAGCATACGTCCAAGACTTTTATCCCAAAATGAATATTTTTCGCAGATATTCAGGAAAAACTATTTTGTCTTCAATTTTTTATCTCACTCCGAATGTGTTTTTTTTAATAGAAAATAATTAGCAGTCAAGTGAAATTTTTGGAAATCTCTGTTATCGAGAAAATATTTTCAAAAATTTCACTTCACCGCTAATATTTTCCAGTAGAAAAACACATTCGGAATAAGATTGAAAATTGAGGACAAAATCGTTTTTCCTGATGAATATCTCGAAAAATATTCATTTATTTAGATTAAGAGTCTTTGACGTATGCTCCTATTATTCTTTGACAAAGATTTCGAAAATGCTTTGGAAAAATTTAGTTCTAATTTGAAAAAAAAAACGATTTTTTGATGTTTTCACTTCAAACTTTGACAAAGAATTTGTGACCTCCTGCATATCATATTCTGAAAATCCCGCTATCGGAAAAAAAGCATCAGCCTTTCTTCTCGGAGATTCTCAAAAATGAGAATTTTTAATGAAAAAACCTCGAAATTGTCTCTATCTCAACAGAGTTCAATTTTGAGATTGTTTTTTCGTATTTCCTCATTCAAAGAGAATTTTCTCGGGAAAATTCAAACTTTCAAAACCAAAAAGACTCAGAATTCAATGGAGAATCTATTTATGCAATAAAAAATGGGTCTTTCCATTTGAAAAACGAAAGTTGATGTCACTTCCGGCAAAACCGGAAGTAATAGAACCTTCAAAAAATATACCAGAAGTCGTCTTCTTACTTGAAGCTCACCTTTAGAATTGCAATCCTGAATCTTGTGTCTTTCCTAAAAATATTCTATAGAGCCATATTCTTGAAATAACCCTGTTTAATTAATCTGTACCATAGACTTATCATAAAGAATAGGTATTTGATCTGTATATACCCATTTTACCTATCGGTGTTTGGGTTTTTCAATTATTGGAATCCAAAATTTTTCGAAAAGTGCTGGGCTGGTCCATTTTTTCGGTTTTTTGTATATTTCGAGAACCACATGGAATTAAGAGAAAATTTAATGGCACAAAGCAGCACGGACCTTGGAACAATTCAGCACAACAATTTTTTTCCAAAATTCAAAATAAGTATCTTCACAGATACGATTTAGTTCAATTTTCATACTATTTCGAGCTCAGGAATATTTTCATCAATTAGTATATATTAATGGTACACTCTGTATCTTCGGTAAGGATCTAATAAATCAGCAGCCTCTGAACAACGAAAACGTTGCTCTGGTACCTATAATTATAGTCCTTGGTCACCAAGATTCAAATGGGTAGCTATTTTGTTTGAGAATATAACCAATTTGTTGTTTTGGTTACTTATCTCTGGTTAAATCACCTCATAAAAAATGAATGAAGAAATTATATTGCAGCTTATACCTATACCATTAAAGCTACCTACACGTGAATATTTTGTTAACTATACTCCTAAATGGAGTCAAAATGTGTTTTGAAGGTTTTTTCAAAGTCTTATAACTCTTTTGATACAAAAATTACTTTGTAGAACTTTATTCTCCAATAACAACTATTTAACATGAACAAAGATAGACTCCTAAAAATCAGACTAGACTTGATGATAGGTTCACATCAAGAAAAAATCCCTGTTCTGCTTCATCATTTTTTCTATATTTGTGGCTGCGGCTGCAAGGATATAAATAAGGCTTAAAGTAATCGTCAAACCATTCCATCCAAATAAATAAATATATCCCATGGAGTCTCTATACGTATCAATGAATTCCTTCCAAAGGTGTGAAAGACTTATATTGATAGAGTTTTTCATCTCCATATCCATACAACAACCTCCCGACTCCATTCTCATCATAGTAGGGATATCTGTACTTAGGCCTGGAAAAAAATTAAAATGGGTAGTAGAGGAACAAGAACTCTTAATACTGAATAATACACGTGTATATACTGGCTTCTTTAAATGAATGTGAATCATTTTGAGGCTATTCCTAGTAGAGATACTTCATGTACATTTTTCGTGAATAAATGACTGAGGGGTTGAAAATATAACTCCCAGCTAATTGTGAATTTCCATACAAATCCTTAAGTTTATCACCTACCTCTCAAAATATTGGAAATTTGGAGCTCTTGGCTGGATGGCTGTGGCAAACATTGCACAAAATCCCAAAGATAATACCTATGGAAAAATTTCGAATCAGAAATGGTTGTTTGTGAGGAAAATCATAAACATCTATTCGTTATAGGGTATTAGGTATTGTGCAGTCTGAGATTGAACACGTAAACCAAGTGTTATACTTCTTCATCTGGAAAATGCCCAATTTTAGACGTTGAATTAATTAATTTTTCAATAAAATAGTATATGGGTTTTCACCTCAGATAAGAAAGTTTTTGATGAAAACTCGAATTAGAATTTTTGTGAAACCCTGTGAAATTTCTTCATGGGGATTGAGTTAAACACGTAAAAAGATATCATCTCTGTAAGGTTGAAGAGAAGACTCAGATAGCTCTGGAAAGTGTTGAGTTTCTAGAGAGAATCCAAAAATTCATTGTTATTATCGTTAAGAAGCTAAAAATTATTTTTCGTCATGGAACCTCATTTCAAGATATTATCTTCGATTTATTTGAGATATATATGGTGAAAATGGCAGATTAGTCTGAAGAACAAAACGAGCATTCAACTCAAAATATCCACATCTACCCCAAATGAAGAAAGGAAAATTTAATAATTGAAGAGAAATTTTTTGGATCATGGAAACTTAGTGAGACCTTAAGAAAGAGAAAAACCGATTTCTGAAAACGAAGAAAAATAAAATAATACTTTCGGATATTTCCACACAGAAGCAGATCTGCTTCTGCTGATTTACCTATGAATTACTTACGCTACATGCATAGAATAGAGAATTCTTTGTAGCCACAAAATATATCCTTTTAAATTCATTAGGGTATACACAAATCATATCCAGGAGATTATATGCACGCAGAATTATTGCGAAGGCTCCAAGAAGATCTTAATTTTTTACGGAAAGTCATGTGGTCAGTATACGAGGCAAAATTTTGTCTACAGGGAGTTTTCAACGGAAAAAATTGTCATTTTTGTTCACAAAACAATCCTGGAGAAGTTAAGAACAAATTTCAATTAATCAGAATTAACGATGTCTTCTGTTTACTAACGGACAATCAGTGTTATACTGCTTTGCGATTATCTCTAGAAAGCTCAATTTCAGACGTAGAGTTGATTAATTACCCTGAATAACACTCTGAAACGAATTTTTGTGTTCAGTTTATTCTTAACTGCCTTTTTTTCTTGTAATTGGATACGAGCTAAATTATTGAAATGAGCTGATGAGCTACCTACATATTCCGATTTTTCATCTAAAAATCTCCCTGAAAACATTTTCATGATCCATTGCCAAAATATACACTGCGCAAAAAAATTAACGCACATTATGGAAATCTCAAATTTATTCTACAACTGAAGGTCTTCTCAATGATAATTATTTTTATCAGAATTATGCATGCATATGTCATTCACTTTCAACGTTTTTCTTCAATACAGATGTTTTTTTTCCCAGCAGGAATGAAAAAAGATGATATTATCAGATTTTGAATGTATTAGCTCCATTCTAAAATCAGTTGTTCTCGATCAATTCTAGTGATCAATAGTTTTTCTTTCGTTTGATTTTCTACACTCGATCGCTATGCAACGTGAAGCACGCAATTTGACCCAAGAGGAATGTGCCCAAGCGGTAGTTTTGCGAGAAGAAGGGTGGACATACACAAGAATTGCAGAAAGGTTTGGAGTTTACCATACAAGGTGTCCAGAATGTTGCAGCGATTCAGGAAGACAGGTATGAATGTCCGAAGATCAGGACAGGGTAGACCACGGGTAACAACTGCCATTCAAGAACGTTACTTGAGAGTTTCTCCGTTTAGACAACGGTTTGCAACCGCTCGCCTCCTTCAAAATCAGCTTGAGCAAACTCATGGGGTGCAGCTCTTACCCCAGCCCATCGAAGGGCGCGTTTGGATTTTGCGAGAGAGCATATACATTGGGAAGAGGCCGATTGGGAAAGAGTTCTCTTCATAGATGTGTCTAGATTCTGCCTCTACCATTGTGATCGACGTTCCCTTGTATACAGACGTCCACAGGAAAGATATGCTCAGTGCAATTACCTGAATACTACTGGTTTCGGGGGAGGATCGATTATGGTATGGGGTGGAATATCTTTGACTGCCCGCACAGACCTAGTGGTCGTTGATAATGGAGCTACGAATGCTGATAAGTATATAGGGAACATTCTTGAAGAGCATGTAGTGCCATTTGCCCCATATACCTACATTTGTGAAAATTTCATTTTTAAGGACGATTTGAAAATTGTTCATTTCTCTTCTTTCACATAAGATTCGGTGAAATCCTGAATTTTTTGTTCCATTAAATGTGTCATAAAAACAACATAAAAAATAAGTTATAAAGTCAATGTAGAGTTAACTTTCATTAAAATTGAGATTTTCAGAATGTGCGTTAATTTTTTTGCGCAGTGTATTAATAGTAATTTTGAAATTTTCATGAAAATAGTTTTCACACCTTTTTGGTATCCCGGAAACCAGCATTCGTGTTTAAAACACGAATATAATTTTGAGATCTCTTCATTCTTCTGTTGAAATAAGTTTGAAGATTTTCGGTATAAAAAATCGATAATTTCGGATTAATTGATTCGTTTAGTGAAATACCGGATATAAAATAGTCCCTCTTATATTATTTCCTATATTGAAATTTAGTAATTCGAGAAGAGAAAAAAAAGTTTTTGTAAATATTCATCATTTTAATAGACTACTTCGTAGTCTGTAGAAATTTCTACAGAAATACACATTGCAAGTATTTTATAATCGGACGAATTTACGAAATTGTGTAAATATATAAGACACATGAATTAAAATTGAGCCGAAAAGATCCTTGACATAGATAAGCCATATTCAAGAAATTTAATATTGATCAATAGATTGGGAAACTTGCGACATCTATTCCAACTAAGGCACTATATATTCGTTTTGTAACTATAAGTACGTAATATTGAAGAGAATCAAAAAACTTTCGAATTACGAACGAAAAAAATAGAATTGATTCAAAATGGGTAAAAATTAATAAAATAATTTAAAATAACTCACAATCATTAAAACGAACTTCATTTTTGCTGCCAATTGGAACTTTCAAGAATACACTTTCGAATCTTTTAATGTTCAGTCCGATAGCTCTGGGTCGACTGATGAAAGAGAAAGTAATCATTTCCCACTCTCTATTTCGAATGGATCTGAAGAAATCATAATGTCTCATCAGGTACATTTCTTCCTTGCATATAAATCGATTTTTTCATACTCATAATCATCCCAAAATGGAACTCTCCAAACGAGCTTTCTTTCACAATAATTCATAAATAATTGTAATTCAACTGGAAGTAAAAGAACTCGACCAATTTTTTAGTTTTTCTGACGGTTGGTGCATTTTTCGTAACTTTTCCAGGCTGATGAACCGAATTGTACGCAACATAAAAAAACGTTACATGCGCGAATGATCACGAAAAATTTTGAATTTCTCGAATGATGGAAAATAGTAATATAATAGAGTGTTTTTTTTCAAAATCACTATAGCTTCAGTTGAAAATCATAAGTCAATCATGGTGAAAAACGGCAAAACTCATTTTTTTCAAATGAGAACCCATTTTGTTATTGCTCATTTGTACTACGTTGAAAAGGGTGTGTATGTGTAATACATACTACTTTAAAATGCTCATTTTTTCTTTGAAGATTTTTTCTCCAAGTCTTATCATTCTTGAGAAACATTCAATAGCATCCAATTTTGGACACCCTGTACGTCTGTGATTTCTGATAACGTAAAAGCACATCACCCGTTAGTATCGTTATTGACACTTATTTTCGGTTAGTTTTCACAACCATTGAATAATTTTTCCATTCTACAGAACAGTTTAATAAAGTAAATCAAAATTTCTTAACTAAAAACACCTAAGCCTATACTGAGATTTTATTTTCATGAGATCCAACCATTCAATTAGCTCCAAAAAACGTGGAGAATATTAGAAACCAATTGAGGTATCAACGCCTTTCTTTTCAGAGTTATTGGTTGAAAAAATAGTAATTTTATCCCGTCCTAATCTCCTAACCCTGCATATATTCTCTATAGGTATCTGTTTATATCGGGTCTATAATTTGATATAACCACCTAGTTGGCCCATAGCCTCAATTATGATTGTAATCAAGATGTTACGCAGCTAATGACTTAATAAACAACCTTTAACTTTACGTTAACTTTCTCTTGGTAGACGAGAGCAGTATGTGACTGGCATTTATTATTGGTGCATGCCTCAAGAATTTCATCAAGCCATGAAAACATCAGTTTTACAGGTAAAACAATCAGAATTTTCATTGAAATTTTTTTATCTGCGGAAATCGCGATTGTTTTGATGATTTTTCAAGTTTCAAAGTCTGGCAACCCTAAATCCTTTTAAAGTTTTTCTCTTTTACCTTAATGTTCGCATTAAATAACCTAGTTCTTTCAATAAAATAGATCGTTCCAAAAAACATGACCTTTCTTAAACCTCTGTGGCTATCACAGGAAGATGATGATGAGCAACCTATTGTTGATTCTTTTCATATACAGGGTGAATCTTCGACTTGTATATAAATATTAACGGGAGATTCCTGAGTTCAAAAGAAACACCTCTTGTGTTAACCATTTTTTTCAATTCGGCTCGGTTGAAAAAGATACAGGTTGTGGAAAATCCATAAAAGAGGAACCTAACTCTTTAAACAGAATGAAATTTCTGGTACTTTTTTGTCGGAGGTTTATAAGGTTGTAGATCTTTTCCTCGGAACAACTTGGAATGGCGTGTTTCCAAGGGTGGCATAGTTCATTATAAATGTTTAAAATGGATATATATTTTTATCTAGGCTGAATCAGGAAAATCGGAAAAAAGTATTTCTTTTGACGTCAAGAATTTATTGTTGAAATATATGTAAATGTCAAAGACTCACCTTCTATAGCATTGTGCAGTTAAACTTGATTGATTTTGTGAAATGTGATTTATAAATTTATAAATAGTATACAAGGTGTACCAAGTACGACGGCCTATTTAGGGGTTTCTGGAGAACTGGACATATTTGAAATCTGAAAATTGGGATTATGATATTGTTTGACAATATCTACCGAGTTGAAATATTCTTGCAACCTGTCCACTTTCAGTTATACATGAATTGAAAAAAAAATTTTGAAAATTTTTCCTTGTATTTTTTGTTTTCGAATTCGATAGAGTATTCAATTTTGAATACTCTCGTATTCAAATAGTTGCATTCGTCATAATATCAAAATATCGAGAAAAAACTGCAGAAAAAAGGGAGATAAGAGCATTCGGTATTATATTTGTCATTCCTAATCTAGATATCTTAAGCACAAACCGTTTTCACATTTCTGAAATCGAAGACTGTGGAAATATTGTACATTTTTAGAATTCTGAAAAACTCGTCACAGGGTGTTCCAAATTTTGGGTCAAAAATTGGCAACAAGATTGGCCCATAACTTTCGTTTTTCAAATTAGAACCCTATTTTTATGATTGCTTTGGATTATGCGAAGAAAATGATGATAAAGTTCTAACATGTCAATGCTCCTAAAATTAATAATTCTTGAGTTATTCCGGATATTCTAATTTCATGTCGTACGTAGCGTCAAATTCATATAGAATCTGTTTCATATCAACAATGACCGTGGTCATAGAAGATGCATTATTCCAATCATAGAATAAAGAATGTATATAGGTATTTTATATTCTATGATTCCAATAACTCACTAGTGACACACCTCTTTTCTGAATGCATCCATTATTGTTGATATGGAACAGATTTCATGAATTTGGTACGACATAAAATCAGAAAATCCTAAATAACTCAAGAATTATTAATTTTAAGAGTATCAACATGTTGGAACTTTCTCATCATTTTTCTTCGCAGAATCCAACGCAATCATGAAAAAATAGGGTTCTAATCTGAAAAACGAAAGTTATGATACAATCTTGATCCCCATTTTTGACCCAACATTTGAAACACCCTGTGACGAATTTTACAAATTCTAGGAATGTACAATATTTCCACAATCTTCGACTTCAAAAATGTGAGAATGGTTTGTGCTTAAGATATTTAGAATAGGAACAACAAACATATGATACCGAATACTCTCATCTCCCTTTTTTCTCAACTTTTTTCTCGATATTTTGAAAAGTATTTCAACGAATGCAACGATTTGAGTAGGAATGTATTCAGAATTGTATACTCTATCAAATTCGAGAACAAAAAAAATACAAGAAAAATTTTTTGAATACTGTTTTTTCACCCCCAAATTTCAAATAGGTCCAGTTCTCCAGAAACGCCTAATAGGCCGTCGAACTTGGCACACCCTGTATATCCTGAAATCGTTTGATAGACAAAAAACGGCGTCTTTTGAGACGGTCACAAAATTATAAATTTCCTTAATTTTTGAAGAGCAGTATACGTTTCGAACATGATTTCAGTGAACGAAATATGGAAAAAAACTTATTGAAGTCGACTTACGTCCCAAAATGCATGTTCTTATGAAAAAGAAATATTTACTCAGTTCTTCGGAACGAATGATCAATAATAATATTGATTCGAGAGAGCGCATCCACCATTATGTTTCTTGAGTAAAGATTTATGTTTTATATTGCACATTTGATAAGTAAGGAAATCGTTTATTCAGTATATTCGAAGCAAGAACGAAAATTTCCAGTACTACATGATGTGGATACAGATTATGATCACCATTAGATTACGAATTAATTGATAGATACAACCTGAAACCTTTTCACATTACGATATATACCAAACGTTGAGTCTTCAATTTAGTATTTTTACGATTTTAGTCAAATTCTTCTCTTTATATGAACCTTTAAAAAATATCCGAATTAATCCACCCATATGCCTGAGATTTACGCTCACTTACATACTCAATTAATTTTCTTTCATATACATTTTTGTTACAGATCTTCCTCCTTTTAACCATACTTGCTTCTTGCAACTGCATTGGCTTCATCAGAGATCTGATACAGTTCAACGTAGCCGGCATTCCCGACGTCCACAAAACAACAATGTTCTCATTCGACCCTGAGGGGGGAATAAGAAGGTCGAAACAATATCAAGAATTGAACGGGAGATTTGGAGAAAGGGCGATTGAAAGATTAGGACTAGGAAACGATGGAAAAGAACAGGAACGTCTGGAAGCACAAATCAGAAGGGATGAGGGGCAACTTGGAGGTGTTAGGGAACATTTACCATGAAGACATATTTTGGTAGGAAAAAGAACCATTTGAGGTTCTCCATCTAGTCCGTCCTAGTCCTCGTTTAGGGAATTGAAGATATTCTGATGTTAAATTGAACTTTTGGTTTGAAACTAAATAAAAGTACTAAATCTAGGCAAAACTTTTCTTTAAGTCACCTTCACGACTGCAGGCATGAACGGTTACACTCATTTGATACTAAAAACTTATGAAAACTTAGATCTATTAAAACAGGAAACTTTGCAACGACGAAATTATATATTTATAGTTGAAAAAATTAACTCAACGTAGTACAAAAAATAAATTAATGTAAATTGTGTGTACCTAATTGATTATTTCTTAATTGTCATAACAATAGAGTTGTAACTCAAAAATACTACGATGGATGTATGTCATGATTGTATTAAGACACAAATACAGGGAATGTTGTATACACTATTTTTTATTTTTTAGTCGTCCCCACTCTAAATTTTGCGTGAGCCCTTGTATTCTTTGTTGTTTATCGCCACTTAATAGTGAAATTTCGATTCGAACGTCAAACGCAAAGACTTGATTGAATGAAAGTTTTTTCTTGAATCTAATGGGATTCCAGATATAATGTGGCGGATGCGCCGATGTCAAGTATCATGCTTAATTATTTTTGATATCTATTGAAATATTTTCTGCGAGGTCTCTGCATTTTCCTGAAAACTTAATATAGATTTTCTCTCTCAGTCTCTGAAACAAGAAGCAATTAGAAAAAAAAAATTTATAATACAAGAAAGGCCCCTGCGTAAAAATTTGAGCACTAATTTGTCAGGGGCTAAAACTTTATGAGAAGAAATTGTTGCCTAACAATGAACAGAAAGAAGATGAAAACACTTTGATATCTTAAGCGTAACGTTTCAGACTCCTTCGTCAGACAATAACTGATTTTCATTCAAATTTGTAGAATCGTGACAATTTTCTTGATTTTTGTCAATCCAAAAATATAATTGTTATTATTATTCTAGTTAGAGCCTTTGTGGCTCTAAAATGCTTATTTTCTAAGGTATTATTCGGTAAAGTCTAATTTTCTTCTTATGAATTCTCTGTTTTCATTCTTCCTACTGAACAATTGGCAAGTATATTACCTTCATCCAACAAAATGAGGACTCACTCCGAAATTGCTGATCTACTCTTATATTTCTGTTTTTAATGTTGTTTCTCTCTTATTCTTTAAGGCCTATATGTGTCTCCTGTATATGTTTTTTCACAAATATAGGAAATGTTGTAAACACTATTTTTGTTTTACATTTGACTGGTGACTCCCTCCACTCTAAATTTTGCGTGAGCCCTTGTGTTCTTTGTTGTTTATCTCCACCTAATTAGTGAAATTTCAATTCGAGCGTCAAACGCAAAGACTGGATTTAATGAAAGTTTTCTCTTGAATCTAATGGGATTCGAGATATAATGTGGCGGATGCGCCGATGTCAACTAACATGCTTAATTATTTTTCGAGATTCTGAAACAATATCAATAAAATAAATTATTTTGATATGATCGGTTCTTATTGTTATTATTATCTGAACTGGGGTTCTTTGTGGCTCTAAAACGATTATTTTCTGAGATATTATTCGGTGAAGTCTAAGTTTTTTTTTAAATTCTCTATTTTCATTCCTACAGGAAGGTAAAAAAATAATTGCATGGTGATAAGTTTTTAATTACTAATGTTCGATATGTTCACTGCGTTGACATCGAGGCATTTCAAAAGACGTTCACTAACGGATTTTGTTACAATTATCTATATAAATAATGTATTTATCTACAATATGGATTGATATATCATTCTGAAAGTTTGCCACTACTTCTGTAAGAATTTTCAAAAAAGCTGCACTTTCCAAGTTTGCATCGTACATGTAATAAAATATACAGCCTGGATTGTCAGTTAAATAGAACAATTAATGCTGAATTGAAATAGGTTCTCAATTTCCAAAGATTTTTCTGTAAAAAATCAGGAACTTCTTGAAGCCTCATTTATCAATGATAATAATAATAATAATAATAATATTTATTCACCAAGTCAAGCAAACCTACATTTCATTAAGTCATAAATTCATAAGTTGTTAAATAAAGGAGGTGAACAAATAAATGGAAACACAGAAGCTATCGCTTGTACGTGACGTCATTTTATGAACTTCAAACAAGCTATATATACAAAATGCAATTCAGCGCGCATAATCTCCTGGTTGTAATTTTTCTTCCGTGTTCATAGCTGAAAAAAATTAATTTTTTCCAAAAACTCCAACTTGTTATCTTATATTGTATTTTGCGACAAAATATAATTCATTTGCTTATAACTTTCGATTCCTACCTATGGAGTGAAAATGTTGTTTCAAAATTTTTACCGCCAAATTTTACACTTCAGGTAAAAATTTCTCGAAGAACATAATTACGTGCACTCTGTCAACCCACCCCCTCAGAAAGTATACACAATGGTGATTGCTACTTTCGAAAATATGTTGGTTAAATTGTAAACTGAAAATCTAACTGTGATATGACGATTCGATAGTTTCTAGAAGTTTTCCTTTGAGTATTGGATATCAAAATGAATTACATCATTGAAAATATTTTACCCTCGTATGTATAACATTATTATTTATTTATTTATATCGTTTAGCAACTCAGACAGAACAATGTTAAATAACTAATTCTAACTACTAATTGAATTAATTACCTAATATTTTCCCGTATTTATTTGTTCCATTTGAATTATTTAAAATAATTATTGATACATTATTTTTCTATTTGAATTATTCGGTACAATTTGACGTATTTGTTTTCTCGTAAATCTGTCATAAAAAAAAAATAATAAAGTTCCTATATTAAACAAATAATTTCATCAAAAAATATTATTTATATTATATTTTGATGTCTGACAGTTACCCACGTGTGTATACTGTAAACATAAACATTAAACATGTGCTGCAAGCACATGAACATGGATTTCAAGTACAAGGTTAAGGTTTGACACAAGCAGAAGTGTAACATTCGATGTAGGTAAAACGTTAAAGTTAAACTCATGCTTGGGAATTATCAATTTATAGATATTCCAAGAGTTGATTCCCAAGCATGAGTTCTACTTTAATTGTAGCATCCTTTCGAAATACATAGATTCTGGTTTAATATCTTCTCAAGCTGAGAAGTTCAGTTTTTTATTATCGACTCGTCGAGTATTTCTGAATCATAATTTTTTGGTGCCACTCTGTATTTTGTTGGTTCACAGTTCATTCATGTAACAGTGTCAGGTTGAATTAGTTATATAATTTACATGTTATTCCAAGTTCCGAAATTCTCGGAGGAAATCAATTTCAGAATGCGTTGATGTCGAATAGAAAAATTTAACATCATCGTGAGTCGTGAGTAGAACAGTACATTGAAGTTCAGTGTTTTCTTTGTTTGAAAATGGCGGTGACATAGAATCAAAACAAAAATAAAGAATCAGCTGATAGTAGTTTAATTTACACTGTAATTTAACAGAATTTATTAATTTCATGACTATTTGGGGTCACCTTTGTCTCCAAAAAAAAATCAGCCGAACAATAATTATAAATGAATAAGTGTTGTCACCGAGCAAACACATTAATTTACGTGATGGTTTAGTTTTGTTATGGCTGCCAGCAGTTCAGACGAAAGTGGCACTACACCAAGAGATTTTCATCTATCATCATCCTTAGACAGCGAAAGCAGATTAGATATTCAAAAATTTAAGTGTCCATTATGCCTCCAAGCCAGAAAAAACTTGTACTGCAGGAAATGTATCGAAGAAGGTGATTTTTATTGTTCAAAAGCACAAGCAGGGGATAAAAGGTAACTATCAAAATAAAGCGAAATTTAGCTTGCTCAATAAAATGATATTTAGTTACAGAGAACGTCAAATAGAGTTCAATGATTTGTGCTTGGAAGAAGATAACAAGCAAAATGCATTCAAAGGATTATCAGAAGAAGTCATGAAGGAATATGACTTGGTAAAAATCAAAATCAATTTTTTCCTAAATTAATGTTGTAATTTTCAGAAATCAGAACTACGCACCTACAGAGAAAGAGTTAAGTCTCTAGAGATAATTTTGAGAGAAAAACGTGAATTGATAGATTACTACAAGAGACAACTGTCTGATTTAAGGACTAATAACAGAAAAATAGGAGATTTCCAGGAGAAATGTGACACTAAAATCCAAGAAGTTGCGGAATATGTTGAAAACGAGGAAGGGAAACTCATGTGTACAGAACATCATTTGCAATCTAAAAAAGTTGAGGTTAAGAAATTCGTGAGAACTCGAACAAGGGAGCTCTCTCAATATATTTTTCCCATATACAAAACACAACCTAGAGTGTAAGTATATGCCTTCATATTTTTTCTTATCATGGTTTCACTGTGGGGATTATGACAATATTTTATTCTTTTCTTGTATAAAGAGGCATTTTCCTTTGTAATTTAATGGTAGGGAACAGTCCTGAGGACATTATTGTTATATTGAAATTTGAGTAACCATTTTCATGTATGAAAATAGTTGTCTCTTTTCAATATTTGTATTTGAAGTTATCTTTATTTTTAGGGGTTCAGAGCAATCAGACTCAGAATCAGTAATGGCCTCGGAGGAGGGTTCTCAAAGTTCTGACTTGAGAGGAAGTTGGGAATATACAGAAAATTGTAGTGAGATGAACTTTGCAATTGTAGCTCCCAGTTTACCAGCTTCTGGAAATTACACTTGCTACAATATGTGGTGTAAGTTGAGAATTTTCTCGAAATAATTTCTGGATTACAATTACTCTTAATTTTTAAAATTTATGAGCGACTGCAAAAACTCCCATGGTCTTGTCAACAAATGTCAAATATAGTAATAAATTTCAACCAATGACATTCAGAGAAATTTCATTCATTGGTTGAAGTTTTTGACATTCAATATCAACTAGATGTCTGAATATTGGGTGCCCTTGGGGGAACTTTAAATACTCCTACCATATATAGGGTCAACCATGAGCATCACCAAATGCACACTAAGAAATGTCTTCTATCTTTTCTTGCCAATATACAAGATGATTTATTAATTCTGACCTAAATTTCATTCAAACATATTTATGGTACTGTATATCAGAATTGAATAATCTTTTCGGAATTTGTAACACTTTTCAGCATCTGTTGGATTACGTATAACAAATATCATATTTCCAGTGCTGTACTCAGAAAACTCAATTTTGACTGCGATGTGAAAATGACCACCCTATAGGGCACCTCTGAATTTTTTTATTATTTGTTTGAAATGCATAAACACAGAAATATAATTCAATCATTCAAATTTTCGTTACACCTCTGTACACGTTATGATCAAATAAATCTAAAGATACAGGAATATTATGAGAATTAATTCAAGAAACATTTTATAATGATCAAGCAAATGAAAAATGAATGTTGATATTTTTTCATTCAACATTTTTTCATAATATTTCATATTGACAATACTGACAATGATTCATTGCATTTTGTCGATTCTTATTGTATGCATTCAAGAAAACTCAGTTACAAAAAAATTTAATAGACAAAAATGAATCGTCACTTTTTAAACGGAATGACATTTGACCAACTTGAGAGTATGAGGAATGTTTTGGGCGGCGCTGCAATATCATAGTTGTCATTTAAATCTATTTTTCTATTTCAGTATCGTAATGAGTTCATTGCAGTACTAAAAGTAGTACTGAAATGAACTCATTACAGCATTGTTTTCAGTTATATTTTTTGTTTTGTGGTTGTCAATCCCAAACACCGAAAGGTATTATTGGGATTTAGATTATATATATGTGGTTGTCAATACTGACCTTCGATCCTACAATTTTCAAATCAATTCAAATTCCTTAATCTGTCAAATTTTGTAAGTCACACCAACTGCCAAGATACAATAGAAAAGTCACTAATCCGAATTTTCATTTGAATTTCGAGAGTATTTCACAAAACTTGACTGAAATAGAGAAAATATCGTCTAATACTCCTTGCAGAAGGCAATTCCAACACTTTTGCATTCGTGTTGGAATAGGAGCTCATTCTGCAACTTGTTTCAGAATATACTACACCATTTCTAAGTATAATTCAGAAACCGTCAAGTGTATTGCAGATTAGTCACTTTAATTTCAGAAAGCGTCAATTGAATTTCAGAAAACATCAAATGTATTTTGGATCACTCAATTGAATTTCATTTGATATTTTCTGAAATTCAATTGATAAATCTGAATAACATTTGATGTTTTCTGAAATACAATTGACTAATCTGAAATACAAGTTATGTTTTCTGAATGTCAATTGACGATTTCTGAATAACAATTGGAAATGGTGTATTTCCGTTGGATTGTTGTTTGAACAGATGAACCGCCAAAAAGCAGGTTTTTTCAGGTTAAAAAAACCTTTGTAAGATTTATTTTATTGATTTGAGCAGTTAGGTTAGAGCTGAAGGAGTATATAAACTTGACCCAACCACTAATGATGATTAAAAGATACGTTACGATAACAAATATTGAAAAAAAGTATTTCCAAGTAGCAGTCCATTTTGTATCGAAATTCATTTCAATTATCGTTATAGTTTCAGTTTCAGTAAGTCTAGAATAAATCAATTCATTCCTTAGCCAAATTACCTAAACTTACATTTTGTACTAGAAAAAATACTGATATTTCTAGATTGTCCACACAAAAAACTACAGAATTCTAGCGAACTTAATGTGTGATACCTTTTTTTTTAACACAATTCGTACATTAGAATATTCAAATACTTGAATAAATTATTGAGAATCTGTCATAATTTGTCAATAGCTCCACCTATAGTGGATTAACTGAAACATCGCTCATATTCTCCAAATTGGCTAAACAAAATCATTCATCTTAATTGAATGCAATCAAAATGAACATTACAATTTGAACGTTATTGGTTTTAACTCTTGTATTTTGTACAGTGGCAGAGGTGAAAGAAGGCAGTAGCTTACCAGGAAGTTCAACAAGTGCAGGACACGAAGATCACGCTAACAGTATCAGTGCTGCCCTCACATACACTACTCAATTCGTTAATATCTTAGCTCAGCATAGAAATTCTATTCTTCCTTTCAAAGTGTCGCCAAGGTAAGATCACGCAATGGTAGTAGATTGAAACAAAAAAATTTCACAAAATACTTATTATGGTTCACGATCAGATATTCGTTAGGGTGCCAAAGCTTTAAAGTCTTGAAATCCACTGTGTTTTTTAGAGCTATGTCGTCCTTAAGAGTAAAGAGTTATCGAAAGGCAAATAGAGGCCTAACCTAATTAAAGTTTCCCTTATTTTGACAATAGAGAGTTATCAAAACAAAAATACAGGCCTCACTTCATTAAAGGATCCTGTAATAAAAGATCCCTCAACTGCTGGTTGGATATTGGACCTATCGAAACGATTTATTTCTTGACAACTTCATTATGACATTTCCTTTATTTTGACAGCTGTTCAACCTAGAAGATTGCGAGGACTGTCAAGATAAGGGATATTTTATTCAAATACGGCTGTCCTTTATCAAAGTTAAGTCAACTTGATTCTTTGGATTTCTTTTGCTTATCTATAGTTATATTATAAATGTGAATGTCTGTGTGTTTATATGTTTGTTTGTCCTCTATGGACTCAGGAACCAGATGACCGATTTTGATGAAACTTTCACTATAGTTTAGAAAATTTGTCCTGGAAGGTTTTCATGTAGGTTTCATTCCTATATCACGAAGAAATGAGAAAAAATATCGAGTTTTTATGAAAAAGTCGGTAATAAACTGGGTGTTTTCAGGCTTTTACGGCCGACGCTGGATAAACTATAAGAGATAGAGAAACATGGTCAGAGACAATTTTGTAGTGCTCAAAAAGTTCTATAAAAAAGTCCGCTACAGCATATGTCTAACTGCTGAGGATATCCGTTCTTAACATTTTCAGTTCAATTCAAAATAATGTTCGATTTGAAAAGGGCTCCTGACTGGCATGGAATGAATTAATATAAAAATGAATGCGATCGTTAGCTGCGGCATTTATTCCTGATGAAAAATACTTTTTACGGTATAGTTTTCTATTGGATACTTTGAAAGTTACCGCAAGTTGAACGAATGCGAATTTGATCAAGAAATTATTGAATCTACGCGAGATCGCTTTGTCCCATAGTCACGTGCTTGTCTCTCCTTCGATACAAGGTTATGAATGTGGGGTTACGGACCTATCAGTGCCGTTATTGAAATATTACGCGAGCGGAGCCGCGGGTTTGAGCTACTAAGATTTATGTATAAGCAGAGAATCTAGTTGACAAAATATATATTCTTTTAATTGAGAGAGCTAAAATAATATAATACATATTGAAACAAAAAAGTACCTAGCTGGGGTTATTGCAACACAGGAAAACTATACAGGTCTGTAGTATGATAAATTGAGGAAAGGAAAAAACCCCAGAGAAAAAAAAAACTCTGACCTCACCTGTGTTAGAAAAAAATTTACTTAAAATATTATATCAGAGAATCTTGGAGGACATCTACGTGATCAGAAGAACATCTTCATGTAGTTCTTCTATATGCAGCAGAGAAAAACAAACTCTTCACCAATCTACCCGAAATCTAGATCTGAAATAATAAAAGACAAAACAGAAAAAAACTAGCTATTTATAATCAATTAAATGGTTTTTGAATTCACCATCCATTGCAGAAATTCTTTCTTCATAAATTAGTTATGACTGAAATGTCACTATGTTTGAAAGAAATGAAAAAACCCAATCAATTTCCCCTTTTTAAGTTGCTAAACATGAGAAAACTTATAACACAACAAGCTAAATCGTAATTTGGACTAAGTGAAAAATCAATGAGTACATAACTTTCAATTGTCCTCCTTCACGAAGAAGTTCCTCTGTTGCCATGTGGGTTTCTTAGAAGATCTCGACACCATGATCAGTGGCTAATTTCAGAAAGAATCACTCTTGTCCTTCGAATTCCTCCAATATTCAAATTTAAATTCTCAGCCTTGCTCTCTGATCGTGAGGGTTCTTTCGAACCAGGTACGACCATCCAAGTGATGATTTTTCGGAATTTCAGATGTTTGAAGACCGCTATGGGACTCTAATGAAAGGAAATCTTCTCCCTTAGTTAAACCAAACATCTTCTAACACAAGAAAACAATATTATTCAGGACCAAAAATTACGACAAATTCCGAGAATTGTCAAAATGACAATAACTCATGCTTAATCAGAGGGTCACATGTTTCCAATTGAATTTTCCTAATTTTCTAGCGAGTTTTGTGTCAGATACCTAACCGAACAACAGTTCAACACCAGAGTTGCCAGACTGAATGCTAACATTTTCCATCTATGTTACACGGGAAATGTTAACTTGGAGAGATTGATCCCAGGAGGAACGATCCATAACCTGCTGCAACTGCTGGAGACTTGCTCGGAAAGTGAACTCGATGAAGCTGCAGATAAAGAGTGAGTGTTTTGTCGATGTTGTGTGAACGATTTCCTCAATTTCTTCTTTTTTCAGGGAAGAATCTGTCGATGTTGATAATGAGAAAGTAAATAATCTGGAGAGGCCGATAATGACTGACTTACAGAAAGGGGACGATTCTGACTCGGAGGATGGTTTGAGTGGTTGGGAGGCTGTAAGTATTTTTTTTCAGGCATTTGTGTTTTGTGTTGGGACAAAAGATCATGTTTTCAGTCATTCCATAATTAAATTTAAATACTTTATGGAAATTAAAAATGATTTGCTTTCATTCAAGGTAAACTGTTATATGATACATTTTTACCCCCCTTTTGAATATGCTCCGATTATAATTCGAAATTTCCAACGACAAAATATAATTGCTTTCACTATTTCAGTATCGTAATTAAACTTATTACAGCATTGTTTTCAGTTATATTTTTCGTTTTGTGATTGTCAGTACTGACCTCAGATCCTCTCAATTTTCAAATCAAATCAATTCAAATTCCGTAATCTGTCAAATTTTCTAAGTTACATCAACTGCCGAGATAGGCACTAAGATCTGAATTTTCCATTTAATTTCTTGAGTATTTCACAAAACTCGACTTAAATAGAGAAAATATCGTCTAATACTTGTTGCAGAAGGCAATTCCAACACTCATGCTTTCGCAATTTCATGAATTTTGCATGAAAAATCCCTCTTTAGGCTGATTTTGATTTTGCGACTTGACACGCCTTACCTCTGAGATGCTGATATACCTACCATATATAGGGTCAACCATCAGCATCCCGAAATGCTTAATTAGAAATCTCTTTCATTTTTCCTTGCCAATATACAATTATTAATTCTGACCAAAATTTCATTCGAGTATATTTTTGGTATTCAGAATTGAATAGTCTTTTCGGAATTTGTAACATTTTTCAGCAACTGTAATGAACTCATTACAGCATTGTTGTCAGTTATATTTTTCGTTTCGTAGTTGTCAGTACTGACAACTTCCAAAATCTGTCAAATTTCGTGAGTCACACCAACTGCCAAGATACAATACAAAAGTCACTAATCTGAATTTTTATTTGAATTTCTGGAGTATTTCATTGAAATAGAGAAAATATCGTCTAATACTCGTGGCAGAAGGCAATTCCAACACTCATGCTTTCAAAAACTCTCTCCTTCGTTGTTCGTTTTCGAATTTCGCATTTGTGTTGGAATAGGAGCCTATTCTGCAACTTGTTTTACACCAATAAAAAAAATTTATCCTTATTATCTTCGGGAATATAAAAAAAAAATTAAACCGTAATCTAGAAACTGAAAAACAAACAGAGTTCCTTTGGAAAAATTACTGCTCAAATTATTTTTTGAATTCAATGAACATTAAAATTGTGCTATTTCGAATTCGATCAGAAAATATCTGAAAGAATAATATATTATGTACTTACTGAATACCGTACTCTGTAAGAAAAATTTTAAATTTTTCATTATATTTATTTCCTAGAACAGTTACGAGTGCTACGAAAATCTAGCTTTAACAAACAATTTTCAAAAGTTTCATCCTTAAATTCACTTAAAGAATCGCCCGAGCCACTCAAAAAACTTTTTTTTTCCATTTTTTATCGCAACAATAGAGAAAAAAAAATAACGCCGCACTGTTTATAATATGGACTTTGGAGAGTAGTTGGGGTACCTCTTTTCTCCATAGTATACGTACCTAGCATTCGCACTGTTTTACATTCAGATACGACTGCGATGTTCAGTCCTTTATTATTGCACGGTATTCTTACCTCGGACCTCTCTGTCGTTCATTACCTGGCGCGTCGAAATTTCATCTTCAAAACTCTGCAACCCCTATTAGGACTAATTTTTTTGCAGCAACCCTATATCAACGTGTTCACAATAAAACAGCGCTTATGCTGATATACATTTTTTTCTATTATCACACAAGTGAAAGTTACTGATTTTGACATACCTGTTTAAACCTAGCAACCCAGTAAATTCGTCCAGTAAATAATATGCAACCCAATGTCTGCATATTCTACATGTTTCATACTATAAGCCCTGTGTGGAATTTTCTTATTATCAAGATGTTGCAAAATGTCATGAAAAATCATTTTTCAAAAAATAATTAAAAATATTATGTCCAGGATTTTTTTGAGGCAATCTATTTTTAATATGTTTCCTTACATGTGAAATTTATTATAAAATAGGTTTCATTCTATTATCAGCTCGGTGAAGGTTGATGTAGGTTCAGATCTTATACACTCCCCGTCAATAAATTCCGGACAGCCAAAATTTTTGTCAAATTCAACACCCTGTATCTTTTTTCGTGGTTCTCCGATTTTGTTGAAATTTTCACCAGGTATAGTATTGGGTCTTGTAATATTTACCTGAAATTTACATTGCAAAAATACCTGTAGTTTATCTGTTATGCAGGGAGAAACAAAACCTTATTTTATACCCTCCATTTCTAAACACCCTGTGGTGAATTTGGGGCGAAAAATTTTATATCAGCAAGTTTTATTTTGAAGTGTGACCCTTTCTTAATGAAATGTTTTTGCATTTACGTCAGTATCTGCTTTAAAAAAAAAAGGATACAAATTTTCAAAGAAAGTCTTGCATTTTTTCAATTCTTATAACAATTTAAAACATTACAATACCTTATCGACTAGCAAACATAAACAAAATCTGAAAATTAATAGCCCGTATTTCCACCTCGCTTTCTCATCACTTCTACCATACGAAGTGTCATACTTTCAATGCAGTTCCGAATTGCTCCTGGGGGAATATTTCCCCAACAATTTCTATTAATGCAGGACAATGCTAGGCCTCACTTTGCACAGGTTATAACAGAATACTTTGAAGAGGTGAATAGTCAACGATTGGTGTGGCCAGACAGAAGTCCGGATTTAAATCCAATTGAACATGTATGGTGTATGGGATATGCTAGGTAGACGTGTTCGAAATCGGCAGCCCGATTCACGAACAGCCCTTCTTGAAGAACGGGAAAATATTCCCCCAGAAGCAATTCGGATATGAATTGAAAGTATGCCACGTCGTATGGTAGAAGTAATGAGAAAGCGAGGTGGAAATACACGCTATTAATTTTCAGATGCTTGTTTATGTTTGCTAGTCGATAAGGTAATGTAATGTTTTAAATTGTTATTAAAATTGAAAAAATTCAACACTTTCTTTGAAAATGTGTATCTTTTTTTTTAAAGCAGGTACTGACGGAAATCGAAAAACATTTTGTTAAGAAAGGGTCACACTTCAAATTAAAACGTAATGATTTCAAATTTTCCGCCACAAATTCAGCACAGGGTGTTTAGAAATGGAGGGTATAAAACAAGGTTTTGTTTCTCCCTGTAAAACAGATAAACTACAGATATTTTTGCAAAGTAAATTTCAGGTTAATATTACAAGACCTAATATTATACCTGGTGAAAATTTCAACAAAACCGCAGCACCACGAAAAAAGATACAGGATGTTGAATTCGACAAAAATTTTGGCTGGTCTCTCTAATCATAAATTGTAAATTATTTCCTAATTTTTCAATGAAAAAAGGCACAACCAATTCTACTTTGAGCCACATCGCTGAATATATATAATCCTATTTGATGAAATAAAGTAATATGATGAATTGCTTTTGAAATACAAAATCGACAGGATTTTCCTGAATAATTCTTTGTACAAGAATTTTTTACGAGTTACGTTACATTTTTGGCACACTGTTTAGATAAAAATAACTATTTTCAGTTATTTTAGTCCTATTATCGCTGTTTAAAACTTATAATTTAAAATTATCTTTTACTTTCCAGTTGCTTTTGATATTAAAGAGTATTCATTGATCTCTTTTTTCTCTGAAAAAGAACGTTATGAATAAATACATTCTACAATATCTGCTTGTGCACTGCATGCGCAGGTTAAATTAAATTCTACAATTGGTCTTAAACGATTCCTCAACATTGAGAGATACCTGAAGAAATAGGTTAACCGCAACATTCTCTTTCTTACAGCTGCCCAATATCCAGTACCCGGAAGCACCAGCAGGCCCGGTTGCCGTGCAGACCAGTCAGGTGATCAACACTCAGCAGGCTAGTAGCATGGCTGGCGGTCTAGTCAACAGCGCAGCCGCCAGCATCGCTTCCATATGGAAGGGTTTCACGGGAAGATAGTGACGTTTCCTCGATTTAATTTCAAGTTATATGTTTTAGTTTCTCGAGAGTAAGATTAAACCATTCAATAGTCTGTTAAAAATGGTATCGAAGGGAAACATGAGGAGCCTACGACTGATGGCAAGGAACACGAAGTCGTTTCCATTTTGAATTACTTTGACTAATGTTTGACCAATGGAGGATAAACATACTTCACCAATCGATAATTAACAATATTTTTTTATGAGTTCATTTGTATTAAGCAATATGCTTTGAAATAAATTTTTCATAATCATATAATATGAGGTTTTTCTTCACTGAACAATATTACTTGACTGATCTCTGTCCATAAGCAAGGATTATACAGATCTGGAATGAAATCATGAAAACATAGGAATTCCAATGTTGAATTCGAATGAGCTCCGAGTCTAGTAGAACAGTAGATTAATCGAAACCTGTTTGAAAATAAATTAGATTCGCGTAAATCAAAATTTTTACGGTTAGAGAGAAAATTCAAATCATGAAGTGGTACTTTTGTGGACAATCTATTGGGGGGACAATAAATTCTTTTATTGTTGCCTTTGAAGATAGGCCGATACCTTCGCGTTCGGCCGGATTTGCCATTCCAACAGTCCAGTCCCTTATTTGTTATCGAATCGCAATCAGGTTTCGATTATTCCACTGTTCTACTAGACTCGGATCTCATTCGAATTTAACATTGGAATACCCTTGTTTCCATGATTTTATTCCAGATCTGTAAAGTATACTTCTCGCAACAATTAAAGGAACAGAAAAATTTCCCAAATTATTTGGTGTTTTTCAACAGGCTGTATCTCAGTGAAAAATGGATGTATGAGAAAAAGAAAAATCAACTTTTGAAGCTTGAAGACTCTAGTTTCTAAATTTATTGGTTAACAATTTTTCAAAGTACCGGCAGCCATGCAATCCTCGGATAAAGCACGAAGAAATTTTTTTTTTAGTTTTTCAAATTTTTATTTTTGCTCTATGAAAATTTTTTTCAAGCTAAACCGATGCAAAACCCGCATAGCCTGTTTATTCAGGTCTAATTTGTTTTTCACCACCCTCGGAAATGCCTTTTTGTCTTCGAAGATATCCAATTTTGAATACAAAAGGACCCTTTTTCTCTCAACTGCCGATATCTCCGTAATTACTGCAGGCCTAGCCAACCCAGAGCCGGTTTCTTTTTCTGCAGAAAATTTCCCACAAAAATCTATCATGCTGGATGAAAAAAAAAATTTGTTCACCTGTAACGGTAATGTGAAAAGAGGGCAAGAAAATGCCATTTTTCCATTTGTTGGTTAACGGATTGTATCTTCGACAAAGGTGAGAGAAAGCTAAGGTTATGAGACAATTTTATGGCCTAATGTACCCCAAAGACCTTCACAAATCGGTAGATCAATCGATTCAACGGTTTTCCTGGACCGATTTATTGAAATTCTAAAAAAATTAAGGGAACAAGGTTTTCGTTCCTTGAAGTTGACCTCTTCTTTTCAAGAATCAATTATTGATTTTTTTCAATTTTTACTCAATTTCGAATGTTTTGGAGATCATAAAAAAATTTAAAAAAAAACGGTGAATAATGTTCTGAAAATATCGAGAAAAAAATAAAAATACTCACTGAAAGAAAATTTTTTTTTCCGATATTTTCAGAACAAAATTTAACTGTTTCTTTTCAATCGTAAAAAACGAAAATTTTCTTGCAAAAAAAAATTAGCGATATAATTTTTCAGTTCTCATAAAATACTGTGGATCTAACGAACTACAGGCTTTCATTTCTTCTTAAAATTACTCGCACAACACTGATAAAAAACTCTTTAAATAATAAGTTTTGGGTCGTCGAATACTGTGAAGCTGACGAACCACAGGTTCTCATTTCTGAAGAATCATGAACACACGTGCTTGAGCACTAAAGAAGCGTAAATCCGAGCGTGCAACCTCCTCCTCTTTTTCAAAGTACCGGCAGCTATACAATCTACGAAAAAAACTTGGAAGTATA
The DNA here is from genome assembly GCA_038502775.1 of Hippodamia convergens. Classification (NCBI taxonomy): domain Eukaryota; kingdom Metazoa; phylum Arthropoda; class Insecta; order Coleoptera; family Coccinellidae; genus Hippodamia; species Hippodamia convergens. The sequence continues at coordinate 35,550,882 of CM076607.1, read as the reverse complement.
TCAGGATATATATTTTTGAAATTGTCTAAGAAAAGGCTATTGAAAATCATCATAGCACATTACGGTTTCCATTTGAAAAAATTTATTTAAAGTTCTCAAAAATTTGAAGAGGCACTGAAATTTCGATAGCACTGGTCAAAAGTACTGAAAAAACTGCCCTAAAGATGTTTTTATTTCGAGAGCATAGCGTCAATACTGCGGAAGTTATAACCAATTATAATAATTGGCCAAATTTCAAAATCACCCTGTAGCATGGAAACTAGACACCTTACCGACTTGCGATTTTCAGCAGTTTAGAAAAGAGATCATGACATGTATATTACTTCTTTTAGCTTAATTTAGGAGATGTAGTACTAAAACATCGAAATCTGACCACACTGTAGAGTGTAGAGTGACTGAAATTGTGTTTCGACTTTGCCGAGTCCAGAAAATGACATGTTGTGCGACAAAACCAAGATTTTGAAAAGAAAATTTCTCCCCTAGCCCGGAATTGAACTCGGAACCTTGCGGCCCCAAGTCATCCACTCTCTAACCACTGAGCTACACTACGTGTTTCGTTATTATCATATTAATATCTGGCGCATTAAGATATTTTCTAAATGAATTTGGAATGAGTAGAAGGCGTTGACGTAAGTGTAGTCGCTTCGTTTCAAATCTTTGCCTATAACTTTTAACCCCCTTTTTTCTTCAGGGAACCTTGAAGTTGGACGAGGAAATTTTTTTGTGTGTGTTTTGATGAGTTTAAAGCAGTTATTAACACAGCCCAACCAATGTATTCAATAGTTCTTGAAATTACAGTATGTATTTTTGCTCAGTTCTTAATTAAAGAAAATTCAAAGTTACCCAATAGTTCTAGGGTTTCTCAAACCTTTTAAATTTCATAACTGTCGGAATAAGACATACTTTTGAATAGAGACAAATTTCAGTTTAGGGCTTTCGCGACCGGATATTATGACATTGAGAGAGTCTTCCAAGCTTATTGGCCGTGGTCTATTAGGAATTATTTCACCTATCGTTTCGCCTACATCTGCGGTAGGCATCTTCAGAGCATTCTTGGTTTGAGATTGTAACTCAACCGCTGAATTTCTGACAGTAATGCCGGGAGAAGGACGTGAGTTTACGTGCGCGATGTTGATTGGCCCATCGCTCGCACTCCGTATCGGCTTGATTTTGGTTCTGTCTAAGACCAGCAACCATGAGCCATGTATCAAGGGGGTTTTCTATTGTCTTTATGTTTTTGAATCTCAATGGCTTCCATGTTTGTCCTAGGATAGTAACTTTTGATATTCGAAATAACCTCTGCACTTGAGAAAACAACATTGTGTCCACCTGTTAGAGCATATTCCGCTAAAGCAGCTTGTTTTGTCTGATTTCTATAGAGTAGACTTGGATTTTTCATTTTTTACTGATATTGAGAGTCCTTCAATCCTTCAACTTCAAAATATTCAAACCGAGATCTCCTTTATAAAAACTCCTAAATCATGAACAGTCATGAACATTCGGGATGGAATGGAAAAAAATCAAGAACTTAATGTTTACAGAGAAAGAATAATATTAACAACAAATGAGTTTTGTTGAACTCCCAAACGATTTAAATTTGCAAATTCTCTCTTATTCAGGAGACTGAATCAATAAGAAGAAGAGAGAGTAGTTTGCGCAAGCACGTGCAAAGTCATAGATTCTTTTCTAGGTTATCTAGAAATAAACTGAAGTTAACCTTCTCAAGAGTAAATGTATATGAACTTTTTATTTCGACAAATAATTTCAAACATATAAACAAAGACAATGGACGAATCTGATATGAGTGATAGCGATGTTGAGGTGAATGATTTAAAGTTATATTAAATTTTCTAAACAAACTAATTAGTATTTTACTTGCAGCTTCAAAACGCGTTTGCCGAAGGAAAACTCAAGCCAGGATTGAACATAGTTGCTAAAGCCCCTAAAAAGTTCGTGAACAATGTGGTAAGTAAGACGAAACTTCCATTATTGGATAGTGAATTAACATTTTTGATATTATTGAATTTCTTCAGGCTGGACTTCGACAAAAACTAGACGAAATCAAATTAAACCTTGATTGGGTAGAGGTACTGGATTGCTTAAGCAAACAAGCTCCTCTGGCACCGGAACTAGCTGCTCGGATATTGACTGAGGAGCAGAAAAGGGAGAATACACTGAAAAATAATAAGAAACTCATCCAGTACAAACCAGAAGATGATCCTGTCTTGAGCGACTTTAAAAGAGAAACAATGTTTCATCGGCAGGCTCAAGCTACTGTTATGGAAGCACTTCCTCGTTTGAAAAAACAGGGAATACCAACAATAAGGTAAAACATTCTGCCTATTATGCTAGTGACCAAATTGGGTGCCATTGAATTACTGTTAAAGCTTGTTAATGAAGTTGATCCTCTTTGATGTCATTGTAATCCTTTTGGATTTTTACCAAACACTTAATTTGGTATGCGTAAATTTAAACGATGTGTTTGTTCTAGGCCTGATGATTATTTTGCCGAAATGGCAAAGACAGATGATCAAATGCAGAAAATTAGAGTTGCATTAGTTAAGAAACAGGCACAGCAGAAACAAAGCGAAAGAGTAAAAGAACTCAGACAACAGAAAAAAGAGGGAAAAAGAATGCAAATAGAAGCAAAACTGCGGAGACAGAAAGAGAAGAAAGAAATGCTGGACGAAGTTAAAAAGGTGAGGAAAGGTTTGAAGAAAGATTTAGACTTTTTAGACAACCGGAAAGGACCCTCAAAGAAAGTCTTAGAAAAAAGAAGATTTAAGGACAAGAAATTTGGTTTTGGGGGTAAAAAAAGAGGGCTTAAAACAAACACAAAAGAAAGTGCAGCTGATATAAGTGATTATAAAAGGAGCAAACCAGGTGGTAAAGGAAAAGTTAAAGGAGGCAAGGTGGTGAAAAAACGGCCAGGAAAAAATCGTAGGAAACAATCTAAGAAATAAGTGATGAAAGTAAGGAGGCTGAAACTGTGATCTGCCTGATATATTGTTGTAATATAAAATATTAAGTAATGATAGCCATTTTATTTCCATTATGCTGAAAATGTAATTTCTGCATTTTTCCTGTTAGATTGTGTACAAATTCAAGCACAGAAATATGATTGTTCTGCGGTTCAAGTTTTTTGTAGATAAATTCTTCCTTTGAGTCAATCATATGAATCACCTGATTACTGATACTTCACGTAATTGGAATTCTAGAAAAGATAACTCTTTTCCTTCACATTCTCGAAATAATAATAAAACAAACCTTGAAACTTCTAAAAGCAAAATGTGCCTTTTCTTTGTCTATGTCTTTCATAATGTTCTATGGGTCTATGGGTGACTAACTAAAGCCACAGAACATTAGGTAAAAAAGGCACAGAACTTTAAACCACAGATAACGGTTTATCGGAGTATCTCCATCTGTGTTTCTAACAATTTATTAGGTTAGGATGAAAGAATTATTGTTTACGCGAAAAAAATAATGGTCCGGAGAAAAACCGATCATTCACCTATTTCCCATTGTGTCAATAAAACTCCTGCATTTTTAGCTGATCCTAAGTTCCAATACAAATGTAACGTTATTTTGGAAAAATATGATTTCTCGAAATACTCTGTTAAATCACCAGAAAAAGGAAATCAATACAAACAAAGAATTGACAAGAACACACTATTGGACAAACCAGAAATATCAGATAGTCTCCCAAAAGATGAAGATACAGTGAATAATAACAATGTAGAATCCATTTCAGTTAGAAATCAACCAATATTACACTCTAATCAGAAATTGTGTACTCCTAACAGCAATGTTATGGAACCTAAGAATAAAGTATTGCCATTGAAATCCACTAATATATCTGGAAAGAAGAATAATGAAACAACTTCAGGACTTTTGTGTGATCCTAAGTTTCAATACAAATGTTCTGTAATTTTGGAAAAATGTGATATCTCAAAATATTCAAAAAGAAATAACGCAAACCACCAAATGAAGGATAACAAACAAACATTGAAAATCCGGAATGGGCTCTGTAAAGATGTGGACAAAGCGGAGTTGAAGAATGAACAAATAGGAGTTAATACTGTGAGCAATAAAATGCAACATAAAAATGATGTAGTACCAGTAAAATCTACAGATACGATTGACAGGAATTATAATGAATTTTCTCATCCCATTGGTAAAAAAGAATTGAGAGCTAGAAAAAAGGTGAACTATAAAGAGAAGAAATCGATTGGCACTCCAGAAGTAAGCAAAATAATATCTTCCGCAGAAGGTAACAGAATTCCTATTTATAAAAAAATGGATTTCGATTCACCAAAATCTCGAAAAAGAAAAGGTGATTTATATGATTTTTTTGTGGAATCAGATGATGACAAGGATTCTGATGTGAGTTTCAGAATTACTTTGCCTCCTAAAAAAAAGAAATATATTCATCATGTACCGATTACCGATAAAATTCCAAGTAAAAGGTTAAATGTAGTAAGAACAAATAAAGATGGTGGAAAAGTAAAATATAAAGATAAAATAAATGAAATAATGAATAAGTTTGCTGGAAAAATCAAAAGCAACAAAGAAAGCAATAAACCAGTTCAAACAAACACAACCTTCAGCAAAAAAGAAGAAAAACAACCTCAAACAGAAAACAAAGTTATACAGGTTGAAGATACTGTCTTCAATTCTACTATGTTACCGGAATCTCATAAAATTACATTTTTGGATGAATCTGTCATAGATAAAACCAAAGATAACATTTCAAGAATGAATATAACAGCTTCAGGCCAAACAAATAATACTAAAAATGTGTGCATCCCTTCGAGCGAAAACTCCAGTTTGAATACCGGCCATGATAGCTATTCTGATTTATCATCATTCGACTGTTTTGAGAACGAGTCCTTGGGATCCTACAATGACAATATCGAGAACCTTTTTGGTTTTTCTGAAGAAGTAGAGAAGGAAAACAATGAAGAGGCCGATAATCGAATTAATATAATACAAAATGTTGTATTGAATCCGTCCTCCATGTCGGAGAAATATGTAAGTTTTAATTTTTTCAAGGGCATGATGGCAGCTGCATGATTGCTATATAATATTGAGCTATTGAAATTTCTTTCATTTATTGACTTTGTATATTTTTCGTTTTTATGAAATGAGATGTAATTCGCATGAAATTATCTACTATTTTAAATTTTAAACTGTTAAAACTTTTTATTTGTTTTCAGAAGTTGACACCTAAACGGTTTAGAGAAAAAAAATCTTGGAGATTCGATTTGAAAACTGTGAATAGAAACCCGCATTTCATTGCCGTTAAAAAAAATTCCTTACCATCTCTCAATCAGGAACCAATATTAGATCACACTTTCGAAGAAAGAATTAATGTATTGAATACAATAACTTCACTTCCTTCTAAAAAAAAGTCACCAAAGCAACAGAGTATCTTGAGTTACGTTGACGGAGGTAAAGAATGTTCAGGAAATCATAACTATACTCGCAGTTTGTATGACATAGACGAATTCAGTCCTATCAAAGATAAGACAGCAGACAAGGAAAATTCGTTTGAAAAAAAAAACTTAAGTAACGATAGCCAAAGGGCTAAAAGAAATATATTAGGAGTCCTCAACGATACTAATAAATCGAATATTGAAGCTCCAATTAACAGCAAAGCTGGAGTAACAACTGATAACATTTCTGATAAGGACAAAGCTGTGAAAGATTCGGAGAATTTCAGTTTCGATACAAATTCGGAAGTTATCGAAGAAGAAGCTCACAGAGGAAATGCTAAACCGTTCAGGATAGAGTTTACTTATCAAAAAAGTAAGAAACCCAACGACTTTTCAGCTAAGATGGCAAAGCCAATGAGAGATTCTGAAGTGAGAAGGGTCATTGAAGAGGACCCTGGTTTTGATGAAGTTGTGAAAGAAGGCGGTCTGGATTGTGGTAATTTAGGATTGTTCGAGGATCCAGAAGAAACATTGGTAAGTACAATAAAAAAATCAAAGAAGTTGGCACTTTTGGATTTTCGAAAATTTTTTTGTTGTGCTGAATTGTGTTGAATTTTTTTTCTTGGTTCCATGTGGTCTCGAGATATTTCAAAAAGCGAAATAATGTGCTGGCCCAGCACTTTTCGAAAAATTGGATCCCAACGACTGAGAAATATTGGTCTACACATATCTATTGAAATATTGTATGGGTGGTCTTTGCATATTCCTGAAAACTTTATTTGGGTTTTCTCTCCCAGTTTCTGAAACAAGAAACAATAAGAAAAATTTTTTAAATAATAGAAGAAAGGCCCCTGCGTAAAAATTTGAGCACTAATTTGTCAGGGGCCAAAACTTTACAAGAAGAAATTGTTGCCTAACAATGAATGAAAAGAAAAACACTTTGAACTTTTGTCAATTAAAAAATCAAAATATTGTCACGATTCTGAGAAGTTGTATGAAAAATTGAAATTGTCCGACGAAGGAGTCTGATTTAGACTCCGAAACGTTACGCTTCAGAGTTCAAAGTGTTTTCTTTTTGTTCATTGTTTTTTCTTCTTGTAAAGTTTTGGCCTCTGACAAATTATTGCTCACATTTTCATGCAGGGGCCTTTTTTCTTATTGTTTCTTGTTTCAGGGACTGGGAGAGAAAACCCAAATAAAGTTTTCAGGAATATGGCCTACACATGTACAGGGTGGTCAGATTTCAATGTTTTACTACTACATCCCCTAAATTAAGCGAGATAGAAAAAAAGTAATATACATGTCATGTTCTCTTTTTTGAGAAACATAAACCGCAAATTGCTAAGGTGTCTAGTTTCCATGCTACAGGTGATTTTGAAATTTGGCCAATTATTTTAATTGGTAATAACTTCCGCAGTATTGCCGCTACGCTCTCGAAATAAAAACATCTTTAGGGCAGTTTTTTGAGTCCTTTTTACCAGTGCTATCGAAATTTCAGTGCGTCTTAAAATTTTAGAGAAATCAAAAAAATTTATTTCTTTCAAATGGAAATCGTAGTGTGCTAAGATGATTTTCAATAGACTTTTCTTAGACAATTTCAAAAATATGTATCATGATATACTTCCAAGCTTTAATATGGAAATTCTAAAAAAACCATTTTTGAGTCAACTTAATTTAAGCAGGCTCAAGTTCTATGACTTCCTCAAGTGAAAAGAAATGATTCAAAATCAAAACCTCCTTTGATTTTGTTGATCGAAAACTGTTTATTCGGAATTTTCTATATTTAACCTCGGAAGTGTATCATGATATATTGGAGAAAATAACAAAAATCAGTGAATTGCAGGAAAATTAGTATACCTGGCAACAGTGTGTGTGCAGTTAGCTCAGCACTTCCGGATTATGTGCTAGGTTTGTGCTGCTTTGTGTTGTCGGAATTTTGTTCTTATTCCATACAATTTCCAAGATATTTCACAAAATGTCTGTAATATCTCTAGAATCACATGAAATTAAGAAAAAATTTCAACGTCACAAAGCAGCACAAATCTAGCAGAATTCAGCACAACAAAAATTTGTTCGAAAATCCACATACATAGGAAGACTTACACTTACATGCTTTCTGTTTCCATCTAAAATGCCAATAAAATGGAACATTTTCAATGGATCTGTATATTTTAAAATTCATTGTAGTAGTGGTAATACTGATTTAATCTCGTAAACAAATGGCAAAGTACAAAGGATTTTTCACTTGACCGCTAATTATTTTCCAGTGAAAAAACACATTCGGAATGAGATTGAAAATTGAAGACAAAATCGTTTTTCCTGAATATCTCGAAAAATATTCATCTTGGGATAAAAGTCTTGGACGTATGCTCCTATTATTTTTTGACGAAGATTTCGAAAATGCTTCGAAAAAATGGGGTGCCAATTTGAAATAAACGATTTTTTGATGTTTCGTCACTTCTAACTTTGACAAATAATTTGTGACTTCCTGTATCATATTCTGAAAATCACGCTATCGGAAAAGAAGCATCAGCCTTTCTTCCCGGAGATTCTTAAAAATGAGAATTTTTAATGAAAAAACTTCGCAGTTGTCTGTATTTCAACAGAGTTCAGTTGTGAGAATTTTTTTTCGTATTTCCTCATTTAAAGATAATTTTCTGGGGAAAATTCAAACTTTTGGAATCAAAAAGACTGGGAATTCAGTGGAGAATCTATTTATGCAATAAAAAATGGGTCTTCCCATTTGAAAAACAAAAGTTGATGTCACTTCCGGAAAAACCGGATGTTCTAGAACCTTCAAAAAATATATGAGAAGTCGTCTTCTTAATTGAAGCTCACCTTTAGAATTTCAATTCTGAATCTCGTGTCTTTTCTAAAAATATTCTATAGAGCCATATTCGTGAATAACCCTGTATTGTTTTGTTCCATTATTTAGGATAAAAAATTCTTATTGCGTTTTTTCTGTTGGAGATTTGGTCAATTTTATGGCATATTATTCACCATTTTAATGGATTTTGAAGTTTATTCTGTGCTAAATGTCGCTGTGTTATTTACTTGAAATTGTTGAAAAAGACAATTGGTGGTTTTAATGGATATAATTTTCATAAATATCAGTTGAATCTGGTCGCAATAAGCAGTTGTTTTCATGGCATTCCGCTGCAACTTATAGTTTTAGTGGACATATCATTATGTTGTTCTATAAGATGTTTATAGATATAACATGGAGCTTCATTTTCAGAAACCCACAAACAGCAATGTGAAAGTTCACCCAAGAAAGAAAGTTAATAAGGACACAGATAAAAATAAAGCACCGCAGGTTGGTACAATTTACAAACCCATAATTTACCATAAAGTTGGATATACATAGTTAATGATAATTTCAGAATTAAAACAAGAATATCCATAAATAGAGAGTTATCGAAACACAAATTCAAGCCTGACTTCATTAAAGGATCCTGTAATAAAAGAACCCTTAATGTTGGTCGAATATTTGAGCTATCGCAACGATTTGTATCTTGACAACTTTATTATGACATTTCCTTTATTTTGACAGTGGTGAGAAGCTGTTTAACCTAGAAGATTGCGAGAACTGTCAAAATAAGGGATCTTTTATTTAAATACGGGTGTCCTTTATTTAAGTTGAGTACAGGAGGCCCGTATTTTATCACAGGCCGCCTTAAAATCTTTTGCGAATGCGCATGAGTAAATGTCAAAATAAGGGGAACTGTATTTAAGTTAGGCTTCTATTTGCGTTTCGATAACTCTCTCATAAATATTATCGAAGAGTCCTTAGTCATAATATTTCTATATAAATTTTTTTTCTAGGCGAAACTCAGTAAAGAGGCACTAAAGTGGATAAAACAATTCAATCAAATGTGTGATGAAGTTGAACATGAGCAGCTTGAAGTTGAATAATGCCGAAAGAAATGATTTTTTAAACACAATTTGTTATTTGATAATGAAAGAGCATGGTCAGTATTGCCAAACAACTCATATTTAGAGTGATGTAGTTTTTACTCCGATTTGACCTCCTAGCATTTAATTTAATTAGTTGTTTTTTATCTATAGGGGGATATCATTAAACTTTGATGGTTTCAAATCACTGGCTTGATTGAACTATCAAAGTTTAATGCAATTCGCAAGTCGTTTTACTTTTGTGGCCATTTTGTGCCATATTTTAAGGTATCTTTAAGCTTACTTTAAATAGCATTCTAAAAATTCATTCTTCTGTGTCTTACAGGATTTTTAGAACATTGTTTTAATTTCTTTTGAGCCCCTTTTATGTTGAGTTTATAATATTTGATTTTACTCATTAAGAAAATTGGCCGTATAACTGAAATAAGACAATTCTACGACATTTCTTGGCATCACTCTATATTCTGTTTTTCAAATTATTTCATATCCATTTTCTTCGGATGAACGCAGAGTACAAAAGTGTAAACATATTTGTTATGCCATAGTTTTATCACATTTTTATACCAGTTAAGAAACCAGAAACGCTGTTTATTATAATGTATTCATAGTGTATGTATATCAGATAATTTATTTTTATATAACTTTGCACATAAATTTGTTGAAATATATTTTCATTTACCAAATGACAATGCCCTTGTATATTTCGAGGTGTACAAATATATTTAGATTTTCCAACATTTTGTTTTTTTTTTCTAGTTTATATATTCAAATGATTTTCGTTCCTAAGCACAGTTTCTAACGGACTTCCAAAATAAGAAGGTGGTTCTCAATTCCACTTTTTTTATATTTTTTATTGAGTGAACAGATTTTGATGATTCTACATATTTTTATTTGAGAGCTTGTGCTTGCAGTGTAGTCCCATTTTTATTTGGTCCACTTCCGACAATGGCTTCCTTGAGCAAACCTTATAATGCTTAAATTTGCATTAAGTATGTGAGCGACAAATATCTCGAAATCATGCCAACCGATTAAGATGATTTATTTTTTCTTTGGAAAGGATATATTTCAAGTAAGATGTCTAAATATATGGAGTAGGTGTATGCACTGATTTGGAATCAAAGGAATGTTTCGTTTGATCAACTGTAGGTGGCGCTATTCACAAATTATGACAGATTTTTTTCAATTCATTCATATAAACTGCTCCACATGAGTTAGGGATATTGACTTAAATTGCAAAAAAACTATAGTTTAAATGAGATTTTATGATGAAAATTCCTATTAATATGATTTCAAGTTGCAGGAGATAAAATTAATTTTCTCTATTTCAGTATCGTAACGAGTTCATTACAGTACTAAAAGTAGTGCTGTAATGAAACCCATTACAGCATTGTTTTCAGTTATATTTTTCGTTTTATGGTTGTCAGTATAGACCTTTGACCGAATCAAGTTTCGAATTAAATCAATTCAAATTCCGTGATCTGTCAAATTTCGTATGTCACACCAACTGCCATAATACAATACAAGTCACTAATCTGAATTTTCATTTGAATTTCGAGAGTATTTCACAAAAATTGACTGAAATAGAGAAAATACCGTCTAATACTCGTTGCAGAAGGCAATTCCAACACTCATGCTGGAATTCGTGTTGGAATAGGAGCTCATTCTGCAACTTGTTTTAGAATATACTATTAGCCTGTAGGTCTGCAGCATATACGAAATTTTATTCCCAGAGAATTCAAGTATTTTAAGACTATCAATACAATGTATGGTCACCACGGGCATTTGGTTCCATAAACGGGGCAGAAGCTCTCTCAGATCATTTAAGGATTCTGGGGTAGGTTGATGATTATCTAATTTTCTTTGGAGCATATCCCATGCATGTTCTATGCAATTCAAATCTGGTGAGTGCGGAGGTATTGGTAAATGTGGAATACCAAGCTCCTCGCGCGCATTCTCAATTATGCCTGCCTGCACGGTGCGGTCCAGCGTTATCGTCTCGAAATTGAAAAGTTTCACCAATAGCAGCGTGAAAATTTGGCAAAACATTGTCATTGACATGCTCCCTATAGTTTATTACCAGGACAAATGTGTAGATCTGTGCGTCCGTTGAAACATATCCCGACCCATAACATAACTCTACCCCATCGGAATGGATGGTCTTCTTGGACATAGCGATGATTACGGGGTATGCGTGGGATTGTCCATAACCTTATTCTTCGAGAATCGGAAAATCGTCAATATCTGGATTTATCATTGAAAATGACACTACGCCATTGATCGTTCCAATTGATATGTTGCCTTACCCATTCCAGTCGTTGACGGTTATGGTCACGTTTTAATGGAACTCCTCTTAATGGACGTCTAGAACCTAGATTCATCTTTCTCAAACGTCGTCTGATGGTTTCGATGGAAACTTGGACCCCATCTGCATTTTGAAGAGTATTCCGTAGCATTCTACACGTAGATGTAGGCTTTCTTCTCGCCGAAACGGTGATGAAACGATCCTGAGCAGGTGTTGTTTTTCGTCGCCCATCAAGCCTTGGTCTTTCCAACACGGAACCTCTCTCCCTGAACCTATTCCAAAGTCGAGATATCACACTTTGGACGACTTAGAGCCCTTCCGCTACAACAACCTGAGTTAGGCCACCCTGTAGCATTCCGATAGCCCTATTCGCCTGGGCGTTTGTTGATTTACGTCTTGGCATTTTCAGAAAACTCGTTTCAAATCGAAGCCGTTGATAAACTGACTCCATTTCAAAATAAGAACATTCATGAAGCATTTGCAGAGAACCAAACTTGAGAAAAGAGGCGACCAGATTGACGAAATGTCTTATACTGGTTTTTATTGGATCGATTCAATTTTAAATGATTTTACAGCGATTTTCTCGAAGATTACATACTTTTCAAAGCGATTGAATATGATATCCCTAACTCTCGTGGAGCAGTTTATTTGATATATTCTGGTGTTGATAGTTTTTCAAACAATTATTAATGGTATTCTTGACATTTTCATTGTGATGAGTTTGGAGGAAATGTTTCACACATTCATTTCTCGAGAATACCGTAGTTTTTTGTGTGTACAGTCTAAATACAAACGAAAATATCCGTATTTTTAAAGCTGAAGGTAATTTCGACTGACGGATCAATTGATTTATTTTTTTATTGAAATGAGGTTCGATATCAACGACTGATGCTTGGAAATACATTTTTTAATCCGAACTATCGTGTCTTGTCATTTACTCAACATTAGTGATGGCGTCATTCTTTCGGCTCTACATTTCCTGCACTTTAGTTTTAAAAACGATGAATCAATAAATTTCAGAAACGTTTTTTGACAAAAGAAAACTTCTCCTGGGCAGTTCATTTGTGTGTCATTTACGGTACAAATGAACTGCCCAGGATATGAAACTTTTTTGGAACTTACCATTATGTTTAAACGTTTATAAATATGTAATTAGAGATTTAAATCAATATCAAAATTTGCTCAAGTCTTTGCGCCCGAGGCGCCGGGCGATTGCCCCGTTCGCCACCCCCTAAAGCCGCCACTGCATTTACCTCACATGTTCACTTGAAAATGGATCGTTTTCAAGACTTTTGAACTAGAAGAAAATATGCGCGTTGATATGGACTAATAAAGAGCAACGCCAGTTTGCAAATTATTCACTAAAATTAGTCAACGACGAACTGACTCAAAATAATATGGAAGAAATTGAAAAGCCTCAGAATATCATTTCAAAGAACAATTTTATTGATTAAGTATTTGATAATAGCTGAGACAATTGGAATTATGAAGGGATGAAAGAGAAATAAACGCGCCTCTCAATAGAGATGTTGGAAAAATCAACGATGATATAGTTTCTAAACTTGAAGGGGAGTACAAAATTTATTATTTCCATAGATCAATGAAAGATCAACCCGAAGGAGCAGTCGAACTCACAATTCACAACGAAATATCCCATTGGTTTCAAAATTTCAGACTTGCCACCACATGAACTAAAATTGAAGAAAAATGCGTTAATAATGTTGTTGAGTTATTGCATGAGACGTATCAGAAGGACTCTGTACCCAATGGTGTGTGACTCATTGTAACAAGTCTGTGCAGGTTCTGGTGAACAAAGCGGCAAAGAGGTGTATCCTTGACTCGTCTAAAAAGGGCAACAGGAATGCACCATGCAGCGCCACCAATTTCCCTTGGGATTTGCATTTCCCAAGGGAAAACTTTCGAATTTGTTGCAGTTGACTTAAAGTCCAGTTGGGTCTTCATGCATGGCCTATTATACGTCGCCTTTTCGAGAGTAAAGCGACCAACATCGGCAAAAGTCAATCTTTCAAATGGAAATCCCCATCATACCCGGAATATAGTGTGGAAATGAGTGTTTGCTCAAGCAGACCCTAATAATGCATCAATTCTTTAATTTAACAAATTTTAGTTATTTTATCATTATGTCGGGAAGGTCATTAGTATTCAACTCATATACTGAATTCAATTTTCAAAGAACGTGTTATAACAAAAAAAAATACCGACCGAAGATCGGTCAAATAACCAGGTACTCAACTTTATCCTAATATATAAAACTAAGTCGGCCATTTTGTTGGTAACACCATTTGGAACTCAAGATTGGATGAAGTGTTTGTTATGAAAATTTTTTTTTTATTCTTCTACGTCGGGGTTAATATAAAATACATTAAAACTCTGAAAAATTTGATGAAATGGAAAAAAAAATAGGAAATCCTTTTTCTTCTTGCGAATAACGCTAGTAGGTGTCGCTACGGTTAATAGCGTTTTCGTGAAAGTATTATATTTGTTATTGATTCGTTGAACTATATTATCTTATAATATTAACGCAATATGTGTTATTACACCTATCTTTCTTCCGAACACTACGGAAAATTTTATGACGAAATGTTTTGAACAAATCTCCATTCTCTATTATATATGTAAACAATTACTGTGTATTTTGAGTTGCCTAAACAGATTTTTTAGGGGCGCATTGATTCTTTTGTCTGGCGACTTCTGACAACCATTACCGGTAATTCCAAAATCGACGGCTGCCGATGAAATAAATGCTTGCCTAAAATCACCAACTTCAAATTTGGCTAGGTTATAAAGCTTCCAATTCAGTTGATTGCGGTTCGAATAGTACCAATAGATATTTGCAGCCCACAAAAATTCAAAAAACACCTGCACCACAAAAATTGTTGAAAATGATTTTTGTAACTGCAAAAAAGGATGCAATGCTTCATGCACCTGCAGAAAACTTAGTCTTTTTTGCAACGCTACATGTGGGGAATGAAGACCCATTTTTATACATTTTATGCTGAAAGGGGGTGGTTTACGGTCTTGAAGTATATGAACACCTTCATTAAACTTTATAAAACGCTACTGAGGCCTAAAAATTACTTTGATTTACGTTTGAACAAGTTTCTTTTGATTTTGGATAGGGGGGTTGTTTTCACCTCTTAAAAATAATAAGCATAAATCGGCATAGTGTAGGAGTAGGAGACAAGTATAACTTGTATCCAAAATTTTATCAAAATCGAAACATCTTGAATCTTGATAGAATTCGGAGGTATGTTATGCCTAATTTTTGCCCTCATTGACTGGACTACTTGTACAGGTCAATTTTATGTCCACTTTCAAGGTATTATACCATATTCGCAGAGAGACAACAGCTTTGAATTTTTGGAAAAAAATCAATTCCTTTCCAAATTCATTTCCCATACTCACCTATATTCCAGATAATAGGGTCCCCAGATTGAAGTCGCGTAAACCTTTTTGGTCAAATTTTCTGACTAATATGAATAGAAGCGACAAAGAAATGTGGCAATCTGAATGGAATGTATCCAATTTTTTCAATAAAGATCTTATTTCTGATCCTTCCATCAGAGTTCCTGGTTTTGACCTTCCCAGGAGAATATGGTCTGTTCTAAATCGCATTAGAACAGGCCATGGACGTTGCAATAGCATGCTCTTCCGATGGAATTCGGTTGAGAGTCCTAGTTGTGAGTGTGGGGAAAATGAGGAGACTATAGAACATCTTATAAATAGTTGTCCCATTTATAAATTTCAAGATGGTTTCGAGGCTATACATAAAGTAACGAATGCATTTCTAAAATGGGTGGTTAATTTCAAAATTATTTGATTTATTCTGAATATTCGGTTTCTTTTCTGCTTTTTTTTTTTTCATTTCAGATTAAGAATCGTGAGCCGTTTTGGGAAGAATCTATCGACGGATAACATGAAGATGATCTCACACTGATATCTTTCAAGATTTTTCCTGATATTTAATATTTTATGTTATTTTTTTTACGGGGTGGCAGGTTTTTTCGGCTGAGGTTTTTTCCCTGGCTCTATAGTATCGTATGATACTAGTGATGATAGTATCGAACGATTTCATAGTATCATACAAAGAATGTTATGATACCCCGTTCTTTTTTTACCTCAGCTTAGGTACTTTTTGTTTCAACATTTATTGTATTATTTTAGCTCTCTATTTTCATAAGAATATATATATATATATATATATATATATATATATACCATAATAGTTTATTATAATATTAAAGTTGCTTTTTTATTTATCGATTGAGGCAGTACGAAATCTGCCAGGTGAGCTAGTTTGAAATAAAGCTCATTAGTATTTTTATTCTTATTATTATTATTAGATCTCTGGAACTGGAAGGCGAGCTATAAAGAATGATGTGAAAACAGCTTTGTCGGGGAACACAAATAGACCATAAGGTCGCAGTGGACTTTAACTCGTTAACTAACTTTGCAAATATATGCTTGCAGGCAATTTTTCGTGATCGGAGGTTAACCCGAATTCAACCAACCCTAATATAACATCAGGATCCGAATAAGATCTCCCTTCTTGTCCAATAATAACTTCTGCGTAGTATTTCTTGGCAAAGGTTCCCCATGAAATCCAACGATAGTAATTCCGCAACTCCTTATCTCTTTAACACAAAGAGAACAAACATATCACTTGAAGAGATGATCTCCATTCCTCTTTCCAAACGGACATATGTGTTTAATTTATTGGTGGACTTCAAGTCAGAATAGAATTAACAAAAAGGTTCTTATTTCTGTTTACAAACTATCGTTAAAGAGTATCTCCTTGCTCGAAATGTGCTGAACTAACCACCTTTTGGATTCGTGCAGTGGCGTCTACAGTCTTTTAATTCTGCGAAGTAGGTGTTGCTTTCATGTCAATTTCTGATCAATTCCCAATAACCCCTCCCCTGAATACGCCTATATGTTTCGCGAAATGTTGGAAAATCTGTCGGATTCAGATAAAACAAAAAAAAAAGATGACAAGTAGGTATTTTTTTTCTCAGCCTATATAATTCAATGAGAATTTGATATGACAATTAGCAGTAAGGATCTTTTAATATACTTCCCTTAATTCTAAATTAGCTTGTTTAGTTTTCCAGGGGCGGATTAGGTTCTGTATATTAATTAATATTCACATTTTTAACACACTATATTTGATGAGAAGGTAAAAAAAAAATTTGGAGACCTTCAACATTAAGCTTGAGAAAAGGTAATAAATTATTTTCGAAAAACGAAATAGAAAAAAATAATTTTTTTTTAATTATAATTAAAAGAACCATGAATTCTACCTTTTTCATGTAATTTTCTCCTTTTCATAGAATGTTTCTATTACCACAAAAAAGAATGAAGTTGTCCCAAAAAATCATGACTTACCTTCTAAAAATACCCTTCATAACAAGATCAGAAATATAGAATTGCACTAAAAAAAAATTATTTTAACAACATACATTTATGCACGGAATTTAAATCTGGTGGCATTCACCGTTTAGGAGTTTTTTTGGAAGGTTATATCTCTGAAACATAGATAAATTTAAAATAGTAATCATCAAAATGAATTCCAATTTCAATTTCTAGGCTCACAGACATTTTATCATGAGGTTGGGGAAATGATATTAGATTTTGTCACTGAGATGAGTGAACCGGTATTTCAGTCTCAATTGGCATCATCAGTATCCCATACACCCAAAAACCTTTCATCCTATGATAAGTCTATATGCATACACCTCTGGGACAAAATCCCAAATATTACAAAGTAGTGACATCTAATGATCCATGGGATTTTCTCAGTGAAATCTAAAATACATGGAGCGAAAGTCACGCTTCAGAATCTTACTGATGCAACAACACTTTGTACGGCAGCGCTAGGATTGGTTATTATTATTATTATTATCATCAATCAGGGCTTAAAGGCTTAGGTCAATTGCCTTAAATACAGTTATTTATTTTTATGATTAATTACTATAATTGTTACTATCAGATCTTCAACTATTTCTTGATAGTAAACAGTCCCCTCAAATATTGTACCTCCCCATATTCTCAGAGATAACAACTTTGTTTGTGACGAAAAGAAGTAATTTTTCATCAAATTTCGTGAAAAAAATTGTTTTCTAAAGATAAAAACGGAAAACCGGAAACTATGATATTTGAAATTTTCACAAAATTTGATAATAATCTTTTTCTGGGCGTTAGCCCTGTTTTTTTTTGCTGCTGAATGTTGTTGCGCTGTTTGGTTGGACAGTTATCATATAAAAAAATTGATTATCACTGGTACTATCAGATTTTCATCTATTCCTTGGTTACTAGTCCTCTCAAATATTGTACCTTCTCATATTCGCAGGGAGACAACAACTTTAAATTTCTAAACAAATCTAATTCCTTTCCGAATTCATTCTTCAAACTCTACTATATTTCAGATAATAAGGTCCCCAGATTAAATTCGAGTAAACCGTTTTGGTCAAATTTTTTAATCAATATGAATAGAAGCGACAAGATAATTTCGCAATCTGAATAGAATGCCTGCAATTTTTCCAACAATGTTCTTATCACTAATCCTTCCATCAGAGTTCCTGGTTTTGACCTTCCCAAAAGAATATTGTCTATTCTAAATGGTATTATTAGAACAGGTCATGGACGTTGTAACCGCATGCTTTCCATATATGGAATTCGGTTGAGAGCCCTAGTTCTAGTTGTGAGTGAGCAGAATTAGAGGAGACAATAGAACATCTTATAAATAAAAGTCCCAGTTACAAATTTCAAGGTGGTTTCGAGTCTATATATGAAATAAGGAAAGCATTTCTGAAATGGGTGGTTGTTTTGAAAACAATTTTATTCATTATGAATTATTGGTTTTTTGTGGTTTTGTCTTTTTATTTCAGATCTAGAATATCTGGTAGATTGACGGAGACACTGTTTTTCTCTGACCATGGAGGAATTACATGACGTGAAGATGATTCTCTAATATACAGTTTCTGAAGAACTGGACCTAATTTGAAATCTGAAACTTGGTATTATGATATTGTTCGACATTGTCTACCGAGTTAAAATATTCTTGAAGCCTGACGACTTTCACTAAATACGGGGCATGCAAAAAAATTTAACAACTTTTTTTTTCTGTGTTTTCGTTTCAATTTTTGCTAGAGTATCCAATTTTGAATACATTTCTGTTGAAATCCTTGCATTCGTCGAAATACTTTTCAAAATATGAAGAAAAAACAGAAGTAAAAAGAGAGATAAGGGTATTCGGTATTATGTTAGTTATTCCTATTCTAATTATCTTATGCACAAACCGTGTTCACAGTTTTGAAGTCGAAGACTGTAAAAATATTGTAAATATCTAGAATTTTCAGAAACTCGTCACAGGGTATTCCAAATGTTGGGTCAAAAATTAGGATCAAGATTGGCTCATAACTTTCGTTTTTCAAATTGGAACCCCATTTTTTTATGTTTGCGTTGGATTCTGCGGAGAAAAATAATGATAATGTTCTCATTGTTAATTCTCCTAAAATGAATACTTCTTGAGTTATTTAGGATTTTTTGATTTCATGTCGTACCTATAGAGTCAAATTCATAAAATCTGTTTCATATCAACAATGATCTATGGTCAAAGAAGATAAATTATTCCAATGATTCACTAATGAAAGACCTTTTTCCTGAATTTATTTAGCATTGCTGATATGAATTGAATTTCATGAATTTTACTCTAGGTACGACATGAAATTAGAAAAACCTAAAGAACTCAAGAATTATTCACTTCAGGATCATTAACATGTTAGAACACTATCATTATTTTTCTCCAAAGAATCCAACGCAAACATAAAAAATAGGGTTCTAATTCGAAAAAAGACAGTAATTAGCCAATCTTGATCCCAATTTTTGACCCAACATTTGGAACACCCTGTAACGAGTTTTTCAAAATTCTAGGAATTTATAATATTTCCACAGTTTTCAACTTCAAAAATGTGAAAACGGTTTGTGCATAAAATATTTAGAATAGGTATAACAAACATAATACCGAATACCATTATCTATCTTTTTTCTTCACTGTTTTCTTCATACTTTGAAAAGTATTTCGACGAATGCAACGATTTCCATATAATGTATTCAGAATTTAATACTCTATGAAAATTTGAAACGAAAAGACAGAAAAAAATGTTTTGAAAAATTTTTTTGCATACCATGTATAAAATGAAAGATTTCAAATAGGTCCAGTTCTAAAGAAACGTCTAATACGCCGTCGAACTTCGTACACCCTGTATAATATTTTCTTCTAGTGTAGGTGTAGATACCAAGGTTTTTCATTCATTTCCCTCGATACTCACACTTGAAAAAATGTCAATTAAAAAATCAAAATATTGTCACGATTCTGCGAATTTGTATGAAAAATGGAAATTGTCTGACGAAGGAATCTGATTTAGACTCCGAAACGTTCAAAGTGATTTTTTTTTGTTCATTGTTAGGCAACAATTTCTTCTTGTGAAGTTTTGGCCCCTGACAAATTAGTGCTCAAAATTTTATGTAGGGACCTTTCTTCTATTATTTAAAGAATTTTTTCTAATTGTTTCTTGTTTCAGAGACTGGGAGAGAAAACCCAAATAAAATTTTCAGGAATTTGCAAAGACCTCCCATAAAACACTTCAACAGATAATTGAAAAATTGTACTTCAGGGATCGCCAATATTGTCCACCCTGTACACAACGACCTGTCCATGGCTTCTGTTTACTATCTGCGAGTTCCAACTTGTTACAGAGCTCATCATAGTGTTAAATGCGGAGCCACTGGCCGATTTTTCTATTTTCACATCTGCTCGTTGAAGTTGCAGCTAAATTTACTACGCGAATACGTTCGTGAAGGCTAAATTATAATATGCGTTCATTAAAATGGGGGAATAATTAATTATGGCGTAGACGTGAAATATGTGTATTGTTGGAGTTAAAAGACATTCGACGAGTTGTGCTCACTCTACCATGAACGATACAGGATGCAGGATGTCCAAATTCGACTCTTTCGTTGACTTTTTTTAGAACGATACTATTTATGTTTTGCCTAATTGTTCTGTTGGGACTGGATAAATGTGGGGTTTTTGACTCCGCGGACAATGAACAATTCGCTTGTTTGCCGGACGAAGATGTTTCTTCCCTGGATGTGGAAGAAGTTGAACTCTTAGATTGTATCTCTCTTCGGATAGCATGAAAAAGGTCATTAAATTTCTTTTTTTTTTGTCTGCAACAAAGTGTGATACGAAAGTTATTGAAGGAACAGAAAAGTTTTTGTTTATGTTATTGAATCCGACAAAATTGCAAAGAGTACAAAAGACAAAGACAAGATCAAAAAGACATTAGGTGATCCAGAAGTTCTAGCCAACTATACTGCCCCACAAGAGTTAGGGGTATCGTATTCAATCGTTTTGAAAAGTATGTAATCTTCGAGAAAATCCCTGTAAAATCATTTAAAACTCAATAACAACTTGAATCGATCCAATAAAAATCAGTATGAGGCATTTCGTCAATCTGGTCGCCTTTTTTCTGAAGTTCGGTTCTTTGCATATGCTTCATGAATGTTCTTATTTTGAAATGGAGTCAGTTTATCAACGGATTCGATTTGAAACGAGTTTTCTGAAAATTCCAAGACGTGAATTAACAAACGCTGAAACGAATAGGGCTATCGGAATGCTACAGGGTGGCCTAACTCAGGTTGTTGTAGCGGAAAGGCTCCAAGTCAGCCGAAGTGTGATATCTCGACTTTGGAATAGGTTCAGGGAGGCAGATCCCGTGTTGGAAAGACCAAGGCTTGGTGGGCGACGAAAAACAACACCTGCTCAGGATCGTTTCATCACCGTTTCGGCGAGAAGAAAGCCTACATCTACGTGTAGAATGCTACGGAATACTCTTCAAAATGCAGATGGGATCCAAGTTTCCATCAAAACCGTCAGACGACGTTTGAGAGAGGTGAATCTAGGTTCTAGACGTCCATTAAAAGGAGACCATAAGCGTCAAAGACTGGAATGGGCAACGCATCATATCAATTGGAACGATCAATGGCCTAGTGTCCTGATGAATACAGATATGGACGATTTTCAGATTCTCGAAGAATCAGGGTATTGACAATTCCTCGCATACCCCATAGTCGTCGCTATGTCCAAGAAGTCCATCCATTCCGAGGGGTAGTGTTATGGTATGGGCCGGGATATGTTTCAACGGGCGCACAGATCTGCACATTTTTCCTGGGAATATGATCGCCTTACACTATAGGGAGCATGTCATTGACAATGTTTTGCCAAATTTTCACGTTGCTGTTGGTGGAACTTGTCAATTTCTAGACGATAACGCTAGAGCGCACCGTGCAGCCATAGTTGAGAATGCGCGCGAGGAGCTTGGTATTCCACATTTAGCAATACCTCCGCACCCACAGATTTGAATTGCATAGAACATGCATGGGATATGCTCAAAAGGAGATTAGATAATCATCAACCTACCCCAGAATCCTCAAATGATCTGAGAAAGCTTCTGCCCCGTTTATGGAACCAAATTCCTCAAGAAATGTTGAACAAGTTCGTGTGTAGTATGCAAAGAAAATGTGATTATTTTTCAGAAATCTAGATGTAAGAACACCGCTACAGGACCCTAATGAAGGAAAATCATCTCCCATAGACAAACCAAACATCTTATAATAAAAGAAAAAAAGAAATATTTGTCAGAACCAAAAATTACAATTTATGCCGAAAATTGCCGAAATGACAATTAATAATTAATCCATGATTTGATTTCATGAACGAGAGTTTCGTATAAAAATTGTCCTGCAAACATGTTGTGTACAACTGCTGTTAAAAGTGACACTTTTAATGGCAGCAAACAATGTTAAAATTGATTGTTCACGTGGAAGCGAGTTAGAAATATTATTAACATTAATGTTAAAATTATTTTTAGCACTCCATTTTCTCATGATGAAATCAGATGAGAAAAATTCAGCAATTGTAAATTTTTATTATCAATATTTAACAATCATTACTTATGAACATTAATATTAATCGTATAACTAGAACAATTTACAAACATTAATTCCCTACGTGACGTATTATTAGAATCCTCAGCACCATCAGTACTTGTAGAAACTGGAAGTACAATATTGGATGATGATGATCCAAAATCTGTTGAGTTGGGAGAATTTTTTCAGCAATGACATTTCTATATGCGATGGAATGATCAACTTAGCCCTCGACTACCGTCGTAGACTCCCATCCACCATGTTTTTTTTTATATCCGTATACCTAATATTTGCTCCTGATTCTGCTAGCAATGAAGCGGAGGATCTTCGAAAACAGTGTCCTGGATATTGCTTTGGTTCTGGCAGTTTGAGGAATTCGGCAACAATAGATGGAATTTTTTCAAATGTATTAATACCTACTGCATTTGCAGTGCATCTATTATTCATGTATTTCAGGAAAAAACGACGTTTGATGACAAAAGGGCGCAGTGCAAAGTACTTATGAAAATAGTCTACATACTTTTCAATAATTCTGAAAGAACGACTAATTTTCGTTTTTCTATTTGGAAGTTGTATAAGCAATGATTTATTTGTTATTTCGATGTGTTCCACTGATAAATTTCACAATTCTTCACGCCGACAGGCTCCAAATAATCCGAAAATAGTTGCAACCTTAACTATCAAGTATTTCTCATCTGGTGCCTCCTTTATAAACTTTTCAACTCGTTCACAAGTGAGAATTTTCGATTTTTTGGGACGATATCCTTCACTTCTCCATTTTAAATATGCTATAACCTTAAAATATTTACTAACATCCACACCATTTTAACCAAGGGCGCTTGACTTTATCATTGGAAATTTGCTCCACAAAGTTGATGAACTCCATATTTTTGTTTTTATTCTAAGTATGCCAGGAAAACAGTTTCACTGAAGTTCCCTTCTACATTTTTCAATTTACACCAGGCCAGGAAATTGTTATATGCAATAACGTACTGCTGATTTTTAGGTAGTAGTTCCAGATTTGCACTTCTTTCAGACTCTTCAATATCCAGAGGTACAACCAAAACGTCACGTTTATTAATAATTGGACTTTCGACAATTATATTAAGCAGTTAAAAACCCAAGACGAAAATTGGACAAGAACGAAATTTAAATGACAGCATCTTTTCTCATTTGTCAGTAATCATAACGTTGACAACGTTTGCCATTCACAACAACCTTTTGATTATTTGAATATTAAAATGCATTTAGAAGTTTATTGTCATGGCAAATTCGCCCATTTCATTATCAAAAAAGGGCAGTTGTACAAAAAACATTGTATGGTATTTGTGTTGAACGTGATTTTATTTCGTTCGTGAAATTGTGCAATTCGCTCCGCTCATTTCACAAACTTTTTCACCCACAAAATAAAAAGTTACTTTCAACACTCATATCATGAATAACTTTTTCAACATTCTGCCAAATATAAGTATCTTTTTCAAAATTGTTTTGAGAATATTATCTACACGACAATTTTAAACAAACCATTCAGTTCAACAAAACAAAACGTTTCCTATCAAAAAATCTTTATAATGTATTGTATTTTTGGTATTTTAAATACATAAATTTCTCGAAAATGAAAATTGATTCAATATCCCTGACTTTTGCATAAGAGTTTTTATCAGCTATTGACATTTTTGGGTTCGATACCTATGAAAAAAACCTTAAGTTTCGTTAAAAAATTATATTCTCCTGGTATCACTATTTCGCCCACATCTGTTAGAAATTTTCGATGCTCCTCTGTAAATAAGCCACCCTCCTTCCAAGGAGCCTTCGCGGAATCCCCAAAAATGAAGTAAATCATGAATTAGCCAATATCTATTCCAAAACAACTACCTACGCAAAACTCCTTCAGGTATGAGTCACCGCAATTCCGAGAATTTTTCAAACGAGTTTGAGGAACAGATCGTTCTTGATCGTGCGTCTTCGTGCGCCAACGCGTACGAGTTGATTTCATATGTATCTTGGGTTGCCTCCACCGCGTCGCGGATTCCGTGTATTTTTAGTTGTGACATCACAGTCGGTGGTTCTGAGAAGGGTTTCCCTGCGTGGTGACTCATCAAAGTGTTGTTTTTCGCCAAGAACACATGTTTGAGCTGCATCCGCGGGCAAAATCATAAAATAGTCATATTCGAACAAGTGTTTATTTCCTAATCGCGTTGAAGTATTGTTGTAATTGTCTAGTTTCGAACAGCAGCTGGCGTGAACTTGTTTACAACCTTCGATATTCTATATTCTCGCTATCCAGGTTGATTTTGGGTGGTAAATAAAAGCGAACAGTTATCCAACATGAAACTGGAGATTTGTGATAGTGCTTCGAATCATTCCGATTTTTCTAATGACAGCCAAAATTCTCAATTTAGCACGGCCGATTTTATGACATCGATGGGGAATGGTTCATTGCTTCTTACTACTTCTACTGCCACGGTAAGTGATGTGAGGTTAGAATTCTGTCATGTATTGTAAATACTTGATTGAAGATTTGTCTATGAATTCACGATCGGATTCGATCTAAAAATAAGTTAAAATGTTTTAGAGCTTCGATAATGGTTATTCAATTTGAGATCGTAAGAGATTGAATTGAATCTCGATTGAATAATTGAAATAATTCATCTAAAACTACTCAAACTGAGAATAAATTCGGTAGTTTCAAATATCGAAAATGTTATCGAAAGAAAAGACATCTAGCATAAGTTCTTAATTTGAATTCAATTCAAGCTTTTTCGTGAAATAGAATATATAGAGATAACGTACATTCAAATTAAAACCTTCAACATCAGTACTTGTATAAGACGGTAATTAACTTTTGCCCCAAATGATTATCGTCATATCTGTGATGAGCTGCATTATAATGTTTTTAAATAATTCCTTGAATCATATACAGATTGTCGAATCGAATATTTCGACCGATATGATAATTTCTTATTAGAATCCGTGTTATATAACGTGCGTTGAGAAAAGAGAGGTCAAGTAGAGAGAGTATCGTGTGAATGTCGAATAGTTTAATCTGTGATTTCTGATGCAAAATATAATCTTATTTTATGAGAAAATTTTATATATCTGCAATTTGCAAATATTGCTGTGGCAAGAAATAGCTGAAATGATAGAAGTGGAAGACTTCTATTTCTCGGGAATAGAATAAGGAATATTCCATGTTAAAGAATATTTATTAATTGTGAATAAGGATATTGACATCTGACATCGCTACTAGGAATACAAAATGCAACATTGAGTTGTTGAAGGATAGAAATCAGATCGAATGAAAAGAACATTTTCGAGAAAAAATAATTGGAATTGTGTTTCCACAGTGATGAAAAGTTTTAGTTTGATATGGAATATTTCTCTATTTCAGTATCGTAAAGGGTTCATTACAGTACTAAAAGTAGTGCTGTAATGAAACTCATTACAGCATTGTTTTCAGTTATATGTTTCGTTTCATGGTTGTCAGTACTGATCTCTGATCGAATTAAGTTTCGAATCAAAACAATTCAAATTCCGTGAACTGTCAAATTTCGTATGTCACACCAACTGCCAAGATACAAAACAAAAGTCACTAATCTGAATTTTCATTTGAATTTCGAGAATATTTCACAAAAATTTACTGAAATTGAGAAAATACCGTCTAATACTCGTTGCAGAAGGCAATTCCAACACTCATGCTATCGAAAACTCGCTCCTTCGTCGCTCGTTTTCGAACTTCGCATTCGTGTTGGAATAGGAGCTCATTCTGCAACTTGTTTTAGAATATACTATTCTCTTTTTCAGCGTCGTAATGAGTTCATTACAGTATTAAAAGTAGTGCTGTAATGAAACTCATTACAGCATTGTTTTCAGCTACATTTTTTGTTTTTTGGTTGTCAGTACTGATCTCAGATCCTCTCAATTTTCAAATCGAATCAATTCAAATTCCGTAATCTGTAAAATTTCGTAAGTCACACCAACTGCCAAGATACATGACGAAAGTCACTAATCTAATTTTTATTTCAATTTCGAGAGTATTTCACAAAACTTGACTGAAATAGAGAAAATATCGTCTAATACTTGTTGCAGAAGGCAATTCTAACACTCATTTCGCTTTCGTGTTGGAATAGGAGCTCATTCTACAAATTGTTTTAGAATATACTATTATCTAATGAGACATTTTAGTAAAAAATCTTCAAAACAAACACATATCTTTGGAATTTGCTTCTATTGAGCATTCACATTAATTTTGAAAATACATATAACTATTGTCAAGCTCAACAACTTCAAAATGATTTACAACGAAAAAATGACGAATACTTTTCTGGTTATATTTGTGTATATATTTTCTGTGATGGTTCCATAGAAATTTTCAGTCACTTTTTGTAACTAGCTTCTACAGGACTTCAAGGCCTGCTGAGATGACAATAATTCGTAAACGGAGTATATGAATATTTTGAAATGACAATTTTTCTTGAAGGGAGTATATAAATTCATACTATTATACTCCATTTGAAAATTATTGTCATATTAGTAGGCTGTCAAAGTCGAGTCACGGCTTAATTGAGAATTAGTTATAAAAATATCTAAAAACTCCTAAGGGTTCATCAAAGAAACCGAATATATGAAAATAATTCAGAAAAGTATTTCTTTCTTTCTCTCAAAAGTCATGTAAATGAAAGATACAAAGAGCACTTCTTGAATGCTGGCAGTCACATCATCTGAAACTGCTTTTTCTTCATAAAAATGTGTGAACCAGACAACCAAACATTATTCCATATTCGCTGCAGGCAATCTAACATTCACGGTATCCTTTCACAATTGCTAATATCATGGTGACTCTAATAAAAAATGATGATAACGTTTATAATTTGCTATAAAATTTCGTCAATTTATTGAATACATATAAAAACTTTTTATCAGTATAGATTATGCGCAAGGGCCTCATTGCACCCAATAAGGACATTGGAAACTGAGCGAGAATATGAAAATAATAAACTGGAAGTTGCAGCATAAAAATGTTTTTATTGGATTATTCGACGCGTTCATAATTTTAGAATTTCAGAGTGTTATTATCTTCAAAGAGCATGTTCTAAAAATTTAGATGAATTGTACCAACGTTCTATACTCCATTCAGCTCGTTTTCAAAGATTATTATATTATTATTGTATATTGCGAATACAAGAAATGATTCTTGTATTCGCAATTGTCTAGAGTACGGACCTGTCTTTCGAAGCTGGCGCCGTCGACCCTTTTCCTCGCCCCCTGTAGACAACATCGCTGATAATTCTGCGAATTCACCTGCCTCCCCCTCAGAACTTGGGAAGGGTCTCGATTCCGGGAACTCCCAACGATAAACAATTTTAATTTCACTTCTGTTTCAATTCGCATTGGTTTTTTATTCAAAGTCCATTCATTAGTCCATTTACTCGCTTTTATAAAAGCAATCTGTCTGACATGGAATAATTTTCTTGAGTTATAGTAGTTCCTTAGAACTACACGCTCCCCTAGGAATGTGAAAAAGTTTTTCAAGATAAAAAAACAACAGGATAACGTAATTGAAACATAGATGAATTCAAAATAGTAATCATCGAAATGAATACCATTTTCAATTCCCAGGCTCAGAGTTCTTTTATCATGAGGTTGGAGAAATGATATTAGATTTTGTCACTGAGATGAGAGATATACCGGTTTCGGCCTTGTTGGGCCTCATCAGTATCCCGCACATTTCAGGACAAAATCTTCATAAAAACTTCAGAATTTATTAGCAATTGGTTGTGAAGTAATGAGTAAAATATTACAAAGTTCTAAGGTGGTGACATCCAATTGCGTCAAAATGAAGTTTCACATCTCCAATCAAATGCAAAAAAAAGAAATCTGTACTTCCTCTTTCACTGAATGAGATTTTGGCATGATAAAAGAACTCTGAGCCTGGGAATTGAAAATGGTATTCATTTCGATGATTACTATTTTGAATTCATCTATGTTTCAAAAATGTTCTCGATGTGCCTTCGTAAAGGCAAAGAATTTTCTTTTTCTTAGGATAACGTAATATACAATGGAGAGCAAGAAACATTTTTTCACGGAGAGAACGTATTCAGAATGTGAGGTGTTGGTTGATATCCATAGTATCTTATGTTATTCTTCTATTTTATCTGTCATGTCTGAGCAATTAAAAAAAGCTTCTTGACCTTGAAATGACCTCTAATATAACCTCAAGGTAGATTGAATGTCTGCATTCGAAGTCGCCCTGAAGACTAAGAAACCTTTAAATGTTGTTTTTTATGAAGAATGAGATTCTACAGAGAAAAATGTTTTTAAAAGAATAATAAGATTCTACAGAGAAAAATGTATCTTTCCATTTAAGAAAAGCCACTTAACTTTGGAATGTAGAAACTTGTCTATGTTTTTTTAACGAAGAATGAGATTCGGCAGAAAAAATTATCTTTCCAATTAAAAAAGGTACTTAAATTTGCATCTGCATTCGATGTCGCCCTGAAGAGTTGGAAACTTGTGAATGTTGTTATTTTTTACGAAGGATAAGATTCTGCAGAGAAAAATGTATCTTCCCAATTGAAAAAAGCTACTTGATCTTGAAATGTGACCTCTAATCTAACCTCAAGGTAGATTGAATGTCTTCATTCGATGTTGCCCTGCAGAGTTCGAAACCTGTGAATGTTGATATTTTTTACGAAGAATAAGATTGTGTACAGAAAAATGTATCTTCCTAATTGAAAAAAAGCTACTTGATCTTGAGATGTGACCTTTGATCTAACCTCAAGGTTAGATTGAATGTCTGCACTTGATGTTGCCCTGAAGAGTAAGAAAAATTGTTTTTCACAAAGAATAGGATTCTGCAGAGGAAAATGTATCCTCCCAATTAAAGAAAGCAACTTAATCTTGAAATGTGACCTCCAAATGTCTGCATTTGATGTCGCCCATAAAATAGATTCGATGTCACTCTAAAGACTAAGAACATGTAAATATTGTTGTTCTTTATGAAGAATATGATTCTGCAGAGAAAAATGTATCTTCCCAATTGAAAAAAGCTACTTGCTCTTTGAATGTGACCTCTAATCTAACCTCAAGGTTAGATTGCATGTCTGCACTTGATGTTGCCCTGCAGAGTGAGAAAAATGTTATGGTTTTTCACAAAGAATAGGATTCTGTAGAGAAAAATGTATCCCCCCAATTGAAGAAAGCTATTTGATCTTGGAATGTGACCTCTAAATGTCTGCATTTGATGTCGCCCATAAAATAGACTTAATTTCGAAATGTTTCCTCATCTAACCTCAGGGTAGATTGAATATCTGCATTCGATGTCACTCTAAAGACTAAGAACATGTAAATATTGTTGTTCTTCACGAAGAATATGATTCTGCAGAGAAAAATGTATATTCCCAATTGAAAAAAGCTACTTGCCCTTTAAATGCGACCTCTAATCTAACCTCAAGGTTAGATTGAATGTCTGCACTTGATGTTGCCCTGAAGAATAAGAAAAATGTTATTGTTTTTCACAAAGAATAGGATTCTGCAGGGAAAAATGTATCCTCCCAATTGAAGAAAGCTACTTGATCTTAAAATGTGACCTCTAATCTAACTTTAAGGTTAGATTGAATATCTGCATTCGATGTCGTCCTGGAGAGTTAGAAACCTGTGAATGTTGTTATTTTTTACGAAGAATAAGATTCTGCAGAGAAAAATGTAACTTTCTAATTCATAAAATATACTTAAATTCGAAATGACCTCTTATCTAACCTTAAGGTAGATTGAATATCTGCATTTGATGTCGCCCATAAAATAGACTTAATTTCGAAATGTTTCCTCATCTAACCTCAGGGTAGATTGAATATCTGCATTCGATGTCACTCTAAAGACTAAGAACATGTAAATATTGTTGTTCTTTACGAAGAATATGATTCTGCAGAGAAAAATGTATATTCCCAATTGAAAAAAGCTACTTGCTCTTTAAATGTGACCTCTTATCTAACCTCAAGGTTAGATTGAATGTCTGAACTTGATGTTGCCCTAAAGAGTAAGAAAAATGATATTGATTTTTACAAAGAATATGAATCTGCGGAGTAAAACGTATCTTTCTAATTCATAAAATGTACTTAATTTCGAAATGACCTCTTATCTAACCTCAGGGTAGATTGAATATCTGCATTCGATGTCGCCCTGAAGAGTTAGAAACCTGTGATTGTTTTTAATTTTTACGCAGAATAAGATTCTGCAGAAAAAAATCTGCTACTTGATTTTGAAATGTGACCTCTAATATAACCTCAAGGTTAGATTGAATGTCTGCATTCGATGTTCGATGTCACCCTGAAAACTAAGAAACCTGTGAATGTTGTTGTTTCTTTACGAAAAATATGATTCTGCAGAGAAAAATGTATCTTTCTAATTCATAAAAGATACTTAACTTTGAAATGGCCTCTATCTACCCCCAAAATTGTAGACTGAATGTCTGCATTCGATTTCGCCCTGAAGAGTAAAAAATATGTTATTGTTTTTCACAAAGAATATGATTCGGCATAGAAAAATCGGCATAGAAAAATGCATCTTTCTAATTCATAAAATATACTTAACTTCGAAATGACCTCTTATCTAACCTCAGGGTAGATTGAATATCTGCATTCGATGTCGCCTTGAAGAGTTGGAAACCTGTGAATGTTGTTATTTTTTACGAATAATAAGATTCGGCAGAGAAAAATGTATCTTCCCAATTGAAAAAAGCTACTTGATCTTGAAATGTGACCTCTAAATGTCTGCATTTGATTTCACCCTGAGGACCAGGAAATCCGTAAAGGAGCGATATCCTCGAAGGTGGACTTTTGTGAATTGGGTCCCAGTCCTTCCCTGCAAAGCAGCGAAATCATTTCGTCGATCGAAAGCGACCGAGGGTGAAACAGAAAGCGGATTAGGGTATGGATATGGTCGCAGTTTTTCGGAAACGGATCTCTGGCATGCCTTGTTTATCGATTTTCCGAACGACCAAGGTCAAGGGAGAACTGGAACTAGGGGGTGAGTCGCAGGGCGGTTTAGGGGGGCGAGAGCGGAATCGGCTCGCTGCCGCTGTACTGACACACTGCGATGCTTCCCGCCTCCCTAGAGCGTTGTCTGAGCGTCGCAAGGGGTGCTTTGCACAACCCCCAACGGCTGAACTTAGAAATGTTGCGAGAAAATGTTTGTTTCTTTGCCAACTTACAAAGGTTTTATTTTGTAACAAAAAAAAATTATAATTGGATGAAACCCATTTTAAAAAAAGAGAATATAACAAAAATGAAAGAAGGACTGCAGCAAAAATATATAAGACCATATGTAGACCCTTGATTGAATATGGACACCCATTATACGCTAACTGCAAACCTAGAGCAATAAAAAACTTACAAGTTGCAGAGACAACAGCCTTAAGAAAAATAACAAGAATGCGTCAACCAAATAATGTTCTTCATAATCCTCCAAATCAACTTTTATATGAACAGACAGGAATCGAACCAATAAATGAAAGAATCAAGAGAATAAATAAGAAATTTTATTCTAAACTGATTGAACAGAATGACATAATCGAACGATACCATGATGATGGAGCAAACAAATCTTCAAGAAAACATCCCACACAGACTGAAAATGTTAATTTCTAATTAAATAATATTATATTATGAAATGTATACATTTTAAATTATAAAAAAAAAAAATTTAAAGGCTGTAGGACCCTTGGTCAATGGCCATTTGTAATATAGTACAATAAACTAAAGTTAATACTGAAAGAAAGAATAATTTTCTGGCGATCTGACATCGACAAGTGGAAAGGGGTCAGCTTCAATTTCAATGAACGGTTCATGTAGATTTACGATAAAACTACAAACTCTATGGAAGAAAGTTGAATGAAAAAATTGTAGGTAATAAATAGATAATAATAATGATAATAATAATATATACATATTGAAACAAAAAAGTACCTAGCTGGGGTTAGTGCAACACAGGAAAACCATACAGGTCTGTAGTATGATAAAATGAGGAAAGGGAAAAACCCCAGAGAAGAAAAACCCTGACCTCACCCGTGTTAGAAAAAAATTTACTGAAAATATCATATCAGAGGATCTTGGAGGACATCTACGTGATCAGAAGAACATCTTCATGTAGTTCTTCTATGGGCAGCAGAGAAAAACAGAGTCATCACCAATCTACCCGAAATTCTAGATCTGAAATAAAAAAAGACAAAAGCAGACAAAAATAGTTATTATAATCAATTGAATGGTTCTTGAATTAACCACCCATTGCAGAAATTCTTTCTTCATGAATTAGTTATGACAGAAATGTCACAATGTTTGTAAAAAATGAAAAAACCTAATCAATTTTCCTTTTTTGAATTGCTAAGCATAAGAAAACTAATAACACAACAAGCTAAACCGTAATTTGGACTAAGTGAAGTGACAAATCAATGAGTACATAACTTTCAATTGTCCTCCTTCACGAAGAAGTTTCCATGTGAGTTTCTCAGAAGATCTCAACTCCATAATAATAATAATAAAGGCCTTTAAAGAAGAAGAATACTTTTTTACATAACCTCAAAATTTATGTGAAAAATTCGAATAACCAATATTTTTTTTATTTTAATCTCTAAAAGATTGAAATTTGGTGCACACTCATTTTTTATGTCCTAAACGCATGCAAAATTTATTGATTTTGAATATTAATTTTTCCATCTCATTTTGATTCGATATCGAAAAAGCAGCTTAATGTTCAATCGACAATTCTCACGTTAAAATATATGATTTTTTGAAAAATACGGTGAGCTTTTCGTTTGCTGAAATCTCTACTTTCTCATTAGAAAAAATATACATGGTGAATGTCATCAGAAAATGTAAAAAACTTTCCTGCAGCGGTGTAACTGGATGTAACAAAATGTGGCTGCCAAAAATATGATTTAAAACGCAAAAAATATATTTTATGGATTTGAATTTTTTTGTTTATCAATGTCAAATGGAATCTTACGATTTCCGAATATTGGAAGTGTAAAGTTTTTGCATTTTGAAGAATATTTTCGGCAGCCACATTTTGTTACACTGCAGCTAAGATATTTGTATTGTTTGAGGACATTAATCATAGTAGTGTACCTATATTTTTTTAACCTATCAGAAAGTATAGATTTCAAGGAACAAAAAGTACATCGAGTCTTTTAAAAAGCAGATATTTTGACTCGAGATTTCTCGTTTGAAAAAAAAAGCGGTTTCTTCGATATTGAGTCAAAATAAGGCCTGTTGTTGCCTAACAATGAAAATCTATGTAACGTTTCGGAGTCTATATCAGACTCCTTCATTCGACAAATTCTTAAATTCATGAAAATTTTCAGAATTGTAAAAATTGTTTGATTTATCATTTGATATTTGTCAATACATGATGAACATTATTCTATTTTATCTCAAAATTCCCTGATATTAATTCTTTCCTCAACAAATCAATCAAAATACGATCCATCCCAATGAACAATTGGCCACAATATTATTTTCATCCAACAAAATACAAGCTGACTTCTTATTTTTTTTCTTTCATACTTATCAGGTTCTGTCATTCGAATTTTCGTGTTATTCCACACATGATTTGCAATCTACGAATATCTCAATTTTTTAATTTTATTTGTGTATTCACGCTTTTTTATCTCCTAAGGACTTAATGTTTCTCCTATATGATATTTTCCACAAAGTCAAAAATGAATGTGGTTTGAAGAAATTAAAAAAACATGCTTTCATGGAATATTAAACTGGAAGGTGAAAGAAAATAGAGTCACGTTTTCAAAGCACATCTAACTAGGAGGTAAAAAATAATTTTTGACATAAACTTTAAATAATGATGAATGAGAAATACTAAGTATTATTGTGAAAAACCTTTGTTTCACATTTTCCGTACATCGAGCGACCGAGGCTTTTTCACAATAATATTAATTTTTTCATTCATTGGGCTTATTTTGAAAAGTAAGCGAGTTTCTTCGTTTTTTTAAACTCTATTTATCTTCTTGTTTTTGTGTTCATGCTTCTTCATCTCTGAAGATTTTGATGTCTCTCCTGTATGAGTATGATTTTTTTATTCTCATTCGAAGGTTTAGTTTTTGTTGGTGTAGATCTCAAATCATTTTGTGTTTTGTGAACAATTCTAATGTTGAATTTGTAATCGATTCTTCCTATTTTGTCTCTTGAGCCATGAATTTACGGTTTTCTGGTTCTTTTTTCTTCATCATCAATTTTCTTTAGACATCTCCTTTTCATTTAAATTTTTCAGTTGATATTGTTTCAGAGATTGGGTTTGCAAATTTTCAATATGTATTTCAATCGATATCTAATTTTCTTGTCCTGAGAAAGGCCTGCCTCGTGGTATGATCATTTAACGAAAGTACATATTACATTTTACTCAATACTTGATCGTTATTTACTATGAATGAAGTCGTTTACTACATTCGGAAATTCGGAATTTCCATTCATATATCATGTTTGTAGAAGCGAGAAAGACATTCTTACATATCGTAAATCGAAACTTAATCGAAAATTTCATTCTATTTCTTGTCATTAGTATTGTATTTCCCATATCTTTTACGCTTGCCTGGAAGACTCTCTTAATGTTATTATTTATACATTTCAACAAAAAAACCGTCTTGAAAAAACGAAATTCCAAAATAGACAAATAATTTTCCACAGAAAAAGCTAGGGAGGTACCACCAACTTTAAATATAAATCAACACATACCTATGAATAACAAACACTGGGCAAAATATTTATTTTTTTGAGTACCTCTGAGTTAAATGAAATGATAATGTTAGGGTCGGTTTCACAAAAGTTTTATTGCACCGTCAAATTAATTGGAGCCACCGCAATTCGTAGAAAATTATTGTTAAATTTTGAGTCTAAGTACCTACATACTTAGTTGGTTGTATACAGACTACAAAAATAACAATAATTGTGAGTAGTCTAATAAACTGCTCCTCATGATTTAGGGATATTGACTTAAATTGAAAAAAAAAAAATAAAGTTTAAATGAGATTTTGTGATGAAAAACCATTTAAATATGATTTCAAGTTGCAGGAAATAAAATTAATATAAGCCTGTAGGTCTGCAGCGTATACAGAGTGGTTAAGAAAAATCGAGTAGAATATCGAAATTTTATTCCCAGAGAACTCAAGCATTTTAAGACTATCAATATAATGTATGGCCTCCACGGGCATCAATAACAGCTTAACATCTTCTTTGCATACTACACACGAGGTTGTTGAACATTTCTTCAGGAATTTGGTTCCATAAACGGGGCAGAAGATCATTTAAGGATTCTGGGGTAGGTTGATGATTATCTCATCTTTTTTGGAGTAAATCCCATGTTCTTTGCAATTAAAATCGACCCCCTCGGAATGGATGGACTTCTTGGACATAGCGACGATTACGGGGTATGCGTGGGATTGTCCATACCTTTATTCTTCGAGAATCTGAAAATCGTCCATATCTGGATTCATCAGTGAAAAAGACACTACGCCATTGATCGTTCCAATTGTTGCCTTGTCCATTCCAGTCTTTGACGCTCATGATGGTCACGTGTTAATGGGACTCCTCTTAATGGACATCTAGAACTTAGATTCCCCTCTCTCAAACGTCGTGTGATGGTTTCGATGGGAACTTGAAAACCATCTGAATTCTGAAGAGTATTCCGTAGCATTCTACACGTAGATGTAGGCTTTCTTCTCGTCGAAACGGTGATGAAACGATCCTGAGGAGGTGTTGTTTTTCGTCGCCCATCAAGCCTTGGTCTTTCCAACACGGAACCTATCTCCCCGAACCTATTTCAAAGTCGAGATATCACACTCTGGCTGACTTGGAGCCTTTCCGCTACAACAACCTGAGTTAGGCCACCCTGTAACATTCCGATAGCCCTATTACCCTCAGCGTTTGTTAATTTACTTCTTGGCATTTTCATAAAGCTCGTTTCAAATCGAAGCCGCTGATAAACTGATTCCATTTCAAAATAAGAACATTCATGAAGCATATGCAAAGAAGCAAACTTCAGAAAAAAGAAGACCAGATTGACGAAATGCCTCATACTGATTTTTTTTGGATCGATTCAAGTTGTTATTGAGTTTTAAATTATTTTACAGCGATTTTCCCGAAGATTTCATACTTTTCAGAGCAGTATATTTATTTTTCAGAGAACCTCTTAGTAAAATGAAATGAAAATATTAGACTTCTGAAGAGTCGATCAAATTATTATGATAAAATAATGTATGTACTCATAATTATTGTTATTTTTTGAGTCTAAGCACCTACATACTTAGTTGGTTGCTATACCGACTCCACAAATAACAATAATTCCGTGGTGTCGGGGAAAAAGAAGATAAGTCCATTTTTGAGAATGTTCAGAAAAATTACTTCAAGTTTTATTACGAAATCACAAATCGTCCAGAATCAATACATATCTGGTTTACTCAAAAATTAACTTATCTCCTCTATCCACGGCATCACGGAATCACTTGAAAATTGATTACAAATTACAAATCGTCCAGACAGACATACAGGGTGTCCGGGGAATAACTGTACATACTCTTACCAGAGATAGAGTTGGACTAGGTGATTACTGATTTGACTATAAAAAATTAATTTCTGGATTTCCCTAGAAAGCTAAAGGTGGATTTTCCAACTTCATGGAAATACTTAGACCATCTTAAAATCCAAACTTGTTGACGGATATTACTGAAATTTGGGAGGTTATTGGCACATGCTAAGGTCGAGTCAGAAAGATATTAATTATTTCATTATTCCAGGGCCGGACTCATTAATCCTCATTTAAAGTGTTCAGGGTAAAACTAACACTTTGTATTTCGAATTACAAATAATTGATTCGCTTTTCAGGAAGAAGTTGAATTATGATTCAATTTGTGATATCACTCAAAGTTGTCACATCAACAATTATTTTTTTATGAATTTTTGAATTGGGATAAAGTTCGAAAAATTGAATTTTTCACTATGAGGAGAACCTAAAATCTCATGTTTGAATATAAAATGGAAAGTATTAGTAAAAAATTTTCATAAGCACATTCCATAACGAAACAATAACAAATGAAAAAACTAAAATACAGTAAAGAGAACCTAATAAAAATGAAATTAGGAACGAATGAATTGCTGAGTCAACGTTATTTCAGGAGTGGTTCGAAATTAAAACCATTAGCTTGTATACATTTCTCTTGCCGAATGTTCGAATTGGATACAGCCTTGCGAATAATATCGCCATTATTTCTTAAAATATCGCAACAGTTGATAATTCTGTTCATCAGCTGTTCTCTCGGCTGGATTTCTCCAGAATATATCATATCCTTCAATTTTCCCCATAAAAAACAATCTAGCGGGTTGAAATCTGGATATCGAGGAAGCCATGGAATAGAAAATTTATTATTTATCATTTATTTTCGACCTCCACAAGATGACTAAGTCCTGTTCAGGTAAATAAATTCAATTATCATTATCCAAATTCAAAAATTCATAAAAAAATAATTGTTGATGTGACAACTTTAAGCGATATCACATATTGAAGCATAATTCAGCTTCTTTCTGAAAAGTGAATCAATTATTTGTGATTCGAAATACAAAGTGTTTGTTTTACCCTGAACACTTTAAATGAAGATTAATGAGTCCGGCCCTGGAATAATAAAATAATTGATATCTTTCTGACTTGACCTTAGCATGTGCCAATAACCTCCCAATAATCAATATCCGTCAATAAGTTTGGATTTTATGATGGTCTAAGTATTTCCATGAAGTTGGAAAATCACCCTGTAGCTTTCTAGGGAAATCCAGAAATTAATTTGTTTTAGGCAATCTGTAATCTCCTAGCCCAACTCTATCTCTGGTAAGAGTATGTACAGTTATTCCTCGGACACCCTGTATATCGTTCTGTTCGAAAATAGATTTATCACCTTCTTCCCCGACACCACAGAATTGTGAGTTTGAGTTTCATGTCATTTCACAACTGTGAGAAATATCTTTATTTTGGAATTTCGTTTTTTAAAGTAGTTTTTTTTGTTAAATTTTTGTCACGACGAAATATAACGCGAACGAAGACGCGGATTTGATCTGTTGGACAAAAAGCCCGTGTTCAATATCGATCCAATCGTTCACCTATGTATACTCCTCCAGAGGTCCACCCACCAATAATTACGTTCCCTTTCGTAGCTCAACAATTTCGAATAATAGCACGTGGCATTTCGCGCGGCAAGACCGCTGATTATGCACCCCTGTATTCCGTGCATCGATCCGACTAGGTCTGGGGTGCCAGCCGGAGGGGTGCCGACGGTGCTACTGGCGTCGCGACGAAACGTGGGGGTGGTCAGTCAGTGGAACACGACAGACGGACGCTTCTACAGGCGGCAGTCTTTGAAATAGGGGCGAGCTTTTCCCGCGCTACATGCGATATGCGAAGAACAAACTCGAACACTTGGTAGGTGTAATTTACGTTTAAAGGTGGTAGAAGGATGAATTATTTTGAATACTGGTGTGCCACAAGGATCGGTTCTAGCTAGTCTTCACTTCAACTTACACTGCGCAAAAAAATTATACACATTATGGAAATCTCAAATTTATTCCACAACTGAAGGTGTTCTCGATGATAATTATTTTTATCAGAATTATGCATGCATATGTTATCCACTTTCAACGTTTTTCTTCAATACAGATGTTTTTTCCCAGCAGGAATAAAAAAGATGATATTATCAGATTTTGAATGTATTGGCTCCATTCTAAAATCAGTTGTTCTCGATCAATTCTAGTGATCAATAATTTTTCTTTCGTTTGATTTTCTACACTCGATCGCTATGCAACGCGAAACACGCAGTTTGATCCAAGAGGAATGTGCCCCAGCGGTAGTTTTGCGAGAAGAAGGGTGTACATATACAAGAATTGCAGAAAGGTTTGAAGTTTCCCATGCAAGTGTGTCCAGAATGTTGCAGCGATTCAGGGAGACAGATATGAATGTCCGAAGACCAGGACAATGTAGACCACGGGTAACAACTGCCATTCAAGAACGTTACTTGAGAGTTTCTTCGTTGACAACGGTTTGCAGCCGCTCGCCTCCTTCAAAATCAGCTTGAGCAAACTCATGGGGTTCGAATTAACACTCAGACAATAGGAAATCGCCTCAAAGAATATGATTTAAGGCCTCGTGTCGCGTCAAGAGGCCCAGCTCTTACCCCAGCCCATCGAAGGACGCGTTTGGATTTTGCGAGAGAGCATATCCATTGGGAAGAGGCTGATTGGGAAAGACTTCTCTTCACTGATGAGTCTAGATTCTGCCTCTACCATTGTGATCGACGTTCCCTTGTATACAGACGTCGACATGAAAGATATGCTCATTGCAATTTCCTGAATGCTACTGGTTTTGGGGGAGGATCGATTATGGTATGGGGTGGAATATCTTTGACTGCTCGCAAAGACCTAGTGGTCGTTGATAATGAAGCTATGAATGCTGATAAGTATATA
This sequence comes from Hippodamia convergens, assembly GCA_038502775.1. Taxonomy (NCBI): domain Eukaryota; kingdom Metazoa; phylum Arthropoda; class Insecta; order Coleoptera; family Coccinellidae; genus Hippodamia; species Hippodamia convergens. Next base: position 35,510,713 of record CM076607.1, on the reverse strand, counting down.
AGGAACATTCTTGAAGAGCATGTAGTGCCATTTGCCCCTTGCATTGGTGAAAATTTCATTTTTATGGACGATAATGCCAAACCCCATCGTGTGCGCAGGTTGAAGTCTCTCGAATGGAATGGCCAGCAAGAAGTCTAGATCTCAATCCGATTGAGCGGGTTTGGGACAACCTCAATAGAATGCTGAGAAGTTCAGAAAATCATCCAGCTACTCTTAATGACTTAGGAATCCAACTCTGAGAAATTTGGGAAGGATTAGATCAGATCATTTTAAGATCACTCATTTTGAGTATGAACCGTCGTTGCCGAGCTTTAATTAACGCAAGGGGTGGAAATACCAAGTATTAAATCACTTATCAGCATTTCAGTATTTTGAAAATTATTCATTTCTCTTCTTTCACATAAGATTCGGTGAAATCCTGAATTTTTCTCCCATTCAATGTGTTCTGTTTCGTTCAAAACCTTCCCGAGAGAACATAAAGTCAATGTAGAGTTAACTTTCATTAAAATTGAGATTTTCAGAATGTGCCTTAATTTTTTTGCGCAGTGTATATCTGTGTTATATCCTGCTACTACTTTCGAAAAATTTATAGGTACAGGGTGTTTCAGAATAAGGTTCCGTAAATTCGGGATCTTAATCCTCAGATGATTTTATAATATAAAGTTCCTTTGAACTATGGGTCTCTGACGCACTGTTACTGAGATACAGGGTGTTGAAATTAAAAAAAAAATTTGTTTTATGAAATTATTTTCCACAACGTACACGATCTCTTTTTGAGTTTTGGCACGTTATGAGTAAGCATTAAGACACATTTTTTCCGATACGAAACTATGTTTAATTTTCATAAGTGGCGTCCGTACGGAGTTCTGTCCGAACAAATTTGGTGAAAAAATTGGTACGCCAATGATTTTTTTTAAATTTTAAATTATTTTCGTAATCACCAAATAATTAACAGTAAGAATGGTCTCTTGAGTTTTTCACCTGCGACGAATACTTTCTGAGAAAAAAATTAAATGCAATTTCATCTAGGAAAGTTACGAAATTTTTTGATTACTTTACGAAATTCAGAAAATGTGTTTTATGGCGTACTGATAACCTACCAAAACCCAAAAAAAATGTGTACCGTGCCGAAAATGAATTGGAAAAACATTTTTTTTTATTTCAACACCCCGTTTCTCAGAAACAATGCGTCAGAGACCCATGGTCCATAGGAAGTTTATATCATAAAATCATGTGAGGATTAAGATTCCGAATTCACGGAACCTTAGTCTGAAAATAAGTCGGTACTGAATCACATACTGAATTTGCATTTTATTTTTTTTTTTCTGAGAAAATATTCGTCGCAGGTAAAAAACTCCAGAAACCATTCTAACTATTAATTATGTGGGGATTACGAAAATGATTTAAAATTTAAAAAAATCATTGGCGTACCAATTTTTTCACCAAATTTGTTCGGACAGAAGTCCGTACGGACGCCACTTGTGAAAATTGAACATCGTTTCGTATCGGAAAAATGTGTCTTAATGCGTACTCATAACGTGCCAAAACACAAAAAGAGGTCGTGTACGGTGTAGAAAATAATTTCATAAAACCAATTTTTTTTTTTAATTTCTACACCCTGTATCTCAGAAACAGTGCGTCAGAGACCCATACTGCCGTGTTAATTGGAAAGAGCGTATCTGCAAAAAAGCACTTTTGAGATATTTGACCTTAAAGACAATTTTAATTGAATTTAAATGAAAAAGCAATGCATGATATGGCATTTCATGCATTGCTTTTTCATTTTAATTCATTTAAAATTGTTGATGGCACAAATGAAAGTCTTTAAAATCAACTATCTCAAAAGTGCTTTTTTTGCAGATAAGCCCTTTTCAATTAACACGGCAGCATAGTTCATAGGAACTTTATATCATGAAATCATCCGAGGATTAAGGGGTTTGTTCGGTAAAAAATTTTCGTAACGCCAACCGTATTCAAGAAGAAAAAAAAAATTTTTTACGATTTTGCCGAAACTACTCGCAACATCGTAATGAAATTTTATACGAATATGTTTTGGAAGCTGATACATCTAATGAATTTGTTTTTATTTCTGACTCTCATAGAATGCGCTAGTAACACGGTTCGTACCGAGTCGTTTTAAACATAACTTGTTGGATAGTAGATTTATTAAGCTAAATTTTGAGCGATCTTAAACACCAATATACCAATGAGGTATTCTTGATAAAACTCAATACTGTGTACCGTTTTCGGAGTATTCCAATTTGAAAATTATGAAGTAATTATTAATTATTAGTATTATTAATTATTAAGCATAATGGAGAATTACCCCACACCTTGTACTTCCCGTATAGTTTTATTGACAAGTTCATTTAGCATAATATGTGGAGTAATTGTTGAATTGTTGAAAACATTGAATTTATTACCTCCATATTCCTGGATACCAACACGAGAAAGAAAAAATAGAACGGAACATATTACTGATGATAAAATATTTCTTGACGAAAAAAGTTCATCCTCTCAATGAACTCTTATTGAAGAATGAAAAGTAATTTCCTGGTGATATAGCAGCTCTGAATGAAAAAATAAAGTTATATTCCTTTTATGTTCTTGAACAATGGAGGAATAAGTGCTAAATTATTCCGTATTTCTTATCATCTATTCAATTGGTATTATCACGTTTTAATTAGATACCTTGACATTAAAAGCTCTATTTTTCCAGGAAAGTTATTTATTTTTATTGGTTACAGGTCAAGTATTCGTATAAACTGAATATTTGAAAGTTTGCCAGAGGATTTCGTTCACGATGGAGCCACCTGATCTTATGCGAGATTGACGATCGGTTTCTTCGAATTGAAAAAATTTATGTCGTTTTCGAACACATTCGCAGAAGTTCTGAAACAATTTTTTTTGACTCTATAGGATGGTGAACCACGATCTTTTCTTGTTTTCCTCCATATATTCTTAAACTTTATCTTCTTATATTTTTTGAGAATGATGATAAAGATGATTCAACTCAGTAACCAAAATGAACATATTGAAAAAAAAATACTACCATGAAATGTTCACATAATTCTCGGTCACCTTCGTGATGTGTTTTGAACCTCGGATTCATATGATAAAGGGAAAACACGCTTATCGTTGTTTTTTTTTTCTATTTATTACGAACCTCTGTAGCGAGTGACAAACATGTTTTTTTCCAGACACGTTGATTCACATCCATTGTTCAAAACTGTTATTCGAATCTAATCTGAATGAATCGAGCTAATTCGAATGCGATGTGTAATGGTTTCTTCTTTCCAAGGGGAAAACACACTGGTCTAGATAAAATTGTTACCGACGAAAACATCTGTGCAATTTCAGTCGTAGCAAATTTTGTTTCATATATTTTTTCTTTTGATTAAGAGAGCCAAAATAATACAATACGTTTTGAAACAAAAAGTACCTAATACAGTTCTGCTTATGCTTCAAGAGGTCAGAGTAAATCCTCCTGAAACGTCAAATACAGGAACTCTAATAGAAGGATCACTTGTTAGAACTTTGTTGAAAAAATTGCATCCATTCAGATACCCAAATTTCCTTGTCGCTTCTATTGATATTGATTAAAAAGTTTGACCAAAATGTTCTATGCAACTTCAATCTGGCGACCATATTACCTGGAAAATAGGAGAGTAATCAAAACACATTCTGAAAAATTTGAAAATAATAATTTTAAAGGAATAATAAAAAAATAATAATCGAGTCTGAGTTAACGAATTATTGTCAGTTTTACTTATCGATTTTAAATATATTATGGGGGTTCAGAAATTTTTTAGGGTTTTTTTCCTAGTCTGTGGAACAAAAATCAATTAGAAACATTTTTAAATAATAGAAAAAAGTTCCACTTGTAACACTTGTGCCCTAATTTGTCATGGTCAAATCCATTAATCAAGAATCAACACTTCGAACCATCAAAATTTGAAACGTTTCGGAGTATATTCTATTATTCAAAATTTTTTTCAATTTATTTTTGTTCCAGAGCCTGGGGAAGAAAAACAAAAAAAAATAGTAAAAAAAATTTATTTCACTGTAACGATATCAACATGATAGTGATAAGCGAAACAATCTGAAGAAATAAGGATTAATCTAGGTATAAAATATCTTAAATGAAGATTTTCATGAAAGCACGCACTTTTATAGATTTTTCTTTAACAGTTTTCCTTATACGAGGACTATTCTCTTGACATTATGAAAATTAGAAATGTTATATGACTGCAATAATTTTTTTAACATATATAATCTCTCATATATCTCATAGAATTTTTTGGAATATTCATATAATATTGTTCAATTTCTTATTATCATTTATTAGTTTTGTTATTATAGATTATTTTCCTCATTGTCAATATGGCAGAACCATTTAAACAGGATCAATTTTGTAGGTTTTTTCAGACGAATATCCTTCTCGTTGATAGTGTTGTGATAAAAAAATGTTAAGCCCAAAGCTGAGAAAACACTACATTTTCGTGTACTTCGGCGCCATCTTTTTTTATGTATTTCTCATCGCAGCGAGTCGATGAGGAAAATTGTAGAAAACGATATTCCTAATTTTGTCCACACAATTTTTTTCAAAAACCTACTATTCCCGAGATAAAATTTAAAAAAAACTTTTGTGTTTTCTCGAAAATTCTGGACAGATATACTTTACTCAAGTATCTGGCATAACGTTGGTATTACGTTGTATTTTATATCTATCAATGTATATAATTGTTTTGTAACGCAATATTGAAACCAATCTAGAAATGAAATCTCGCCTTTATTTACATGTGAAATCAATTATGGAGATTTCTCGATTTCCGATCTTTCCTCTAACATCATCACAAATCAACATGGGCGTCTGAAAGGGTTTGTTTAATCGCGATATTCCTTCGAAGTTTTTTTTTCAAGAGTCGCAAATAAGTGATTCAAATATATAATTTTCGAGATTAATGTATTTGAATGATGATAACGTCACCTTGCTAATTAGTTTCTTATCGGGACTATACCTATATTAATTCGATTATCCGATAAAATTAATTTGCGATCGAGTCATCCTCTTCAGCATTCTTCGATGCAGGTATTCAAATTTAAAGAACTTATTTTGGTAACCCTGGAAAATTTGCACTAATTTTTCAATTCATAATTACGGATTCGCATACAGCGACGAAAATTGCAGAAATTTTATTATAAAAATCACTTTAGAGTTAAGAAAGAAAGGAGAATTTTTCTTCAGGTTCAATAAAAAAAATCTAAATCATATCGAAACGAGCGTATTTCCAAAACAGAGGCACACTAAGAGATTTCTGAATTTTCGAATTTTTCCAAAAGTCTGTTCAATTTCTCAAAAAACCAATTAAAACAAAAGATAGTCCTTTACTTTCGTTTTTTTCTCACAAATGGATGGAAAAATTTGTTCTTCATTCGTGCTGTCTTGTGGCTTGAATATTTCCAAAAAAATTCTTCTGATTTTCTGGCAAATTATGAAAATGAAAAAAAAAAAAAATTCAGCCCAGTACTTTTCTATTTTCCCGAAAAAATTCAGCTCAAAAGTCCAGAGCCAATCCCACACACACTATTGCCAGGTTTGCTGATTTTCCTACAATCTACTGATTTTTCTTATTTTCTCCATCTGAGGGGAAACCTGTTGATTTTTTCTGAAGATCTGATCTGCACAATTTTCCACAACTGCAGCACAATCATTCATATGAAACAGTTTTTGTCGGAAAAAAATTTTGGGGTAACTTTTTCTTATTTCTCAGAAAGTGACAAGTCAGTATTTTCATCAACACCAACCTGAATCGTTCAACTCAAAAGTTATTCATTGGATATTACCAACATAAATTAGAGTTTTCACAACCGCTCGAGATGCTAATAATTCTGAAACGTACTATGATTAAATATTTGCATGATCAGAGTTCGAATATACTCATTTTTTCTACGAAAGAAAAGTTGTGGGCGTTGTGGCAAACTGGCAAAGTCGTTCAGACATTGACAATCTTTCATGTGTCCCAACTGAAATTTTTTTTTAGTGACAATTTAGTTACGAAAACTTAAGAAAATGAAATTATTACCAACCAGGTGATTTTGAATGAGTGAATGGAGTATAATTGGTATAAGTTCCCAAATAAAATTGATGTGTTAAATTATCATCGTTTTCCTTCTAGAAAATTCAAATAACCTTTATAATATTGTCGTGTATTTTCTGCATTTCCGAGAAGAATAAAATATTATTTGCTTTACACCATACTAAAACGTGTGTTATCGACTGCATGTTTTGGCAAAGGCCATCATTAGCTCGATCATCAGTAGGGAAATCCCGAAGTATAAATAAAATATGGGTTGACTTTGGAAGTTTTGGCTTATGATTATTGTTCATACAATATTCTTGAATTAAAGCCAAGATTTCTCAATGACCCCATCTATCTCAGATGAACTATTTATTTATTTTTGTAGGTCCTGTTTAGAGGAACTGCTACACCTAACGTCTCTTCGGAAAATGCTCTTGATAATTTATTGAAAAAAAGGTGTTAAAAAGATGGCTCGAGGTACAAGGACCTCCCATATATGGTAACATTTTTCATGAGCATTCAAACGAAACGAAGCAAAGTTGAATTGAAAATAGTGATAATCGACATGAATAACATTTTCAATTAATAGGCTCGCAGATTTTTCATCATTAGACTGCAGAAATGAAGTCAGATTTTGTTTCTGAGAGAAGATATAGACCGGTTTCGGCCTTATTTGGAGACTTCAGTATCACATAATCCTCAGAGACGAAATTTTCGTGAATAACTTCTACTTCTTAAGCAAATACACTGCGCAAAAAAAATTAACGCACATTCTGAAAATTAACTCTACATTGACTTTATAACTTATTTTTTATGTTCTCTCGGGAAGGTATTGAACGAAACAAGACACATTAAATGGAAGAAAAATTCAGGATTTCGCCGAATCTTATGTGAAAGAAGAGAAATGAACAATTTTCAAAATACTGAAATTCTGATGTGATTTAATACTTGGTATTTCCACCCCTTGCGTTAATTACAGCTCGGCAACTACGGTTTATACTCAAAATGAGTGATCTTAAAATGTTCTGATCTAATCCTTCCCAGATTTCTCCGAGTTGGATTCCTAAGTCATTAAGAGAAGCTGGATGATTTTCTGAACTTCTCAGCCTTCTATTGAGGTTGTCCCAAACCTGCTCAATCGGATTGAGATCTGGGCTTCTTACTGGCCATTCCATTCGAGAGACTTCAACTTCTTCAAGGTACTCCTGAATGATGCGCGCACGATGGGGTCTGGCATTATCGTCCATAAAAATGAAATTTTTACCAATGTATGGGGCAAATGTCACTACATGCTCTTCAAAAATGTTCCTTATACACTTATCAGCATTCATAGCTCCATTATCAACGACCACCAGGTCTGTGCGAGCAGTCAAAGATATTCCACCCCATACCATAATCGATCCTCCCCCGAAACCAGTAGTATTCAGGAAATTGCACTGAGCATATCTTTCATGTGGACGTCTGCATACAAGGGAACGTCGATCACAATGGTAGAGGCAGAATCTAGACTCATCTGTGAAGAGAACTTTCCCAATCGGCCTCAATGGATATGCTCTCTCGCAAAATCCAAACGCGCCCTTCGATGGGCTGGGGTAAGAGCTGGGCCTCTTGCCGCGACACGAGGCCTTAAATCATATTCTCGGAGGCGATTTCTTATTGTCTGAGTGCTAATTTACACCCCTTGAGTTTGGTCAAGCTGATTTTGAAGGAAGCGAGCGGTTGCAAACCGTCGTCTCAATGAAGAAACTCTCAAATAACGTTTTTGAATGGCAGTTGCTACCCCTGGTCTACCCTGTCCTGTTCTTCGGACATTCATACCTGTCTCCCTCAATCACTGCAACATTCTGGACACACTTGCATGGGAAACTGCAAACCTTTCTGCAATTCTTGTGTATGTCCACCCTTCTTCTCGCAAAACTACCGATTGGACACATTCCTCTTGGGTCAAATTGCGTGTTTCGCGTTGCATAGCGATCGAGTGTAGAAAATCAAACGAAAGAAAAACTATTGATCACTAGAATTGATCGAGAACAACTGATTTTAGAATGGAGCCAATACATTCAAAATCTGATAATATCATGTTTTCTTATTCCTGCTGGGAAAAAACATCAGTATTGAAGAAAAACGTTGAAAGTGGATAACATATGCATGCATAATTCTGATGAAAATAATTATCATTGAGAATACCTTCAGTTGTAGAATAAATTTGAGATTTCCATAATGTGCGTTATTTTTTTTTCGCAGGGTAGTTCGAGCCTTCTGAGTGAAAAAAAATTGTATTGAAAATCGAAGTATTGTTGGATTGCTTGATGCGAAACGAATTTATTGTCATACGAAGTGGCTAATCAACAACGGAAACAACTTTTGACTCCATAATGATCGGGAGTCTCTTTACAAACCGCAAGACTGCAAATGGCGACTGCTATTCAAGGCTGATTGACGATCACCTTTTGTGTACTCGGAACTCTATCAGAAAGAACCGAATTCGCACTTCCTGGCGCTACTTTTAAACTCTGTTCGATTTTTAGCTAATGACGTAAGGACGAAATCCTGGAAACGATGTACAAGATTGTTCGGAGAAATGCTCTTAGAAACAAACGCAGAATTCATTAGTTTCAAGCTTTGTTATCGATACTATCGATTTACGTGAAATGTGTTGTAAAATTTAGGAGTCTTTCAAACTTAACAAAAAAGATTTCACAAAAGGGACTCAATTTGAAAATGTTTACGAAAAGAAGAACAAAACTACTCCACAAGAGTCAGGGATATCGTATTCAATCCTTTTGAAAAGTATGTAATCTTCTGAAATCATTTAAAACTCAATAACAACTTGAATCGATCCAATAAAAATCAGTATGAGACATTTCGTCAATCTGATCGCCTTTTTTCTGAAGTTTGGTTCTTTGCATATGCTTCATGAATGTTCTTATTTTGAAATGGGGTCAGTTTATCAACGGCTTCGATTTGAAACGACTTTTCTGAAAATGTCAAGACGTAAATTAACAAACGCTGAGGCTATAATAGGGCTATCTAAATGCTACAGGATGGCCCAACTCAGTTTGTTGTAGCGGAAAGTCAGCCGCAAAGTGTGAATTCTCGACTTTGGAATAGGTTCAGGGAGACAGGTTCCGTGTTGGAAAGATCAAGGCTTGGTGGGCGACGAAAAATAACACCTGCTCAGGATCGTTTCATCACCGTTTCGGCGAGAAGAAAGCCTACATCTACGTGTAGAATGCTACGGAATACTCTTCAAAATGCAGATGGAGTCCAAGTTTCTATCGAAGCCATCAGACGAAATTTGAAAGAGGTGAATCTAGGTTATAGACGTCCATTGAGAGGAGTTCCATTAACACGTAACCATTAGCGTCAAAGACTGGAATGGGCAAGGCAACATATCAATTGGAACGATCAATGGCGTAGTGTCCTTTTCACTGATGAATCCAGATATGAACGATTTTCAGATTCTCGAAGAATAAGAGTATGGACAATCCCACGCATACCCCGTAATCGTCGCTAAGTCCATCCTTTCCTAGGGGATAGTGTTATGGTATGGGCTGGATTTAGAATATATGTTTATTTAGCTCAATAGCTATCACATTACATTTCATAACCTTAACATTTAACATTATATCAAGAAACATAAACAGTGTTATTGAATATTCAAGTACATCCGCCTCAACCTAGTTTTGAAAACTACAACATTTGGTGATGTTTTCACTATTAATGGTAAGTTATTATACTCTCTCAAACCTTCGATGAAGAGTGTTTTCTCCATAGCACTAGTGGTGATTCAACGGGCGCACAGATCACTCATTTGTCCTGGGAAAATGACCGCCTTACACTATAGGGAGCATGCCATTGACAATGTTTTGCCAAATTTTCACGCTGCTATTGGTGAAAGTTTTTAATTTCTAAACGATAACGCCAGACCGCACCGTGCAGCCAGAATGCGCGGGAGGAGCTTGGTATTCCACATTTACCAATACCTCCGCACTCACCAGATTTGGATTGCATAAAACATGCATGGGATATGCTCCAAAGAAGATTAGATAATCATCAACCTACCCCAGAATCCTTAAATGATCTGAGAGAGCTTCTGTCCCGTTTATGGAACCAAATTCCTCAAGAAATGTTCAACAACCTCGTGTGTAGTATGCAAAGAAGATGTCAAGCTGTCATTGATGTCCGTGGAGGCCATGTCCATAGATTGATAGTCTTAAAATGCTTGAATAAAATGTCGTTGTTTTACTCGATTTTTCTTGACCAGACCTACAGGCTAAAATTAATTTTATTTCCTGCAACTTGAAATCATATTAATATGAATTTTCATCACAAATCTCATTCAAACTATTTTTTTTTTGCAATTTAAGTCAATATCCCTTACTCATGTGGAGCAGTTTATTTAAGCGAGGTGACTTTCAGAAATTCTAATTGCAAGATAAGCACAAGAGGAGTTCTTTTCACAGCCCAAGCTGATGGTAAAAAGAGGAGGTTTAATTAATTCAATTCAGAAACTTGAGATATCTGACAGCTGGTTCACAGAGTTAGGTTAATTTTGAAGCTATTTTTCTGGAAACTTAATTTGGGTTTTCTCTCCCAGTCTCTGAAATAAGGAACAATTAGAAAAAAATTTTCAATTATATAAGAAAGGCCCCTGCGTAAAAATTTGAGCACTAATTTGTCAGGGGCCAAAACTTTACTAGAAGAAATTGTAGCCTAACAATGAACAAAAAGAAAACACTTTGAACTCTAAAGCGTAACGTTTCGGAGTCTAAATCCGACTCCTTCGTCAGACAATAACTAGTTTTCATTCAACTTTGTAGAATCGTGACAATTTTTTTATTTTTGGATTGAAAACTAGTAATTGTCTGACGAAGGAGTCTGATTTAGACTCCGAAACGTTACGCTTAAGAGTTCAAAGTGTTTTTTTTTTGTTCATTGTTAGGCTACAATTTCTTCTCGTAAAGGCCTTTCATATATTATTAAAAAAAAATTTCTAATTGTTTCTTGTTTCAAAGACTGGGAGAGAAAACCCAAATTAAATTTTCAGGAAAATGCAGAGACCTCCCAGACAATATTTCTAAAGATATCTAACTTTGACGCGTTTAGTCAGTGGGCTAACCATAGAGATGGACTTGCAGTGATGATGGTCTGTCTTGGAGGTGAACTAGCCATGAGCGTAGACAGAAGTGAGATCGGAGAGGTGCATAAAAATTCATGTTAGGCCAATGCAAACAGGAAACAATTGGTAGCCATATTGATAGACCTTCGCGGACGCTTTCATAATTCACAAATGCTCCTTTCTTTAATTCTTATTTCAATGGTTTCACGATATCTTCAGTTGTTTCAAAAATATTACCAAATTTTGATATTTTATTGATTTCGAAAATGTGCCATAACTTTATCATTCTCGTAAATATCTGAAAACGTTTAAAACTTTCTGCAGGCACTTTTTCACTGGGAATAAGACAGTATATTCTATATCTTGTATTAAAATGTGGAAAAAAACAGAAACAGCCAAATTCGAGGTATTTGGAATACCTTGTATGTACTGTTAATATTCCAAAATAATGAACCCCGCATCAGGGAATCCAGTGGAGCCGAACTCCGTTCCATAATTAAAATGGAACGTGATAAAATTCTTGCTGGTCTGCCGCCTGCCGTACTGAATGAACAAATTGCCGAAGATAAGTAACAATTCAATGTACATTATCGTTGCATACTACTGTAATCTTGTCGAAAGGAATATCGGAATAATTAGCATTCATTCAAATGAAGATTTAATTATAACACTGGCTGTCCTCATTATCATTTATCGGGTGTTGAAATAATCGATATTTTCAATCTTGTCTTCGAAAAAGAAATGAATATAGACTCAATTTCAGTATATTTGAGTTTAAGTCATAAATAACAAACGACCAATGACAACATTAGTTATTTATGGCAGAGAACTTTATTTTTCACCTGTATAATATCTTTTTATTTCACCTCAGAAACGGTTGTTATTGATACAGTATTCGGTAATAACAACCTTGGGCATTTTTAGCGGGCGTTTAAGGAAAAAAAACTCGACACATTTTTTACGATTTTGCCGAAACTTCTGGAAGCTGATACATCCAATGAATTTGGTTTTATGTCAGACTCTCATAGAGTGCGCTAGTTACACAGTTCGTACCAAGTAGTATTGAACATAATTTTTTTGATATTAGATTTATCAAGCTGAATTTCGAGCGAACTTAAACATCATTCAATTTCACAGCAAGAAGGTACTCCTGATAAAATTCGATGCTGTTTGCAGTTTTCGGAATATTTTGATTTGAAAATTTCTGTTGGTACATAGACTATTTTGGAATTATGTTCGGGGCGTTTTCAAATGTGGGGCTTTTTTTGACAGGTGGTGTAACACGTCAAAAAAGACCATTTCAACAAACTTCTGTTGCTCATACAAAATTTTCATTATGAAAACATTCAAAGAAATCTTGGGCATCAATAACTATATTATACTCGTACAATACAACATCTTATTACTAAGGGGTTTTCCACAAGGTTCAGTTTTAGCACCTCTTCTATTTAATTCATATTTGTGTGACATTTCAACTACTTCTTCGGAGAAATTTATTTATGATATTGCTCTGGCTTTTCATCATTCTAATTTTCAAACAATAGAAAGTACCCTTTCCGCATAATTGGATATCATGAAAAATTATTTTTCAAAGTGGCGTTTGTCCTCGAATGAAAATAAAACCGAGGTTTCGTGTTTTCATTCCAATAATCATCAGAAATATGAAGAATTGAGTGTCACTTTCGGTTCATATCCCTAAAAACATAACTTCAGGGAGGAATCATACTTGATTCCTCTCTAAATTTCAACGCCCATTTAGATGATCTGCGTTTGAAACTCGAAACTCGAAACAATATTCTTCAGAAACTAGCTGGTTCCTCATGGGGCGCTGATGCAAGAATACTTCGTACGGCAGCGCTAGCTTTGGTGTTTTCTGCTGCTGAATATTGTTGCCGTGTTTGGTTGAATAGTGTTCATGTAAAAAAATTGATGCCCAACTAAATTTTTCTATGAGAGTTTGTAAAAAACTGTACCAGTTTTAACAGTTTTTTTAAGCACAATATGTATGAACTTTCTACAAGTTTATTACTTGACAATTACAAAAAATTGTATCAATTCAATCAATCAAAATATCAAGGCTATCTATAATATCTTCTAAGAAATGTCTCTAACAGGGTTATTACTGGTACTATCTTCACCTACTCCTTGGTTACCAGTCCTCTCAGATATTGTCCCTCTCCATATTCGCAAAGAGACAAACAACTTTGAATTTTTGGAACAAATTTAATTCCTTTCAAAATTCATTTCCCAAACTCACCTATATTCCAGATAATAAGGTCCACAGATTGAAGTCGCGTAAACCTTTTTATTCGAATTTTTTAATCGATATGAATAGAAGCGACAAAGAAATTTGGAAATCTGAATGAAATGTATACAATTTTTTCAATAAAGATCTTATTACTGATCCTTCCGTCAGAGTTCCTTGTTTTGACCTTCCCAGAAGAATATGGTCTGTTCTTAATCGTATTAGAACAGGCCATAGACGATGCAACAGCATGCTCTTTCGATGGAATTCCGTTGAGAGCCCTAGTTGTGAGGAAAATGAGAAGACTATAGAACATCTTGTAAATAAGAAAAAGAAAATTCTTTGCCTTTACATAGATGAATTCAAAATAGTAATCATCGAAATGAATACCATTTTCAATTCCCAGGCTCAGAGATCTTTTATCATGGGGTTGGAGAAATGATATTAGATTTTGTCACTGAGATGAGAGATATACCGGTTTCGGCCTTGTTGGGCCTCATCAGTATCCCGTACATCTCAGGACAAAATCTTCATAAAAAACTTCGATATTTGAAGCAATTGGTTGTGAAGTAATGAATAAAATATTACAAAGTACTAAGGTGGTGACATCCAATTGCGTCAAAATGAAGTTTCACATCTCCAATCAAATGCAAAAAAAGAAATCTGTACTTCCTCTTTCACTGAATGAGATTTTAGCAGTGGCTCTATTCAGGGCCCGCTTGCCAGTTTCTCAAAGTGATGGAAAACGCCCAATTCTTTTTGTGACTGTGAAGCTAAATTCTCATTCAGTTAAAGAGGAAGTACAGATTTCTTTTTTTGCATTTGATTGGAGATGTGAAACTTCATTTTGACGCAATTGGATGTCACCACCTTAGTACTTTGTAATATTTTACTCATTATTTCACAACCAATTGCTTCAAATTTCGAAGTTTTTTATGAAGATTTTGTCTTGAGATGTACGGGATACTGATGAGGCCCAACAAGGCCGAAACCGGTATATCTCTCATCTCAGTGACAAAATCTAATATCATTTCTCCAACCTCATGATAAAAGATCTCTGAGCCTGCGAATTGAAAATGGTATTCATTTCGATGATTACTATTTTGAATTCATCTATGTTTCAAAAATCTTGTAAATAGTTGTCCCATTTATAAATTTCAAAATGGTTTCGAGGCTATACATAGAAATGTATAGCCTCTCTATGTATTACTCTTAACAAATGCATTTCTGAAATGGGTGGTTAATTTCAAAATAATTGAATTCATTCTAAAGAATTGGTTTCTTTTCTACTTTTGTCTTTTTTCATTTCAGATTAAGAATTGCGAGTCGTTTTGTGAAGAATCTGTTTATCTGAGACGGATAACATGAAGATGTTTTCTTAGATCACGCTGATTTCATAATATACAGGGTGTTCCATTTGAAATAAGAAAGTTGATACCACTTCCGGTGAAAGCGGAAGTCATTGATATTAAAAAATATATCATAAATGAAGGTCTTCTTGGCTTATATCTTCACACGAAATTTTGAATTGATCGAATAATTATTTCTCCATAAACTTCTAATGGGCACTCCCGGTGAGACAGCCTGTATTTACTATGACCTCAGTATCAGAATATGAATTTTTACATTCCTCTAAATCCGAATCTGCAATAAAAAAGATGAGTTTTCATTTGAAATTTCAAAGTTGGGCCCAAAATCTGATGGGCCTATTCCATTCACCATTCACCGTTTCCAGACTTCTGAACCACCCGGTATACAGCGTGAACAACAGATTTCTCACGCCTTGTTTTCCTTCTGCATTCTCCGTAATACGGATCGTAAAAAATCGTGGATTTAATATTCATCACAGATCATCCAATACGTCATCGGCTTACTCGGAAAACTAGCGACAATTGCCCGTGCCATTATACATTCTATCCTATTTGGGTACCTTCATCAAACGGCCGCCGGCATCTAGGCAGCAGCCAGTGGTCGCTCGCGCGCCTCGATTTTTAATGCCTCTTTCTATTTGTCTTAATTTCGACCATCTGCCGGACGAGGGGTCGGAGGGGTCATCGGTCATGGCGGTATTTGAACCCACTTAAATGCCCACCGAGGGGGCAATTATCAGATGCATCTTAAACTTTTATGTAACACTCCTGGTACGCGATTAAGGGACAGGCAGAGGCGGCTCGTCTCGTCAGATATGGTGTCTTTGATTTCTGAAGGGGTTTTCTGATGGGAAAACGAATATTTTTTCATTTAGTTTCTAGGTCTAGGTCGAGGATTTTCTTCACAAATAGTTATTTATGACTAGCTGGCCCGGCGAATTTGTTTCGCCTCAGAGATTCATAAAGTTGTATCAACAAAACTGGTACTTTTTCAAGTAGGAGGTAAATAAGACAAAATTAAAGTACAAAATATACAAAAAATTTAATTACATTGAAATAATGTATGTACATTGTTATTTACATGAATAGACTTCACTTTATTCGAGGGGTACCTTATTAATATTTAAAAATTGTCTCATTGTTGACCGGTGTGAAAAGAGCGGCCAAAGATAGCGGCCGAAATTTACGGAAACACCCGAACGCCCAAGTCAGTGGCGTCCGGTGTCCCTTCTGTTTTCTCATAGGAATTCGAAGTTAGGTTGATTAAATGGGGGAATAATAAGTGAAACGCGTATTTTTTATTTTGAATAGACGATTTTACGACAAAAAAAAATCGATATGAACATTCATATTTCGCACCGGACTAGTTTTATTAATTTCTCGTGAACTTGAAGATGCCGGTATGAGGAAGAGCTCCTTGCATTACCAGATTGGAGGGAAAGATTCCCGACGATGTATACTACTTGAACAGACCAAAAAAAAATGGACTTGCGATGGCGCATCATCAAATAGCGCGAAAAAAATTTTACTTGCGATGGGGCCCTGGGGTTGAAATTTCAACTTCTAAATTTTCGGGCGGTGTTTCGATCAGAACGCGGAATCCTTGCATAATCATATTCACAGAAAAAATTCACTTAGTTATCATCATCAAATAGCGCGAAAAAAATTTGACTTGCGATGGGGCCCTGGGGTTGAAATTTCATCCCTTAACTTTTCGGGTGGTGTTTCGATCAGAACGCGGAATCCTTGCATAATCATATTCACAGGAAAAATTCACTTGGTTATCATCATCAAATAGCACGAAAAAAATTTGACTTGCGATGGGGCCCTGGGTTGAAATTTCATCCCTTAACTTTTCCGGTCAATTTTCGTACAGAACGCGGAATCCTTGCATAATCATATTAACAGGAAAAATTCACTTGGTTATCATCATCAAATAGCACGAAAAAAATATGACTTGCGATGGGGCCCTGGGGTTGAAATTTCATCCCTTAACTTTTCCGGTCAATTTTCGTACAGAACGCGTGATCCTTGCATAATCATATTGACAGGAAAAATTCACTTGGTTATCATCATCAAATAGCTCAAAAAAAATTTGACTTGCGATGGGGCCCTGGGGTTGAAATTTCATCCCTTAAGTTTTCGAGCGGTGTTTCGATCAGAACGTGGAATCCTTGCATAATCATATTCACAGGAAAAATTCACTTGGTTATCATCATCAAATAGCGCGAAAAAAATTTGACTTGCGATGGGGCCCTGGGGTTGAAATTTCATCCCTTAACTTTTCGGGCGGTGTTTCGATCAGAACGTGGAATCCTTGCATAATCATATTCACAGGAAAAATTCACTTGGTTATCATCATCAAATAGCGCGAAAAAAATTTGACTTGCGATGGGGCCCTGGGGTTGAAATTTCATCCCTTAACATTTCCGGTCAATTTTCGTACAGAACGCGTGATCCTTGCATAATCATATTAACAGGAAAAATTCACTTGGGCATCATAATCAAATAGCGCAAAAAAATTCGACTTGCGATGGGGCTATGGGGTTGAAATTTCATCCCTTAACTTTTCGAGCGGTGTTTCGATCAGAACGTGGAATCCTTGCATAATCATATTCACAGGAAAAATTCACTTGGTTATCATCATCAAATAGCGCGAAAAAAATTTGACTTGCGATGGGGCCCTGGGGTTGAAATTTCATCCCTTAACTTTTCGGGTGGTGTTTCGATCAGAACGCGGAATCCTTGCATAATCATATTCACAGGAAAAATTCACTTGGTTATCATCATCAAATAGCACGAAAAAAATTTGACT
Organism: Hippodamia convergens; assembly: GCA_038502775.1. NCBI lineage: Eukaryota > Metazoa > Arthropoda > Insecta > Coleoptera > Coccinellidae > Hippodamia > Hippodamia convergens. The sequence goes on along the minus strand of CM076607.1, from coordinate 35,493,078 downwards.
TGCGATGGGGCCCTGGGGTTGAAATTTCATCCCTTAACTTTTCCGGTCAATTTTCGTACAGAACGCGTGATCCTTGCATAATCATATTCACAGGAAAAATTCACTTGGTTATCATCATCAAATAGCGCAAAAAAAATTCGACTTGCGATGGGGCCCTGGGGTTGAAATTTCAACCCCTTAATTTTTCGGGTGGTGTTTCGATCAGAACGCGGAATCCTTGCATAATCATATTCACAGGAAAAATTCACTTGGTTATCATCATCAAATAGCACGAAAAAAATTTGACTTGCGATGGGGCCCAGGGGTTGAAATTTCATCCCTCAACTTTTCGGGTGGTGTTTCGATCAGAACGCGGAATCCTTGCATAATCATATTCACAGAAAAAATTCACTTGGATATCATCATCAAATAGCTAAAAAAAAATTTGACTTGCGATGGGGCCTTGGGGTTGAAATTTCATCCCTTAACTTTTCGGGTGGTGTTTCGATCAGAACGCGGAATCCTCGCTAGATGATTATGCAAGGATTCCGCGTTCTGATCGAAACACCACCCGAAAAATTAGGGGTTGAAATTTCAACCCCAGGGCCCCATCGCAAGTCGAATTTTTTTTGCGCTATTTGATGATGATAACCAAGTGAATTTTTCCTGTGAATAATATTATGCGAGGATTCCGCGTTCTTATCGAAACACCACCCGAAAAGTTAAGGGATGAAATTTCAACCCCAGGGCCCCATCGCAAGTCAAATTTTTTTTAAGCTATTTGATGATGATAACCAAGTGAATTTTTCCTGTTAATATGATTATGCAAGGATCACGCGTTCTGTACGAAAATTGACCGGAAATGTTAAGGGATGAAATTTCAACCCCAGGGCCCCATCGCAAGTCAAATTTTTTCTGCGCTATTTGATGATGATAACCAAGTGAATTTTTCCTGTGAATATGATTATGCAAGGATTCCGCGTTCTGATCGAAACACCACCCGAAAAGTTAAGGGATGAAATTTCAACCCCGGGGCCCCATCGCAAGTCAAATTTTTTTCGTGCTATTTGATGATGATAACCAAGTGAATTTTTCCTGTGAATATGATTATGCAAGGATTCCGCGTTCTGATCGAAACACCACCCGAAAAATTAGGGGTTGAAATTTCAACCCCAGGGCCCCATGGCAAGTCGAATTTTTTTTGCGCTATTTGATGATGATAACCAAGTGAATTTTTCCTGTGATTAAGATTATGCAAGGATTCCGCGTTCTGATCGAAACACCACCCGAAAAGTTAAGGGATGAAATTTCAACCCCAGGGCCCCATCGCAAGTCAAATTTTTTCTGCGCTCTTTGATGATGATAACCAAGTGAATTTTTCCTGTCAATATGATTATGCAAGGATTCCGCGTTCTGATCGAAACACCACCCGAAAAGTTAAGGGATGAAATTTCAACCCCAGGGCCCCATCGCAAGTCAAATTTTTTTCGTGCTATTTGATGATGATAACCAAGTGAATTTTTCCTGTGAATATGATTATGCAAGGATTCCGCGTTCTGATCGAAACACCACCCGAAAAATTAGGGGTTGAAATTTCAACCCCAGGGCCCCATGGCAAGTCGAATTTTTTTTGCGCTATTCGATGATGATAACCAAGTGAATTTTTCCTGTGAATATGATTATGCAAGGATTCCGCGTTCTGATCGAAACACCACCCGAAAAGTTAAGGGATGAAATTTCAACCCCAGGGCCCCATCGCAAGTCGAATTTTTTTTGCGTTATTTGATGATGATAACCAAGTGAATTTTTCCTGTGAATAAGATTATGCAAGGATTCCGCGTTCTGATCGAAACACCACCCGAAAAGTTAAGGGATGAAATTTCAACCCCAGGGCCCCATCGCAAGTCAAATTTTTTTTGAGCTATTTGATGATGATAACCAAGTGAATTTTTCCTGTAAATATGATTATGCAAGGATCACGCGTTCTGTACGAAAATTGACCGGAAATGTTAAGGGATGAAATTTCAACCCCAGGGCCCCATCGCAAGTCAAATGTTTTTCGTGCTATTTGATGATGATAACCAAGTAAATTTTTCCTGTGAATATGATTATGCAAGGATTCCGCGTTCTGTACGAAAATTGACCCGAAAAGTTAAGGGATGAAATTTCAACCCCAGGGCCCCATCGCAAGTCAAATTTTTTTCGTGCTATTTGATGATGATAACCAAGTGAATTTTTCCTGTGAATATGATTATGCAAGGATTCCGCGTTCTGATCGAAACACCACCCGAAAAATTAGGGGTTGAAATTTCAACCCCAGGGCCCCATGGCAAGTCGAATTTTTTTTGCGCTATTTGATGATGATAACCAAGTGAATTTTTCCTGTGTATATGATTATGCAAGGATTCCGCGTTCTGATCGAAACACCACCCGAAAAATTAGGGGTTGAAATTTCAACCCCAAGGCCCCATCGCAAGTCGAATTTTTTTTTGCGCTATTTGATGATGATAACCAAGTGAATTTTTCCTGTGAATAAGATTATGCAAGGATCACGCGTTCTGTACGAAATTTGACCGGAAATGTTAAGGGATGAAATTTCAACCCCAGGGCCCCATCGCAAGTCAAATTTTTTTCGTGCTATTTGATGATGATAACCAAGTGAATTTTTCCTGTGAATATGATTATGCAAGGATTCCGCGTTCTGTACGAAAATTGACCGGAAAAGTTAAGGGATGAAATTTCAACCCCAGGGTCCCATCGCAAGTCAAATTTTTTTCGTGCTATTTGATGATGATAACCAAGTGAATTTTTCCTGTGAATATGATTATGCAAGGATTCCGCGTTCTGATCGAAACACCACCCGAAAAGTTAAGGGATGAAATTTCAACCCCAGGGCCCCATCGCAAGTCAAATTTTTTTCGTGCTATTTGATGATGATAACCAAGTGAATTTTTCCTGTGAATATGATTATGCAAGGATTCCGCGTTCTGATCGAAACACCACCCGAAAAATTAGGGGTTGAAATTTCAACCCCAGGGCCCCATGGCAAGTCGAATTTTTTTGCGCTATTTGATGATGATAACCAAGTGAATTTTTCCTGTGTATATGATTATGCAAGGATTCCGCGTTCTGATCGAAACACCACCCGAAAAATTAGGGGTTGAAATTTCAACCCCAAGGCCCCATCGCAAGTCGAATTTTTTTTGCGCTATTTGATGATGATAACCAAGTGAATTTTTCCTGTGAATAAGATTATGCAAGGATCACGCGTTCTGTACGAAATTTGACCGGAAAAGTTAAGGGATGAAATTTCAACCCCAGGGCCCCATCGCAAGTCAAATTTTTTTCGTGCTATTTGATGATGATAACCAAGTGAATTTTTCCTGTGAATATGATTATGCAAGGATTCCGCGTTCTGTACGAAAATTGACCGGAAAAGTTAAGGGATGAAATTTCAACCCCAGGGCCCCATCGCAAGTCAAATTTTTTTCGCGCTATTTGATGATGATTACCAAGTGAATTTTTTCTGTGAATATGATTATGCAAGGATTCCGCGTTCTGATCGAAACACCGCCCGAAAATTTAGAAGTTGAAATTTCAACCCCAGGGCCCCATCGCAAGTCAAATTTTTTTCGTGCTATTTGATGATGATAACCAAGTGAATTTTTCCTGTGAATATGATTATGCAAGGATTCCGCGTTCTGATCGAAACACCACCCGAAAAGTTAAGGGATGAAATTTCAACCCCAGGGCCCCATCGCAAGTCAAATTTTTTTCGCGCTATTTGATGATGATAACCAAGTGAATTTTTTCTGTGAATATGATTATGCAAGGATTCCGCGTTCTGATCGAAACACCGCCCGAAAATTTAGAAGTTGAAATTTCAACCCCAGGGCCCCATCGCAAGTAAAATTTTTTTCGCGCTATTTGATGATGCGCCATCGCAAGTCCAATTTTTTTTGGTCTGTTCAAGTAGTATACATCGTCGGGAATCTTTCCCTCCAATCTGGTAATGCAAGGAGCTCTTCCTCATATCGGCATCTTCAAGTTCACGAGAAATTAATAAAACTAGTCCGGTGCGAAATATGAATGTTCATATCGATTTTTTTTTGTCGTAAAATCGTCTATTCAAAATAAAAAATACGCGTTTCACTTATTATTCCCCCATTTAATCAACCTAACTTCGAATTCCTATGAGAAAACAGAAGGGACACTGGACGCCACTGACTTGGGCGTTCGGGTGTTTCCGTAAATTTCGGCCGCTATCTTTGGCCGCTCTTTTCACACCGGTTCATTGTTGTACCTTATGATGAACCACATTTTTAGTTTTTTCGTCATAAAATTTTCAGTAGTGTTCGGAAGAAAGAAAGGTGTGATAACACATGGACTCAGATGCGTTAATATTATTATTAAATGTAGTTCACCGAATTCATATCAAATATAATACTTACACGAAAACGCTATCAACCTCAGCGACATCTACTGGCTTTATTCGCAAGAAGGAAAATTATTTCCTACTTTTTTTTCAATTTCATCAAATTTTTTATAGTTTTAATGTAATTTATGTTAACCCCACCGTAGAAGAATCCAACAAAAAAACTTTCATAACAAACAGTTCATCCAATCTTGAGTTATAAATGGTGTAACCAACAATATGGCCGACTGAGTTTTATATATTAAGATATGAGTGTTAAAAGTGACGTTTTATTTTGTGAGTGAAAAAGTTTGTGAAATGAGCGGAGATAATTGAACAATTTCACGAACAAAATAAAATAACTTTTAACACAAATACCATACAATGTTTTTTGTAAAAATGCCCTATTTTGATAATGAAATGGGCGAATTTGCAATGACAATAAACTTCAAAATGCATTTAAATATTCGAATAATCAAAAGGTTGTTGTGAAAGGCAAACGTTGCCAACGTTATGATTACTAACAAATGAGAAAAGACGCTGTCATTTGAATTTTGTTCCTGTCCAATTTTCGTCTTGGGTTTTTTAACTGATTGATATGTTTGTCCAATTATTAATAAAAGTGACGATTTGGTTGTTCCTTTGGATATTGAAGAGTCTGCAAGAAGAGCAAATCTGGAACTCCTACCTAAAAAATCGGTTCAGCAGTACGATATTGCATATAACAATTTCCTTCCCTGGTCTAAATTGAGAAATGTAGAAGGGGACGTCAGTGAAACTGATTTCTTGGCATACTTAGAGGAAAAATCAAAAATATGGAGTTCGTCCACTTTGTGGAGCAAATTTACAATGATGAAGTCAAGTTCCCTTGTTAGAAATGGTGAATATTTTAAGGTAAGAGCATACTTAATACGGAAAAGTGAAGGATATCGTCCCAAAAGATCGAAAATTCTCACTTGTGACAAGTTGAAAAGTTTATAAAGGAGGCACAAGATCAGAAATACTTGATGGTTGAGGCTGCAGTTATTTTCGGATTATTTGGAGCCTGTCGGTGTGAAGAATTGTGTAATTCATCAGTGGAAGACATCGAAATAACAAATAAATCATTGGTTATACAACTTCCAAATACAAAAACGAAAGTCAGTCGTTCCTTCAGTATTATTGGGAAGTATGTAGACTATAAGAAAAAGAAAATTCTTTGCCTTTACGAAGGCACATCGAGAACATTTTTGAAACATAGATGAATTAAAAATAGTAATCATCGAAATGAATACCATTTTCAATTCCCAGGCTCAGAGATCTTTTATCATGAGGTTGGAGAAATGATATTAGATTTTGTCACTGAGATGAGAGATATACCGGTTTCGGCCTTGTTGAGCCTCATCAGTATCCCGCACATCTCAGGACAAAATCTTCATAAAAAACTTCAAATGGGAATTGAAAATGGTATTCATTTCGATGATTACTATTTTGAATTCATATATGTTTCAAAAATATGTAGACTATTTCATAAGTAGTTTGCATTACGCCCTTCTGTCATCAAACATCGTCGTTTTTTCCTGAAATGCAATAATGATAAATACACTGCCAATCCAGTTGGTATTAATACATTTGAGAAAATTCCATCTATTGTTGCCGAATTCCTCAAACTGCCAGAACCAAAGCAATATACAGGACACTGTTTTCGAAGATCCTTCGCTTCATTGCTAGTAGAATCAGGAGCAAATATTACGGATATTAAAAAACATGGTGGATGGAAGTCTACGACGATTGCCGAGGGCTATGTTGATCATTCCATTGCATATAGAAATGTCCTTGCTGAAAAAATTCTCCCAACCTCAACAGATTTTGGATCATCATCATCCAATATTGTACTTCCGGTTTCTACAAGTACTGATGGTGCTGAGGATTCTAATAATGTGTTGCGAAGTTCCCTAACGTCACAGGGCATTAATGTTAGTAATTGTTCTAGTTTTACGATTAATATTAATGTTCATAAGTAATGATTGTTAAATATTGATAATAAAAATTTGCAATTGCTGAATTTTTCTCATCTGATTTCATCATAAGAAAATGGAGTGCTAAAAATATTGTTACCACTAATGTTGAAAATATTTTTAACATGTAAACAATCAATTTTTACATTGTTTGCTGTCATTTAAAGTGTCACTTTTAATAGCATTTGCATTTTAAAGTTTATTGTCATCGCAAATTCGCCCATTTCATTATCAAAATAGGGCAGTTGTACAAAAAACATTGTATGGTATTTGTGTTAAATGTGATTTTATTTTGTTGGTGAAATTGATAATTTATAATAATTTTAATAATAATAATAATAATATTTTAATTCTTGAAATGAATTTACCTTCGTATCATAAACTTTTTCTTCAAGAAACGTTTTTCGTATTAGAACCCTATTTTTTTTATGTTTGCGTTGGATTCTGCGGAAAAAATAGTTATAGTGTTCTAACATGTTGAGGTTCCTGAAATGAATACTTTTCGACTCATTTAGGATTTTTTGATTTTATGTCTTACATATATTCAAATTCATAAAATCTGTGTCATATCAACAATGGTCTATGGTGATAGAAGATAAATTTTTCCAATAATTCACATTATCGTTGTTGATATGAATTAGATTTTATGAATTTTACTCTAGGTACGACATAAAATGAAAAAATCCTAAATAACTCAAGAATTATTCATCTCAGGAGCATTAAAATGTTAGAATACTATCATTATTTTTCTCCGCAGAATCCAACACAAATAAAAAAATAGGGTTCTAATTTTAAAAACGAAAGTTATGAGTCAATCTTGATCCCAATTTTTGACGCAACATTATGAACACCCTGTAACGAGTTCCACGGCCTTCGACTTCAAAAATTATATTTAAAAGTTAGGTATTTAGAATAGGAATAACAAACATAATACCGAATACTCAGATCTATCTTTTTTCTTCAGTTTTTTCCTAATATTTCAAAAAGTATTTCGACGAATGCAATGATCCTTATATAAATATATTTAGAATTTAATACTCTATCAAAATTTGAAACGGAAAAAAAGAAAAAAAATTTTTGGACAATTTTTTTTTCATACCCTGAAAAACAGAAAAAAAAATTTCTGTAAATTTTTTTTTCATACCCTGTATAAGTAAAAGTGGTCAGACTTCAAGAATATTTCAGCTCGGTAGATATCGTCGAACAAATCATAATCCCAATTTTCAGATTTCAAATAGGCCCAGTACTCCAGAAACGTCTAATAGGCCGTCGAACTTGGTACACCCTGTATGTGTATTGGAAGAAAAGTTGTCCTTTCATATGCAAACATCCTTGAAGAATGATTACGTTCATCAGAGAAGGAGTTAATTTTTCTTCACTGGTACCATTTCAGAATTCCCTTGAACCGAAAATTTCATTATATTCTCTTCATGTCTTCTTGGATTCTCATGTTTCCAGATGGCATTTCCCACGACATTCCACGAACCCATTGCCGTCAACCACCATAAATCCATCGCCAATCAGAATAACCGTAAAGCATTGCAGAGCGAGAAATATTAACCAAAACTAATATATCTTAAGTGTCTCTCAAATAGTTAAATTTTTATGGATCACCCAAGGTAAGAGGATAAAGCATTCCTTCATGTCAGAGATAACAAGGAGTTTAATGTCTCCCCATATATAATTAACCCGCTAAACACGCGCTTAACAGTGGCAGCCTTTCATCTCTGCCTAGAGCAGTGCTTTCCAAACTTTTTGTACCTGCGCCCCCCTCTTTGGAAAAAAATTTGTTGTGCCCCCCTTAATTTTTCTATAACTGTTTTTCTGGTTAATTTTTTGACACCGATTCGACTTTTTCCGTTTTTGTATTCGAAAATGAAATTTTGAAATCAGCTGCGTGCCCCCCCTGCAACAGTCTCGCGCCCCTCTAGGGGGGCGCGCCCCACAGTTTGGGAAACACTGGCCTAGAGGAACAATCGAAAATGGACATATATTATCTACAAGGTGTTCGGTTTCCAAGGAGAAAAAAACGAAAAATTAACATGACAAATTTTTCATACAAATGAAAATATGTATTATCCATGAATTCTATAGTTTCCTAATCGAGAATTTAAATATCTATAATAGGACGGCGGTGCCTTTGATGATGATACATTTATTTATACTTTCCTTGTATACTATTGCATATTCCTCTGATACTATGAATTATTCAAACCAGAATTGTTTTCGTTTCCTGGAGTGTCACAAGTGGTTGGGTTTTGCCAGGGTTGCGTTCATAAACTTACTCAGAGTAAGCTCCCCTTACTCTGAAGCGTTCACAAACTTGCTTTGTCTTCCTGGGAGTATACTCTGTGAGCGTTCATAAACTTCCTCTGAGTAAGCTCTGCATACTCTGCTATTTGGGAGAGTAAACACATACTCTGACAGTTATGACGTTCTATTTTCATTCTGTCCTGATCCCGCAGACTTTTTGAAACTTGAATATTATTCGAATAAGTATTTATTTCTGGTTTTGTTTCATTTCAATAACGAAATACGAAACAATAAATTTTCCAAGTGAAACAACTATTCTGTGAAATAAAGAAATATTGGAAAGAATTACTTTAATGATTAATAAATTTAATGAAATTGCTAGCAGTGAATTAACGCAGCTCAAAGTGAACTTTACAAAGAGATAATGGTAAAGAAAAAAAGAGTTTTTCCCTGTATTGCAGAACCTAGAGTGGTCCGTTCAAGTTCAAATAAATCGAGACATGAAAAGTCCCACAATAACTGTTTTTGTACCTGATTTGGAATCTACGTTGATATTTTTTTATATTCGAGAGTTTAGATCTGTCAAGATTCATTCATATTTTGCTTTATCTTTCATACAATATTTTTTTAACTTCTTTTTGTTAGCTTCCTCAAATGAAACTATTTTTTGTTACGAAGTATTTAATTTTTTTCTGGCGTAGAGTCAATAAAACAACAAAACATGTAATAACATTTTTAATTTTCTGCTTGCAAGAGAAGATTATAGACAATAATATCCTTTTTCATTCTTTCTGTCTCATTAAAAGTAATTCAAAGTCCTGAGAACATTTATCAGTTTCCTCACAATCATAAAAAAAACACGTTTGTGCTCTGCTTTTCAAATAAAAGAAAAATTGACTATACTGCGAAGACACAACTGAAAATGTACGACTAGAGAGAATTTTTTTCTTAAACTTCTATTATTCATTCATGATAGCAACAATTCAATATAAAAATGATATATTAAAAATGTATATGATGCGAAAGTATTATTCATAACCTATACACATGTTTGAATTTTGAATGACATTTGTCAGAGTAAGTTTGTGAACGACGAGTGTGGAGTAAAGACCGAAGTATATTTGTAATCATATGGCCATACTCTTACTCTACTCTCTGAGTAAGTTTGTGAACGCTGCCCAGATGTAGTTTACTCACAGTGCACCGAGCGTCTGGGCTTCCCAATTGGATTTTACACACTGCAAATTGTTGTTTTATGAGTGTAGTAGTAGAACAATTTTCATAATTTTTTGGTGATTTTCAACTGGTTGTATCCCAGTGAAAAATGGTCGTATAGGAATTAAAAAAACCAACTTTGGAAGCTTGAAGACTCTAGTTTTTTAATTTATTAGCTATCAATTTTTTCGGAGTACCGGTAGCAATGGAATCCTCGAAGAAAAAATTTTCAAAATTTTTCAAATTTTTTTTTGTCCTACTCGCATGGAAACATTTTTGCGAGCTAAACCGATGCAAAGGTCGCAAATCCCATTTATTCACCCCTAATTTGCTTTCTACGACCCTCGGATATGACCATTTTTCTTTGAGATAACGAATTTTGAATGCAAAAGGATCCTTTTTCACTCAACTGTCGATATCTCCTGAACTATTGATCGACTAGCAAGCCGACAGGCGGTTTCTTTTTCTGCAGAAAATTTCATATGAAAATTTGTTCAATTGAAAAAAAAAATTTTTCTACCTGTAACGTCAACTTGAAAAAATGAGCAGAAAAATGCCATTTTGCCATTTTTTGGTTGAAGGACTGTATCTTCGTCAAAATGGGGGGAAAAGCTTAGGTTATACGGAAATTTTACAGCATGATGTTCCCCAAAGTCCCAACCTGAATCGGTAGAGACATCAGTTCAGCGGATTTCTTGGACCGATTGATTGAAATTTTGAAAAAATTAAGGGAACAAGGTTTTCGTTCCTCAAACTTAATCCAATCTTTTTAATCAATCAATAATTACATTATTTCTTCAATTTTTACGCAAATTTTTTTTCATGATAAATTTTCAAAAAAAAAATTAAAAAATCTCGGAAATAAAAAAAAATAACCGATGGAAAAAATTTCCTTTAATTTTGTACAGAAAATTAAGAAAAAAAATCCAGAGACAATTTCTGCCTCATCTTCACTGAAGCTATGAAAACATTTGAACCTTTATTTTCCTCAGAAAAAAAGTTCACGATACTCGTTGAGCGAAATTCTGAGAGACAATTTTTCCGTTTTCTGCAGTGCCACAACGTTTTTGAGATTAGTTTTTTAGAAATCTTTTCGACTTATTCGGTAAGGAAACCGATTTGAAAGGATTAGTTTAAGGAATAAAAACCTTGTTCCCTTAATTTTTTCGAAATTTCAATCAATCGCCCCAAGAAAACCACTTTGGAGAACATTAATCTGTAAAATTTTTTCATAACCTAAGCTTTCTCTCCAATATACACGAAGATACAGGTCTTTTAACCAAAAAATGGCAAAATGGCATTTTTTGCTCTTTTTTCACGTTAACATAATAGGTAGAAAATTTTTATTAAACATAACAGAGTTTGATAGGAAATTTTCTGCGGAAGAAGAAACCGCCTGTTGGCTCGCTAGTAGATCAGTAGTTCCGAAGATATCGGCAATTGAGTGAAAATAGTATATTCTAAAACAAGTTGCAGAATGAGCTCCTATTCCAACATATTCATTTTGCATTCAAAATTGGATATCTCGAAGACAAATGGTCATATCTGAGAGTCGTAGAGAGCAAATTTGAGCTGAATAAATAGGCTTCGCGACTTTCGCATCGGTCTGGCTCGAAAAAAAATTTCCATGCGCAAAGAGAAAAAAAAATTTGAAAAATTTTTAAAATTTTGTCTTTGCTTTATCCGAGGATTGCATGGCTACCGGTTCTCCGAAAAACCAATAAATTCAGAAACTAGAGTCTTCAAGCTCCCAAAGTTAGTTTTTTTATTTTCTATACGACCATTTTTCACTGAGATACAGGCTGTTGAAAATCACCAAAAAATTTTGAAAATTTTTCTGTTCCTTTAATTGTTGCGCAAAGTGTAAATTCATTATTCATTCTGATGTCGTACTGTCATGAATGGATTCTACAAATAACATCAGGAAGGTGATAAATTTTATATTTATAGTGAAGTTCCTGTTTAGAATATAGGTATAGATATACTTTGACATGTCCTATATACAAAATGTATCTTTCGGGATCAATAAATATTATTATTATTATACAATACAGGGCATCCCAAATTGTTTGATTTTGGTTGTTTCTGGTACTTCTAAACTAAATACCTAAAAACGTTGAGAGGAATCCTGGGCTCTATTTTCGTGAGAACCAGTAGTGAAAACCGTTTCAAGATATCTGCATTTGTTTTGAAAATATAACAAAATTTTGATATTTTATTGATTTCGAAGATGTGCCATAACTTTTTCATTTTCGAAAATATCTGAAAAAATTGAAACTTTTAATAGGCACTTTTTCACTGGGACCAAGACATTATTTTCAATTTTTCCAATCTAATTTTTTTTTATGATTCAAGATGAAAAAGAATGCGTGCGTATTTAAAATAAAAAATATTTTTTTCCGCCCTTGGTACACGAGATAAGAAAAGAATTAATGTAGTATCTTGTTGTTAATGAAAAAGTGCCTCTAGATAGTATTAATCGTTTTAAGGTATTTTCGTAAATAAAAAAATTATGGCACATTTGGAAATTGATAAAATATGAAAATTAAAGAAAAAAAGATATCGTGTTCTGCTTTCCACTTGGTGTTTTCACAAAAATCAAGCCCAGGACTCCTTATAACGTTTTTACCTATTTAGTGCAGAACTCGGTTCAGAAGTACCAGAAACAGTCAAAATTAAGCAATTTGGGATACTCTGTACAGGGTGGGCAAAATTGGTGATACCCGAACTACAACTTTTTAACCTTGAGAGATAGAGAAAAATGAATGACACGTTACGGTGGTTTTTTCAGAGAAACTGATAATGCCATCAACTGCATTCCTCTATCTTCCTTTGTTCTCGAGTTATAGGCCAAAATTGAAATTTGAACGAATTTAACTCCGTTTGAAGGTGGACTTTCGAGCCGGGCGTCTATAGCGACAGTGACGCTGCGACAGTAGAAGTACAATGGAATTGCATAGAGTGCCATTTGAGCAAAACGTTACTGACGACGCGACAGTGACAAAAGTCGAACAATGCCGAGCTTGAACTTTTATTTTCGTGTCTTTGTAGTTGACAGACGCCGCGTCACTGTCGCTCGGCTCGAAAGTCCACCTTAACTCTCCGTTTCTGTTTGTGCTAGGATGTTGAAATGAAAACATTATAAAGGCACTTTTTCATAGCTAACCGTACTTTGTTTTTTTCCCAAGAGGTTTCCTTGCTGAGCTATAACATAAAGTTGTATTTTTCTTATGGAAACAATAGTTTGAAATGGCTCAGAAAGAATCGCCCATCAAACATCGCCCTCAGATTCATTCAGATATCATGAAATAGTATATTCTAAAACAAGTTGCAGAATGAGCTCCTATTCCAACACGAATGCGAAGTTCGAAAACGAGCAACGAAGGAGCGAGTTTTCGATAGCATGAGTGTTGGAATTGCCTTCTGCAACGAGTATTAGACGGTATTTTCTTTATTTCAGTCAATCTTTGTGAAATACTCTCGAAATTCAAATGAAAATTCAGATTAGTGACTTTTGTATTGAATTTTGGCAGTTGGTGTGACATTCGTAATTTGACAGATCACGGAATTTGAATTGATTTGATTCGAAACTTGATTCGATCGGAGGTCAGTACAGACAACCATAAAACGAAAAATATAACTGAAAACAATGCTGTAATGAGTTTCATTACAGCACTACTTTTAGTACTGTAATGAAGTCATTACGATACTGAAATAGAGAAAATATAGTTTATATGTGCAATTTGAATTATTGAGTATTAAGTAGGCTGAATCACAGAATAATATATCTCTACGCTTGGTGTCATTATTATTTTGCGATTGAATACTTGATTCAATTCTCCGTGGTTTGATCTTTGTTCAGAACAACTGTCAATTCGAAGTCATTATTGCCGCTAAAATAAAACATTCTAACATATCATATTTCTCGTAGTTTTCGAACATTTCCATATTTCCGGCAATAATGACTTCAAATTCTAATAATTGACAGTTGTTCTGAACAGAGATCAAACCACGGAGAATTGAATCGAGTATTCAATGTCAAAATAATAATGACACCATGCGTAGAGACATATTATTAGTCTACTTAATACTCAATAATTCAAATTTTCAAATACAAACTATATTTTTCATGATATCTGAATGAATCTGAGAGCGATGTATGATGTATGACATATTTCTGGAACGGAAAGAAAGTGGCGATTCTTTCTAAGCCATTTCAAACTATTGTTTTCATAAGAAAAAACACAACTTCATGTTATGGCTCAGAAAGGAAACCTCTTGGGAAAAAACAAATTACGCTACTGGATTGCTATGAAAAAAGTTCCAGTATAATGTTTTCATTTCAACAACCTAGCACAAACAGAAACGGAGATAATGGCCAATGTTGAAATCGCCCAAATTTCAATTTTGGCCTATAACTCGAAAACAAAAGAGGATAGAGGAATGCAGTTGATGTCATTATCAGTTTCTCTAAAAAAGACCACCGTAACGTGTCATTCATTTTTCTCTATCTCTCACGGTTAAAAAGTTGTGGTTCAAGTATCACCAATTTTGTCCACCCTGTACAGTGTGTCACACCCAAAATTCATACATTGAACAGTTTTTTCGGTGAACGAATACGATAGGTGCAATCTACAATGAATACTCTTCTTATCGAAAAGAATTAATGTTTTTCCGCCACCGTAATAGTATATTCTAAAAAAAGTTGCAGAATGAGCTCCTGTTCCAACACGAATGCGAAATTCCAAAATGAGCGACGAAGGAGCGAGTTTTCGAAACCATGAGTGTTGGAATTGCCTTCTGCAACGAGTATTAGACGGTATTTTCTCTATTTCAGTCAAGTTTTGTGAAATACTCTCGAAATTCAAATAAAAATTCAGATTAGTGACTTTTGTATTGTATCTTGGCAGTTGGTGTTACTAACGAAATTTGACAGATTACGGAATTTGAAGTGATTTGATTCGAAAATTGAGTGGATCGGAGGTCAGTACTGACAACCACAAAACGAAAAATATAACTGAAAACAATGCTGTAATGAATTTCATTACAGCACTACTTTTAGTACTGTAATGAACTCATTCAGATACTGAAATAGAGAAAAGAATATTTCCTACGTCTAGTAGTGGTGAAAGAGCCTTTCGCTGTTAAAATGTTTTCGTTCAATCTGGTCATTAAAAAAAATATTATTTCCAATATGTTACTCAAGTAATGGAAAAGGTACTTTCTAGTATCTAATGTCTCAAATTCACGAAATACTTATTTTTGCATCGAGATTTTCAGATTTTCCTTCAAGTTTAAGAATCGTGGAATTGTCATTCTGCTATCAATGGAAAAAATTGAGTTAAACCACAATAAATTTCAGAACGCCTCGAAATTTCTGTAAAAATTTCTAAATTTGAAGATATGTCCGAACCCGAACCTACCCTCATCTCAGAATTCCCTCGCACAAAAATTTTTCCGCCTATGAATAACACCCAGTATACACACGACGGATTTCCACCCATCCTCAACGCGCCAAACTCGCAATCCACCATGGGAATCCACCACCAGAAAAACCCACAACAGTTTCCCTCCAGTATTCCGATCACGTACCATCGTACCGGCCCACACCTCCTCGAAGAAGACCATTTCTTCCTTCCCAACCTCCTTTCCCTTCGAATTTCCCAGAAAACGCCGAAAACCTCTCGGCTCGACCCTCTCTCCGAGCAGAACCAGTTCCCATCGGGCGAAATTCTTCGCGGAACGATTCCCCTGCCAGCTCGCGAGCAATTCACGTCACCCACACGTATCGGGCCCCACGTTGCCCGACTTTTCGACGTTCAACATTCGAACGCAGCAGTCAAAGCCAACTGCACGTCTCAGCACAGCACGGCCGCCCAGATATCGCGATTTAGTCGACCTTGTCAGTGAATTAAAACTTTCTGAACGTTTATTTGCACTGGTATTTCGAGGATCGAAGTTGACGTGCGCTCCCGCGTCAGTGGCGATTGTTTCATTGCGAATTTCGTGTCGCTCCATAGCCTACTTATGTCTCAGTTAGTGCCTTACCTGAATTTCGGTTTGGAGGACACACGCAGCTTAGAAAGTGACTATTTCTACAACCACGAGGTTTCCAGGAAAAAAATGGTGAGTCCTTTCGAGTTTTCGTATCAGAAATCCTCGTAATGTAAATAATAAAGTGTGATTCATCAGAATTTGATTGATTGCTTATCAGCAGTGTAAACATATTTTATCAAGTACTCTGCGAATCCCAGATTTGGCAATGTAGATGCTACCACTTTTCCTAGTCACTTAACCTTTCCTCGTTCGCGTATCGGCTGAAAAAATTTCTATGCTATCGAACAGGAAATTCGTTCGCGATTTGCGTCATTCGTCGCTGAATTAATTAAATACATATCTGAATCACGAACTTGAACAACAATCGCTCGTTCGTCACACTTGATCTTCGAAAATCGACGAAATTTCAAAAACAAAGCGTAAATATCCTATTCGCATTGAAAATATGAGGAATCTACACATGTTCTACACATTTCCACACAAAAAAACGCATGAAAGAACTTATCTCGTGAAAGTTTTGTTCGTCGATTTAAAAAACACTCGTTTCCTCGCGAAAATGAAAATTGAAGTATGACGGTAGGCAACCAACGTTTCTCGTAAACGCTTGGATTTATCGTGTTTTCACGCTTCAAGGATTCTCTAATCTGTAGTCAACACTTCCTTATTGGAATTTTTGGTGGATACGGTTCGAACATTGTTAATGTTAACCTTTGGGAAAGGGTGAAGCTTGCTTTTTCTACCAGATATTTTCGCTACATTCTTGGAGTGTTGCCAATATTTACAATGGTTCGATGTAATGGTTTATTTCTCTAATTCCTTGTCAAATCCGTTTTCGTAGAACAAAATCGTTGCACAGTTTTCATGGTAACATTTATTCATTTTATGTTGGCTTCCTGTCACCGATTTATTCACTATCTGTCAATTTTGAGGGGGAAATCAGTTCTGCGAATTCATTTTATTCAATGCAAAAATCATTAACTGATATTCGTGGAAATATTTGATTAATTTCGATAAAAATTTAATGAATCAGAGAAAATATCGTATAATTCTCGTACAGAAAGCTTATTCCAACATTAATTCATTCATTGTGTGTTGAATTCATGGAAGAATATCAGTGCCTTCTGTACTTATATTATAATAGTAAAAACAAGTTGCAGAGCTCCTATTCCAACAGAATGCGAATTGCCTTCTGCAACGAGTATTAGACGATATTTTCTCTATTTCAATCAAACTTCGTGAAATACTCTTGAAATTCGAAATAAAATTCAGATTAGTGACTTTTTGTATCTTGGCAGTTGGTGTGACTTACGAAATTTGACAGATTTGAATTGATTTGATTTCAAAATTGATAGGATCTGAGTTCAGTACCGACAACCACAAAACGAAAAATATAACTGAAAACCAATGCTGTAATGAGTTTCATTACAGCACTACTTTTAGTACTGTAATGAACTCATAATGATACTGAAATAGAGAAATAATTATTCGCCAATTCTTTGAGTCCTTTAAACATGACACTTTTCAAGATAACATTTCCATCCTATATCATCAGGAAAGTATTGATTCTCTAACATAGAGACAAAGTATCAACAATAAAGTAAATATATCTGAAAATAATATTTCGTTTTTGAAAAACATTTTCTTCAATACACATTATTCCTAATTGCATCTCAATACCAAATGATTCAAAAATTCTCCAATTTGATAGACTGAACGTGAATATGAAAGTTATATTTTTGATTATTCAAATTCAGGTTCTTCAAGCTTCCATTTTTAAGGATAAAAATGTTATTTTCGTCATTTCATGCTTTTCATCAACTTGTTTATACTGTTATTTCATTCGGACAACTGAATATTCACATAATGATGTGAATGGTAGTTTGATAAAGTGACTAGATTAACATATTTCTACTTCCAAAAATTCATGACTGAATATATATTATTATATTATATTCTAAAACGAAAGCTTTTTTCTGCTGGTTGATTTCCCTGTATTTTACACATTAAATACATAAAATATATAACTCTGACAATTGCTGTCATAATGAAATGAAATTTTTATTCTTGTCACAATTTTTATTCTTCATTAATGTTATTCATACCTTTATTTATCATGTTGATATTTTGTGAATTGGAAACATAAATTCAGTTGTAACGTATGAAACGTTACTTACCGAATTATAGTTTAACTGCTACCTAATTCAACTTATAACTTCGTGTATAGGTATCTATACTAATTTCATAAGGAGGAAGCTTTGTATTTTTGTATGGTTGACACGAGTTAACTTAATAATTACTAGATTTATTTCAGAAATTCTTTCAATTATAGAATGCTACATTTTTTTAAAGTAACAAAGGCCATATTTTTCTCTAGAAAAATTAAGGATACTTAATATAACTTCAAGAATCACAAAAATTAGTTGGAAGGGAGCCGATCAAAATCAAATCATATCATTTCCCTTTACGAATTAATCATTTGACATTCAAGATTGTTTAAATACTCGTATACTCCCTTTTGAATCTTTCAAATCAGAAATTTAAAAAGTTCCAAAATATCAAAATGCCTATATAATGAAATGAAGCCTTGGAATAATTTAAATAGAAAGCAAAATCAACCTCTTGAAAATGTGATATAAAATACAAATTATAGGAATAAAAGTAGAAATTTAAAAAAATTATATAAATGAAATAATGTTATACATTTACTGTAGATTCATCTCAGAATGTTTATAAAACAAATTTCTACCAAGGTGATGCCTGTAGTGTTTTATATATAGATCAATTAGTATTTAGGTTCGGGGGCTGAATGACATACTTTTCAAGTTTTGTGCTTTATTTCTGCTTTTTCAGGACTTTTATGAAAACAAAATTAAATACACAATTAACATCATAATGATTTTTTCAAATTTCAAACTTGCTGAATGTGGGTTTGTTATAATTATTTACATGTTTCATAAACTTTTGTCGAATAATTCATGACATCAACATAATCTGGAATCTTTCACACCAATATTCTCACTCCTTCTTAATTGGGTCTTTTTTGGTTGGGTCGTTGAAAGTTACTTGATTTGTTTCTGAATTTTCCATTTATTATAGTTTCTTCCCCTTTGTTTATATGAATAATATACACAATATTTTTTGCTATTGTTTTCTGTTTTGATATGTTAACGATTCCTGTGCAGAGCCTTTCTGCCTTTAACTATTTATGATTTGTGTGATACAACATACAACCTCTGAAAATTTACTGTGTAGACCATATTGTTTCTCAATTGTGTTGAAATATTCATATCCTAATCCTAATTCAGCATATACCTACCCTTATTGAAGTTAGTCGTATCCATGAGAAAATTTATGCTCATATTTCCTTCATTTTCTGAGAGTGCAGGCATAACCTTTTTTTTTTACTGTGAACTGAGGGATTTCCTTACTTTTCTGAAAGTATAAGCATAACCTTTTTTGATGAATACGCGTTATTGATACATTTCTTCTTGAAAAACTGGGTTCATCGATTTCCAAATTTTCCAATTTTTTTTCTTTCTCTAGAATAATGTTGGAACACTGAAACCTTCTTGTCGAATTTGCATTAATTGTTGGTTAAGTGGTCGAAAGGAAGTAAACGTACGACAATCATTCGATTTGCCACTAGCCAATTTGATGACATGACTCATGCAATTCTCGGACTCCTTAATTGAAATAGCGAACCGTTCTATTTGACTATAAGAAAAATATATCTGATCTTCATCCAGATTAAGCCAGAATTTTAAATTGAGTAGGTACCCAGGTTTGACAAGCATGACATGGAGTATTTTACGCCCACGATCTGGAATATTATCTTCAGTTCTACCTTCTTTAATTGATGTTATTGTTGGTACCATCCTACTTCTTTGTTCTTCGGACGTTTGCACCTCGGCGCTGAATGGATTGATGGTGGGTTCAACTCGAGAATATCGTGGACTAGATATTGTTTTTACTACTTTACTTTTTTCAGGTTTTTGTAGGGGAATTTTATAAAACCTATATACGAGAGGTCCTTGTACAATTTTTTTCAAACTCCTATAATTTCAATAGGTATTGATAAATATTCTCAAACTCAGAAACTGAAACAATAAATACCTAATAACTTCACCTTCATAAGTTAAATGACATACCTACTTTATGAAATATTTGTGTTTATTCCAGTGAAGTGAAAGGTCCCAAGGTACAAATAAGGCTTATACTTCTTTGACTATAATACTAGTTCGAAAGGTTATGTCTAAATTTGAAATAAAAGTCGTCACTAGAATTATACCAACCAAAAAAATGTTTTCAAAAAATTGGCTTTTCATGTATTATTTCTGTTAAAATGATGTACTATGAATGCATACCCTCATTAACCAAACTTAATTCAATATTTTACCTCGAAACAAATGCACAAAATCGAATATCACAAGAGGAAACAAGAAATAGGAAAAACACGGTACTGCACTGATAGCAGATATTTTAATCATGGATTATTATGTTATACGAAGATAGATACTAAAGTACTATCGGGTTGATGTAATAGTTCGATCATATCATGGTTATCTAGAGGTACAAGGATCTACAATTTTTTTTTCAGTTAAGTAATAAAAATCATTATGAAAATGAATAAATAGAAGCAGAATGGTGGGTGTGCTGAGTATAATAATTCTGAATCTGCTTCTCATATCAGTTTCTTATGATTTTGGTTTAAGATCTGTATTAACTAAAACTATGATCTTTGATTGAATGATTGATCATTGATCTCTCCCCGATTCATAACTTTTTTCGTTATTCCTATTTTAAATATCTTAAGCACAAACCGTTATCACATTTTTGAAGTCGTAGGATTCTACAAAGAATAATAATGATAGTGTTCTAACATGTTGATACACCTGAAATTAATAATTCTTGAGTTATTTAGGATTTTTTGATTTTATGTCGTACGTAGTCAAATTCATAAAATCTGTTTCAAATCAACAAAAATGAATAAATTAAAAAAATAGGACTGTCACTAGTGAATTATTGGAATAATTTATCTGCTATGACCATAGATAATTTTTGATATGAAACAGATTTTATGAATATGACTCTAGGTACGACATAAAATCAGAAAATCCTAAATAACACAAGAATTATTCATTTTAGGAGCAATAATATGTTAGAACACTATCATTATTCTAATTAGAAAAACAAAAGTTATGGGCCAATCTCGATCCCAATTTTTGACCCAACATTTAGAACACCCTGTGACAAGTTTTTCAAAATTCTATAAATATACAATATCTCCACAGTCTTAGACTTTAAAAACGTGAAAACGGTTTGTGCTTAAATTATTTAGAATAGTAATACTCTTAACCTCCTTTTTTCTTCAGTTTTTTCTCGATATTTTAAAAAATATTTCGATGAATGGAACGATTTAATTATTAATGTATTTAATGTAATGTTACATTCAACAAGTTGAGAGTTGATATTCCCAGGCAAGAGAGTTTGAGATGTGGCAAATTATATGATTTTCCTGTTTTGTTTGTGTCTTTTTCTCAGGGTGAAGTGAATGTCATATTTTTTTTCGACAATTTTATTTTCTTCTTTTGTTATTTCTTCTTAATGTTGAGGAGTTTTTTCACATATTCTTCCATTTCGTTTCTTTCCTTGAATCTTTTCATTTATCCATGGCACCCATTATGGTAAAAAAATTATGCCCAGTTCCCTTTGGGAATTTTTCAAATTATGAGATAGTATGCCCTACTGAAAATAGAAGGAAAATCACAAGAATGACGGCATGTTTTGAACGGTCCCCGTTGGTGGCGTGAAAATTGTAAACAATCACGATAAGTCGAAATTCATTGTTGAACTTTCCATTGTCTAGCCATAATCCTTCATTTTTTCTACTCCACATTCAGGCACCAAAACGTCGATACCGCTTATCTCAACCTACGATTACAAAGTTATCGAACGTCTTTTGTTTCCATTGTTAGTTTCCAATAAAGCCTACCATGTTTCTGTAACGCTTTGAACACGTGCAGATTTCTAGCCATTTGACTCATTTATCACGATTATTTAAACTCTCCTGGCGTAATAGATTATCTCGTTATTTCGTTAAAAATCACGTATGGAAAATCTTTATCAGTATTCCGGTCTTTGTTTCGAAGCTGAACAGGAAAACTCCATTATCTTTTGTTTTATTTGTTCAATAAATATCGCGCCATTTTCGGAGTCGAATTTTTACGTTCGGAAAGGCGCGGACTCTTTTTCTTACCGCTTATCTGTGGTTCGTGTCGGTCAAGCGTTACGTACGTATTTGTATTTCAATGGCCTTTGTCAGTGCTGCCTGTCATTGAAACAAAGGAAAACAGCCGATTTATATGCATGCAAATGTCCGCCTGATTTTCCGACCTGACTTTGGAATTCTTGAACTTGTGTTTTTATCAACTGTTGCCTTGGAATTTTCGATATTCGCGAAATTGGTTTACCAAGTTAGCAAGGAATTCATTTTTAATCGTCAAAAGTCTTGAGCCTTCAAGATTTCTCGAGAAATAAACAGTCTATGTTCTGGAAATTGAATTACTCGACATTATCTACCAAGCTGAAATATTCTTAAATCCTGACCACTTTTCCATGAAAATTTTCCTTTCTTGTTTTCCAAAACGAGTGATTCGATTGGTTCGAATCGCACAATTGAAAGTTTTGTGAAACCGACCCTTAGGACGTTTTATTTTGTGCGTGAAAAAGTTTGTGAAATGAGCGGAGCGAAGTGAACAATTTCACGAACAAAACAAAATCACTTTTAACACAAATACCATATATACAATGTTTTTTGTACAACTGCCCTATTTTGATACTGAAATGGGCTAATTTGCAATGACAATAAACTTCAAAATGCATTTTAATATTAAAATAATCAAAAGGTTGTTGTGAATGGCAAACGTTGCCAATGTTATGATTACTAACAAATGAGAAAAATCGCTGTCATTTGAATTTCGTTTCTGTCCAATTTTCGTCTTGGGTTTTTAACTCCTTAATATGTTTGTCGAGAGTCCAATTATTAATAAAAGTGACGATTTGGTTGTTCCTCTGGATATTGAAGAGTCTGCAAGGGAAGAGCAAATCTGGAACTCCTATCTAAAAAATCTGTTCAGCATTATGATATTGCATATAACAATTTCCTGGCCTGGTATTAATTGAAAAATGTAGAAGGGAACTTCAGTGAAACTGTTTTCGTGGCATACTTAGAAGAAAAATAAAAAATATGAAGTTCATCAATTTCGTGGAGCTAATTTTCAATGATAAAGTCAAGCGCCTTTGTTAAAAATGGTATGAATGTAAGTAAATATTTTAAGGTAATAGCATAGTTAAAACGGAAAAGTGAAGGATATCGTCTCAAAAAATCGAAAATTTTCCCTCGTGAACAAGTTGAAAAGTTTATAAAGGAGGCACCTGATGAGAAATACTTCAAGGTTAAGGTTGCAACTATTTTCGGATCATTTGGAGCCTGTCGGCGTGAAGAATTGTGTGATTTATCAGTGTAGACATCGGAATAACAAATAAATCATTGGTTATACAACTTCCAAATACAAAAACAAAAGTCAGTCGGTCTTTCAGTATTATTGGGAAGTATGTAGACTATTTTCATAAGTACTTTGCACTGCGCCCTTCTGTCATCAAACGTCGTCGTTTTTTCCTGAAATACATGAATGATAAATGCACTGCCAATCCAGTTGGTATTAATACATTTGGGAAAATTTCATCTATTGTTGCCGAATTCCTCAAACTGCCAGAACCAAAGCAATATACAGGACACTGTTTTCGAAGATCCTCCGCTTCATTGCTAGCAGAATCAGGAGCAAATATTACAGATATAAAAAAACATGGTGGATGGAAGTCTACGACGGTAGCCGAGGGCTATGTTGATCATTCCATTGCATATAGAAATGTCATTGCTGAAAAAATTCTCCCAACCTCAACAGATTTTGGATCATCATCCAATATTGTACTTCCGGTTTCTATAAGTACTGATGGTGCTGAGGATTCTAATAATGTGTTGCGAAGCTCCCTCACGTCACAGGGCATTAATGTTAGTAATTTTTCTAGTTTTACGATTAATATTAATGTTCATAAGTAATGATTGTTGAATATTGATAATACAAATTTGCAATTGCTGAATTTTTCTCATCTGATTTCATCATAAGAAAATATAGTGCTAAAAATATTTTTAACACTAATGTTAACCAGAACTTGAGATTTTTGGACCGTTTTCTCAAATTAGTGTTTTCCCAGCTCACAGAAGGTCCAGCAGGCATCAGCCTTTTTCATTTCCTTCAATACCACAATGCTCTGGTACCAACAGTAGCCCACTCTGTATTACTCTTTATCTACTGTTTTCAACTTTGAATTCGTCTGTTATTTAATCGAAATCGATCATACGATAAGGACGATAACTACTTAAACTCTGAAGTATTCCTGAAGACTCTAAGCAACTCCATTAAAACACCTTATCTACACACAAATGTAACGGAACACCGATGTTACAATTAACATACCGGGTCCATTGTTCCTATTTGTCAACAGAAGTATCCACTCCGCTCCTAATGGCTTTCGCTCGAAATGAACTTTCTAGGTGTGGTATTTTTATGTAGCTCGACGGAGCTTTTTCCGATTAGAGCATATTCGATACTTCAATTTTTTTATGACCGAAAATAAATCATGCGAGAACAAAGCGGGATACTGTCCGGTATCGTTTCTTAACGAATGTTCATTATCGGCTAGTTTTCACTTAATGGGATCCTTGCTTCAGCTCTGAATGGTTCCAGTATCGGTTTTTATCTTCTGCGAAATGCAACGCTGGAGTTATAAAAACGTACAGTATATCTCTGGAGTCATTATTCTTTCGTTATCCTGCGATTACCCAGGAAATATTCGAACTCTACAAGGTGATTGTGGCGCGGAATATTTGGAGCTACTGTAAAGTCTCGTTAATCCGAACAACCAAAAACAAACCACCGTAAGGATTACAGTCCGTAGGTAGGAAAAATTGTATTTTTGTACAACTGCCATTGAAAGTGACACTCTTAATGGCAGCAAACAATGTTAAAATTGATTGTTCACGTGGAAGCGTGTTAAACATATTTTTAACATCAGTGTTAAAATTATTTTCAACACTCCATTTTCTTATGATGAATTCAGATGAGAAAAATTCAGCAATTGCAAATTTTTATTATCAATATTAAAGAATCATTACTTATGAACATTAATATTAATCTTAAAACTAGAAAAATTACTAACATTAATGCCTTGTGACGTTAGGGAGCTTCGCAACACATTATTAGAATCCTCAGCACCATCAGTACAGTAGAAACCGCAAGTTCAATATTGGATGATGATGATCCAAAATCTGTTGAGGTTGGGAGAATTTTTTCAGCAATGACATTTCTATATGCAATGAAATGATCAACATAGCCCTCGGCTACCGTCGTAGACTTCCATCCACCATGTTTTTTATATCCGTAATATTTGCTCCTGATTCTGCTAGCAATGAAGCCGAGGATCTTCCAAAAAACAGTGTCCTGCATATTGCTTTGGTTCTGGCAGTTTGAGGAATTCGGCAACAATAGATGGAATTTTCCCAAATGTATTAATACCAACTGGATTGGCAGTGCATTTATTATTCATGTATTTCAGGAAAAAAAAACGATGTTTGATGACAGAAGGGCGCAGTGCAAAGTACTTATGAAAATAGTCTACATACTTCTCGATAATACTGAAAGAACGACTGACTTTCGTTTTTGTATTTGCAAGTTGTATAACCAATGATTTATTTGTTATTTCGATGTCATCCACTGATAAATTACACAATTCTTCACGCCGACAGACTCCAAATAATCCAAAAATAGTTGCAACTTTAACCATCAGGTATTCATCATCTGGTGCCTCCTTTATAAACTTTTCAACTTGTTCACGAGTGAGAATTTTCGATTTTTTGGGACGATATCCTTCACTTCTCCGTTTTAAAAAATATGCTATTACTTCTATTGCTCTTCTTGCAGACTCTTCAATATCCAGAGGAACAACCAAATCGTCACTATTATTAATAATTGGACTCTCGACAAACATATTAAGCAGTTAAGAACCCAAGACGAAAATTGGAGAGGAACGAAATTCAAATGACAGCGTTCTTTCTCATCTGTTGGCAACGTTTGCCATTCACAACAACCTTTTGATTATTCGAATATTAAAATCCATATTGAAGTTTATTGTAATTGCAAATTTCGCCCATTTCATTATCAAAATAGGGCAGCTGTACAAAAAACATTGTATGATATTTGTGTTAAAAGTGATTTTATTTTTGTGAAATTGTTCAATTCGCTCCGCTCATTTCACAAACTTTTTCACTCACAAATTAAAACGTCACTATTAACACTCATGTCATAAATAAATATTATTGAGAATTAAAATTAAGGAACTCTAAATTTATGTACGGGGTGAGCTAAATTGGTGATACCTGAACTAAGACTTCTTAACCGAAAGAGATAAAAGAAAATGAATGGCAAATTACAGTCTCTTTTAGAGAAACTGATAAAGCCATCAACTGCATTCCTTTATCTTCATTTGTTTTCGAGTTATAGGGCAATATTGAAATTTGTGTGATGTAATAAGATACTTTAGACTTGGACGCAATCTCATTTATTTCAGTCTTGAGGAAAAAACTTTGTCCCTCATATTACGAAAAATCTTGTTCTTGGATGACGTATAGTTATTTCTCTATTTCAGTATCGTAATGGGTTCATTACAGTACTAAAAGTAATGCTGTAATGAAACTCATTACAGCATTGTTTTCAGTTATATGTTTCGTTTTATGGTTGTCAGTACTGACCTCCGATCGAATTATGTTCCGAATCAAAACAATTCAAATTCCGAGAACTGTCAAATTTCGTATGTCACACCAACTGCCAAGATACAAAACAAAAGTCACTAATCTGAATTTTCATTTGAATTTCGAGAATAGTTCACAAGAATTGACTGAAATAGAGAAAATACCGTCTAATACTCGTTGCAGAAGGCAATTCCAACACTCATGCTATCGAAAACTCGCTCCTTCGTCGCTCGTTTTCGAACTTCGCATTCGTGTTGGAATAGGAGCTCATTCTGCAACTTGTTTTAGAATATACTATTATAATACTGATAGGCACTGATATTCTTTCACGAGTTCAAAATTCAAAAACCAGCCACAAAGTAGCGAGTTTTTGAATGTACGAGTGTATTATTTGCTATTTCTCTAATTCATTGAATTTTAATCTGAATTAATGGAATATTCCCATAAAAACGTTTGATGGTTGAAAAAAAATTGACTAATACCCAACCTCTTCAGAATCCGATATGTAACGACGAATCTCATTAATTGCAAATTAGTATCTTTCTACGTTGTCCAAATATTGAGTGCTTCTCATGTTACGTAATATTACGCTGTGTTGCGTTAAATTGTCGTGGGTTAAAAGAAATCCGCCGTACATTTTTCAGAACTGTTGAATGAAGGTGAGTATGTATGAAATACCGAAAATTGAAGAAAATAACTATAATTGCATAAATTTTACAAATGCCGAAAAATGAATTGATACATCCTGAGAATTTCGAAATATGATGCAAAATGTTTACCTTATATCTACTTTTTATACCCATTCATTTTCTACTTCGTATTTTCAAAGATTCGTCGGATAATAAAAAGCTCCCGAATATTTTTTTTTCAACTCGAGAAGAGTAATATTGAATGATTGCTCTAATTGCGGTTGGTGCTTCATGCGGGTCTTCTGAATCGAAAGACATCACGATGAGATGGGACGTAATTAATGCATCAGAAATTATCATTAATTTAGGTATGTCGCCCATGTCAGCAGTAATTTCCTCCTGAATCGAAGGGCTCGATATTCAATTTCATTATCGTGTGAAGAAAAAATGTAATTTTTATACGTCCCATCATATATGTACAGGGTGGGCAAAATTGGTGATACTTGAACTACAATTTTTTAACCGTGAGAGATAGAGGAAAATGAATGACACGTTACGGTGGTCGCTTCTAGAGAAACTTATGATGTCATCAACTGCATTCCTCTATCTTCTTTTGTTTTCGAATTATAGACCAAAATTGATATTTGGGCGATTTCAACTTTGGCCATTATCTCCGTTTCTGTTTGTGCTAGGATGTTGAAATGAAAACATTATACAGAGGCACTTTTTTCATAGCAATTCAGTAGTGTACTTTGTTTTTTCCCAAGTGGTTTCTTTGCTGAGCTATGGAAACAATAGTTCGAAATGACTTAGAAAAAATCGCCATTCTGTTCCCGTTTCAAAAATATATCATACATCAGATTCATTCAGATATTATGGAAAGTATAGTTTGTATTTGAAATTTGAATTATTGAGTATTAAGTAGGCTGAATCACAGAATAATATGTCTCTACGCATGGTGTCATTATTATTTTGCGATTGGATACTTCAATTCTCCGTGGTTTGATATCTGTTCAGGACAACTGTCAATTCGAAGTCATTATTGCCGCTAAAATAAAACATTTTACCATATCATATTTCTCGTAGTTTTCGAACATTTCCATATTGCGGGCAATAATGACTTGGAATTCTAATAATTGACAGTTGTTATGAACAGAGATCCAACCACGTAGAATTGAATCAAGTATTCAATGGCAAAATAATAATGACACCATGCGTAGAGACATATTATTCTGTGATTCAGCCTACTAAATACTCATAATTCAAATTCCAAATACAAACTATATTTTTCATGATATCTTAATGAATCTGAGGGCGATGTATGATGTGTGATATATTTCTGAAACGGGAAAAAATTGGCGATTCTTTCTAAGCCATTTCAAACTATTGTTTTCATAAGAAATAAACACAACGTTATGTTATAGCTCAGCAAGGAAACCTCTTGGGAAAAAACAAAGTACGCTACTGGATAGCTATGAAAAAAGTCAAACAGTAATGTTTTCATTTCAACATCCTAGCACAAACAGAAACGGAGATAATGGCCAAAGTTGAAATCAACCAAATTTCAATTTTGTCCTATAACTCGAAAACAAAAGAAGATAGAGGAATACAGTTGATGGCATTATCAGTTTCTCTAAAAAAGACCACCGTAACGTGTCATTCATTTTCCTTTATCTCTCACGGTTAATAAGTTGTAGTTCAGGTATCACCAATTTTGCCCACCCTGTACAAGCCCATTTTTACTGAGCGCTTTTTACAAACTTGAAAAATCTTTAAAAAAACACATTTTTGAGAAAATTTAATTGTTTCATCATGCTTACAATCAAAAAAATTTGATCTGCTTCATTAAATCAAATGTTCAAATTTTCTTTTATCTCTCACATTCAAAAAGTTGTAGTTCAAGTACATATTACCAATTTTGCCCACCCTGTACATCAGAATTTTAGTGAATATTTTCCATTTCCATTGATTCCATGTTATTCTTTTATCTTCAAACTGCACTGCTTCTTTTTCATTGATTTTTTTATGTTTGTTCATGTTTTTTCATGTTGTTTGTTGCTTGGTTCTATTAAGGTTAAGTTTAAAATCAACGTTGCTGTTCTTCGCGTTATCATCAGAATTTGTAAATATTGTGAATGAATAAAGTCAATTATTATTATGATTATTATTAATTCGGGCTGTTGGAAATTTTTACGGTCAGTGAACTGGTATTAGTTATTCCTTTTTACGTTTTTTTTTGTTCTCAGAACCTTAGGGTCCCCGAACTTTTCAACTCATTTTCCATTAGAGCGACGAATATTGGAGCATTTTCTTCGCACTGAAATAGCAGAACTTTAATTGGCTTAAGAAAAACGCACGATCTTCTGCCGAGAAACTTTCCATACCTACTGAATTCCCCTACCGGTTGAGAATAAGCTGAAAAAATGTAAGCTATACTTTGGGACATCTTCGAATAAAACTGCGGTAGTGACAACTTTCTTCGCTCGTCCGATTAAACCGAATTTTTTTTATCTTCACAAAGCCTACCGCCGTAATTCATGCTCGACATAAATTCGACTCGTTTTTAAATACTGCGCCTTTGTCCGACCTATACGGCACCCGCCGGTAATTTCACCGACCTTAATACGACACAAGAAAAAAACCGCATCGCGGCTAAGGACAACAGAAAAACCGATATCGCAAAATGTGATCAGCATTGGCCAGTCGACCGGAGCATGTCGTGAGTTGCGTAACATTAACTCAAAACCGGATAAGGCGCGACACTTTCTGCCGTTTCTCTCGCTTGTTTGAGGTTCCGTCCGCGGGAGATGGAGGCGACGTTGTCGGATCTACCGAATTGGAGCCGATTTACGGATAGAAAATGTATAGCCAAACGCAAACATTTTCAATTAACTTCAGCTCTTGTTCTAACTATACATAAGTCACAAAGTGGAACTTTTCATCAAATAGTAGGTATATGAGTTTAGTAAATCACATTCTCAGAAACTCGTCTATGTTGCACTCTCTCAGGTGACTATTATTGAAAAATTGTATAATACAACAAAAAATGATAATCCTGCATTTAAGTTTTATCATAATCGAAGGTAAGCTACATCGACTGCATCTTTGTTGCAAGAATTCAAAAGACTGTCTTCAAATAGTGTTCAGACGATAGCTCAAAGTGTCTTAGATTTCATTAGCAATGGAAATAGCATTTCAATAATGACTTTCAATTGCCAAAGTCTACATAGTCACAAAAACGATTTACAAGATTCAGTTACGAGACAAACCAATGTGTTACTTCTTACCGAAACATGCATGACGCGTAATAATCCGATTGAAATACCTAATTTCAATTGTAGTGTTCAATTCAAACGAGATGCCCCAAAAGGTGGGGTAGCTATTTAGCAAAATAGTAATAATGTTACTAATATAATGACTCCGAATATTGAAATAAATATTGAAGACGTTAGCGATGTTAGGTAATGTTAGACGCTCATTTGTTTAATGGATATATTTGTGCATGCTTATGCAAACTTAGAAATGGCCTATACATAGTCATGGTAGCAATTTACATTTCTCCGAATCCAAAATTGGACGAGGTAGAGCATTTTATTCATCGCACTTTACTGGAGTCTACTGAAGAAGGGTCATAATACTTGGTACAAATGGTAATAAATTTCCACTTACCTTGGCTTGCGATTTCAACATTAACTTCGCTGATAAAAAAATCAGAGCGTTTGACAACTTTTCTTTCGGAAAAATTGAATTTGAAAATGAATAATGATCCACAAGAATCCACAACAAAATATGGGACCACTATTGACGCGGTAGTTTCCAGATATTTAGAAGACATTAAGTCTCTAACTTATGTTTCTTATTTCAGTTACCATAAACCTATAGTTTCAATGATAAACATTCCTGAATAACCTACATGTAGGTATTGTAAGATAAATAAATATTTTAAATCAACAATATTATCTTCTTATTTTTGAATAGATTTTATGCAATAGCTTTACCGCGGCAGTCCTCGAGTGCCACACGTATTTTTTTGTGCTTTCTTGTGCCGTAAATATTTTCACGAAAATTCTTAATATTTTCTGGCAAATCACGAAAATAAAAAAAATCAATCCAGCATTTTTCTTCTTTTCAGAGGAAAATTGTTCTTTATAGGGTGTCTCAATAAAAAGTGTCCACCCTCAATACCTCAACAAAAAATCAGAATTTGTGAAAACACTCAGACAGATCGGTTTTTGATGAAAAGGGAAAATGATCTGGGATACAATGCTTGTTTCTACTAGGAACTCCCTGAAGATTGTTGATGCAAGAGAATGCGTTTCATTTTTTTAACCAGAAACGGAGCCTCGTGCAGCAAAAAGTCAAGAGACCGAATTTGCTCCAAATTGAATAAGGATTCAAATTGTAATTTTCATTGTCATAAGAACCAGTGGCGTATCATTTTTTTATCTGAAAATATTCAGTCTTTCTGCAGTACGGACGCCACTGGTAGAATAGAAAAGAAATGATATCATGCAAAAGTGCTCCTTGACGCTCAAAACCTATGTCTCAAATTTCATGAAAATATTTCAATCAGTGTGAAACTTATTAATGAAAAATATTTTTTTTCTATAATTTTAGACCCCGCATCTTGGAGAGGAAATATTTCGCGACATACGTTTATATGACAAACTAGAGCTTATTTTTGATGTAGAATACGTGGTTGAAATTTCTTGGTTACGATCTGGACCACCCTGTATATTTATTCAGAGGGCTAAAATAATGCAATACATGTGGAAACAAAAAGGTACCCAGCTGAGGTTGGTGCAACACAGGAAAACCATACAGGTCTGCAGTATGATTAAATGAGGAAAGGTAAAAAACCCCAGTTGAAAAAACCCTTACCTTGCCCTTGAAAAAAAATTATAAAAATATCAAATATCAGAGAAATCTTGAAAGACATCAGATAAACAGATTCTTCACAAAACTACTTGCAATTCTCAATCTGAAATGAAAAGCAGAAAAGAAACCAATTATTTAGGTAAAAATTATTTTGAAATTACGCACCTATTTCAGAAATGCATTTGTTACTTTATGGATAGCCTCGAAACCATCTTGAAATTTATAAATGGGACAACTATTTATATATTTATAAGATGTTCTATAGTCTCCTCATTTTCCCCACAACTATGGCTCTAAACCGAATTCCATCAGAAGAGCATGTTGCATCGTCCATGGCCTGTTCTAATACGATTTATAACAGACTGTATTCTCCTGGGAAGGTCGAAACCAGGAACTCTGATGGAAGGATCAGTGATAAGGTCTTTATTGAAAAAAATTGCATACATTCCATCAGCGCTTTTAACCCTGTATGATTGTGGCGTAATTGTGCCAACCTGTGTCGGTTAGATTTCCAGAAAAAATCAACGGATTTTTCCTCTTATGGAGAGAATAAGAAAAATTAGTAAATTGTAGGAAAATCAGCATACTTGGCAACAGTGTATTATGTTGGCCCAGCACATTTGGATTTTCGAGAAAAGTCATGTTGTGCTGAATTGTGCTAGATTTATGCTACTCTGTGCCATTGAGATTTTGTTATTCCATACGTTACTCAGTATGTATATTCAACAAAATATGGTGCTTCGTAATTTTGTGAAATATCTTGAAAACCGTATGTACCTAATAAAGGAAAAATTTCAACGGCACAAAGCAGCAAAAACCTTGCACAATTCAACACATCAAAAATCCATAAGTGCTGGGCCAACTTCACACACACTGTTGCCAAGTATGCTGATTTTCCTACAATCTACTGATTTTTTCCATTTTCTTTATATGAGAATCTACGTAGTCTGCGCTAAAATTACGAGTATTTATTCATAAATCTGTTTTCTCCCATTCCAAACCGGTTGTACGTATTTCTCCAGCTACCTCTTGCCATGAATTCTGCAAATAAATATTCTTGCAAAAGAGAGTAGTTCCAGGAATTGAACTTCCATCCTTCTGCCCACCCATAACGGGTGTTCTATCCGTCCCACGCAACCAGACAATGGTTCACTAACAGGAAAACGAATAACGCGATATAATTGATCATCCTTGAAAACTACCAAGTGACCTTAATCCTAGAAGGAAGGAAGGGAAAAGATGCTGGAGTGTTCGATGTCTGAACGCATCTCTATTTGCCAGTAGGACGAGATATGACGCACGTGATGACGTCATGGAGATTCCTACAGGTGAGAACAAGGCATTATCTTGTTTCGCCGGTGTCGGAGATCCCGCAAGGTTGCCACATCGTGAAATTAGCAGGGTATGAGGGAAGGAATTTGTAAGTCGCGTGTCTCGATATTGTGGGATTTAGGACCAAGAGAAGCTGGATATTACCAAGAATATTATATTTAGCGAAGTTTCGCAGCATTTTTTCAGCTGCTTCTTCAGGCCTATAAGAATTACACATTTTTTAACATAGAACGCTAGACGAAATACATATTTTTTATCTCTATAATTTTTTATAATCCGTGAGTCATGAAAGCATTAAATTACTCAATTATAGGACTGTCATCTATAACAACCAGATCCAATGAAACCTAACTTTATACAAAGACAAAAGACACCTCTAACAACTCTCTAACCAAACAGTGACATGACTCTATGAGCAGTAACCTAAATAAATCAAACTTCAACACACTTCTTCTTCTTCTTATTAACAACTGATCTTTATAATGACAACAACGACATTTTTTTTCTATTCATTATTGATTTCTTATTCTCTTCAGATATATTTTATATTCAAGTAAAATACTGCTATACAATTTACTAAGGTGTACCGTGTCCAACCTAAAATTAACACTATTATTTAAATTTATATGAATCATCTCTAATAAATATAATATTTTTCGTAATATCCAGTTTCTGTTGGTCCTAAATCCCACAATATACCTATACTAAATTAATTGTCGAGGACATTATTGATTGATCTTATTTTGTTCTCTTATTATAGTAAAACTTGTGCAATTATTTGCCAGAAACCAATTTCTTTCAAAAAAATGTTACCTTACAATGAAAAACAAATTTACATTTCAAACGTTTCGGAATTTATATAAGACTCCTTCATCACAAAAATTCCTAAATTTATGTAACTCTCCAGAATCCTGAAGCTTGTTTGATTTATCAATTGACATTTGTCAATACATGCACTACTCTGATTGTGACATTGATCTACTTCATCTAAAAATTTCCTGATATCAGTTCTTTCCCCAACAAATCAATCCAAATAAGATCCACTCCCACCGATCAATTGTTCAGATTGTTATTTTCGTCAAACGAAATACAAGCTGACTCCTTAATTTTTCTTTTACGATTATCAGGTTTCCCCATTAGAATTTTCGTGTTATTTCAATCTATCATGTGATCGCTCTCTTATTTTGAAAGGTCTTGATGTTCCTCCTGTATAAGTTTTTCCACAAATACAGGGAATATTGCAAACACAATTTTTTATTTTTGGTTCATCATTCAAAGGTTTGGTTTAAATAGACCTTAAATCATTTTGTGTTTTGAAAACGGTCCATACAGGTCTGCAGTATGATTAAATGAGAAAAGGAAACGAAACTCGGCTGAAAAAACCCTTACCTCACCAGTGAAAAAAAATTTACTAAAAATATTGAAGATCACAGAATTCATGAAAGACATAAGCGTGATCTGAGAAAACATCTTCATTTTATCCGTCTATGGACCCAGATAAACAGATTCTTCACAAAACGACTCGCAATTCCTAATCTGAAATGAAAAAAGACAAAAGCAGAAAAGAAACCAATTATTTAGAATAAATAAAATTCTTTTGAAATTAACCACCCATTTCAGAAATGCATTTGTTCAGCAAAGCCTCGAAACCATTTTGAAAGTTATAAATGGGACTATTTTCAAGATGTTTTAAAGTCTCCTCATTTTCTCCACACTCACTAGGGCTCTCAAATGAATTCCATCGGAAGAGCGTGTTGTTGCATCATCCATGCCCTGTTCTAATACGATTTAGAAAAGACCATATTCTCCTAGGAAGGTCAGAACCAGGAACTCTGATGGAAGGATCAGTAATAAGATCTTTATTAAAATAATTGTATACAATAATGTTGTATCAAGAGCCGAATCATATCATCTCTTCCGAAAGTCCATGAACATAAAGAATCAAATTTATTAAACTGGTTGTTCTTAATATAATATAATATTATATTATCATTATAATTTTGTTCCAAAATTTTCTTCTCTTAATTTGATATGGTTTTTTTTATGAAATTTGCTGGGTATTGATTGTCCTCAAGAAAATTTTTAATGATATTAATTTCGTTATTTCTCATTTCGGTTGTAGATCAAATTAAATGAGCCAGTGTTTTCCTAATTATACCTGTTTTAACTGTCGGACATTCATTACAAAAGTTTACTTGTATTATGTTTTATGAAGGTAATAATCTGGTCAATTGGAATTACTCTTGTCATTAGAAGTATATCTCATTTGGAGTAATTCATTTCATTAGGAAATAAATTTGAATATACGTAATGTGTTTACAAATGACAAATTGAAAATGCATTGTGTCATTGTTATGGGCAATATTTTTTTGCTTCTGAGAGCAAGAATTTGTCAGCAGCATTTCCATTAATCAAATTTTCTTTAATATTTTATTAAAATATTTTTAAATAAAACTTTTCTACGAGTAAGAAGCCTAAATTGTTTCAGAGAAGTCTGAATCATCTGAGAATTCATTTCAATCAATGTATTTGCAATAATTGCAACAAAATCCATCTAATTTTTCAAAAACTCATTTTTTTCATACTCTCCTTATTTCATTGTTGGATTAAAGCTACATAAACACCATCAAAGGAAGTGATACCCAACTATATCCTATAAGTTATTCAAATGAGATAATAAAGATGTATTTTTGTTGTCTACACAGACAGTATACAAGATTCCCCGTTTCATTTCCTTGTTATCTGATAGATTTTATTGCTCGTATATTGTTTCCTTCGTTGTTTTGTTGTGGCGTTATCTACCAGACCGTCCCACAGTTCCACCCATGTAATTTCTAATAGCGTAAAAATCTAGGAACGTAGCAGAGACACGGGAAGACTAATCTTTTAAGTAGCAATGCCCAGAAGCTATCTTTTATAGAGATATCTTGAGAACAGGTAGAGATTCTCGATGTTTCTGGGATCATACACAAATTGTCTCGAACAATAGTTCTCAATTCGAATAAATGAAAAAACAATTTTAAATGTAGATTCTTTTGATTCAAAGAGCTAAAATAATACAATACAAATTGAAACAAAAAAGGAGCCTAGCTGAGGTTGGTACAACACAGGAAGACCATACAGGTCTGCAGTATGATTAAATGAGGAAAGGGAAAAAACCTCAGCTTGAAAAACCCTTGGCGCGCCCGTGTCAAAAAAATTTACTAAAAATATTAAATATCACAGAAATCTTGAAAGACATCAGCGTGATCTGAGAGAACATCCTCATGTTATGCGTCTATGGACTCAGATCAACAGATTCTTCACAAAACGACTGGATACAATTTTTTACCCCAAAAATGGAAGTTTAAAGCATCTGAATCTCTAAATTTAATAGTACATTTTTTATGGATCACAACGAACCTTATCTTCTGGTTTAGTCTATCAAATTGTTACTTGTTGGATCACTTAGAAGTGACAAGAAAAAACGCGTACCGAAATGAATGATGTTCATCAGAACCATCTTATCATTTTCAGATATATTTTTTATTTGTGAAGACTTTTTGTCTCTGCTAAGAATCAATACTTTCTTAATGATGTAGGATTGAATTATTATTGATTATTGTGTTACTTTTGAATTTAAGGTCGACATGTTTCAGGACATTTCACCAATATTTACAGTTACCGAGATAATTAATCAATCCAACACATGACAGTTATGACTGTCATTCTTTATGCCATTTTCGATAAGTAAACTATCAAATAACACACTAGTGTGTTATTATCCATAACTCACTAGTGAGTTATGGATTGTAACTCACGTAGTATTTTATTCATTCATTATTTGTCACTATTACGAATTAATTGAAAACGCTAACGGTTTTTTCGAACTTGAATTAATTGTTAAATTCGTTGGTTCGTCGCAATCAGACTCTCCCATATCGGTACATCTGCTGATAATGCTGGAAGTTGCCCATGCATTATAACCTTGTAATTTTTCTGCAATTTGTATTATGTTATGCAACGATTCTTCAAGGTATACTTCTGTTATGCCTCGTGGTATAAACCTTCTCGCGTGACTTATTTTCAACATAAAACACTAGTACCATAAATTACTATTTTTCCATTTTCCACACTGTATGTTGAACATTATCAGATTGCCAATTTTGCTTTCATTCAAGACAAATATTCGAAAATTGAAAGGTAGTTGATGAGATATAATACTTCATGAGCTTTTCAACGAGCCAACACATGACATATGTTTACTTTTAAATGTTTGAGTTGAATAGGGTTACAACTGATGAGATATTTTTTTATCGCAAAAAATTTTCAAATTAAAAGTGAATTAATCTGTTTCAAGGTTTTTAACTATGAGTTATGAGTTATTGTTCGTAAAAATATTAATTTCATCCCAGACTTATGCCGAACCCTGTATATTCGAAGGAACGAAGGTCGGCCATTATCGTTGTTCCAATATGTAATTTTTCCGTCGTATTTTTACAGCGTTTGTAAATTGAGGTAGGGTTATGGACCGAGTAGGTAACAAACCCATAATAGCCTGTATTGCCCACACTGTTCGGCGTACAAGGAATCATTTACATTCAAAAGGCAATTATCTCTTCACGGTGATAAATAAGACGAATGCCTCGTACGTCATGTCCGACATCCTCGATTTTATACAAAGAAGATGCGAGATCACGTGACAAAGGTAGAACCGAGTTCAAGCGACGATTTCGAATTTCGTCGGGGGTCAACGGAATTACCTTTTTTTTTTGTTTAATGAACGTGGCAGGGTTGTGTTTATTGTTCCTTTTTCGGAGGTTGTTGTTTTGCTGATGAGGGAACAAAGATTCGTGTTTTGTTCGGATTTTTTTACTGTTTGTGTTGCAGCGTTTTTTTGTATCAATTCGAATGATTCCATTTAGAAATTTCTCAAGTTTAATTGTTGGAAGGCCTCACAATTATTACAAAATTCATATGACGATATTTTCCGGAATTTGGTTAATTATTTTCCTTCATTATTTAATAGGCAGCGTCATTTTCCCCCAAATGAAAAATGATATATTTTTTCAAACGTTTCAAAATTCATAACAATTTGGGTGTCCCTTTTAAAATTCAATTAATATTTACGATCCTGACAATAATTTTTGAATAATTATTGATAGTTATCACTTAATAGCTGGTGTAAAGTGAAAAAATCTTCACAAATCTTTTTTTAGGTCATAAAAGTTTATTCGCAGAGAAACAACAGCTTCGAATTTTCTGAACAAATTTAATTGCTTTCCCATACTCGCCTATATTCCATATAATGAGGTCCCCAGATTGAAGTCGCGTAAACCTTTTTGGTCAAATTTTCTATTTGATATGAATAGGAGCGACAAAGAAATTTGGCAATCTGAATGGAATGTATGCAATTTTTTAACTAAATTTCTTATACTGATCCTTCCATCAGAGTTCCTGATTTGACCTTCCCAGGAGAATATGCTCTATTCTAAATCGTATCAGAACAGGACATGGACGATGCAACAGCATGCTCTTCCGATGGAATGCGGTTGAGAGCCCTAGTTGTGATTGTGGGGAAAATGAGGAGACTATAGAACATCTTATGTATAGTTGTCCCATTTATAAATTTCAAGATGGTTTCGAGGCTATACATAAAGTAAGAAACGCATTTCTGAAATGGGTGGTTAATTTCAAAATAATTTAATTCGTTCTAAATAATTGGTTTCTTTTCTGCTTTCTTTTTTTTTCATTTCAGATAAAGAATTGCTAGTCGTTTTGTGAAGAATCTGTTTATCTGGGACCATAGACGGATAACAAGATGTTCTCTTAGATCACGCTGATGTCTTTCTAGATTTGTCTGATATTTAATATTTTTAGTATATTTTTTTTCACGGGCGAGTTAAGGGTTTTTTTTAGCTCAGGTTTTTTCCCTTTCCACATGAAACATACTGTAGACCTATATGTGTTGTACCAACCTCAGCTAGGTACCTTTTTGTTTCAATATGTATTTTATCATTTTAACTCTCTGAATCAGAAGAATATATATGTATTGAAAAATATTCTGCATTCATTTCTTGAATGGGGTCAATTGAGAATGTTTTTCAAGATAATGTGCCCCTAGCATACTTCAACACAATGGCCAAGAGAAAAAATGGAAGTCGTAGACTTTGTGTTCATATCGAACTATATAGCTATCAAACGCGGAATAGATTTTGGTAAATATACATCACTGGAAAAAAACTAAAGGATCAAAATAAAATCAAAATTTTTTGGGCAATTTTCAACAGGCCGTAACTGTGAGAGAAATGGTCTTACAAAAAATAACAGAAAAGGAAATTGTTTTGAGTAATATTAAAAAAATCAGCAACAACATAGTTTACATCACGTGCAAACATTTTTCTTTGCTTAACTGCTAATTATAGCGAATATCCTATCATTAGATCGGATACTCCGTTCGTTTAGCTTTTATTTCCTTTTTTACAGATCTTGATACGTTCACATCTCATGGAGATATCGGCCTTCAAATGAAAATGGATCCTTTAATCTTTGACTATCTGTATCTCAGCAATCAATAATCACACAGAAAATGAACGGTGGGTTTCCAGAACCAGAATGAATTGCCTTCAACAGAAATTTATTACTTTTTCGAAAAAAAAATTTTTGTCGCAAATCAAAAAATTATCGCAGTGCAAAAACGCGAGCTAGGTGGTACTCTCGAGTACCTCCGGCATTCGAAGAGTGAGAGGGTACTGGGTAGTCCCTGGTACCGTTGGAAACGGTCCCCAAACGTTGCCCCAGACGAAGAATGTCGCCTCCACTGTCTGCCGATACTGATACCAGGTCTAGTTTAAGGTACGGGAGGTTCCGTTCGATATTGCCAACATAAGTAATAAGTAGGCCGGCTGATTCCGATATCGATAGTACTGATCTCATAGGATAACGTCAAGAAGTTGTACACAATATCTCATGAATTATGTACAATTTCGCCAATAATCTCACCGAATAATCTGGCAACACTGCACAGTTCCGTAAATTTGTTTGTTTTGACATGGAAATGCTAGATGACCATATGGTTTAGTTTCGGTGCAGCGGAGTAAGAAGACTACGGAATCATAAACAAACAAGATATTTTGTCTATGCCTGCATTATTATATCAGTTTTGTTCCCTTTCAGAATTCTGATACAGAAAGAACAACATATATTTTGTGACGCGGACTAACAG
Organism: Hippodamia convergens; assembly: GCA_038502775.1. NCBI lineage: Eukaryota > Metazoa > Arthropoda > Insecta > Coleoptera > Coccinellidae > Hippodamia > Hippodamia convergens. Next base: position 35,452,253 of record CM076607.1, on the reverse strand, counting down.
GCTCTGAATACTCTGAGTTATTTTATAAACGTAATGCTGAAAAGTAACTAATTTTTCTTCCGGAGGAATGCATAAATTCCAACAATTTTATTCTTATTATCTTGATCTTATCAAAATTTTATGAAAAATCATTCTTCAAAAAGTTATTAAACATATTCTGTCCAGGATTTTTTCAGAACTGTTCCATATGAGTTAGATATATTGACTCAAATATCAAAAAAAATTTGGTTTAAATGAGATTTCGTGATGAAAATTCATATTAATATGATTTCAAGTTGCAGGAAATAAAATTAATTTTATCCTGTAGGTCTTGCAGCGTATACAGAGTGGTTAAGAAAAATCGAGTAAAATAACGAAATTTTAATCCCAGAGAATTCAAGCATTTTACAGCTTGACGTCTTATTTGCATACTACATGCGAGGTTGTTGAACATTTCTTGAGGAATCTGGTTCCATAAACGGGACGGAAGCTCTCTCAGATCAATTAAGGATTCCGGGGTAGGTTGATGATTTTCTAATTTTCTTTGGAGCATATCCCATGCATGTTCTGTGCAATTCAAATTTGGTGAGTGCGGAGGTGTTGGTACATGTGGAATACCAAGCTCCTCGCGCGCATTCTCAACTATGGTTACGCGGTGCGGTCTAGCGTTATCGTCTAGAAATTGAAAAGTTTCGCCAATAGCAGCGTGAAAATTTGGCAAAACATTGTCGATAACATGCTCCCTATAGTGTAAGGCGGTCATATTCCCAGGACAAATGTGTAGATCTGTGCGCCCGTTGAAACATATCCCGGCCCATACCATAATACTACCCCCTCGGAATGGATGGACTTCTTGGACATAGCGACGATTACGGGGTATGCGTGGGATTGTCCATACCCTTATTCTTCGAGAATCTGAAAATCGTCCATATCTGGATTCATCAGTGAAAAGGACACTACTCCATTGATCGTTTCAATTGATATGTTGCCTTGCTCATTCCAGTCTTTGACGCATAGGGTCACGTGTTAATGGAACTCATCTTAATGGACGTCTTGAACCTAGATTCACCTTTCTCGAACGTTGTCTGATGGTTTCGATGGAAACTTGGACCCCATCTTCATTTTGAAGAGTATTCAGCAGTATTCTACACGTAGATGTAGGCTTTCTTCTCGCCGAAACGGTGAAGAAACGATCCAGAGCAGGTGTTGTTTTTCGTCGCCCACCAAGCCTTGGTCTTTCCAACACGGAACCTGTCTCCCTGAACCTATTCTAAAGTCGAGATATCACACTCTAGCTGACTTGGAGCCTTTCCACTACAACAACCTGAGTTAGGCCACCCTGTAGCATTCCGATAGCCCTAATAGCCTCAGCGTTTGTTAATTTACGTCTTGGCATTTTCAGAAAACTCGTTTCAAGTCGAAGCCGTTGTTAAACTGACTCCATTTTAAAATAAGAACATTCATGAAGCTTATGCAAAGAACCAAACTTCAGAAAAAAGGCGACTAGATTGACGAAATCTCTCATACTGATTTTTATTGGGTCGATTCAAGTTGTTATTGAGTTTCAAATGATTTTGCAGCGATTTTCTCGAAGATTACATACCTTTCAAAACGATTGAATACGATATCCGTACCTCTTGTGGAGCAGTATATTCGACCTGCATTAATCATTTCTTGTAGGTGATCTTCATTAATATTAACCATTATTCATCTCCTAAAAATTGTTGAGTAAAACAGGAGAAACTACCGAAGGAACATCTTGAAGAGATCCATTCCTGTAATGGGGGAAAATTTGAGGCTCATGGAATCTTAACGTTTTCAATTTCAAAAACAAACACTTATTTCAATTATGCAGCAAGTCTTCAGACATGAGAAAAGGTATAAATTACATGCTTCCGAAGCATAACCTTACAACAACTCAGAAAAACTATTTATATATGTCTTTGAAAATGTATAATCAATCATCTTCCATATTATGCTATCCAAAATATCACGAATGACGCAAGTTTCAGGAGAAATATAAACGAAATTTTACTCGAGATAAAACCATACACAGTATCAGAATTTTTCAGACATAGTTTCTAGTCTGGTGTTGTTTTTCCTTTCTTATGACAAGTTTGCACTATAACCCTTTATTGTTTTTTGAATGATTGTAAGAGGTTATCTTTGTAAATAAATGAATATTATTATTATTATTAGAGAAACGGCGGCTCGAAGCTATCTTTGAATCTAAGTTGCACTTAAGACAGTCTTGCATTTGACGGTGCAAGTGAACTTAAGCCAGCTTAGTTAAGCTTCGGTTAGGAAAATCGGTGATTATCTGCATGTACCTCCCGTACAAAACGAGAGCTCTGGAACCACGCGATATCCGTCTGAACTTCGACCACGTTCCGGATTTACCACCGATCAACAAGTTGCGACAAGTGGCGGGCTTGGCGGCCAGCTGGGTTGCCGAGATTACGCCGATTTCCTGATTCTGCGACCGCAAAATCCGATTCAGTTCCGATAGCGGCGGTCTTTGAATTTCATCACAGATTCGACGATAACGATCCATAGACTATATCTCGAATTGAGTTTAATTGTCTCAACGCTTGCATTCACGCTGGGCTTATCGCAAAATAGGGTTAAAAAAATTTCGAGTTATCCAATTAAGGAAGACTCGAGAAAATTCATAATGCTTTGGCAGAACTACCTCTTAACTACGAGTAGTTTGGATTTGTGTAAAATTGGCCCAGCTCTTTTGGAAAAGAAAAATCGAAATATCGAGAATATAAGAAAAATTAGTGAATTGTAGGGAGATCAGCATATATCTGGCAACAGTGTGTGTGTGAAGCCTAGCACTTTTTGATTTCCGGGAAATGTTTGTTGTTCTGGGTTGTGCTAGGTTTGTGCTGATTTAAGCCGTTTGAATTTTTCTTTTATCACTTACGGTTCTCAAGATATTTCACAAATTGTGTTGTACGAAACAGCACGTGTTCGTTCAACATATTTTGTTGAATATCGTATAGAATAAAACAAAATTTCAACGGCAAAAAGCACCACTTGACTCATATTTTAAATGAATGGTTTTATTGAATACGAACATATTTGGAATATGTTTTCATTGATTTGGTAAATGTTCAATTAAGAATGCAAAATTCTATGTTTGTTTTTTTTCATGATGACCATTATATACCATTATTTTTCATGATTATACCAAAAATTAAAGGGGACCAATTCTTAAATGTAAGTTGAATGCAGGCAGTAAGTTAAGGGGTGGGATAGGGGGCTTAAATTTTCCAGAAGCAACTTTAATAATTGTAACTCCAGACATACAAAGTTATTAGCGACGAACAATCTCAGTTCAAATCTTGAAAATAAATCTATCTATTTATTATGTCATGGTCTATAACTTTCATCATCTGATGGAAAAAAATTTCCATCCGATTATAAAATTCAAGTGTAGATGGAAAGATGAAATTCATAGAGACTCATTAATGGAATTTAATTTCTCACATGATGAAAGATTTTTATTTTAGTTTTATATAGAATTAAATGTACCTGCTCTGATATTTCTTGAAATATTTTGTTTCCAATTTCAATAATCATTAGAATCTTCTTCAAGTAAATGTTATAGTATATTCTAAGACAAGATGCAGAATGTCCTCCTATTCCAACACGAGTGTTGGAATTGCCTTTTGCAACGAGTATTAGACGATATTTTCTCTATTTCAGTCAAGTTTTGTGAAATACTCTCGAAAATCAGTGATTAGTGACTTTTGTATTGCATCTTGGCAGTTGGTGTGACTCACGAAATTTGACAGATTACAGAATTTGAATTGATTTGATTTGAACATTGAGAGAATCCGAGGTCAGTACTGACAACTACAAAATGAAAAATTTAACTGAAAACAATGCTACAATGAGTTTAATTACAGCACTACTTTTAGTACTGTGATGAACTAATTACGATACTTAAATAGAGAAAATTTATTAATTGATGTTATATATATTTATATTCCTATCTATGAACAATAAACATGTAATGTTTCGTGCGATAATTGATGTTAAATGTTTCATTATATTCCTGGTTGATTAGAAAAGCGTAGAGAGGAAGGGGAATTAGGGGTACATCCCCTAATGCGTTTTATGGATTTGTTAATTATATCTTGTCAATTTAGTGGATTTTATGTTCAATTTCATTACAAATCTATTGGTTATTTTCATAGTTTCTTGCGTTCTTTTTTCGTGAGAACGGATTCTTTTCAGCCAGGAAAAATTCAATGTATTCTAGAGCATGGGCGCCCGCAGGGGTTGGCCAGGGGGGGCTTGCCCCCCCCCCCTCTTGAGATTTTGATCCCCCATAGTTTTTGAACAAAACGGAATACTATTGTCGCCTGTGCCTCATCGTTTTTCGAAAAATTTTTATTTTGCCCCCCCCTGAGAAAAAATTTTGCGGTCTCTCATGTTCTAGAGTGTTACTATTTTCTGGGACTGCGTTCAATAACGACACAAAGTTTTATACATTTTTATTGATGGGAGATCCAGACATTAGTGTCTTCACAACTTAATTTTCCCTTAACTGTGTAGTATTTTCAAGTGTACAGAGAGTTGTATTGAGGACAACAAATAAAATATGTAGACTCATCGAGTTTAAACTCGTGCCAATTATTGCACTTGCTTGATTTCATGAGAATTTGATCTGTTAAAAACTACTTGATTTGTTGCTCATTTTCAGAGAGTTAAATCATCAACAGATAATTCGGTTGAATCAACAAATTGCTCTTTATTTTTTTAATTTCTTTTCGCATTTCAGAATGTTTCCTTGTTTCTTTTCCGATATATCTAATCATACTCAAAAGAACTTCATTGAACATAATTCAATGATTCAAAATTATTTCGAACAGTTTTTAAGAAGTGACACAAATAATAAATATATGTTTTATTTTCAGGTGAGTAGGACCAAAGTATATTGAAGAGACTCTAACTGCAAATATGGTAAGAAAAATATATATCCACGTATGTTATTTTCATAATTTTTTTTGATAATCAGTTATCACTCCTAGTCTTTGAAAGAAATTCAACTAATTTTTTCTTTAAATAATGTAAATAATTGTTACCTAACAAATAACCTCCAATAAAAATTTCAACTATAAAAACACGTTTCGGCAACTATGTATATCAGATTCATTTCTCTGTGGATTTTTCAATTCCTCCTTTGACATCTGTCAACTCATAGTGACATAGAAATTTATTAGATTCTGAAATTTCCCAATTACGTTCATTCATTCAATAATGAAGGAGAATACAATATTATTTGTCCATCAAATTCAATTAACTCATGATACATGGACATGTTTACAAAAAAATTATTGACAATGGACCATAGAAGTTTTCCCGCAATTTTCCCCTTTCGGCAACGTCGCTATCTGTTCGAAAAATCACAATAAACGCAACGTGGTGTAATCAGTCAACAGATACGCCGTCGACCAATCGGCGCGTTCATTTCGCTTGACTACGGTCGTCCCTCTTCCTCCATCTGCACACCTCTCTTTCTGTGGAATTGCCGTGACGTCAAGTCATGTGAGTTATCAGTATCTGACAGCAGCGTCCGAGCAATTCCAACAATTCGCTGCCCGGCACTATGACAGTATTCTATGATCCTTTGTATCGTGCGATGTGCGTCTTGTGTTTGTGATTGGATTACCCCTTCTTCTTTTTCTTCTCTTTGTCTCGTCGTGTTCCAGATTTTTCCAAGATTAAAGGTTAGCTAGCGACCTTCAACTTGCAATGTAGGTTTGGGCGATGATTATTTTTGTTTTTTTTTTTTTAACGCCGAATTGTACGTAATGACGATTTTAATGTTGTTTTAATTGGAGTCGATTATTGTTGTTGTTGTTGTGTTTTTACGCGTTATTCGCGACGGTTGAAGGCAGAAGGAGAGACCGTTGAATGTGAATTTCCGGTGTGTCCGTTCATGATGCATGGAAATCTATCGTCGTTTTCGATAAGTTGGATTTTTTATCTGTTCGTATTGATAATTTTTTTGATTCGAGTGTCGGTTTGATATGCGGATTTGATCGTTTGGAAAACCCATTCACGTCAAAACATTTAATATTGAGGGGGTCCTATATTTCAACCTTATAAATCAATTGTAGGCTTCGAAAATAGTAAAAAGTAAAAAAAAATGAGTCCATTGAAAAACAGTCCATTGGAAAAAATATTAGAAAAATGAAAAGGAAAATCAATTGGCGATTTGTGGTCCGGAAATGGAAGGAGTTGAGATATTAAGGGTAAAAATCGATTTTTTCACATATATCCTCAAAATTAATGTGAAAAATGCAAATTACCTATTTTTTTTCTTTTACCAGAAATTTTATTTAACGAAGTTTGGTGAAACTTTATTGTCGAAAAAGCAGTATATTTCAATCAACAATTCTCACGTCAACACATCTGCTTTTCAATAACATCGGTGAGCGTTTTGCTCGGAATTTAATTTTTTGAAATCTTCACTTTCTGATGGTATGAAAAATTAACATTATGGTTAATTTCGTTGGTTTGTATTATAGTAAATTTTCTCAGAAAAAAATTGCAGCAGTCGCATGAAATCTCCCTTTAAATCCCATTTCTATTATTTAGAACAACGCATATTTTTTGCAATCTTCATGTTTTATGGATTTGGAATTTTTTTTTGTTTATCATTGTAACAAGAAATCTTAAGTTTTTTGAGTAATTGAAGTAAGGTTAATTTTGTGCATTTCAAACCATGTTTTCAAACTGCTGACAGTTGCAGCATTTTCTAAGGACATTTCAAGATAGCAATGTAAATTTTTTATACCTCCAGTGCGTACAAATTTCAACGGACAAAAAACCCACTACATTTTTCGAAAGAACAGATATTTTGAGGTGAGAATTTTCGAATGAAACTTTGACTGCTTTTTCGATTTTGAAGCAAAATGAGATAAAAATATGAACATTTAAAAAAAAATATAGCGTGTTTGGGATTTTAAAGGGTTCTCACCAATTATGGTGAGAAATTTTTTTGTGAAAATAAGAGAACAAAAACTAGGTTATCAGAATTTCACATAAATTTTGAGGTTTTGTGAAAAAGTATAAAACAAAAATTTAGGTCTTTTTATTATTCAAAATTTCGCTAATTAACTTTTTTCTATAGGACTCAGTTTTGCCAGAAATCAAAACCGTTTTTTATCCAAAAAAATTTTTTCCTTTCATTCTTGTTATATTCTCTTTATAACTTTTTTTTTTGTCGAAAATTATCGAACCGTCTATTTACCTATTCCGTAAGAGTATTATAGATTTTTGGGTAAAAATATTTTAGATAGTTGAGGGATTTGAAATATGGACCTTGTTTCAATGTTTTACCTACTCATGAAAAAATCTAGAAGAAGTACTAGGAATTGTATGTGCCCGATTAATTCTTTTATATTGAACTAGGATTCATTAGGAAAGAATTAATTGAATTAATCACAAGGTTGAATATATGGAAACAGAAACTATACCAATTACCGCATTGGAAAATTTATAAAGAAAATGACAGAGATGAAAAGTAATTCTGAAATCACATGGACAATATCATGTTGCAGAATGTGCTTATCCATGTTTTTTTGTAGCCCTTTAATTTTTTGAATAAATTATCAATTACTAATTTCCTGATTGGATAATCAGTGCGTTTCAAACAAAAAAATGAAAAACACACATTCGGAAAAATTGTATCGTCGATATATCTTGAAATTTTCATACATTCGACCTAAAAATTGACAAAAATCGGTCGTCCTGATTTTTATAAACTTACTGCCCACTAGACGAAAATATAAGTAAAACCTGTCACAATAATTTCATCATGTAAATATAATTAAAATTAATAAATTAAAATTGAAAATTTAAAACAAAAATTTCTGGTTGAAAAATTCATTCCGCTACGGATACCCATTTTGTCTATTTGGCCAAATGTTATAAGATAATTCTTTCATGTCCCAGACAGGATGTATATAAAAGATCCGGTGGTTTTCGAATATTGTATAACCCGAAAGCGACGTTTCTATCGTTTCAAAACATACCCAACGGATGCTTCAGGGTTATTCCCCGAATCTTTTTATCGTTTATGTTTTAGATAAAAGCCCGACGAATGTTCGAATAAATTGTGAGGAAAAATTGACTTTTTCTCTTCAGGGGGACTTTACTTGGATTTATTTACTTTATATATCGATATCACTCAGTCGGTACGTAGGTACATAAATCGTGAAATTTCGGGTAAATATAATCGAACAGTGAATCCCATTCAGCATCATAAGATATCGTCATTTCCCGTTTTAAATAAATTCAATGTTAAATATTTCGGTAACGAAATTGACAAGCTCTTTTCGAATTTTTATCAATACAGGGAGCATGTAGAAATTACACATGTGCAGATATTAGAACATTTGAATATTGATAATTTGCAAGTGAACGTTTTTCTTGTATTTATAAAAATTTCGTATTCGAGAAAGTTGATTTTTCATGTCCAAATTTTGGCCATCCCTCTTCTTGTTAATTTAAAGACATTGTTGGGAACCAAAATATGTATTTAATGGGTTGAAATAGTCTTTTCTCGATCCTGTTGATTCCAATTCATATAAATTCTTCATATTTTCTTAAGGGGGGGGGGAGGGGGGACTATTATTGTTTGCTGATGACGCAATAATTATGTTTTTTTTCTTATAGCAATTATAATAAAATGATCAGAAGAATTCAGACAAATTTTCTTCCATGCTTATTTCAAAACAATTCTAAACACTTATCGTTAACCATCTAATAATAGATACAGACATTGAATGGGTTGAAAAATCCATCATATTTTAAATATTTTAATCTTGATTTTTTCTTGATTGTATTTTACGCGATTTTTGAGTTATCCTGAAGCAGGAATTATGTAATTATTTCACTTAGAGCTCATGAACAATTTACCACTACTTGTAGTAAATTATTTTTCGAATGTGACATATCGCACTCATATGATCAATTCTGGATTTCGTCCTTTATAAATTTGTATCAGTTTAAACGGTTCATAAAAATTCATCAAAACATTATTCACAAAACGTGTTTGATCAGGTGCGATATAATAAATTAATAAAATCGAATTAATTCATAATAAATTCTAGACTTTTGAGGATTTTAGAATTCTAAAATCATGATATGATAAAAAATGCACTTTATCTTATCTTTAAATTTGTGTAAAGCGTTCGATAACTGTTGACCACGATATATTATCTTTATAATTTAAAAAGTATTGACATAAGAGAATCATTTCGAAATTATTTATATAATAAAAAAGGATATATGTATGTATAAAGAAAACAATAATGAGTTGCTTCAAACATAAATTGTAGTCTAATACATTAAAGAACAATTATTTGTCCTGTTATATTTCCGATTTATATAAATTTTTTATCAAAACTGACTTGCTGATTACACAACTATTATGTTTTTCTTCAATAACAATTATAATGAAATAATGAGATAAAGTTTGAATATGATCTGACGAATTAGACAAATCTTCCATAAATATTTCTTATAAAAGAGTTCAGACCTTAGCTATATTGCTTACAGACTAACATGGAGTGGATATGTTGATAAAATCTTTGGTTCATCTATCTTTAAAAGGAAAACATTGTGCCTTTAATATTTTTTTTTTCAATTCATTCTGACCTGCAACAATTTATATTTCTTTGGGGTACTTACTGCAAGTAGTTGCTCCTCAAACCCCTTGAAGAGGTTACGTGATAATACAATCAAATTTATTCATTCACAAATTAAATTAAAACCAGCTATTAATTCATAAAAACCAAATTGTTAACTTTATCTGGGCTCTCTTTATAGGCTGAATATTTTTTGCTTCATTCACTCAGAAAGGGGAAAGTTGAAAACTAGTTTTTACTAGCTGAGTATTTGTTACTAACAATTTCAGATCCTATTTTGGAAGAATTCTATTCATTACAGGCATACTAAATTATAATCATATTTGATGAAATAAAAAATTTCTATTCTATATGAATTTTGATGGGTTTTGACCAGTTTTCAGTGTAATATTTTCCTGAAAACTTAATATGGGTTTTCTATCCCAGTCTCTGAAATTAGAAAGAATTAAAAAATTTTTTTTTAATAATATAAGAAAGGCCCCTGCGTAAAGAATTTGAGCACTAATTTGTCAGGGGCCAAAACTTCACGAGAAAAAATTGTTGCCTAAAAATGAACAGAAAGAAAATGAAAACACTTTGAAATCTTAAGCGTTACGTTTCGGAATCTAAATCAGACTCCTTCGTCAGACAATAACTGATTTTCATGCAGAATCGTGACAATTTTATTGATTCTTTCAAATTTCCGAGACTGGGAGAGAACACCCATATTACGTTTTCAGTAACCTCCCAGAAAATATTTCAATAGATTTCAGTGGAATAGTTTAAGTTTAGTTTAATTTCATTTAGTTTTCAATTAATTTCTCCTCGAATACGATTCAAGCTTACTGCTTTATTAGAACTTGAGAATGTTTTTGTTCTCGATTTCAATCATTAGAATATTTTATCTTCATTTTGATGTTCATTTATGTTAGTGTGGGATTTTTTTTTATATCGAATTATATTCACGTAAATAGAAATGTTTCTTGCGATAATTAAGTTGATTGGTTAAGTAGTTACAATTTAACTTATTATTTATCTTTTAAGATGTATGAAGGCTTTTAAAAACAATCAGCTGATATTAACCTTAGACTTCTTTTCTTGAATTCGTTTATTTTCTTAGAGTTGAATGAAGGCTTTTGAACTGATATTAACTTCAAACTTCTCTTCTTGGTTTTATTATATTGATTCCGGTACAGTATCGACGAAGTAAAAAATTTTCAAAAAACTTTTTTATATCTCCATTGATTACTGTAGGAATGTTTGGAATGTGCGTTCGGGACTTGAATGCGAAAAAATCAAATGATGACATCATTTCCACAAACCGCAGGACTAATCAGGCAGTGGTGTCCGATATCTGCTTCGACATACGTCGTTGCAGATAACGACAATCTTTCATCGAATCGTTTATTTCCGAAAAAGGCAAATTCCTTTGTTCCTCCGATAGTTCAAGATTGACCGGATTTATTTCTCATTCACCGTAACATTCCCGCGAAGTGAGCCCGATGGCCGTGGATGTTTTTCCATTCTTGTAGCGAATACTTTTACTACGCTGCTTCTAATACAAATAACTGTGGAATCGTTTTGCGCTACATGAAATTCCCACATTTGTTAGGAAATTCAAGGATTTATATCGATTCGTGTTTACGCTAACGCTCCTTTTATTGGTTTTGAAGATACGATCATTATCGGGACGAAATTCCCGAGCGGAGTTTTTTTTTTTAATTTTTGTCGCGGTACTTTCGACCACTGAGACGACTGATAGTTGTGTTTGCTTTGAGATATGAAAAAATATCTCGCTGTTTCGTCAAGTCAAATTTGCCTGATGTAATATTGGACGGTCGATCAATATTTTCCGAGCGACTAGCTGTAATACACACATAGCAAAAAACAAGGCCCCCTATAACAATAATATTGAAAAATTTTTTCATCTGTCAAATTTGACATTTCAACAATGTTCCGACTATTTTTTCATGGTTGTTTTAGCCAATGAGCATACAATTAGTTGATAATATTGCACTGGTGCAAAATTATGAGGTCCTTCAGAATAGATGCAGACGTGATTATAAACGTTTATTTTTTATTAAAGTAAGATGGTGACTCTTGAACCTAGTTATTGAAATTTTTGCAATTAATAATGCAATTATCAAAATTTATGACTGAACTAGTCGAATTTTGTTGTTGGTCAGAAAAAACGCTTCCTGAAGCAGAAGTTGAAACTGAAGAACACTGAACTGGTTGCTCTCACTGTTTCTCATTTTCTTTATCATTTCCTCGTGGAACTCTTTATCGAGTTGTAAATAAGGTTTTATTGAACTGACATTTCCATGTCCTGTTATTTTCGTTGAACCATATACCTTCATTTTGCCATTCTTGATTCGGTGTAAGAAACAGACGGTTCCGTCTTCAAGTTAGATTATCGTTTTGACAAAAGTTTTTTGTATAAGCTTAATGAAAAAAAGCTTTGTTTAAAAAATTAATTAAAAAAACGGTTAATTTGACCTACGCAACGGGGCAGATGTCTTCATTAGTAGTATATATATTCTTTTGAATTAGAGAGCTAAAATAATACAATAAATGTTGAAACAAAAAGTACCTAAGCTGAGGTAAAAAAAGAACGGGGTACCATAACATTCTTCGTATGATACTATGGTATCATACGATACAATCATCACTAGTATCAGACCATACTATGGAGCCAGGAAAAACACCCTCAGCCGAAAAAACCTGTCACCCCGTAAAAAAAAAATAAAATAAAATTGTTGTATCTGAATATTCTATATAGAAGGACATCACGATTATTAGAACTGCTCTTCGGAGGAAGGATTCCCAAACACAAACTCCAACCTGAAAATAAAAAAAGACAGAACAGCAAGAGAATTCAATTTATACTTCATCAAATTGATCTAAAGTTTTCAACCCATTGCAAAAATGAATTTGATACATTGTGTATCGCTCTAATGCCATCTTGAAATTTATTAATCGAACAATTATTAATTAGGTGTTCAACTGTTTCCTCTGATTCACCACATTCACAATTAGGACTGTCAACTGAATTCCACTTGAAAAGCATGCTATTGGTACGACCATGACCTGTTCTTATTCGATTAAGAAGGGACCATATTCTCCTGGGAAGGTTAAAACCAGGAACTTTATTCGATGGATCATTAGTAGTGTTCCTGATTAACCATTTACTGTATGTTTATCTGCAGCCTCCTCCTTGGCAGGTTTTTGGAAACACTGGATTATATTCAATTCTATTTGTGCTTGTTCCATCATTGAACTTTTCTTCTTGAAAAAAATCCGTCAAACAGTTGGCTGCCTCAACTCCTCGAAACGCTAGCTCATAAAATTTGAAATGAAAAATTTTTTTTGGCAGACCCTCCAGCTTGTTTTCGTCGTAAAGCTTCAAAATTTGCAGCAATTCTAAGTAAAAGCAGATGAGCTTTCTTTTCCGGTTCATTTGTAACATTTTGCGTGCAGCATCTCGTGCACCCTAGCAGATTTGAATCTTACATCATTAGATGGGTCTATTCAAATGCCGAAATCTTCATAATATTTTTCCTGAACAAGTTTTGCTGTCACGTTCCACATTGTTTTCACCACACATTCTTTATAAAGGGATCTATCCTTCTTGCTCATGTTGCTTGCCCAGTCCTTTAGAATGAATGCAATTTTTTGCACCGATGTTCCTCGTTCTAATGAGTGATTTTTTTCGGCACAAAACTCTTGGAACTGTCTCCATACTGACGTTTTTTACTTTTTTGTATTCGTTGGCGTAAGATTGTCTATCTATATTCTTATCAATATCTACAGCAGAAGCGTTTCCAAATCGCGACATTGCACTTAGAAAATTTGACAATGTGATATCAACTGACAGTGACACAATACGATTTGATTGGTTCATAAAATTTTCTTATAAAATTTAACTCTTGCAATGTTAATGAATCGATAATTTTCATTGCACTACACCATTTCCAATTGTAATTCAGAAATCGTTAATTGATATTCAGAAAACATAACTTGTTTTTCAGATTAGACAATTTGTGACTTTTGTATTGTATCTTGGCAGTTGGTGTGACTTACGAAATTTGACAGATTACGGAAATTGAATTGATTTGATTTGAAAATTGAGACGATCTGATGTTAGTACTGACAACCACAAAACGAAAAATATAACTATTTAGTTTCATCACAACTCTACTTTCAGAACTGTAATGAACTCATTACGATACTGAAATAGAGAATAGTATATTCTAAAACAAGTTGCAGAATGAGCTCCTATTCCAACACGAATACGAAGTTCGAAAACGAGCGACGAAGGAGCGAGTTTTCGATAGCATGAGTGTTGGAATTGCCTTCTGCAACGAGTATTAGACGGTATTTTCTCTATTTCAGTCAATTTTTGTGAAAACCTCTCGAAATTCAAATGAAAATTCAGATTAGTGACTTTTGTTTTGTATCTTGGCAGTTGGTGTGACATACGAAATTTGACACATCACGGAATTTGAATTGATTTGATTCGAAACTTGATTCGATCGGAGGTCAGTACTGACAATCATAAAACGAAAAATATAACTGAAAACAATGCTGTAATGAGTTTCATTACAGCACTACTTTTAGTACTGTAATGAACTCCTTACGATACTGAAATAGAGAAACAATATTTTTCATTATATCTGAATGACTTTAAGGGCGATGTGTGATGTAGGATATATTTTTGAAACGGGCAAAAATGGGGATTCTTTCTAAGCCATTTTAAACTACCATTAGAAAAAACATAACTTTATGTTATAGCTCACTGAGGAAACCTCTTGGGAAAAAACAAAGTACGCTACTGGATTGCTATGAAAAAAGTGCAGGTATAATGTTTTCATTTCAACATCCCAGCACAAACAGAAATGAAGATAATGGCCAACGTTGAGATCGTCAAAATTTCAATTTTGGCCTATAACTTCAAAACAAAAGAAGATAGAGGAATGCAGTTGATGGCATTATCAGTTTCTCTGAAAAAGATGACCGTAATGTGCCATTCATTCTTCCCTATCTCGTTGGGTTAAAAAGTTGTAGTTCTGTACCACCAATTCTGCCCACCCTGTACATTGATCCAGACGTGAAACTAAACCATTTCCAATTGTTATTCAGAATTCGTCAATTGACATTCAGAAAAAATCACTTGTATTCCAGATTAGACAATTGTAATTCAGAATACATCAAATGTTATTTAGATTTGTCGATTGAATTTCAGAAAATATCGAATGAAATTCAATTGGCCGAAAAACATTTGATGTTTTCTGAAATTCGATTGACGCTTTCTGAAATTAAAGTGACTAATCTGAAATACACTTGACGCTTTCTGAATCACACTTGGAAATGGTGTAGTTAAATTACTAGTGATAATATTAAACACAGCTTTGACAATGTACAAAATTGAACATCATTCAAATAGGTCAAATAATTAAAACATTGAACAATGAAGATTAATGAATAATAATAATAATAACACTATTTCAAAGTCCTCGAAAAAATTTGTGGTACATTCATGCTGTTTTGTGCCTGATATTTTTCAGATTTTTCGTCAAATCACGAAAATGAAAAAAAGTCAGCCCAGCACTTCTGAAAAATCAACAGAGTTTTCCTTCTTAGAGAAAATAAAAAAAATCAGTGTGTGGAATTGGCCTAGCACTTGTGGATTTTTTAGAATTTTTTGTTGTGCTATGTTATGCATGATATTTCCTCAAATTTGTTGTTCGAAGCACGTGTTAGTTCAACTCATTTTGTAAAATATCTTGAGAATTGGAATAAGAAACAATTTCAAAGGAATAAAGCAGCACAAACCTAGCACAATTCAGCAGAACAAACATTTTCTCGAAAATCCAGAAGTTCTGGGCCAACTTCACACACACTGTTGCCAGGTATGCTGATTTTCTTGCAATCTACTGATTTTTCCATTTTCTCAATATGGCGGAGTACCTATTTAATTTTTCTGAAAATCTGACTGAAATAAGTTGACACGCTCACGGCACAATCATTCAAAAAAACTTTCCTTGAAAAAAAAGAGCTGGGCTGGCTTTTTTTTTCATATTAGTAATTTTCCAGAAAATTTGTAGAATATTCGTATAATTTTCACAGCATAGGACAGCACAATTGTTGCACAAATTTTTCCATTCATTCGGTGAGAAGAAAAATCGAAATTGCTGGGCTATCTTTTTTTTTTTTCAATTTCGATTTTTCAGAAAACTAGACAGATTTTCTGGAAAATTCGAACGGAACTCAGTACATATGTAGCACAATTTTTTCGTGTAGTTTGTCAGTTTCTTCTTTCCTGTTATTCTCATGTTTATAAATACTTATGACTCCGTTATCATATTTTGGTAGTGTTTTGTCAATCTCGAAATCGCAATAATAGAAATTGCAATGTTAGATATTCCATCGATTTTTTTCAACTATCTTAGATGATTCAACTATATATAATTATAATTATATTCCTTCGGACTGGTGATGTTCCCAAAAACTTTCATGCCAAAATGACATCAAGTTTTGAATTTGAATCGAAAACAAAACTTTCTCCCTCCCTTTGTTTTTGTTTCGTTAGGGGGGGGGGTTGAAAAATCAAATCGATCTTTGCACGGTACTTCTTTTTGTTCTACCCTCCTCTAGGCGAAGTAAAGCGATATTCCCGTTTCTTATCTTTTGTACTCAAATTGGCTGCAATTAGGCTTCAAAAGATTTCGAGTTGAACAAAAAGGCTTACGTTTGCTAAATGGAAAAGTAATTGTTGTTGTCTCTTCAAGGCGTCTTCATGTTAGATTGTTACTATTTTACGTTCCATTTTCGTAACTGTCTTGTGCTAGTGTATGTTCGTTGTGCTTTGCTGTAGGTGCTCAGATTTTATTTTGAACTAGAGGAAAAACTAGAATTATGATGGATAATATGGATATAGATATTAACTACTTGAGGGTGAGACGAGTAAAATTCATAAGTTTTATTTATATTTGTATTATGTTATTGGTCCTCCGAGTTCAATGTTCATTTCGAGTGATTTCTTCATTTTTTTATTTAAAGCTTTTTATCTGTTTTTTATCACGAAATTAAGTGTTTTATACCTTACCATCTTCAATATCGTACTGTAATTTATTGTTATCACGAGTTCATCTACTTCATTTATATTTATATTTTCTTCATGAAAATATGTCAGTGTCATTCTAGAATATTCTATATTTTTTCAGAATGCAAATCATTAAAAACATCATTTCTTCACGAGTCAATCTTAAAAATTTACTTTTGTTCATTAGTTTGAGGGAGAGACCTTCTAAGTATTACTTTATTAACGCACATAATTATCTCAATATATCTGTTAACGTTATCATTCCCATTAGTCTAGAGTGAATAAATTAACCTGACATGTAACTGTGAAGTGATTTAGTTCTGATTGTTACAAATTATTTCTACGAACATATTATGTTCAAATTCGAAACGAGGATATTTTAAATTTGCAAAAATATAAAAGTTGAATTGAAAAGGTTATTCAATGAGTAGGTAGAAACGGAAATGTGACATCCAATGCTATATGCTTCGTTGCCTTCAAAGTTTCTTAAATAAGGTCCTTCTATTAAGATCAAACCCTGCATAATTTGTTGTTTTTTTGGCGTTTCGTTGGTTTTTATATAACCATTTCTTTATTTTTTATGATTTTTCAAAGAAAGGTGCTAAAACTGAACCTTGTGGAAAACCATTGTTCAAAATTTCAAAATTACTACTATTAATATCCACAAAAATACGGAACCTGTCTGAACCATATTTTCACATTTTATATGATTATAAACTTTTTGAATGAAGGTAAAAATTATGAATAGGCAGAGAAACATAAGCGTGCTCAAATGGAGCACATAAAGAAGAGATTTCAGGTAAAAATAACCGTGTTAAGCCGATGATCCCATATCCGTTACAACTCAACAATACCTAGAAAAAAATTATATTTACACCACTTCAACTCAAAGGAAGCCATTGATATGTTACGACGCCAGATTTTACAACTGTTTTCAAGCGATTTGCAGGCGCCACGCCAAAGCCATTCATAAAAAGGTCCACAAATCTACAGGTGGTCAGAAAGGTACCAGCGGAAAAATAATGAATCAAAGTGACCGGCAATGTTTGAAATGTTTTAGATATCTTCTTGGAATTCTTTCGACTCTGTCGCTGAGGAGGTTCATTGAAATTTTTCCTGAGGCGACTTACAAGGTGGTCCATGTAGTTTTATTATAAAACATAGGCCAAAAATTTATCATATATGTATATCAAAAAAATATCAGAATGAAAATATTTTGTTGTACAACTGCCATTAAAAGTGACACTTTCAATGACAGCAAACAATGTTAAAATTGATTGTTTACGTGGAAGCGTGTTGAAAATATTTTTAACATTAGTGTTAGAAATATTTTTAGAACACCATTTTCTTATGATGAAATCAGATGAGAAAAATTCAGCAATCGCAAATTTTTATTATCAATATTTAACAATCAATACTTGTGAACAGTAATATTAATCATGAAATTGGAACAATTATTAACACTTATGCCCTTTGTGGCGTTAGGGAGCTTCGCAACACATTATTAGAATCCTCAGCACCATCAGTACTTGTAGAAACAATATTGTACAATATTGATGGTGATCCAAAATCTGTTGAGGTTGGGAGAATTTTTTCAGCAATGACATTTCTATATGCAATGGATGATCAACATAGCCCTCGGCTACCGTCGTAGACTTCCATCCACTATGTTTTTTTATATCCGTAATATTTGCTCCTGATTCTGCTAGCAATGAAGCGGAGGATCTTCGAAAACAGTGTCCTGTATATTGCTTTGGTTCTGGCAGTTTGAGGAATTCGGCAATAATATTTGTATTTGGAAGTTGTGTAACCAATGATTTATTTGTTATTTCGATGTCTTCCACTGATAAATTACACAATTCTTCACGCCGACAGGCTCCAAATAATCCGAAAATAGTTGCAACCTACCATTAAGTATTTCTCATTTGGTGCCTCCTTTATGAACTTTTCAACTTGTTCACGAGTGAGAATTTTCGATTTTTTGGGACGATATCCTTCACTTTTCCGTTTTAAATATGCTATTACCTCAAAATATTCACCAACATCCACACCATTTTTTACAAGGGCGCTTGATTTTATCATTGAAAATTTGCTTCACTAAGTTGATGAACCGCATATTTTTGATTTTTCCTCTAAGTATGCCAGGAAAATAGTTTCACTGAAGTTCCCTTCTACATTTTTCAATTCACACCAGGCCAGGAAATTGTTATATGCAACATCGTACTGCTGAACAGATTTTTTAGGTAGGAGTTCCAGATTTGCTCTTCTTGCAGACTATTCAATATCCAGAGGAACGACCAAATCGTCACTTTTATTAATAATTTGTCTCTCGACAAACATATTAAGCAGTTAAAAACCCAAGACGAAAATTGGACAGGAACGAAATTCAAATGACAGCTTCTTTTCTCATTTGTTAGTAATAATAAAGTTGGCATCGTTTGCCATTCACGACAACCTTTTGATTATTTGAATATTAAAATGCATTTTGAAGTTTACTGTCATTGCAAATTCGACAATTTCATTATCAAAATAGGGCAGTTGTACAAAAAACATTGAATGGTATTTGTGTGAAAAGTGATTTTATTTTGTTCGTGAAATTGTTCAATTCGCTCCGCTCATTTCACAAACTTTTCCACTTACAAAATAAAACGTCACTTTTAACACTCATATCATAAATAACTATTTCTCGTTTTCCATTTTATTCACAAAATACGTATGTCGACCCTTAGGGAAGCTTTGTATTACCTCAAACGTGTGTTTGATTTAGCTGGAAGCTGCACGTTGATTTTTCAAGGAAACATTTCCCCGAATAATTACATAATGACAGGTATGCATTAGAACGCTTACTTGCTCTCAGATTCTGCCGCACAATGCGAGCTGCATCCAATTTTATTACCGTCATCATACGCTTTTATTCCATTCATAAATTGCCGCATTCTTCGATGACTAAGGCTTTCCAGGAATCGCCAGAGCCGTTTGAAATTGTATAGTAGCCTTGCAGGTGACCTTAAAATCTGTTCTCGGCTTGTGGGACGATGGAATAAGATGAAAGAAAAAACCGCGTATCGATTGATCAGGGCCGCATTCGAAAAATGAATTACAGCTTTTTATTAACGAATAATTAACTTTCGAAGTGGCTGAACATTTAATTATTATTATTAAATATTGATTCGAGTGGAGGTATATAATACTTATGCAATCAACTACAAAAAATAAATGCATAGTATTCTGCAACCGAAAAAAGTATATACAAAAGTAGAAAAGGAAAAATAAGAAAAACATTTAATATCATAATGTTTGTTGTTTCCTGATCAAATGGCTTCATAGACTCGCCAGTTCTAGAGGACATTTTTCAAGATATACAGGGTATCCTAGAAGTCGTGTGTTTTTTTCAAATTATATTGCATTTTCTATCATTCGAGAAAATACAAATTTTTTTACTTTTTTCAAATTTTATTTTTCCTTTGTTATCCCGAATAGTGCTACTGTAACCTGTTATCTTTAATTCCAAGACAATTGTTCCAGCTTGAAAAATAATGTGACTCTTTGCCGAACCAAATATTTAAAATTAATGTTTCGACCAACTTCAACTGATTGTACTGAAAAAAAAATGTACTTCATCAGTTGAGCAAGTTGCTTCAGAAGTTTTCACATTTAATAATGTTTCTAAAATGCTATAACACTTACTACATTATTTCTTAGATCAGTCAAAAAAAAGTTTTTCTTGAAGAAACACAGTTTCGAACAATTTCTTCGACTTTCTTAAAATGACTCTAGTTTATCCAATACTTTAAGAATCTTGAGGAATCAACATTTAAAAAAAGTGGTGACATGAACCCACTGAATTTATTCGAATAGCACGTATAGAAAATCCGAATTGAATGAGAGTAGATAGATCTCAATAACGTTTTAACGTGAATATATGGACTGGAATTTTGAAGAAAAGAGTCATAAAACATTTTGAGTTGCCAGAGGTCTTGGATGCAGAAATTCATTTGATTTTTCACAAAACTATTCGTCAAATTTACAGAAAGATATGGTCAGCGTGTTCACCTGATTTGAAACCCTTAATTTTTTTTTACTGGGGAGTTGTGAAAGAAAAAGTTTATTAAAAAAATGGAAATTTCTCCCTTAAATTTGACGAATGATTTTGTTAAAAATCGAATGAATGATGTAGGTTCATGTCACCACCTCTTTTAAATGTTAATTCATTCGGATTCCTGAAGTATTGGATGCACTAGAATCATTTTTACGAAGTTCGAAAAATTGTTCGAAACTGTTTAATCACATAAAAAAGTTTTTTGACGGATCTAAGAAAATAATTTAGTAAGTGTTGTAGCTTTTAGAAACGTTTTTAAATGTGCTAACTTTTAGAGCAACCTGTCAAACTGATGTAGTACAATTTATTTTCAGTTCAATCAGTTGAAGTTGGTAGAAACATTAATTTTGAATATTTGGTCAGACCAAAGGTGAAATTACTTTTCAAGTTGGAATAATTGGCTTAGTAAAAATTGTAGCAATAGAAGTTAGAGAATCATCACAGGTTGTGTATTTTTCTGAATAATAGAAAATGCCCCACAATTCGAAAAATACACGATTTGGATTTTTTCAATATATTCATGATGACTACTATGACTATTAACATCGAAAGGCAACTTGTTATTCATTTTTATAAAATCAATATTGTGGCGATGCATTCTTCACAAGGAGTTAGGGATAATGATAACAATACCAGAACCAGACAATGTTAAAATCTTATGTTATTATTTGAACAAACTCAGTTTGACCCATAAAAATAATAAGATTAGGGTTGAATGCTCTTTTTCGCTTCGGTTTCAAAATTATCTAACATTCAAGAGTACCACTTGAATTCTGCTTCATAATCTTTGTATACTAGTTTCACGTCTGGGTCAATGTACAGGGTGGGCAAAATTGGTGATACAGAACTACAACTTTTTAGCCCAACTAGGTAGAGAGAAATGAAAGGCACATTACGGTCGTCTTTTTCAGAGAAACTGATAATGCCATTAACTGCATTCCTCTATCTTCTTTTGTTTTCGAGTTATAGGCAAAATTGAAATTTGGGCGATTTCAACTTTGGCCATTATCTCCGTTTCTGTTTGTGCTGGGATGTTGAAATGAAAACAATATACAGGCAATTTTTTCATAGCAATCCAGTAGCGTACTCTGTTTTTTCCCTAGAGGTTTCCCCCTGACGGGAAGTTGTGTTTTTTCTTATAGAAACAATAGTTTGAAATGGCTTAGAAAGAATCGCCTTTTTTTCCAGTTTCAGAAATATATCATACATCATACATTGTCCTCAGATTCATTAAGATATCATGAAAAATATTGTTTGTATGATTTGAATTATCTAGTATTAGGTATGCTGAATCACAGAATAATATCTCTCTACGAATGGTGTCATTATTATTTTGCGATTGAATAATTGATTCAATTCTTCGTGGTTTGATCTCTGTTCAGAACAACTGTCAATTTCATTATATCATATTTCTCGTAGTTTTCGAACAAATTCTAATAATTGACAATTGTTCTGAACAGAGATCAAACCACGGATAATTGAATCAAGTATTCAATAGCAAAATAATGATGACACCATGCGTAGAGACATATTCTTATGTGACACAGCGAACTCAGTACTCAATAATTCAAATTTCACATACAAACTATATTTTTCATGATATCTGAATGAATCTGAGGGCGATGTATGATGTATGATACATTTCTGAAACGGGAAAAAAACGGCGATTCTTTCTAAGTCATTTCAAACTATTGTTTCCATAAGAAAAAACACAACTTTATATTATAGCTCAGCAAGGAATCCTTTTGGGAAAAAACAAAGTACGCTACTGGATTGCTATGAAAAAAGTGCCTTTATAACGTTTTCATTTCACCATCCTAGCACAAACAGGAACGGAGATAATGGTCAAAGTTGAAACCGCCCAAATTTCAATTTTGGCCTGTAACTCGAAAACAAAAGAAAATAGAGGAATGCAGTTGATGGCATTGTCAGTTTCTCTGAAAAAGACCACCGTAACGTGTCATTCATTTTCCTCTATCTCTCACGATTAAAAAGTTGTAGTTCAGGTATCATCCTGTAGGGGTAAATTTAGGGACTTGTTTATATTAACTGTATATATTTTTGAATGCTTATTGTTTTTATATAAATATAGAGATAAATTTGTTATAGTAGTTCAACATCGTTATAATACGCGAACTATGGATCTTATTTATCCTCACTACAGGTTGACTTTGTTGGAAAAGAGTCCTTGTTATATGTGCATAAAAATTTTCAATAAGTTCCCTAATCGTATTGAAGAATGTGATGATTTGAATCAATTTAAGAAATTGGTTTAGGAAATGTTGGTGAAATTGGAACCGTACACAATGTGGGATTATTTCAGTTGTGATAATCTAGTTTAGTTTGCTTATTTTTGTTTTGAGGTCATTTCATTTTTCATATCGATATACTAGTGTAAAATTTGAAATAAAGAAAAATTATTTATCTCTCTATCACCAATTTCGCCCACCTTGTACGTATTTTCGTGACCCCCTTGTTTTGAAACTGGAAGAAATCTCCCCAAAATTCAGCAGAAAATTCTC
This sequence comes from Hippodamia convergens, assembly GCA_038502775.1. Taxonomy (NCBI): domain Eukaryota; kingdom Metazoa; phylum Arthropoda; class Insecta; order Coleoptera; family Coccinellidae; genus Hippodamia; species Hippodamia convergens. The sequence continues at coordinate 35,428,895 of CM076607.1, read as the reverse complement.
AAAATTTTTTTCGGATCTCACAAACGGGCTTCTCACGCAAGTACACCACTGTTTTCTTAACTCTGCTCTCGAAGGGTTCAAGTGGGGAGTTACCTGTCTGTCCGATGCGATTCTGGGCGCTTATGAGTCATCCGAAATCGGAAATGCCTGGCATACCTCGCGCGCTGGATATCTCGAAACCAACTCCACTTTCTCGGCTGTGGGTCGACCCATTCTGAGCTTGCATAACTTGTCATCGATCGGAATTGCTGTCACGCTTCGGGCGAACACGAATTTCGGGAATTCCGCTTGCGTTTCCTTCATCTTCGAGATTTTCTCGTTTGAAATTTGGCGGAGGAACCGTTACGTAACTCTCAACGATATAACTGTTCGTTAATTGAGTCCCTATGAAGAACTTTGATCGTTTTTCATGCTCGACGTGAATTGATTGGATGAAATGAAACCCTAGTTGTGAACAGGATCGTTTCAGATGCAGGGAATGAAAGAAAATTTCATAAATACTCTTTTTAACCGAATTTAGAATCGGCGCATCCACCATTTAATCTCCCTTAAATAAACAGGGTCAGCCTTCCTCTGGTCAAAAGAAATACTTTTTTCATCTTCTATTTTTTCCGATTCGTCTTCGTTGAAAAGATACAGACTGTCGAAAATCCATAAAAAAATTCAATTTTCAGTTATATTTCGCAAACGAATCTGTCGAATGAAGAGATTTTCGGAATATAGTTTCTTGTAAACGTGATTAATCTATTCCCAACACAAAATTCTACTTACATCCGCCAGTTTCTCAATTATGACCATAACATTAGATATATTCACCAGAAATTAAAAGAATCTAATAGTAAACAGTAAATTCAATGTGATGAAATGAATATTCATTCATTTTGGAATACAAAAGAATTCTTGATATTTTCTTGTACAGGGTGGGCATATTTCGATGTTTTAGCACTACAACTTTTGAACCAGAGGAGATAGACAAAATCTGATACCCCCATCTCTTTTTCGGAGAAACTGACAAGAGTAGTAATCATTTTTGGGTACCTTCTTTTGTTTTCGAGTTATAAGCGAAAATTGGAAAATGGTGATATCGGAAAAATTTATATCTCCGCCAATACTGATGATAGAGCTCTGAAATTAAAACATTATACAGGAACTTTTCTACGTAGAATCCAGTGGCATGCTCGCCTTTTTTACAGAATTTTTAATTACGAAGCTATGATCCAAAGTTTTTTGAAGAGGAACACTAGATTTCTTTGCCATTTTCTGAAAGCTTGATTTTTCCTGATTTCAAAAATATATAACATCGTATGGTTCGTATCAATAAATCAATATGAGTATAGAAATTGGTCAGGTACATATATTCATCTGAGTCTCAATACTTTCTATGGTTTCAGTTGTCGATAGGCACGAAAAATTTAATATCGTATAATTACCACAATTTCTTTCTAGTAGTCTCTTCATTTATATGCTCTTGTCATTGGAAGCTACATTTTTCTGTACTCATCAACAGCTGAAACCATAGAAAGTATTGAGACTCACATGAAAATAGGTTTTTGACCAGTTTCTATACTCATATTTATACAAACTTTACGATGTTATATATTTTTGAAATCAGAAAAAATTAAGCTTTCAGAAAATGTCACAGAAATATAGTGTTTCCGTTCAAAAAAAACATAACTTTCGATCATAGTTTCATAATTGAAAATGGTGCAGAAAAGAGGAGCATGCCACTGGATTCTACGTAAAAAAGTGCCTGTAGAATGTTTTAATTTCAGAGCTCTATCATCAGTATTAGCGAAAAAGAGATCGAGAATGGGGTATCAGATTTTGTCTATCTCCTCTGGTTCAAAAGTTGTAGTGCTAAAACATCTAAATATGCCCACCCTGTAAAACTTAGTGTTTACGAGTAATTCCATATTAAAAGAAAAAAAATTTCTGAGAAATTCCATAAATTGGGTACTTTGACTGAATGTCGAAAATATGCGCAGAATTCAATTTTTGATACGTTGTCGCGTTGAAAATCATCACGTTTAAATCCGAGAATTTATGTTCTGGAAGGACAAGGTTATTATGAATGGAAAGGGAACTAGCGGACTTTGGAAATTGAGTTATATTAATGAGCTCACCTCTACTTCTTCGATTTACATCCTTATTTATTGGAGCCATTTTACAAACCTTTCTAAATATCTAATGCTTCAGGCAAGTTACATCTTTTTGAAGATGATTGTTCGTTAGAAGCCCTAACTTCCCGCTTTCATTAAAAGCCAGAGTGAATTCTCCACCCAGAGATAATCATGTTGGTCTCTGGCTCCACCATTCGAATCTTATCATACACTTGACACACGCGATTACAATTCGGCCACATTATTCACAAAAATGCTGTTAACAAGTTTTTCCATTAGTGAAAAAGCATTTTAGCATATCTACCATTTCCTGGTTAGAATACATTCTGCAGATTCACACTGATGAAGTCGAATAAACGAAATAAAGTTTTAATTGAAAATCACGATTCCCAATTTAATCAACATAAAAGAGTCGCGAAGTTTCTGCTTTGTCAAAGTTTTTTCCTTTTCATTAAATTATGAAGAATATTAAACATAATGATGAGTATCTTCTGAAATGTTAAGTCAAATTTCAGATAACAAACAGCGTTATAATTGAAAAAAACTATCAACACACAATGATATTTGATCATTAATGTGTTAAGTCTAGGCACACTATACACTTTGTAGTAGGTCTATGATCTATGGTTACGGAGTTCTAACTGGCAACGTTTAGCTTAGCAGTGAACGTTCAATTCAACGACATTTGTTTACGTTTGGAATATCCGAATAATTTTCTTCGAATTCTACGTGAATTCGTAAGAATGTTCCACAGAAATGAAAAGAAGATACAGAGTTTCTTAATTAAGGTGGGTCTCAAACACCTCAAACTAAGTATTTTCCAATGAGTCTCGACATGTAGGAACATAAAAATAAAATTTTAAATATCTCAATGGTCCCCTGAACTAATGCTTCCTCACTTCGCAGAGAATTAATAAAGGACTTGAACAATCCGACAAATTCGTATTAATTATGATCTACGGCGATACAAAAGAACTACCAACGCTTCTAGGAACAGAACGTTTTCGAGTTACGTTATTGTTTGTTCCCGTTCCGAGGTCGTTGAGACTGTGAGTTTTCCGAATCGCTGGAACCGTCGATTGTCCCATTCTCGATTGGCCAGAAAACTTTCAATTCAAGGTTGCCAACCGGCTGGCAACGACCCAAACGCTCCTCTTTGACAAATGGCTTTCGAAAAGTTCATCTCGGCCGTATTACTCAATAGTTTTTCCGATGTCGGGGTACAGGAACAAGAGGATGGAAATAAGAAAATATATTTAGATGGGTGTACAGTTTCCCGGTGACTTGCGAAAAGTGGTGTGGCGACACTGGAGCACGGGAATTACCAATGTTTGATGACTATTCTATTTTAGTTAGATTAGTTGGAGCCGTCTGTATTTAAAGGTATATCGGGGACGAGATTTCGCCCGCAGCTCCGCTCGCCTAGTGATGAAAATCAAATCTAATACTATTGAAATCCAAATGAAACGTAATCTATATCGAATCGAGTTAATAAAATAAAATTTACGGGTTTTTTAGTAAGCAATAAGTCGCTACGAAAATTGAATCGGTTATAAAATGAAACGAAAAATGAACACAATCGTCAACGATGTCTGCTCCATGCAAGCCGGATCGACAAGTTCTTTTTGATTCAGGTCAATCTTATATCGTGATAACCCTTGAACTATCCTTCGAAATCAATTTGGGTAAAACACAAAGTTCATCCACATTACTGAAAGCGACAAAAGTGTAAATTTTGATAAAAATATGTATTGTAAAAAGGGTATTCTTTTCTGCATTCCTGATAATTTTTTACATTGACTTCACTAATACTGACATTGAGAACTTTAAACCAATTGTTGCTCTCGTATTACAGATGATAATTCATGAACTTAAATCGTTTGAACTATAGAAAATATTTTCTCGATAACAGAGATTTCCAGAAATTTCACATTATTTTCCAGTAAAAAACAATGAGATTAGAAATCGTTTTTCCTGAATATCTTGAAAAATATTCATTTTGGGATAAAAGTCTTGGACGTATGCTCCTATTATTTTTTGACGAAGATTTCGAAAATGCTTCGAAAAAATGGGGTTCCAATTTGAAAAAAAAGATTTTTTGATGTTTCGTCACACCTTACTTTGACAAAGAATTTGTGACCTCCTGTATCATATTCTGAAAATCACGCTATCGAAAAAGAAGCATCAGCTTCTGTTCTCGGAGATTCTCAAAAATGAGAATTTTTAATGAAAAAACCTCGAAGTTGTCTGGATTTCAACAGAGTTCAATTTTGAGATTTTGATTTCGTATTTCCTCATTTAAAGAGAATTTTCTCGGGAAAATTCAAACTTTTGGAATCAAAAAGACTCGGAATTCAATGCAGAATCTATTAATGCAATAAAAAAATTTTCTCGTTTGAAGAACGAAAGTTTATGTCACTTTCCAATAAATCGGACCTTCAGAAAATATACTTCTTTTTCTTCTTGAAGCTGACCTTTAGAATTTCAATCCTGAATCTTGTGTCTTTCCTAAAAATATTCCTTAGATTAGTAAGAGAAACATTTTTTAAATTCTAGTAGAGATTTGAACGAATAATGAAAATCTTAACAGAAAAAAAACCCTTTTCTTAAAAGTTCCGAAGACTTCTGAATTCAAAAACACATTTCATGTAAATATAGGAGTTGGAATCTCAAGAAAATCGGAGTCGGCCATAAAAAACAAACTCTTCCAAAACATATTCATATGAAATTTCATTAGAAAAATGAATATATTATAAATTATTATTATTACTTTACAAATTGCACTTCTAAATTGAATGAAAAGTGATTCAATTTTCATTTTTAAATGAATTCAATGAAATTCTACTGTTTGATATAATTTACGTGTATATTCAAATCGAGTTATTTCTTCAATCTTTGGTATAGCATTTTCTCGTAATTCAAGAAGTCCGGTCGAAACAACCTTCAGTGAAATGATTTGAACAAGTCAGCATGTTTCGTTTCATTCTGAAACTATCCCAAACCCGCGGCTCCGCTCGCTTAATATTTCAATTCAAAACGGTACTGATAGGTCCACAACCCCACATTCATAACCTCGTATCGAAGGAGAGACAGGCACGTGATACGTGACAAAGCTATCTCACGTTGATTCAATAATTTCTTGCTCAAATTCGAATTCATTCAACCTGGGGTAACTTTAAAAGTATCCATTAGAAAACCATACTTTAAAAAGCATTTTTCATCAAGAATAAATGCAGCAGATAACAATCATATTCATTTTTATATCAATTCATTCCATGCCAGTCTGGAACTCTCTTCAAATTGAACATTATTTTAAATTGAACTGAAAATGTTAAAAATGATTATCATGGGTTGTCCTCAGTAGTTAGACATATGCAGTCGCGAACTTTTTTATAGAACTTTTTGAGCACTACAAAATTGTCTGTGATAATGTTTCTCTATCTCTTATAGTTTACCCAGGGTCGGCCATAAAAGCCTGAAAAAACCGGGTTAATTACCGACTTTTTCATGAAAACTCGATATTTTTCCTCATTTCTTCGTGATATAGGAATGAACCTTAAATGAAAACCTCCCAAATGAAATTCTCTACATTATTGTGAAAGTTTAATTAAAATCGGTCATCTGGTACCTGAGTCCATAGAGGACAAACAAACACACGGACATTCACTTTTATGATACTAGTATAGATTATCCTTATTTACTATCTTAAACCATTTTGCAGAATGGGAATAGTCATAAACGAATAATGAGTCACAAGAGGTCTACAAAGATGGCTACTTCCGTTCGCCACTCAATGCAATCGACAACTATCCCTCCTGCCTTGACAAATTGGAAGTATAATAACGAACAGGTTGTACTCATGGATTGGCCTGATTTTACGAATCAACTCCACATGTTTCGTCTCATCGGCATCATCAGGGATGCTTTTTTTTCGTTTTAACGCGTCCATAGTCCAAAACTCCGGATCGGTCGCCGATACCGGCGTCTCGCAAAAGCGACGCCATCTCGATTTTTTATTCCCGCGCTTCGGGAGAGGTCGGAACGGCGCCCGCTGGCGCCCCTGCAGGGAGACGTCGTCTTCCCGGTTAATTCGGGCAGATAAAACCGCGTGCCTCGGCGTCCGAACCGGAAGTCTGGGCAATAAAGATGGCGAGACGGGCTCGCGACTTCGCAAACGAGAAAAAAATGGCTGAAAACGCCGCAGGACAATTAATTACGTTGTTGTTTGACGATACTCGAAGCGGCTTATTTATATGTTAAGCCGTGCTTACACGAGGTAGTGTCAGGGATGGGAAGAGGAGCATGCTGATGTTTTGTTTCGTGAAATAACATTTTAATTGAGAAAATGGTAGAAGTGAAATAAAATAATAGTTGGGAAAAGAATTTAGAATATAGAAAAAAAATGAAAAGAAAAAAAATCACGTGTGGCACTCGAGGACTGCCGCGGTAAAGTAAGAAGATAATATTGTTGATTTAAAATATTTTTTTTTATTCATCTTACAATACATGTAGGTTATTCAGGAATGTTTATCATTGAAACTATAGGTTTATGGTAACTGAAATACGAAACATAAGTTTGAGACTTAATGTCTTCTAAGTATCTGGAAAATACCGCGTCAATAGTGGTCCCATATTTTGTTGTGGATTCTTGTGGATCATTATTCATTTTTAAATTCAATTTTTTCGAAAGGAAAGTTGTCAACCGCTGTGATTTTTTATCAGCGAAGTTAATGTTGAAATCGCCAGCCAAGATAAGTGGAAATTTATTACCATTTGTACCAAGTATTTTCGGCCCTTCTTCAGTGTACTCCAGTAAAGTGCGATGGATAAAATGCTCTACCTCGTCCAATTTTGGATTCGGAGAAATGTAAATTGCTACCATGACTATGTGTAGGCAATTCCTAAGTTTGCATAAGCATGCACAAATATCTCCAACAAATGAGCGTCTAACATTAACATCGCTAACGTCTTCAATATTTATTCCAATATTCGGAGTCATAATATTAGTAACATTATTACTATTTTGCTAAATAGCTACCCCACCTTTTGGGGCATCTCGTTTGAATTGAACAATACAATTGAAATTAGGTATTTCAATCGGATTATCACATTGGTTTGTCTCGTAACTGAATCTTGTAAATCGTATTTGTGACCATGTAGACTTTGGCAATTGAAAGTCATTATTGGAATGCCATTTCTATTACCAATGAAATCTAAGAGACTTTGAGCTATCGTCTGAACACTATTTAAAGACAGTCTTTTGAATTCTTGCAACAAAGATGCAGTCGATGCAGCTTGCCTTCGATTATGATAAAACTAAATGCAGAATTATCATTTTTGTCGTAATATACAATTTTTCAATATTAGTCACCCGAGAGAGTGCAACATAGACGAGTTCCTGAGTTTGTGATTTACTATACTCATATATTATTTGCAAGAGCTGAAGTTAATGAAAACTGTTTGCGTTTTTATACATTTTCTATCCGATGTTAATGAAATATTTTCCGTTCGTAATTCCATGGGAACAGCGAGATTGCCGACTCCATTTTGCACTGCTAGAGTGGCTGCACGCATCCGTCTAGCACCCAAACACCGTGCCGAAGTCTGCCGAACTGAACCGACGATACACGGCTGTGTTAGGTTTTTTCTTCATTCGGTCGCCGCGCTCAAAGCCTGAGATAAAAGCTATGCAATAGCTCAATAACTTACAGGTGAGGTTCATTTTATACTCAATACTTATCTCAGCTAATATTGGTTGTACAAAAACGTTCAAATTGGCAAATTTGTAGTATTTTTCATGAGCATTCAAAATTCAGTACTAAGAAATGCATGAAAGCAACGTGACCCTAAAATTTTTCATGTGAAGTGTTGGTTTTTAAATGGTAATTTAATGGTATTTTGTTTTCCAAATTGGTTAAGCTTTTTCTTTTGATTTCAAATATATACAGTTGTCCCAGAATCAGACCTACAAACTCTAGTGTATGTTCTAGACATTATTTGAGTCGCTTTCGACCAAAATCATATAATACAAAAATGCTTCGTTAAGGTGCTAAGATGTCACTATGAATAATTTTTTCAGGTTTACGATGCCTTTATGCATTTATTAGTACCGAATTCTGAATGCCAATAAAAAATACTACAAATTTGCCTATTTGAACGTTTTTGTACAACCACTATTAACTGAGATAGCTATTGAGTAAAATATAAACGATCACCCTGTAAATTTTTTATATCATCAGAAAGTGAAAATTTCAACGAACAAAAATCCACCGACATTTTAAAAAAATGCATATTTTAATAAGGTCAAAAAATGAATATTTTAAATAAAAAATAACATAAAATGTTTTCACCATTTTTCGTGAACAAATTATTATTTTTAATGGATAAAAAAAAATACATTGAAAAACATAAAAGTGGCAGAGATAAGCAGCTCAGGAATAATAACTAAAATGGGGCAACCTCGAAATCCACTTCATAACCTATCAAATACTTTACTTCATGAAGACATCAAAATTGAACCAATAACAGCCAGATTCCACAAAGTTAACATTAAATTTGTGAACAACCACAGCAACACGGATATTCTCCAACAATCACGACACGATGAAAGCAACAGAAGAATATATTCAAACCACACAAATATAATTTTTTCTGTAAAATTCAATATTCCTTCTCAAAATATAATTATGCATTGTCAAATAAACAATATGTCGACTGTAAATGGGCGGAAGACCTCGATCGCGATAGGCCTTGGTTGAACCAATAAAAATTATTATTATCATTATTAAAAAACCAAAAACTAGGTTATTTGCATTTTCACATAAATGTCAATCTGAAATAGAACAAATAGGCAGAAGCATAAAAAACAATTATTTATAATAAATTAAATTGAACGTTTTATGAATAAACTATTTATATAATAAATTAAATTGAGTTTTTTTTATAAATAACTGTTTTTTTTCTGCTTTTTTTGATTCGAAAACAATTGTTTTGGAAGTATAACCACCCATTTTAGAAATGCATTCGTCGAAGACTTGCCTTGTAGGTAAATTCTCAAGTAAATCAAATTAAAACGATACAAACAAAATATCAAAACTTGAATACTCTCATAGATATTGACACACCTTGACGGTTTATGAATGTTAACTCGAATTCTTGTTAATTAATGAATTTTTCGTTCATCAACAATTCATTTATCAACCATACGAGCGAAAGAATGGACCAGCTCATATCAATAAGTATTTTCCGATCATTCTCATATGGAATTAATCTGAATGGAATTATTTCAGTTCCAGTTAAAAACCACAAGTTTGCGTCAAGCGATTTTTTTATCGCCTGCGAAAAAAATTTACGCGGAAATTAATTGTGTTCTTGATTGGAAATAACAAGTTTTTCAACAGAGTCGTTGTTTCATTGTATACTTGTTGATGGGACGTATATTTGACGAATAGGAAACTTTCAGTTATGTTTGTGAAACTTTTTGAATCAATGAAACTCGATATGCATTCGGCACAAGCGAAATTATTTTCAGAATACATCGAGAAAAGGTTTTTTGGCCGAGATTTTTTTTCAAAAATAATTTCTAACCTCGTATATTTCTTAGTCTCTTACTGAGACCTTTTTACGTACTTGAAAAATCTTAGAAAAAATTCACATTTAATTTTTTCATCATGCTTAAAAAAAAATTGATCTTTTTTTTTAATAAAATTTTCAAATCAAATATTTCAATAGAAGAAAGGCTTCTCCGTAAAACTCGTGCACTTATTTCTCAGGTTTCGAATTCTTTCAAAAAATTGTTGCCTAACAATGAAAAAAGAAACAACACTTCTTATAGACAAATTCATTAAACTTGAGAATTTTTTTTTATCGATTGAAAAATCAAAAATTCTCAATTGATAAATTGCCTAGCCATCCTGTACATCGATAATTTCTGGATTTTCAATCAATCTACCTGTTTCCCAAAATTCAATTTCTTCTTGCATTATGCTCTTATCCTCTCATTTTTTTTCTTTTTATTCATTCATGTTTCCTCGATCTGTTCCGGTTTCCGTTTTCAAAATCTGGCTTCTAGTGCGAATCCTCGTGGCGGCGTAAAACTCGAAACGCGAATGCAAAACAATAATCAGAAATGATATAAATAAATTCGTGTTAAAGTGCAAACTTAAAGCCAACCAGATCTAAATAAAGACGCCAGTGGGCGATCGACCAAAATTTCCTCTAGCAAGGATCATTCTTCGACTAGCTGAGCCTCGGGTTACGTCGCTCTGCTTTTAATTTTTTTTTTCAATCGAACGAACGAACTACGATCGTAGTAAACAAAACGATTTTCGAAAATCAGTATAACGTTACTGTTGTTATTGTTGCTTTATCCGCCTTTTAGTATTTATTGTTGTTGTGTTGTTAGTTTTCGCTTTTGTTTTGCCTTTTCGAGTACAAAGATGGCTTATCTAGACCAGAAGGAAATCGCCAATTTTCTTGCGCAGGAGCTATTTTATCAACAGGTCAGTTGTGTATTTTCTTATTTTCATTCTTCTCTCTCTTTTTTTATTTATTATCATTTTTTCTCGAAAATTTTCAGTACAATTCTCCTATCACCGCCATTATTTATTCCTGGAACAAAATATTATATATACCCCAATTGTCTTGAAGACCAAAACTTTCATCAAACAAGATAAATTTCACAAATCGGTTCACCATTTTTTTTTTACATATTGATGTCTTTTCTCATTTTTTGATAGAGGTGTATTCACGCTCAAGCAAACTTTGGTTTTATATCGTCATTATTTCATTTATCGCTTGAGTGAAAACTACTTTTGGCGTGTTAGAATTTCTTTTATTTAATCTGTTTCTTACAGCATCAATATTTGAACTAGACCGTCCTGGCGAAAAGTTTCTATATCATTGAATCTGGGAGGCGAATTTAGATACAAATGTGTCTTTAATTTTTATTAAAGCCTCATTTTAGTTAATCGAACAGTGATTGTGTGTTGGAATCAATTTTATACAAAATAAAATCCTAGTTTTTCGATTTTATCGATGATAAAATGTATTCAATAAATATTACCATGAAAACTGTGATAGAATTAAATATTTTCGTACGATTTTGTTCTACGATATGTGAAAAAATTAACGAATTTGACACAAAATTAGGGAAATTTATTTAACATTTTGCGATGAACCTAGAGTAAATAAGTAAAACATTTTCAATTTCTGCATTTTATTCGTTTATTTTTTTGAGCGTTTTATATTTTATTTTCAAGAGATTCATTTTGCCTCTTCATTTCATTAGTTATTTCAAGGCTTCATTTAGTTTTATTGGACTTTTTTTCTATTTTAGAATTTTCTAAATGTCCTATTTGAATGATTCGAAAAGTTGTCTAAGGAAATTGAAACAGTCTTGAATGCGAAATGATTAATTTGAAAAAGCATGGATTTCATAATATTAAAAAAATATTTTAGTGCCACAACTACGATAATTATATGATAAAGAGCTAATTATGGCTAATTTCAGTAATAATTGAAGTTTTAGTATGTATTTTAATTTTTTTCTTGTGAAAAATGTAGCCTTCATGACTTGGAAATAATGTAGCATTCTAAAGGTAAAATAAATTCTGGAATCAGTTCAGTAGTTTTTGAGTTAATTCGTGTCAAACATTGGAAAATTCGAGTACACTGCTCCACATGAGTTAAGGATATTGACTTAAGTTTCAAAAAAATATAGTTTAAATGAGATTTTGTGATGAAAATTCATATTAATATGATTTCAAGTTGGAGGAAATAAAATTAATTTTAGCCTGTAGGTCTGCAGCGTATACAGGGTCGTTAAGAAAAATCGAGTAAAATAACGAATTTTCATTCCCAGAGAATTCAAGCATTTTATCAATACAATGTATGGCCTCCACGGGCATCAATAACACCTTGACATCTTCTTCGCATACTACACACGAGGTTGTTGAACATTTCTTGAGGAATTTGGTTCCATAAACGGGGCAGAACCTCTCTCAGATCATTTAAGGATTCTGGGGTAGGTTGATGATTATCTAATCTTCTTTGGAGTATATCCTATGCATGTTCTATGCAATTCAAATCTGGTGAGTGCGGAGGTATTGGTAAATGTGGAATACCAAGCTCCTCGCGCGCATTCTCAACTATGGCTGCACGGTGCGGTCTAGCATTATCGTCTAGAAATTGAAAAGTTACACCAATAGCGTCGTAAACATTTGGCAAAACATTGTCAATGACATGCTCCCTATAGTGTAAGGCAGTCATATTTCCAGGAAAAATGTGCAGATCTGTGCGCCCTCGGAATGGATGGACTTCTTGGACATAGCGACGATTACGGGGTATGCGTGGGATTGTCCATACCCTTATTCTTCGAGAATCTAAAAATCGTCCATATCTGGATTCATCAGTGAAGAGGATACTACGCCATTGATCGTTTCAATTGATATGTTGCCTTGCCCATTCCAGTCTTTGACGCTTATGGTCACGTGTTAATGGAACTCCTCTTAATGGACGTCTAGAACCTATATTCACTGACTTGGAGCCTTTCTGCTACAACAACCTGAGTTAGGCCACCCTGTAGCATTCCGATAGGCCTATTAGCCTCAGCGTTTGTTAATTTACGTCTTGGCATTTTCAGAAAACTCTTTTCAAATCGAAGCCTTTGATAAACTGACTCCATTTCAAAATAAGAACATTCATGAAGCATAAATATGCAAAGAACCAAACTTCAGAGAAAAGGCAACCAGATTGACTAAATGTCTCATATGATTTTTATTGGATCGATTCAAGTTGTTATTGAGTTTGAAATGATTTCACAGCGATTTTCTCGATGATTACATACTTTTCAAAATGATTGAATACGATATCCGCAACTCTTGTGGAGCAGGATATTTCTTCTTTAGAATATTAGTATCGATTATTGAGTTCTACATGTATTTCCCATAACCTTTTCACAATTATTCCATTAGCGATGCGAACATTGCAAACCAATTGATTTCTTGAGAATGACCGCCAAGTAAAAGCGGCAAACATCAAAGGGTAAAGTGGTAACATTCAATCCACGAGTACGACAAACAGCAACTTATGTCCTTGCTCCCGTTAGGTGCAATATAAGTTGAAATTTTTCTATTCCAAACTGTGGAAATGTTAAAGGAGTATCACAGCTGTAAATGGTGTATTAGTTCCTAATTCGTTTCCAATGACTAAATGTGGGTGTTTTATAGCTCTCTAATGGTCTTCGAGAATAATATTTCCTTATGAAATCATGGAAATGTTAATGTAGAATTATCGTAATATCTATCGGAGCGAAATAGAGTATCTCAGTGATGCTTCGAACAAATATGTAAAATTAATTATCCAATTAATGGATTGTTTTGAAATGTACCAGTTCTTTGTGAAATTAGCTCCATCATTACAAATTTAAATAGGCGCATAATGCAATCTGTGTTTTTTTTCATCTCCGTTTAGTTTCATGTGATATATCTTCGAAACCACTAAAAGTTAATGGAAAAATTCTTGGTGATTTTCCGCGTAGTTAACATAGGCCAATGTTATTAACTTCGTGTTTTCAATAGATAGAAGTAATCTTGAAACTTTGAATAATGATCTTCCACAAGGTTCAGTTTTAGCACCTCTTCTATTCAATTTATATTTGTGTGATATTTCAACTACTTCTTCCGAGAAGTTCATTTATTCTGATGATATTTTTATGGCGTTCCATCATTCTAATTTTTTACGGGGCTTTAATCGACAGTATATTCAATTGATCCTTATTTCTAATGTCTTAAAATTTAAGGAACCAATCATGCCTTCGTATGATTACTTTTGTGATTACGTCTAGAATGTGTGTTCCAGATTATAATTTTACTAACGATTTTTCTTTTTCTTACAGTTTATAGCTTTCGAAGGCCTTAACTCAGGGGTACCAACCCGCACTACCCCGACCTTGACCCCACAACCCTAAGAAACATAGAGCAGACATTCATAGAGTTGCAGTCGAAGCCCGAGTCTCATGAAAACGAAGCAGGATTTGTTCCGCCACTGGTTCAGGCTATAGGTAAGTAAATAAACGGCGTTTATCAATAAAACAACGAGGTCAAGTGAGCTGTGAACTTTCGACGTAGAATGGAAAATCCTCCTAATATTTTCGATTTTGTGTTCGTCGATACGAAACACCAGAATTTTCAAGTGAATTATTGCCAAATTTTGGAGGAATACTAGTACCTTACATTACCCCGAAAATTGGACTCGCTCCCGTACTTTGTTACCTAAAGTCTTCATTTTTTTAATACACTGCACAAAAAAATTAACGCACATTCTGAAAATCTCAATTTTAATGAAAGTTAACTCTACATTGACTTTATAACTTATTTTTTATGTTCTCTCGGGAAGGTTTTCGACGAAACAAGACACATTAAATGGAAGAAAAATTCAGGATTTCACCGAATCTTATTTGAAAGAAGAGAAATGAAAAATTTTCAAAATACTGAAATGCTTATAAGTGATTTAATACTTGGTATTTCCACCCATTGCGTTAATTACAGCTCGGCAACGACGGTTCATACTCAAAATGAATGATCTTAAAATGTTCTGATCTAATCCTTCCCAGATTTCTCCGAGTTGGATTCCTAAGTCATTAAGAGTAGCTGGATGATTTTCTGAACTTCTCAGCCTTCTATTTAGGTTGTCCAAACCTGCTCAATCGGATTGAGATCTGGACTTCTCGCTGGCCATTCCATTTGAGAGACTTCAACCTCTTCAAGGTGCTCCTGAACGATGCGCGCACGATGGGGTCTGGCATTATCGTCCATAAAAATGAAATTTTCACCAATGTATGGGGCAAATGGCACTACATGCTCTTAAAGAATGTTTCTCATATACTTATCCGCTCCATTCATAGCTCCATTATCAACGACCACTACGTCTGTGCGAGCAGTCAAAGATATTCCACCCCATACCATAATCGATCCTCCCCCGAAACCAGTAGTATTCAGGAAATTGCACTGAGCATATCTTTCATGTGGACATCTGTATTCAATATAACGTCGATCACAATGGTAGAGGCAGAATCTAAACTTATCTGCGAAGAGAACTCTTTCCCAATCGGCCTCTTTCCAATGGATATGCTCTCTCGCAAAATCCAAAGGCACCCTTCGACGATTCTGTAGAACTGGACCTATTTGAAATCTGAAAAACTGTTTTTCGTTTCAAATTTTCATGGAGTAGTAAAAAAGTTCTGAAGGATGATGAGAATAGAATTAATATGAAGGAAGTAAAATCTGTCTCGTTTCCATCAATTTTTTTCCTTTTCCTAACGCGAATTACCTTATTATAAAGTAACCGATCAACAACAACTATTTGCGGTTGGAATAAACAGAATGTTCAAGAACTACACCTGAAATTAATTGAAAGTTGCTGTTCGAAAACAACTGTATTGTATGTTAAAACGATTTCGACGCATGTTATTGCCAGATGTAAGGCATATCATATTGCGCATTGTTGCCGCTTTATTATGAAACTATGTAAATATGTATAAAAGGAATAGTTTGAATCACGCCATATCATAGTCGACGCTAGATAGAACCTTGAACTTCAATGGTCAATTATTGTCGACAGACAAGGATTGTCAGGAAGAATGAAGATTGTGAAGTTCTTCATATAGAGGGGGTGATGTTAACCCCACTTGGAGCTCGAAATGAATAGATTGATGAACATTAAATTCAATTACTCGGATTCGTGTTGTACAGATATTATTATTTTTATGTAGTAGTAGTAGCTCTGCCGCATTTTCTTTCTTGTTCAGATAATTCATTATAATGATCCACGGTCGATGGTTAGACTCTTACGGAGAACGGAAAACAGGAATTCATTGAAAATTTCGTTTCTTAGACAAGAAAAGAAACTCTATCGATCTAAAATATTTTCAGTGCTGCGGTGTTGCCGCTTATGTCAAAAAGTAGTGACTACTTTGTTATTTCAAATGGCGCACCCTGAATATTATTGCATTTTTATATTCATCGTAGTAACACGATTATTTTGGTATCTTTTTCTCATACTCATCTTCAGCGGTTTCTGAGTAATTGAATGTTTTCTTCTTTTTTTGTACAAAACATAGCTTTGGTTAAACATCCATAACTTCCATACTATAAATGTTAGGAAGCTGAAATTTCGTATGCAGAATGCCAAGATCCTATGCATCATGCACGTGTTACGAAAAACGCTTCTCATTATACAGTCATTCAAAATTCGATGATTTTTCGAGGCATGCAAAACGGTTGAAAGTGCAATTTTTAAAATGGAATGCCATGTATATTTTGAGAATTACTGAAAGAGAATTGAATTTCCTTTCAAATGATATATCATATCCTATACCTAGATTGTAAGATTCTGAGATTTCAGCTTCCTAAGTTTTTTAGAATGGAAGTTATAGATGTTTAACTATTGTACAAAATAGAGGAAATCATTCGATTACTCAGAAACCGCTGAGGGTAAGTGTAAGAAAGTGATACCAAAATGATCGTGTTACTACGATGAATAGAAAAGTGCAATAATATACAGGTGTGCCATTTGAAATAACGAAGTAGTTACTACTTTTTGACATAAGCGGCAACACTGCAGCGCTGAAAATATTTCAGATCGATAGAGAACCTGTTCTTATCTAAGAAATCAAATTTTCAGTGAATTTCTACTTTCCGTTCTCGCTAAGCGACCGTGGATCACCCTTTATACATAGGTACATTTGATGCTCTTATTTTACCGAAGAATGAAATACACTGAGTACGAAAAGAAATCCGAATAAATGTGAATTTATCACAAAAACATGTCACTTGGGGTTAGATTAGTGATTGTTCAAAATTTCATTGAAATCCTACAGTGGGAAAAAATTTTAAACATTTATGCATTTGAACATCACTATGTATGTCTTATACACACTTTTTCACGACAGAAGTTCGATGAATACAATTTTTTAAGATCTTATAATTAAAAAGATAATATTAATTCATCATCTGAAACTGGCAAATCTAGATTTTCATCGCAAAATTATTATCTCTCTTACCTCGATTGAGAACGTAAATATTTGGACATTTACACTAATAGTTTCCTGTGTTTATTTTTGATCTCACTAATGAAGACAACTTGTCTAACTTTTCGGAATATGATTCGAGTAATCGAGAGGTGGCTCGAATTAAAAAAACATTCTCAAACAATGAGTGTCACAAGAATGGAAAATATTAATTAGATATATATATTCTTATGAATTGGAGAGCTAAAATAATACAATAAATGATGCAAAAAGTACCTAAGCTGAGGTAGAAAAAGAAAACGGGGTACCATAACATTCTTCGTATGATACTATAGTATCATACGATACTATCATCAGTATCGTCATTTAGAGCCAGGGGAAAAAAACCTCAACCGAAAAAACCTGCCTCCCCGTAAAATAATAAAATAAAATTGTTGTATCTGAATATTTTATATTGAAGGACACGATTATAGGAACGGCTCTTCGGAGGAAGGAGTTCCAAACACAAACTCCAACCTGAAAATAAAAAAAGACAGAAACGCAAGAGAATGCAATTTATACTTCATCAAATTGATCTTAAATTTTCAACCCATTGCAAAAATGAATTCGATACGTTGAGTATGGCTCTAATGCCATTTTGAAATTTATGAATCCAACAATTATTAATTAGGTGTTCAACTGTTTCCTCTGATTCACCACATTCACAATTAAGACTGTCAACTGAATTCCACTTGAAAAGCATGCTATTGGTACGACCATGACTTGTTCTTATTCGATTAAGAAGGGACCATATTCTCCTGGGAAGGTTAAAACCAGGAACTTTATTCGATGGATCAGATATTAGATCTTTATTAGATAAAGAACATGCATCCCATTCGGATTTCCATATTTCCTTGTAGCTGAAGTTCGAATTCAGAAAGTTATTCGTCTTGGAATTCTATTTTCTGGAACGTAGGAAAGTATCGGAAAAGAATCCGGAAATAAATTGAATTCATTCCAAGTTGCAGACTGTCTACGAATATGGGGAGGAACTATATTTGATAGCACTGGTAGCCATTGGATAGGTGTGGATCTGATGGTTCCAGTAATTATTCTCATTGATAAATTGAGCTGTGCGTCGATTTTCTGAACATGAACACTATTGAGCCAAACAGGGCAACAATATTCAGCGGTGGAAAGAACCAGGGCAAGGGCTGCTGTGCGAAGAGTAGATAGGAAACAATTACGTATTTCGTAATTTTAAAACAGCTTCACAGAAATTGAAAACATTTTTAGGTGAACTTGAAGCTTCATTTTAAAGATCGTAAATTTTAATGAACTGCTTTCGCAAAGGATAAATTTTTGGATACTTTTACAATGTAAAAGCCAATTTCTACTGAGCCCCTTTCAAAAAATCACATTTTTGTAGAAAATTAATTGTTTTAGTGACTTTTATTTGGTATCTTGTCAGTTGGTGTAACTGTTACGAAAATTTGACAGTCCGTGTTGACAACCATAAAACGTTGTCAAATTTCCGAAAGCTAACATGGCAGCTGCCTACTGTCAAAATCTTGCTGCTTGGAATCTGAATGAGTTGACTCTAAATATAAAACGGACTTGTAGAGTTAGTTGAATCTTGAACATGATCTCTGCGATTGCTTTATCCTCTAGCTTATCAAAGTCCCTGCAGCAATATTCTGACAGCTCACGGCAGCCATGTTGGTTTTCAGACGTTTGACAGATCATGGCAGCCAACCTGAGATTTTTAACGTTTTCATCGTCCATTTCCTCATTTCGAATCGATTTTTTTTCAGGAAACAACCAGTACGTCTCGGTCAACGACATCGACATATACTCGAACAACAAATCGCCGAATTTGTGGCACAGCTCGCTCTCTCAGTCGAGCTCGGATTCCAACACGAGATCTACCCCTCCTCTGGTCATCCAGACGGTCAACCAGAACAGCAGCCTGTCCGGGGGTTCTAGAAGGAACATGGGCGGGAGGAAACCCTCCAAAGACGTGTCTCTCAGCCCCGAGGACGAGGAGAGGAGGAAGATCAGGAGGGAGAGGAACAAGGCGGCTGCAGCTAGATGCCGGAAGCGAAGGGTTGATCATACGAATCGACTTATAGCAGTGAGTATAAAAGTTTTATCTGGAAATTCGATTCTTTCATTTTTTTTTCTCTTTCTTTTTATTAATTTTTTTTTCATTGAATCTTCTTTTTCTTCGGATGTCGATTGATACTCTGGGAGGTATGAGCGTAACAAGCTGAATAAAATGAATTTAATTTAATTTATTTCACCCTAGTTTCATTTGACGTCACTCTGTTGCATTTCAATACTTAATGTATATACAGGGTTGGGATAAAGTATGGAACCAAGTAAATATCTTTTAAACGAAAAGAACGATATTTATGAAAATTTGCAGGTAAGTGCAATGGAACAAAACGCATCTGATGTACATTTTTTTGATAATGATATAATTTGATAATATATAAATGCTATCAACTTCTTTAATTTAAATGGGACACCCTATATATTTTTACAGATTTTGAAAGAGCTTGTTATTTTGAATTCATACATACTGAGTTTAGTGTGAAAAAATTTGTAAAAACGAGGAATAACTCACTGTTAGTAGTACAATAGATGTAAATTTCATTATTTTAGAATAATGAGAAACAAAATTACTTCAAATGTTCAAAATGCTCGCCGTTTACTTGCTGACAATATGCCATCCTATTAACAAATTCTTGAGTCACTCTTTCCAAGACTTCTCCACGTATTAGTTCACATTCATCAATAATTCTTTGTCTCAATTCCTGTAAGTTTGTTGGTCGTCTAACGTAAACACGTGATTTTAGATAACCCCAAAGAAAAAAATCTAACGGGCTAAGATCCGGAGAACGAGCAGGCCACTCTATGAATCCTCTACGTCCAATCCATCGATTTGGAAAATTCGCATCCAGAAAATCCCTAACCCGTCTATCATGGTGGGGAGGTGCTCCATCTTGTTGAAACCAAATATTTTGTGGTAATTGCCCATTTTGTTGAAGTGCAGGAATAATTTCGTTATTTAGTAGATCCAAATACTTGTCACCATTCAAGTTTCCGTCGATAAAAAATGGGCCTATAAGCTTATTTTCGACAATATTCCTCGTTTTTACAAATTTTTTCACACTAAACTCAGTATGTATGAATTCAAAATAACAAGCTCTTTCAAAATCTGTTAAAATATATAGGGTGTCCCATTTAAATTAAAGAAGTTGATGGCATTTCCGGTTAAACCGGAAGTATATTATTATCAAAAAAATGTACATCAGATGCGTTTTGTTCCATTGCACTTACCTGCAAATTTTCATAAATATCGTTCTTTTCGTTTAAAAGATATTTACTTGGTTCCATACTTTATCCCAACCCTGTATATGATTTGCTTCTAGAAATAAAGATGGTTATTATTATTAAACAAGAATTAATGTAGGTGCGAAACATTTTAAACTAGCTGACCCAGCAGACTTCGTACTGCCCCAATCGATAAAATATTAAAAAAAGTTCCCTCTTTACCTCTTAAATAAAGAGAATTCTTTTGATATATGAATAACAATGTTCATACCTATTTCAATGCAATTAAATTTTTTGTGTATTTTGTACTCTTTTGGATTCCACCGAATATATTTCTTTCTTAAAAAAAAACCAATGGTTAGTACAACTTTATTCATGTCTAAGGCGAAACAAAGTTCGCCGGGTCAGCTACCTTATCTAATTGTCAATTGCCACAATTCGTCCCACCACTAGAACCCCTACGCTCTTTAGTTTCTGGGATAGGAAATGATTCTAAACACTTCTTGGCCAACATTATACCATTATAGTATATTATAAAATTAAAGTTGCTTTTTTATTTATCGATTGAGGCAGTACGAAGTCTGCCAGGTGAGCTAGTTTCACAATACATGTCCGCACAATACTGCTGCAACAATCGACGAAATTTCAGCAAATAGTTATCCGCATATTAACGAACTATTAAACGAAATGAATAATAATTCATCGAGCTCACTTTCTTGGTGGTTTCTTGGCCTAAAATCAAATAATTCAAATTTGTATTAAGTAGATATTTTGAATTTTAATTAAGGCACTCAATGGATTTATCACTTTGATATTGAAGTAATATCCATCATCACCTCTCCAAAACATTGGCGGGTATTGTAGAGAATCGTATGAACGGTGTGTTTCATATATTCGTTGCAATTCTCCAGTATTGCGACGCGTAAGAACAATATCACGCGTTTCCAAGTTTTCACCTACAATCACAATTGCCACTTCGTCTATTGTAGGGGAGTTGAATTGGCGTCATGTGCTCCTACAGGTCGTTTATCTGCTCTTATCACAACCTTGTGATCGTCACTTGGCATACGTTCCAGAGCAGTTTTAAACAATCGAACCAATGCATGATGTTCATGAAGTAGTTGCTGCAGATCTTGAAGAATTATTCTTCTCACATCTGCATTAATTGATTGACGTTGATCATCCATATTGCCTATATGAAGTAAATTTGGAGAAATTTTTGATGTGTATCTTCAAGTGGTTATAATGATCAAATTCGATGGTGAATCTGGCCTTGGATCTAAATAGCAGAAAGGGAAGACAAAATAAATTATTTGAAATCATTAATTTTAATATTATATTCTTACCTTGAATCCACGTCCTTTAATTATATCTGCTCCAAATTAAGTCATTTGGAAACACCCATTGTATTTTTGTGTGTTCGATAGAAAATGTCAATGCCTTGATTCGGACGTTTAGGCAACCAAAATACACAGTAATTGTTTACAGATATAGATAACTATCTACATCTATGATTGCCATCTAATGGCGATAATTAATTGTAGAATGAGGATTTGTTCAAAACATTTCGTTATAAAATTTTCCGTAGTGTTTGGAAGAAAGATAGGTGTAATAACACATGGACACAAATGCGTTAATATTATTAGAAAATGTGCCGTAGCGACACCTATTGGCGTTATTCGCAAGAAGGAAAATTATTTCCTATTTTTTTCCATTTCATCAAATTTTTCAGAGTTTTAATGTATTTCATGTTAACCCCGCCGTAGAAGAATCCAACAAAAAATCTTTCATAACAAACAGTTCATCCAATCTTGAGTTATAAATGGTGTAACCAATAAAATGGCCGACTTAGTTTTATATATTAAGATTAGGAAATAATATACAATTTGCGATTGGAGAGTACTGCAATCAGACCATTACTCTTTTACTAATTATTCTTACTAAGAGAAATCCACAAATCCATGGATTTGTAATTTCGAAAGCAGGTCTCCCTATGCTCCTTTTAATTTGAAATCTCTCACCCTTTACTCTCCACACCCCTGTACTGTTTTTTTTTTAATAGGAGCTGTTTTCAACTCGTGTATTAATTGTTTTCATCGTTACATTTTTATTGTAAGAATTTCTGAAGGTAAAATTTCATTTTCGTTCACATAACTGAATTTGTCATCGAATGACCTTTGATACAACATATCTGAAGCAATATTTTTCCAATAGAAAAATATTGTTGAGGGTTAAGGCAATAAATCCCTAACTTCAAAACTGCATGTATTTCACATACTTCTAAACTTGTAGAACAATTCTACAAGTACTGATGGTGCTGAGGATTCTAATAATGTGTTGCGAAGCTCCCTAACGTCACAGGGCATTAATGTTAGTAATTATTCTAGTTTTACGATTAATATTAATGTTCATAAGTAATGATTGTTAACTATTGATGATATAAATTTGTAATTGCTGAATTTTTCGCATCTGATTTCATCATAAGAAAATGGAGTGCTAAAAATATTTTTAACACTAATGTTAAAAATATTTTTAACACGCTTCCACGTAAACAATCAATTTTAACATTGTTTGTTGTCATTAAAAGTGTCACTTTTAATGGCAGTTGTACAAAAAAATCATTATAATTGTGGTGAGCCATTTTTCCCCATTAATTTAATATTGTTTTGTCTATAAAATCTGATATTGGTTATATTCCAGAAACTTCATAATGAAATCAACTTCGTCATTGTTATAAATGATCAATCAACAACAGAGAACTTGGAATCATGATGAAATTTGAACAGAATAATCGATTTTCTTCGTAGAAAATACTTCATCAAGAAAATTCTCAAATCATTTAAAGACAAGCATATTAAATAAAAGAAGTACACTAAAGATATTTAAATTTTCACTCTAATCATCAACAACAACTCTTTATAACAATCTAGATTCATGAACAAGCTTTATTTCATAACTAATTAATAAAATCGAAATGAGTCTTGCAGAATCCATGTGTTAATGTCGAATTTTTTTCCAGGAAACCGATGAGCTACAAGCTAAGAAAGCCAGCCTCCAGAAAGAATACGACGAATATCTATCAATGAAACGCGAGCTGGAGTTCCTCCTGGAAAACCACCTCAACTCCACCAATTGTTGTCTCGACAGACGATCTCTGAGCCCCCCCGAAAGCAAACCACACCACCCGACACATTGTTACCCGAACCAACAGCAGAACCAAGAACGAATCAAGATAGAAGTCATCGACCAACTACCTCCCGTACCAGTCACACTAGACACCAACATATTTTCCATACCATCCCCTGCCAAACAAAGAGCCCCCCTACCCCTTTTGAGCTCAACAGTACCAATATCTAAACCCAGTAGACCAAATTCTCTAAATGTCGCTGCAACAGCACCCAAAAGCCATATGGACGAAATTGCAGGTATTTATTATCCCATGGATTATTTTTTGTTCAATTATTAGAGAGCCAAATTTATGTGATATTCGCAGAGTCAGTATTTTGGATATTTAATGTTTAATGAAATTTAATCCAAGGACAGTTTTGGTCAAATTTTGTGAATATAGAGTAGATTTATTTATTATCATATTCGTTACCATATCTTTTCGAATACTTATCCATTCATTTATTCTTAATGTACTATAATTAAGTTAGAAATGTGTCTTAACTGAAGTAAAATACACATCAATCAAAACACACTTCTAGAAGAAGTGCTCTAAATTTTTTTACTGATATAAACATCTCTCATGACTTCATTTAGATAAATTTATTATGGTGAATTGAGAATAAGAAGAAAACATAAGAATTTTTAAAGTATTTGAGATTGACTGAAATGTAAACGTGTTGATCAATTAATATAGAAAATAAATTTATAAGAGTATTGGTGGGAATATAACGCCAAAAAAAATTATATTTCAAGTATTGATAAAAAAAAATGGGAAATTATAGACTGAATATAGAGATAAAACTGAACGTCAATTGAAAAATTGTATTCATGAAAAGGATTCAATCTTACAAAAAAGATTCATTGAGATTGGATTTGACACTGATAATTGTTCAGTTTCCATAAGCAACTACTATTATGATTATATTGTTGGAAGAAGGTTAAAGAACAAAACGTCAACATTTTTATTTT
The DNA here is from genome assembly GCA_038502775.1 of Hippodamia convergens. Classification (NCBI taxonomy): domain Eukaryota; kingdom Metazoa; phylum Arthropoda; class Insecta; order Coleoptera; family Coccinellidae; genus Hippodamia; species Hippodamia convergens. Next base: position 35,404,292 of record CM076607.1, on the reverse strand, counting down.
AATTGAAATAAATTGTCGACTGGTAATTTGTGGAATGGCAAAATTTGTTCAAGTATTATTTCTGTGATTTTCGGTTATCATTTATATCAATAATTTTTTATTATAATTTTATATTTTATTTATTTTTTTAATCAATTCGATGGGCATATTTTGATGTTTTTATACATAATTCCACTCTAGAATAGACCAATGAATAGAAGTGATATTCTTTATGTCTTCTCTCAAGACAAATCAAGTGGAGAAAGCAAAATTTTTATATTAAAAATTTATTTAAGTTATATCAAATTACATATTTTTTAACTTTAAAACACAAAAGGATTATGGGATATCATAGTTTTCTGAAGTGAACTCTTGTTTAATAATCACAATAAAAGTTCTTTTATTGCCATTGAATTTGTCTTGAGAAAGACCAAACATGTCACTACTATTTTGGCCAATGTAAATTTTATTTTTGATTTTATCATTCTGGTCCATTTCAAATTGTTCATTTATTTAAAATTTTGAAGAAGAAAATTTTTCGTTTCATCAGGAAACTAGCTATATCGTAGAAATCAATCAATTTTATTTTTTTTTGCTTTCAACAATATTTTTGTCATATTAACTAAGAAGAAATTATGATTTTACGACTAATAAGGGAGAGGTATCCAAAGGTTCAATGTCGATTCAGCTGTGATGAATTTTTCGATTATTCTAGTCTCAAAATGAGGGGTAACATCTTTCTTACAACAATCTACTCCTACAAATGCAAGCAATGTTTCAAAAACCTATTATCCACATAGTTTTAAATGTCTCCAAAAACTTCAAAATCATCTGAATGTTATTGTACTTCTTGACACCTCTCCCATTTCTAGTCATCTTGTCTAGTCTTCGTTCAGTTCGAAAAAAATTAATTTATTCTCCGTTTTCTTTGTAGGAGTGTCGATAACGACTCCATCTAACGGCATGCAATTCAATTTCGATTCCCTCATGGTTGGCGGAACAGGACTCACGCCAGTATCTGGTCCGTTACCCACCTGCAGTATTCAACAAAGAAACCTACCGATTAGTATTGCTGACGTTACCTCTCCAGACACATGCAATCCACCGAAACTCGTCAGCTTATAAGCTCAGGGGGAGTGTGATTTAACCAAAAATAAGTTGTAAATGCTTGGACTGGTTTCTCGTTTGTACGAAACGAACCGACAAGGTTTTTCGCAAACCCTTTCGCCAAAAATCCCCACTTTTCAATTGTTCAAGTATGGTTACTACTAGAATTTTCTACGATTTGATGATATTGCTGTTTTTTGGAGACCTTTACTGCTATTAAAATTTATTGGAAAGGTTGTTAAAGTGATTTGAATATTGAGAATTTGTTGTATTTCATTGACAATTTTTCGTGTCTTGTACATTGTGCTGTAAGTGGTTGTACTATTTATTTCTCGAATGAAAACTTTCTGCATATTTGATTTTCGGATGTGATCGTGTTTCGACACATTCGAAAAGAAGCCATTTGAAATCAATTGAGTGCTCAGGTAAATTGACAATGGTGTCTACTTTACCAAAACAGCCATGTTTAGTAATTAACGAAACCAAAAATATTTATTTTGTTCCGATGAACAGTGTTATAGTGTCATATATTATTTATTAATTATAATAAATTATTATATATTAATATAATAATGATATTCAATAAATATTATTCTAAGAATTTTATTTTTTCTTTAATAGTCATATTTTGTTTACCAATACTAAACATGGACAATTCAATAAAATTAAGTAATACCGATGCTCAAGCTATTTTTGCTCTATTGTATGCAGATATAATTTTGCTACCATGAAATGCCTTTTTTGTAATATAAATTTTTCACTTATGCGAAAATATTCCCTCCATAAATTTTATATAGTTTATAGGATCTAAACGATATATATTTTTGTAATAGAAAAATACTTCTATTCCAAATAAGCGAATTTGTGTTATTATTATTAGGAATATTAATATATATTGAGAAAATACTTTATATGAATATATGAGCAATACATGGATTACATTATTTGTAATCAACTGTCATTTTTATATAGTAGTTCTACAATTTTTGTATTTATTTTATGCAATGCTAATTTAAGAATAAAATGTTTATCTATTTCCATTTTTATTTAAAATCATTCCAACAAGTACCCTCGAATTTTTGTGTCCCCTAATTATTTTGCAGGTATGGTTAATTTATTGATGAAAATTGGATTCAACAAAAACATTGGAATGAGATATAAAATTGAAGAAAAATCGTTTTTCCTGAATATCTCGAAAAATATTCATTTTGGGATAAAAGTATGCTCTTATTATTTTTTGACGAAGATTTCGAAAATGCTTCGAAAAAATGTGGTTCCAATTTGAAAAAAAAACATTTCATGATGTTTCCTCACTTCTAACTTTGACAAGGAATTTGTGACTTCCTGTATCATATTCTAAAAATCACGCTATCGGAAAAGAAGCATCAGCCTTTCTTCTTGGAGATTCTCAGAAATGAGAATTGTTAATGAAAAAACCTCGAAGTTGTCTGTATTCCAACAGAGTTCAATTTTGACATTTTTTTTCGTATTTCCTAATTTGAAGAAAATTTTTTCGGGAAAATTCAAACTTTCGGAATCAAAAAGTCTCAGACTTCAATGGAGATTCTATTTATGCAATAAAAAATGGGTCTTCCTATTTGGAAAAAGAAAGTTGATGTCACTAGAAGTCCTCTAGAACCTTCAAAGAATATACAAGAAGTCGTCTTCTTACTTGAAGCTCACCTTTAGAATTTCAATCCTGAATCTTGTGTCTTTCCTAAAAAGATTCTAAGAGCCATATTCGTGAATAACCCTGTATAAATTTCCATCTACATATAAAAAATTTAAAGAGTTTATGTCTGCATATATTGAAAAGAAATATAGTTTTCGTTGAGCAAACCTTAAATTATAATTATTTGCTCAAGTGAAGTGGCAATACACAAATTAGTTTGAAAAATTGTCTTACTGATGATTTCCATAATGAATTAATACATATTGTAATTTATGGAAGCTGAAGTATATTTAGAAATAACCTTCACAATATTGAGAAAAAGTCGCAATACGTATCTTTACATTAAAAACTATCATCAACCAAATGGTTTTAAATTTAATCATTTTCATTTTATTTTTCCCCTTGGAAAAGAAAAACTGAGAATTAGATGAATTGAATTCCTTTTGAATCTTTTCATTATACATAATAGATTCAGAGTGCACATCACTGCAATCAAATATTTCATCAAATTGCATCCATTTTGAAGATAATTTCAACGAAAAAATGTCGAAGATTCATTTGTTTAGTTTTTCATACAATTGTTTTTGTATGTGCTTGTTCATAAATAAGAGTAACATGAAGTGCTTATTTTATATTTCCAAGATTCCCAAGTTTAAAATGGTATTTAAAATCGAATTTTAGCGTAGAGAAATTATTTGAGATGAAATATACATTATCCCTTAATACAAAATAAATATTGTCGTTATTATCATTTCCCCTTGCTTTTGTAATCAGGGTTTTAATTTCTTGAGTGAATAGTTAAAGTTTTAACACTTCAGGCCATGGTTGGAAGAAAACGAAAAAAATTATTACTCTATGACCGACCGCCTGTGTTGATTTCGAATTTCGGATTGTACACATTGAACAGCTGATTCTGACGTTATGGAAGTGCTTGACACTTTCTGAAGATTTGTCTTGATTTTTTTCGCAATCAAACGTTCAATATTATCCGGTACGAAATGTTCAAACACTGCGGCATAAATCCAGCATGTTACGTTCTCGAAAGACAGTATCAAAAAAAGTGCGAGATTCGATCGAAATTGTTCAGTGAACGATTAGCTAACGCGAGGAGTTTGTACAAAAAAGATCTTTTTGCTCATTATGGGTGTGTGAATGCTATCGAATTTTCTAATGATGGTGAACTATTAATTTCTGGTGAGTATTTTTTCAATTTTGAGTAAATAGAAAATTTCTTTCAGAGTTTATTCACGTTTCTATTCGAGATTGTATCGAGTAATTCAGGCTTTTAGAGTGCTCATATCTATCTTAAAAAAATTTGTTTTCTAAGATATATTATCTTTAATTTAAATTTTCTATGAGTGAGTGTTGTGGAATTTTATAACTTTTTAACGATGGCCGTTTTCTCCTCTCTTATTGATCATAACGACGTGACAAAGTTTATTGAAAAATGCAGTAGTACATTCGTTTGGACTTGATGCATTTTGAGATTCCGCTGGTTAAGTTAAATTTAATCGATGTAGAGCTTGTCGATAGCCTGATAATTATAGAATAACTTACATTCGAGCTTACATCATCATAAAATATGCAATCAAGCTTTTATAGATTACCAACAAATGTAAATATTATATTTTTAAATGAAAACATAAATATACTGTGGAGAATTAATTTACATTTTCCTTTTCTCAGAAGATTATTTCTTATTTTGAATTCGTGATCGAAAAGAATAATCAAGGTAGCTCGATTGTTATTTTGGTATTTTTGTTATTGCACTTGTTATTAACTTGGTTGTTTCTGAATCAATTCGAGATTTTCATTTCTTTTGCAATGTGACAAGTGATTGATTTTTCCAAAAGGAACACCTGTACCCACTTTATTTTACTGCATTGAGTTATTTTATATAAGTAGATGACATTTTGAATTCGTATACAAAAGCTCACTGTGTATATCATGTTTGATACGAGTTTAAGTTGATTATTTTGAATGAAACTCTTCTTCATTGAAACTATTAAATATACAATATTCAATCTTATTTCTCTATAAGTTATGAACTCAGTTCATTTATAGAAAAAGAAATTTTCACCACAACTCGAGTTTCGAGTTTAATAAAAGGAAAAGTAGTTCACACATATTGAAATCAGAATGTTTCCTTATCGCACCCTGTATAAACTGATGATTTCAAATAGTTATTTATAATACAAGTGCAGAAGGCACTAATAGTCTTCCCGAATTCTAAATTCGAAAACGAGATACGAAGTTTTATTTTCTCTAATTTATTGATTTTCTATTGAAGTTTATGGAATATTTCCATTAATATCGTTTAGTGATTTTTACATTGAAAACTAACGATGAGCATAACTGTTTCTCCCTCATAAATTTGACAGATAATAATATAGTCTTTTGATTCAGAGAGCTAAAATAATACAATACATATTGAAACAAAAAGGTACCTAGCTGAGGTTTGTGCTACACAGAAAAACCATACAGGTCTGCAGTATGATTAAATGAAGAGAGGGAAAAACCTCAGCTGAAAAAAACCCTTACCTCGCCCTTGAAAAATAATGTACTTAAAATATTAAATATCAGAGAAATCTTGAAAGACATCCTCGTGATCCAAGAGAATATCTTCATGTAGCCGTCTATGGTCTCAGATAAACAGATTCTTTCCAAAACGACTCCCAATTCTCAATCTGAAATGAAAAAAGACGAAAGCAGAAAAAAAACCAATTATTAAGAATAAGTTAAATTATTTTGAAATTAACCACCCGTTTCAGAAATGTGTTTGTAACATTATATATAGCCCCCGAAACCATCTTTTAATTTATAAATGGGACAACTATTTATAAGATGTTCTATAGTCTCCTCATTTTCCCCACATTCACAACTAGGGCTCTCAACCGAATTCCATCGGAAGAGCATGCTATTACATCGTCCATAGCCTGTTCTAATACGATTTAGAACAGACCATGTTCTCCTGGGAAGGTCAAAACCAGGAACTCTGATGGAAGGATCAGTAATAAGATCTTTATTGAAAAAATTGCATACATTCCATTCAGATTGTCAGTTTCTTCGTCGCTTCTATTCATAACAATTAGAAAATTTGAACAAAAAGGTTTACGCGACTTCAATCTGGGGACCTTATTATCTGGAATATAGGTGAGTATGGGAAATGAATTTGGAAAGGAATTAAATTTGTTCCAAAAATTCAAAGTTGTCTCTCTGCGAATATATGGAGAGGGACAATATTTGAGAGGACTGGTAACCAAGGAGTAGGTGTAGATTCGATGGTATCAATGATAATCCTCATAGAAAAATTTTGTTGGGCATCAGTTTTTTTTTTAAATGAACACTGTTCAACCAAACAGGGCAACAATATATTCAGCAGCAGCAAAAAACAAAGCTAGCGCTGCCGTACGAAGTATTGTTGCATCAGCGCCCCATGAAGAACCAACTAGTTTCTCAAGAATATTGTTGTGTTAAAGGAGGCCAACATTTATAATGAATAAATATTACAACGAAAACTGTGCCAAACTGAGTTATGTTCGACCGATTTCTTTCCACAAGATGTGGCAGAATGAACGGATTTGGCACAGAATAGGAAAAATAATGTTTCCTACTGGAAATATTTTTGCAATATTGAAATAGAATTTTCCAATATCTGCTAGCCTTCCTTTGTTAATCTTATTCTCCAAATACCCCCCATGAAAATAGGGGGGTGAAAGTCTTCAGTTCTTCTATACTCTCTCTATGAAGTTTCTCTCGATTTATCTTTTTATTTGTTCTGAGAAATATTCTTCTTTTCGATGACACAACAATATCAGTATTTTTATACTTTGTCATTTGAAAAAATTCGCTATATCTACCATGTGACCCTAACTCTCTAAACTCCCTCTTCAATTTATAATGTTATCTTCCTAAGTAGAAAAGAGTATTGCATCGAAATATTGAAATAGAATTTTCCAATATCTGCTAGCCGAGCTGCTAGCCTTCCTTTGTAAATCTTATTCTCCAAATACCCCCATGAAAATAGAGGGGTGAAAGTATTCAATTCTTCTATACTGTCTCTATGAAGTTTCTCTCGATTTCTCTTTTTATTTGTACTGAGAAATACTTTTCTTTTCGATGACACAACAATATCAGTATTTTCCTACGTTGTCATTTCAAAAAATTCGCAATATCTACCATTTGAACCTAACTCTTCAAACTCTCTCTTCAAAAATTTATAATGTTATCTTCTAAAAAGAAACGATTATTGCATTTGAAAAAAAAAACAATATTCATTTTTAGGACATACTGAAACACAATATCAAAACACCTTTTAATTTTTTTGCTCCTATATATATACTTCGCGCAACAATCAAAGGAACAGAAAAATTTTCAAAATATTTTGGTGATTTTCAACAAGTTGTATCTCAGTGAAAACTGTTCGTATTGGAAATAAAAAAACTTACTTTTGAAGCTTGAAGACTCTAGTTTCTTAATGTATTGATTAAAAATTTTTCGGAGAACTAGTAGCCATGCAATCATCTGATAAAGAAGGAAGAAAAAATTGCAAAATTTTTCAAATTATTATTTTAGCTCTACGCGCATGGAAAAATTGTCCCGAGCAATACCGATGCAAAGGTCGCATAGCCTGTTTATTCAGCTCTAATTATCTTCTTACGACCCTCGAATATGAACATTTGTCTTTGAGATATTCAATTTTGAATGCAAAAAGATCTTTTTTCACTCAACTGCCGATATCTCCGGAACTTCTGGTCGTCTAGCAGGTTTCTTTTTCTGCAGAAAATTTCCTACAAAAATCTTTTATGGTTAATAAAAAAAAATTTTTTCGCCTGTAATGTAAACTTGAAAAACTATATTTTCGTCAATATTGGGGGGAAAAGTTAGGTTATAAGGAAATTTTACATTATTATTGCATTGTTATTAAACATAGCAGATTTTTGTAGGAAATCTACAGAAAAAAACCGACTGTCGATACTCATTTGAGTGGAAAAAAATCTTTTTGCATTCAAAATTGGATATCTCGATGACAAATGTTCATATCCGAGGATCGAGGAAAGCAAAGCTGAATAAACAGGCAATGAATAAACATCAAAAAATCATGAAAATATTTCTGTTTCTTTAATTGTTGCACGAAGTACATATATAAATACTTTTCCAAATTTCTATTTTGTAAGCCATGTAGACTTGACCACTTCAACAAATGAAGTGTCAAAGTAAAAGTCAAGGTCGCAAACAAACTTTTACTTCCATAGGACCTTGTTGTCTTCTTCTCAACACCTCTATATTGGTCTATGAAATTTGTGCCAAAACTTGCCCGTTCACTAATGTTGAGTTAATAACAAGATACCGATTGAAAAATATATTTCCAAGGAGCAGTCCACTTGATATCGAAACTCGTTTCAATGAAATATCAGTTTTCAGTCTCAATATGTGTAGAATACGAAATCAATTCATTTCTCGGTCGAAAATACCGATAACTTACCTTCAGTCACAGCAATATTTTTAGGGTTTTCTGGCGAAACGGAGGTGTTATACATTTTCATCAAACTCATGGTGATGAAAATGTCAAGAACACTATAAATTTTTATGTGAAGAGAATTGTATATTCAAATATTTGAATTAATTACCAAGAATCTGTCGTAATTTGTTGAGAGCGTTACCTACAGTTAAATTATCGAAGCATTACTCATGTTTTTACAGTGGCGAAGAAAATCTGATCAGTGCATTCACCATGTATGTAGACATCTTGATGAAAAGTTTAGACTTGAATATCCCCTTTCAGGAGCAGTCAAATCATGTATGTGAGACCACTCACCAAATTGATATTTTCTCTGATATGATTCTCAGGTAATGAAAAATCGTACGAGATTGTGATCAACTCTGTATATACAGGGCGAGTCTTTGACTTGAACATATTGAACGTCCGAATCCCCTGTGATCTGCACCTCCGCCCCTGATTACATCTTGTAATGGAAACCGTACGTTTCCAAAACGCTAATGAAGTAATTGTGAAAATGACTTTCAATATGTAGAAGTCAATTTGATCACCCTGAGAGCGTTACAATACAGAGTGGCCATTTGAAAACGAAACAGACGAGATTACAGACGAAATAAATTTTTTCGATAGAAATGCTCGGACAGGTCGATTTCTGTTTCGAGGGGGACAACTTAAGATGTAGGTTACGGACGCATAGCGCTTCAACCCTTGCTACTACAACCCTTACCCCCAATTTTTGAATTTGGGGAGATGGGGTGAGTGATACCTCATTTGAAAGGTATTTTTATACTGATTTCAGCACAGTAATTGTTTTTTCATTTTATGCGTTAGTTCTCGAAATATTCTTGACTAAGCATTTGAAAATGAAGTAGTGTTTTCATGGCACTTGTAGTGTTTTTTTGTGAAAAACCTTTCAAATGAGGTATCACTCACCCCATCTTCCCTGTTCGAAAATTGGGGGTGAGGGTTGTAGTAGCAAGGGTTGAAGCGCTATGCGTCCGTAACCTACATCTTAAGTTGTCCCCCTCGAAACAGAAATCGACCTGTCCGAGCATTTCTATCGAAAAAATTTATTTCGTCTGTAATCTCGTCTGTTTCGTTTTCAAATGGCCACCCTGTATATTTTAACTTTAGATTCTTGAGGTCGAAGAAAACATTTTTACGATTCATCCTCTGATAGGCTGATTATCAACAATATATTCAAATTCTAGTCAGTGGCGGCTCTGCCATGAGAGCACATGAGCAAGTGCACCCCCAAAAAAAGTAACATAAAATCAAATTTCCATTTTTGAATAACAAATAAATTGGCATTGTGAAGTTACTAATATCATTTTGTACCTAGTATCTATTGCTGCATTCCCAATCCCCAACTTTTTTCATCTATGAATTGAATAATGTGCTTTACTACCTGCCGTCTAGTCTGCGACGATCGCACGTGCGATCGAGTAGGTGGATCTTACGACGAATTGATAGGCAATTTCTTTGAACGGACCTAGGGGGGTGTGCGCTGTTTGAAGAGGAGCACAACCTGGCTGTGCACCAGTGGTGCAGGGATCACGTTTGGACTATTTCTTCGTAAACGAAACGCTAAGTAAATTATTGGATGAAGTAGGAATTATTCGTATTTTTTTCAAGTAGTTTTGTGTGCATTATGGATGCATCAAATAATCATTGAGAAGAACCTAGAACTGACGAGGTATCCCAAATTGCTTGTTTTCACTGTTTCTGGTACTTCTAGTAAAAATGTTGAAAGGAGTCCTGGTCTCGATTTTCGTGAAGACACCATTAGTGGAAACCGTTTACGGATATCTTCTTTTTTTTTTGATATAACTAAATTTTGATATTTTATCGGTTTCGAAAATGTGCCACAACTTTTTCATCAACGAAGATATATAAAAACTATTGAAACTTTCTAAAAGCCCCTTTTCAATGGAAATAATATAATAATAATAATAATAATAATATATTTATTCATTAATAGTTTTCACAACCCAAACATATATATACAAAATTAATATTTGAAGTAAACATTAGCTAGTATTGATTATTGGATATATTTATGTTCAATTCGTGTTCGTTACAACGAGAAAGAGAAATTAACAACCGAAGTACAAAGATGAATTACAAAACAAGTTGAGTTTAATAAAGTATTTTATATTCTGTGACTAAAACAAATCATTCAACATAACTTCACAATATACCTTTCGATATGTTTCCGATCACCTGTAAGCTACAGATTTATAGAAAGCGTCGAGAATCGTAATTGTCCTGTAAATTTATGAAAAGTTACAGATTCGCTTACAGATGAAAGCAGAATACCGCCATAAATCTGTGTTCCCTATCAAAATTTTCATTTTCACTCATTATCGGGTATAAACATCAAATTCCTGGATATCTGGTCAAATTCGGGTGCTATATGTCACATTCGAGAATTCTTGTCGTAGTTTTAGTGTTCACCTATATAAATCTTGCAATAATGCTTTATTTTCTTTTATCCATACCTTAACATTTCTTTCGAATCTGTTTAAATTTTTTATCTCCCTTAAATCAGTTGGTATGAATTTATATATTTTGGGTGCTAAATAATCATGACACCTCTGACCTATTCCCTTCTTACATTTAATTGTTTTGTATTCTTTTTGTCTAGTCCTTGTGCTGTACTTGTGGTCGAGTTTTTCTATCTTTATTTTCCCTAAATATGTATTCTTGATTATTCTGTGCACAAACAGTAAACGGGCATCAAATATATTCGCAATATCGTATAGCTGTTCACTTGAAAATCTGATTGGTTTGTTATATATAATCCTCAATATCCATTTCTGTACTGTATTGAGACACCTCAGATGACATTCATAAAGTCCTCCCCATCCTAAAATCCCTATATTCGATATTTTAAAACTCTTGTACTGAGGGCGAAGAAAAAACTTTTTTATCTTAAAATCGAACGCATTCTTCTTTATCTCATATCAAATTTAAAAAAATTGAGATAAAGAAAATTGAATTTAGTGTGTTATTCCTTAAGAAAAAGTGCTTGTAAATAGTGTTTATTGTTTTTGGATATTTTCGAAAATGAAATAGTTATGGCACATCTTCGAAATCGTTAAAATTTATAAATTTTGTCATATCTTCGAAACAAATGAAGATATCGTGAAACGGTTTCCACTACTGCAATTTTCACGAAAATCGAGCCCAGGACTCCTTTCAACGTTTTTACCTATCTAGTATACGTGTACCAGAAATAGCCAAAATCAAGCAATTAGGGATACCCTGCGATATTTTCTGCCATTTCTTCCCCTCTCCAAATACTTGTGACAATTCCGTTGACGACATCTGAAGCAGAAAAAAGTTTTTCGAGAATTAAACCCCTTTTAAGAAATTCGATGAACGAAAATTACTTACGATGCTATCTATAGAAAAGAAATTTAGTGGAAATTTACCAAATTTTAACGATGAGATAATCGATTAGTTTGCTTCAAAGACAAAGAAAGAAAGAAGAATGCATTCCAAAAGGAGCGAGTTTTCGAAAGTATGAGTGTCTGAATTGCCTTTTGCCACGAGCATTAGACGATATTTTCTCTATTTTCGTCAAGTTTTGTGAAATTCGTCTTGTATCTGGCAGTTGGTGTGACTCACGAAACTTGACAGATTACAGAATTTAAATTAATTTGATTTGAAAATTTCGGTACTGACAACCACAAAACGAAAAATATAACTGAAAACAATGCTGTAATGAGTTCATTACAGCACGGCTTCTAGTACATACTGTAATGAACTCAATACGATACAGAAATGGAGAAATATATGTACCTTTAATAAATAGTTTCAGGCTTTCACGACCGGATATATTGACATTAAGAGAGTCTTCCGGGCTTATTGGCCGTGGTCTATTAGGAATTATTTCACCTAACGTTTCGCCCACAACTGCGGTAGGCATCTTCAGAGGATTCTTGGTCTGAGGTTGTAACTCGACCGCTGAATTTCCGAAAGTGACGCTGGATTCGATCCATTGGCCCCACTTATACCCTGATCATTGGCGGGAGAAGGTAGTGGGTTTACGCGCGCGATGTTGATTGGTCCATCGCTTCCACTTCGTATTGGCTTGATTTTAGTCTTTTCCAACACCGGCAACCATGCGCTATGTACCAAAGGAGTTTCTTCCCTTCTGTTCATATTGTTCTTATGTTTATATATCTCAATGGCTTCCATGTTCATCCTAGGATAGAAACTTTTGATGTTTGAAATAGCTTCTGCCTTTGAGCAGACCCACTCTCTCAACCCGGTATTTACAGGATACCTTGTGACTGCGGCAAAGTCTACATTGGTACAACGAAGAGAAGTATCAATACGAGAATCAAGGAGCATGAACGATGCTGTCGACTCAATCAGACAGAAAAATCCGCACTAGCGGAACATGCTCTGACAGATGGACACAATATTGTTTTCTCAAAGGCAGAAGCTATTTCAAACATCAAAAGTTTCTATCCTAGGATGAACATGGAAGCCATTGAGATATATAAACATAAGAACAATATGAACAGAAGGGAAGAAACTCCTTTGGTACATAGCGCATGGTTGCCGGTGTTGGAAAAGACTAAAATCAAGCCAATACGAAGTGGAAGCGATGGACCAATCAACATCGCGCGCGTAAACCCACTACCTTCTCCCGCCAATGATCAGGATATAAGTGGGGCCAATGGATCGAATCCAGCGTCACTTTCGGAAATTCAGCGGTCGAGTTACAACCTCAGACCAAGAATCCTCTGAAGATGCCTACCGCAGTTGTGGGCGAAACGTTAGGTGAAATAATTCCTAATAGACCACGGCCAATAAGCCCGGAAGACTCTCTTAATGTCACTATATGTACCTTTATTGTTAAATAAAATAAATAGCTTTCTTTGATTTTTGTGAACCCTCGCTTCTAAGGCCCACGATCCGCCACTGATTCTAGTAGACATTTGAAAAACCAGGTGGCGCTCACAACTGTAACCGCTTCGGTTTCAATTTTCCGAATCCTATATTATCATTTTTATATCAGTATCAAGTTCTTATTCTTGTGTTTTTTTGTCTCTATGTACTGTTATTTTCCTAAACAGTTGTATTATTCTTTTTTCTTTTGAATATGTATATCAAGTACCTACATGACTTGTCTTAAACACCTGCAAAGATTGTTTATTCTGCACTAATAAACACTTTTATCCACTCTTATTGAATAATGTATTCATTATTCAACTGCATTTGAGCAATTAATAGTATCTATGAACAAACAGCGGGAGTTATAATAACTCCCGCCTATAACTCCTTGTAATTAATCAGAATAGACTCATAGAATTATTTGACAACCGAATCTCAAGCTACTTCTGTGCTTCTGTACGAGCCGGTTGACAGAGAGCGAACATCTCATTATTGTTATCGATGGGAGTAATGTCACTTGAATAATTCTGACGTTTACAAATTTGGTTGACACCAAGGGCGTCGCTAGGAATTTTTTCTGGGGGGGGTAAAAAAATTTAGGATGTAGTACCGAGTTTGACGGCCTATTAGAAGGCCTGGATCTGGAGCCTGATCACTTTCACTACAGGGTATGAAAAAATTGTTTAAAATTTTCTGGTTTTTGTTACAACCTTTGATAGAGTATTCAATCGTGAATACATTCCTATTCAAATCTTTGCATTCGTCAAAGTACTTTTCAAAATATAAAGAAAAAACTGAAGGAAAAAGGGACATAAAAGTGTTTGGTATTATGTTATGTATTTCTATTCTGAATATCTTATGCACAAACCGTTTTCACATTTTTGAAGTCAAAAACTGTGGAAATATTGCAAATTTCTACAGTTTTGAAAAACCCTTCACAGGGTGTTCCAAATGTTGGGTCAAAAATTGGGATCAAGTGTGGCTCATATTATTTCTATTCTTAATATCTTAACCACAAACCGTCTTCACATTTTTGAAGTCGAAGACTGGAAATATTGTGAATTTCCTGAATTTTGAAAAATTCGTCACAGGTGTTCCAAATGTTGGGTCAAAAATTGGGATCAAGATTGGCCCACAACCTTTGTTTTTCGAATTAGAACCTTATATTTTCATGTTTGCGTTGGATTCTGCGAAAAAAGATAACGATATTTTTCTATCATGTCAATGTACCTAAAATGAATAATTCTTGAGGTATTCAGGATTTTTTGATTTTATGTCGTACCTAGAGTAAAATCTGATTCATATCAACAATGATAAATGAATTCAGAAAAAAGTCTATCACTACTCCATTTTCAAGTGTAATTCAGAGATTGTCAAGTGTGTTTCAGATTAGTCACTTTAATTTCAGAAAGCGTGAATTGAATTTCAGATTAGTCAATTGAATTTCAGAAAACATCAAATGTATTTCGGATAACTCAATTGAATTTCATTTGATATTTTCTGAAATTCAATTGACAAATCTGAATAACATTTGATGTTTTCTGAAACACAATTGACTAATCTGGAATACAAGTAATGTTTTCTGAATGTAAATTGACGATTTTTGAATTACAATTGGAAAGGGTGTAGTAAATTGTTGTAATAATTTATCTTCTATGAACATAGATCATTGTTGATATTAAACAGATTTCATGAATTTTACTCTACGTACGACATAAAATCAGAAAATCCTAAATACCGCAAGAAGTATTAATTTTGCGTGCGTTAACATGTTAGAACAGTATCGTATCCAACGCAAACATAAAAATATACGGTTCTTATTCGATAAACGAAAGTTATGGGCCAATCTTGATCCCAATTTTTGACCCAACATATGGAACACCCTGTGACGAGTTTTTCAGAATTCTAGAAATATACAATATTTCCACTATATTGGAATTCAAAAATGTGAAAATGGTTCGTACATAAAATGTATAGAATAGGAATAACAAACATAATATTGAATACTCGGCTCTCCCTTTTTTATTCAGTGTTTTCTTCATATTTTGAAAAGTATTTCGAACAATGCAATGATTAATAAAAATTTGAAACGAAAAAAATTTTTTTAACATTTTTTTTCATACCCTATATAAATGAAAAGTGATCGGGCTTCAAGAATATTTTAGCTCAGTAGATATTGTCAAACAATATCCTAATACCAATTTTCAGATTTCCAATTGGTCCAAGTCTCCAGAAACGTCTAATTGGCCGTCGAACTTGGTACACCCTGTATTGTCATGCTATGTTCCTATGTAATGATTGTAAGACTTATTTTTTAACTTTTTTGAAAGCCATAATGCCATCATGTTCCTGGGGGGGGTAATTACCCCCATTACCCCCCCCGTATCGACGCCAATGGTTGACACCTAACTATTGTTGTGAATGTTTTTCTGAATAAGACCTCCGATAGTGAGGATGAAATATTATGTAGGTACACTTCCAGAAATATGACAAGCAGCTAGTTCTACAGTAGGTACAGAATTTATTGCCCGCGGGAAATCCCAAAACAAATAAATATAAAGGTGTATCAAAAATTTTCAAGAATGATGTGTGATAGTAAGAATGTATATTATTATAGTTGTGGATAAAGTATAGTATTCAACTCGCAGTAAAGGTCATAACTCCCTTGATGAATTACAGCACTCGCCTCCGGCTCGCGCTGCAAACTTCATCTGCGGGAGTTATGACTTGCATTACTGCTCGTTAAATAATATACTATTATATTCTATTTTATTCTATAATCTTTGATTACAAGCACTTGTTTTGTGAGAACCAACTTTATATGTTCTTTTTTTCAGGGGGAGATGACAGGCGAGTACTGCTTTGGTCCATGCTCAACGCCATGCACGGGGAAGGATCTCCATTACCCATGCGAACGAATCACCTGAGCAACATTTTCTGCCTCGGTTTCGATTCAGTCAATTCCAAAATATTTTCCGGCGGAAACGATGATCAGCTGATGGTGCACGATATCCAAACGTGAGTTGATTTCTAGATAACCTTCTATTAGACAAAGGGGTTGATCTGAAATTCGTGAAAATTCAAAATGGTCACAAAATACAAAGTTAATTCATCCTTAATACACATACACACATCGTCAAAAGTTTTGCCCCTCCCTCCCTTTCGACTCTCAACATGTTGAATGTAACATGACAACTTTTTTGTGTGTGGAATCTTCACCGCCTTATCATTCAAACGAAAATTTCCTACAAAAATCTGTCATGGTTGATTAAAAATAAATTTTTTCCGCCTGTAACGTTAAAGTGAAAAAAGAGCAAAAAAAAAGCACTTTTGCTAATTTTTGGTTAATGGACTGTATCTTCGTTAGGTTATAAGGGAATTTTACTGCCTGATGTTCCCCAAAGTCTCCCTCTGAATCGGTAGATCGATTGGTTCAGCGGTTTTCTTGGACCGATTGATTGAAATTTTCAAAAGATTAAGGGAACAAGGTTTTTGTTCCCTGAACTAATCTTTTGAATCTTTGTTTTTATCGAATGAGTTGAACAGTTTCAAAATTTGATGTCTTTTAATACGATGTGGCTATGCAGAAAACGGAAAAATTCTGTCGCTCAGAATTTCGCACAAGTACCGTGGCAGCTTGATGCTATCAACTGTAAATTTATTCAATGAATTTTTTTCTGAGGAAAATGAAGGTTCAAATGTGTCCATAGCTTCAGTAGAGGTGAAGCAGAAATGGTCTCTTGTTTTTTTTATTCGGAAGTTTTTTTTTTTAATTTCCGAAATTCTTAAAATTTAATGAATTTTTTTAATCATTTATCTTCGAAAAAATTTTTTGTGAAGAATGAAGAAATAATGTAATTTTCAATTGTTCAAAACAATCCATTCAAGTTTAATTTAATTTAAATCTTTTCAAAACTTCAATCAATCGGTCTAACCAAACCGCAGAACCGATCGATCTACCGATTTAGGGGGATTTTCAGGAACATTAGGCTGTAAAATTTCCTTATAACCTAAGCTTTACCCCATATATTGACGAAGATTTGAAAAAATTTGAAAATTATTTCTTTCTGATTCATCCGAAGATTGCATCGCTACCGGTACTCCGAACAATTGTTGATCAATAAATTAAGAAACTAGAGTCTTAAAAAGTAGGTTTTTTTTGTTTTCCATACGACCGTTTTTCACTGAGATACAGCTTGTTGCAAATCACCAAAAAATTTTGAAAATTTATCCGTTCCCTTAATTGTTGCGCGAAGTATAGTTTTTTTTTCATCAGAGAAATTATAAATAATAAATCAAAACCAATTATTTGTCTTGGGGGCCACAGAGAATAGAATTTTATTAAGGTCATATTTTCAATAGCTCTACATGCCCCCAAAGTTTGAGTGACCACTTCTTTCACAATCATCTTGTTAAGCGATTTTTAGCACTCTGCATGCATATCGGATCTAGTTCAACGACGAATCCAATTGTAAGAACGAGCTGGTCAATTTTGTTTGGTCCAGAATATTATTCAACTCTTTTTCATTTCACTATCTTAGTTCCTCGAGAAAAAAAAAACCAATAACTTTTGAACGACCCATGATATTTTCCACATAACGATAAGCTTAATTTTCCCTGAAACATCTTCCCCCGATTTCGATTAGGTTTTTCAACAATCCAATTTTTCTTTTTTCAGGAGACTGATGGTAGATAGAATAACACATAAAAAACCGATATATGGCCTACACGTGAATCCTCAGAATGACGATGTCGTGGCCACTGCTGGAGACGATGGCCGAATATTGATATATGATCTCAGGGAAACTTCAGAGCCAGGTAAGTGATGGTGACCATTATACACTGCGCCAAAAAATTAACGCACATTATAGAAATCTCAAATTTGTTCTACAACTGAAGGTTTTCTCAATGATAATTCTTTTATCAGAATTATGCATGCATATGTTATCCACTTTCAACGTTTTTTTTCAATACAGATGTTTTTTCCCAGCAGGAATAAAAAAAGATGATATTATCAGATTTTGAATGTATTGGCTCCATTCTAAAATTAGTTGTCCTCGATCAATTCTAGTGATCAATAGTTTTTCTTTCGTTCAATTTTCTACACTCGATCGCTATGCAACGCGAAACAGACAATTTGACCCAAGAGGAATGTGTCCAAGCGGTAGTTTTGCGAGAAGAAGGGTAGACATACACAATAATTGCAGAAAGGTTTGGTGTTTCCCATACAAATGTGTCCAGAATGTTGCAGCGATTCAGGGAGACAGGTATGAATGTCCGAAGACAGGGTAGACCACGGGTAACAACTGCCATTCAAGAACGTTACTTGAGAGTTTCTTCGTTGAGACAACGGTTTGCAACCGTTCGCCTCCTTCAAAATTAGCTTGAGCAAACTCATGGGGTGTAAATAAGCACTCAGACAATAAGAAATCGCCTCAGAGAATATGATTTAAGGCCTCGTGTCGCGGCAAGAGGCCCAGCTTTTACCCCAGCCCTTCGAAGGGCGCGTTTGGATTTTGCGAGAGAGCATATCCATTGGGAAGAGGCCGATTGGGAAAGAGTTCTCTTCACAGATAAGTCTAGATTCTGTCTCTACCATTGTGATCGACGTTCCCTTGTATACAGACGTCCACATGAAAGATATGCTCAGTGCAATTTCCAATTTCCTGAATACTACTGGTTTCGGAGGAGGATCGATTATGGTATGGGGTGGAATATATTTGACTGTTCGCACAGACCTAGTGGTCGTTGATAATGGAGCTATGAATGCTGATAAGTATATAAGGAACATTTTTGAAGGGCATGCAGTGCCATTTGCCCCATACATTGGTGAAAATTTCATTTTTATGGACGATAATGCCAGACCCCATCGTGCGCGCATCGTTCAGGAAGAGGTTGAAGTCTCTCGAATGGAATGGCCAGCAGAAAGTCCAGATCTCAATCCGATTGAGTAGGTTTGGGACAACCTCAATAGAAGGCTGAGAAGTTCAGAAAATCATCCAGGTACTCTTAATGACTTAGGAATCCAATTCGGAGAAATCAGGGAAGGATTAGATCAGAACATTTTAAGATCACTCATTTCGAGTATGAACCATCGTTGCCGAGCTGTAATTAACGCAAGGGGTGGAAATACCAAGCATTTCAGTATTTTGAAAATTGTTCATTTCTCTTCTTTAACATAAGATTCGGTGAAATCCTGTCTTCCATTTAATGTGTCTTGTTTCGTCCAAAACCTTCCCGAGAATACATAAAAAATAAGTTATAAAATCAATGTACAGTTTACTTTCATTAAAATTGAGATTTTGAGAATGTGGGTTAATTTTTTCGCGCAGTGTATGTCATGATATCAGTTGTCTCTAATGTTGGATGGAGTAGACCAAGTGTTCTCTAACGCTGGCTTATCTAGTAGTTGACCTTTTTTCTCCTGATATTCTTCAAGATGTATTTGAAGACTTTTTGTTTTGTAAGACAATTTTTTATGTCTACCAAAGGTAGACCTCTCAAGTTATTTACTTCTTCTGCTTCTAAAAACCAGCACGAGTGGAGAAACTCGGTGTCAGTCTGTATGTAATCTGTATATGGACGGAGCTAGGGATATGAGAGCTCACATCACATGACTATCAGTCCTAATAAGGAACGATCATATGCAAAATACACTCCCCGTCAATAAATTCCGGACAGGCAAAATTTTTGTCAAATTCAACACCTTGTATCTTTTTTCGTGGTTCTCCGATTTTGTTGAAATTTTCACCAGTTATAGTATTGGGTCTTGTCAAATTAACCTGAAATTAACTTTGCAAAAATACCTGTAGTTTATTCATTATACAGGTGAAACAAAACCTTGTTTTATACCCTTCATTTCTAAACACCCTGTGGTGAATTTGAGGCGGAAAATTTTATATCATTAAGATGTAATTTGAAGTGTGACCTTTTCTCAACAAAATGTTTTTTGATTTACGTCAATATCTGCTTTAAAAAAAAAGATACACATTGTCAAAAAAAGTGTTGCATTTTTTCAATTTTTATAACAATTTAAAACATTACAATACCTTATCGACTAGTAAACATACACAAACATCTGAAAATTAATAGCGTGTATTTCCACCTCGCTTTCTCATCACTTCTACCATACGATGTGGCATACTTTCAATGCATTTCCGAATTGCTTCTGGGGAAATATTTTCCCGTTCTTCAAGAAGGGCTGTTCGTTAATCGGGCAAGGTGTTGGGCTGCCGATTTCGAACCTGTCTACCTAGCATACCCATACATGTTCAATTGGATTTAAATCCGGACTTCTGGCTGGCCACACGAATCGTTGAATATTCGCCCCTTCAAAGTATTCTGTTACAACCCGTGCAACGTGAGGCCTAGCATTGTTCTGCATTAACAGAAATTGTTGCTCCCCCCAGAAACAATTCGTAAATCATTGAAAATATGCCACGTCGTATGGTAGAAGTGATGAGAAAGCGAGGAGGAAATACACTCTATTAATTTACAGATGTTTGTTTATGTTTACTAGTCGATAAGGTATTGTTATGTTTTAAATTGTTGTAAAAATTGATAAAATGCAACACTTTCTTTGAAAATGTGTATCTTTTTTTTTAGCAGATACTGACGTAAATCAAAAAACATTTTATTAAGAAAGGGTCACACTTCAAATTAAAACTGACTGATATCAAATTTTCCGCCACAGATTCACCACAGGGTGTTTAGAAATGAAGGGTATAAAACAAGGTTTTGTTTCACCCTGTATAACGGATAAATTACAGGTATTTTTGCAAAGTATATTTCAGGTTAATATCACAAGACCTAATACTACACCTGGTAAAAATTTCAGCAAAATTGGAGAACCACGAAAAAAGATACAAGGTGTTGAATTTGAGAAAAATTTTGCCTGTCCGGAATTTATTGACGGGGAGTATAGATCTTCAGATCTAACTCTCTAACTATAACTCGCCCAAAGAGCAGAATCTGCATAGCTTCTTGTTGCCAGGTTGTCTTGAAGCTCGAAACTCACGGCTTGAAAACTTTTTTGGAACTATAAAAAGACAGTTAGCGCAACATTCCAGGAAATAGACAGGATAAAGATCATACTGCCTTTCGAAAGAAAATTAAGTAAAGTTTGTGCTATGCATAGGACAAAAGTTGCAAGTAGAAGGTGTAGTGAGGTGTATCAGATCAAAATGACGCCAATGGAATGAGGGCGTAAGGTGTTTCTTTAGCGATATTTTGATTGGTGTACTGCAGGGCTACGTACTTGGCCCCATTTTGTTTCCTTTTTATATTCAAGATCTGCCTGGACATGTACAGAATGGGCCAAATCGATTACTTTAGAAGGGGGTATTCTATTTTTGTACTAAATAGACGAAAACTGATCTGAGAACAAGTTTTTTTAATGGCTTATTCACTAACGAACACTGCAACAGTTACAGAGTCACTTGCTGTTTTTCGAAATATTAGTCTAACTTTTCTTCTGTCAAAATAAAAATTACTACTGAGGCTCAACGATATTTTAATGAACTTCTATGAATGCGAACTGAATATACTGCTTCTCAAAAGTTCAATTTCTTCTTTACACATTTTTCAAAAATGAAAAATCTAAATTTTTACTCGCTTATCCTACTCATTCTTTTGACTATTTCTGTATAAGTTGCACCATTTCAGTTGAAAATTTATTAGTACCATTCAAAAAATTAAAAAAATAAAGCGCAGTAAATAGTCCCAGCCAATGCGAATTGCATAAACCACACACAGAAAACTTTTTAAATTATTTCGCTGAAAACATTCTCCTTGATTGTGGTTTATTTTCATTTTCAGGTTCAGTCCTCTGCCTGGCCAAACAAAAGACTGGTTTTCATTCTGTTATGTTCAACCCGAGAGACACCAAATTAGTAACCACCGCCAATGCAGAAGAGGGCATAGCCCTTTGGGACTGTAGGAAACCTAGAGAGTAAGTTTTCATTTGTCCTAAAGTTGATATTCAATATTGCGAACAAATCAATGTCAATAAGGGATTTACTCGACTGTGATCGCGAATGATGGAGTACCTCTACGAACTTTAGGCCCTCTTTACAAAACCTTGCATGTAGGACAACCTATCAGAAGACATAACAAAAAAAAATTTAAATGTTAATACTTCTAACGTAGTTCAAGATCAATTCCTTCATTTTGTGGCAGATCCATTCATTCTGTCAAACCTTGTAGAACTACAGGCAGAGTCATAGTGCTCGTACAGTAGCAACTAATAACTTTTGTAAATTTTGTGCTTGGGGATTGATTTTTACGTAATCGATGGTACTCACCGCATAAGTTTCAACAATTTTTGACTCTACAGCTGGCGTTCAGAATCAACGGTAAGCGTTTGGACATTCCGTACCCGTATTTGGCACCTTACACGAATAGACGCTATGCCATTGGTCAGACGAGCACGAATTTAGAAACCAATCACATTTCGAATGCAAAATGAATAATACGTACAATAAGCGAGGGTTCAGCAAATGAAAGTTTTTCGGGTAGGTCTCGGTGTGAGAAATGATGTCCCAAAAGACATAACATTTGGCAACGCTGTAAAGGGCTGAAATCTTGCCCCAATGTGAATTTTCCTGAATATCTCGGTCCCTATCGAAATAACGACAAAAATACATCAGAACAAAAAAGGAAGCCGATGAAATTTTCTAGAGAAACGGTGTCTGGTCATTTTTTGATATAACCAACCATTTCGTCACAATCTTGCATTCAATTTGAACGTATGTGATATTATGGACAATTAAGGTACTCTATTCCACACCACCTTTGTGGATGAGTACAGCGTGTTTTTTAAAGAGGTATATCTTAATAGGCCTAATCCACTCCCTCCATATTTTTTTGGAAAGGTGTTCGTTCTTCTCCTGTGCCTTCTCTTCTCCTTACCTCCTTATATGAATCCATGTATATATTGTCTTCGATGACATCCGTGGAGTCAATCTCAGAGTTTTGGATTCCTGCATCGGTCACATTCTATTTTCCTGAGGAATCTTCAAATAGTTCGACATTCGGTCAAGATTGTCTATGGCAATTGCTACAAACTGGTGAGCAACGAAGTCCTAAACTCAGACAACCACACATTGGTCCACAACCTTTCGTACAATTGCAAAATATCATTTTTAAGAGACAATCAGGCGCAGGAAGTTGATATGTCCATCCCTACTCCTCAGGATTCATATTGTTACCAAGTTATTTGTGTTCTGTGGTTGTACTTGATATAACACTCGAAACAGATATTGTTGTACTGCTTCAAGAGTTGTAGGTAAAAGATTCAATCTCACTGGTCTGCTTCTGCTCACAGCTTAAATCATGCAAGAATACCGGTAGTTATTGATGGAGAGTTTTTTAATGGGAGAACCATATATGGTGAATTTTCCTGAATATCTCGATCCCTAATGGGGCAAGATTTTAGCCCTTTACAGCGTTGCCAAATGTTATACGGTCACTCCCGCCTAGGGGACTTTTGGGACATCATTTGGGACACCGATACCTACTCGAAAAACTTTCATTTGCTTTTGTATGAATTGATCCGAAGCAAAAGTCTAATTTCAGTGGACTAAATGAGATTTCGATTCTTCCTCTCTTCTACTAGACTCGGAGTTAATTCGAATTTAACATTCATATTCCTATGTTTCCATAAGGATTTTCTTTATCTGTATATATTTTTGTATCACATTTTCTTCAATATTTTTCTTAGAAAAACGTCAGGGGTAACTTATCATGAATATATATATATATATATATATATATATATATATATTCTTATGAAATAGAGAGAGCTAAAATAATACAATAAATGTTGAAACAAAAAGTACTTAAGCTGAGGTAAAAAAAGAACGGGGTATCATAACATATCATGAATAACATAGATCTATGTAGTCACGTGTTATCACGTTTTTATATTTTAGTTAACCTTTTTTTATCGTGACCTTGAGGTGGGGAAAAAGCTCAAAAGCCTAACCGTGGGCACCGGTCAGGTCTTGAAGGTGCCATCGAGTATTGGACTTCAATCATCCAAATCGCCATTATCAGATTTCATAGGGGGTGGGGCAAGATTTGTGCACATGTACAGGGTGGGCATATTTCGATGTTTTAGCACTACAACTTTTGAACCAGGAAGAAAGACAAAATCTGATACCCCATTCCCGATTTCTTTTTCGGAGAAATGAACAAGAGAAGTATTCATTTTTGGCCACCTTCTTTTGTTTTCGAGTTATAAGCGAAAATTGGAAAAATGGTGATATCGAAAAAAATTTATATCTCCGCTAGTACTGATGATAGAGCTCTGAAATTAAAACATTATACAGGCACTTTTTTACGTAGAATCCAGTGGCATGCTCGTCTTTTTTGCAGCATTTTTAACCCATTAGCGCCGGAATTAATTTTTTTTCGATTTTTGAAATTTTTTTGATAAAAGCTGGTCCGAAACGCTCTGTAGAGACGGAAAAATAATATAAAAATTTTATACGCCCTCTAGTTTTTTCAAAATTGACGGTTGCCATATGGCAACCCTAGGCGCTTGTGATCACTCATCGGGAATATTTTCATTTTTAGAGGAAATACTATTTTACTGATAAGATAAATGAAATTTTTCGACAGTTTGATAGTTTCAAAACAATTTATCCATTTATAAAATATTTTCAATATCATGAGACAAATATTATGCGGTATGAAACAGAAAAAAACAATCTATGCAAAGTCCAACATCGCACTTTCAACACATTGTTCTCATGATCGACTTATATCCACGTCCAGCGCACTCTTTTTGTCTTCTGTGTATTTCACAAGATTATTGAGTTCATTGAATCTTACAGAATTGGAAATTCGACTATCCCTGGAAGAAGAACAAGAGGATGAGCGGTTTCCTTGTCCTTTCACTGTTACCCCATACTTTTTCAAATAGCTGTTGACCACTTCTCGTTTGAATTCGAGTTGCGAATTTATTGGTGTTCCTGTTTTATTGTACAGAATCCAGATATTATGCATAGCTACGTTTAGCAACTATGAAAAAATCGGCCAATACCATTTCTTACTACTCCTATCCGGTCAGCATTATCACTGAGTATAAGCGCCTAGGGTTGCCATATGGCAACCCACGAAATCAACTGAAAATTTTTCCTACAAATATTTTCTTGTGATTATATTTAGCCTGTTAGGATCATGAAGTGAAATTTCAAGATTCATATGAAAAAAAATTATGACAATACCAGGGCGCAAATAGAAAATATTTCACTTACACGAACTTAGGTTCCATGTTTTTACCGATTCACGGAGAACTCGAAGTTTCACAACTTCTGGTGGCTGAACGAGTCAGTTTACAGAAAAAATTCTTGTTACTGGTGAAATAAGGAACATTTGTGTATTAAGTAAACCAACCGCCAACTTTCTAGCTACAAATCTGCGCATCTGAGAACCATTTGAAAAACACCCCGAAAGCGTTGCCATATGGCAACCGTAGGCGCTAATGGGTTAATTACGAAGCTATGACCCAAAGTTATGTTTTTTTGAATAGGAACACTAGATCTCTGTGCCATTTTCTGAAAGCTTAATTTTTTCTGTTTTCAAAAATATATAACATCGTAAGGTTTGTATCGGTATGAGTATAGAAATTGATCAAAAACCTATTTTCATGTGAATCTCAATACTTTCTATGGTTTCATTGTCGATAAGCACAGAAAAATTTAGTATCGTATAATTACCACACTTTCTTTCTAGTAGTGTTTTCATTTCTATGCTCTTGTTATAGGAAGTTCCATTTTTCTGTACTCATCAACAGTTGAAACTATAGAAAGTATTGAGACTCACATGAAAATAGGTTTCTCGTCAATTTCTATACTCATATTGATACAAACCTGAGGATGTTATATATTTTTGAAATCACAGAAAATTAAGCTTTCAGAAAGTGGTACAGAAATATAGTGTTTCCATTTAAAAAAACATAACTTTGCGTCATAGCTTCGTAATTAAAAATGTTGCAAAAAAGATGAGCATGCCCCTGGATTCCACGTAAAAAAAAGTTTTAATTTCAGAGCTCTTTTATCAGTATTAGCAGAGATATGCATTTTTCCGATATCGCCATTTTTACAATTTTCGCTTATAACTCGAAAGTTAGTTTCTCCGAAAAAGAGATCGAGAATGGGGTATCAGATTTTGTCTATTCCTCTGGTTCAAAAGTTCTAGTGCTAAAACATCGAAATATGCCCACCCTGTACAATTCAAAGACTCACTCCGTATAATCTCCAGAATCCGACGGGTAGCTTCGACGCTCGAGTAAATCCCAATTCAGCATCGTGGGTTAAATTTTTTTTATGACTTTTCAGACGGCTAATTCATTTCGACTCGCAGGCAGGCGCCGTGAGCGGCATAAGCGCGTGCTTCAATTCTTCAGGAACGCGCATATTGGCTCTGAGGAGACGGTTGCCGCCCGTTCTGTACAACACCCAACAGGAAGACAACGTTTGTCAGTTCTACCATCCTCACTACTACAACTCTTGCACGATGAAAACCTGCTGTTTCTCCGGAGAAAACGACGAGTACGTGCTGAGCGGTTCTGACGACTTCAACCTCTACATGTGGTCTATTCCAGAAGATAATAGTGAGTTGGTACTTTTTTATTTAGTAGACAATTCGTTCACCTGAATTTTGTCAAGCCTCTTCCCAAAAGTGAGGCTCTTTTTGGTTGGTGATGGAACTCATTATACCAAAACTCGTTCATACAGGAGCCACCCCGTATATTTCTTATCCCATATTGATTGGAAAAATTAACCGAATTGAATAATTTCACTGACTGATTCACATTAGTTAGGCATATTGACTTAAGTTGCAAAAAATATAGTTTTAATGAGATTTTGTGATGAAAATTCATATTAAAATGATTTCAAGTTGCAGGAAATAAAATTAATTTTAGCCTGTAGGTCTGCAGCGTATACTATACAGGTGGTTAAGAAAAATCGAATAAAATAACGAAATTTTATTCCCAGAGAATTCAAGCATTTCAAGACTATCAATACAATGTATGACCTCCACAGGTATCAATAACAGCTTGACATCTTCTTTGCATACTACACACGAGGTTGTTGAACATTTCTTGAGGAATTTGGTTCATTAACGGGGAAGAAGCTCTCTCAGATCATTCTTGGGGTGGGTTGATGATTATCTTATCTTCTTTGGAGCATATCCCATGCATGTTCTATGAAATTCAAATCTGGTGAGTGCGGAGGTATTGGTAAATGTGGAATACCAAGCTCCTCGCGCGCATTCTCAACTATGGCTGCACGGTGCGGTCTAGCGTTATCGTCTAGAAATTGAAAAGTTTCATCAATAGCAGCGTGAAAATTTGGCAAAACAGTGTCAATGACATGCTCCCTATAGTGTAAGGCGATCATATTCACAGGACAAATGTGTAGATCTGTGTGCCTGTTGAAACATATCCCGGCCCATACCATAACACTACCCCCTCGGAATGGATGGACTTCTTGGACATGGCGACGATTACGGGGTATGCGTGGGATTGTCCATACTCTTATTCTTCGATAATCTGAAAATCGTCCATATCTGTCAAAAGGACACTACGCCATTGATCGTTCCAATTGAAATGTGCCTTGCCCATTCCAGTCCTTGACGCTTATGATCACGTGTTAATGGAACTCCTCTTAATGGACGTCTAGAACCTAGATTCACCTCTCTCAAACGTCGTCTGATGGTTTCGATGGAAACTTGGACCATATCTGCATTTTGAAGAGTATTCCGTAGCATTCTACACGTAGATGTAGGCTTTCTTCTCGCCGAAACTGTGATGAAACGATCCTGAGCAGGTGTTGTTTTTCGTCGCCAACAAAGCCTTGGTCTTTCCAACACGGAATCTGTCTCCCTGAACCTATTCCAAAGTCGAAATATCACACTTTGGCTGACTTGGAGCCTTTTCGCTGCAACAGCCTGAGTTAGGCCACCCTGTCGCATTCTGATAGCCCTATTAACCTCAGCGTTTGTTAATTTACGTCTTGGCATTTCCAGAAAACTCGTTTCAAATCGAGGAGTTTGTTAACTGACTCCATTTCAAAATAAGAACATTCATGAAGCAAACTTCAGAAAAAAGGCGACCAGATTGACGAAATGTCTCATACTGATTTATATTGGATCGACTAAAGTTATTGAGTTTTAAATGATTTTACAGCGATTTACTCGAAGATCACATACTTTTCAAAACGATTGAATACAAAAATGAATTAGATATCACTACCCCTCTAGCCCCTACCAGTTAAAGCAATTATTTTTGAATAGAGATAATAGGCCGAGTATGTTGAAAAGGTAATTCAATTACCTGCATGAGCGTATTGCATTAACTGGTAGCGGCTAGAAGGGTAGTGATATCGAATTAATTTTTTGACCCATCCGAGCGTTTTTTCCATCTCAAAGATCCAAATTCGGCGTGTGAAAGTTATTGATGGAATACTGAGTCACTCTGTATAATAATTAAGCAATGAAAAAAATACACTCATGCAGGAAATTGAATTGCCTTTCCAACAAGATGCTGCTCGACCCCTTTTCCCTATTCAAAAATGAGAGCTGTTAGGGGTTGCAACTAGAGGGGTAGTGTTATCAAACTCATTTGAACGTTATTGCATCACAAAGCACAAAATTCGGGGTGGAAAGTTATGATGGCCCACCCTATTTTGAGGGGGAAAAAGGTTAAGTTGGTTTGGTAGTTCTTGGTTTCGTTGTTCATGGTTCTCAGGATTCACCACAACTGCTTGAGCTCGCACACCCCGACGAGGTGATGACCAATCGTCTCATTTAGAGCTAGTCCTGGATCATCATGAGTTTAAAATCAAATGTCTATTGATGGTCTCTTCAGGATGGAATGAGTAGGATGTAGAAAGATAAATCCATTTGGCTGCAGTGCTTGAAAGGCTACACTAACCACTTTTAATATTGATAAATAAGTTTCACAATTCACCTTATACGTTCGATATATATATATATATATATATATATATATATTCTTATGAAAAAGAGAGCTAAAATAATACAATAAATGTTGAAACAAAAAGTACCTAAGCTGAGGTAAAAAAAAGAACGGGGTATCATAACATTCTTTGTATGATACTATAGAATCATACGATACTATCATCACTAGTATCATACGATACTATACAGCCAGAGGAAAAAACCTCAGCCGAAAAAACCTGCCTCCCCGTAAACAAAATAACATAAAATATCAAATATCAGGAAAATCTTGAAAGACATCAGTGTGATCATCTTCATGTTATCCGTCGATGGGCTCGGATACACAGATTCTTCCCAAAATGACTCGTAATTCTTAATCTGAAATGAAAAAAGACAAAAGCAAAAAAGAAACCGATTATTCAGAATAAATCGAATGCATTTTGGAAATGCATTTGCTACTTTAAAAAAACATCAACATTAAGATTTCTTGGCCAAATAATGTTCGGAGGTTTATGAATATTTATGACAGAAATGTCACAAAATTTGAAAGAAATGATAAAAAGACTCCATCAATTTTCCCTTTCCGAATCTGTTGAAAGTTACGAAACTGACAATTTTTCAAAATAACAAGCTAAACTTGTAAAAAATCAATTAATACATAACTTTCATCTGTCCTCTTTCACGAGGATTTTTTTTCTGTTGCCGTGTGGGTTTCTTGCAGAAGAATCTCTTTGATACCATGTTCATCAGCTAATTTGGAGACGTAATCACACTTTCCTTTCGAAATTCCTTCGATATTCAAATTCAAAATCCACAAATTGTTGCTCTCTGGTCGTGAGGGTTTTTTCAAACCAGATACGACCTTCCAGGTGATGATTTTTCGGCACTTCAGATGTTTGAAAACCGCTACGGGATCCCAATGAAAGGCAATCATCTCCCATAGATAAACCAAACATGTTATAACACAAGAAAACAGAATATTTTTCAGGACCGAAAACTAAGACATATTACGAGAATTGTCATTCTGACAAAAAAAAAATAAAAAAAATAAACAACCTAATAACACCAATCGAAATAACCTATGTTAATGTTTTTTTGAGCTCCCGATTTTCTAATATTGACTATTCAAATTTCAAAGTTAGGCTTTTATTTTTAGGTGCATGGGGCTCGACACATATGGTTCTAGAAGGACATAGATCGATAGTGAATCAAGTGAGGTATAACAAACAAAACAATGTGATAGCTTCATCGGGCGTTGAAAAAATGGTCAAGGTAAATATTTCTATTTTTTCGATCTTGAGTTGAATTTATTACTTCCTACAGGGTCACACAATCTGTGTGCCAAAAAATTCTTATTGGAATAAATGAACATCTATCTATTTTTCCAATGGTTTTATCCATGAAAAATTATTAATTATGGTTGAATTCCCATTTGAGATTCACAAAACTCTGATTGTCTTGATTGGACAATCACAAATTTGTGGAACCCACCTTGTTAGTGTGCTATCAACTATTGTGGTAACTTTTTGTTCTCTGCCGTATTATCATGGCTAACAAGATAACGAAAGTTCTAATCAAGAATTTCTGATCGATAAAACAATTGGAAAAATATGACTGACTTTGTTCGCTTCACAATCGTGATATTTATGTCCTTTCCATGCCAGCAGTAAGAGTTATTTTGGCAGATAGAAACTCTTATCTTGTAGCAAATTTCATGCCGTTTCCAGACATATGATCAAATTTGATGAGCCTATGAGGATAACCGAAATATAATAGGTTTTATGGAAAAACTTCAGATACTGCGCAAAAAAATGAACGCACATTATGAAAATCTCAAATTTATTCTACAACTGAAGGTGTTCTCAATAATAATTATTTTTATCAGAATTATGCATGCATATGTTATGCACTTTCAACGGTTTTCTTCAATACAGATGTTTTTTCCCAGCAGGAATGAAAAAACATGATATCAGATTTTGAATGTATTGGCTCCATTCTAAAATCAGTTTGTCTCGATCAATTCTAGTGATCAATAGTTTTTCTTTCGTTTGATTTTCTACACGCGATCGCTATGCAACGCGAAACACGCAATTTGACCCAAGAGGAATGTTCCCAAGCGGTAGTTTTGCGAGAAGAAGGGTGGACATACACAAGAATTGCAGAAAGGTTTGGAGTTTCTCATACAAGTGTGTCCAGAATGTTGCAGCGATTCAGGGAGACAGGTATGAATGTCCAAAGACCAGGACAGGGTAGACCACGGGTAACAACTGCTATTCAAGAACGTTACTTGAGAGTTTCTTCATTGAGACAACGGTTTGCAACCGATCGCCTCCTTCAAAATCAGCTTGAGCAAACTCATGGGGTGCAAATTAGCACTCAGACAATAAGAAATCGTCTCAGCGAATATGATTCAAAGCCTCGTGTCGCGGCAAGAGGCCCAGCTCTTACCCCAACCCATCGAAGGGCGCGTTTGGATTTTGCGAGAGAGCATATCCATTGGGAAGAGGCCGATGGGGAAAGAGTTCTCTTCACAGATGAGTCTAGATTCTGCCTCTACCATTGTGATCGACGTTCCCTTGTATACAGACGTCCACATGAAAGATATGCTCAGTGCAATTTCCTGAATACTACTTATTTCGGGGGAGGATCGATTTTGGTATGGGGTGGCATATCTTTGACTGCTCGCACAGACCTAGTGGTCGTTGATAATGGAGCTATGAATGCTGATAAGTATATAAGGAACATTCTTGAAGAACATGTAGTGCCATTTGCCCCATACATTGGTGAAAATTTCATTTTTATGGACGATAATGCCAGACACCATCGTGCGTGCATCGTTCAGGAGTACCTTGAAGAGGTTGAAGTTCCTCGAATGGAATTACCAGCAAGAAGTCCAGATCTCAATCCGATTGAGCAGGTTTGGGACAACCTCAATAGAAGGCTGAGACGTTCAGAAAATCATCCAGCTACTCTTAATGACTTAGGAATCCAACTCGGAGAAATCTGGGAAGGATTAGATCAGAACATTTTAAGATCACTCATTTTGAGTATGAACCGTCGTTGCCGAGCTGTAATTAACGCAAGGGGTGGAAATACCAAGTATTAAATCACTTATCAGTATTTCAGTATTTTGAAAACTGTTCATTTCTCTTCTTTCACATAAGATTCGGTAAAATGCTGAATTTTTCTTCCATTTAATGTGTCTTGTTTCGTTCATGAAAAATAAATTATAAAGTCAATGTAGAGTTAACGTTCATTGAAATCTGAGAAGGATTAGATCAGAACATTTTAAGATCACTCATTTTGAGTATGATTTGAGTAATTAACGCAAGGGATGGAAATACCAAGTATTAAATCACTTATCAGCATTTCAGTATTTTGAAAATTGTTCATTTCTCTTCCTTTATATAAGATTCGGTGAAATCCTGAATTTTTCTTCCATCTAATGTGTCTTGTTTCGTTCAAAACCTTCCCGAGAGAACATTAAAAATAAGTTATAAAGTCAATGTAGAGTTAACTTTCATTAAAATTGAGATTTTCAGAATGTGCGTTAATTTTTTTGCGCAGTGTTTTTAGTGAAATCAAAAAATGTTGAATTGAAGAATAACTATCAACATTCCGACCATGCATCACTTGTATGAACTTTCCTTGTTTTGCTCTTTTAAAAGTATCCAATCAGACCAAACGTCCAAGACAATGGAAAAATATCCAACCCTAATCGTGGGTCAGATCATGAGACACAAAGAAGGGAATTGACTAGTGGACTAAATACTGGCCTCTAGGATGCTCGTTCATGGATGCTGGCCGAGAGGCTCTGATGAGTCCTAAGAAGGACGAAACCGGTCTGTCTCTGCTTTGCTTCGAAGACGGCATTTCTCATTTTGGATGAATCTGCAAACTGTTCTTTTCCTACTTTTTCCTCGACAAAATTGAGTTAACCCAAACTTATGTTAATTTTTTTTTTCAGTTTTGGAGCACCCTTCCTGTTGGGGACTGGGAAGGATCTTTATTGAACGAAATCAGCGAACCAGAAAGATCGGTTTATTCGCATGAAGAATATATTCGTTTGGTTGGCGCAACTGGAGAGGTGAGTTGAAGTTTTTTTAAGTTATGAAAACATTACCCCGCCTTGTAGGCAAACTGTTAATAATGGAGCTTCAAACTTCCCCTTATATTGAAGAAATCTGAAGTTTTATCTACTGTTTCCTCAATATCCTAATATTTATTTCTTGTTTCAGAGAATTTCACATGACTACAGTGAGCATTCAATCCTTGAAGATTCCAGAATGATGGCGTTCTTCGATTCCTTGATTCAGAGAGAGATAGAAGGCTGGGAATCCATAAGTAGCCCGAACAACTCTGATTCCGATAGTGATAATTCGTCACAGGTAAAATTGAATACTCAATCAATACATTCAATATTCACACTGAATATTTGTTTCAAGATTTTGAGTCATATGAATCATGAAAAGCGTTCAGAGCTTGAGAATATGAATGATATCGAGTTTATAAGACATTAAATTAACATTTTTGTTTCGAACTTTTTTTCTACACGAGATTTTCCAAATATGAGAACAAAACAAAAATTTAACTGATTCTTGCCTTAAATTCGTTTCTCAGAAACAATTTTCTCTGATTCCATGTTCTATTCAACATATTTGGAGCATTTATTGTAGATCTTACAGTGTAAAAAAAAAACAATTTGAAGTAAAGTTTTTAATCTTTCAGGGTTATGAAGAGTTGAGTAAAGTGATGTATGTGAACTCCAGATCCTTGCAGGAAGAACCCAAGAGACTGAAACAAAATAAAATAGCCCAATTGATTGCGAAAAAGAGAAATAAACTTCTGAAAATGGCCCACGATAAATCATTTAAACACCAAAGGTATGTAGTAAAAAATATACGCCACGAATGTGGCTCTATAGAATATTTTTAGGAAAGACACAAGATTCAAGATTGAAATTCTAAAAGTGAGCTTCAAGTAAGAAGACGACTTCTCGTATATTTTTTGAAGGTTCTAGGACTTCCGGATTTTCCGGAAGTGATATCAACTTTCGTTTTTCAAATGAGAATACCAATTTTTTCTGCATAAATAGATTCTCCATTGAATTCTCAGTATTTTTGATTCCAAAAGTTTGAATTTTCCCGAAAAAATTCTCTCTAAATGAGGAAATACTACAAAAAATCTCAAAATTAAACTCCGTTGAAATACAGACAACTTCGAGGTTTTTTCATTAAAAATTCTCATTTTTGAGAATTTCCGAGAAGAAAGGCTGGTGCTTTTTTCCGATAGCGTGATTTTCAGAATATGATATAGGAGGTCACAAATTTTTTGTCAAAGTTATAAGTGACGAAACATCAAAAAATCGTTTTTTTTTTAAATTGGAACCCCATTTTTTCGAAGCATTTTCGAAATCTTCGTCAACGAATAATAGGAGCATACGTCCAAGACTTTTATCCCAAAATTAATATTTCTCGAGATATTCAGGAAAGACGATTTTTTCTTCAATTTTCAATCTCATTCCGAATGTGTTTTTCTACTGGAAAATAATTAGCGGTCAAGTGAAATTTTTCGAAGTCTCTGTTATCGAGAAAATATTTTCTATAGTTCAGACGAGTTAGGTTCTTGAATTATCATCTGTAATGCGAGAGCAACAATTGGTTTAAAGTTCTCAATGTGAGTATTAGTGAAGTCAACGTAAAAAATTCTCAGAAATGCAGAAAAAAATGATTCGTGACAATTTTTAATGCTTTTGAAAAAATAATTAACAGAACATGTGACAATTTCATTATTGAAAATTCAAATTTCCCTACCATGACAAAAATAAATTCTCCAGAATTAAGAATTTGCGGAAATTATCCTAAGCTTTAAAAATAAAGAAAAACTGAACTCGTCTGAACTATAAGAAAATATATTCTCGATAACAGAGATTTCCAAAAGTTTCACTCTACCGCTAATTATTTTCCAGTAGAAAAACACATTCGGAATGAGATTGAAAATTGAAGAAAAAATCGTTTTTCCTGAATATCTCGAAAAATATTCATTTTTTGATAAAAGTCTTGGACGTATGCTCCTATTACTTTTTCACGAAGATTTAAAAAAAATGGTGTTCAATTTGAAAAAAAAAAAGATTTTTTGATGTTTCATCACACCTAACTTTGAAAAAGAATTTGTGACCTCCTGTATCATATTGTGAAAATTCCGCTATCGGAAAAGAAGCATCAGCCTTTCTTCTTGGAGAGGAGAGAAATGAGAATTTTTAATGAAAAAACCTTGAAGTTGTCTGTATTTCAACAGAGTTCACTTTTGAGATTTTTTTTCGTATTTATTCATTTAAAGAAAATTTTCTCGGGAAAATTCAAACTTTTGGAATCAAAAAGACTCAGGAATCCAATGGAGAATCTATTTATGCAATAAAAAATGGGTCTTTCCATTTGAAAAACGAAAGTTGATGTCAGTTCCGGTAAAACCGGAAGTCATGGACCCTTCAAAAAGTCTTGAGAAGTTGTCTTCTGACTTG
This sequence comes from Hippodamia convergens, assembly GCA_038502775.1. NCBI lineage: Eukaryota > Metazoa > Arthropoda > Insecta > Coleoptera > Coccinellidae > Hippodamia > Hippodamia convergens. The sequence goes on along the minus strand of CM076607.1, from coordinate 35,368,634 downwards.
AATCTCACCTTTAGAATTTCAATCTCGAATCTTTTGTCTTTCCTAAAAATATTCTATAGAGCCATATTTGTGAATAACTCTGTATACTTTTAGATTAAAACACAGGTTTTCTACCTTATAAGAAACAGACTGTTGGCTATGGAATAATTTCTTTAAGTTTTGGTTAATAGAACAGGATGAGGTTGCCCTACATGAAATGTCGTTAATGTCTGAGTGACGTTACCATAACCTTTTGCCAACATGTGTGTGAATTGTATTAGGTTTTTGATGCTTTGTGCCGTTGAAATATTTCTTTTAATCTCAGGATATTTTACAAAATGTGTTGAATCAACACATGTTTCGTACAACAATTTTTTATCATTCCTTTTTCTCTTACTTTTTCCGTGGGAATTAAGTTCATGATAAACCTTTTTTCAGAAATGGAACAGCGAAAGAATCAATCGAAAAACACGTTCGTCCTTGCAAATGCAAAAAGGTGCCCAACAAAAACAATTCAAACCAAAACTCCCCAAGAAAAGAACACCCCAACGAAAAAAGGAAACAAGATTCTCCTCCGGTGAGGGGTAAATTGAAAAGATACAGAACAAGAGAAAGTTTGCGAGATTTGTGCGACAATATAGATACCCCGATAGATGCACCCAGTACTAGTACTGGAATAACTAGTTCGCAGAATAATCTGTTCCGTGTGATAGAGCAAGATTCCGAAGAAGACATACCTCCTAATGGATGTGTCGAAAGTAGAGTAGTCCAAGAGGAAAACCTTGTCAATATTCTTCCAACACCGATCAACGGTACACAAGATATGTTCATCCACACCCTCACGACTTATTCGAACGATATTTTAGAGTCTAATAGAGAGGATTCGATTAGTTCCCCATCGACATCCAGACAAAATAGGTACAGATACGATTCAGCCGTTTGTATCGATGGAGGGTTAGATAGAGCTTCTTCCAGTAATGACGCAACTTCCAGTTTTCCTAGAAGCTCATTCAATGGGTCATACCCACCGGTAGATATAAATGCCGACAATACCGACAGTGATAGTGATTGTGATATTAACTACGTCACCCCCGTGAAAAAGAGGTGCACAATCAGTGATTTAGATAGTGGTTTCGCGACCGGACCAAGTTCTAGCATGAACTCTTACGAAAAAAATTCTAGCAGCCACCAAGAGTGTTCAGACGATAATACCTCATGTAGTTCCGATGACGAACTCAAATACGAACAATTCAGAAAACGAATGAAGAAAAATAGAATAAACAATATCCGGAAGAAGATAGCCGAGGATTCCGATTCGAATTGAACGTTTTATCGGTGATTTGGAAATTTCTATATGGAAAAATCGCAAGTTGGTTTCTTCCTTGAATTATACTATATTTGCGTTTTTGCTGGATTTTTAAATTACTTTATTTTAGGAGTGCGAGCGATCGAAGTCTGAAATCCTATTTTAAATGATTTTTATTTAATTGTATATGATCGATTTTAATGAAACTATTTCAGCGTATGAAAGTTTGATATTTACGTTGTGCAGATGTGGAAATAAAAATGTGTTTTTGCTTATTTTCTATATTACGTTATTCGTTCGAATTCTTTCAGTTTCACATTATCAAATAAGAAATCTACTTCTTTATGTACTGAAATATTCTTATTTCTGTTAATGTAAATATGAGAATTTGTTCATGTTCTTTCAAGAAATTGTATTAATTCAATACAAAATTATTTACGGAATTCAGGGCCTTTTTCAACAAGATCACTCTATATGTTTAGAAGAAACTACTGAGACTAGTTTTCTGAAAATTTGCTTTCAGAGGTTTTAAGATGAAAATGCCCTCTTCAAGTTCTGTATTTTCCTTCAACTTTCGCTTCTAATTTGCGTTTAATTTTCACTAGAATGAATCTTACTTGAGTTATTTATTTTTTATTAGAATTGAAGACAACCTGCCACAAAAATTAATAGTCTTCAGAAATTATAAAGTTTTTAAATTTTGAGAATTTGTTAAATTAAGATCTTCAGCTTTCTCAATCCTTGAAAAACATTTCAAAAGATGCATTTCACACTATTCAGTTCATACCACCGTATTTAGGTATATTAAAAATGCTGTTATGCAATAATATAGGGTTTTTGTTAAATTAGGAAACAGACAAAATTAACAACTTTTTAAGGATTGAACAAGCTTGGATCTCTCATAGTTTCAATTTTCATGGATAACGGTGTCTAAACATAAAAAAATTGACACTAAAATGAACAAACACAACAAAGTCTTGCAGATAACAAAAATCCACAAATGTAGGGGATGATAAATTTGTCTTTATAATATTACCGGAAGTTGTAAGTAACTGAAAATATTTTAGTTGAGGAGAGGCAGCATATTTTGAAACCCCTATATGGAAAATTCTCGAAAAACTTGTCAAACATGTGATAGCTGAAATAAACCGTCATCTCGTATATTTTTGAGAGATTGTTGGAATTATGATTATTTTTATTCATTGTGCAATTCAAATCATTTGTTTCTTTTAAGTATGAAAAATAATGTCTTGACTGTATTGCATATCTCAGTTTTTAACATATTTATTATATTGAAAAGTGGGAAGAAACTTTCTTATTTTTGTTTCAAAGTTTATGTATCCAAAAAAATTATCTGATGTTTAATTAAATGCTATTGGAAAAATATAAAAATGATTTTAGTATTATTGATTGGTACCCTCAACTTGTTTTATTGATGATTGGTCAATTGATCGAATTATTATTTCTTCATAAACTTCTTATGGGCACGCCAAGTGGGACACCCTTTATAGATGGAGCCAAGGCTATGAGAGGTCACATCAGATGGCTATATACCTCAATTTTGCCTGAAAATGAACAGTCACAATCATTGCCACACTCAAAATAACGGTAAAAAACTTTCAAAATCTAGATCTCCTGAACTTTTCGCCAAAAACAACTCCAGGGAATTCAGAGATATTCATCTGAAGATGATAATCCCAAAAATCTGAATACAACTGGAAGAATCTTTAATTGTAAATCGATATCAAAAATATACTGCCCCACAAGAGTTAGGGATATCGTTTTCAATCGTTTTGAAAAGGATGGAATCTTCGAAAATCGCTGTGAAATCATTTAAAAGTCAATTACAACTTGAATCGATTCAATAAAAATCAGTATGAGACATTTTGTAATTCTAATCGCATTTTTTCTGAAGTTTGCTTCTTTGCATATGCTTCATGAATGTTCTCATTTTGAAATGGGGTCAGTTTATCAACGGTTTCGATTTTAAACGAGTTTTCTGAAAATGCCAAGACGTATGTTAACAAACGCTGAGGCTGATAGGGCTATCGGAATGCTACAGGGTGGCCTAACTCAGGTTGTTGTACCGGAAGGAAGTCAGCCAAAGTGTGATATCTCGACTTTGGAATAGGTTCAGGGAGACAGGTTCCGTGTTGGAAAGACCAAGGCTTGGTGAGCGACGAAAAACAACACTTGCTCAGCATCGTTTCATCACCGTTTCGGCGAGAAGAAAGCCTACATCTACGTGCAGAATGCTTCGGAATACTCTTCAAAATGCAGATGGGGTCCAAGTTTTCATCGAAACCATCAGACGACGTTTGAGATGAGAGGTGAATCTAGGTTCTAGACGTCCATTAAAAGGAGTTCCATTAACACGTGACCATAAGCGTCAAAGACTGGTATGGGCAAGGCAACATATCAATTGGAACGATCAATGTCGTAGTGTCCTTTTCACTGATGAATCCAGATATGGACGATTTACAGTTTCTCGAAGAATAAGGGTATGGACAATCGCACGCATACCCCGTAATCGTCGCTATGTCCAAGAAGTCCATCCATTCCGAGGGGGTAGTGTTATGGTATGGGCGCACAGATCTACACATTTGTCCTGGGAATATGTCCGTCTTACACTATAGGGAGCATGTCATTGCCAAATTTTCACGCTGCTATTGGTGAAACTTTTCAATTTCTAGACGATAACGCTAGATCGCACCGTGCAGCCATAGTTGAGAATGCGCACGAGGAGCTTGGTATTCCACATTTACCAATACCTCCGCACTCACCAGATTTGAATTGCATAGAACATGCATGGGATATGCTCCAAAGAAGATCAGATAATCATCAACCTACCCCAGAATCCTTAAATGATCTGAGAAAGCTTCTGCCCCGTTTATGGAACCAAATTCCTCAAGAAATGTTCAACAACCTCGTGTGTAGTATGCAAAGAAGATTTCAAGCTGTTATTGATTCCCGTGGAGGCCATACATTGTATTGATAGTCTTAAAATGCTTGAATTCTCTGGGAATGAAATTCGGTTATTTTACTCGTTTTTTTTAACCACCCTGTATACGCTGCACACCTACAGGCTAAAATTAATTTTCATTTCCTTCAACTTGAAATCATATTAATATGAATTTTTATCACAAAATCTCATTTAAACTATATTTGTTTGGAATTTAAGTCAATATCCCTAACTCATGTGGAGCAGTTTATATGTTTATTAGTTTTGGGGAATGATTTGCGATGATATTTCTCTAATATTTATGACCTCAGGAAGATACGAAAGGACTTTGGGAATTACCCAGCAATAATAATGGGCAAATTGACGAAGATCAAATAAGAATTACGAGCGATTATTGAACATCTCAAATTCTGCTAAACGCTATGTCAACATAAATGACCGTCCCAGCCAAAATATCCAAAACTAACAATATCTATTCACATATTATGCAGGTATATATTCTTGAATCTACTGAAATTCAAGGTAGTGCAGCTATCCAGATCAAAAATGAAGATCGTCTTCGTGGAAATTTTGAAGAACTCAATGGTAAGACAACTTTTTTGGAATATATGATTGAATAAATGGTCTAAAGTCAATCATTACTTCATTTAGAACAGACTTTCTCATTCTGGTTGAGATTTGTTTTCTGAATTATGAAGATTTTCAGTCTCACAGATAAACCTTAAACAGCAAACAAATTATTGCTGGTTCAGAATTTTTTTTTGGGTCATAAAATGCATACAGACATGCATTTTATGATACAAATAACTATTCACATTTCTTAATACCAACAAAGTGAAAATTATTTTTTTCCAGCTTTTTCTCTTCGTAGCCTTGACGGTTAGTCTGGTACAAGGAAATATCATCATAGCAAGAAATGTTATTCCGATAAGACCGGGATTTTATCCAATACCTGGTCCATTTTACCCTGTGCCATATTATGGCCGTTTTTATCCGCATTTTTATAGACCGTATCATCATTACTACCACCCTTTCCATCATCGTCGATTTTTTCACTGAAATTATGGGAAATAAAATGGACATATTTTCAGGAGAAAATTATAAAATTGGAGCATAGGAATACAATAATTGTAAATCGAATATTATATTAATGTAAATAAAAATGTAAATTAAATATACACCGCAATTTCATTTAGATTTTTTCTTCCTCTTTTTAATTTAAAAACAGAAATTTCCAGGGCGAGTTTTTGACTTGTCAAATATTTTAACGAAAGCGGGGCCAAAAGAAAAACTTTTTGGTCCTAACTTTTTTCCCGGTTTGGTTCGGTTGAAAAAAAATGCAGGCTGTTGAAAATCCATGAAAAATGTATACACTGTGTCCCAAATTGACCATATTCGTTAGCTATCGGTTGCAGCTTTTTTAAGTGTTTCTGGGTTGGCGACATTGTGAGATTAATCATAATGACATTCATCGTAGTTGTCAATTGTCATTATTTATTTACTTATTTCAAAATTTGAATTTTGAAATGTTTCCAATCATCTGTAGTAAACGGACATTTTTCAAAATATTTTATCAATCTAGTTAGGTTTCTCCCTGAATATACTACAATCATTTAAAACAGATATCAATAATTTTTATTGATAAAACAAATACATACATTTTTTAATAAAATGGATACTAGAAGGCTGTAAGTAAATCTAGTGTATATTCAACATGTCCAAGAGTACAATATTAGGTTCATGTTTCTTCGATTTTAGCAACCACAATGTTGGAGGAGGCTGGAGCACTGTCAAGTCGTAGCTCTACCGAAGATTCCAAATTAAAATTTCATAGGTTTGTTTGAGTTTCATAGGTTCCCTAAAAATAAAATACTTGCTAAGAAATGGTAACTTTCTCTAGGAATGGAGCAAGATGCTCATTCATTAATTTCCAGAGGAAGGGAATATGCGGTTTACATTTCACATTCCAAAATGAAAAGAAGAGAACTAACGTTCCTACATGATCCCTGAGTAAACCTATGATTTCTAGTAAGCACTAAATTTTCATTTACATCTGTCCACTCATTAACATTATTTTTATCAGCAGGTCAAACAGAAAGACATTTCGAAGATGATAATATAAATGTTTGTAATGGCGGATGTGAATATTTGAAAAAAATCATCTGAACGATAATATACCCATGAGTATCATAATTTTCATTTTATAGGATCCATTGATCATTTGTTATTAAGAATTATCAACTAGATGAGTTGAAGAAACAAGTCACCAAGGATATTACTAGTGAGTTTATGCCCAACTTGTAAAACACTGCTTACAATTTAATTTTTGCTCCTGGAATTCAACTTTTATTATATTCATACAAATCCTTGGAGCAAATAATCCTTGCTTATGCAGACTATAGGAACAATTTTTATTTTTGTAGGTTTGAGAATTCATGTTGAGATTGGAGAAGTGAAAATATCCATTATACTGAAATCTACGATTCCCATCAGTACCATGGAAAGTTTGATGCCCAATTTCTTCAAAGCACCCCTTCTAGATAGAAGTATATAAGCAATATAGAAGTTTTTAATTTCAATAATTGTTTATAAGTAATTATATAAGTGTTCCATTTCAATAATTGTTTTCATTCCAAAATTCAAAATGTCGCCTACGAACATGCAAATAATTTTATTAATTCAAGTTTGGTCGTATGGAAATGATTTCAGAGATATTTGTAGTACTAATATAGGGATCAATAGGAGGTTTATGTCCAATAGATCTTTTTCATGTAGTACTAATATAACCTAATTTGTTCACAACACTATTTAATTTATTGGAAATCCAAGGATTTTTTTAATAAAGATGAAAAACAAAATAACAATTGAACTATAATAAACAACAGTATACAAAGAAACTGCTAAAATTCTTCCATGAAAAAAATAATTCTGCCTGTAATGTTTCTATTTTGAAAAATCCACATCCTTTGTTTCATATTCCATTGTAACCACATTTATATTATCATCTTTGAAATGCTTTCGCTTTGACCTGCTAAAAGACATAATGTTAATGAGTGGAAAGATGTGAATGAAAATTTAGAGCTTACTAGAAATCATAGGTTTTCTCAGGAATCATGTAGGAACGTTAGTTCTCTTCATTTCATTTTGGAATGTGAAAAGTAAACCGCATATTCTCTTCCTTTGGAAATTAATGAATGAGCATCTTGCTCCATTCCTAGAGAATGTTACCATTTCTTAGCAAGTATTTTATTTTTAGGGAACCTATGAAACTCAAACAAACCTATGAAATTTTAATTTGGAATATTCGGTAGAACTACGACTTGACAGTGCTCCAGCCTCCTCCAACATTGTGGTTGCTAAAATCGCAAAAACTTGAACCAAATATTGTACTCTTGGACATTTTGAATATACACAAGATATACTTACAGCCTTCTAGTATCCATTTTATTAAAAATTGTATGTATTTGTTTTATCAATAAAAATTATTGATATCTGTTTTAAATGATTGTAGTATATACAGGGAGAAACCTAACTAGATTGATGAAATATTTTGAAAAATGTCCGTTTAATATAGATGATTGGAAACATTTCAAAATTCAAATTTTGAAAAAAGTAAATAAATAATGACAATTGACAACTACGATGAATGTCATTATGATTAATCTCACAATGTCGCCAACCCAAAAACACTTAAAAAAGCTGCAACCGATAGCTAACGAATATGGTCAATTGGTTGAGATTGCACTGTATCTCAGCTATTATTGAAGATAGAGACATGCGGTTTTCACGACTTTTTTGTAAAACTTTCGAATCCACAAACAGAAATACACTGCGCAAAAAAAATAACGCACATTCTGAAAATCTCAATTTTAATGAAAGTCAAGTCTACATTGACTTTATCACTTATTTTTTATGTTCTCTCGGGAAGGTTTTGAACGAAACAAGAAACATTAGATGGAAGAAAAATTTAGGATTTCACCGAATCTTATGTGAAAGAAGAGAAATGAACAATTTTCAAAATACTGAAACGCTGATAAATGATTTAATACTTGGTATTTCCAGCCCTTGCGTTAATTACAGCTCGGCAAGGACGGTTCATACTCAAAAGGAGTGATCTTGAAATGTTCTGATCTAATCCTTCCCAGATTTCTCCGAGTTGGATTCCTAAGTCATTAAGAGAAGCTGGACGATTTTCTGAACTTCTCAGCCTTCTATTGAGGTTGTCACAAACCTGCTCAATCGGATTGAGATCTGGACTTCTTACTGGCCATTCCATTCGAGAGACTACAACTTCTTCGAGGTACTCCTGAACGATGCGCGCACGATGGGGTCTGGCATTATCGTCCATAAAAATGAAATTTTCACCAATGTATGGGGTAAATGGCACTACATGCTCTTTAAAAATGTTCCTTATATACTTATCAGCATTTATAGCTCCATTATCAACGACCACTAGGACTAGGTCTATGCGAGCAGTCAAAGATATTCCACCCCATACCATAATCGATCCTCCCCCGAAACAAGTAGCATATCTTTCATGTGGACGTCTGTATACAAGAGAACGTCGATCACAATGGTAGAGGCAGAATCTAGACTCATCTGTGAAGAGAACTCTTTCCCAATCGGCCTCTTCCCAATGGATATGCTCTCTCGCAAAATCCAAACGCGTCCGTCGATGGCTGGGGTAAGAGCTGGGCCTCTTGTCACGACACAAGACCTTAAATCATATTCTCTGAGGCGATTTCTTATTGTCTGAGTGCTAATTTGCACCCCATGAGTTTGCTCAAGCTGATTGTAAAGGAGGCGAGCGTTGTCTCAACGAAGAAACTCTCAAGGTAAGTAACGTTCTTGAATGGCAGTTGTTACCCGTGGTCTACCCTGTCTTGGTCTCCGGCCATTCATACCTGTCTCCCTGAATCGCTGCAACATTCTGGACACACTTGTATGGGAAACTTCAAACCTTTCTGCAATTCTTGTGTATGTCCACCAAAACTACCGCTTGGACACATTCCTCTTGGGTCAAATTGCGTATTTCGCGTTGCATAGCGATCGAGTGTAAAAAATCAAACGAAAGAAAAACTATTGATCACTAGAATTGATCGAGAACAACTGATTTTAGAATGGAGTCAATACATTCAAAATCTGTTAGTATCATCTTTTTTTATTTCTGCTGGGAAAAAACATGTGTATTGAAGAAAAACGTTGAAAGTGGATAACATATGCATGCATAATTCTGATAAAAATAATTATCATTGAGAACACCTTCAGTTGAAGAATAAATTTGAGATTTCCATAATGTGCTTTAATTTTTTTGCGCAGTTTATTTTAACGAATGATTCCTGGGGTCAAAAAAAAAACTTTTTGTCCCTACCAATTTTCCCGATTTGGTTCGGTTGAAAAAAGATACAGGCTGTTAAAATCCATGAAAAATGTACACTGTGTCCCAAATTGGTTGAGACTGCATTGTATCTCAGTTATTATTGAAGATAGAGACATGCGGTTTTCACGACTTATTTGTAAAACTTTTTAATCCACAAACAGAAATATTCCAACAACTTTTGCTTCTGGAATACGGGGCGAGAACGAAAAATGTGCACTTTTGTTATTATTTTTCTGGTGCTGTATAAGATAGAAAAAAAACGAAAACCGCTTATTATAATATATATTTTTACATAGAAGTCGTTGGAGTAGGTGAAAATTTTTTTCATATCACTGTTTTTGAGATTGAGCACAAACGAATCGATTCAAATATACCTATTTATGATGGATCATGAGATGATAATAAGCTTGTTTATTTGTTGTGTTGAACCTACAATCCTACACACCCATTCAATCATCGATTATTTCCTATCTTCGATTCACAAAGTCGTAAATTTAATCAATACTTCTTGACACGACCTTGAGATTTTCTAGGAGAGTTTATTCAAATTAAGATGCGGAAAATCACATGAAGAATACCACTGAAATGGTGAAATTACCATAAAAAATTTCCATCAAGTACAGGGCGATTCACGAAGACCTTTCGTTCAAAGAAAGACTCCAGATGAACACTTGAAATTTTATGGTTAAGGATTGTTAGAAAATATGAATGCTTGGGGTTTTTTCATTGATGAAATCAGATAACCCATTGAATTCTACATGGTTTTCACATGTCACTTGCATATGATTCTCAGAAAATTTGTCTGAAATCTGAAAAAATACTTGAATTTTTCTCAATTAGGGCTTCATTCTAATGTTAATAACTTGAAGATTTTTGCATGAAATTTACAAATTTTCTAGGTCCTATCAGAACATATAGGTACCTACCGTGCTTCTTCTGCGTTAATTAAAAGTTTCATAGACCATATAGGATATAGGGTGTTTTTATATCGATTCCAGTCCACATATTATCACGTTAATACTATTGAGATCTGTCTTATCTCATTAAATTCGGATTTTCTACGTGCCACTCGTTTCTTCAAGAAATACCGTTTTTCACCGATCTAAGAAATATTGTAGTAGGTGTCATACCACTTTAGAATCCTTAGTAAATGTGCTAACTTTCGAAGTAGTTTGCCAAACTGATCTGGTACAGCTTTTTCTTCAGTCCAGTCAGTTAAAGTTTTGTGAAATATTAATTTTTGTTAACACTTGGTTCATCAGAAAGTGACATTATTTCAAAAGCTGGAGCAATTGGCTTAGTATTGAAGATTACAGGTTACAGAAGCACTCTTCGGGATAGCATAGGAAAAATAAAAATTGAAAACAGTGAAAAATTGTATCAACAGGAGTTATAAATCCTCACAGGGACTGCGTTTTCTCGAATATCAAAAATTCCCGGGATTATGGAGTTTCTATTTGATTACTCATAAACAGATACCTCTGTATTCTCCTGATTGCAGGAAAAATGTCCTTAGAACGTAGGCAAAGTGTTACATGGCTTCATCATAGTCTATTAGACCAACCAAATTAGACTTTTGCCTGGAAATAATTGGTGGAGTTCTGGGAACAGTTTCAATCATTTATTTAGGCCTCTAATAAGAGTAGTTTGAGTTTTGCCCCAATTTCCCAGTGGAGCGTATATCGTGACTTTCGAAAAACCTCGGAATTTTCGGACTATTTTAGGTTTTTCTCGAATAACTCTTAAACTAAGCAGTTAATCAACAACATTGTTGTATTCAAAAGTGTTCCGCTTTAAATTCTGCTTCTAAAAAGTATTACGATATTTTATTTTCAACAAGTATTTTATAGAAATCATATACGTCTGAATATGTAAAATTTTTACACTTTTTGAAAAACACAATTTTTCATTATAATACGTATGATATTTTTGGCACTACGAGTTTCAGAACGAAATGTTATAGAATGAGAGTTGTAGACCATCAGATTGTGATGAAAACGTAACGCGCCCCATCCCATCCACAATGTAAAATCGCTCAGTAGATCATCCTACTGAGGATGCTGATCATTTAATCGTAGCTAGTGCTATTAAAGTTGCTCAGCAGTCCCATGAGTGTGTGGTTATTGTTGGAGAGGACACTGATCTTCTTGTAATTTTGACTGCTCCAGCCCCTATGTGCACCAAAATTTTTTTTTACTAAAGCCTGGTAAAGGCAAGCATGACGATAAATTGTCTATTCCTCCTTGCACTACAAGTTCTTCTTTGTTTCGAAAAACAACATATTATTCCTTCATGTTTTTAGTGGCATGGTGAAGGACAACTGAAATTCCTGAAGACGTTGAAAATTAATTAAATCAATTATAATAACGAACGTGGGACTAATAAACTAATAACTAAAAATACAACTAGTTACTAAGAACGATATATTACATATTTTTATTATGTACCTGTAAATACGTAACTAATAGCGAGTGTTGTCGAGATGCTGCTTCAGTTGAAGTCACAGAGTCAAGATTTAATGAGGTTTTGGTTAACAATTTTTCAAACATCTCGTACTACAATACATTTAATTGCTTGAAATAATTTTTATAAAGGGCTGCCATGCATTTCTTCCCTGCCTCGTCGACCTTATCGGCAGAAGCATTAGATTTGCTAAACGATTCTGCTGCTTTCAGCGGGTTTGTGTTGATTTCGAACGTCTTCAGGAATTCCATTTGCGTAAGGTCGCAGCCATTAAAAGCATGAAGGAATATTATGTTGTTTTTCGAAACAGATGTAAACTTGTAGTGCAAGGGAGAAAAGACAATATCATCTTGCTTATCTTTGCCAGGCCCTATTAAAAAAATATTGGTACACATAGGAGCTGGAACAATCAAAATTACCAGAAGTTCAGTGTCCTCCCCAACATTATCCATACACTCATGAGACTGCTGAGCTATCTCAACAGCACTAGCTACGATGAAATGATCCTCAGCAGTATGAGGTACTGCACGATTTAACATTGTGGTTTGGGGGGGTTGGTTACATTTTTATCCCAATATGATGGTCTACAACTCTTATCCTATGACATTTCGTTCTGAAGTGGGTATTTTACATTTTATAGTGAAAAAATATGTTTTTTCGAAGAGTGTAAAAATTTGTCATATTTCGACGTATGATTTATATGAAACTTCTTGTTCAAAATTCAATGTTGTAGTAATTTTTAGAATCAGAATTCAATGCTTAACACTCTTGAATTTCACAAAATTTTTGATAAAGTGCTTAGTTTAGGAGCTATTCGAGAAAAACCGAAAATTTCGAGGTTTTTCGAACGTCACGACATACGCTCCACTGGGAAATTGGGGCAAAGCTCAAACTACTATTATTAGAGGCCTAAAAGAATGATTAAAACAGTTTCCCGAACTCCACCAATTATTTCAATGCACACCATTTTTTTTAAGCTAATTTGCTTGGCCTATATGGATATTTTCCTTTATCAGCCTTCTTTTAATTTGACAAGAGAACGTATTTGTTCAAATGCTTCTGAAATCTAATCGATATTTTTTCAGGATTAGCACAGCCATCGGCAAAATAGAGCTTTTGTTGAACATCTTGAATATGTCATCATCTTCAATGAAAGACTGGAATAACCAGCGTTCGAGTATTCTTACTGGGTTAGCACAGCTTTCGGCAGTACAGAGCTCCTTAAACATCCTGTATATGTTACAAAGGATACCTTCATTGTAACAAAACAAATAGAAGACTTGGAATTACCAGATTTCAGGTATTTGTTGGAAAATTCATATTAACGTAAAGAAAACACGCACTTGAAATGGAAAATTTCCAAGGATCTACAAACAAATATTTCATTATAAAAAGGGATTTTCATTTTCGAAACTTCATTCTTCTTCAATTCTCCCGAGTTAACCATGGCTAACAAATCAATTCTGGTGAGTTAAATGATTGCATTCACAGTTTTTTTGAATATTCATTTATATAGGGTTGAGCTAAAGTATGAAACGAAGTGAATATCTCGGTTCCATACTTTATCCCAATCTGTATACGACACTGATGAGCTCTAAAAAGAGCGAAATCGGAATCTGCGAAGTACTCTCTGATAGTACCTGCAGTATATGTATGTATATGTTTTACGTTTCAGGCATTCTTCCTAGTTTTTATACTAATTGGAATCTCACAAGAAGCCATCATGAAAAGAAGTGCCTTGCCCTACAATCAAAGGCAGCATCACCAACAGCATCATCAACAAGATTACCACCACCATTCGTCAAATCACCACGGATATGACCACGGACATCACCAACATCACCATGGGTGATAAAGTTTCTATGACAAATAAATGTATCTAAGATAATTTCTATTAACCCATTACAGCCCATTGGCAACTTAAGTTGCCACCACTCATTCAACTGCCAACTATGTATACGCATGCGCGTAGTTGCAGGTGTTTAATTGCTTAGATTTCCTAAAATAATATCTCCTGCCTCATATAGCGCAGAAGTCAATCAGATATTGTCATACAGTAAGCGTTGCATTCAGAGTTAACTGTAGTAATTCAACATATGAGAGTTTGTGATTAATCAAATTAATAAATGATATTATATATGTATTTTTTTCATTTATTGTAATTGATATGAATATAGCAACATATTTCCGTACCACAGTAGAATTTTCATGAAGTGAAAGATATGGCAATGGGTTAGTTCTCCATGAAATACTTGATCTTATCGAGAATTTCGAGGACATATCAACCTCTGCAGCTATATCTTCCCTTGATGAGCCTTATGGTGCACCTACAGATAAGAATAAGTTGATGATATTGATCATCTTCCTGCCTATTTATTGCTCTCTCAGATGGAAAAGCGATATTCAAAATTGAATGATGATCACGACTGGTCATTCAAGAGAAAAACCCATAGATGTAGTAAAGTTACAGTATCTACAGGGTCTTTCACGAGGAACCTCACCCATATTTATACGGGAAACTACTGAACGTATTTTCATGAAATTCAGCACTTATAAGTGCTTCCGTTTTTCAAATTAGAACACCATTTTTTTATTGCAGAAATAGATTTTTTAGAAAATTTCAAGTTATTTTGATGTAACATTTTTCAGTTTTGGTTGGAAAATTCTCTCTGAGCGGGAAAATTCGAAAAAAAATCGAAAATAGAGCTCCGCTGAAACAAGAATAACTTCGAGGTTTTTGGATGGAAAATTTTCATTTTTGGGATTTTTCAAGATGTAAGATTGATGTATCCACTTTAAAAATCGAAATCGCGATTCATGATACAGGGGGTGAAAAAATCGCTTTCAAAGTTAGGGATGACAAAATCGTGAAAAATCAATTTTTTCGAATTAGAACCCCATTTTTTTATGGCAGATATTGAATCTACGTTAAAAAATAATGTGAGTGTATGCATCACACCCTTGCCCTAAAGTGGATATTTTCTGAGTTATTCACAAAAAACTGTTTTTCGTCTTAAATTTTCAGCTATTTCTTTTCCCTTCACGCCAAAAAGATGAAATTTTCAGGAACTGTTACTTAAACCATGTTTTAGATTTTACTACCGTAATATGCAAGAGAAAAAGTTACAGGTTGTTCCTAAATAGATGGCGAATTTTGATTCGAATTTGTATCGGAAACCTCTTTATTTCAACTAATCGGCCATCGGTTTTCTCTCCAGTGATAAATAAATAATTCCTTATGAACCATATGCAAAAACTTACCATGTTTTACATTCTTTTTTTTTAATGATAGATATCATTAATTACATCTGCCAAATTCCTCTTTATTCAGTAGCATTTTGTGTTTACTATTAATATGGTGATAATTCGTATTAAGTTATAAAATCGATCACTATGCCTAATTTTACCAACGAAGATTATTTAAATCTCATTCTACTTCATGGAGACTGTTATAAAGTTGTAGATAGAACGATTCGACTGTTCATTGAGAGGTTTCCTGACTGACCCAAACCAACGGGAGATACCATTAACAGAACCATGACAAACTTTGTTGAAACATTATTTGGGCTGTTTCCATTATCTATGTTGTTGGTTATTACCGACGTTTCGGCAAGCATTCGCCTGCCGTCTTCAGGGTGTTGTTGGTCCTGAGAAGGACCGGTTGTTGCCAAACTTGTTCTGTCTGGACTTGTGCGCTCCATACTTTTTCAATTTCGCAATTATAGTGTGGGGATTCGAACGCGAGTTATCCGAGGTGCAATTTCCGAAATTCCACTCACTCTAACCACTAGTCTACCAAAGCAGGTAATTATTATACGATTTAAGTTATATATTAATTATACTTTTTGTGTTAGAAGTCACCTTGACTTTTTTACTACCTGCGCAGTTGGTATGCGCAGTAGGTTATTTTTAGGTCAGGTCTGGTTCATGTTAGGTTAATTGCTTCCTTGGGTCGGGTTCGTCCTCCTCAATTCAGATCTTAGTATGGGCACCCAGACATTCTTTATTTCCAGAGAGGGCGTGCTGATTGGGTTAGGAGTTATTGCCATGAAAGCTGCTTCTTTCAATTTTCTTCTTCTCCATCCCTCTTCCTTTGATATTATGGAAGCTTCATCCCATTTGACGTTGTGGTCCTCGTTCCAAGCGTGTTGGACTAGCCTGGATTTATCTGTTTCTCCCAGTTGAGCTAGTCTTTGGTGCTCTTTGATTCTGACCTTCAGGGGGCGTTTAGTTTCCCCAATGTAGGTTCTGCCGCATTCACATGGTATTTCATAGACGCAATCTTTGGTTCTCTGATTCTCGTTGTCAGGTTTCACCTTCGTGAGTTTTCCCCTGACAGTATCCTTGGTCTTGAATGTTGTTCTCACCTTGTATCTGTTACCAATTCTTCTTATTTTCTCGGATAACCCCTTCACATATGGTATGACAGAGGTAATCGTTTCGGTCGGCTCATTGTCTGTTGGTTGTTGCCCTACTGCCGCTTCTCTTGGTTCTCTGGCTTTCTGAAGTATCTTCTTGGGGTAGCCGTTTCTCTTGAGGGTTTCTGTTATGTTGTTGAACTCCTCATCACGATCTTCTGGACTAGAGCAAATCTTGGTTGCTCTGTCGTATAAGCATCTGGCTACTCCCAATTTGGTGTTCAGATTGTGGTTGGATTCGAAGTGGAGATATTGGCCCGTGTTTGTTGGTTTTTTGTAGACTGTGGTCTTAGGAATTCCATTCTGTTTATGAACAAGTACATCGAGGAAAGGTAGTCGGTTATTTTCTTCGATTTCCATTGTGAATTTTATTGATTCCTCTATGCTGTTCAGATGTACCAGGAAACTGTCTAGGTTTTCCCTCCCATGTTGCCAGATTACGAAGGTATCGTCTACATATCTGCGCCATAGTTTCGGCTTGAACACGAATTGTTCCAATGCTTTCCTCTCGAAATCCTCCATGTATATATCAGCCAGAGGTGGAGATAACGGTGAGCCCATTGCCAGACCAAATTCTTGTTGGTAGAAGTTTTTGTCTACTTGGAAGTAAGTGGTGTTGATACAGGTTTCAAGCATTTCCATGATTGCTCTAACGCTCAAGGTGGTTCTCTCAGCCAATGTTGTGTCCTCCTCGAGTTTATTCTTGACGATTTCGAGGGTTCGTTTAGTAGGGACATTAGTGAACAGGCTCTTGATGTCGAAACTAACCATGATGTCCTGGTCCAAGATTTGTTCTTGACGCATGGTTTCTATGAAGTGATCAGTGTTTTTGACCATTGATGGTGTATGGCCTCTGAGTGGAGAAAATTATCTTCAGGAGGAATCTTGCCAAGGGATGACATGGGGAATTCCTCGAACTGACGATTGGTCTCAAGGGAATGTTGTCCTTGTGTATTTTTGGGAGACCATATAGGTGTGGAGGTTTGCTGTAGTGAGGTGTGAGTTTAGTTCTGGTAAAGTTGTCAGGAAACTCATCTTTGTATTTGTGCAGAATTTTGTAGACTTTGTTCTCCACTGAGGATGTGGGGTCTTTCTTCAGTTTCTTGTATTCTCCTGCTTCTAGGACCTCTTGGAGTTTTTCATTATATGTCTCCACATCCAGAATGACCGTCGCATTCCCTTTGTCTGCTGTAAACTCGAGGAGGACACAACATTGGCTGAGAGAACCACCTTGAGCGTTAGAGCAATCATGGAAATGCTTGAAACCTGTATCAACACCACTTACTTCCAAGTAGACAAAAACTTCTACCAACAAGAATTTGGTCTGGCAATGGGCTCACCGTTATCTCCACCTCTGGCTGATATATACATGGAGGATTTCGAGAGGAAAGCATTGGAACAATTCGTGTTCAAGCCGAAACTATGGCGCAGATATGTAGACGATACCTTCGTAATCTGGCAACATGGGAGGGAAAACCTAGACAGTTTCCTGGTACATCTGAACAGCATAGAGGAATCAATAAAATTCACAATGGAAATCGAAGAAAATAACCGACTACCTTTCCTCGATGTACTTGTTCATAAACAGAATGGAATTCCTAAGACCACAGTCTACAAAAAACCAACAAACACGGGCCAATATCTCCACTTCGAATCCAACCACAATCTGAACACCAAATTGGGAGTAGCCAGATGCTTATACGACAGAGCAACCAAGATTTGCTCTAGTCCAGAAGATCGTGATGAGGAGTTCAACAACATAACAGAAACCCTCAAGAGAAACGGCTACCCCAAGAAGATACTTCAGAAAGCCAGAGAACCAAGAGAAGCGGCAGTAGGGCAACAACCAACAGACAATGAGCCGACCGAAACGATTACCTCTGTCATACCATATGTGAAGGGGTTATCCGAGAAAATAAGAAGAATTGGTAACAGATACAAGGTGAGAACAACATTCAAGACCAAGGATACTGTCAGGGGAAAACTCACGAAGGTGAAACCTGACAACGAGAATCAGAGAACCAAAGATTGCGTCTATGAAATACCATGTGAATGCGGCAGAACCTACATTGGGGAAACTAAACGCCCCCTGAAGGTCAGAATCAAAGAGCACCAAAGACTAGCTCAACTGGGAGAAACAGATAAATCCAGGCTAGTCCAACACGCTTGGAACGAGGACCACAACGTCAAATGGGATGAAGCTTCCATAATATCAAAGGAAGAGGGATGGAGAAGAAGAAAATTGAAAGAAGCAGCTTTCATGGCAATAACTCCTAACCCAATCAGCACGCCCTCTCTGGAAATAAAGAATGTCTGGGTGCCCATACTAAGATCTGAATTGAGGAGGACGAACCCGACCCAAGGAAGCAATTAACCTAACATGAACCAGACCTGACCTAAAAATAACCTACTGCGCATACCAACTGCGCAGGTAGTAAAAAAGTCAAGGTGACTTCTAACACAAAAAGTATAATTAATATATAACTTAAATCGTATAATAATTACCTGCTTTGGTAGACTAGTGGTTAGAGTGAGTGGAATTTCGGAAATTGCACCTCGGATAACTCGCGTTCGAATCCCCACACTATAATTGCGAAATTGAAAAAGTATGGAGCGCACAAGTCCAGACAGAACAAGTTTGGCAACAACCGGTCCTTCTCAGGACCAACAACACCCTGAAGACGGCAGGCGAATGCTTGCCGAAACGTCGGTAATAACCAACAACATAGATAATGGAAACAGCCCAAATAATGTTTCAACAAATACACCATTATCAAGAATATCTCGTTCACAATCATGACAAACTTGAGAAATGTCGGATCTTCCGTTAAGAAAACTATACCAAGGGCGGATATAGCTTTTTTTCGTGGGGGGGGTAATAGCCATTGAGAACGAATAACTCGAGAATTCCGATTTTTTGAGCTTGAAAGGTATTTGCTTACCATATATTTAGGAAATTTTCATTGCAAATACCCTTCGCGAAACAATTGAAGGAACGGAAATTTTTTTTTACAACAGTCTGTATTTCAGTTACAAATGGTCGTATAGAAAATGAAAAACCAACTTCTGAAGATTGAATAAGTTTCTGAAATCATTGGTTAACAATTTTTCAGAGTACCGGTGGCAATCATCGGATAAAGCACGAAGAAAAAATTTTGAAAATTTTTATTTTTTGGTTTACACTCACGGAAAAATTTTTCTAGCTAGACCGATGCAAATGTCGCATAACCTATTCATTCAGCTCTATTTTGCTTTTTACGTCTTTCGAGATATTCAGTTTTGAATGCAAAACGGTCCTTTTTCACTCAACAGCCGATATCTCTGGAAATACTTGGCGATTTCTCTTTCTACAGAAAATTTTCTACAAAAATCTGTTTTGCTCAATCACATAAACGTGTCATTTTGCAACGCTTAAGTTATAAAAAAATTTGGCAGCCTGATGTTCCCCAAAGTACCACCCAAATCGGTAGATCGATCGGTTTTCTTGGACCGATTGATTGAACATTTGAAAAAATTAAGACAACAAGGTTTTTATCCTTAAACTTGACCTAATCTTTTCAAATCGGTTTTTTTTTACTGAATGAGTCGAAAGGTTTTCAAAAAGACTATTTTTTAAACGTAGTGTCAGGTGCCAAAAAATGGAAAAATTCTGTCCCTCAGAATTTTGCTCAACGAGTACCGTTGGCAAGTTAGGGGTATCATTTTAAAATCATTCCATTATTTTTTTCTTAGAAAAATGAAGGTTTAAATGTATCCAAGGTCCATAGCTCCAGTGGAGGTGAATCAAAAATGGTCTCTTGTATTTTTTTTAATTTATTTTTTTTAAATTAATTTATTTTAAATTATTTTATTTTAAATTAATTTATTTTTTTTAAATTTAAAATTTTTTTATTGTTATTTTACTTTAAGCACAAAATTTAACGAAATTTTTGGAATGTTAATTTTTTTCCAAATCTTGGGATTTTTTATAAAATAATATTTTTTTTTATGATTTATTTAAACAAAATTTGAGGGAAAAATGAACAAGCAATGTAATTATTGATTGATTAAGCAAATTAGGTCAAGTTTAAGGAACAAAAACCTTGTTCCCTTAATTTGTTCAAAATTTCAATCAATCGGTTCAAGAGAACTGCTGAACAGATCGATCTATTGATTTAGGGGGGACTTCGGGGAACATCAGGCTGTAAAATTTATTCATAACCTAAACTTTTCCGCCAATATTGACGATGATATAGTCCATTAAACAAAAAATGGTAAAATGGCATTTTTCTGCTCGTTTTCCACGTTTATGTGACAGGTGAAAAAAAATGTCTTTTCAATTGAACAAAACAGATTTTTGCAGGAAGATTTTGGCAGTTGAGTGAAAAAGGATCATTTTGCATTCGAAATAGGATATCTCGAAGACAAATGGTAATTTCTGAAAGTCATGAAAATCAAATTAGAGCTGAATTAATAGGTTATGTGACATTTGCATCGGCCAAGCTCGAGAAAATTATTCCATGCGCGTAGAAAAAAAATTTCGACTACCGGTACTCCGAGAAATTGTGAATCAATAAATTCAGAAACCAAAGTTTTCAAGCTTCAAAACTTAGTTCTTTCATTTCCTATAAGACCATTATTCGCTGAGATACAGCCTGTAAAAAATCAACAAAAAATTTTGAATATTTTTCTGTTCCTTTAATTATTGTTGCTCGAAGTTCATTTATATTGACAATATTTGAAATTATTGTATGAACTTTTTTATGTGCATCACGTTGCGTAGGTACCTTTTTTTTCAGATTTTCGTTACTCATGGGGGGGGTAATTACCCCCTCTACCCCCCCCCGTAAATCCGCCCTTGAACTATACACAGAGAAAAAAGTGTAGTAGAAGATGAGAACAACGAAATTAGAGTTCTTGCATATTTTCGTGTGAATCCTCAAAATTCTCTCAAAGATGCCGAGATTGATCTGGGATTATCTCAATCGAGTGTTTGGAGAATATTAAAAAAACATGAAATGCACCCATATAAATTCAATAGGGTACAGCATTTGAAGGAAACTGATTTCGTCAGGAGAACAGAGTTTTGCGAAGCTATGATGATTCGATTTCAAGAGAATGAAAACTTTTTGGACTGTATAATTTGGACAGATGAATCTAAATTCACAAAGAATGGTTCTTTCAATAGGCATAACAGTCATTATTGGGATGAAGAGAACAACCACCACTTCAGACAATGGAACTTTCAAGAGACCTGGAGTTTCAATGTTTTTTGCGCCATCAAAAATAATGCAATTCTCGATGTTCATATTTATGATGGGACTTTAACTGGTAAAATAGAACACTACACATGTTTGCATTATTCAAAGAATGTTCTCCCTTAGGAGATAGATATTCTGACATATTGACTCAAATAATTGAGCCGCTAGTACAGAACCATAATGACTTATGGTATCAACAAGATGGCGCGCCTCCACACAATTCACTCAATGTGTCAAATATCCTCTACAGGCTATTTGAAGATCGATGGTTGGCGAACAATGGTCCACATCTTTGGCCACCACGTTCTCCCGATTTAACTCCTTCAGACTATTATGTTTAGGGTAGGATAAAAAATATTGTCTACTCAACTCCCCTGACTGATAAAGAGGACTGCATAGAACGAGTCAGAAATGCGTTCAGGTTTGTTTAGATTTTTAGATTCATAGTTTTGAAACTCAATTTGGTTTTTAAACACTTTTGCAGATCTCTTCTTCCCGATGAAATAAGAAGAGCAACGCACAAAGCATTCCTGAGACGTATAAATAAATGTCTAGAAATTAACGGTCAAAACTTTGAGCATCTTCTCTAGTTATAACTGCGAGAGTTTGCCATGGTTCTCCTAATAGTAACTTGAAGTCGGTTTCAAGAAGGGGTGAAAAATCTACAGCATGGTTCAAATAACAGTTCCTGAAAATTTCATCTTTTTGGCGTGAAGGGAAAAGAAATAGCTGAAAATTCAAGACGAAAAACAGTTTTTTGTGAATAACTCAGAAAATATCCATTTTAGGGCAAGGGTGTGATGCATACACTCACATTATTTTTTAACGTAGATTCAATATCTGCCATAAAAAAATGGGGTTCTAATTTGAAAAAATTGATTTTTCACGATTTTGTCATCCCTAACTTTGAAAGCGATTTTTTCACCCCCTGTATCATGAATCGCGATTTCGATTTTTAAAGTGGATACATCAATCTTACATCTTGAAAAATCCCAAAAATGAAAATTTTCCATCCAAAAACCTCGAAGTTATTCTTGTTTCAGCGGAGCTCTATTTTCGATTTTTTTTTCGAATTTTCCCGCTCAGAGAGAATTTTCCAACCAAAACTGAAAAGTGTTACATCAAAATAACTTGAAATTTTCTAAGGAATCTATTTCTGCAATAGAAAAATGGTGTTCTTATTTGAAAAACGGAAGTTGACGTCATTTCCGGAAAAACCTGAGGTGCTCATGCCTTGAAAATATTTTAGATTTCATCAGCATCGTGAAATACTTATAAGTGCTGAATTTCATGAAAATACGTTCAGTAGTGTCCCGTATAAATATGGGTGAGGTTCCTCGTGAAAGACCCTGTATATGGGAGAACCATACAGAGGAACCTGGACCTGGCATTTTTCCACAGAAAAGAGCTCGATCTAAACGCACCAAGCGTCAGCGGCCTTTATAATACTCGACTCTAATTTGATAATTTATTCAACTCAGTTGATTTGCTGAAAGAACTAAGTTCCAGAGTTGATATACAGAACACAAGGCTGTATACATTATCGCCTTGGTCACAGTATTCCTCTATCGGATTTCAAGTGTCAGTGTGTTTTTTTCATCCTGAAGTTTTTTGGCAGTTTTCCAATAACACCAGGAGTTCGATCATCTATAGAATCCAGACCAACTATCGAATAAATCAGAAAAGATCGGACAGATTATATCTTAATATATAAAACTAAGTCGGCCATTTTGTTGGTTACACCATTTATAACTCAAGATTGGATGAACTGTTTGTTATGAAAGATTTTTTGTTGGATTCTTCTACGGTGGGGTTAACATAAAATACATCAAAACTCCGAAAAATTTGATGAAATGAAACAAAAGATAGGAAATAATTTTTCTTCTTGCGAATACACCTTTTTTTTCTATAAAACGTGAAATATCCATGAAACTACGAGCTTAAGAATGAAAAGTCATAGAATGACAGATGTAGACCATCATATTGTGGTGAAAACGTAACCATACCCCTCCAAACCACAATGTTTAATCTCGCAGTAGCTCATATCCTGCTGAGGATGCTGATCACTTAAACGTAGCTACTGCTGTTGAAGTTTATCAGCAGTCTTATGAGTGTGTGGTTATTGTTGGGGAGGACATCGACCTTCTTGTAATTTTGACTGTTCCAGATCCTATTTGTACCAACATTTTTTCACTAGAGCCTGGCAAAGGCAAGCAAGATGATATTGTCTATTCTCTCTTGCACTATAAGTTCTCCTCCGTTGAAAAATTGTATCAACAGGAGTTCAAAAATCCTCACAGGGTGTGCATTTTCTCGAATAACAAAAATTCTCGGGATTTTTTATAGTGTTTCTATTTGATTACCCATAAACAGATTCCTGTATTCTTCTGATTGTAGGAATAATGTTTAATAAGAATGTAGGCAAAGTGTTAAATGAATAATTTAAAATAACACAAGTGGCTTTATCAACTGATATTTTTTTTTTCATCAGCCTCCTTTTAATTTGACAAGACAACGTATTTTTTCAAAAGCTTCTGAAACCTAATCCATCAGCAAAATAGAGCTTGCAGAACATCCTGTATATATAGTGTGTCAAAGAGGATACCTTCATTGTAACAAAACAAACAAAAAGACTTGGAATACCAGACTTCGAGTACTTTTTGTGGATTAGCACAGCTATCGTCAAAATAGAGCTTCTCAAACATCCTGTATATGTTACAAAGGATACCTCCATTGTAACAAAACAAATAAAAGACTTGGAATTACCAGATTTCGAGTGTTTGTTGGAAGGTGACTTTGGACAAATAATGATCGATTATTGAATAGATTCATATTAACGTAAAGAAAACACGTACTTGAAATGGGAGATTTTGAAGGATCTGCAAACAAATATTCCATTATAAAAACGGATTTTCATTTTCGATACTTCATTTTTTTTCAATTCTTCCGATTTAACCATGGCTAACAAAGCAATTCTGGTGAGTTGAATGATTGCATTCACAGTTTTTTTTTCAAATATTCATTTATACAGGGTTCAACTAAAGTATGAAACCAACTGAATATCTTGGTTCCATACTTTATCCCAATCTGTATACGACACCGATGAGCTCTAAAAAGAGCGAAATCGGAATCTGCGAAGTACTTTCTGGTAGTACCTGCAGTATATGTATGTATATGTTTTACGTTTCAGGCATTCTTCCTAGTTTTTATACTAATTGGAATCTCACAAGAAGCCATAATCAAAAGAAGTGCCTTGCCCTGCTATCCCCATTGCTACAATCCATGGCAGCATCACCAACACCATCATCACCACGATTACCACCACCATTCGTCACATCACCACGGACATCACCACCATCACCATGGGTGATAAAGTTTCTATGACAAATAATTTTATCTAAGAAAAGTTTTAAGAGAGTAAAGTTTCAAATCAATGTATTTATTTATTTTTTTCCCAGGCAAAATAAGAATAAGGTCCTATATTTATTCAGGGTGTACCACGAATTTGACCGGTTATTGTTATTTAAGTGACGTTTTATTTTGTGAGTGAAAAAGTTTGTGAAATGAGCGAATTGAACAATTTCAGGAACAAAATTAAATCACTTTTAACACAAATACCATACAATGTTTTTTCCTGCCCAATTTTCGTCTTGGGTTTTTAACTGCTTAATATGTTTGTCGAGAGTTCAATTATTAATAAATGTGATGATTTGGGAGACGGGAACTTCAGTGAAACAGTATCAACTCTTTCATCATCAAAAATCTGTGTTTCTGTAAATAACAATTGTACCATGATTTTCAACATATATGACGATAAAACAGAATTTTCTAATGAATAATTCTACTAACTTGTAAACTGTCATTTTACAATTTATTAGTGACTTGATAAAATAAATTTTCTTGATTAATATTGTGTTTTTGGAAACTGACGTTTACAAATGAGAAACAAATAATAGTATATTCTAAAACAAGTTGCAGAATGAGCTCCTATTCCAACACCAATGCGAAGTTCGAAAACGAGCGACGAAGGAGCGAGTTTTCGATAGCATTAGTGTTGGAATTGCCTTCTGTAACGAGTATTGGATGGTATTTTCTCTATTTCAGTCAATTATTGTGAAATACTCTCGAAATTCAAATGAAAATTCTGATTAGTGTCTTTTGTATTGTATCTTGACAGTTGGTGTGACATACGAAATTTGACAGATCACGGAATTTGAATTGATTTGATTCGAAACTTGATTCGATCGGAGGTCAGTACTGACAATCATAAAACGAAAAATAGAACTGAAAACAATGCTGTAATGAGTTTCATTACAGCACTACTTTTAGAACTGTAATGAACTCATTACGATACTGAAATAGAGAAAAAATATTTTTAACACACTTCCACGTAAACAATCAATTTTAACATTGTTTGCTGTTATTTAAAGTGTCATTTTTAATGGCAGTTGTACAAAAAATTATTTTCGAATTTTTTCGAAATTCTGGGAAATTTCGAAAATTCTAAAACGAAATTGGTTCCATTTCAAACAAGCAAATCTCTGAAATTTCTTCATAGGAATTGTCGAATTTTGAGTTTCCCATTTCTTATGTTATTTATTATGTCTACATTCAAAAATAATAGGCTAGGCAAATTAGACTCTTGCCTGAAAATAATTGGTGGAGATCATTTCTTTAGGCCTCTGGGATGAGTCGTTTGAGTTTTGTCCCAATTTCCCAGTGGAGCGTATGTCGTGACGTTCGAAAAACCTCGAAATTTTCGGACTATTTTAGGCTTTTCTCGATCAGCTCCTAAACTAAGCACTTCATCAAAAACGTTGTTACATTCAAAAGTATCCAGCATTAAATTTTGCTTCTAAAAATTACTACGACATAATTTTTTGAACAAGTAGTTCCATAGAAATCATACGTCGAAATATGGCAAATTTCCACTTTCTAAAAAAGCACATTTTTTTACTATAAAACGTGAAATATCCATGAATCTACGAGCTTAAGAATGAAATGTCATAAAATGACAGATGTAGACCATCATATTGGGGTAAAAACGTAACCACACCCCTCCAAACCACAATGTTTAATCTAGCAGTAGCTCATACCCTGCTGAGTATGCTGATCACTTAATCGCAGCTACTGCTGTTGAAGTTGCTCAGCAGTCCCATGAGTCTGTTCTCCTTTGTTCTTCTGTTTCGAAAAACAACATACACTGCGAAAAAAAATTAACGCACATTATGGAAATCTCAAATTTATTCTACAACTGAAGGTGTTCTCAATGATAATTATTTTTATCAGAATTATGCATGCATAATATGTTATCCACTCTCAACGTTTTTCGTCAATACAGATGTTTTTTTCCAGCAGGAATAAAAAAAGATGATATTATCAGATTTTGAATGTATTGGCTCCATTCTAAAATCAGTTGTTCTCGATCAATTCTAGTGATCAATAGTTTTTCTTTCGTTTGATTTTCTACACTCGATCGCTATCTAACGCGAAACACGCAATTTGACCCAAGAGGAATGTGCCCAAGGGGTAGTTTTGCGAGAAGAAGGGTGGACATATACAAAAATTGCAGAAAGGTTTGGAGTTTCCCATACAAGTGTGTCCAGAAAAATGTAGCGATTCAGGGACACAGGTATGAATGTCCGAATTTCAGGACAGGGTAGACCACGGGTAACAACTGCCATTCAAGAACGTTACTTGAGAGTTTTTTCGTTGAGACAACGGTTTGCAACCACTCGCCCCCTTCAAAATCAGCTTGAGCAAACTCATGGGGTGCAAATTAGCACTCAGACAATAAGAAATCGCCTCAGAGAATATGATTTAGGGCCTCGTGTCGCGGCAGGAGGCCTAGCTCTTATCCCAGCCCATCGAAGGGCGCGTTTGGAGCATATCCATTGGAAGAAGCCGACTGGGAAAGAGTTCTCTTCACAGATGAGTCTAGATTCTGCCTCTACCATTGTGATCGACGTTCCCTTGTATACAGACGTCCACATGAAAGATATGCTCAGTGCAATTTCCTGAATACTACAACTGGTTTCGGGGGAGGATCGACTATGGTATGGGGTGGAATATCTTTGACTGCTCGCACAGACCTAGTGGTCGTTGATAATAGAGCTATGAATGCTTATAAGTATATAAGGAACATTCTTGAAGAGCATGTAGTGCCATTTGCCCCATATATTGGTGAAAATTTCATTTTTATGGTCGATAATGCCAGACCCCATCGTGCGCGCATCGTTCAGGAGTACCTTGAAGAGGTAGAAGTTCCTCGAATGGAATTACCAGCAAGAAGTCCAGATCTCAATCCGATTGAGCAGGTTTGGGACAACCTCAATAGAAGGCTGAGAAGTTCAGAAAATCATCCAGCTACTCTTAATGACTTAAAAATCCAACTCGGAGAAATCTGGGAAGGATTAGATCAGAACATTTTAAGATCACTCATTTTGAATATGAATCGTCGTTGCCGAGCTGGAATTAACGCAAGGGGTGGAAATACCAAGTATTAAATCACTCAGTATTTTGAAAATTGTTCATTTCTCTTCTTTCACATAAGAGACGGTGAAATCCTGAATTTTTCTTCCATTTAATGTGTCTTGTTTCGTTCAAAACCTTCCCGAGAGAACATAAAAAATAAGTTATAAAGTCAGTGTAGAGTTAACTTTCATTAAAATTGAGATTTTCAGAATGTGCGTTAATTTTTTTGCGCAGTGTATTATTCCTTCATGTTTTAGTGGCTTTAGTGGAATGATGAATAAATTATAAACGAATAAAAGCACGATTTGCTCTGCCTTGATTGTTACGAGCAGTGTATTCTAGTCTAGCGGAGAGTCAAATTTTCTCAATTAACACGTCACTCCAATCGTGGGTGGAAAATTGGAAAGAATTAAGGATCTGTTAAGGATATTCGATATCATCTAATCTGCCACACCTTATTGTATCTCTAATTTTTTTATGGTGTCGCGAATCATCAACTGCTGTGGTATGTGTGGGTTTTGTTACGCCTCATTGTTCCTAATAACCACCCTAACTTTCTTAACCAACTTTCGACTACGATAGAGATCTGGACCAACGCGTCTATTCTTTTCCCGATTGTTAGCAAGTGATTCAGATTAACAGAAAAGGAGTGAAACTCATTACACACCTTGTTGAGTATGACGAGCCTTCATCACGACTTAAGAGGTGCAAATGTTAGCTGTTTTGTAATACCCTTCGTCTCAATTTGTTTTAATTATATCAGTTCATTTGGAAATCCTCCCAAGAAGACAGCGAGGTGATTTATTTTTTTCAACAATTCATGAGACTCTAAGTAGTCATGGTCAGTGTCTTTCATCATAAAGAGAGGTGAAAACTCAGGTTGGTATAGATTTGACGTGACTACGTAAAGGTTGAAGAATACAGCATGAAATTTCCATAAATAATTCATACTTAGGTATAATTGCAAGCTCCGGTTGAAGATTCTCTCACAAGTTTAATCGTTCATTGTTTTCTGTGATATCCAAGACGAACAGGTGTAAATCAGGATGTACTTGGTAAGTTTGTTTTATTTTTCCACCTTACAATTTCCAATTATTGGATTTTACTTCACACATCCATTACTGTGATTAAATCTCAAGTCATAATCTTATTACTCAATAATATGCAAGAGTAACAACAATAGAAACTTTTCACTGTACCTATTTATACGATTGATAGAGACAATTCCAGAACATGATTAGAAGTTTTTCTTTTTTTCCTCATTCTTTGGAACTGCATCTTCATTTGAAAAAACTTACTCTTATTACAACCAGTGTTCCTATAATCATCTCCACTGTAACCTAGTTTGATTTCCTTCAACTAAATTTTTGAACTGTGAGAATCTTCTTGAAATTTTTTCATAAGAATAAATTTATAAACGGAACTTGGCACATTTGATTCATTCCGTTCCTGACCCATATCATTTTTAACGCAATTAGTCGACAACTTTTCAACATAATGGAAAACATCAATAAATGTAAATATCCAGAAAGGAATTAGACGAAATATAATAATACAGGTATGAGTCATAGTAGTTGGCAGAAAAATATTTAAAAAATCTCGTGTATTTTCCGAATTATTTTGCATTTCATAGTATTCGAGAAAATATACACCATGTGATGATTGCCGAATTCCTTTCCTTTTTCAAATTTTATTTCCAGTCTGTTCACGTTTTCTACGTATAAATTATGTAGGTTCATGTCACCATCTTCTTAATTGTTGATTCATGCAGATTCTTGAATTATTGGATGCAGTAGAATATTTTTTTTTAAATTCGAAAAATATTTTTCTGACTGATCCAAGAAATAATGTAGTCAGTGTTATACCATTTCAGAATCCTTAGTAAATGTGCTAACCTTTAAAGTAATCTGCACAGTTTTTTCTTCAGAACAGTCAGTCAAAGTTGTATGAAATACCTATTAATTTTGATTACTTGGTTCGGCAGAAAGTGACATTATTTTCAAAGCTGGAGCATTTGTTTTTGAATTGAAGATTAAAGGTTACAGAAGCACTACTCGAGATAAAATAGCTAAAATAAAGTTTAAAAAGAGTAAAAAATTATAGCAACAGGGTTTCAAAATTACTAACAAGGGGTGCATTAATAAAAAACGTGATATAATTCGAAAAATACATTGCTTGGATGTTTTTAAAATTTTTTTGATGACAACTATGACTCTGCCTCTTACCCGATGCCGGCTTGGCGTCGATTTCTTGGACACTCTGTATATAAATGGAGAAAAGCATAAAAACTTCCCAACATAAACGATGAAAAATGAAATCAGAAAAGAAAAAAAATCAAATCGTCAAAAAAATCACAGAATTAAATGTACTTCAGTCTAAAAATAAAAAAAAAACATTACAGGAGCATCGCGTCATTTGACACAAATTTTGCTCTTTTGCTGAACTGAGATTTTATCAAGAGTAATTATTATTTGTCTCAGAATGAAATAAAGTTGTGAAGAGATGAAATGATGCCAAACACTCAGAACATAATTCACATACAATGTAATAAGAGCCGAGTTGTAGTCATAGATATATCCTCAAAATATAGTGAATATCCGGGAACCTGACAACATACATTATGCATTTGCCGGTTAAGAAGTTTTCACCCTATGATGAATTCCATGTTCGTATTTGTTTTATGTTTTATGTTGATATATACTCATACAGTGTTAACCTGTTTTGTATTTGTTCTTTATTTTAATTTCCTTCATGAATTGAAGTATTTCGATTTAGATAAAGTCTGTTTATGTGTGAATGTATGAGTACATTTCTCTATTTCAGTATAGTAATCAGTTCATAACAGTACTAAAAGTAGTGCTGTAATGAACTTATTACAGCATTGTTTTCAGTTATATTTTTCGTTTTGTGGTTGTCAATCTGATCTCCGATCCTATCAATTCTCAAATCAAATTAATTCAAATTCCGTATTCTGTCAAATTTCGTTAGTCACACCAACTGCCAAGATATATAATACAAAATGCACTAATCTGAATTTTTTTTTTATTTCGAGAGTATTTTACAAAAATTCACTGAAATAGAGAAAATATCGATATGATAAATATGATAGTAGTCCATTCTGCAACATGTTTTAGAATATAATATTAACGTTCCTATATATTTCACATTAATTATGGTTCATAACAGATTTTCTGATCTCGAAATCCTTCGAATACATAACAATAAAAGATAAAGAGTTGTATCTTCGACAAACTCTGAATGTTATGGTGTATCGATCAAAATTGGTTCGATTCAAGTAATGAGGTTTTAATAGAAGATAAGTTAGGTATTCATAAAAAACGTGAGTTGAGCGGATCCAAGATTTTTTAAGAAAAAGAATAATTAGAAAAACAAAAATTCCTCTGCCTACAACGAGAACATTTTGAAACAAAGATAAATTCAATATAGAAATCATCAAATTGCAATTGTAACATTTTACTCTGAAGGCTGAACTAAACTGCTCCACATGAGTAAGGGTATTGACTCAAATTGCACAACAATATATTTCAAATGAGATTTTGCGATGAAAATTCATATTAATATGATTTCGAGTTGCAGGAAATAAAATTAATTTTAGTCTGTAGGTCTTCAGCGTATACAGGGTGGTTGAAAAAAATCGAGCAAAATAACTAAATTTGATTCCCAGAGAATTCAAGCATTTTAAGATTATCAATACAATGTATGGCCTCCACGGGCATCAATAACAGCTTGACATCTTCTTTGCATACTACACACGAGGTTGTTGAACATTTCTTGAGGAATTTGGTTCCATGAACGGGTAGAAGCTTTTTCAGATCATTTAAGGATTCTGGGGTAGGTTGATGATTATCTAATATTGTTTGAAGCATATCCCATGCATGTTATATGCAATTCAAATCTGGTGAGAGCGGAGGTATTAGTAAATGTGGAATACCAAGCTACTCGCGCGCATTCTCAACTATGACTGCACGATGCGGTCTAGCGTTATCGTCTATAAATTGAAAAGTTTCACCGATAGCAGCGTGAAAATTTGGCAAAATATTGTCAATGACATGCTCCCTATAGTGTAAGGCGGTCATATTCCCAGGAAAAATGTGTAAATCTGTGCGCCCGTTGAAACATATCCCGGCCCATACCATAACAATACCATCTCAGAATGGATGGACTTCTTGGACATAGCGACGATTACGGGGTATGCGTGGGATTGTCCATACCCTTATTCTTCGAGAATCTGAAAATCGTACTTATCTGGATTCATCAGTGAAAAGGATACTACGCCATTGATCGTTCCAATTGATATGTTGCCTTCCCCATTCCAGTCTTTATCGCTTATGGTCACGTGTTAATGGAACTCCTTTTAATGGACGTCTAGAACCTAGATTCACCTCTCTCAAACTTCGTCTGATGGTTTCGATGGAAACTTGGACCCCATCTGTATTTTGAAGAGTATTCGGTAGCATTCTACACGTAGATATAGGCTTTCTTTTCGCCGAAACGATCCTGAGAAGGTGTTATTTTTCGTCGCTCACCAAGCCTTGGTCTTTCCAACACGGAACCTGTCTCCCTGAACCTATTCCAAAGTCGAGATATCACACTTTGGCTGACTTGGAGCCTTTCCGCTACAACAACCTGAGTTAGGCCACCCTGTAGCATTCCGATAGCCCTATTAGCCTCAGCGTTTGTTAATTTACGTGTTGACATTTTCAGAAAACTCGTTTCAAACCGAAGCCGTTGATAAACTGACTCTATGGAGCATATGCAAAGAAGCAAAAAACAGAAAAAATGCGACCAGATTGACGAAATGTCCCATACTGATTTTTATTGGATCGATTGAAGTTGTTATTGAGTTTTAAATGATTTTACAGCGATTTTCTCGAAGATTACATACTTTTCAAAACGATTGAATACTATATCCCCAACTCTTGTGAAGCAGTTTAGTTGCTTCAAAATTAGGTGGTTTTATGAAGATTTTGACTCTAAGAGATATGGGATACTGATGATGCCAAATGAGGATGAAAATTTATTTCGAAGAGTAGTTAATTTCAAGCCAAACGAATAACAATATATTTCTTGTTCTCAGGTCCAAAGAATGCTCTTCTACCTATGCCTCCTAGTTCTATTCCATTCAATGGAAAATGCAAGTATTCCAGATTATGAAGAGATCGAGCCAATTGTTGTACCGAGTAACAGAAGGGAAGCCAGGCTGGAGCTAGGATACGACAACTTCAAAACTGTTAAGTCTGCAAATCCCTCAGAGATTCACGGTAACAATTGGGAGTATTACCAATGAAGGATTCGGAATCTTAGAGAAGCTTCTTGTAATATCATAGTGGTCTTTGTGGAATTGAGTAACATTTTGAAGAAGGGTGCAAAGCATTTTCATTACCAGTATTTTTGATTTTTCATCGATTTTATAATGAAGAGTGAATTTTGAAATGACTAAATCACTGAAGTGACAGTATTCTCAGGGACTAGACACTGAGTTTGCTGAAGATAACACAAGATTGATGTCGTTATTTCTTGGATTTCATAATTTTTGTGTGTTCTTACAAAATCACCTCTATTGTGGTCCCTTCTTCTCCTCTTGATGTCTACTATAATGTTACACTATAATATTACAGTTATTTTTGGAGTCCCTATATAATATAACCAGAATGTTTGTCAATCGAGTGAACTTCCATATGGACAGGAACTAAATTTTATTAAATTTTATGTGATTACGATGTTTTTTCTCTTCCTTACCCGTCTGCATGAGCATTGCGTAATACACTGCGCAAAAAAATTAACGCACATTCTGAAAATCTCAATTTTAATAAAAGTTAACCCTACATTGACTTTATAACTTATTTTTTATGTTCTCTCGGGAAGGTTTTGAATGAAACAAGACACATTAAACGAAAGAAAAATTCAGGATTTCACCTAATCTTATGTGAAAGAAAAGAAATGAACAATTTTCAAAATACTGGAATGCTGATAAGTGATTTAATACTTGGTATTTCCACCCCTTGCGTTAATTCCAGCTGAGCAACGACGGTTCATACTCAAAATGAGTGATCTCAAAATGTTCTGATCTAATCCTTCCCAGATTTCTCCGAGTTGGATTCCTTAGTCATTAAGAGTAGCTGGATGATTTTCTGAACTTCTCAGCCTGCTATTGAGGTTATCCCAAACCTGCTCAATCGGTTTGAGATCTGGCCATTCCATTCGAGAGACTTCAACCTCTTCAAGGTACTCCTGAACGATGCGCGCACGATGGGGTCTGGCATTATTGTCCATAAAATTGAAATTTTCACCAATGTATGGGGCAAATGGCACTACATGCTCTTCAAGAATGTTCCTTATATTCTTATCAGCATTCATAGCTCCATTATCAACGACCAATAGGTCTGTGCGAGCAGTCAAAGATATTCCACCCCATACCATAATCGATCCTCCCCCGAAACCAGTAGTATTCAGGAAATTGCACTGAGTATATCTTTCATGTGGACGTCTGTATACAAGGGAACGTCGATCACAATGGTAGAGGCAGAATCTAGACTCATCTGTGAAGAGAACTCTTTCCCAATCGGCCTCTTCCCAATGGATATGCTCTCTCGCAAAATCCAAACGCGCCCTTCGATGGGTTGGGGTAAGAGCTGGGCCTCTTGCCGCGACAGGAGGCCTAAAATCATATTCTCTGAGGCCATTTCTTATTGTCTGAGTGCTAATTTGCACCCCATGAATTTGCCCAAGCTGATTTTGAAGGAGGCGAGCGGTTGCAAACCGTTGTCTCAACGAAGAAACTCTCAAGTAACGTTCTTGAATGGCAGTTGTTACCCGTGGTCTACCCTGTCCTGGTCTTCGGACATTCATACCTGTCTCCCTGAATCGCTGTAACATTCTGGACACACATGTATGAGAAATTCCAAACCTTTCTGCAATTCTAGTGTATGTCCACCCTTCTTCTCGCAAAACTACCGCTTGGACACATTCCTCTTGGGTCAAATTGCGTGTTTGGCGTTGCATAGCGATCGAGTGTAGAAAATCAAACGGAAGAAAAACTTGATCACTAGAATTGATCGAGAACAATTGATTTTAGAATGGAGCCAATACATTCAAAATCTGATAATATCACCTTTTTTTATTCCTGCTGGGAAAAAACATCTGTATTGAAGAAAAACGTTGAAAGTGGATAACGTATGCATGCATAATTCTGATAAAAATAATTATCATTGAGAACACCTCCAGTTGTAGAATAAATTTGAGATTTCCATAATTTTTTTGCGCAGTGTACCTAGTATATTCTAAAACAAGTTGAAAAATGAGCTCCTATTCCAATACGAATGCGAAATTCGAACGCATTAGTTTTGAAATTGCCTTCTGCAACGAGTATTAGACGATATTTCCTCTATGTCAGTAAAGTTTTGTGAAATACTCTCGAAATTCAAATAAAAATTCAGATTAGTGACTTTTGTATTGTATCTTGGCAGTTGGTGTGACTTACGAAATTTGACAGATCACGGAATTCCAATTGATTTGATTTGAAAATTGAGAGGTTCTAGGGTCAGTACTGACAACCAAGAAACGAAAAATATGACTGAAAACAATGCTGTAATGTGTTTCATTACAGCACTACTTTTAATACTGTAATGAACTCATTACGATACTGAAATAGAGAAAGATTTTTTATAATGGGTGATTTTTTAATAGTTGTAGGAAATCTTTTCAAGAAAAAACACATCAAATAAAGAAAAATGCATGAAATCTTTAGTCGAATCGATGTTGACCGCGGCTACGCCTCAAATATGGTACATCTGCTTAGTCCAATTTTGGCATACTCTTTCCAAAATTTCGGCTGGTATCTCACGAATAAATTTTTCGCTGTTGTATTCCAATGCGTCAATCGAAGCAGGATCATCAGTATAGATTTGTAGTTCAAGAAACCTATAAAGAATAAATTCTAATTAATCAAATTATTTGTGAAATTCTCGAAAATTTTGTACTTTCGCTGAGTGCGACTCTGTTTAAAAGATCAGGAATATCAAATATTTGCTACGTTGCCGCGTTTGAAATAAAGAATTGCACAAAATTGTTTGAAAATTTGAAAGTTGCTCTATTGGTTTACTCCCAGTTTAAGAAAGTCCATTAAAATGAACTTTGTTCTATGGATTATTGAAATTTTAATGAGTCATTAATTTAACATAGATCTTTTGAAACTGGTGTACAGTTTTTCTGTTAAACATGGAATTTTTTAGCGACGAATAATATAAGGTTTTTGTGGTGGTAACGGATTAAACGAGCCGCTCATCAAAGGCTGCGACTGCTTGGAATTGGTGCTATGGCCTGCAAGATCTCCTGACTTGAATCCTTTGAATTATTTTGTATGGGAGCATTTTAAACTGCAAATTCACGCTGTTGAAATTGATAATCAAGAACAATTAATGGAACAAATAATGAATGCAGTCGAGTCCAAAACAGACAAAACATGCAATTAGTATACGATTCCCTCATTCTGCTTTGCCAATAGTGTCATTTTTGAACACTTCATTCAATTATTTCACTATTTTTCTTGTGTGTCGAGAATTCTTGACATGCGGAAATTTTAAAGTCCAATAACACGATCTTACTGATTTTTTTTAACATCAAACACAGCATATATCCTGTCCTGATGAAAAACCAGAAAAAAATCGATTTTGTTTGACAGAAAATTAAGTGAGGTAAGAAATCTTGAAAATCTTCAGAGCTTAAATATGTAGAAAATTGTTTTTTCCTGTTTATGAATGAATATGGCTCAAACTGGCAGCAAATGAGTCAAACTAACACGTCCGTTTAATTTGGAATTACCAAGTACATATGCCCAGTATGATTTAGTATATATTAGTTAGCTTTAGGTAGGAGATTTTGCATCTGTTTTTGACAACTTGGCAACATTGAACGTTTAGTGATAAATATCATTAATTTATATGATAATGAAAGGTTAATGGGTTATGTTTGTATCTGGTACCTTTTTACGAAATTAAATAAGCAACGATAATAAATGATAACATATATTGTTGATGAATATCAGAGCTAATACGGGTGGTTGTAAGCTGAATTCGTTATAAGAAAAAGAAATAGAAACCAATAGAAGAATTTTCAATATTCGCCAATGAATTTGTAGAAAGTTATTCATAATATTAAAAATACGTCTTCGTCCACTAAAGGGAAAGAAATAAATGAATTTATGAACGTTTTCCTAATATAGCACTTATAGCAGCTTATTTTTAAGGATAGAATGGTATATCTAACGATAGGAAATGTAAGTGAATCTTCTACTCACATTTTTTATTTAATTATAACCATTATACAGGGTATATGTGAATAAAACCGAAAAAATGTAAGGAATGACTCTTTGATGAAAATTAAGGTGGGTATTAGGGATAACATTTTTTGAAAAACCCCTTCCGGAAAAGTTACACTCTTTCGAAGATTAACAACAAAATTTTTTCTTACTTATTTTCCCTGTGCATTAAGCCAAAGACACGAAACTCGGTATATACAGGGTTATTTACGAATATGGCTCTATAGAATATTTTTAGGAAAGACACAAGATTGAAATTCTAAAGGTGAGCTTCAAGTAAGAAGACGACTTCTTGTATATTTTTTGACGGTTTTTCCGAAAGTGACATCAACTTTCGTTTTTCAAATGGGAAGACCCATTTTTATTGCATAAATATGTGGATAAAATGAGACTGACTATCAATTCGGATAAAACAAAAGTAATGTGTTTCAACAGAGGTGGACGATTATCTACTTCCTGTGGTAATTTTCGAATTAAATCACAGGTTTTGGAAGTGGTGAACAAATATAGATATCTGGGCGTCCCATTTGTGTCTTCCTCATTGTTCCGTGTGATGAGCGAATTCTCTGTTAGGAAAGCAAGACAGGCCTACAGTTCTGCTTTTTCTATTCTGGTTGGCACTAAGCACAATGAATGGGATTTAAAGATCAGACTTTTTGATGCTCTCATTCGCAGCACTCTGTTGTATGTTGCACCTGTGTGGAGTTTGAGGTATGCTGATGACTTAGAGAAGGCCCAGGTGCGGTTTTACAAGCGGGTCTTGCAGCTACCCACCAACGTTCCGGATTATCTGGTACGCTTGGAGGTAGGAGTTAAAACAGTTCACTGCACTGCACTATTTTCGATCAGGTCCTGGAATTTCTCATCAGACTACATAGGATGAGTTCCACCAGACTGCCAAAGATGTGCTTTTTGAGAATGCTCCAGTTGTCGCAGAATGATGTTGTGGATGCCAGATACAACTGGTGTGAGCAGGTTAATGATTTCTTGAATTCTGTCAATTTTCCTGTGAATATCTGCAATTTAACGTCAACAGAGTTGATCAAGCGAAGAAAGGAATTCAAGGCGACATTTAGATCACTTTGTTTCCAGAAGGATATATGTCGCACTAGAGAATCTGCGTATCCTCTTTTTGCCCATCTGTTTAGTTATGGGGAGCTGGCAGTTGCGTATCTCAGTTTCAAACTGCCTTCTATTTTTGTGAGAGTTCTTGCTCAAGTCAGATTGGGATAAACGAATAATTTGAGAATATACAGGAAAAATGTGTACCACAATGTTTCTTTTGGGGATATTTGTCTCGTGTGCAATATGTCCTGCCAGCAGACTCTGATTCATCTACTGTGCGAATGCCCTCCGCTCAGACCTCTCAATCCCATTTACCGATTCAGTAGTATCCATGAGATCGCACTGTTTTTGCAGAACGTAACTATAAAGGAAATCCGTAATTTTGTTTCGGTAGTTTGCAGTGTGCTGAGGACAAGATCTTTCATTCTCAGCGAATAGATGTGTTTAATTTTCGAGGATTCACTCTCTTTTGCTCCTTTACTTGTGTTAATTTAGTTTCTATAGATTCGGTTCATTAAAGCCTTGTTATTTGATGATATCACATTTTGTTAATTTTTCTTTTTCCTGTATACTATGTTCATGGAATATTTTTCCGAGGGAACAATAAAGTATATTATTATTATTATTATTATTATTATTATTATTGCATAAATAGATTCTCCATTGCACTCTGAGGCTTTTTGATTCAAAAAGTTCGAATTTTCCTGCGAAAATTCGCTTTGAATGAGGAAATACGAAAAAAAAAATCTCAAAATTAAACTCTGTTGAAATATAGACAACTTCGAGGTTTTTTTATTAAAAATTCCGTTTTTGCGAATTTCCGAGTAGAGAGGCTGATGCTTTTTTTCCGATAGCGTGATTTTCAGAATTTGATACTGGAGGTCACAAATTTTTTGTCAAATTTAGAAGTGACGAAACATCAAAAAATCGTTTTTTCAAATTGGAATCCAATTTTTTCGAAGCATTTTCGAAATCTTCTTCAAAAATATAATAGGAGCATACGTCCAAGACTTTTATCCCAAAATGAATATTTTTCGAGATATTCAGGAAAAACGATTTTGTCTCCAATTTTCAATCTCATTCCGAAAATAATAAGCGGTGAAGTGAAATTTTTGGAAATCTATGTTATTGAGAAAATATTTTCTATAGTTCAGACAAGTTCTTGAATTATCATCTGTAACGCGAGAGCAACAATTGGTTTGTAGTTCTCTATGTGAGTATTAGTGAAGTCAACGTTAAAAATTCTCAGGAATGCCGAAGAAAATAATTTTCAATAATTTTTGATGCTTTTGAAAGAATAATTAACAGAACATGTAACAATTTCATTACTGAAAATTCAAATTTCCCTGCAGAGACAAAAAAAGTTCTACAGAATTAAGAATTTGCGGAAATGATCCTAAGCTTTAAAAAATAAAGAGAAACTGAACTCGTCTGAACTATAAGAAAATATTTTCTTGATAACATAGATTTACAAAAATTTCACTTGACCGCAAATTATAAATTATTTTGCAGTAAAAAAACACATTCGGAATGAGATTGAAAATTGGAGACAAAATCGTTTTTCCTGAATATCTCGAAAAATATTCATTTTGGGATAAAAGTCTCGGACGTATGCTCCTATTATATTTTTGACAAAGATTTCGAAAATGCTTCGAAAAAATGGGGTTCCAATTTGAAAAAAACGATTTTTTGATGTTTCGTCACTTCTAACTTTGACAAAGAATTTGTGACCTCCTGTATCATACTGTGTAAATCACGCCATCGGAAAAGAAGCATCAGCCTTTCTTCTCGGAAATTCTCAAAAATGAGAATTTTTAATGAAAAAACCTCGAAGTTGTCTGTATTTCAACAGACTTCAATTTTGAGATTTTTTTTTCGTATTTCCTCATTTAAAGGAAATTTTCTCGGGAAAATTCAAACTTTTGGAATCAAAAAGACTCAGAATTCAATGGAGAATCTATTTATGCATTGAAAAAAAAAGTCAGAGAACCATCAAAAAATATACAAGAAGTCGTTTTCTTACTTGAAGCTCACCTTTAGAATTTCAATCCTGAAACTTGTGTCTTTCCTAAAAATATTCTTTAGAGCCATATTCGTGAATAACCCTGTATAATTATTCGATAAAAATACACATTTAAGAATTTTTCTTCTCTGAAGTATGCTGGAAAGGGGTTGAAATAGTTAACCCCCAAGATACTTTTTCTCACAACTTTTTTCTCGGATGAAACACTTTCATCTATTCGAAAACATAAGAATTTTATCAAAAAAAGAAAAGTTCGAATAAGATTATTCTAGGTATTATAGCTTATTTCAGGGTAGAAAAAATTCCAAAATGTGTAGTTTTATTGACAAATAATATCAAAGTTTCGAGTCTCCACCTCTATACACAGGAAAAATTAAAAGGAAAAATTTTTTTCTTGGAGGCATGAAACTTTTTCGGGAGGAGGCTTTATAAAAAATACCCCCCTTAATTTAAATCATAGAATCACCTCTTACATTCGGTTATATTCGATGTATACCATAATATTCAATGATATAGCAAGGCTTTCAAGGGTCCTATCTCTGGTGAGTAAGTTGAATGCTATTTAATGAATATTTGGGCATTTTCAGAAATAGAATTTCAAGAAATGCGCATTTATCGAGTAATAAAAAAATTTTAGAAAACCATATCAGCGAAATTAAAGGAATTGTTGACTTTGGTTGCATGCAACTATGTTCAAAAGATTCACAGAATTAATTTTCTGCTAAATTTTTTCAAAAGTTTAGGCGTTAGATCTAATGCTTCAGTGGCATAGCTCATAGCTCATTATGAAAGTTTCAGATCGATATATCTTTTTCTCTTGGCTAAATCTGAAAAAATCGTGTTAGAAAAAAGTATTTCTTTCGACCTCGAAAATCTATTATTAGAATATATGTACAAATCAAAAACTCATCCTGTAGAAGAATGTTCAAATTTCAAATTTTTTTGTGTGACACCCTGTAAAGAAGTGAACAAAGAAGTCGAAACAGATTTCAATAACAATTCGTCATTGATTAACGTCTTCAGTTTTTTTTCACTAGCTGAAGAGTTTCATAACCTTGGTTTTTAGATTGTCTATTATACCATCGAACTCTGGTTCTTCGATTCTTCCTGTATAGTCTCGAGATTCTTATCATCTTTTCCGTAATGAGTTTTAGTTGGTCTCTGTTGGTTGGGAACGCCTACATACTCTTTTTTACCAGCATAAATCATCATAGTTGATTTCAGTTCTCCAGTAAATTAACTTTCCAAGAAGAAGATGACGTGCAATTTACAGTATAAAATTCAATTTAATTAATAGTGAATATCTGTTTTCATTTACACTTCTCGCAAAAATTAAAGGGACAAAAAAATTTTCTAAATTATTCGGTGATTTTCAACAGGCCGTATTTCAATGAAAAATGGCAGTATAGAAAATAAAGAACTAACTTTTGAAGCTTGAAGACTCTTATTTCTGAATTTATTGGTTGAAAATCCGAATCAAAATTGGTACAGATGCACTAAATTCCAATGGAACTTATCTCGGAGAAAGTATTCCATTTTATAACATCAACAAAATAAATGATGTCATTTTCATCAATTAACCTTCATGAGCTCAAAACAATCTTGTTGGTATCGCGTATAGATATCCATATGTATACATGCTAAATTCCCAGAGCGAGGAGATAACAGGAGTCGAAAAACCAAAAATTATAATTAGGTGATCTAATATAGGTTTCCAAGAAAAACTTATCCTCGTTCTGTACAAGGGACTTCACCGTGAATTGTTAGCACTTTCTGGGCTATAAACACGGCAAATTGAATTCCCATCAACAGTTATCTTGAGAACAACCTATTGTATACTGAGTTTGCAGAAAGATGGTTGGAAAATACCTGGTAAGTTGAATTAGGCTTTCAAATATCCCAATAACGAAGTTGGTTAGTTAATATCTTCGTATGAAACGGTGTAATTCAAAGTCGAACAACTAAAATTTTCTTCTTAGGCAACTTTTGAATAAAAAAGTGTTCAGCATCCAAAATCGAAAGGCTCCCTTCCATGCACCTAGTTGGACTGTGTTCAGTGAGTCCCAAAATGGTTGAGACTGCTCTATATCCTCAGCCATAATTGAAGATAGAGACATGCGGTTTTCGTCACCTTTTTGTAGAACTTTTGAATCCACAAACAGAAACATTCAAACTACTTATGTTTCTGAAATACACTTTTTGAGATGTAATTATTTCCCAGGCACTTTATAAGATAGAAAAAAAAATGATAACTGCTTATCATAGATATTTTTACGTAGAAGGCGGTGGAGTAGGTGAAAATTTTTTTCATATCCCTGTTTTTGAGATTGAGCACAAATTTGGTATTTTTTTGAATGGAACACTCTGTATATCTACAAGTCAAATTTTTGCATTTTGTTTACTGATTAAATTGATGTATCCCAACCTAACCTTCGATAAACTTCAGTTTTAAAAAATCCATATATATGTTTTTTTCTAATAGCAGGCCATAAATTCTTTCACACATGCGTTTAATTATTACATTATTAAAACAACATATGCCTTGAATCTAATTAAACTGCTCCACATTGACTCAAATTGCAAAAAAATATAGTTTTAATGAGATTTTGCAATGAAAATTCATTTCAAGTTGCAGGAAATAAAATTAGTTTCAACCTGTAGGTCTGCAGCGTGGTTAAGAAAAATCGAGTAAAATAACGAAATTTTATTCGCAGAGAACAGAGAATTCAAGCATTTTAAGACTATCAATACAATGTATGGCCTCCACGGGCATCAATAACAGCTTGACATCATCTCTGCATAGTACACACGAAGTTGTTGAACATTTCTTGAGGAATTTGGTTCCATAAAAGGG
Source organism: Hippodamia convergens (assembly GCA_038502775.1). Lineage (NCBI taxonomy): Eukaryota > Metazoa > Arthropoda > Insecta > Coleoptera > Coccinellidae > Hippodamia > Hippodamia convergens. The sequence goes on along the minus strand of CM076607.1, from coordinate 35,325,133 downwards.
GCAGAAGCTCTCTCAGATCATTTAAGGATTCTGGGGTAGGTTCATGATTGATTAATATTCTTTGGAGCATATCCCATGCATGTTCTATGCAATTCAAATCTGGTGAGGGCGGAGGTATTGGTAAATGAGGAATACCAAGCTCCTCGCGCGCATTCTCAACTATGGCTGCACGGTGCGGTCTAGCGTTATCGTCTAGAAATTGAAAAGTTTCACCAATAGTAGCGTGAAAATTTGGTAAAACATTGTCAATGACATGTTCCCCGTAGTGTATGGCGGTCATATTCCCAGGACAAATGTGTAGATATGTGCGCCAGTTGAAACATATTCCAGCTCATACCATAACACTACCCCATCGGAATGGATGGACTTCTTGGACATAGCGACGATTACGTATTATGCGTGGGATTGTCCATACCCTTATTCTTCGAGAATCTGAAAATCGTCCATATCTGGATTCATCAGTGAAAAGGACACTACGCCATTGATCGTTCCAATTGATATGTTGCCTTGCCCATTCCAGTCGTTGACGATTATGGTCACGTGTTAATGGAACTCCTCTTAATAGACGTCTAGAACCTAGATTTACCTCTCTCAAACGTCGTCTGATGGTTTCGATAGAAACTTGGACCCCATCTGCATTTTGAAGAGTATTCCGTAGCATTCTACACGTAGATGTAGGCTTTCTTCTCGCCGAAACGGTGATGAAACGATCCTGAGCAGGTGTTGTTTTTCGTCGCCCACCAAGCATTGGTCTTTCCAACACGGAACCTGTCTTCCTGAACCTATTCCAAAGTCGAGATATCACACTTATTTGGCTGACTTGGAGCCTTTTCGCTACAATAACCTGAGTTAGGCCGACTGTAGCATTCCGATAGCCCTATTAGCCTCAGCGTTTGTTAATTTACGTGTTCGCATTAAGAAAACTCTTTTCGAATCGAAGCCGTTGATAAACTGACTCCACTTCAAAATAAGAACATTCATGAAGCATATGCAAAGATCCAAACTTCAGAAAAAGGCGACCAGATTGACCAAATGTCTCATACTGATTTTTATTGGATTGATTCAAGTTGTTAGTGAGTTTTGAATGATTTTACAGGGATATTCAAAACGATTGAATACGTTATCCAAAACTCTTGTGAAGCAGTATATTCCATTATATTTTGAACAGAAACTAAAAACATCACTCTTCAACAAAAACTTAAAACGAAAAATAACTTCAATAACAATTTTGGAAGTTTTTGATGCATGTTCAGCATTTATGCATGTGTTAAGTTAAAGAATTCATGACCTTCTATTAAAAAACAAACAAAAATATGGATTCTTCTGATTTTTGAAGCTGAAATTCATTCAAAGATTTGGTTGTGATACATAATTTTTCGAGTAATTAATCATTAGAAAAATTTATATCAGCGAAATTCAAAAAAATGTTTACTTTGGCTTAATGCAACTCTGTTAAAGAAGTATTTCTTTAGACCTCAAGAATCTTTTTTCTCAAATATATATACATTGAAATGAATATCTGATTTTTTTGGTGATTATGCGGTAGATCTTATGCTCGGAAAAACTCAAGTGGAATATTACCAGGATTGGCATATCTCATTAGGACAGTTTTAAATGGCTTTATCCTTTCATATAAGCTGGATCGTGAAAATGGTATATGAAAAACGTAATTTTTTTCACTCGAAAAGTCAAACACCTATATGAAAAAATATGAGATTCAGATGGAGATGAACAACTTTCATTTAAAACAAATGCTGCATATGTTTTACTTTTTCATATAAGGGGATAGGACTTCATAAGTCAGCACCCTGTATATGTTTATGTGCATATAAGTTTATATACAGGGTGGCCATTTGAAAACGAAACAGACGAGATTACAGACGAAATAAATTTTTTCGATAGAAATGCTCGGACAGGTCGATTTCTGTTTCGAGGGGACAACTTAAGATGTAGGTTACGGACGCATAGCGCTTCAACCCTTGCTACTACAACCCTCACCCCCAATTTCTGAATAGGGAAGATGGGGTGAGAGATACCTCATTTGAGAGGTATTTTTATACTGATTTCAGCACAGTAATTGTTTTTTTCATTTTATGGATTAGTTCTCGAAATACAGGGTGGCCATTTGAAAACGAAACAGACGAGATTACAGACGAAATAAATTTTTTCGATAGAAATGTTCGGACAGGTCGATTTCTGTTTCGAGGGGGATAACTTAAGATATAGGTTACGGACGCATAGCGCTTCAACCCTTGGTACTACAACCCTCACCCCCAATTTTGGAATAGGGAAGATGGGGTGAGTGATACCTCATTTGAAAGGTTTTTCACAAAAAAACACTACAAGTGCCATGAAAACACCACTTCATTTTCAAATGCTTAGTCAAGAATATTTCGAGAACTTATGCATAAAATGAAAAAACAATTACTGTGCTGAAATCAGTATAAAAATACCTTTCAAATGAGGTATCACTCACCCCATCTTCATTATTCAAAAATTGGGGGTGAGGGTTGTAGTAGCAAGGTTTGAAGCGCTATGCGTCCGTAACCTACATCTTAAGTTGTCCCCCTCGAAACAGAAATCGACCTGTCCGAGCATTTCTATCGAAAAAATTTATTTCGTCTGTAATCTCGTCTGTTTCGTTTTCAAATGGCCACCCTGTATTTCGAGAACTAATGCATAAAATGAAAAAACAATTACTGTGCTGAAATCAGTATAAAAATACCTTTCAAATGAGGTATCACTCACTACATCTTCCCTATTCAAAATTTGGGGGTGAGGGTTGTAGTAGCAAGGGTTGAAGCGCTATGCGTCCGTAACCTACATCTTAAGTTGTCCCCCTCGAAACAGAAATCGACCTGTCCGAGCATTTCTATCGAAAAAATTTATTTCGTCTGTAATCTCGTCTGTTTCGTTTTCAAATGGCCACCCTGTATATGCGGGGTATAAGGAATAAAATTAATATTTTTCAACCCTACCCAACTTTGGTTGCATAAGTATCAAGTGCAAGATCGTTTGAAAGCTTAAAAAAATAAAATGTTTCAACTCCCCCAATTTTTTGTTTTGGTATCTCTTTATGAGGAAAAAAAAAGAAGAAATTTCTATCGAGATATTGTCTGGGAGGTTTTTGCATTTTCCTGAAAACTCAATTTGGGTTTTCTCTCCCAGTCTCTGAAACAAGAAACAATTAGAAAATGCGTAAAAAAAAATTGGAGCACTAATTTGTCAGGGGCCAAACCTTTACAAGGAGAAATTTTTTCAGAGACTGGAAGAGAAAACCCAAATAAAGTTTTCAGGAATAAAATAAAATGTGTTGGTATTTTTCCGTAAAATGATCTAACGAACCGAATTGATGGGACACCAAGTATACTTTATTATTCTAATATCGTAAAATTTCATATTATCTTCGGTTAAAACTAGAATAACGGATCGAATAAGCAGAAACAAGTTTTGTTCGTCCTGGGAATATAAATAGAACGTATCGCCTACAAGGTGATCTAGAAGATGAGCCTTTTTTTCAATCCTAATCTTGAATATTCATTTCATTGCCGGAGTTGAATCGTGATTTCATCTCAGCTCCTTCTACCATGGCTTTGCATTTCGCACCATAACCAGCTAAAGTACCAAAATGAGAACTCTATTCTTTCCAGTTAAGATCATCATTCCTTTTTTTCGATTTTCATCTCACGAAAACAAACATGATACCTGAATACTAATTAATGAGCAGATGGACGTGTGTTCATAGTTATTCGAGAAAAATGTAAATTAGATTGCATACAACAGGTGGGCTGGATATGAGACTTCTCAATTTGAAGGTCCTTCAACTACATATTCAATGGCACGAGTTATTTTATGATAAAAATATAATAGTTTTTTATAATTTGAGTGTTAAAAGTAACGTTTTATTCTGTGAGTGAAAAAGTTCATGAAATGGGCGAAGCGAATTGAACAATTTCAAGGACAGAATAAAATCACTTTTAACACAAATACCATACAATGTTTTTTGTACAACTGCCCTATTTTGATAATGAAATGGGCCAATTTGCAATGACAATAAACTTCAAAATGCATTTTAATATTCAAATAATCAAAAGGTTGTTGTGAATGGCAAACGTTGCCAACGTTATGATTACTAACAAATGAGAAAAGACGTTGTCATTTGAATTGTCCAATTTTCGTCTGGGATTTTTAACTGCTTAGTATATTTGTCGAGAGTCCAAATATTAATAAAAGTGCCGATTTGGTTGTTCCTCTGGATATTGAAGAGTCTGCAAGAAGGGCAAATCTGGAACTCCTACCTGAAAAATCTGTTCAGCAGTACGATATTGCATATAACAATTTTCTGGCCTGGTGTAAATTAAAAAATATAGAAGGGAACTTCAGTGAAACTGTTTTCCTGGCAATACTTAGAAGAAAAACCAAAACGTGGAGTTCATCAACTTTGTGGAGCAAATTTTCAATGATAAAGTCAAGCTCCCTTGTTGAAAATGGTGTGGATGTTAGTAAATATTTAAAGGTTATAGCATATTCAGAACGGAAAAGTGAAGGATATCGTCCCAAAAATTCGAAAATTCTCACTCGTGAACAAATTGAAAAGTTTATAAAGGAGGCACCAGATGAGAAATACTTGATGGTTAAGGTTGCAACTATTTTCGGATTTTTTGGAGCGTGTCGGCGTGAAGAATTGTGTAATTTATCAGCGGAAGACATCGAAATAACAAAAAAATCATTGGTTATACAACTTCCAAATACAAAAACGAAAGTCAGTCGTTCTTTCAGTATTATTGGGAAGTATGTAGACTATTTTCATAAGTACTTTGCACTGCGCCCTTCTGTCATCAAACATCGTCGTTTTTTCCTGAAATACATGAATAATAAATGCACTGCCAATCCAGTTGGTATTAATACATTTGGGAAAATTCCATCTATTGTTGCCGAATTCCTAAAACTGCTAGAACCAAAGCAATATACAGGACACTGTTTTCGAAGATCCTCCGCCTCATTGCTAGCAGAATCAGGGGCAAATATTACGGATATAAAAAAACATGGTGGATGGAAGTCTACGACGGTAACCAAGGGCCAAATGTTGATCATTCCATTGCATATATACTAACGTCACAGGTCATTAATGTTAGTATTTGTTCTAGTTTTACGATTAGTATTAATGTTCAAAAATAATGATTGTTGAATATTGATAATGCTGAATTTTTATCATCTGATTTCATCATAAGAAAATGGAGTGCTAAAAATATTTTTAACACTAATGTTGAAAATATTTTTAACACGCTTCCACGTAAACAATCAATTTTAACATTGTTTGCTGTCATTAAAAGTGTCACTTTTAATGGCAGCTGTACAAAAAAATATAAACATGTTTATTTGTCTAAGTCTTAGGTATTTTTCCTTGCATTGTTTTCATTCATCTTAGGGCCTATTGCCCAAAACTATCCTTTATATGTACAAGTCAAAGATTCACCTTGTATATAAATTTCGTACTCATTGTGTTTATTCTCAGTTTGACTCAAATTGTTTGTTCTTTCAGATTAATTTTTTTATGCTGGCAGTTCTTTTCTTGGCCATCACCATAGCTCCGATTCATGGAGGAGGATTTCAGCAACATGCAGAAAGAGGGCCGTTTGGTGGTGATTCGAAGCCATCTCATGGGGCTGGAAGATTGGGAGGCAATAACAATAAGATAGGAAGAGGAGGAAATAGACATTTCTGAATGATATTGTAGAAGAATATAATTTTGTTCGAAGAGACTGAAATAAAGCTTTGTTGTAACATAGATGCTAAATAGTAATCATCCGAAAAATACCATTTCTAATCCCTAGGCTCACGGATCAGATATAGAAGAACTTCTTTCTATATTTGCAGCCTATCGAGTGAAATATTACAGAGTAGCGACCATGCAAATTTCCCAATTTGTTTGTTGTTTTCTTGAAATTAAATTAATTTCTGGTCAAAATTAAATTTAGTTTCATACAATATAAACTGCTCCACATGAGTTAGGGATATTGTCTTAAATTGCAAAAAAATATAGTTTTAATGAGATTTTGTGATGAAATTTCATATAAAAATGATTTTGAGTTGCAGGAAATTAAATTAATTTCAGCCTGTAGGTCTGAAGCGTATACATAACGAAATTTTATCCCCAGTGAATGCAAGAATTTCAAGACTATCAATACAAGTTACGGCCTCCACGGGCATCAATAACAGCCTGACATATTCTTTGCATACTACACACGAGGTTGTTGAACATTTCTTGAGGAATTTGGTTACATAAACGGGACAGAAGCTCTCTAGAAATTAAAAAGTTTCAAAAATAGCAGCGTGAAAATTTGGCAAAAACATTGTCGATAATATGCTCCCTATAGTGAAAGGTGGTCATATTCCCAGGACAAATGTGTAGATCTGTGCGCCCGTTGAAACATATCCCGGCCCATACCAAAACACTTCCCCTCGGAATGGATGAACTTCTCGGACATAGCGATGATTACGAGAATCTAAAAATCGTCCATATCTGGATTCATCAGTGAAAAAGACATTACGCCATTGATCGTTCCAATTCATATGTTGCCTTGCCCTTTCCAGTCTTTGACGCTTATGGTCACGTGTTAATGGAACTCCTCTTAATGGACCTCTAGAACCTAGATTCACCTCTCACAAACGTCGTCTGATGGTTTCGATTGAAACTTGGACCCCATCTGCATTTTGAGGAGTATTCTGTAGCATTCGACATGTAGATGTAGGCTTTCTTCTCGCCGAAACGGTGATGAAACAATCCTGAGCAGGTGTTGTTTTTCGTCGGTCACCAAGCCTTGGTCTTTCCAACACGGAACCTGTCTCCCTGAACCTATTCCAAAGTCGAGATATCACACTTTGGCTGACTTTGAGCCTTTTCGCTACAACAACATGAGTTAGGCCACCCTGTAGCATTCCGATAGCCCTATCAGCCTCAGCATTTATTAATTTACGTCTTGGCATTTTGAGAAAACTTGTTTCAAATCGAAGCCGTTGACTCCATTTCAAAATAAGAACATTCATGAAGCATATGCAAAGAACCAAACTTCAGAAAAGAGGCGACCAGATTGACGAAATGTCTCATACTGATTTTTATTGGATCAATTCAAGTTGCAATTGAGTTTAAAATGATTTCACAGCAATTTTCTCGAAGATTACATACTTTTCAGAACGACTGAATACGATATCCCTAACTCTTGTGGGGCAGTACATTTAGATCAAATTACTTCTAAGTAGTTGAAGCTTAGCATATCCTTCAGTTTGTATCGTATTTGTTTCTTCAATTCAGCAGCAATAGTTCACTGTTATAGGCACTAAGGTTTTTATTTTCGAAGAAATTAAAGGAACTGAAAATTTTCGAAAATTTTTGGTGATTTTCAGCACTCTATATTTCCGCGAAAAAAACAACTAAGTTCTGAATTAATTGGTTAAAAATTTTTCGGAGTACTGGAAGCCATGCAATCCTCGCATTCAGCACAAGAAAAAAATCTTCAAATTTTTCAAATTTTTTCTTCGCTTTACGCACGTAGAACAATTTTTCCAAGCTAAACTGAAGCAAAGGTCGCATAGCCTGCTTATTCAGCTTCACTTTGCTTTTTATGGGACTCTGATAGGACCGTTTGTATTCAAGATATCCATTTTTGAAATTTGAAATGAAAAAAAGATCGTTTTTGACTCAACTGCCGATATCTCCGGTACTACTGATCGCCTAGCGAGCCAAGACGCGGTTTTTTTTCTGTAGAAAATTTGCAACAAAAATATTTTTGGGTTAATTAAAAAAAAATATCCACTATTAACATCAACGTGAAAAATAGCAAAAAAATTCCGGCAGTTGAATTCAAAATTGGATTTCTCGATTACGAATGGTCGTATCTGATACTCGTAAAAAGCAAATGAGTAAACAGGCTATGCGATCTCTGGAGCAGTTTAGCTCGAAAAATATTTTCCACGCGCGTAGACCAAAAAAAAGTTTTTTAAATTTTATCCTTTTGCTTTATCCGAAGATTGCATGGTTACCAGCATTCCAAAAAATTTAATTTCGAAAACTAGAGTCTCCAAGCCTTAAAAATTGGTTTTTATTTCCTATGCGATCATTTTTCACTGAAATACAGCCTGTTAAAAAAAAATTTAAAATTTTTCTGTTCCTAATTTTTACGAAAAGTATATAATGTATTATCGTAAAGTAAATATTGTAATATTCCGCTTTAAACATATCGAGAAAACCATACAAAATTTGCGCTATTCACACAAAAAACTGATCTTCACTCAGTCATTTCCTCTCTTTTCAAATTTTCATTTAATTTTTTTCAACTCATACACCGAGGGATATTTTTAAGCTAACACTTAATGTAAAATTTCCTCAATACGAACCTACAATTTTTGTTGTTTTTTTCCTTGAGCTAATGGAGGATGGAGAATAAGTTTAGAAACAAGCTTATGGGGATTCTGAAAAAATTACCAGTTCCATCTTCTAGTCATTACTATCAAAGAAACCCCTGAGAAACAACTTAAAAACAGGAAAGTGTAAATTGAATGATAAGACGACAGGACATTGAGCCTGGCTGAAACAAATAAAAATTCAAAAACCGGATCTCTTCAGGAATTCCAGATTTAAAAACTGTACATTACCATCACAGATGACAACTTGGAGTTATTGGGTAGATAAATGATAAAAACACGAGAAGCAGATTTCTTTCAACATTCATTAGATATCTGCATTTGAAGGTTCGAAACAGAATTTAGTTATGAATAATATGTTAAACTCTGGAAGTTTGGAATATATTTTCACATAGAATTCATTGGCGTACACTAAATAATTTTTTGTTATTGTTTTCCAGATATAACTAAATCTTATAGTTTTTTCAATGTGACGCCTATATTTTTTTCACCATTATATTGCATATTATGGAAATCTCAAATTTATTCTACAACTGAAGGTGTTCTCAATGATAACTATTTTTATCAGAATTATGCATGAATATGTTATCCACTTTCAACGTTTTTCTTCAATACAGATGTTTTTTTCTCAGCAGGAATAAAAAAGATGATATCATCAGATTTTGAATGTATTGGCTCCATTCTAAAATCAGTTGTTCTCGATCAATTCTAGTGATCAATAGTTTTTCTTTCGTTTGATTTTCTACACTCGATCGCTATGCAACGCGAAACGCAATTTGACCCAAGAGGAATGTGCCCAAGCGTTTTGCGAGAAGAAGGGTGGACATACACAAGAATTGCAGAAAAATTTGGAGTTTTCCATACAACTGTGTCCAGAATGTTGCAGCGATTCTGGGAGACAGGTATGAATGTCCGAAGACCAGAACAGGGTAGACCACGGGTAACAACTGCCATTCAAGAACGTTACTTGAGAGTTTCTTCGTTCAGACAACGGTTTGCAACCGCTGGCCTCCTTCAAAATCAGCATATCCATTGGGAAGAGACCGATTGGGAAAGAGTTCTCTTCACAGATGAGTCTAGATTCTGCCTCTATCATTGTGATCGACGTTCCCTTGTATACAGACGTCCACATGAAAGATATGCTCAGTGCAATTTCCTGAATACTACTGGTTTCGAGGGAGGATCGATTATGGTATGGGGTGGAATATCTTTGACTGCTCGCACAGACCTAGTGGTCGTCGATAATGGAGCTATGAATGCTGATAAGTATATAAGGAACATTCTTGAAGAGCATGTAGTGCCATTTGCCCCATACATTGGTGAAAATTTTATTTTTATGGACGATAATGCCAGACCCCATCGTGCGCGCATCGTTCAGGAGTACCTTGAAGAGGTTGAAGCTCGGGTTGAAGTCTCTCGAATGGAATGGCCAGCAAGAAGTCCAGATCTCAATCCGTATGAGCAGGTTTGGGACAACCTCAATAGAAGGCTGAGAAGTTCAGAAAATCATCCAGCTACTCTTAATGACTTAGGAATCCAACTCGGAGAAATCTGGGAAGGATTAAATCAGAACATTTTAAGATCACTCATTTTGAGTATGAACCGTCGTTGCCGAGCTGTAATTAACGCAAGGGGTGGAAATAGCAAGTATTAAATCACTTATCAGCATTTCAGTATTTTGAAAATTGTTCATTTATCTTCTTTCGCATAAGATTCGGTGAAATTCTGAATTTTTCTTCCATTTAATGTGTCTCGTTTCGTTCAAAACCTTCCCGAGAGAACGAACATAAAAAATAAGTTATAGAGTCAATGTAGAGTTAACTCTCATTAAAATTGAGATTTTCAGACGTTAATTTTTTAGCGCAGTGTATATAACACATGGTATCTAAAGATAATTTTGATAGTTGATATCAGAATGTTACACTTAGCGTTTCATGAAGTTTAATGAGGATCTTTATATACTTCAAGACCGTATAAACTACCCCCTTTCAGCATAAAATGTGTAGAACTGAGGATTAATTAATATCATCACTTAATTTCAATCAATTTTTTGTAAATCTAAACTATTTACAATTTTTTTTTCGTATCTTCAGGAGCTCAATATAAAATTATTGCACAGTACCTTCCAAAATTTGAAAAATTTGTTCAGTTTTTTCATAACAACTTCATAACAGAAAATTTGAAGGACTATAAACTATATTGATCACATCAATTTAAAATTTCTAGTTTTCGAACGGTTAAGGGTTAAAGGGCGCAAGAAAGACGATACTTGTTCTATCAACCTAACTTAAAGAAGGGGTATCTTTGTCAATTTTCATGGTACAGGAAAAAACAAAAGGCAGCATTCTTGTTGAAAAAAAACAAAATTTTTTGTGTTCAATCATTTTTTCGTATCTCTTTTTATTTTCGACTTACACGAAGAAACAGGCAGATTTTCAGGAAAATTGAAAAGTGCGCTTCATGCTTTGATCTTATTTTTTCCAGTCAAACTTCTTGAGCATATGAACAACAATGAAATAAAAAGTTTCGTCGATTGAAATCAGTTCATTTCTATTCTGGGAGATGTGGGGTTAGTTTTACTACCTATTTTTTCTTGAAAAATTTAGTCATCAACCTTTTTTGCATTGTATTTTGCTGAATTTATATGCACTCAACTTCTACCATCGCTCATTTTGAAGCCATTTCAAAACACTACAAATAATGTTTTTAGCATTATTTCAGTAACATCAACAGTTTTTCCGTAATTTCAAGTTGAATGTATCGATTCAAGCATTCACGAAGAAAATGTTGCATTTTACTCAAGATATCTTGCCTTGTGTTGCACCTAGAATAATTCTGAGATACAAATCTCTTTGCTTTTCTGTAAGCTACAAATATCTTCTCTACACTCCATTTCCTTTAATGCATAGTTTTTGTGTTATTCGTAAATAATCGTCCCAAAAAGCTTAATTTTTCAATGATAATGTCATGTTTTCGAACACGAATAACTAACAAAATATTGAATTTTCGAAAAAACTTTATGGGACATTTTTTGCTGAGAATTAAGTCGACTTAAATAAAACCGGGAGACGATAAAAGATTTTTTATCGACTCCCGGTTTTATTTTGATGAAAAAATTTCCACCCCCCAAGATAAAAGAATATTTTTGCTAGGGTAGACTTTGTTTCTTGAGCTTTTTCCTACCTACTCTGGAAATTTCAAGTAAATTGATGCATCTTGAAAGAATTCGTAACAAATACCCTCATTGACTGGACAATTGGTGCTGTTGGTAAAAGCAAGAGCTCAAAAAATCAAACAAAGATGTCGTAGGTTTTGAAAAATCGTGTCCTGTAAAACTGAAAAATGGTTGTCCAAACATTCCGCTTGAAATGTAATTAACGAATAAATATGAATTATCAATTAAATCGGTGATAATGAGGATAATATGTTGTATTTATTTTCTACGTGTGAGAACTCCTTCCTATAATGGATCATTTTATGTTTAATTACGTCATATTATTGCGAAATATCGGATGAGAAGACAAAATAAACAATTTTCATATTATAATTAACGAAAGGCTGATTTATATTAGGTTCGATATCTATTGAAATATTGTCTGGGAGGTCTTTGCATATTCCAGGAAAACTTAATTTGGGTTTTCTCTCCCAGTCTCTGAAACAAGAAACAATTAGAACAGTTTTTTTAAATGGGTAATAGAATAAAGGCTCCTGCGTAAAAGTTTGACAAAAAGAAATTGTTGCCTAACAATAAAAAAAAAAAAACGTTTTGAACTCTGAAGCGTAACGTTTCGGAGTCTAAATCAGACTCCTTCGCCAGACAATTTCTGTTTTTCATCGTGACAATATTTTGATTTTTCAATCGACACTTGTCAATGTATGATGAACATAGATTAATATTGATAACTGGAGGTTTATATCGTTTTTTTTTTTCAAAATTCCCTGAAACCAGTTCCTTTTTCAATAAATCCATCCAAATTCGATCTAATCCTACTGAACAATTGGCGAGATTATAAGTCTCATCTAACAAAATACAAGCCGACTCCTTGATTTTCCTTTGTAAACAATAGGTTTCGTCATTAGAATTTTTGTGTCATTCCAATCCATCATGTGATTGCCGGTATTGGTACAGACATGATCTGCTATCTGCGATCTACCAATATATCTATTTTTTATGTTATTCTTATGTTCACGTTTTCTGATTTCTAATGGCCTTGATGTTTCTCCTGTATAAGATTTTCCACAAATACACGGAATATTGTAAATACAATTTCTTGATTTTTGGTTCCCATTCAAACGTTTAGTTTTTGTTAATAAAGATCGTAAATCATTTTTCATTTTGAAAGCAGTTCTTATGTTGAATTAAGAACTTATTCTTTTAATTTTTTCCGAAACACCATGAACATAAGGAATCAAATTTATTAAAATTGGTTGTTCTTGACGGTTTGTTGTTAGTCCCTGATTGTTAGTATCGTTTTCACGTAAAATTGTTCTCTCTGAATTTGGAATAGTTTTTTCCATGAAATGAGTTAGATATTGATTATCTTCAAGAATATCTTTAATGAAATTTATTTCAACGATTTATTTAAATTTTTGTTCCAAAAAATTATCCAATATATTGCTGGTTTTTTTTTGGGTGAGGGAACGTAGGAGAATTAAGAAATCTCTTCATGTAATGTGATTTCTTAATTCTCCTACGTTCCCTTACCCAAAAATAAACCAGCAATATATTGGAAATTAATTTCGTCATTTCGTATTTCAGATGAAATTAATTGCACTCTATCATAAAGTGTTTTTATAATACCTCTTTTAACACTCATTTGATGATTATAATAAAAATTTAGATATCTATTTGTGTGTGTCTTCTTTCTGAATACACTTGTTCCAAAATGATTTGGGAATTTTTTTATCGAAACATCTAAGAAGGAAAGTCCATTATTTCGTCCAACCCCAAATTGAATTTTATTGTAGGTTCTTGATAAGATTGAAAAATTTTATCAATTCTTCTCTCCCATGTTGCCAAAATACAAAAATATCATCGACATAACGCCACCGAGTCTTTGGTTTCAGTGAATATTTTTCAATATGGTGTTCTTCTATAAATTCCATGAAAATGTTGCTTATCATTTTTCAAAACAAAAAATGGTTCACGATCTTTATTAACAAAAATAAACCTTTGAATGAGAACCAAAAATCAATAAACTGTATTTACAATATTCCCTGTATTTGTGGAAAATCTCATACAGGAGAAACATCAAGACCATCAGAAATCAGAAAACGTGATTATAAGGATAACATAAAAATAGAGATATTGGTAGATCGCAGATAGCAGATCATGTGTGTTCCAATACCGGCAAATACATGATGGATTGGAATGGCACAAAAATTCTAATGACGGAACCTGATAGTTATAAAAGAAAAATCAAGGAGTCGGCTTGTATTTTGTTGGATGAGGCTAATAATCTCGCCAATTGTTCAGTAGGAATAGATCGAATTTTGATGGATTTATTGAAAAAGAACTGGTTTCAGGGAATTGTATGAAAACTAGTAATTGTCTGACTAAGGAGACTGTTAGACTCCGAAACGTTACGCTTCAGAGTCCAAAGTGTTTTCTTTTTGTTCATTGTTAGGCAACAATTTCATCTTTCAAAGTTTTTTCCCCTGACAAATCAGTCCTCAAATTTTTACGCAGAGGCCTTTCTTCTATTATTTAAACAAATTTTCTAATTGTCTTTTGTTTTGGAGACTGGGAGAGAAAACCCAAACAAGTTTTTCTGAAATATTATATTAGGATTGGCTCTACAAATTGATGGATTTGTCAGTAATTGGAATGAAAATTTTCGAAAAGTGCTGGACTGAATCTTTTTTCCAATTTCAAAGGCAGATAGTAGTACAAAAATATCAAAACAAAAAACTACTGGGCCAACTTGACACACATGGATTCGTTCCTTGACAAATAGTTGGTACAACTATTCTTTCTCTTTTTTCAAAACATTTTACATGTGAATTTTCTTCCAGAAAATTTCCAGAAAAATGCCGAATACTTCCAAAATATATTCCAATCGAAATAATAAAAAATTCCACTCTACAATGAAACCGAATCTATGAATAATCAATATCTCGAATAATGAATTCAAGATCTTCCGAATGTTTCAATAACACTGAACAGGATTCGATTCATTCTTTAGGTCTTCATTACCTCATCGCTCTGAACAATGCATCGATCATTAGTGTAAAGGAAGAACAAACAAAGAACTCAAGGAGATCCCATTAACACTATCTGCAGACACTAGACACATGTTAACCGATAGGTTTTTCCCCTAATATATAATTCTACGAACGATCGGAATAAATCCGCTTCGAATTTTCTTTCACTTTCCCCGAATTGTTTTCAAAATTGCGATCTGTTGGGGTCGGTTATCTAAGTTACAATTAAAACAAAAATAAACACTAGATCTCTCCTTGGAGATGGCGAGAAGTTAAGGTCATCCTGGAACCAGTATGAGATAAAACGACGATGTTTTGGATCAACAAATAACACGTTTATCATTATATCCCTTAGGTATAAAAGAACAGGTTGTGGATCATCGAAGAATAGTCCTCTTCTGGTAGTAGTCAAAGCATCTTCCAATATGGCAAAGTTATTCGTAAGTTTATTTATTAAATAACAAATTTCATCAATATACTCGAGAAGTTGAAAATTTTCATCCTTTCATTTTTATGTGTGCGCAAAAATTTTGTTTTTGTTTCAATCGTTATTTTTTCATTCAAATATGTTTGTTCGTGTTCAGACAGCTCTGAGACGAGCTCATGCTTGTTTAGCTTCACTCGGTAAAAAAAATTGTAATTCACTTCATAAAACGAATACTCAGAATTCAAAACAAATTTTTTTTTTGACAAAATATTCAATCAAATTGTCGTATAAATAAGAATTTCTTTCTTTCGAAATTTATCAGTTCTCCATGAGCATTTTTATATTAAACAACACAATCCAATATTGAGTTCGATACAGTTATTTCCACCAGTTCAAACGCTCTCGTAGTATTATTTTTTGTGATTTCTCATCTTGTAAATTCAAAAATCATGCAAGAAAGAAAAATCCAGATTGAAATATTATAGCAACTTGAATGGCAGAGAACAGCGAAATTAAAAAAAAATCAAATTCGGTAATGAATAACATTATCATAAATAAGTTCCTTTTTTGAACTCTCGAAAACTATATGAGGAATAATAAACTGGCAGATCCAAACTATGTTTGAATCAACTACTTTTTATGTTGCCCAGCAACCGACTGGCAGGTTGCTTAAAAATAATTTGTAATAATATCATAATGAGGGTCAATGCAAGCAATAATATTATATCAAAACTTAATTATTAATGTGATAGCAGTAATAGTCAAAGCATCTTGCAATATGGCAAAGTTATTCGAAAGATGATTTATTAGATAAAGCATTTCATCAAACGATATTCAAGAAGTTCAAAATTTTCATCCTTTTATTTTTTTTCTCAAATAATTTTGTTCGTGTAAGGAAAGATCTGAGTAGACCTTATGGAAGCTTCACTCGGTAAAAAAAAAACGGAATTCACTTCAGAGAACGTATACATTCGAGAAATTTAAAACAAATTTTTTTGTTGGACAACATATTCCATCAAAGTTATTTGATAAATAAAAATTTCCTATTTTCTTTCGAGAATTACCAATTTTTCCTGAGAATTTTTTCATTAAACCTCATTTAATCAATATTGAGTTCGATGAAGTTATTTACAGAAAACTTTTCCAATCGCCCTAAAAGTTAAAATTATTTTTGTGATTTTTCATTTTTCGAATTCAAATCATCAGACATAATATTCAACTTTTTCTTTTGAAAAAAAGGAAAATTCAGATTATACTGAAATATTATAGCAACTTGAATTGACTTCAGGATAATTAAAAAACAAATTGAAATTCGTTAGATGGAAAATATCTGAAAATGCAAGAAACTACAAAAAAAATTGAATTCGATTAAAAACTAATTGTCCCATTTTCCATTGCGGTTAAGATGTTATACAGGGTGAGGGTACATACACTTGAACAATATGTCAAAAGATATACTTATTTCGACTACCATTTCTTCCGATTCAGTCTAGAGAAAAAGATAAATCCATTTTAATCTTTCATATTGAGGCACTACAGAGTTTTCCTAATTTGAATATGGAAACACCATCTGCAATAAAATTGTGAAAAAAGTCGGAAAATTTTTGAAAATATGAGTAATTTTTTTCAAAAATGCAATCGAGTGGAACAAAAAAACGTCTGGCTGCATTGATTTGGCTCTTCGTAGAGGTTCATGGACATATTTAACTGTAAAGGGCAAACTCAACATTATAGGTTTCTTCAATATGTTTGATCCAGCGCTTGATTTCCGAAAAAAAGCCATCAGAAGCCCTCTTTTCCATGCCTTTTTTTTGTCGTTTCAATTTCATGAGTCAAAAATAAATAAGAAATTCGGAAAAGCAATGAAAAGCAGTCATTCATTCAAGTTTTCGAAACCATCTTTAACTTTCTATTTTTATTGGTGATTTTTGATTGCTGTTATATCGACAATCAAAGACAAAAGGATCCTTTTTCATGCGAAGGCCGATAACTCCATGAGAATTATTGAAAGTAGCTACGTCTATGGAAAAGGAAATTTAAGCTAAATGAACGAAGTATCCGATCCTTATTATTATAGAGATTTAGCACAAAAATGTTCACACCCATGGATCAAAAAACGAAACTAAACTTGAAAAAATTTGAAAATTTTTTGTTGCTGATTTTTCTTATATCACCCAAACATTACTGGCGGTATAAAATCTTCTTCTTATCCAACAAGCTACAATTTCTTTTTTGTTATTTGTTGTACGACCATATCTGTCGAAGTTAGGTCCTGCTGAAAACTGCTCAAAAAACTTTAATTTTTTTCTTGATGCCTGTATTTTCATAATTGTTTCGATTTCTAGGTTATGACCCTTCTCGTCGCTATGGTTGGTACCGCCCTCTGTGGTGGGTACGGCCAAGGTCAAGGTGGTCACGGCCAAGGAGGATTGATTGGAGGTAACGGAGGTGTATACCATGGAGGTTCTTCAGGAGGTCATGGTTCAGGAGGTCATCAAGGAGGACTTATTGGAGGATACCCCGGTACTCAACACGGGGGTTCTTCAGGAGGTCATGGCCAAGGAGGATTGATTGGAGGAAACGGTGGTGTTCATCATGGAGGTTCTTCAGGAAGTCATGGCCAAGGAGGATTGATTGGAGGTAACGGTGGTGTCCACCATGGAGGCTCCGGAATTGGAGGAGGTCATGGTCAAGGAGGTTATGGTCAAGGAGGTCAAGGTCATGGTCAAGGAGGTCTGATTGGAGGAAATGGAGGAGTTCATCATGGAGGTCACGGCTCAGGTCTTGGAGGTGGTCATGGTGGCTATGGAGGACATGGAGGCCATTACTGATTACATAGAATAGTCAAGTCGATGTTCCTAATATTCTTAATTTATGAAGAAAATAAAGTGTGATATAATGAGTATAATATTTCTAGACTTTTTTTGTTATTTATAAAATTCGCTTCAACCACAAGGATTATTAGCGATGGAATAATAATGATACATAATATATTAACACTATAAAATAAATCATTTTTGTCAAATGTACGCTGTTGAGAAAGTTCATAATATTTTTAACTTCACACTTTTCCATCAAAATGTCTTTCAAAGTCCCCGTTATGAGATGTCTTGTTCTTTCCTCTTGGTATGTTGGACATTCACACAGGATATGTTTGACACTTTGTATAACGTTACAGTCTTCACAGGAAGTTTCTTGGGTCCAGGTGATGAGGTGTTCGTGTGTAAGTCTAGTATGGCCGATACGGAGTCTACTTAGGATCACTTGTTGTCTTCTGCTTTTTGGGATATTTTTATGTGGTACTATGTATTTTTTAACTTCTGCTAGCTTAGTTGTGGATGAGTTCCATTCTGCTTGCCACAGTTTCTTTTGAATTTCTTGAAGAAAAGGTGTCAGATCAGGGTGTATGTTATATGGAACACTTTCAGCGTCTGTATTGGTGATGGAGGTCTTAGCTAGATAGTCGGCTCGCTCATTACCCCTAATCCCTATGTGTGATGGAATCCGCATAAATTTCCTTCTGTTGGCATTTGCTATACTCAGTTCTTTTTAATCCTTGTAAGAATTGGGTGGTTAATGTATACCTCTTGCGTGGCGTGTGATGATCTGAGGGAGTCGGTAATGATGACGCATTGTCGATGGTTTTTATCATTGTAGAAGTTTAGAGCTTTCCATGTAGTATATAGTTCACCTGTGAACACTGTAGTTGTTTGGGGTAGTCTAAAAGTGCTTTCGTGGTCGCTCGCGCCAACTCCTTGATTTGTCTTAGATGCATCTGTTTATAAACGTATGTAATCTTGGTATGTTTGTAGGTAGTCATTGAAGATTCTTCTACTCGCATAATAGTTAATTTCTAGAATTTATAATGCTTCGAATTTTATTACTTTCGGGGCATCTATTGAAATGAAGATGAAAAGTGATTGGTATTTATCGGATATAATGTTTCATACACAGAAGGATGAGTGTTAAACTCATAGATAAAGGGTGACTCACGAAGACTGTTCGTCAGAATAATTCAAAGAGCGACAAAACACAATTTGAATTTTAAAGTTGATCTTTGTCAGAAGGGGCGAAGTCTAGAAAAATATTTCAGATTCTTTAGACTCCCGGTTTCACCGGAAAAGATGGCAACTTTCGTCTTTTAAATACATTGCGCAAAAAAATTAACGCACATTATGGAAATCTCAAATTTATTCTACAACTGAAGGTGTTCTCAATGATAAATATTTTTATCAGAATTATGCATGCATATGTTATCCACTTTCAACGTTTTTCTTCAATACAGATGTTTTTTCTCAGCAGGAATAAAAAAAAAGATGATATTATCAGATTTTGAATGTATTGGCTTCATTCTAAAATCAGTTGTTCTCGATCAATTCTAGTGATCAATAGTTTTTCTTTTGTTTGATTTTCTACACTCGATCGCTATGCAACGCGAAACACGCAATTTGACCCAAGAGGAATGTGAAAAAGCGGTAGTATTGCGAGAAGAAAGGTGAACATGAACAAGAATTGCAGAAAGGTTTGAAGTTTCCCATACAAGTGTGTCCAGAATGTTGCAGCGATTCAGGGAGACAGGTATGAATGTCCTAAGACCAGGACAGGGTAACAACTGCCATTCAAGAACGTTACTTGACAGTTTCTTCGTTGAGACAACGGTTTGCAACCGCTGACCTCCTTCTAAATCAGCTTGAGCAAACTCATGGGGTGCAAATTAGCACTCAGACAATAAGAAATCGCCTCAGAGATTATGATTTAAGGCCTTGTGTCGCGGCAAGAGGCTCAGCTCTTACCCCAGCCCATCCAAGGGTGCGTTTGTTTTGCGAGAGAGCATATCCATTGGGAAGAGGCCGATTGGGAAAGACGGAGACGTCCTCATGAAAGATATGCTCAGTGCAATTTCCTGAATACTACTGGTTTCGGAGGAGGATCGATTATGGTATGGGGTGGAATATCTTTGACTACTCGCACAGACCTAGTGATCGTTGATAATGGAGCCATGAATGCTGATAAATATATAAGGAACATTCTTGAAGAGCATGTAGTGCCATTTGCCCCATACATTGGTGAAAATTTCATTTTTATGGACGATAATGCCAGACCCCATCGTGCGCGCATCGTTTGGAAGTACCTTGAAGAGGTTGAAGTCTCTCGAATGGAATGGCCAGCAAGAAGAAGTCCAGATCTCAATCCGATTGAGCAGGTTTGGGACAACCTCAATAGAAGGCTGAGAAGTTCAGAAAATCATCCAGCTACTCTTAATGACTTATGAATCCAACTCGGGGAAATCTGGGAAGGATTAGATCAGAACATTTTAAGATCACTCATTTTGAGTATGAACCGTCGTTGCCGAGCTGTAATTAACGCAAGGAGTGGAAATACCAAGTATTAAATCACTTATCAGCATTTCAGTATTTTGAAAATTGTTCATTTCTCTTCTTTCACATAAGATTCGGTGAAATCCTGAATTTTTCTTCAATTTAATGTGTCGTGTTTCGTTCAAAACCTTCCGAGAGAACATAAAAATAAGTTATAAAGTCAATGTAGAGTAAACTTTCATTAAAATTGAGATTTTCAGAATGTGCGTTAATTTTTTTGAGCAGTGTAGTATATACTATATACATATATCAGAAATTAATAGTTCCGAGATAATTTCCATATTTTCATTTCAAAGTCGGAAAATCGAGGTGTTAGGTTTTCTTTGGACCATCCTGAATCGATATTTTACATAATGTAGCTCAGGCACGATTAGATTAGATCTTAGACTGAGGTCAGATAGTCAGATGTTATGGTTCAAGTCACCCTTAGAAAAAAAAACTACACGGGACATTCCCCTGTCGTAGACTTTTGTTTTCGGTTTTTACGGGATAATTAAGTGCAGATTCTTATAATGTATGTGTGACTTTCGTTATTTGTTCTGAGTTCACTCAAGTGAATAATTGAGGCGTCATTATTAATTCAGCTAATACTGTCTCTGAGACTATGTCCTATTTGTGTTTATGTGTCAATTTTTCCGCACTTTGGAAGAGTATAAAGTTTGAACATCCATCCAACTATCCATACATCATAAAGATGTACAAGGTATCGAAACAATAAAGCATTAATTAGAAAAATATAATTGAAGAAGATAATAAAATTTATCACATAGTTTTAAAATTTATTTTCCACCAAGAGTTTAATAACGGTATGGACATTTCCCTTTCGTAGACTTTTGTTTTCGGTTTTTCCGGGATAATTAAGTGCAGATTTTCATAATGTATGTGTGATTTTTGTTATTTGTTCTGAATTCACTCAAGTGAATAATTGAGGCGTCATTATTAATTCAGCTAATACTGTCTTTGAGACCATGTCCTATTTGTGTTTATGTGTCAATTTTTCCGCACTTTGGAAGAGTATAAAGTTTGAACATCCATCCAACTATCCATACATCATAAAGATGTACAAGGTATCGAAACAATAAAGCATAAATTAGAAAAATATAATTGAAGAAGATAATAAAATTTATCACATAATTTTAAAAATTATTTTCTACCAAGAGTTTAATAACGGTATGGTGAATCTCTAGAAATGGAAGTTTGTCCTCTTCCATATCCTTCATTTCTGTCATGACCATCAACATGTCCCCACTGTCTGTTGTTGTTGTTGTTCCAGTCTCCATGACGACGTCCATGGTCGTTATCCACTCTTTGGATGCTCGTTGTGGAGTCTCTAGTGTGGTGAGTCTCTACATCGCGATCTCTTGGACCATATGGGGTACAATGGACGATGCAGATCGCCAATACCACGAAGAATATAGACTGGAAAAAAAGAAAGACTATAGAGAGAAGTTATTCTACGGTTTCACGTTATTGCATATGCAATCTAAAGGTAAACGCATATACAGGGTCCTGCAATAGTGCGTTAGGCTTCCATAGCCGCCGAACCGGACGTTTTAGGAATTTAGTTGGAAAGCATTCCCATTTTACTTTCAATTCTGCATCTCAGGAAATTATTTTCTGATAAACAGGGTGTTCCCAAATAAAATTATTCAACAAATGAGTGATTTTATAAATGGAACACCCCTTATATTCTTGCATATTTTCAATGCTCTTCAATACCTCTATCATGATGCAAAATACACTGCGCAAAAAAATTAACGCACATTATGGAAATCTAAAATTTATTCTACAACTGAAGGTGTTCTCAATGATAATTATTTTTATCAGAATTATGCATGCATATGTTATCCACTTGCAACGTTTTTCTTCAAGAAAGATGTTTTTTCCCAGCAGGAATAAAAAAGATGATATTATCAGATTTTGAATGTATTGGCTTCATTCTAAAATCAGTTGGTCTCGATCAATTCTAGTGATCAATAGTTTTTCTTTCGTTTGATTTTCTACACTCGATCGCTATGCAACGCGAAACACGCAATTTGACCCAAGAGGAATGTGCCCAAGCGGTAGTTTTGCGAGAAGAAGGGTGGACATAAACAAGAATTGCAGAAAGGTTTAGAGTTTCCCATACAAGTGTGTCCAAAATGTTGCAGCGATTCAGGGAGACTGGTATGAATGTCCGAAGACCAGGACAGGGTAGACCACGGGTAACAAATGCCATTCTAGAACGTTACTTAAGAGTTTCTTCGTTGAGACAACGGTCTGCAACCGCTCGCCTCCTTCAAAATCAGCCTGAGCAAACTCATGGGGTGCAAATTTGCACTTAGACAATAAGAAATCGCCTCAGAGAATATGACTTAAGGCCTCGTGTCGCGGCGAGAGGCCCAGCTCTTACCCCAGCCCATCGAAGGGCACGTTTGGATTTTGCGAGAGAGCAAATCCATTGGGAAGAGTTCTCTTCACAGATGAGTCTAGATTCTGCCTCTACCATTGTGATCGACGTTCCCTTGTATAATACAGACTTCCACATGAAAGATATGCTCAGTGCAATTTCCTGAATACTACTGGTTTCGGGGGAGGATCGATTATGATATGGGGTGTAATATCTTTGACTGATCGCGAAGACCTAGTGGTCGTTGATAATGGAGCTATGAATGCTGATATGGAGCATTCTTGAAGAGCATGCCATTTGCCCCATACATTGGTGAAAATTTCATTTTAATGGATGATAATGCCAGACCCCATCGTGCGCGCATCGTTCAGGAGTACCTTGAAGAGGTTGAAGTCTCTCGAATGGAATTGCCAGCAAGAAGTCCAGATCTCAATTCCGATTGAGTAGGTTTGGGACAACCTCAATAGAAGGCTGAGAAGTTCATAAAATCATCCAGCTACTCTTAATGACTTAGGAATCCAACTCGGAGAAATCTGGGAAGGATTAGATCAGAATATTTTAAGATCACTCATTTTGAGTATGAACCGTCGTTGCCGAGCTGTAATTAACGCAAGGGGTGGAAATACCAAGTATCAAATCACTTATCAGCATTTCAGTATTTTGAAAATTGTTCATTTCTTTTCTTTCACATAAGATTCGGTGAAATCCTGAATTTTTCTTCCATTCATTGTGTCTTATTTCGTTCAAAACCTTCCCGAGAGAACATAAAAAATAAGTTATAAAGTCAATGTAGAGTTAACTTTCATTAAAATTGAGATTTTCAGAATGTGCGTTAATTTTTTTGCGCAGTGTATGTTTTACATAAAAAAAAAACTTAATTTAAACAGCTCCTATTGGGTATTCCAGTTTCTTTGTCAGTTAGTATATAATATTTCGGACACATCGATAACGGATGACGTTGTACAGAGCAAAGTAAATATAAAAAATCAAGTATGTACTCACCATAAACAGCTTCATTCTGGCAGTGAAAATTGCGATTTATTCAATCAACGGAACTACAGTGCTCTACCTCGTTTGGTACAAAACTGAATTATATATCCTGTACGGATTATCTTATATCTCTCTTGAACTTAGAGCACCTCTGAATTATTCCAAGAATATCGAAAACAACAAATACACACAATTCCACTCAGAAGTATGTCAAATACGTTGAAGTTGGAAAACAAATAGACGCGCCTTATGAAAACTTATTGCAAATGGATATTTGTTTACGCAGCAAGATTCTAATCCTTGGAAAGTTTCGCGAGGATTCATTTCCTGGTAAACGAATACGTCGAAGAAAAGTGAAGCTAATAGCATTCATAAAATCCTTTCATCTTGTTCATTTTTTCCTCAATAATAATTAAATGAAATATAATTATTGCGAGATCTACCCTACGCAAAAAAATTAACGCACATTCTGAAACTCTCAATTTTAATGAAAGTTAACTCTACATTGACTTTATATCTTATTTTTTATGTTCTCTCGGGAAGGTTTCGAACGAAACAAGACACATTAAATGGAAGAAAAATTCAGGATTTCACCGAATCTTATGTGAAAGAAGAGAAATGAACTATTTTCAAAATACTGAAATGCTGATAAGTGAATTAATATATGGTATTTCCACCCCTTGCGTTAATTACAGCTTGGCAACGACAGTTCATACTTAAAGTGAGTGATCTTAAAATGTTCTGATCTAATCCTTCCCAGATTTCTCCGAGTTGGATTCCTAAGTCATTAAGAGTAGCTGGATGATTTTCTGAACTTCTCAGCCTTCTTTTGAGGTTGTCCCAAACCTGCCCAATCGAATTGAGATCTGGACTTCTTGCTGGCCATTCCATTCGAGAGATTTCAACATCTTCAAGGTACTCCTGAACGATGCGCGCATGATGAGGTCTGCCATTATCGTCCATCAAAATGAAATTTTCACCAATGTATGGGGTAAATAGTACTACATGCTCTTCAAGAATGCTCCTTACATACTTATCAGCATTCATAGCTCCATTATCAACGACCACAAGGTCTGTGAGAGCAGTCAAAGATATTCCACCCCATACCATAATCGATCCTCCCCCGAAACCAGTAGTATTCAGGAAATTGCACTGAGCATCTCTTTCATGTGGACGTATACAAGGGAACGTCGATCACAATGGTAGAGGCAGAATCTAGACTCATCTGTGAAGAGACCTCTTTCCCAATCGGCCGGCCTCTTCCCAATGTATATGCTCTCTCGAAAAATCCAAAGGCGCCATTCGATGGGATGGGGTAAGAGCTGGGCCTCTTGCCGCGACACGAGGCCTTAAATCATATTCTCTGAGGCGATTTCTTATTGTCTGAGTGCTAATTTGCACCCCATGAGGTCAAGCTGATTTTGAGGGAGGCGAGCGGTTGCAAACCGTTGTCTCAACGAAGAAACTCCCAAGTAACGTTGTTACCCGTGGTCTACCCTGTCCTGGTCTTCAGACATTCACCTGTCTCCCTGAATCGCTGCAACATTCTGGACACTTTTGTATGGGGAACTCCAAACCTTTCTGCAATTCTTGTGTATGTCCACCCTTCTTCTCGCAAAACTACCGCTTGGACACGTTCCTCTTGGGTCGAATTGCTTGTTTCGCGTTGCATAGCGATCGAGTGTAGAAAATCAAACGAAAGAAAAACTATTGATCACTAGAATTGATCGAGAACAACTGATTTTAAAATGGAGCCAATACATTCAAAATCTGATAATATCATCTTTTTTTATTCCTGCTGGGAAAAAACATCTGTAGTGAAGAAAAACGTTGAAAATGAATAACATATGCATGCATAATTCTGATAAAAATGATATCATTGGGAACACCTTCAGTTGTAGAATAAATTTGAGATTTTCTATAATGTGCGTTAATTTTTTTGCGCAATGTATAACCCATTCAAGTCATACATCACAGCAACCAAATTCTTTCTTGAGTTGAGGTCCTAGGCTATCGTAAACGGTTCTCTTCGTCGAGCAGTAATACTTTCTCACTTTGTGCTAGAGCATCTTAATTGTTCAAATAAAAACGTTAAAAAATTGATTAGAATAGTTGTTTATTCCTTCAAGATCATATATTCCATGATCTCATATATCATGTGAGCTAGGGACTACAATTCCTTTTATCGACAATTCTCGCTTTATCTCTCAATATGAATAAATAATTATAACCAATTTCAACGACGATTTGTATGTATCAATGTATCACATTGAACTTAGCAGAGAAGAAGTGTTAAGTAAAACGTTGTTTTTTAGTGGTAAACATTGAAATTCTTAGTATGGCTAACTTACTGGTACGTTTTTCCCTTGTTTCCCATCTCATTTGAAGTTGAATTATTGACTCGTTTGGTAACATATAAAATAACGATTCAAGAACAATAGGATACAATCATTATTTAATTTTTCAAGTTTCATATCGATTCAGTGTGTGTTCATGAACACACACTGAACTTCATGAACTTCATAAACACAGCCTGAAAAAAACATTTTCAGCTTGTAGTAAATATAAGAGTTTGCTTTCCAATTATTACAGAATAAACCTTATAAATATACGAATACATTTTTAGCAATCTCATTAGAAACGGCTGCTGTTATATAGAGAAGCTTATAGGCAATTTTTATACACCTCATTTGAAACATTGAGTATATATGTATACAGGGTGTCCCACCAGGTGCCCACTAGAAGTTTATAGAGAAATAATTATTCGATCACTTCCAAATTTTTCGTGAAGATATAAGCCAAGTAGACCTTCATTTATGATGTATATTCAAATATCAATGACTTTATTCAATAGTTATTTTCCTAAAGCCACTGAAGTGAACCACTCATATAAGTGTTAGCTTTTGGCAGAACTAATAGGCGCTTAAATACGCCCATCTCGAAAAAAAAATTCAGAAAAATAAGTTACAAAATCTTTTCTATTCATATTTGAGGTCTATTGTGTCGTGAATTGTAGCGCCACCTATACAAGGAATTGGGAGCGCCCCCTATATATCACTCCCAAAAACAATATTCATTAAAAAAACTATGAAAATAATTATTCGATCACTTCCAAATTTTGTGTGAAGATATAAGCCAAGTAGACCTTCGTATGATGTATTTTCAAATATCGATTACTTTATTCAATAGTTAGCTTTTGGCAGAACTAAATAGGCTCTTAAATACGCCCATCTCGAAAAAAAAAATTCAGATAAATAAGTTACAAAATCCATTCTATTCATATTTGAGGTCTATTGGGCGCATTCAGCAGAAAGAGCGCTAACAAAACTGTTTGCGCTACTGATAGGTACCGGTAGCGGAAATCTGTTGACATCGGGCGCATTCAGCAGAAAGAGCGGTAGCAAACTATCACAACTGTCAGTCACACAACACGTTACCGAAAAGGAGCGCAAGCCAAGTACGCTACTAAAAATGGCGACCGCTACCCAACATGTTACATAAGTAGCTCAACGTTCAGCAGAAGATCATAGAAATTCGGTAACAGTTCCGTAACTGTTTTCTCTGCTGAATGCGCCCATTGTGTCGTGAATTGTAGCGCGCCACCTATACAAGGAATTGGGAGCGCCCCCTATATATCACTCTCAAAAACAATATTCATTGAAAAAACTATGAAAATAAACCCATTCTATTCAATTTTGAGGAATTGCCTTGTTCTGCAAGCGGAAGGTCTATTGTGTTATCCATTGTAGCGCCACCTATATGTCACTCTCAAAAACAATATTCAAGAAAAAAATTATGAAAAATTGTTGTAGATTGTTTTGAGGGTCACATTGCACTGCGGAGCCTATTATACGTCCACCTCGAAACATTTTTTCAGAAAAAATAAGAAACAAAATAAACTCTTTTTAGTTTTGGGGAATTACCTTGCTTGTACTGCTACCCGAAGATCTATTGAGTCACCCTCTGTAGCGCCACCTATAAGAGGCGTTTGTAAACGCATATTATATACGACACCTTCAAAGAAAAACCATAAACAAAAATTCTTCACGGAAATAAGTTTTAAAAATGTTCTGAGCAATTACCTTGCTTGTATCGCAACCGGAAGGTCTATTATGTCACCACAGCTTTCTGAAGACGGCTGTGATGTCACCCACTACAGCGCCAACTATAGGAGGCGCTTGTAATATTCTAAAAAAAAACTATAAAGAAATTTGTAGTAGATTGTTCAGAGGGTTTAGAATTAACTGCTACCTGAGGGCATTGTTTATGTTTATATACCTAACTCTAGTTAGTCAATGGATAGTAGTTAGGGGAGTTAGATGATAGAGGGCGCTTTAGTTTGAGATGCCCATTTAATTAATTCAATTCATATAGGACTCTGAATGCATTTTTTCAGAATCCAATGAGACAAATGTTGTGATTGGTGTTGACAAAATATATGAGATTGTATCAAGACAAATATAACAATAGTGGAGTTGACTAGAACGCCCTCTGACAGCCAACTCCCCCAACTACTCTTCATTGAATAACTAGAGATTTATAAACATTGTCTTAGCGGAAATAATGGCACTTGTTACCTATAAGCTCACCTCGAAAAAAAAATTCAAGAAAAATAAGTTACAAAATGGGTTTCAATTCATTTTTGAGGAATCACCTTTAACTGCGCTCAAAAGTTTTTTGTATCCCGCATTGTAGCGCCACCTATAAAAAGTGTTCGATATACGCCATCATCCCTTTAGATACCTATTGAAATATTTTATGGGAGGTCTTTGCATTTTTGTTAATTGAAATATCAAAAAATTCTCACGATTCCGAAAATTCCAATGAAATCCAGAAATTGTCTGACAAAGGAGTTTGATTCAGACTCCGAAACGTTACACAGCTTTAGAGCTCAAAGTATTTACCCTTTTTTCATTTTAAGGCCTTTATTCTATTATTTTTTCTTAACTTCCACAACAATATGCCCCTTTTTTATATCATAAATCTTTAGTTATTTAATGAAGTGTTGTTGGGGGAGTTGGTTGAAAGAGGGCCCTTCAGTCAACTCCACTATTATTTTATTTTTCGTGATACAATCTCATATTTGTCCACACCAATCTACAACATTTGTTTCATCGGATTCTGAAGAGACGCATTTAGAATCCAATATCAATTGAATTCATTAAATGAGCATCTCATACTGAAGCGCCCTCTATCATCTAACTCCCCCTAATACTATCCCACAGAACATCAAATACTATCCATTGAATAACTGGATTTATATAAACAATGATATTCCTTAAAAAAAAAAATTAATCTGTTGTAGATTGTTTTGAGGGTTTGCAATTCACCACTATCTAAGAGGTAAGAAGTGTATAGGGGTATCTCTACCCTCCATACTAAGGGGTTTAGTGCTTCACTTATAGGAGCGCTAGCTTTTGGTGGAGCATATAAGTGGTTTTTTTAGACCTCTCTAGAAAAATGCCTTTAAAAAAAATCTGTAAATCCCTAGTTAAGAGGGATTACCTTGGAGTTCGCTCGGAAAGTCTATTGAGTAACCCGTTACAGCGCCACCTCTAAAGAGGCGCAGATTATACGGCACCTTAATACACAATAAAAAATTTTTTTTCAAAGAAAAATCTGTCACGAAATCTTTTTTAAATTGTTTCAAAGATTCACAATGGAGCTATCCATAGCTTCCAATATACATTTTTAGGAAAGATAGATAGATGTAAGGATAGATATTTTGTGCTCATAGGATTGCCAGCTCTTATGAGCGATAGTTATACCTACACTTCACTCGAAAAAAAATTGATCGTCAGTTTGTTCAACGGTAGTTACTAAATTAGTAAGTTTAGACCATTGTCAGCTAAAAATTAGAAACAGTAATGTACAAACTCCCTTTTCAGGGTGTTCCAAAAGAAGGTGATCCAGTCTCTAAGATAGATAGAAAACTTAATAATAATTGTAGTTTGTTCAGCAAAATATTTTCGTAAAAAAATATACACAATCATACATACTGGCAATATTGTAATGAAATTTTTTACGAATATGTTTTGGAAGCAATGAATTTGTTTTTGTCTGGCTCTCATAGAGGACGCTAGTTACAGGTTTCGTACCGAGTAGTGTTGAAGATAACTTTTTTGACATTAGATTCATTAAGCAAAATTCAAGTGAACTGAAACATCATTTAATTTCACACCAAGAAGGTACTCTTGATAAAACTCGATACTTTGTATCGTTTTCGGAATATTTTGTTTTGAAAATTATGAAGTAATAACCGACGCTGGTATGAAGTAATGATGAATGTATTAATTAAGAAAAAAACACGAGTTACAATTTTAAAAGAAGGCTAATGACAGAATTCAATTGGAGTAAGTATTCAAAAAAAGAATATATTAATCTTCAAAACTGTGGGGAGTTGGGAGTCAGCTATGAGAGTTCATTGATATGAGGTTGAATTTTGTCTTTCAATTCTGGAGGTATAGCATACACCCCTGTAGCATGATTTTTTTAACATACGGCAAGTGTGAGCCAAGGGATTGAAATAGCTTCTGCACCTCTACTAATCCATCGATTCGGAAAATGGTTATTCAATCAATTAGCACACCTTTTATAAAGTGCAGTTGAGCTCCATCGTGCTAACTCATTAATAATAACAATAACTATTAACTTCATCAATACTTCGTACCATCATCGGTTATTACTTCATAATTTTTAAATCAAAATATTCCGGTACACAGTATCCAGTTTTATCAAGAGTAAAGAGTACCATTTTGATGTTAAATGAACTGATGTTTAATTTCCCTTGAAATTTTGCTTAATAAATCAAATACATTGCTCCACAAGAGTTAGGGATATCGTACTCAATTGTTTTGGAAAGTATGTAATCTTCGAAAAATCGCTGTAAAATTATTTAAAACAGTATGAGACATTTCGTCAAACTGGTCGCCTTTTTTCTGGAGTTAGGTTATTTGCATATGCTTCATGAATGTTCTTATTTTGAAACGAAGTCAGTTTATCAACGACTCCGATTTGAAACGACTTTTCTGAAAATGCCAAGACGTAAATTAACAAACGCTGGGACTAATAGGGCTATCGGAATGCTACAGGGTGGCCTAAGTCAGGTTGTTGTAGCGAAAAGGCTCCAAGTCAGCCAAAGTGTAATCTCGATTTTGGAATAGGTTCAGGGAGACAGGTTCCGTGTTGGAAAGACCAAGGCTTGATGGGCGACGAAAAACAACACCTGCTCAGGATCGTTTCATCACCGTTTCGGCGAGAAGAAAGCCTACATCTAAGTGTAGAATGCTACGGAATACCCTTCAAAATGCAGATGGGGTCCAAGTTTCCCAGGAAACCATCAGACGACGTTTGAGAGAGGTGAATCTAGGTTCTAGACGTCCATTAAGAGGAGTTTCATTAACACGTGACCATAAATGTCAAAGACTGGAATGGGCAAGGCAACATATCAATTGGAACGATCAATGTCGTAGTGTCCTTTTTCCATTAACACGTGACCATCAGCGTCAAAGACTGGAATTGGCAAGGCAACATATCAATAGCGTAGTGTCCTTTTCACTAATGAATCCAGATATGGACGATTTTCAGATTCTCGACGAAAAGGGGTATGGACAATCCCACGCATACCCCGTAAACGTCGCTATGTCCAAGAAGTCCATACATTCCGAGGTGGTAGTGTTATGGTATGGGCCGGGATATGTTTCAACGAGCGCACAGATCTACATATTTTTCCTGGGAATATGACCGCCTCACACTATAGGGAGCATGTCATTGACAATGTTTTGCCAAATTTTCACTCTGCTATTGGTGAAACTTTTCAATTTCTAGACGATAACGCTAGACCGCACCGTGCAGCCATAGTTGAGAATGCGCGCGAGAAGCTTGGTATTCCACATTTACCAATACCTCCGCACTCACCAGATTTGAATTGCATAGAACATGCATGGGATATGCTCCAAAGAAGATTAGAATCATCAACCTACCCCAGAATCCTTAATAGATCTGAGAGAGCTTCTGCCCCGTTTATGAAACCAAATTCCTCAAGAAATATTCAACAACCTCGTGTAAAGTGCAACTTGAAATCATATAAATATGAATTTTCATCCCAAATCTCATTCACACTATATTTTATTGCAATTTGAGTCAATATCCCTAACTCATGTGGAGCAGTTTATTAAAAAATAATAATTTTATGTTCAATACAACTTGGTACGAACCGTGTAACTAGACTCTATGAGGGTCAGTCATAAAAACAAATTTATTGGATGTATCATATTCCAAAACATATTCGTATAAAATTTCATTACAATGTTGCCAGGAGTTTCGGCAAAATCGTAAAAAATGTGTATAATTTTTTTTCTTCTCGAATACGGATGGCGTTACGGAAATTTTTTACTGAACAAAACCCAATTATTTTTCATTTTTCTATGTATCCTAGATGAAGGATAACCTTTTTTTGAAACACCATCTGCAACTGATCCTAAATGAAGCTTTCATTTTCAGGTTTTCTGCATTCTTTCCTCATTCGGCTTGGCTCTGGCAGCAGTAGAAACCAATAAACGAGGAGGGCATGGCCTTTTCCACGGCCTGGAGGACAGTAACGGAAAAACTTCATGGTTAGAAGAACCAATACTCGACAACGTCAAAATAAGCAGAGGAAATGCTAACTCCCTACTGAGCAACACTGATTCCAAGCAGAAGAAGAGTTCTCTCTACCTCCAACCCGAACCAAGAGGCCTTGAATACTTGTCCGGTGCACCAGACCAGAATCCCCTCCTGATGAACTTTTACAGGAAGAGAGATATTCCAGAGGATGGTGCTGATGTTAAGATCAGGAAGATTAGGCAAATCAATCTGCAGCCGGGTAATGTGATACCTGGATCTATGGGCCAAGCAGTTCTTTATGGAGTTCCAAATGGTGGTGGTATTCCGAACTACGGCAATGGGCAACAGTTTCCAATGAATAACCAAGGAATACCCTCAGGGCCCTATCAAAATGGTGGATTACCTCAAGGAAATTATGGTAATTCGCATATTGGTGGATACAAGACTCATGGGTATTGAAAATACAGACTGTAGAAGATTTTTACATTTTAATTAGGTTAAGCTATTAGTTTATTAAGTTTGGTTTGCTGTGTTTCCGCTTCACAGGGAAAAGCAATTAACTATACAAAAAATTTTCTAGTTGAATTTATGAATTAAGCAATGTATCTGAATAATCGAACTAAAAAGCCAATAATAAAGACCAAAGCCTGTTTTACCAAGTATAAGTACCCCTCAACCTACAAATCCAAACAAATTCTCGTAAACAAAATCACTAGGAAATTTGGTGAAAAAACGAAGGGTTTACACTTTTTTTTTAATTAAATGTTACCTGTAATAAAGACTAAAGGTGACCTACTTGCATGTGCAATAGCACCCCATACCATAAAACGCCTACTTTCATTTTTCAACCTCCATTGATTGGACATTTCATAATACTTGTTGTAAATTGATCTGGATTTTTCCGGTAATAAATTATTAGCAGCTTTTTTGGCTGCATTTTCTATAATAATATATTCGTCTTAACTATTATTGCTCGTTACTCAAGTCATTGGTGAGTATATTATGGCTCTTGGGTATAGTCTAAATACTTTACAGCCTTTGTGTTCCAAGTTAACAGTGAAATAATTGTTTATCGATTTAATAAATTATATTAACAAAATTTAAAGTTTTGTAGGAGATACTTATTTATCAAAATAAATTACGCACATTTTTCTTCATCAAATCAATGAACTATTCGCCCACTGAACCACTTCTGTTGGCAGGCCTGGGGATGTTTTCACAGCTTCAGCAATCTGTTGTGATGTTGCCTCTAGTTTGAACAGTTGATATTCCTTCTGCACCTTGCTTCCTACGCCACTGACGAACGATATCAGTTCCAAATTCTGAAAAAAAAAATTATTTATTAATGAACTCCCGCGACTCTCTGCTCACAAAATTAAATGAGCGCTACTTTGGTGGGTGGTCCCACTAACATAAAAAAAAATATTTAACATAGTCACATACAGATTATATGTATATTATACAAAGAGGTTTTCGAATGAAACTCCATAGAGAATTCAGAATATGTTTCCGTTTTTCAAAAAAAGGAGCTGGTTGAGTTTGGTCCCATTTCATCGACTTTGGTTTGTGGTAAAATTTAATAAATTTGCATAAAACGACCAGAATTTTCAAGTAACAAAAAATGTTTACATGTAAAAACCTTCACGATTTTTTTCTCCAAATTTGAACAGTTCCTTCTGGATGTTGCAGTTTCTTTGTCAGTTTGTACATGATAATAATATAATGCTATATTGCCTGACTCCAAAAATAACAAAATTACATTATATTTATTTATTTATTAATCTTTATTGGATCACTCCAATTGGCCAATGACCGAAGTCTTCCAGCCTATTACATTATATTATCGTCATAATTTGATTGAGTTTTCACTAGTCTAAAATTTTTAATTTTATTTCGGCTAGGTACCTACCTAACTTCTTGTTATTTTGTGGTAAAAGAGCAATTATTTTCTTACTTTTCAGTGCATCTTCTTTTTTTTTTGAATTTTTTTCAAGTCGGTTTTTTTGTTAAAAATATTAGTTTGTCAAACTGAATGTTTCCAAATATTTTTATGATTTCTTTAATTCGGATTATCCTTAATTGATATTATTAGTATGGTAGGTATTCAACAGAGTTGAGTAATCTTATCCCTTTGAAACTGTATGCGTGTAAAGAACACTGCCAGCTTACATGCAAAACATGGAATGCGAATCATTTTCAAAATTATTTATTATAGGCACGATATGGCCAAACATTTTTCAACATTTTGAGTAAGAAAGAACTCGCTCTCATCATACAAACCGAATGGTCATAATTATTGTAAATTCTATAAATGATGAGCTATTTATCAGTAAAAAAAAAATACGACGAAAAACTTCTTCAGTGACACTGTTACGATAAAAAGTTCGTTGTCGGTGTATTTTTTTGTTGCTCGAAATCTCTACATTCTATTGATATAGAGAAAAATATTCTCAACTATGGCGAATGTTCCCAGAAAAAAATGTACTAGTCCCATTTTTTTCGAAAAAGGAGATATTTTGAATGTTTCATTATCATGGTGTTTTTTCGATATAAAGTCAAAATGAGGTGAAGAAATAAATTTTGTGAATAAAAAAATACATTTGTAGAATATGCCGTTATTGATGGATCCTGTAATAAAAGATCCCCTAAAGTTGGTTGGACAGTTGAGCTGTCGAAACGACTTATTTCTTGTCAACTTTATTATGACATTTCCTTCATTTCGACAGTTGTGAGAAGTTGTTTAACACAGAAGATTAGGAGAACTGTCAATATAAAGGATCTTTTATTTAAATATGGCTTTCGTTGAAGTTAAATAAGGGAGGCCTGTATTTTATTACACGTCAACTTAAAATTTTTTATGAATGCGCATGAATAAATGTCAAAATAGGTGAAACTTTATTAGAGGCCTAAGTAAGGCCTCTATTTGCGTTTCGGTAACTCTCTATTATGAGGGAACAAGGCAGGGGTAAACGAGTGATATATGACACCGTCACCGTTCTTTTCGAAGAATTGCTTAGGGTTTTTCCATTCGCATTGTTGGAAATACACTTCCAACTACCGTGTAGCATTCAAATCTCCGATAACGAAAGTAGGAGATTTTCTAAACAAGTTTTTCTGAAACTATCTAAGGGTTTGTTAAGAAGCTAAAATAATAATAAAATACCGTTTGTAATTTCTATACTAGTCTGGTCATATTAGAGATTTCACCTTAGGATGGAAGATTAAAACTGGGAACATTATACAATTTTTTATTTATTTAATTAAAGAAAAATCCTCATTTCCTCTGCTGTTGAGCCCTTTGGCCAGGGAAGTTCCTCTGAGGTGGGGTCCTTACAGTTATACACCTTCTATTCATTTTGGCGTTCTATAAGTTTTCTCAGAAATGTCATAAAATCTTTTGTCTTCGTGGTAGGTTTTTCAATATCAAAGAATTCCGTTTTGGCCATCGTCTCGGATTCTATGGCTCCAATAATGTTGAAATTTATCATCAAAGTAGAGCAGAAAAATTGCGATAACTTCAGTTCGATACATTTTTTTATATGATCAACCGTTTTTGAGATATAGGGTGCATAGCGCGCAATCCTTAACACAGTGTAATGCAAGGTCAACCATGAATCTCTGTGACCAAACTTTGTATCAAGTTATTGAGCCATAAAAAAATCATTGCCAAAAGAAAATGTAGTATTTTCTAGTTAAAACATAATATTTAACAACCTTTTCTCTATTTCAGTATCGTAATGAGTTCATTACAATACTAAAAGTAGTGCTGTAATGAACTCATTAGAGCATTGTTTTCAGTTATATTTTCCGTTTTGTGGTTGTCAGTACTGACCTCAGATCCTATCAATTTTCAAATCAAATCAATTAAAATTCCGTCATCTGTCAAGTTTCCTAAGTCAGACAGAGAAAATATCGTCTAATACTCGTTGCAGAAGGCAATTCCAACTCTCATTCTAGGCAAAAAGTTGTTGAACAAAAAGTTATATGAAAGACCCACCTTCATCATTCGCATCAATTCAGAAACATCCTGTATATTAATTTAATCTCGATTAACAGCGAAACTGCAGCTCCTCTGGAAAAAAATAGGTATGTACTGAAAATATCTACAACTTTTGTATTACACCTTTTTTCAAATATCCTCAGAATGTATGTGATAAATTCAAATAACCAATTTTTAGTTTTTGATTTTCATCTTTTCCATGAAAAAATTTAGGAAATTGAGTGAAACTAACCTTTCCACGTTCCAAACACATTGTCTTTTTTTTATTCAAAATATTTATTTTTCACCTTATTTTGATTTGTAGAAACAGACTCATTCGCAATCTAAAAATGTATCGTCAAAATATGTGCTTTTCCAAAAAAGACGGTAGGCGTTTTGTTCTTTTCTGATCTTAAAACATAATTTGCAGCAGTTACATTGTCAAGAAAACTTTGAATCCTATCTCAAAGACATTTTCGCAAGTCTTCTGCATTCTTTATGTTTTATCGATATGTAATTTGTTCTTCATCAATGCAAAATGGAATTTTACGCTGTTCGAGTAATTAATTTTATGCGTTTTGAACCATTTTTGAGGCAGACACTTTTTAAACTGTTACATCCAGTTCTACAGTTGCAGCAAAGTTTTTTCATTTTCTCAGAACATTCACCATAGTTATGTAATTTTTTTAATTCATCAAATAGGCCACCGAGTTTTTTATAAAAGCACATATTTTGAAGTGAGATTTTTCGATTGAAAATTAAGCTGTTTCTTCGATATTAAGTCAAAACAAGGTGAAGAAATAAATATTCTGAAGAAAAAAATTACACTGTATAGGTAAGTTTTCACTAAATTCCGTAAAAAAAAAATTTTGAATAATATAATAATGAAAACCAAAAACTAGGTTATATTAATTTTCCGCATACATTTTGAATTTATGCGAAAAACTGTAATACAAAAGTTGAAGATCTTTTCATTAACTATAGAACTATGAAATTCAACATTTTTCATGAGACTTATAGTTTTGCCGGAAATTGAGATAAAACTCTCACCCCCTTCTCACTTTCCTTGATTTATTTTTTCTTTCATTTTTATTTAATTCTCTCTATATGCAATGATTATTATTCTACTAATTTTTTTTTGTGCCAAAAATGATCGACCTCGTTCTAAGAGTCAATGTTATAAATGACGATTCATTTGAATTGGTTGAGGCTTTCGCGGCCATCGTTCAATGTGACATGTTCTTTCGAGCATTTAGGCCGTCGTCGTAGATTAGTTCTCGACGTTTCGCCAGTTCGAATGTCTGGCGCGCGTTCGTTATCGGGACGGGACCGGTCAAGCGCAGCCACGCCCCCCGACCGAGGTTATATAAGGAAGTACAATCTGCGTCCCCGTCATACTCAGGCAGTTCAGTCCAGTGAGAACATCTCCTGAAATATAACTCCTGAAGATGCCAGACACTCGAACTGGCTAAACGTCGAGAATTAATCTACGACGACGGCCTAAATGCTCGAAAGAACATGTCACATTGACGATTTATTTGTTTTGTATTTTACAAAATTCTTTCTAATTTCGTCGAAGATTTTTCTCATTGTAATGTCTCTGAAATACGGCGAAGTTTCAAGTTTTCAACGTTACGATTTTGCGTTTGCGGCAGTTCCAGTGGAGATTTAAGTTACCTGTTGTTGAAAGATTTTGAAGCGATCAAGTCAATAGTAGTTGGGGTGGTGTTATTATGTTGGAATAAGGGCCGATATTATAAACTTGTCAACCGAGAATTGAGCTCAACTTCAGCTTGAAGACCGATATTTACATGCCAAAACTTCTCGGCTGACACGTTTATAATACCGGCCCTTAGGGGGCCCTAAGGGGGTTAAACGAACTGCAGGTGATTTATGACAAAGTCATCGTACTTTTCCAAGAATTACTTTCGGGTTCTTTTATTCGCAATGTCGCAATTGCAGTTCCTACGACTGTTTAGCATTCAGAAAGCCAATTACGAAAGGGTTTTTCGATGCTTTTCTGAAACTAGTTGAGGATTTGTTATAAGCCGAAATAATTCTTGGGAAGTTGTTATTTCTATACTAGTCATTTGAGGACTTTTACCTGGTACCAACAGATAATAAACTGGTAAATCATGTACATCATTGCACAAGATTCGTGGACAAGAATTTTGAACGAAAGAGTCATAGGACCCTTTGAGTTGCCAGATGTCTTAAATGCTGAAATCTAGATTTTTTACAAAATCATTCGTCAAATTTACTGAGAGATGTGCTGCCCAGCACACTATGCCCTTTCAGTTAGAGAATATCTAAAGGAAGAATATCCGAGAATCCAACGAAAATTTCCAAACTGTACGGCAAAATTGGTAATACTTGAACTACAACTTCTTAACCGTGAGAGAGAGAGAAAAATAAATGACTCGTTACGGTGGTCTTTTTTAGAGAAACTGATGAAGCCATCAACTGCATGCCTCTATATTCTTTGTTTTCGAGTTATAGGCCAAAATTGAAATTTGGCCGATTTCAACTTTGGCCATTATCTCCATTTCTGTTTGTACTATGATGTTGAAATGAAAACATTATACAGGCATTTTTTTCATAGCAATCCAGTAGAGTACTTTGTTTTTTCCCAAGAGATTTTCTTGCTGAGCTATATCATAAAGTTGTGTTTTTTCTTATGCAAACAATAGTTTGAAATGGCTTAGGAAGAATCGCCATTTTTTTTCCGTTCCAGAAATATATCATACATCATACATCGCCCTCAGATTCATTCAGATATCGTGAAAAATATAGTTTGTATGTGAAATTTGAATTATTGAGTTTTGAGTAGGCTGAATCACAGATGAAGATGAACCTATGTCTTTACGCATGGTGTCATTATTATTTTGCCATTGAAAAAATGATTCAATTCTCCGTGGTTTGATCTCTGTTCAGAACAACTGTCAATTATTAGAATTCGAAGTCATTATTGCCGGCAATATGGAAATGTTCGAAAACTACGAGAAATATGATTAAAATGTTTCATTTTAGCGGCAATAATGACTTCGAATTGACAGTTGTTCTGAACAGAGATAAAACCACGGAGAATAGAATCAAGTATTCAATCGCAAAATAATAATGACACCATGCGTAGAGACATATTTTTCTGTGATTCAGCCTACTTAATACTCAATAATTCAAATTTCACATAAAAACTATATTTTTCATGATATCTGAATGAATCTGAGGGCGATGTATGATGTAAGATATATTTCTGAAACGGGAAAAAATGGCGATTAATTCTAAGCCTTTTCCAAGAATTGTTTCCATAAGAAAAAAAACAACTTTATGTTATAGCTCAGAAAGGAAACCTCTTGGGAAACAACAAAGTACACTACTACTGGATTGCTATGAAAAAATGTCTGTATAATATTTTCATTTCAACATTCTAGCACAAACAGAAACGGAGATAATGACCAAAGTTGAAATCGCCCAAATTTCAATTTTGGCCTATAACTCGAAAACGAAAGAAGATAGAGGTATGCAGTTGATGGCTTTATCAGTTTCTCTAAAAAAGACCACCGCAACGTGTCATTAATTTTCCTTTATCTCTCACATTTAGAAAGTTGTAATTCAGGTATCACCAATTTTGCCCACCCTGTACATTGAATTAACAGGAAACCGTTTTCGGATGTAATATTTGTTTCGGAAAAAAAAACAAAATGATGAATTTCAACAGAGTGGGGAGTAATTAACTTTTTTTTCATCTGCCGAATATTCAATTAAGTAGATTTTATGGAATCTGTTCTTTTTTTCATGAAGAGTATCTTGATATTGTTTGAAACCTTGAGAAACCCTACTGGTTTGTTTCTTCAGTTCTGTAGTTTTTCTTCATTTCATTGAATCTGGGAGCGAAGGCAAAGCTCATTTTCATCAGAGAAAATATTTTTTCTAAAAAATCTATTCCTTTATTCTGTGAGGGGAGTTAATATTGGGAATCAAAGTGATGAGAAATTACCGTTGATTTTCAAATAACCCAATATTCAATAATGTGAACTTTTTTATTTAATGGAATCGTTTTTTTTTTGTGAGGAGAACCATGAAGTATGTTTGAAAGTTTGAGACACACTTTTTGTTTCATTCTTCAATTACGTTCAGTTTAATTCTTTGGTGTATCTCAAAATTTCAAGCATCATAAAACAAGATATTTCTCACAAAAAAAGCAGATTCCATAATATAAAGAAATATACATGATTGAATGTTGGGTAGATGAAAAATCACAGTTAATTGATTAATTGTTGAGATTCATAATATTGGATCTGCTCATCCCTTACATGGGCCATTTCACAGAATAATAGGAACAACATTTTCAGAAAATATAGTTCGTTCGATGAGAAATGAGCCTTACTTTTGCTTACAGATTCCATGAAATAAAGAAAAGCAACATAATTAAGGAATAAAACAGAAAATGAGGGTCAAAGTATGTGTCATAGATCAAGATACTTCTTAAAAAAAACAGATTCCCAATTTAGTAGGGAAACGGTTTCGCCCTAAATCAGTCATATTGAAGAAACAATATTGAACATAATTTTCTAATTTGAGTTGGCGATTTCGAACTTTTTGCAGCGTTTATTGCAATTAGTGTACGAAATTGAGGATATATTTAGTGTTTTGAATGATTTTTGTTGTGTTGGATTTGTGTTTCGTAGCTAATTTCAGTTTTTATTGTAAAAAAAATAAAACAAACTGCCTTCCGATATTTTGGAGTCACTGCCCAAAATTTTCTTTCACACTTGTTGTACTTCGTGCATTTTCAGTTCATATTTTTTTTTTGTAATTTTTTATAAGGCGTCACATAACTCAAACTTCACTTTCAATCTTTTTCGGTTCATTATTTGAATTTATTTACACATATTGTTTATTCGCAAAACTATAACACAATGTACGAAGAGCGTACCTAATGATGATTCTGCTTATCTGATAGTAAAAACTTAAATTTATGATACCAGATGGTTTTTTATGACACAGTTCATGCGATGTAACTGAAAATTTACAACTATAGGTACCTACTTCTTGAGGCCACATCTCTTCAAATACTTGATGGTAAAATATTTGGGTTAAATTCAATTTATTGCCGGCGATACATATATTGTCAAGTACTGAATGGAAACTTGTTTTTTCTAATTCATTTTCCTTCGTATTTCATAACTCTCTCGGAATTACCCATGTATTTCAACTGCTTTGAATTTCTGCCAACTGCATTGAACTTTTTTCAACTGCTTAGGAATTTTTTCCAACTACTTCGAAATTTTGCCAACTACTTTGAAATTTTTTCAATCCTTTTGAAATTTTACCAACTTCGTTTAACATTGGGGGGATAACTATTCAAATCATTCGCGTCAATAAAAAAAAGACCTGTACCTATTCAAGGAAAAATTTCAAATCGTATGTAACCATAATCTTATCTCATTGATAGGAAAATGGAAAATGCAGATTCATCCCTTTCAGATCTTCCAAAGATGAAGAAAATAATATATCGAGTACATCAGACTGGACACTTGACTTCCAAGAACTTGAAAGCGTTTTCAACAAAAATACCAAACTTTTTATACTCAACACACCCAACAATCCTTCTGGAAAGGTTTTCACAGAGAAAGAACTTTCAATGATAGCTGATTTATGTAAAAAATGGAACGTTGTGGTTCTTTCTGATGAAGTATACGAATTTTTTGTTTACCCCCCACATAAACATATAAGAATTGCAACGTTGCCAGGTATGTGGGAAAGAACGATAACCATGGTATGTCCTGGAAAAACCTTTGGTGTATCTGGATGGGAACTAGGAGTTGCATATTCATCCGAAGAACTCATCAAGAAGCTGCAAATACCTCATCAAATTATCGTCCACACCAATAGCATACCAATCCAAGAGGCATACGCCATTCTGTACAAAAAAGAAGTTGAGAGACTCCATGAGAACGATTGCATATTCACATCATTACCAGAAAAACTGAGGAAAAAAAGAGACTTAATGGTTAGAATGTTAACAAGAGCAGGAATGAGACCCATTGTACCAGAAGGGGGTTTTTTGATTTTAGCAAGTTGGTCATTTTTCGCTGCGAAATTGGGATTTCAGGGCAAAGATATAGAATCAAGAGATTTTCAGTTTTCTCAGTGGTTGATTAAGAATGTTGGTTTGGCTGTTATTCCTGCAAATTCTTTTTATAGAGAACAGAATAAGGGTTTGGGTGAGAACTTCGTTAGATTCTGCTTTGATAAGAAGTCTGAAACGCTTGAAGAATTTACGAATATTATGAAAGAATGTTATCAAAAATTTGGAGAAAAGTAAATTCCACCATTCATAAACTTCCCAACCCCATCATGGGATATTACAAAGATAAATATTATTGAAGATTATTGGAATTTCAGAAATTATTTTACATGTTGTCCTCCAGCTAAAGATTCATTTATTATCTGTCAAATTTATGAGAGAAATAACAGTTCTGCCGTTCTGCCAATGAATATTTTTCAATGCGATATTTATGTGAATATTCCATAAATTCCAATGAATTAGAGAAAATAATGTAAGATACTCGTACAGAAGGTTATTCTAACACTCGTTCATTCACTCTTGAAAGAATATCAGTGTCTTCTGCATTTTTATTATAAATAAATCAATCTAAAAAAACACTGTATTTAAGGAAAAATTTCAAATAGTATGTAACCATAATCTTATCTCATTGATAAAAATACTTCGATCTAGATTTTAATTTGTAATGCGTCAAATAAACATGTCTGCAATTAACGAAAAATTCAAACTTCCCAAGAAATTTCAGTCTAATCGCCCAAAAAATGTTTGGAGCTGCTTCACAGAAATGGTCAACACCTACAAACCCCTGGATCTGACGATGGGTTGTCCAGATTTTCCACCACCCAAACTTGTAAGAGAAGCATTAGCAAAGGTTGCAAACACTGAATTCCAACCAAACAGCAACCTATTGGGACGAAATTCATTGTTGTCCTCGATGGCAGAATTATATTCAAAACTTCTAAACCGTAGCATAAACCCTGAGAAAGAACTTATCACGATGGCAACAGGTTGTCAGAGTCTGCAAGTCGTCATCATGAGCTTGGTTGAAGACAACGACGAAGTTGTAATAATCGAACCATACTTTGATTTTTACGAAACCCTGGTCAACATAGCCGGAGGAAAATGCAGATTCATCCCTTTCAGATCTTCCAAAGATGAAGAAAATAATATATCAAGTACATCAGACTGGACACTTGACTTCCAAGAACTTGAAAGCGTTTTCAACAAAAATACCAAACTTTTTATACTCAACACACCCAA
This sequence comes from Hippodamia convergens, assembly GCA_038502775.1. Classification (NCBI taxonomy): domain Eukaryota; kingdom Metazoa; phylum Arthropoda; class Insecta; order Coleoptera; family Coccinellidae; genus Hippodamia; species Hippodamia convergens. The sequence goes on along the minus strand of CM076607.1, from coordinate 35,281,411 downwards.
CAATCCTTCTGGAAAGGTTTTCACAGAGAAAGAACTTTCAATGATAGCTGATTTATGTAAAAAATGGAACGTTGTGGTTCTTTCTGATGAAGTATACGAGTTTTTTGTTTACCCCCCACATAAACATATAAGAATTGCAACGTTGCCAGGTATGTGGGAAAGAACGATAACCATGGTATGTCCTGGAAAAACCTTTGGTGTATCTGGATGGGAACTAGGAGTCGCATATTCATCCGAAGAACTCATCAAGAAGCTGCAAATACCTCATCAAATTATCGTCCACACCAACAACATACCAATCCAAGAAGCATTCGCCATTCTGTACAAAAAAGAAGTTGAGAGATTCTATAAGGACGATTGCATATTCACATCATTACCAGAAAAACTGAGGAAAAAAAGAGACTTAATGGTTCAAATGTTAACAAAAGCAGGAATGAGACCCATTGTACCAGAAGGAGGTTTTTTGATTTTAGCAAGTTGGTCATCTTTCGCTTCGAAATTGGGATTTCAGGGCAAAGATGTAGAATCAAAAGATTTTCAGTTTTCTCAGTGGTTGATTAAAAATGTTGGATTGGCTGTTATTCCTGCAAGTTCTTTTTATAGCGAACAGAATAAGGGTTTGGGTGGGAACTTCGTCAGATTCTGCTTTTATAAAAAGTCTGAAACACTTGAAGAATTCCACAATATTATGAATGCATGTTCGGAAAAAACGTTTAAGAGTGCTTGATTTAGAGAAAATTAATTTCATCAAGTAACTTCCAAATTTGACTTCACTCCTCAATGGGTTATTTTATAACAATGATTTTTATTGAAGATTATTCGAATGGTAGAAATTGTTATCGAAACTGCTGTTTCAAGAATGAAATGTTTGTTAGAGCCATAACTCTTGGATGTTCTGTCAAGTTAAGACTAATTTAAACCTCGGTGAAGTTATATTTCATTGTGAAACGCTATAGTGTATGATTTTCATAATTGAAATTAGAATTATTTACTTGAATTCATTTCATTCCAACTACACAAAATAAACAAGAACAATAACAACAGAAGTTCTAACATTCCTTAACAACAGATATTGTGACCTAAACATTGAAAAAAATTGTTCAAAATTCTTTGTCCATTGAGTTCCAAACAATTCAATAATCAAAATTATGTTTAGATGCCAATTGTTATACAGGGTGTTTGTTATCAGACGAGCCAATATACGTCAATCAAATCAAATACATATACGTCAAAAGATGTCCTCCGTGTGATAACAAATATACGGGGTGGTGACATAAAATATAGGGTGTCTCGTTGAAGAAACTATAACTTTGAGTTATAACTCAAAAACGATAACTCAGAAAATTTTCTTGTGTAAGCCAGTGAATTCTACTTAAAAGTATATATCACAGACAGTTTTCATTTTGGAAATATCATAAAGGGTTATTCAGATACACTGTATCTCGAAAACGCAATAATTTCAAAATCACCCTGTAACTTCTATAGTTTAAAATAAAATCAACAAACTAGAAGCACCTTTGAAAATTTCATGAAAAAGTATCACTTGAGAATGAGATTCCGCAGATGTTAATTCTTGCCTAAATATAAATAAATGCGGCATAAATAAATGCCGCAGATAATGGTAGCATTCATTCCAATATTCATTCATCCATATCAATCAAAAGCCCTTGTCAAAGGGAACATTCTTTTAGATTGTTTTGAAAATACTAAAATTGGTTATCGTGGGATATTTTCAAAATCTTTTAATCACATCAGAATAACGACAAAGATATACTCCCTGAATTTTTGCTATGTTTGTACAGCTGAAACAACTTAAACTATTGTCTTTCGACATAAAACCAGGTAGTCATGAATAAAATTTAAAATTGCAATTTCTGTTCCTCTCTGAAATTATATCACTCAGAACTGGTTTTTCAATGCAGAGTTCTAAGAATAAGATAAATAAGGGTAACCCTAAGTAAGGGTAACCATGCCTTAGAGTTAGGGTGTAGAACATGGTGTAGTGTAGAATATACCTATGACCTTGAGATGTCACAAGTCCAATTCACTACATGTTGCCAGATGTATAAATTAATCAGGTGTTTGAAAAATGTCACTTATCAATACTTTTGTTCCTATTATAGCATAGTGAATATCTTTATTAAGATTCACTATTAAAAAACACTATGAACTGTTGAATAAAATAGATTCTTGTGCAATGAGAGGCAATGTTTTTAAGATTGTAGGTTTATCCTACACCTTTACCGAAATAGATAAAAGTAATATCCACTTACCTTTAGATGCTCAAATGCTTTCATAACAACTGGCCTTTGAACACTCTGAATGGAAGAATTGGCATTAGCAAACTTAGTATATCTCGATAAAACCATTTCGAAATTCATTGGTTGTTTATTGTATATATCAACATGATGTTTCATAGCTATAATAAGGCATAACTCCAAGACACTGAGATCATGTATAGCCTGTATAGTTGCGTCTTTCTCAAATTTATTGAGTTGTTCTTGGAAATTCGCTAAAGTGATCATATCATCGTCCTCTCTAAGATTGGAGATGATTGGAATCTACAAACACGAAAATGAAGTTCACATTGACAAACGTTTCAATTTCAACATACCAGCAAATTTTTCAATCGATTTTTACTTATATCGATATCTATAAACCTTTGAATAACATTCCGAAAATTCTTATCCTTCGTTAATTGTTCTATTTGTTTATTCCATTTCGTTATACAATGTGCTGATAATCCAACAACGGATTTTGAATCATCTTTTTTGACGAATAATAAGGTTTTAATATTATCCACCATTGCTTCAAGCATACCATCCTCACTATCATGAATATCAGAAAATAAAAATATTTGTCGGTGTGAAAAACGTGACTTGACTCGTTTCTCCAAGAGTTCAACAACATCTAAACGACATGTTAAGCCTGAAAAAATCAAATAAGATACTCTCGGAATATCAAAAACAAATTATTTAATGTACCTAGAACACATATAGCAGTTTGTGCAGACTGAGAGATATCGAACAAATTATACAAGAGAGTTTGATTGTGATGTTGACAGAAAGAATCGAACTCATCCAGAATGAACAAAATACTTTTCGAAGTCTCTTTATTCCCAGATTTAAGACTATCGAGAAGGAATGCAAGATTCTCAGCAAAACTCCCGAAAACTTTTCCTTCCACAACATTCAATAAGTTCATCTGTCGAGTGATAGCCTTAAGAGCCAAATTATCGTTCGTATGTACAAATCCGTGCAGTTTAACCAGAAGAGAGTTCTCTTCGAATGACTTCTCGGATGTTATTTCCTCGAGAATATCGTTGACAAGCTGAAAATAGGAGCTTTAACATCATCTCCTTTCTTGTAACAATGTTTCGTTACCGTTGTTTTCCCAGAGCCCCTGGGTCCTATAACTAACGCTGAGTTTGATTCTCCGTAATCTATAGTACTTTGAATCAACTTGATGATCTTTTCTCTTTCTTGGGATTGATTTTCGGAATGTGTTGGGCTTTGCATATTTTGAAAGAGACATTTCCTTATCTTAGATATCGTGTTTTCTTCTTTCATTTTCAAATGAGTGCTGTTACAAATCGAAGCAGATATTTTGTAAATCTTCCAATGTTTTCAAAATTTGAAAACATTAAAACTAGGTTATTTATCTGTCACAACATAACGGTTGGAAACATAGAACTGATCAACTCTGATCAGTGGTGTGTCATGGCATCAACCAATATGAACAATAACCAGGTTTTGTTACTGTGTCCTCAGGCAACTTGGCCAAATCACTGTTTATTTCCTGAGTTGAACATGCATGAAAGATGTAAAGAATGAATTCATAATTGATAACTCACATTCGGTAGATGAAAATCTAAAATACAGTGGAGAAGCACATCATTTTAAAATTAATAGTTATCAAGCTAGCAAATCTCGCTTTCCCGGCTAGCAAATGTCACTTTCCCAGCTAGCATGAGTCACTTTTTATACCTGCACAATTATTGACTAAACTTCTAGTCGGACACTGGTTGCTTTAGGCTTTCTACCTTCCCACTGTTACATTGTGTGGATTCAAATTTACAGTCTGGTATATTTTGTTGAAATCGAACCATGAATCCTGAACTGTTATATCCAGGCTATGTTTGAATCAACTATTTTTTATGTTGCCTAGTAAATTCTGAAACAAGTTGCAGAATGAGCTACAACATGAATGCGAAAGCATGAGTGTTGGAATTGCCTTCTGCAACGAGTATTAGACGATAATTTTTCTATTTCAGTCAATTTTTGTGAAATATTCACGAAAATCAAATAAAAATTCATTCTTAGTGACTTTTGTATTTTAGCTTGGCAGTTGGAGTGACTTACGAAATTTGAATCGATTTGATTTGAAAATTGAGAGGATCTGAAGTCATTGCTGACAACCAAGAAACGAAAAATATAACTGAAAACAATGTTGTAATGAATTCATTACAGCACTACTTTTAGTACTGTAATGAACTCATTACAATACTGAAATAGAGAAAATAATTCTATGTCAAATAAAAATCAAGGCAAGCAATAATTATGATCAAAACTGAATTATTGATGTGATAAATTGAGAGTAAAATAGTATACATACCTTTGAGAAAATAATTCCTGCATCACATCTGTAATATACCATTACCCAGCAATATTAACTTATATCCTTGTTTATATAATATTTATATTTATAAACAAGGCTTATATATCTATCAATTAATTGTCAATTTTACATGTTTATTTCCACTCACTTTAAAATGCAATGTATGATAATTTAATAAATATTATCATTTTTTCTGTTTCTATAGGATTTGTACTTGTTTAGGGTTAGCTAAAGTTAAATTATATTTGAATATTGCAGTAAAGAATGAAAATTTTCATGGCTTTTTTTGTTACATATTATTGTTATTTGGGAAACCCTTTTTTAGTAGAATATTTTTATCGTTTTCTTATGAATGTTGTATGAAAATTTTTCAAATGAACGTTTGAAAAATGCATTTTCTTCGAGTTGATTAATATGAAACAATGGTGAAATGAGTGGATCTTGATAAAATTAAAGTTTGTTTTCTGTGTAGTACATTTTTGGCAGACTTGATAATGAATGAAAAAAAATGAACTCAGTGTTTGATACCTTTATCTTAGCTTAATGCCAAAAACAAACCACAAGACTATCTTTCGCAATGGCATCAGGAAGTTTCAAGTGAAAGTAGTCTGATTTGAGGATATTTATTGACAGCAAATATAAATTAAGTCTTAAATTAAGTTACTTGAAACTCAATTGACCACCTATCTCATAAGTATTAGAGAGGTAGAATAAACAGGTAAACTAAATCGATGTTTTCTTATAAATATATTTGATATTACAACAAAATAGATAACAAGTAAAAAATATTCATATTTACAAACTAGAGATTTCAACATCGTCATCTGTAGTATTTAAATCTATTGGCAGTAAACGTGAGAAATGAAAATTTGCGAAAATTAATCACTTCAAATGAACATTTACTTTTTACAGAAACAAAATCAAAGTGAATTCTTAATTTCGAACCCCTACCTTGTAAAACTTTTCATCAAATTTTAAACCACTCATTTTACCTTGAAAATTTCATTTAAATGTAAAATTAATATATTCTTGTATATTTCCGAAGGATGAATAATCATAAAAATAAAATTACTTCCATCTTCAAATGATTTATCATAAAGAAAGATATTAATATGTATTTCACACAATTGTGAGTACAAAACTTTTTAACCCCAAAATTGATGAAATTAAATTGATTAATGTTAATCCGAATCTTTTAGAAATTACTACTTGTCAAGTACATAAAAAACCAGATATCTGGTACAATTATGCAAGGTCAGTTATTAAGATTTTCAGATTGCAGTTGAACTTGCTGCTCTATTTGGATATTTTGGTATTATTTAAGAATTTCATATCTAAACTACCTACCTAAAATAAGTAAGACATAATCACAATAATAAATTTTTTTTAGATATTTCGTATATATACAATTTTCAGTTTCCTAACTGGAAAAAAATAGGAGTGTTTTACTGTATAAATTCGTAGTTACATATTTATATCATCAATTCGGCGAAGTATGCAGAAGGGGTCACCACATTTAAACAGTCAAACAATTTTTGTTCACATGAATACCAGGTCAATGTAAAAAGCATTACATTCAAATGGTTTTTAAGGTTTATTATATACATGATGAATGGAGTTTCTCGAGGAACATAAGTTCAACTAGAAGGAAGCTTGGGGATGAAAATTAAATTACCATAATCTAAAATACTACCCATAAAAATGTCCTCAGTCAAATTTCCCCATGAAAAAAAGAACCTTTAAATACAAAAAATGATCAATATAAAGCAGGTTTTCCCTCTTTGCATACCAGTCTTGAAAAATCATTTTATTTTTTTAAGCAACTATTGTTTCCGTCATTTTTTTTCACAAAAATTCTCCCATGAATATTCTGTTCATGGTTATTATAAAATAAGAACTTTTCAACAGAATCAACCTGTGACAAGAAAACTATCGACAAATTATTGCTTCATGAAAAATAGGTCAATTCATTATCAAGTTCTCTTCAGTTTTTTTTTATATTCCTGCCATTTCAACAATTCCCTACATCATACTACAAAATAATACAACTTATGAATATCTAAAAACAGCCTTCATTGATAAAATGAAATTTAAATAATTTGTTCAAACAACTAGTCATTTTTCCTTTAGATAAGGATTGGAAAAGAAATTTGTTCTTCAAAATCGATTATACAAATATGCGCCCATAATCATTTTTCAGCTAAATCACTGCATTTATAGTATAAAAGCATGATTTGGAGACGAATGATTTCAAGTTAAGCTGCACTTTCATTTTTATCAGAATCTTATATTTAACCTTAGTATTTACATCCCCAAGAGTTAAGTTCAGAATGATCAACACTTCTTCGCTCTTTTTAAAACCTGCCTACTTGTGAGGGTTAGTAATGATATTTTCTCTCAAAAATTTTCCACAAAAACTTATTTTCATGCGAGTTAAAATTCAGCACTTGTCAAGACAGGAATTCAACAGAACATAAATTTCATTTTAATATTTTCTCATTTGATAGTTTGTGCAAAATACAAATATCTTATCAGAAGGAATAATGTCTAGTTAAATATTACTATTATCAACACTTGCACGCCTCCAAGAAGGGCCAGTTACTTCATTTAAAATTGTTAAATGCTTCTGTAATGTTCTTTAAAATTTGTTGGAAACTAGGAGGACGATGTCTTGGTATACTTGTTCTGCACTAAATCGTTGTCACCTAGATGGACCTGTAAACCACCAAACACCTTATATTCTATAAGTAAATAGACTGGATTTCCATAAAAATCAATGGATATTATAGTTCACAAAAGTATATTACTTATATCTACATCAACATTGGTGAGATGGTAAAGTTTCTTTCAAAACAGAAAACCTTTAGTTTGCAAGTAACATTAATTTATGTGAAAATTCAACTGATATTTTTGTATGAAACTTCATCATCTGTATTCACAAGGTCCAAGTGTTTAGCAAAACAACAGGCAGTCTAACATGCATGATAAACTACTTGTAACAGATTCTAATTGCTTATTGAAAAAAGTTTTCTCAAGATGATTGACATTTGGACAATTTCAGAGAGCAGAACAAAAATTGGATTTATAATATATTTGTGTAGAAAGAAATGTGTGTAAAACAAATGCCTTTCTGATGAATCATGCACATTTTACAAGTAATCAAAAAATTATACTAAAAGGCTTTACTATCTTTTTTGGTTAAACAAATTAAACTACCATTAAAATGTTAATATGAATTGGTACTTCACTAAAGAATAAAATAATTTCTTGTTAAGATTCTATATTATAATAAATGACATAAAACAAATTTCTCTGTTCAATACTAGTTCAGTCAATAAACTGTACCATTTCATAATTGTACATTTCTTTGATAAAAGTATTTTGCACAAGTGAATGAATTCAAACTTTATCATCATATCTTTTATCTTCTGAATTCTTTGAAATATGATTAATCTGAGGATCTCCAAAATGAGGTGAGGATAGGATTGCAAGTAACTGAGATATTTTTTAAGATCAAGTTTTTATTACATATCCAAATTTTGAACAATATCTTCAAAAACACAGTTTTAAACTTGAGCCTAAAACTTTTTCAAACAAAACATAAAGATAAGAACATGCTCGGAAGGATAATTGAAGAGAAAGCTTAAGAGAAATTACATGCAATATCATTCAAGATTTGAAAGGTAATTAATTGCGAGTGTATAGCTAAACTAACCAAGGGGTGTTAAGGCAGCATATTAAAAAATCAATAGATCATTTAAATTAGAAAATGATTTTTAGAGTTCATACCATGTTGAGAATATTTGATCTAGGTTATGATAAGAAAATTTAAATAAAGAATATTTAAAATTACAAAAGTAAAAATAATTATCTGAATATGTTCAGACTCAATAAGTTAGGCAAGATTCACATCAAGTTCTCAACTTAAAAGATGAAAAACCTGTATTTTTGAAAGGTGAAAACACTATTTTCAAAAAATCAATAAGTTTGAGCTGGAGATCGAAATGGATAAAACAAACCTAACGGTTTAAAATTCAAACTTTGATATACACGGAAATCCCTTTCGATGAAAATCAATAAATATAAATAATATATTTCAAACTAAAAAAAAAACAATTAGAAACATGCAGTCATTTCAAAATTGCTGTGTGCTGAGTTCAAACCAACTTCCCAGACATACTAATTATCTAGTCATGCAATCAAAGTTCTACCTTTCTATTCTATAACACTAAGGGCATTCTAAAGTTTGTCAATGTTGATGAAATCTCCATGAGCAAAAATAAGTTTTATCAAATGCGATAGATGGATGATTAATGTTCAAAATGCAGGTAGGGGGAGTAATTTTTGTAAAAATGATTAATGTTCAATACACAAATTTTAGGAATTTCGTGTTGAAGCTTTCTCTGAAATTGGTGCTACCAATTATTAATGAAAATGACCAGAATACTTATGTTTTGCGATTTGTTTGATTAGTGTAACCTAGTTCAATATATTGACAATTTCGGACAATTAAATATTGCAATAATGACTGAGGTGTAAAAGATTGTAGATCATAAATAGCAAATGACTTATAGTTATGTTTTGTTCTTTTTGAAATTTCTTATAAAAATATATTTTATATATCATGTATATATATTTATGGATTTAAAAAGATTAACAATAAATAAATAAATTCATAAAATTATGAATAAAACCAACAATAATATCCACAGAAACTCTTCAAAATACCATTTGAGACTAAAAAAAATGGTCTAATCGGAAAACTGCCTTTTATAGGAATGTAGTTCGCTCAGATGGCACTCTACTCAAGGGGGGGTGGCGGAGGGGGTCTTTCAGAAGTAGGGGGAGCTTCTGGAGGGAGGGGAGGGTTGCCGTATTCCTGCGGATAAATTTCAGGGGGGCAGATGTACGTTTGGTAAAAAGGAGGGGGAGGAAAGCCGTACATACTGGGGGGTGGAACATTAACGTTAGGCAGAGGCATTTGCATCATTTGGGGGTAGCTGGAGTGTTGCATCACCTCTCCGGCGTTCATCAGGGGAAAATGAGAGAATTCCGAAGGATTCGGATACATGGGATGCATGCCACGCGGGGGGAAGTGATGCATTGGATAATTCATTGGAGAATGCATGTTTGGAGGCGGTACCGACCTGACGTGTCCGATCCCTGGGACTCTCGGGTCGAAAATCGGGTTTTGAAATTGACTCACCTTATTGTATGAGTGCCGACCATTCTGCTTCTCTTTGGCCCCAGTTTTAGACGTTTTGGCTGGCGGGCCGTCGGTCGAATTCCTATCCCTCTCACGTTTTCTACTCGACGAATCGCTGCAATTGTTAATGATATCTTTAGGAATTTTGATCTTGAATCCGCCGACAGAGTTCGGCTGAACGACCGGCTGCGGCAATTCCCCTGAATTCTCAGTCTTAATTACGTCTTTAGGGATCCTGATCTTCAGACTCGGAGGGCTGGTCGCTGATTGTTCCGATTGAGGGATCGGGTTTTGTATCTTCGATTTCGGAAGCTTGAGGACAACTTTAGGTTCTGAAGGGGGGTTAGCATCGTTCGGCACTGTTTCGTTCTGCTTATCCTTGTGTTTATGCCTTTCCCGGTCTTTGTCCTTATGTTTTTTCTTTTTTTCCTTGTCTTTATCCTTTTCCTTATCCTTATCTTTATGTTTATGCTTCTCTTTATTCTTCTTTTTACTTTTATGATGATGCTCTTTCTCCTTCTTCTCTTCGACGTTCTGAATCACAGTCTCTTGCACAACTTGAGGTTCTAAAGGTTGAGATAGTTGCGGTATCGTTGGGGTTTCTTTCAACAAATTACTAATAACCTCGGGATTAGTCTCTATCCCGTTTACCAAATGCGTCGTAGGAACTTTCTTTTCTTCCTTCACTACCGGAGGTAGAGATCTATCCCTGATCGGTGATATCAAGCTAGGGGTGTCCAGACGTCCAGTGCCACCTACTCCGATAGACGACGAAGTCAATATATTTTCATAACCGGCTATTTCGTCTATTTTCTTCATAACAGGTCTTAGTTCCGGTTCAGTATTCCTCGATATCGAACTATCTCCTGAAGGCATAAAGGTAAGGGGTGCAATCGACGGTGACTGCAGATCCTCTTTTTTGATCGTCGAATTAGTTTTCAACGAAGTAGAATTCTCTTTAGGCGGGGTATCCGTAGGGGAGAACAAACTAGGTCTCTTGACAACCTGAGGCGTCGGAATCTTATCGTTAACCTCCACTTTCGGCTCCACTTTCACTTTATCAGTCTCGATCGACAAATTCGAATAGATCGGGTCAAACGAACTACTGTTGTTTCCGTTGTGATGGTGAGGCTTGTGCTCGGGTTTGAGGTGCGAACTTGAACTCGAAGACTGTTTGAGGACGGAAGAAGACTTAACCGGATCTGAACTAACTTTCTGTGAGGTAGAATGAGTAGGTTTCGCGTAATAAGCACTGGAGGAGTTCAAGTGTTTTTTGATATTGTCTGGTTCGTTTTTGGGTTGAGGCGTTCTGCGCACTTGATCGTGTTTACTCGAAGGAACTTTGTTAGGGTCTATAGAACGTTGTGGTTTGTTTGGATCGACACTGGACGACCTATGCTTATCTGGTTGGTTCGGATCGATATGGGACATCGAAGACCGATGCTTGTCCGTTGCGTTGGGTTCACCATGCGACGATGTTGACCGATGCTTGTCCTGCACGTTGGGATCGTTGTTGTGTGACCGATGCTTCTCCTGATCAACACTAGAAGACCGATGGTGGGGATCGACGCCCAAAGACGGCCGATGCTTGTCGGGCACATAACCCGCCATGTATTTATTACCTAAATTGTTCGTTTCGTTATGTTTCAATAAATAATCCCGTTTCTCTTTTTCACCACGCACTTGCTGCGGATCTCTCACTAATTCTTTCCCGTGATGGGAGTCTCTGCCGTGGGCTAAACTGTACGAAGCGTCGCGAGCGCCATCTCTGTGCACGTCGCGCGACTCCGCCCTGTTGCCGGGGTGGGGGGGTACAGATGGCGCGCTCGGCGGCCTCGGGTGCGATTGGGACGTCGATTTATACTTGTTGGGGTCGACCGGATGCCTGTGATGCCCGTGGGGGGGCAATTTCTGACCGCTGCTAGATGATGATAGCTTCGATCCGTGCTGCTGCTGCTGCTGCGCTGCCAGTCTTTCTCTTTCTTTTCTCTCCCTGTATTCCCTTTCTTTGAGGCTGTTTGGATCGTGCGGTCTAGAAGACCGGCTCTTGTGGGAATCATCTGGAAGAAATTAATGGGTAAAACAACACCTGAAGAGTCTATATGTGTTCTAGGGGTTAAAATACATAGTTTTTACAGAAGTTAAATGAGATCTGAGCTTAAAGTCCATTGTTTAATTTTTTTCTTTAATCTTCAGAAGGAGAGAACATTTTCTTCAAGTACCTACGTGCGGGAGAAGGAATCAGAAACGAAGAATACAAGTTAATCAACACGAAGAAACAACAATCACGTAGAGATGAAGGGAAAGAAAAATAATTGAGACGTATTTTCCGGACACGAATATAATATTTTTAGGAAAGACACATGATTCAGGATTGAAATTCTAAAGGTGAGCTTCAAGTAAGAAGACGACTTCTCGTATATTTTTTTAAGGTTCTAGGACTTCCGGTTTTTCCGCAAGTGACATCAACTTTCATTTTTCAAATGGGAGAGCCCATTTTTTATTGCAAAAATAGATTCTCTATTGAATTCTGAGTCTTTTTGATTCCAAAAGTTTGAATGTTCCCGGGAAAATTCTCTTTAAATGAGGAAATACGAAAAAAAATCTCAAAATTGAACTCTGTTGAAATGAAGACAACTTCGAGGTTTTTTCATTAAAAATTCTCATTTTTGAGAATCTCCGAGAAGAAAGGCTCATGCTTCTTTTCCGATAGCGTTATTTTTCAGAATGTGATACAGGAGGTCACAAATTTTTTGTGAAAGTTAGAAGTGACGAAACATCAAAAAATCGTTCTTTTCAAATTGAAACCCCATTTTTTCGAAGCATTTTCGAAATCTTCGTCAAAAAATAATAGGAGCACACGTCCAAGACTATTATCCCATAATGAATATTTCTCGAGATATTCAGGAAAAACGATTTTGTCTCCAATTTTCAATCTCATTCCGAATGTGTTTTTTTACTGGAAAATATAATTAGCGGTCAAGTGAAATTTTTGAAAATGTCTGTTATCGGGTAAATATTTTCTCATAGTTCTGACGAGTTCAGTTGTTCTTTATTTTTAAAAGCTTAGGATAATTTCCGCAAATTCTTGATTCTGAAAATTTCTTTTTTGTCATGGTCGGGAAATGTGAATTTTCAGTAATGAAATTGTTACATGTTCTATTATCCTTTCAAAAGCATTAAAAATTATTACAAATTATTTTTTCTGCATTCCTGAGAATTTTTTACGTTGACTACACTAATACTCACATTGGGAACTTTGAACCAATTGTTGCTCTCGCAATACAGATGATAATTCAAGAACTTAACTCGTCTGAACTATAGAAAATATTTTCTCGGTAACAGAGATTTCCCAAAATTTCACATAACCGCTAATTATTTTCCAGTAAAAAAACACATTCGGAATTAGATTGAAAATTGAAGAGAAAAACGTTTTTCTTGAATATCTCGAAAAATATTCATTTTGGGATAAAGTCTTGGATGTATGCTCCTATTATTTTTTTGACGAAGATTTCGAAAATGCTTCGAAAAAAATGGGGTTCCAATTTGAAAAAAAAAAATTTTTTTTATGTTTCGTCACTTCTAACTTTGACAAAGAATTTGGGACCTCCTGTATCATATTCTGAAACTCACGCTATCCGAAAAGAAGCATCAGCCTTTCCTGTCGAAGGTTCTCAAAAATGAGAATTTTTAATGAAAAAACCTCGAAGTTGTCTGTATTTCAACAGAGTTCAAATTTGAGATTTTATTTCGTACTTCCTCATTTAAAGGGAATTTTCTCGGGAAAATTCAAACTTTTGGAATCAAAAAGACTCAGAATTCAATGGAGAATCTATTTATGCAATAAAAAATGGGTCTTCCCATTTGAAAAACGAAAGTTGATATCACTTCCGGAAAAACCGGAAGTCCTAGAACCTTCAAAAAACATACGAGGAGTCGTCTTCTTACTTGAAGCTCACCTTTAGAATTTCAATCCTGAATCTTGTGTCTTTCCTAAAAATATTCTATAGAGCCATATTCGTGAATAACCCTGTATAAACGCTTTGTTTATGAAGCAATCAACGCTTCGAAATCATTGTCAACTACTCTGGGAACATCGACATTAATTGAAGAAGAATAAAATGGGAAGATACTTACCATTCTTAGCGTCATGCGATCGGTGCCCATGCGGATCTTTAGTATCGCTTTTCTTAGGATCGTCCTAAAAATCAAATTCTAATTAAAACGGACAACAGTACATAAAAGTTCAAAATGTAAGGTATTGTGAACAATTTCGTTTCGATGACTTCAGGCAACTGAAGAAAACTATAATTAGATGAACGAGTAATCATGTACGATCAATGTCAACTTATTGTTGAAGCTTAGATAACCTCAATTTTTACAGAGAAGTAACTAAATACTTATTATATTATTTATATATTCATACAGGGTGAATCCTACTGAATTTTACATGCTTCATTGATAGAGGACACTTAGCTGGTTTAAAAAATTCCCCATATTCAGGGTATTTCATCATTTGTTTGAACTATGTAAGGTAAGGTGATTTCCAGTTTTGGATCATATTTTCAATTTGGTCCATTTGGCGAAGGAATATTCAGAATTTCATGAAATTTTTCACACTGATTCCTATACTTGATAATCAAACAAGTTTTAAATTTCCAGAATCGGACTCAATTTTTTAATCATGATGCCCTGTTGATAACTACTGAAAAGCATTTTGAAAATATGAAACAAAACTGGAAATCACCCTGTGTAAATCAAGACATATGTATAGTTCTTCAGGATTCACCATGCATATAATATATTATACAGATAAAGAAAATCCTTATGGAAACATAGAAAAATGAATGTTAAATTCGAATGAGCTCCGAGTCCAGTAGAACAGTGGAAGAATCGAAATCTCATTGCGATTCAATAACAAATAAGCGACTGGACTGTTGAATGACAAGTCTCGGCAGGAGAGGGTGATCTCGGCTGCCGCGAATTGCAATGCACATTAGTCGCATTTGAACGTCAGATGTGATAGCTAGACGGTTTGAAAATAAATATGTTTACGGTTAAAGAGAAAATTCAAATCATAAAATGGTACTTCGGTGGTCAATCTATTGACCACCTATCTTCAATTTCGTTTGTTTTAGTTTTCCCCTTTTTATTTCATAGAATTAATTTTTTTATTTCTTCTCGTAGGATGTATTTTTGTTTTTCAATTTTTCTTTTCTGGAATTTATTTCATTTTCAAACCAGTTTTGGCGAAAAAAAACCTGAATACTAATTTTCACAGGAAATTATTAGTCATTCATTGAGGCAAATAAATTCCTCGCGTCAGAGTAAAATAAAATTGTCATATACATTTACAACAGATATGAAATCACCTATACAGCGGTTTGAGTGTTACTGATTCGATTCGACACTTCGCGTACCGTACATTGGTACGAATCTGTGGGCCCAGAAGTTTATTCGATATCACTTCTCTCTGAGGTTTTGATTCTGCCTCTGTTTCACTAAAATATAGCCCTGTTCGAATTTACTATAGAAACTGTTGTTTCCAATTGTGTTTTCCCGATCTGTATATAATTTATTATTTATATAACAGTATCCTTGAAAATATGTCATTATGAAGTTCTGTATACAATTACAGCAAATACTCACTTAGATAATATATCCACGTCAATTGTTAAACTCAATACATTTTTGTTAATTTTTCATGTTCAAGTGAGGAATTTACATGAATTTCTGAGCAATATAAAGAAAGAAAAATCTTTCTATTTATATACAAATCACAGCGATTTACAATTATTTTCTTTTCATTCGGTATGTTGACAATTACACCTCAACACATAGCTAATTCGCAGTATCAAGTTAGAAATGTGCAAAAAAAAAATTACGCGAGCGTTTGTTGTGAAAAATTATTGAAGAATAACATAAATTTTTTTTGTCCAATTCAACATGCTCCTTTGGTTTTAATCTAAACTCTTCACACATTCTACTCCAATTATGATGGTGGAGTCATCACTGGACTTAGACAACTACACAATAAGGAATTGCTTCCATAAAAATATTTTTGAAACAAAGATGAATTCAAAATATTCATCGAAATGAATACCATTTTCAATTCCCAGTGAAAGAGGAAATACAGATTTCTTTTTTAGGATGTCACCACCTTAGTACTCTTTAATATTTTACTCATTACTTCACAACCAATTGCTTCAAATATCGAAGTTTTTTTTAAGAAGATTTTGTCCCTGAGATGTATGGGATACTGATGAGGCCAACCAAGGCCGAAAGCGGTATCTCACATCTCAGTGACAAAATCTAATATCATTTCTCCAACCTCATGATAAAAGATCTCTGAGCCTGGAAATTTAAAATGGTATTCATTTCGATGATTACTATTCTGAATTCATCTATGTTTCAAAAATGTTCTCGATGTGGCCTCTGTAAAGGCAAAGAATTTTCTTTTTCGTAAAAATATTAGTATATAAAAATATGCATATCAATAGATATGCATAAGAATGAGCAATTCCTTATGGTGTAGTTTGTTTTTCAATAGAAAAACAAAAAAAATAAGAAAAAATAAAAATACAAAAAAAAAAAATTAAAAAAAACAACAAAAAAATAAAAAAAAATTGAAAAAAAAAAAAACATACTTATGTATAGATACAAATGCTATTTCTCCACATGCTATTTACATTACTAATTCACTCTCCATATTTTGTACTCCACATACATGAGTTATTGAAAAGTTTTTCTTGTATTCACTAACGATATTTTCTTTTCTTGCTGATGATTCTTCTCCGGTCCATCTGTCATTTCCAGGTCTTGCTCCCATTTTATTTTCCAAATTAATACTAAGTTCTCCTATAGTATAGAAGATTTTTGCTGTCTACAGTTGTTTGAGTTTTGTATTCTTGATGATGGTAATGCCATCTTACAAACTCAAACATAGCTAGCTTTGTGGTTGTGAGCATTTGGATAGGCACTACCTAATCCAAGATAATACTAGAGGGCTATTACTCTAGTCTTACACTCAATATTACCTCACTCAGTATCATGAGTAATTTTTATAATATGGGCATTCATCCCATATTCAGGTTAAGCTTTGTTGATAGAATTCGTTCAGAATTCTACCCACGTAAGAGCCTACAGCTGACTTCGAATAAAGAAGTGCTGCTTCGGTGAATATAGTGATAGCGGAAACCGCCAGATGTCGCATTTATGCTCTCATGTATCGAGTAGGTAACTGGCTTTCTAACAAGTTTAGCGGAGAAGAAATCAGCCACAAGGTCTCATAAACTTATGAGTTCAAACTCAAAAATGTATTTTCTTGAAATAACATAGTGCTCTACAGAATATACAGATAAAGAAAATCCTTATGGAAACATAGGAATATGAATGTTAAATTCGAATGCGCTCAAGTCTAGTGGAACAGTGGAAGAATCGAAATCTCATTGCGATTCGGTAACAAATAAGGGACTGGACTGTTGGAATGGCAAGTCTCGGCAGGAGGGAGTGATCTCTGCTGCCGCGAATTGCAATACACATTATGAAAATAAATAAGATTCGTGTAAATCAAAATGTTTACTGTTAAAGAGAAAATTCAAATCATAAAATGGTACTTCGGTGATCAATCTATTGCGGAGACGATAACTTCTTTCATCCTTGCCTTTGGAGATAGACCGATACCTTCACGTTCAGCTCTCCAAATTTTTGCCAAAATAGCAAGTATGCCTTATCTTCTTAGAGATATGAGATTATCTCTATATAATAGATTTGGCTACTGTATGGCACAACAAGGTGGATTATTTGAACATTTAATTCGAATTCGTCGTTCTTAAATTTCGCAGGTTCTAGAATTTGTTTTCGTTTTCCTTTTTTTATTTTCATAGAATTAATTTTTGTTTTTTAATTTCTTCTCGTAGAATGTATTTTTGTTTTTCAATTTTTTCTTTTTCTAGAAGTTTTTTTATTTCCAAACCAATTTTGGCGAAAAAGAAACCGAATACTACTTTCCACAGGAAATTATTTGTGTCATTCATTGAGGCAAGTAAATTCCTTGTGTCAAAGTGGAATAAAATTGTCGTATTCATTTACAACAGATATGAAATCACTCATACCGCGTTTGGAGTTTTACTGATTAGATTCGACACTTCGAGTACCAAACGTTATTCTCTATTTCCCCAACTAACCGAATCTGTCGGCCCAGCCATTTATTCGATATCACATCCCTCTGAAGTTTTGATTCTGCCACTGTTCCACTAGAATATGGCCCTTTTCGAATTTACTATAGAAACTGTGATGTTTCCAATTCCGTTTTCCCGATCTGTATATGTCAATTTCACAGTCATGATTTCTCTAGATTATCCGAAAAATATCGATTTTTCATCAAACAAAGCTGGGTGAACTAAGAGAAATAGAGAAACATGATCAAGCACAATTTTGTTGAGCTCCGAAAGTTCTATAAAAAAGTCCGCGATGACATAATGTCAAACTTCCTAAGCTTCCACTATAACCTATTATAGCATTTTCAATTCAATCCGAAATCCATGTTTCTCTATCTCTTATAGTTTACCCAGCGTCGGCCATAAAAGCCTGAAAAAACCGGGTTAATTACCGACTTTTTCATGCAAACTCGATATTTTTTCTCATTTCTTCGTGATATAGGAATGAACTCTACATGAAAACCTCCCAAAATAAATTCTCCACATTATAGTGAAAGTTTCATCAAAATCGGTCATCTGTTTCCTGAGTACATTGCAAAAAACGAAACCTAATGACATAATCTAACTTAGGGCCAGTTTCATAATCAATTTTAAAGTCCCTTTAATTTTAAACCTCCTTTAAGTTCATCATTTCGGTTTCATAACACATTTCAGTTTCTTAAAGCCACTTTATATTTAAAAGGACTTAAGCAGCTAAAGTATTCTTTAGCCCTGAATATATAAATAAATTCCTAACCTCCCGTGTCCAAACTGTCAACTCATTTGAGGTTAGGAACATGTTATTTATGTTGTGTTTTATTGCGAAATCAACTTTCATAACAAGAGATAATACGGAGAGCACAAGAATATAGTACAATATTTGCATAATGAAAATGGAAAATTTTGAGACAACTAGACTAGATTCATCAACTGAAGAAGATGCATGACATGAACCAATCATAAGAATCAGAAACATTGTGGAATGAGAATATGGAGTTTTGAAACGTATATAGATTTCCAATTTTGAAAGAAACTACTATTAGACACCTTATGGCTCATTATAGTTGCAACTGCAGTGTTGCAATTGATATAAATGCAATGTTTCAATCAACAAATTTCTACTAATGCAGTTAATTGGAAACATGTCATTTTGCTATATTAAGCTGATGTAATTGGTGAAAATAAATGCTTATTCAAAAATTATGTTTATTTAATTCTTTTTTCTTATTTCGATTTCTAAATTTTATGATGTTAAACTAAGGCAATGCTCTATTAATGCCCTTTTGTCAGCCACAAACATCAATTCCATTTTTTTTTGTAATATTCAGTTTGGGATTGGTCTTTTCCCCCAAATTTCTAGGTGTATATTTTAAAATTGAACCTGAACGTTATATCCACAAGGCATGAAAATAACATAACCTCCTTCAATTTCCAGATGGCTGTGGTTAAATACAACTGCAACTGTCTATTTTAGGTCAAATGAAACGATTTCAGTTTTGCCAACATAAAACATTTCACCTGAAGTCTCCTTTACGTGAAGTCCTATTTAATTTCATTATGAAATTGGGTGGACTTTAAGAGTGAGCTTTAGCTTAAAGCGCACTTTAACTGAAGTGTACTTTAGGGGTTTATTATGAAACTGGCCCTCACATCGCTAACGTCTTCAATATTTATTTCAATATTCGGAGTCATAATATTAGTAACATTATAACTATTTTGGTAAATACCTACCCCACATTTTTGGAGGTATTTCAATCGGATTATCATGCGTCATGCATGCTTCGGTAAGAAGTAACACATTGGTTTGTCTCGTAACTGAATCTTGTAAATCGTATTTGTGACTATGTAGACTTTGGCAATTGAAAGTCATTATTGAAATGCCATTTCTATTACTGATCAAATCTAAGACACTTTGAGCTATCGTCTGAACACTATTTAAAGACAGTCTTTTGAATTCTTGCAACAAAGATGCAGTCGATGCAGCTTGCCTTCGATTATGATAAAACTTAAATGCAGAATTATCATTTTTTGTCGTAATATACAATTATTCAATATTAGTCACCCGAGAGAGTGCAACATAGACGAGTTCCTGAGAATGTGATTTACTATACTCATATACTATTTCGTCAAAAATTCCATCTTGCGACTTGTGTATAGTTAGAGCAAGAGCTGAAGTTAATGGAAAATGTTTGCGTTTGGCTCTACATTTTCAATCAGATGTTATTGAATATTTGCCCTTCGTAATTCAATGGGAACAGCGATATTGCCGAATCCATGTTGCACTGCTAGAGTGGCTGCACGCATCCGTCTAGTCGCAAGCACCCAAACACCGTGCCGAAGTCTGTAGAACTGAACCGACGATACACAGCTGTGTTAGGTTTTTTCGTTACGGAATTTCTACATTCGGTCGCCGCGCTCAAAGCCTGAGATAAAAGCTACGCAATAGCTTAATAATCTAACTTGTGGGGTCACAAGTGATTCAAGATAATATCCATTTCCGAAATATAATTTTGACGGTCTGATCTCTACTCCACCAACATTTAAGGAAGAATAAAGAAGCCGTTACATACAACATGTCCACGCCATCTGTCGTACGTCGCTACACACATACATTCACCGACAACTCAACGATACAAGCTTCGCCTGCATTTCTAACTGAATCGATTTTACTCAATACCAAGAAATACAAATTGCCACTAACCATTGTGAAGTTCCCCTGGTCGGGGATGTTCCCTTGGCTTTCGCTAGCTATGATTTTCTCTTTGAGCCTGGACGGGCTGGACTCGAAGATGACCAAGAACTCTTCGGTCAGCTGTTGCAGCAGCTCCGCCGTGACCGAAGGGTCGACGTAAGAGAACCACTCCTTCTGCTCGGAGGAGAGGGGAATCTCCCAACTGGACCACTTGCTGGCCAGGTGGATGCAAAAACAGGCAACGACAGTGGGCTTGTACTGTAGGCACATTGTGGTGAGGTGTAAACTGGAAGAGAGAGAGCGAGGTTAGTTGAGATCGGTGGTGTGTTGAGATACTTAAAGAGACAATCATAAATTCGGACTTTCAGTGATAACTTCTGCTCTATCACTCTTGAATATTTTCAGTACAGTAGAAGATCCGAACTTAAATCAACCTTCACCGAGCTGATAAAAGAATAAAACCTATTTAATAATAAATTTCCTATATTAGAATATACAGGGTGAGTCGGGAGGAACGGCCCAAACTTCAGGTGTGTATTCTGCAGGTCGAAATAATTTGAAAAAAAAACATATGTTGTTATCCGATTCTCATTTGTTTTCAAACTATAGGGTAATTAGAATATTATTATTGCTTATTAAAGAAAGACATGAATTAATCAGAAAAGCAACGAGAGCCCTTCGTAGACGAAGTCGAATGTGTTTGGAGGTTGAGGGAGGGATTTTTGAGCATTTAATAAAATAATGCTATAAATAAAACCATTTTAATGTAGAAAATGTAGTTTGAGAACAAATGAAAATCGGATAACAACATATGAGTTTTTTGAAATTATTACGACCTGTAGAATACACACCTGGAGTTTGGGCCGTTCCTCCCGACTCACCCTGTATATTAAAAATTGGTTGCAATTTTGCAACATCAAGACAATAAGAAAATTTTGCATGTGCAGACATAAGGTTGTCTAATAATCTGCTTCCACATGATTTAGGGATATTGACTTAAATTGCGAAAAAATATAGTTTAAATGAGATTTTGTGATGAATATTCATATTAATATAATTCTGATTGCTTGTACATGTACTATAATGAAAAAAAAATATTAATATGATTTCAACTTGCAGGAAATGAAATTAATTTTAGCCTGTAGGTCTGCAGCGTATACAGGGTGGTTAAGAAGAATCGAGCGAAATAACGACATTTTTTCCCAAAGAGTACAAACATTTTAAGACTATCAATAAAATGTATGGCCTCCACAGGCATCAATAACAGCTTGATATCTTCTTTGCATACTACACACGAGGTTGTTGAACATTTCTTGAGGAATTTGGTTTCATAAACAGGACAGAAGCTCTCTCAGATCATTTAAGGATTCTGGGGTAGGTTGATGATTATCTGATCTTCTTTGGAGCATATCCCATGGAGTTTCTATGCGATTCAAATCTGGTGAGTGCGGAGCTATTGGTAAATGAATACCAAGCTCCTCGCCCGCATTCTCAACTATGGCTGCACGGTGCGGTCTAGCGTTATCGTCTAGAAATTGAAAAGTTTCACCAACAGCTGCGTGAATATTTGGCAAAACATTGTCAATGACATTCTCCCTATAAATGTGTAGATCTGTGCGCCAGTTGATACATATCCCGGCCCATACCCTCAGAATGGATGGACTTCTTGGACATAGCGACGTTTACAGGGTAAGCTTGGGTTTGTCCATACCCTTATTTTCCGAGAATCTGAAAATCATCCATATCTGTATTCATCAGTGAAAAGGACACTACGCCATTGATGGTTCCAACTGATATGTTGCCTTGCCCATTCCAGTCTTTGACGCTTATGGTCACGTGTTAATGGAACTCCTCTTAATGGACCTCTAGAACCCAGTTTCACCTCTCTCAAACGTCGTCTGATGGTTTCGATGGAAACTTGGACCCCATCTGCATTTGGAAGAGTATTCCATAACATTCTACTCGTAGATTTAGGTTTTCTTCTCGCCGAAACGGTGATGGAACGATCCTGAGCAGATGTTGTTTTTCGTCGCCCACCATGCCTTGGTCTTTCCAACACGGAACCTGTCTCCCTAAACCTATTCCAAAGTCGAGATATCACACTTTGGATGACTTGGAGCCTTTCCGCTACAACAACCTGCGTTAGGCCACCCTGTAGCATTCCGATAGCCTTATTAGCCTAAGGGTTTGTTAATTTACGTCTTGGCATTTTCAGAAAACTCGTTTCAAAACGAAGCCGTTGATATACTGACTCCATTTCAAAATAAGAACATTCATGAAGCATATTCAAAGAAATAAACTTCAGAAAAAAGCAACCAGATTGACGAAATGTCCCATACGGATTTTTATTGGATCGATTCAAGTTGTTATTGAGTTTTAAATGATTTTTCAGCGATTTTCTCGAAGATTACATTCTTCTAAAGACGATTGAATACGATATCCCTAACTCTTGTGGAGCAGTATATATGATTCTTTCAGTTGCTCCAAAATAACGCCGTACTGTTTACACTATGGAGGGTAGTAGGGGAACCTCTACTCTTCACTGTCTTACATTCAGGGTCCAATCAGGAACGACTGCGATGTTCGGATCTCCCTGTCACTCATTTCCACACGCGTCGAAATTTAAATCTTTAAAACTCGCAAACCTCTATTAGGACTAAATTTTTCTGCAGACAACCCTATATCAAAGTGTTTTTTTCAAACATCACAGAAGTAAAAGTAACTGGAATCAACATACCTATTTATACCTGGCAACCCAGTAGTTCGTCAAGGTAAATAATAGACAACCCTATGACTCCCCATTCTGCATGTTTCATACTTCAAGTGCAGTATGAAATTTTCTTATTATCATGATGTTGCAAAATTTTATGAAAAATCATTTCTCAAAAAATGATTGAAAATATTCTGCTGGGGACTTTTTTAAACAACCTATTTTTAATATATTTTCTGGTATAAGAAAATTTATTATGAAATAGGTTCTATTCAATTATCATCTCAGTGAAGGTCGATTTAGGTTTGAATCTTCTACTATAAGATATTTAAAGAAACAATAAAAAATTTTCGACTTTACATTGACAATTTCTGCCCCATCACTCTTAAATATTTGCAGTATTGCTTATATCAAGTAGCAACATATTTTAAATGATTTTCATTGCGTTATGGGCTTTACTATTGAGCTTTTTGTCTTGAAAGTTTTTTTTTTACAAAGAATTGTTCATTTGTCATATGTTTTCATAGTCACTATCGATTTTTCATTCTCGTTTTCTCCTACATTGAACAGAACACAGTTTCAAGTGCAATGAATCTCTCCTCTTTCAAAATTATTTTTTTTATTGTTATTCAATTTGTAGACTATTTTGATGTAAGAACTGTACTTATTCTTGACTCTTACTATTTTAATTATGTCTTTTTAGTTGTTTGATGAGCTTTGAAGCAAGAATCAGCTGGAAACATCCTCAATATTTCAATTGATTATTTATTTGTTTCGTCCAAATTTCCATCTCCAGCAGTCTTCCAAACATCAAATGATTTCTTTGTTTTTTCATACTTGAGTATTAAAAAAATTTGGAAACACAGTGTAAACCACTTACCTATTACTAGCCATAAAATATGATGTTTGTGCCAAATCTTTACTTGCTCTAACAAGCTGACAGCATCTGACAACATGAGTGTGTGGGTGATCAATAGCTACATCGAAACCTAATGTTTGGAGGAGTACATTTTCATTAAAAACTAAGTCTTGCGATTGGGCCAGGTACCTGAAAAGACACAAAAATTCAACCAACAGAATTCTATGCCAGAAATTTTCGAAGAAAACACAATTATTGTATTGAAAATCTAAATGAATGCCGCATTAAGTGAAGAGATGATAAGTAAAGTGATGAAAAATAATAAACTTGATGATGATCCAAAAAAATTTCAATAGGAATAATGTATGTTTACGTTTTGAAAAATTATTAAGATCTAGAAGAAATGTTGAAAATTCGCATGAAAAATTTTTGTATTAATTTTTGCATTTTATTTTCTGAACAGTTCATACATTTCAATGTTATTTGACAAAACTCTGAAAATTTCCACTGTTCGATGATGTGTCAAAAATACAAAAACATAAGAGCAAAACTGATTAATGCCTTTTTTCTCATTTAGACTCATCATTAAGTTGATTCCCTGATCATGAAAAACCTACTCCAATCATACAAGGTGGGGCAAATTTGACCCCACACTTTCAAAAGAATCTCTGAAGGAAACCTAGAGCAGGTAAAGGAGTAGTTCAAATGACCCTTAGTCAGGTCAATACTTTTCTGGAGCAAAAATCAACATTTTCTTGAGAAAATAAAATCAAATGTTCTATATAATACTTAATTCTTATCCTTCTTACTTCATTGTCTGTTTGCAAACTTCCAAGAAGTATTTCTTTTTGTTGTCTTAATCATTTCAACTCTTTTTCAAAACTATTGTTTACTTATTTTCTTAATTTTCTTGATCATTTACCATTAAAAATGAAATATTCATAAGATTATCAATTTGACAATAAACTTTATTTCCATACTCACTTTTCTGATGTAACGTCCAAAACTGTATCTTTGGAATTCCTACAAGCGTTTGATATCCTAATTACGTATTCCAATTTCCTCGGTTGTTCCTCCACCTTTGCAGCAAGGAACAAGGCGGCAGCCGCCATATGATGCCATAAGAAGTTGGAGAAGGAGTGGAATACATAGAATCTATGCATATACACAATCGCCGTGTTTATACATAATTGTGTACTGAGCTTACGTTAAGGAAATTTCTGAGCAAATATTGTACGAAACTATTCTACGGATTGATCAATTAGATCAGGCAATCAAAGTTCTTTGATTTGTATTATATGTATATGAGAGCCATGTAACATTGAAAAGTGTTTTCATTCGTTCATAACAATTTAAATCCGGTTGCTATTGTGTACAAAAAGCAACAACTATAGGGGCCAGTTTTCATATGAAATTCATTAAGTCATCATTTACAATTGTCGACTTACCCCTAGTTTCAGGACTTATTAACTCCTAATTTCATGAAAGTCCATTAAAATTCAATGGTTACCTAAACTTTAAATCCTCCATTAAAAAAGGTATCCATGGCTACCATCAATTATTGAATTTCCAGTTTCATATAGGATTGAAACTGTTAATTTATAAACGACCTTCTGGGAACTGACCGTCAGTTGCAAGAACGTTCATTAAAATTTAATCGGTCATTAAAATGTTAATCCTACATTCAACAGAGCATCCATGGAATCTGCAGAATACCCTATTTTAATGAAGGGTTAATATTTTGATGAAGCAGTGAATTTAAATGGACATTTTTGCAACTCAACAAAAAATTTTAATCCTGCATAAAATAAGATATCCATGGCTTTCATTAATGGAATTTTCTATTGATGTAGGATCAAAAAGTTGATGAACCATTAAATATAATAATTGTCCTTTGTGGAACATAGCAATATTTTTATAATCATCCTATATGATATCTTCATATCCAAAAAACAGTCATTTCAGGTAAAAAATTCCACTGGACAAATGTACAGGGTATCCCAAATTGCTTGATTTCGACTGTTTTAGGTACTTCCGGACTAGATAAATGAAAACTTCGAAAGGTGTCCTGAGCTCAATTTTCGTGAAAACACCATTAATGAAAACCATTTCACGATATCTAAATTTGTTTTAAATTTTGATATATTATCGATTTCAAAAATGTGCCTAACTTTTTTATTTACGAAAATATCGGAAAACGATTGAAAATTTCTAAAAGCGCTTTTTCACCGGGGATACGTAACTATATTACATTTTTCTTGCTCGTGAAAAAAATCCACTTTTTTATTGTATATACGAACTAATTTTTTTTATCTAATATCATAAAAAATTTTTTAAATAATGTTTTATTCCCAGTGAATCAGTGCTTGTTGAAAGCTTTCATCTTCTTCAGATATAGTCGCAAATAAAAAAGTTATGGCACATCTTCGAAATAGAAAAAATATCAAAATTTTCTTATATCTTCAAAACAAATGAATATATCGTGAAACGGTTTACACTACTGGTGTTTTCACGAAAATCGAGCCCAGGACTCCTTTCAACGTTTTTACCTATCTTGTCTAGAATTACCAGAAACAGCCAAAATCAAGCAATGATCTGTATTGTCGCAATCTTCATATATGCTTATTAAAAAGCAAACATATTACTTTAAGCTGTATGCTTACTGTATTCTTGTTCCCCCACAATTCACCAGTTTTATCATTATAAAAATACCAATGCTACCGTTGAAGACATTTCTTTGATTCTATTTTAGATTCTATTATAGATTACTTTGATTTTTAATTTGATGAGTCATTGTGATTTTTGTGATTGTCAAGCAAAGAAACTTGTAATCATTTTTTACTTATAAAACTGTTAAATTTGTATAGTGTGTATTTTTTTTTATCTGTGCAACTCTCTAGCATATGTTGTAATATTTTCACCACATCTTTCCTTTAATTTAGTTATTGATTATATTATTAATAGATACCTCAAGTCGAAATACAAGATGTGGATGTTGAGAAAACTTTAAAAATAATATGAAGAGCGAAATGGGAACAAGATGATAAAAGTTTTCATCTCAGTTAAGAAATTGGTAAATAATGGAATAAGAATTTCATCTTGCTTCATACATAACTGAACCAGAACACAACTTAAATTGTTTTACACAAAACCCGTACCTACATGGAGAAACCTATTATAGAATTGAGTTCAATAAACTAAATTCATTATGAAAGTGTTGAAGTTGTTCCCCAATTTTTATGTTCAAAAATAGAAAAACAAAGGAAGAATGCTCATTGCAAACGTGGTTTACCCAATCATAAGCTAAAAATTTTCAAAAGTTGAAATAATTCTTCATTAAATTTCAACCAATCAATTGCCACATTAGTGGTTAAGCCTTTCCACAGTCTATTTTTTTCTAGAAATTCTGAATATGCAAATAAATTATTTCTTGTCAACATCCGATCTTTTGAGTTTTTTAATGTAGACTCCAAAGCACATAATACTTTTTAATTTATAATTTTTTTTTCCATTCAGGAATGATAGAATTTAAATATTTTCAACTTTATTTTTTCAGGAATGGTATTGAATTTTTCCGCAATACGTGACAACAATTCTAATATCCTTTCGTTTCTAATTGACCAGGTTCTATACAAAAGTTATTTCATAATATTGCAACATTCTGGAAGTAGGTAACTCCATTTTGACAGCACCATGTGAAATTGTTGACTGCCATTCGACGTTGGTTGATAACACAAAAATACGATAAAATGAAACGCAAACCAGAATTCCATTGTCATATGACGAAATTATTGTAGTCAAGGAAATTGCGTCGTATCATAATATCGATTGCAATTCCTGGAAAGTCGTCAAAATCAGCGCGATCAAACATGACGCGCATTATATAAAGAAAACTTCGAACTTATCCCCAGCGCGAAAATACTGGCAAGGTGACTGAATTTCGATTTCACCTGTCCCCACAGCGTATATACGGAAACGAAAAAAATTCATCTGTAAAGAGAAAACATGTCTTCATACGTTACATGGCTCAATTTCCATGGTTAAAAAGGATACACTTTGAGACGCTGGCCCATGTCCTGAATAAAATTCGCTGCCTGCTGTCTGTACGATAATTCCTTTTGAGCATCATATCCGCATCTCCTAGATGGAGTGTTTTCCAGTTCCTCCTTTGAAAAATACCATTTATCTCTGGTAGCCATTGACACTCGACGACACGGGAACAGGACCCGAGAAAAGCTTTACAGGTGGCGCCACTCAACTTTAATATATTCCGGTACATTTGATTATGATAGTTGAATTAAATACTCGAAACTTTTCGAACAACCCATAGGTAACGTGAAGAACTAACACTTCAAAAAGTCCTTTAATCACTATCACAAGAGTTCAATAGAATAAAAAGTTTCTGAACAGTCTTTTTGAGCCACTTGAACTTGGAAATTCCAATAGTCACGACTTAAGAATACCTGCAAGTTAGTTTCACCAATGTAAGTTGATTTGTCTTAATACTTTTTATCATAGTATATTGTCAATGCTTTATTTATTATTTTAATTAGGATTTAGAATATCTAGTGAAGTTTTAATAGGGAAAAATAAATACATACAACAAAGTCGTAGGGATTGATGTTGTTCACAGTTCGATGGCCGACCAACCACACCAAACAACACAATGTTATTGGCACTTTGGAAATTATCAAATGTTCATAAAACGCAACTGAAAAATACTTCTTAATTTTTAAAAGAGTTATCACTAACTTATTTCTCGGTATAACCTAAGTTTACGAAAATTAAAAACATAACAAACATTGTGTTTGGTATTCACTTCCGAATGACGTTTGATGCACGTGACACGAAACATCCACAGACCGCACTGAAGTGAACCACAGACAGAAATGTCGTTGTCGTTCAGAAGTGTTGAACACAGAACACTGTAAATGTCATCGATAATGTTTTTCTTTCCCAGAATCAACATGTGCTACTTTGAAAAAAAATTTATTCTTACCTTTCCTTTTTTTGCATAATATTCTAATTTACTTATCTCTTCTAATCCTTCACAGTAATTATTACCATTTTAATATATTGTATATATGATGTTTGTCACATTTCAATATGAACAAAAATATGCAAATTTTATGCATGCCATTGCATGCTTTGATTACTTCCGAAACAACAAGCAAGCATTGTTGCTACTACACTTTATCATCGCTTCAATCCTTGCTACTACAACCCTCACCCCCAATTTTTGAATAGGGAAGATGGGGTGAGTGATATCTCATTTGAAAGGTTTTTCACAAAAAAACACTACAAGTGCCATTGAAACACCACTTCCATTTCAAATGCTTAGTCAAGAATATTTCGAGATCTAATGCATAAAATGAAAAATTTATTACTGTGCTGAAATCAGTATAAAAATACCTTTCAAATGAGGTAGCACTCACCCCATCTTCAATATTCAAAAATTGGGGGTAGTAGCAAGGGTTGAAGCGCTATGCGTCCGTAACCTACATCTTAAGTTGTCCCCCTCGAAACAGAAATCGACCTGTCCGAGCATTTATATCAAAAAAATTTATTTCGTCTGTAATCTCGTCTGTTTCGTTTTCAAATGGCCACCCTGTATTTCGAGAACTAATGCATAAAATGAAAAAACAATGACTGTGCTGAAATCAGTATGAAAATACCTTTCAAATGAGGTATCACCACAGACTACTAATAATAAATATTATATTATATTAATAGTCTATGGGTATCACTCACCCCATCTTCCCTATTCAAAAATTGGGGGTGAGGGTTGTAGTAGCAAGGGTTGAAGCGCTATGCGTCTGTAACCTACATCTTAAGTTGTCCCCCTCGAAACAGAAATCGACCTGTCCGAGCATTTCTATCGAAAAAATTTATTTCGTCTGTAATCTCGTCTGTTTCGTTTTCAAATGGCCACCTGCATGTATTGCATTATCCATTACATCCCATACCTAATGAAACCAACAATTCCGGGACCCAAGCCTTTGGGATTGCTTCTCTATTGAGTGAATGAAAACTATTCAAATTTCAATTAAGAAAATATTAAGAAAGTAACTCGCTTCAGGATATTCATAAACAAGTAACGACAGGTGCTGTTTCAGAAAACTCATTGTTTACAGAGGGCGCAACCTACCCTTGAATCCTATCTACAAATCCTGGCTTAAAAATTTGTCAGTATACTTAAGCTTCAGTTACGGTGAATACTGCATACTGGCATGGGTTGTTTCATATTAAACGAAGTAATTTATGTAACTTAAATCAGAAAGATCAGTTTAAGCGATCGTTCTTTCATTTTCAATCTGTTCCCTTCTCATTAAAGATCAGCGCAGTTTGAAAACAAAGAACGATAAAATGTCTGTTAGCTCTATGCTTTTGTTCATAGAGAAAGATAAATAAACAATATTATCTATGTTTCAGAATTAAAATAAATTGATGAAAACAAAGTCCTAGAATAGAATTTATATAAATGAGTTTCTAGTACGTTTGTTGTTTTCATTGGCGACTCAGAATGGCTACCCAACCACCTAATACAAAAGATAAAAACACGGACGCTTCTACTGCTGCCTTGAAAAAATCCGTCCAATTGGAACTTTATAACAAGAAACAGTGCAGTTATAAACCATATGAATGTTCTCAATTGAGTTTAAGTGGATATAAATATTGCACTAGGCACATTTTGAATGACAAAAATGCGCCATTCAAGCAATGCAGTTATGCCTTTCCTAATAACGGCAAGAAGTGTCATATGCCAGCACTCCGAAACGACAAGAAAGAAATTGGGTAAAACATATTCAGAATATGATTTATCTTCATTAAGATTCGTATATAATAATTGATATTTTAGATATTGTAATGATCATGCTCTAAAGGCTACATTGGCAAAAAACAGGCAAAATTGTAAATACCAACGACCTCATACTGCCGAAGTTATTTTGAGTTCTTTATCTCATTATATAAAGAAACCTCGTGTTCGCACACATTCCCAAAACTCTGATGAGGGTGGACCGAGTTCTTCTACAGACGATAATGCGGACTTAAAAGTAACTAAGAGCTTAGATCCTTTCAGTGAGTACTGAATAATATAAACTGAGACAGTCGACCATTAATAATTTGATTTATTACAGCTGATATTGATGCTGCTAGCCTTTATAATCATCAATGCAATGAAGTGTTAGGTTATTGTAGTGAATCTGAGAGTGATATAGAGCCTTCAACCTTGAATACAATTTGGCATGATGCTCAAGCTGACAGTTCAGATAACGAATCAAATGATTCCGAACAGGAAGATTATCTAAAGTAAGGATTTTGATATCAAAATAAAATACTGATTTAAATTCAAACATATGTTATATTTTCAGACATGCTAATGTCTACACGGCAGAAGAAATAACATCCATAACTCGAGATAAATTGATAAGATTACAGTCCCTTTATATTGAAGAATACAGACATTTGCAACACTTGTTAAAAGAGAAACGAAGGAAATATCTCCATGCCCTGAAGAGAGAAAAAGAAACTTGTTGTAAGTAAAAATCAAAAGAACAAATTAGATGTTAAATGTTACTGATCTGTTTTATCTTGAAGGTAACATTTCCAATCAAATACGGGATAACCCCAAAGAACAACGTTTATACAAGAAGCTGAAGGCTTATAACAGTTACCACAAAGTACATGGGGTAGAAGCAATTTTCAATAAGCGACTGAGAGAACTGCGTGCAAAGGTTAGTTTAACCTTTTTAATTTCCTTTTCATTTTTTCTATTTTTATTTTTTTTTTTTTCATTTTTGTTTTTTATTATTATTTTTTTTATTCAGGTTTCAGATGGCCTACTGCCTCGTTCTAACTATACGAAATGTCATTATACTGAGGGCGGAGTTAAATGTGGCGAAAAAAGTTTGCCTCTAGCAAGACATTGTCGGAAGCATATCTTGGAGGACCCCAATCAGATTTTGTTCAGGTCTTGCGGACGAGTAAGGGCTGACGTCGAATGTAAAACACCTGTCGAAGCTATTTTCGATGATACAACGTGCCGATTGCACGTTGATATTCCTGCGAAAAAGTCCTACAGCCAGACAAGGGTAAGATAAAAATCATTTGTATTTGTTCAAAAAGGGCTGTTTATAAGGTTAGCTTTCTTTAATACAAGGTAAAACGTCACTCTAAGTGCATTGTTCAAACCCTAAATTTGCCACGAAAGAAGACAATTCAATGCCATGACAGCGAAAAGTGCAACTAAGAGATGATAATTTTATTTAAATTGATAAAGTCCCAGACAAGAATTTTCAAAAAACTTTTTGTTGTGCTGATTTGTGCTGCTTTGTGCCGTTGAAATTTCGAGATATTTCAAAAACCAAAAAACTGTGCCAGCCTAGCACTTTTCGAAAAATTGAATTCCAATGAAATTTTTTCTTAATTCCATAGATCTGGGGATATTTCAAAAAACCAGAAAATGGGTCAGTACAGGACTTTTACAAAAATTTGATTCCAATGACTGGAAAAAAATTATGCTGCTCATGTACTGAGTTGTTAAAATTTTTTCAAAAGTTTGTCGTTTTCCAAGAAATCAAAATTGAAAAAAAATGATACCCCAGCACTTTCATTTCCTCCCCCCACGAATAAATGGAAAAATTTGTGCTACATTTATGCTGTCTTGTTTCGTAAATATTTTCTCGAAAATTCTTCAGATTTCCTGGAAATTACGAAAATTTTAAAAAACTCGGTACTACACTTTTCTCTTTTTTTCCAACAAAAATTTTCTTAAATGATTGTGCCGCAAGTTTGGCAACCTGTTCCGATCAAATTTTTAGAAAAAATCAGCAGGTCTTCCCTCATATGGAGATAATAAGAAAAAATAGTAGATTGTTGGAAATTCTGCATATCTGGCAACAGTGTATGTGAAGTTGGCCCATCACTTCTGGATTTTCGGGAAATTTTTTGTTATGCTGAATTGTGCTAGGTTTGTGCCGCTTTGTGTTGTTGAAATTTTGTTTTTATTTCATACGGTTCCCAAGATATTTTGTGAAATATCTTGAGAACCGTGTGTAATAAAAGAAAAATTCCAATGGCACAAAGCAGCACAAATCTAACACAATTCAGCACAACAAAAAATTTCTCGAAAATCCAAATGTGCTGGGCCAACTCACACACATTGTTGCCTGGTATGCAAAATTTCCAACAATCTACTAATTTTTCTCATTTTCTCCATATGAGGGAAAACCTGCTGATTTTGTCTGAAAATTTGACCAGCACAATCATATAAAACAATTTTCGTCAAAAAAAAAAAGAAAAGTGCAGTGCTGACTTTTTTTAAATTTTCGTAATTTCCAGGAAATCTGAAAAATTTTCGAGAAAATATTTACGAAACAAGACAGCACAAGTGTACCACAAACTTTTCCATTCGTTTGTGAGAAGAAAAAACGATAATGCTTGGCTACCCTTTTTTTTTAATTTCGATTTTTTAGAAAACTAGATAGACTCGAGAAAATTCGAGCGTCACAACTCAGTACATGAAATCTGATTTTTCAAAAAGAGCTGGGCTGTTACATTTTTTCGGTTTTTGTAATATCGAGAACCTCATGGATTTAAGAAAAAATTTTAACGGCACAAACCTAGCAGAACAAAATAAATTCGAAAACTCCCTGCGCTTTGCTCTCCCTTAAAAATTTAAAATTAGTTGAATTTCACGATGGATTATTTTTTGTAGAAAGACTCAGAATCCGATTATGAAGAACCAATGGAAAACACAATGTTGCCAAGTCTCATGGACCAAAGCCAATTGGAGCTATCAACGATGACCAACATGAAATCAGAATTCCCCGAATTCACAACTGAAGTACCTAAAATGGACTCGGTACCTTCAGTGTTATTTGAAGACTCAGCCAACGACACCAATGAAGAAGAAATGGATTACAACGATGAAGACACCAAAGATATAGATAAGGGGAGCATATTCCAGTCTCTAGGATCCAAACAACATCAAGACGAAGATAATAAATTGGAGAATGTTAAGGTCGAAGAACAACCGCTTGTAGAAATAGAGAGCAAAGTTCAAGAATGTCAGAATGATGTGAGTGACGTGTTTTTCGATAACAGCAGCAAGTTGGATATGGATAAAGCTTCGGAGAGTGTTGAAAGTCCGATGGATATGGATGATGGACAGTTTGATGAATCTACAGATACCGCAAGTGAGACCATGGCTGAGATCAAGCATGTTACGAGAGATTCTTAATGAAATAGTATTCATTTTAGTTATGTTTGTTGTATTTGGATTTTCAATAAAATGAGTTCAGTTCTTTATCAACATTGTTGACATTTTTACACTCTGATGGCTGATGATGGCATCAGAGCTTGCTGAAATGCATTGCATGTCCTTTTAAAGTTATCGGAAAGGATTGAATAATTTTAAAGTGGAGAAGACTTTTTCTTTGTATATATTAAAAATGAGGAATATTACATATGAAATTTTGATATTTGCTTTTAAGCAGGGTGATTTCATCTGTAGGATAGATAGAAAACTGAAAAATAATTGGGGTTTGTTCAGGAAAAAATGTTCATAATGCCATCTGTATTCAAGATGAAGAACATCTATTGAAATATTGTCTAGGAGGTCTTTGCATATTCCTGAAAACTTTATTTGGGTTTTCTCTCCCAGTCTCTGAAACAATTAGAAACATTTTTTAAATAATAGAAAAAAGGCCCCTGCGTAAAAATTTGAGCACTAATTTGTCAGGGGCCAAAACTTTACGAGAAGAAATTGTTGCCTAACAATGAACAAAAAGAAAACACTTTTTGGAGTCTAAATCAGAATCCTTCGTCAGACAATTTCTATTTTTCATACAACTTCGCAGAATCGTGACAATATTTTAATTTTTTAATTGACGATTGTCAATATAAGATGAACATAAATCAATATTGATTTCTAGATGTTGATATCGTTATTTTATTTCAAAATTCCCTGAAACCAGTTCTTTTTTTCAATAAATCCATCCAAATTCGACCTATTCCTACTGAACAATTAACGAGATTATTAGCCTCATCCAACAAAATACAAGCTGACTCCTTGATTTTTCTTTTATTATTATCAGGTTCCGTCATTAGAATTTTTGTGCCATTCCAATCCATCATGTGATTGCCGGTATTGGATTGGAACACACATGTTCTGCGATCTTCCAATATCTCTATTTTTTATGTTCACTTTTTCTAATTTCTAAGGGTCTTGATGTTTCTCCTGTATAAGATTTTCCACAAAAACAGGAAATATTTTAAATACAATTTTTTGATTTTTGGTTCTCATTAAAAGGTTTCGTTTTTGTTTAGATCGTGAATCATTTTTTGTTTTGAAAACAGTTTTTATGTCGAATTTAGAACCAATTTTTTTAATTATTTCTGAAAGTCCATGCGAACATATAAGAAATCAAATTTATTAAAATTGGTTGTTCTTGACGGTTTGTTGTTGGTTCCTGATTGTCATTATCGTTTTGATGCAAAATTGTTCTCTCTAAATTTGAAATAGTTTTTTCTCTGAAATTCGTTGGATATTTTTAATGAAATTAATTTCGTCATTTCGTATTTCAGTTGTTGATGAAATTAATTGAGCTCTATCATAAAGTGTTTTTGTAATACCTGTTTTAACACTCATTTGATGATTAGAGTAAAAATTAAGATATCGATTTGTGTGTGTATTTTTTCTGAACACACTTAGTTTCAAAATGATTTGGAAATTTTCTTATCGAAACATCTGAGAAGGAAAGTACATTATTTTGTTCCAAATCCCTTGTGAATTTTATTGTAGGTCTTTTTATTACTGATATGATTGAAAAATTTTATTGACATGATTAGTGCTCAAATTTTTACTCAGGGGCATTTTCTTCTATTATTTAAAAAAATTTTCTAATTGTATCTTGTTACAGAGACTGGGAGAGAAAACCTTAATAAAGTTTTCAAAGATTGAAGACGTTTGAAAAAAAATTATACTCATTTTTTATCATTTTGCAGAACTACTGGCAATATTGTAATGAAATTTTCTAAGAATATGTTTAGGAATGTAATACCTCCATGGATACATCCAATGTTTTTATGTCTGACTCTTGTAGATGGCGCTAGTTACACAGTTCGTGCCAAGTAGTATCGATCATAACTTTTTTAATATTAAATTTATTAAGCAAAATTTCAAATGAACTTAACTTATAAGTTTTTTGAGCATCAGATCTACAGCTCAAACCTCCGGAATAATATACATAGCAGAAATTCCATTTAGTGAATCTTATCAACAGTGTCCATCTAAAGTAACATTTTTTTTCAATTAGCAGATAATAAATTACTCGAAAAATGCGCATTTTGACTCGAATACTATCCTCTCTACCCTTTCCTTCTACGCCACTGTCGATAGAACTTCGTTTTATGGACATATTCCATATATGTATATACGAACATATTTTTAATTTTTTTTTATTCACAAAGTTGTGGTTATTTTTGTGCCTATAGATGAATATATAGAATATGCTTGTTTTCCGAAAACAAAAATAAGAAAATTATCTGGTTGAGTGAATTTCTCTAAAGACCATTATTTTTGCGAATAAGACAAGACACAGATGCCTGTCAAATTTATCATTCGATGATTCCAACCTAGAATTTTCAAACTTGAAATTTTTGAATAACATCGTGCACTTCGTTGGTTCATGGTGAAATTGTAAATGAATTTAGTTTATGAAACAACAGAATAATGGAGAAGGATAATGCCATTTCTGATCCTAAAAAGTCTCACAGGGATAGACGTGCAGGTATGTTTTATTAATGCATGTGAAATATCTCGTCAGAAGAGTGTTATTTAACTTTTATTTTTTCTTGTAGGAAGGAAGGCAGATAAAAAGAAAGCTAAAAATCAAAATGGTACAGCCCAACATTTGACGGACAAGCAAAGGAATCCTAAAGCTTTCGGGTTCAATTCGGCTGTTAAAGCTGAGAGGCAATTCAGACGTAAACAAGATGTAGACACCAAGAAACAACACATTCCTCTTGTGGACAGGACACCTATCGAACCTCCACCTATTGTAATTGCAATAGTGGGGCCACCTAAAGTCGGCAAAACCACATTAATCAAAAATCTCATCAAGTTATGGACCAAAGCACCGTTGACAAACATAAAAGGTCCTGTATCAATCGTGATAGGAAAAAAGAGACGAGTAACTCTCATGGAATGCAATAATGACATAAATTGTATGATAGATATAGCCAAAATCGCAGATTTGGTTTTACTTTTATGCGATGCTAATTTTGGTTTTGAAATGGAGGTGTTTGAATTTTTGAACATATGTCAAGTTCACGGAATGCCTAGAATAATGGGTGTATTAAATCATTTGGATATGATTAAAAACAGCAAGAAGCTTAAAACTACTAAAAAAACGATAAAACATCGATTTTGGACTGAAGTTTATCCAGGTGCAAAGTTATTTTATTTGTCTGGAATAATTCGTGAGGATTATCTGAAGAACGAAATAAAAAATTTAGGTCGTTTTATATCTGTTATGAAGTTTAGGCCTTTGACTTGGAGAAGTACTCACAGTTATTTGTTGGTGGATAGATATGAAGATTTAACCAATCAAGAGCTTTTAAGGAACAACCCAAAGTGTGATAGAAACATTTCTCTTTATGGATATATTCGGGGTGTACCATTGAAAAAAGAATCCTCAGTTCACATAGCTGGTAATATTAATTTTGAAAGTTTGTGTGAAATTATTTTATCAAATTTTTTTCGTTTTAGGTTTAGGTGATATGAGAATACATGAACTGTCTTTCTTGCCTGATCCATGTCCCCTTCCCGAAGAACTCAAGAAGAGAGCTCTCATCGAGAAAGAAAAAATGATTTACGCCCCTTTCTCTGGCGTCGGAGGTATTGTTTACGATAAAGACGCCGTTTACGTGGAACTTGGGGGTTCCCACAGCCACAAAGAAAGGGGCAATGAGGACGAAGTTGATAATATAGTCACCAACCTCATCGAGGCAAAAGAAACGTTAGACACAAAGATGCAGCATTCTGAGATGCAATTATTTACCGGAAGTAAAAAGATCACAGCGAAAGAAATGAACGAAGGTACTGACTCTGAAGAATCTGAAATTGAAGAATCCGGAGATGAAGAAAATGAAAAAACAAATGAAGATGTTGAAGCTGAACATTCTAGTGAATCAGAGGATGTAGAAAATGGAAAAACTGAAGAAGATAATGAAGATGAAGACTCTGAAAATGAAGATGAAGACTCCGATAATGAAGATAGTAAAATTGATGAAGATGGTGATATATCTAGTGAATCAGATGAAGATAATCTGTCAAAGAATGAAAATGAAGAAAGTATGGACCAATCCAAAGAAATTACAAAAAATAATAGTTTGAAACAAAACAAAGGATCAGATAATGAAGACGAATTAAACGAAGAACTCAATATGTTGAGAAAAAAATCGTACAAAGAGGAGAAAATTTTCGATTCAGGCAGAATGAGGAGAAAGGTAATTTTTGAAAGTATGGATGAATCATTTGATGAAATGAGTGAAGACGAGGATGAAATCAGCGAGAATGAGAAGGAAAACAATCAGAAATTGAAGATGAACAAAAGACCTACTAATAGTTCAAAAGGCGAAATACATGATAAAATCAAGGACGTTCTAAAGAATCTGGAGAAAAAAGGTAAAAGCAAAGAAGCATCAGACGATGAAGATGAAGAAGACCAGAATGAATCAGAAGATTCTTCTGATGAAAATGTGGAGAATGAATCAGATTCAAATGAGGATTCAGATGAAGAATGTACAGAAGGATTGAAATGGAAAGAAAATCTTGCTGAAAAAGCCCGAGATGCATTCTTAGAAAGGCAGAGTGCAGCCAAGAATTGGATGAAATTAGTTTATGGTAAGTTCAATTTTTTTTAATTGAAGCTGAAAAAAAAACAATTGGAGGTCTTCATTACACAATCATTTCAAAAGGCCATCTTATTTGAGTCATTTTGACTATTTATCTATTTGATCTACATCGAAAATTATTTATCGTTTTTTTTTTTTATTTTTGTTAACTCAGAAATTTCAAGTGGGTGAACCCATTTTGATGATTATTTTTTTAATTGAAAGTTAGTGCTTGCAGTTCGGTCCTATTTCAATTTAGTTCAGTTCTGACAATGGCATCTATGAGGAAACCAGAAAAAGTCCAAAATTTGTATTAAGTACTAGCTGACCCGGCAGACTTTGTACTGCCTCAATCGAAAAATAAAAAAGCAACTTTAATATTATCATAAACTATTATGGTATAATACCTTGAAAGTGGACATAAAATTGTCCTGTACAATTAGTCCTGTCAATGAGAGCAAAAATTAGGCATTACCTCCGAATTCTATCAAGATGCTTTGATTTTGATGAAATTTTGGATATACGCTATACTTGTCTCCTACTCCTACCCTATGCCGATTTATGCTTATTATTTTAAAGGAGTGAAACAATCCCTTTATCAAAAATTAAAAGAAACTTGTCCCAACATAAATCAAAGTAATTTTTGGGCCCCAGTAGCATTTTGTGAAATTTAATTAAGGTCTTCATATACTTCAAGACCGTATAAACCACCCCCTTTCAGTATAAAATGTATAAAAATGGGTCTTTATTAATATAATTAATTAATTTCAATCAATTTTATAACAGTATTTTGGATCAATGTCAGTTTTAGTCATTTTTATTTTTGAACCCCTAAAAGCAATCCCTATCTGTTCAAAATAATAAAATGAAAATATCATTTTATAGAAAGTATACGGTTTTCTTGTACAATTCTCACTGTTTTCGATATAATTTCGAATTTATTTCAATTTACAATTATATAAAGAACTGTAGGGAGGAAAACAAAACAGCATTTCTTTTATCTGCGAATAATTTCTTAATATTTTATCGCAAATAATCCAGAACTCACCACGAGGAGGGAGCTGTTGTATTGAGTTCCACAAGATCACAAT
Source organism: Hippodamia convergens (assembly GCA_038502775.1). Taxonomy (NCBI): domain Eukaryota; kingdom Metazoa; phylum Arthropoda; class Insecta; order Coleoptera; family Coccinellidae; genus Hippodamia; species Hippodamia convergens. Next base: position 35,241,137 of record CM076607.1, on the reverse strand, counting down.
CAAAATGAAAATTATTTTACTTTCTGAAGCGAATAAAGTAGGTGAATGAACATCAAAAGAAGAAAAAGAGTCTCAAATATACCTATCACCTAATAACCACTTGAAATTAGAAATGGGTACGTTTACTTCGTCTCTAAATACGACTTCGATTCTCAAATTACTCAAGATCTTAAACCCCGATGATATTTTCGGAAATGCCCCCTCAAAATTTATATTGTAACTGAACAAAGTCAGTTTCTTTAACGTTGGAAAAGAAGTCGGAAAATCGATCTGATCTTGTCCCAATCAGTGTAAACATTGTCATAATGGACAACTAATTTTTGTCTCCGTTCCTCAGGATCAGTTCTTTTCGGAGTAACTGAAGATGTCATGTAACTCGGTTGATTTGGAAAAATTGAAGGAAATGCATCATCAGTTAATTTAGGAATTTTTCGGGGTATATAAATAACTGAACCTTCAGCGGTTGGATAGGAGTTATTTCTACAAAATGTTTTTTGCAAACTACACTGTCATCGTTGACTTTAAAACTATTTTCTCTATGAATTGCGTTAAGCCATTTTCTTTTCTCTCGGGATCTTTCGGAAATCTGAATACCGACACCTTCTCTTTAGTAGATTTATAGTTGCTTTTGAAACCAGGCACTGCACAAGTACTCAAATCGAAGATTTCCAAAAGAAATTTTACTAAATAATGACATGAAAAACCTTCCTGTTGATAATCCTTCCAGATATGAACACTAAAAGTAGAAAAATTCAATCACAAACCCGATACACACTGTCCTTGCAACTGCAATACTAAATTTCACTTTATTTATTGATTGAAAAACCGATCACACGAACACGAAAAAAACGCAAACCTTTTTACACGTTTCCCGGTCGAATTTCTGATGACAACTATATCACATGTTACGCTTCAAAACAGAACTGCAAGTGCAAAGTCGTAACACTCTTAGCCTGTTAAATATCGTAGGCCGCGCTTGACACTATCTATCTGCGCAGTAGGTTAGGTCAGATTTGGCTCGTGTTAGGATTAATTGCTTCCTTGGGCCGAGTTCGTTCTCCTCAATTCAGATCTTAGTATGGTCACCCAGACATTCTTTATTTCCAGAGAAATCGTGCTGATTGGGTTAGGAGTTATCGCCATAAAAGCTGCTTCTTTCAATTTCCTTCTTCCTTCGATATTATGGAAGCTTCGTCCCATGTTGGGCTAGTCTGGATTTCTCTGTTTCTCCCAGTTGAGCTAGTTTTTGATTCTCACTTTCAGAGGGCGTTTAGTTTGCCCAATTTAGGATCTGCCACATTCACAATGTGTTTCATAGACGCAATCTGTAGTTTTCTTTGTCAGATTTCACCTTTATGAGTTTTTCCCTGACAGTATCCTTGGTCTTGAATGCTGTTCTTACGTTGTATCTGTTACCAATTCTTTTTTTTTTCTTCGAATAGCTCCTTCACATATGGTATGACAGAGGTTATCGTTTCGGTCGGTTCATTGTCTGTTTGCTGTTGCTCTGTTGCCGCTTCTCTTGGTTCTCTGGCTTTCTGGAGTATCTTCTTAGGGTAGACGTTTCTCTTGAGGGTTTCTGTTATGTTGTTGAACTCTTCGTCACGATCTTCTGGACTAGAGCCGCGGCCTACGATATTTAACAGACCAGAATGTTGCTTTAAAATGCGACGTTGCCGGAACCCCCACAAGGGGTTGTACCAGGCTCAGAGGGTTACGACTTTGCACTTGCAGTTCTGTTTTGAAGCGTAACATGTAATAGTTCGCATCAGAAATTCGACCGGGAAACGTGTAAAAGGTGTGTTCTTGTGATCGGTTTTTCAATGAATAAATAAAGTGAAAATAAGTGTTGCAGTTGCAATAACAGTGTGTATCGGGTTTGTGATTAAATTTTTCGACTTTTAGTGTTCATATCTGGAAGGATTATCAAGATGAAGGATTTTTATTCTAATATTTATAAAAATTTCATTTGGAATTCTTCGATTTGAGATTTGAGTTCTATGCCTCGTACTTGTGCAGTGCCTGGTTTCAAAAGCAACTATAAATTTACTTATGAGAAGGTGTCGGTATTTAGATTTCCGAAATATCCCGCGAGGAGAAGAAAATGGCTTAGCCCAATTCATAGAGAAGTAGTTTTAAAATCAACATAAAATTTTTACACCGATTCGGACAAACAAGATCAGATCGATTTTCCGACTTTTGTTGTCAATTCAAAGACAAGGCAATTTTCAACTTCTTTTCCAACGTTAAAAAAAATGACTTTGTTCAGTTCTACAATGTAAATTTTAAGGGGGCATTTACGAAAATATCATGGGGTTTAAGATCTTGAGTGCTTCGAGAATCGAAGTCAGATTTAGGGGCGAAGTAAACATACCCATTTCTAATTTCAAGTGGTTATAAGGGGGCAGGTATATTTGTGACTTTTTTCCTCTTTTGAAGTTCATTCACCTACTTTATTCTCTTCAGAAAGTAAAATAATTTTCATTCTGATAATAATCTTGTGAAACTCAATACAACAGCTACCTTCTCGTGGTGAGTTCTGGATTATTTACGATAAAATATTAAGAAATTGTCGATGGCAAATTGCATAGGGCCTACTAAATCTAACAAGCCGGAAGGTTAGACATTGCCGTTGTTACCAGCAACGTGTCTAGTGGCACGAGTAGATATAGAGAGTATACGGTTTTCGTGCGCAATTCGCACTGTTTTCGTGCGCAATTCGCACTGTTTTCGATATAATTTCGAATTTATTTCAATTCACAATGAAGTAAAGAACTATAGGGAGGAAAACAAAACAGCATTTCGTTTATCTGTGGATAATTTCTTAATATTATTATTATTAACAGTTCTTTATTGCCTATGCCATAGCATATCTTGATTGCTCTGTCCTGTAAGCACTTGGTTCAGATGGTTCTGACTGTAAACTAAAATTTCAGGTGTATTCGATGTGAAAGCCGAAGACCAACTCCAAGAATACATCTCCAAAGAAAATGTAGACGAACTCGGCAACCTCCTAAAAGTTGTATCGAAAAGCCAGCAACAAGTAATATTAAACAAAGAATCACTAAACGCGATCGAGTCATCCCTAGCGGAACCCTGGAACTCGAATCCCTCAAACTGGACAGACGACGAAAAAAAATTCACCATAAAAAATTGTTTCGTCACCGGCGAATGGAAGGAGAGCGAAGACGCCAACGAACTGTTGAAAATGGACGACGCTGAAGACTTGAGTGACCTTGAGTCGGAGTGCTTTGGGGATTTCGAAGACCTTGAAACGGGAGAGAAACACTCAGCTCAACCTAAAGGTGAAAAAAGAAAAAGAGAAGATGGTGAGGATGATGATAAGGAGTATAGGTTGAAATTGGCGGAGAAAAAGAAGAAACTGAAGGAGAGGTTTGATGAAGAGTATGATACAGGAGACAAGAACACCTTTTACGACGAACTCAAGTTAACGGCTGAGAAACAGGCCCAGCTCAATAAAACTTGCTTCGAGAACATGCCCGATGAGATAAGGACCCAAATTGAAGGCTTCAGACCTGGCATGTACGTCAGGATGGAGTTCCAAAACGTTCCTTCTGAATTCGTTACCAATTTCGACCCAACCTACCCCATAATCATCGGGTCCCTCAACGTAAGCGAAGATAAAATAGGTTACGTGAACGTGAAAATAAAAAAACACAGGTGGTACAGCAAGATATTGAAAACTGCTGATCCGTTGATCATTTCTTTGGGGTGGAGGAGGTTCCAAACCATACCGTTGTTTTCGAAGATGGAAGATGACATGAAGTTCCGTTATTTGAAGTACACGCCAGAGCATCTGAGCTGCAACGCTCATTTCTGGGGTCCTATGACTCCTCAGAAGACCGGGTTTTTGGCTCTTCAGACTGTTGAGTCTAATCCAGAGGTATGTTGTGAATTTTTGTTTGGTATTTATTGTAGTCGGGGAGTTGTTTTGTCGTTAACTCAGTTGAACTGTTGGAGAGACGTTAACTTTATTAAGCGATGTTGCCTTATACAGGGTTATTCACGAATATGGCTCTATGGAATATTTTTAGGAAGGACACAAGATTCAGGATTGAAATTCTAAAGGTGAGCTTCAAGTAAGAAGACGACTTCTCGAATATTTTTTGGAGCTTCTAGTACTTTCGTTTTTTAAATGGGAAGACCCATTTTTTATTGCATAAATAGATTCTCCATTGAATTCTGAGTCTTTTTGGTTCCAAACGATTGAATTTTCCCTAGAAAATTCTATTTAACCTTCGGTCAGGCGCAACCCTAATCCTAACTGTTTCGGGCGCAACTCATCTGTGAGATTAAGTTGGGAAATTCATGTTTTAATGAGAAAAATTTGCTAGAAAATGGGGAGGTCGTTGAAAAATAGTTTTATCATTCATATACACATAATATATAAAGAAAATTCCAAAACATAAATAATTGATGGTAGAAATTAAAGAAAGATAAATTCTGCGGATTTCAATATAACATGGATATTTGTATAAAAACAAAATGTAATTGTGATTATATATGAAACAAAAACAAGTGTCTATTACTCCTGACAACCGCTGTGAGGTAAACTAGAACAATGGAACTTTTATATTGTACGATATCAGTCGGTTTAGCATTCCTTTCTCTAGTGAAGTTTTGTTTCCCTTCATCTTTATATTTATATTTGTATATTTTGCTATAATTTCTAAAATACTTTCCGAAAATATGCATTGAAACATAGGCTGATTTTGATTTACTTGCATCTTCTTGAGTTTGGAGCCATTATACCCTGAAAAAAAAATATTTGAAGACTCAAGCGGACTCATTTCAACTAACAGATTATATCAAGAATTGCATTAAATATGAAATATATCTTTACTTCTTCTTTTGTTCGGGTGTTGGGAGCGCGAGTACACGACTTTTTCATCCAGAAATACTGAAAAAATCAAATTCGATGGTACTTACGTTATCGAGCGCAATCGATCCAGGAGAATATTGCACTCTTTTCGACTAACATCAAGGCTCTGAGGAGGTTGATATTGCACATACATGATCGCGATATAAAATCAAGAAGCTACAGAAAGTCCCACCCCTGAGCGAAAAACACCGCCGTGAGAAACTAGAAAAAAACCATGCACTTAATCTGACAGATTAGGTGCGGCTGTCCGAGGGTTAAATGAGGAAATACGAAAAAAATCTCAAAATTGAACTCTTTTGAAATACAGACAACTTCGAGGTTTTGTCATTCAAAATTCTCATTTTTGAGAATCTCCAAGAAGAGAGGCTGATGCTTCTTTTCAGATAGCGTGCTTTTCAGAATATGATACAGGAGGTCGCAAATTCTTTGTCGAAGTTAGAAGTGACGAAACATCAAAAAATCGTTTTTTTCGAATTGGAACCCCATTTTTTTGGAGCATTTTTGAAATCTCCGTGAAAAAATAGTAGGAGCATACGTCCAAGACTTTTATCCCAAAATGAATATTTTTTGAGATATTCAGGAAAAACGATTTTGTCTTCAATTTTCAATCTCATTCCGAATGTGTTTTTTCACTGGAAAATAATTAGCAGACAAGTGAAATTTTTGGAAGTCTCTGTTATCGAAAGAATATTTTCTTATAGTTCAGACGAGTTCAGTTTTTCTTTATTTTTTAAAGCTTATGATAATTTCCGCAAATTCTTAATTCTGGAGAATTTCTTTTTTGTCATGGTAGGGAAATTTGAATTTCCAGTAATGAAACTGTTTCATGTTTTGTTAATTATCCTTTCAAAAGCATGAAAAAATATTTTTTTATGCATTCCTGAAAATTTTTTACGTTGACTTTATTAATACTCATATTGAGAACTTTAAACCAATTGTTGGTCTCGCATTACAGATGATAATTCAAGAAATTAAATCGTCTGAACTATCGAAAATATTTTCACGATAACAGAGATTTCCAAAAATTTCACTTGACCGCTAATTATTTTCCAGTAAAAAAACACATTCGGAATGAGATTGAAAATTGAAGACAAAATCGTTTTTCCTGAATATCTCGAAAAATATTCATTTTCGGATAAAAGTCTTGGACGTATGCTCCTATTATTTTTTGAGGAAGATTTCGAAAATGCTTCGAAAAAATGGGGTTCCAATTTGAAAAAACGATATTTTGATGTTTCGTCACTTCTGACTTTGGCAAAGAATTTGTGACCTCCTGTATCATATTTTGAAAATCACGCTATCGGAAAAGAGGCATCAGCCTTTCTTCTCAGAGATTCTCAAAAATGAGAATTTTTAAGGAAAAAACCTCGAAGTTGTCTGTATTTCAACAGAGTGCAATTTCGAGATTTTTTTTTCGTATTTCCTCATTTAAAGAGAATTTTCCCGGGAAAATTAAAACTTCTGGAATCAAAAATACTCAGAATACAATGGAGAATCTATTTATGCAATATAAAATGGGTCTTCCCATTTGAAAAACGAAAATTGATGTCACTTCTGGAAAAACCGGAAGTCCTAGAACCTTAACTCACTTGAAACTCACCTTTAGAACTTCAATCTTGAATCTTGTGTCTTTCCTAAAAATATTCTATAGAGCCATATTTGTGAATAACCCTGTATATTCCGGGATTGGACAACCCTAGTGTGGCAATCTGTCAACTAAAAGCTCTTTCGTAAAGTTTGACATTTTTGAGGTTATTGATGTTTCTCATCAATCACACACCATCTCGATTGACACCTCTCAAGGTGAGGATGAGAGTAATCTGGGCTTAGAACGATTAAGCTATGTACCCAATCTCTGTTAAATCTTTGTCGTTGGTGTTTTGACACTAGAGCGCTATTTTCTTGTTTACAAAAGATGGAATTAATTCATGAACATTTTCGGGCTATTATTTTTCACAACATTCGACGTGGTCGGTAAATCAACGGTCGAGTTAAAATCTTAGACCAAGATACCTCTGAAGGTGACTACCGCAGATAAAGGCGAAACGTTAGGGGGAATGATTTCTGATATACTACGGCCAAAAAGCCCGGCTTATTGTTTTTAATTGCTTTTTTACATATAAATTTGTTTTGAGACACCTTTTATTTCGAATTTGACAAAATAATACTTTTTCAGATCTTGAAGAACCAAGGATTCAGGATAGCTGCAACTGGCGCTGTCCAGGAACTGGACAAATCCACGCAGATAATGAAAAAACTCAAACTTATAGGTTATCCCATGAAAATATACAAAAAGACTGCTTTTATAAAAGGTAACATAATTTTTTCAAATTCAGTATTCCAGTTATTATAGCTATGCGTTATTCCGCAGATATGTTCAATAGCTCTTTAGAAGTGGCTAAATTCGAAGGAGCTAAAATCAAAACGGTGTCTGGCATCAGAGGGCAGATAAAAAAACCTATCAGCAAACCTGAAGGAGTTTTCAGAGCAACGTTTGAGGATCAGATAAAATTGAGTGGTGAGTATTAGTTTACACATCTGTATCATTATGACGATTCTAATGTGTACATTAAGTAGTTTTATAAACTTAATTTACTGGAAATCATGATATTCAATGCGATGTAAAATCTTTTCATTTAATTGTTTCAATTCCAGATATTGTCTTCTGTAGGACGTGGTTCAAAGTGGATGTTCCTCAATTTTATAACCCGATAACGAATCTCTTGCTGCCTATCGACCAGAAAAATACTTGGAAGGGAGCGAGAACTACTGGAGAAATTAAACGAGAGAAGAACATCAAAGCTCAAGTCAACCCAGATCACTTATATGAGGTAATTATCCCAGAATCTGGTTCCATAATCACATTTTCTTAATTAAATTTTTTTTATTACTTAGACGACGTCAAGCTTTCGAAAATATGCATTTCTGCAATCATTAAACTAGTGACGTCACATAAAGAATATTTCAAAATATTTTTGTACCTAGTTTCAACGCCAAAATACAGCTTTAAAGTCTTGTTTCTCACCTCAATGCTTCGATTTATTATCTGTCATTTCTGTCAAATTAATGAGAGAGGAAACAGTTCTGCCAATTAATATATTTAAATTCAAAAATCAGGGAACAATATTTGTGGAAATATTCCATTAATTTCGTTAGAAATTCAATGAATTTAGAGAAAATGAAGTATAATAATTCATACAATTCCATTAAATTCTGAGTCTTTTTGATTCCAAAAGTTTGAATTTTCCCGAGAGAATTCTCTTCAAATGAGGAAATACGAAAAAAAAATCTCAAAATTGAACTCTGTTGAAATACACACAACTTCGAAGTTTTTTCATTAAAAATTTTCATTTTTGAGAATCTCTGAGAAGAAAGACTGATGCTTCTTTTCCGATAGCGTGATTTTCAGAATATGATACAGAAGGTCACAAATTCTTTGTCAAAGTTAGAAGTGACGAAACATCAGAAAATCGTTTTTTTCGAATTTTAACCCCATTTTTTCGAAGCATTTTCGAAATCTTCGTTCTGAAAATAATAGGAGCATATTATGTCCAAGACTTCTATCCCAGAATCAATATTTTCAATCTCTTTCCGAATGTGTTTTTTTACTTGAAAATAATTAGCAGTCAAGTGAAATTTTTGGAAATCTCTGTTATCGAGAAAAAATTTTCTATAGTTCAGACGAGTTAAGTTCTTGAAAGTCTTGGACGTATGCTCCTATTATTTTTTGACGAAGATTTCGAAAATGCTTCGAAAAAATGGGGTTCCAATTTGAAATGAACGATTTTTCGATGTTTCGTCACTTCTAACTTTGACAAAGATTTTGTGACTTCCTGTATCATATTCTGAAAATCAGAAATGAAGCATCAGCCTTTCTTCTCGGAGATTCTCAAAAATGAGAATTTTTAATGAAAAAACCTCGAAGTTGTCTGTATTTCAACAGAGTTCAATTCTGAGATTTTTTTTCGTATTTCCTCATTTAAAGAGAAATTTTTCGGAAAAATTCAAACTTTTGAAATCAAAAAGACTCAGAATTCAATGGAGAATCTATTTAGGTAATAAAAAACGAAAGTTGATGTCACTTCCGGAAAAACTGGACTCCTAGAACCTTCAAAAAATATATCAGAAGTCGTGTTCTTTCTTGAAGCTCACATTTAGAATTTCAATACTGAATCTTGTGTCTTTCCTAAAAATATTCTATAGAGCCATATTCGTGAATAACCCTGTATATCTTATTTGAAATCCTCAACTGTCAGAAGTTTTCATGAGACCTGATTGTATCAGTTACAGAAATTAAATCAAAAATAGTAGGAAAAGAACAGAATTGCACTACAATGAAAAGGGGGGTTAGAATTTTTGCTTTGTTAGTAACATAAAATATCTTTGTTTTTCAGCCAATCGTCAGAGAAGAAAAGCCTTTTGCACCTCTTGTCATCCCAAGGAAACTGCAAGCTGCCCTGCCTTACAAAGACAAACCAAAGAATGGAATCAAGATGTCTGAGAAGAAGAAGGGTACATCTAGGGTGGCTGTTATTTTGGAACCCAAAGAACAAAAGGTAATCAAATGCTTCAACATATACTCCATTCACTTTTATAAAATTACATACGAGGTCATGGTATCGTTTTCAGGAGTTGGTGTACCTGATGAAAATCAAAGCACACACAGAAAATATATTAATGTCAAAATGACATTGCCAGTTTGTTCCTTCGTTCACATATTTTTCAAAATCGAAATATTGCTAACTAGAAAAGGAATCCTTTCTATCAATTCATATAAACGTTAATTATTTTCGTCCATCACATCTTTTCCAATTCATTCATTTTTCGAATGAATACACATTCTGAGAAAAATGTAATTGCTAAGAATGTAGAAAGGGCAACATTGTGTTGGAACATAAAAATATTTTGACAAGCGTCATAACCTCCATTTTCGTTCAATACAGAGAAGAATGTGTCAAATTTCCAAGATCAGGGGTGTGATTTTATATTTGTGAATGGAGTATACTCTTTGCATCTGCATAGGATTTTGCCACTTTCAAATTATGATTAATTAAGGTTTTTAATGAAATTACTGCTTACTGGACAAAATATAAGGCTTTACCAACAATTCAGTGCTAGCAGCTAGACTTCCTTGAACTTCAATTAAAAAAAAAGTCTCAACATGAAAAATTTCAAGAAAAAATGCAGTTTTGAAAATGTCCAGACTTTATTTCAAGTATACTTGAGACTTGTTCCCTAAACTTTCAAGTCTTCAGAACCACTACATGTAAATAGCATCATTTATTCACCCATAATTTTAATTACAGATCAATGATGTAATGAAGAGGATCAAGGCAGTGTACAATCATAAGCAGGAGAAGACGAAACAACAGACTAAGAAAAGGTTGGAAGAACATAGGAAAAAGGTCGAAGATCAAGAAGAAGCGAAAAATCGAAACATCAAGAAGGAGAAAAAGAAAATAATGAGAATCAGAAGTAAAAAAGATATGAGCAAAAAATGAAGTTGTTGATTGTTATTAATTTTGTATATAATATGCGAGAATTAAATCGAATTTTATAATAAAAATTATTCTTTTATTGAATGAATAATGTTAAACATTATTTGAATAGTTGAAAACAATGGGTAACAGAATAATAATTTATTTACAAATATATTAAGATTTATTAGTAGTTTACATATCGAACATAAATACAAATTATGTAAATTTGATTATTTACACTTGAAGTTTATCATTCTAAAACTTGAAAATTCAGTTCAGTTTCTCCTTATAGACAGAAGGAAATTATATTTTCCAATTTTTGGCTTTATACTCCATCTGATACTAGCATGTCGCAGTAATTGCGTTACTTTCATTGTTAACATTTAAAAACGATTGCTGATTCACCAATTCCCAAACGTACGGTATGAAAAATTCCTCCGGTGATTCTTCTTCCACATATTTGAACTTCAGTTCGGGAAATCTCTGAAAAAAATTTATGAGAATAAAATTCAGATTTCCTATGAGCCTAGAAAAAGAAGAGCACCCTTCTGAATTTCATTCCCTTCAAATGACAGGAATAATGAATACTATCACTTGATGGTACATTTGAACTACTTTTTTTTTTTTGAACATACGTTAATATAATGATGCGAAATATGAATTTTTTTCCAATCTTTGAATTAGTTGCCAAAACACCTGATAAATTCTCTATGAACTCATGAAAATATCTGAACATGTTTCCCTCATTTTTTTACTTACAGTTAATTTCTCCTTCGGCCAACTTTTGGCACCCTGCTGAATCGTGGAAAGAACTTGCGTTGCATCAACTTCATACTGTTGCGATTTATCAGTAAGTAATTGCGAAAAATACTGCATTATTATTTCAATATTGTGTATAATATCTTGAAAAACCACATTATTTTTGAAAATTTCAAACGTTTGTTTTTTGTACAATAAGGTATAGACTAAATTCGGATTTTGGATCAGCTGATTCGAGAGACAAGAATTTAAGATCTCCAAAAGCATCCGTAGGACTTCTTCCAGAACAGAAACGTCCTGCTCCAAATCTGTATCATCTTTTATTGCAATACTGGTTTCTTCTCCTTTCTTTATTTTGTCTAAAGTTTGTACTAATCTTTGGTATTTTTTCGCCAAAGTTTCGAATAACGAAACTAAACGTTGGCTGACATATGGATGTAAGTCGCGAAACTCTGCAGACATATTTGCTAGGGCCGCTAAACAGTTTGTATGAAGATATTTATCCCTCATTTTAAGCATGTTGTACTGTATTGTCCGGATCACAACTAAAATTAGAAGACCACCTAGTGATATTTCGTTTAACGATCTTTCTGTATACCATAAAATGTGTTTCAACTTCTGTAAAAAAACAATAATTAATATATTCCAGAAAAAAAAAGATTAAATTCCTACCGTCTCATGAATAGTTTTATTAAAGCTGTCATCCTCACTCAGAATCAACAAAATAATCAAAGACATATAAATATGATGGGAATTACTAGTTGGGGCATTGTATAATGTTTTCAGAATAGGAATAACCTAGAAAAAGAAACTCATTTTTAATTCAATTTTTATAATTAATTTTTCACTTACCAACTGCTCTATATCAAGTCTGGACATGAGAAACTTCTTAAAATTAGGATTTCGATGTAGCAACAAATAAAGCAGTAAAGTTTCTGTTTCTCCAGATGCTCGTTTACATAATGTTTGGTACAATAAAGTGAAATCTAATTTGAATAATGTTCCATTGCTTGTAGGAAGAATCGGTGTGTTATCTGAAATGCAGTAATGGAAGTATTAGGCAAGTTTATAATATTGACAAAAGGAAATAATAGCTAAACCAAACCTTCAAGTCAATAATTTCATCAAGAATGTGACCTCACTTAACTGTCAAGTAAATTTTTTGAAGGCAAGGTGAATTTACTTACCTTCATAATTAGCACAAGAAAATAAACTATTGCGGTATGGATTTGTATGAGTTGTCCAATGATGAACCAACACTAAAACTAAAAGTAGGCTCTGAGATGCTAGAGGAACTTCGTGAAAACCAGCTTTTTCAGAATTATCAATGTCCCCGGAAGATTTACTATTGAAGGTTAGTATTGACCATAAACCAGAAGCAATACCTGAAAATTAAAAAGTTGAATTAAATAGAGCAAGATTCTCTTTATTAATTTTCATTTCACCTAACACCAAACTATTTCCTTGTCCAGATCCAAATCTATAAGAGTTCCTCTCTTGCTTCATGAAATTCGTTAATAATTTTTTTATCAATAAAGGGGCATGAATGATATGTTTTCCCTTCATGATCAACCTATACACAAAGCAATCATCTGGCCTTTTTCCAGAATATATAGGAACTGACAGAAGTACAAGCAGGGTTGTAGTAGCCTCCAAATGAATTGCATAGGTGGAATCTTTGATTGGTACATCTACCAATGTGCCAACTAGGGTTCCGATTAGCGATTCGAGCCTTGTATTATCTCCATTAATCTCTATTTGCTTGATCACATCTTCCTCTGATAAAATTTCTGTGAAGAATTTCAAAACACATCTTAAAATGAAAAGTGCATTGAACAACTGCCAATTAAAGAGGTCCCTGCAATTAACATGAATGAAATTCAAATATTTATCTCTTTTAGCTGAAGGAACCTTACGCATCAGAATTACTTGCTGCTAACAACTCAGACGATCTCAAAATAAGGAGATCAATAAGTGTGCCAACATTTCCAGATACTGTATTATTCCTTAAGAGTTCTTGACAACAAGGCTCTATTCTTGATTCGAAAGCGAGCTGATCGTGCCTGAAAATCAGTTGCTTGAACAAAAATTGGTTGTAATTTTTCAATTTTATTTTTACCTGTTAGAAGGTATTGACAAATTGAATGTGAGAAGCCTGTTCCACAATGGGTCATTCAAACTCAAAACTTCCTGACCGACAAATTTTTTCAAGTAATCATTTTGATGGAAATCCAAATCCTTACTGATGGCTATTCCCATCTTACCAGCTGAATAAATCAAACGTGTTTATTATTTTATATTTAAAAACAATTCATCAGCCTTCGATTTGGATCTCAAAATTTGTTTTCATAACCTTCAAAACTTTACACGTCATCGTGAATCGTGAATGTAAATAAGTATTCAGTGTTACCAGCAAAAAAATATTTGTGTAAGTATTACACATGCAGTGAATGTAAAAGTGTATACATTTGTGAATTGCACTTTTCACATATATAGATAAAATAGTAGTGTAAACTAGAAATTTCATGCATACGCAGCGAGCGAGTCTAAAAATACTACGTTTTATTATCTGGTAAAGAAGAGTAGTTCATTTGTTCCAAATTGATTCCTTAACCTCGATGAAAAGCTGATATATTTTCCAAAAGCAAAAAATATTTCTTTTTTCCATACAACTACTACATATGTTCCTTTTATGACCTCAAGGAAATTGAAAATTTTAAATTGATAAAATTTTTTTAATTCTCTCAGGAGTACCGGAATGATTATATAATTCTAAGGCACATTCGGGACGAGAATGGATGAATTTCTATTTAGAAGTTCTCAAAAATTAGATTCATTGCAAGTAAGTTATTTATTGGGGGAAAATAATCGTTCACAACCCATAATATTATGTTTTAGATTCAATTAGGTCTCGCAGCCTCTCATAGCAAAGATGTCTTTCACCATTATTCTGAACAGACTAAATTGTTGGCATCTGAAGCTTGGAATAGTTCAAGAACTCTGGAACTTAAAGAAGCATTTCGAGAATTCTGGTTTTACATAGTTGACATGGGGGAACATATACGGTACAAAGTGCAGTTCTATGGTGATCCAAAGCGAATATATTTCGGAGTAATGAGACTTTTTGGGAGAAACTGTAAGAGCTCTGGACTGTTTCAGAAATTCTTTGAGTTAACAGTACATTTTAGGGACAAAAAGGGAAATATGCTTTGGCTTGGCAGGTTTTGTTGTAGGGAGTATTGTAGGTATAGTGATTGGACTGTCGTTCCACAAACGAGAATCTATTATCCGATATATGCAAGCTGTTCAAATTCGATACTATTCCGGCACTGAGGTATTTGGTTACTTTTTATTCTCATTTGAAATCATAGTAAATTTTGATGATTAGTCGATTTTAGTGGCTGAAGATGCAGTTGCTCCAAGTGATTGTGGGGACAATGAGGTTGTTGTTGATGTTAAAGCTTGTTCAGTGCAAGTTCTTGACAGTTACATCTGTAATGGTTATGGCAGAACCCTCAGGAGAATTCTAAGGAAATATTATGAGGTGATTATTCAAACATCATTTGTCATATCATCATCTATGATTCCTATTGATTATTATTTAAAAACTATCATTGTTATTTTCAATTGTTAAGGGGAAACACTGATGGGAAACCGTTCTTTAAGCGGTTTTTGTTTTTTTAATTTTGAGATGCCTATTGTCATTTTTATAATGACATAATTTACAGTGAATTCTCAAGGCCGGTTGCACAAACCTCCCTTAAGTATTTAAGTGACGTTTCGATGCTTAAACCTAACCTCAAATTTGAGCCTTGTTTAGGATGGGATTATAACCTAAAATAATTTGTCAAACTCATAAACTGACTGTGTTACTTCTGCTAATGGAAATCGTCAGATTATGTTTCTCATTATCCTTGAATTATTTGTCAACAGAATTCTCCAGAACTGCCTATTACACTGGGCAGAGACTGTACCGGAATAGTAACAGACATTGGAAAGAATGTTAGCAGAATAGAGGTTGGGGATGAAGTATGGTTAACTGTGCCGTTTTGGGCCCAAGGAACCATGTCTCAAACCGTTATAGTTCCAGAAATAAGAGTTGGCAAAAAACCTAAGAACGTCGGCTTTGAAGGAGCTTGCAGTGTACCCTATTCAGGTTGTATTGCCCTGGATGCTCTGGAAAAATGTGATATAACCTTTGAAAACGCACAAGAAAAAAGGTTGGTACAATAAACTTGTTTTTAATTCAATTTTCAATGAATGCCTGTGTTTCTTTTCACCAAATTTTTTCAAAATGCATGTGAATAGAATCTGTTGTTCAGGGAGTTTAGTTATTAACCTGTTCACAGTACACGTCATAAAATCTCATGAAAAATACAGAAACCTTGAAAATTCGAATTCGAGTATCTAAAAGAGTTGAGTTTAATATGAAAAAACTTTACTTTGTTAGGATTGGAAATTTGGGACTTATAATGGAAATATGAATAAACGAATTCAAAATATAGTAATAGTATATTCTAAAACATGTTGCAGAATGAGCTCCTATTCGAACATGAATGAGAAATGAGAAAGCATGAGTGTTGGATATTTTCTCTATTTCAGCCAAGTTTTGTGAAATACTCTCGAAATTCAAATAAAAATTGAATTCAGTGACTTTTGCATGTTATCTTGGCAGTTGGTGTGACTTACAAAATGTGACAGATGACAGAATTCGAATTGATTCGATTTGAAAATTGATAGGATCGGAGGTCAGTACTGACAACTACAAAACGAAAAAGATAACTGAAAACAATGCTGTAATGAGTTTCATTACAGCACTACTTTTAGTACTGTAATGAACTCATTACGATACTGGAATAGAGAAAAGATCTTAACTTCGAAGTAGAAATACTTTCAACTTTGAAAACAGACATTTTCTAACCGTAAATCAGTTTTTTTATACAAGTAGTAAAAAGTCTATAAACAATCATAATTCCTATTTAATTAATCATTGTCGCAGCGAAACTCTCTTTTTAAATTCTAAATGATCATTGAAGATTTTTATTATAAAAGCAATCAATATTTAGAATTTTAAACTTAGAAAATCTGTTTTTTTTACAATACTTATTTTGTCAGATCTAATTCAATTATATCTTTTTTCTAGGTTAATATATTTCGATAAAATTTTATCCTTGAATACTTTTTCAAAACTTTTATGTATAAAGTTTTTATGAAAATATCAAATTTTTAAATAATAGACAATAATTGTAATTCTAGATATAGTGGAACTTCCCTATAACGAATACGCTAAATCCGCAAAAAAATTTCGTTATACAGAAATTTCGTTATGCAGAAATTTTTTTTTTTTGTGTCAAGTGTCAAAAAAAGAAACGTTCACTTGCATTTTTTTTTAATTTGAATACATTATACATAATTAACTTAAGCACTTCCTTCTAGACATTTTCGCACTACTTTTTTCATTAACAATCAGAGCAAAACTGAAAACAACAATCTGTATAGCCTCCTGTTTCAGAAGGAACTCTCCGTCCGCAGTAATGGTTTAGTTTATGATCGGGATTTATTACCTACGTCCGACAGAATTACGGAAAAAACCATCCCTTAGTATACGCTGGGAAAAACCTTCTTACCAATACGCCTTTAGAGAGTGATTTTCTTGGAATAATTCGTTATAGAGAGAATTCACTTCGTTTTAGACAGGGTATTTGGTGCAATGACAGATACGAAATTCGTTGTAGAGACGTTCGCTGTAGGGAAGTTCCACTGTACTTTCCTTATTTTAGAGCAAATCTCATAAAAAACATTGTTTTCATCTTTTCATTGTTTATTTACTTTCAAAATTAAAAACATGGAAATTGATGATCAAAAATAAAATACCACTAGGAATTTTTCGTAAATATTGAAACTAATGAAGCTTTGAAAGAAATGTAAAAAAAAATTTTTTTTTCCTAAAATTGCTATCCTGAAATCGTAAAGTTTCTTCATTTTGGACACAACCAAAATTTGAATTTGCAAGAATACTATTTGTGGCATTTTACAGATATTTTGTGTACTCTGCTTACGCTAAATGTTTCAGTACATTTTTAGAAAAGGAATTTCTCTATTTCAGAGTCTTGATTCATAAAGGTTGCACACCAGTTGGTTCTATTCTCATTCAAATCTTGAAGTATTGGGGCGCAGAAGTTTGTTCGACTTGTAACAAAAGAGCCTTACCTGTTGCCCGAGCTTTGGGTTCAGACGATATAATCATGACAAGTGAAGAACTTGAGAAAAATGACGTTAAGAATGATTATAAGGAATTGCTGAAGGATATCGAAACGAGGAACTCATTTGATGCCATAATTATAACTTCCGACTATTGTCCACCAAACGAAGAATTAAACAAGTTTAGTAAATGTATCGTTTCTACAACACCCAAAAAGCTACCCTCGGATTCTTACGGTTTTTTTAGGAGATATTTATTTAAATGGTATATTTGGCTCCAGTGGCGTTTCGAAGTGAGTAACTCCAAATTAATGCTATCTTTCAAATAAATACAATCCCTTTTTTTTTGCAGATTTTCACAGGAGTATCTTCAAACCAGTTTGACGAAGTCTATATGTGTCACTCAACATTAGACCAGTTGGCAGCACTGGTGAAAAACGGACATTTACAAACTGTAGTCGACAAAGTTTACCTACCTCAGGATATTGATCTCGCTCTTTCTCACTTACAATCATCAAAGTCCATTGGTAGTACAATTATCACTTTTAGATAACATTTATTCCAAGAGGAATACGATTGTAGTACGAACTCCTTAATGTTCATATAATTGAACATTAATTGTTTTGAGGGTTGGTCGGTACTTAGAAAGTGGTGCCAAATTTATCGAAACATGGTGCTCAGAGTTTTCTCTCACCAACTCGAGGGGACATCGAAATTTTTGCACAAGAAAAATTCCCTCATATTATCCTTTCTTCCAGTGAATATGATTTTCATCTTAATCGATGAAATACTATAATTGAGTGCCTTTAATCTGCCATTAATTAAGAATCTTCGGTTTGAATCCTTTTTGATTTAATTCGTGACTAATACATTATTGAAGTTTTCGAATGAACCGAGTCAAATTGTTATTTGATTATTGTTTATTATTTCTGTTTTTACATAATAAACTCAATTGTGCTTTATTGTATGTATTAGAAAAAATATATTTATAGAAATTCATTTTGATTATTTCAAAGAAGATTCACTATCACAGCGCTACAAATTCACAACAAGGAGGGGTGAACAAAGAAATTTTTACTCCAAGACTATGTTAGCAGAAGTCTCTTCAAAAAATTATCCTTTCCCTAAATTTTTTTGGGAAATATATGTAAAACATGTTTTAACATTTTTTTTATTTAAATAAAATTTTCAAAACATACATACAAACAATAATAATAACTACAGCTGCAATTAAAATAATTAAAGCAAAGTTTTAATATCCAAATTGAACTTTTATCATATATATATATTCACAAATATTCGAATATTTCAATATCAGCTTACACATGTAGCTGATTGAATTGTAGAAAAATTAGTGGAAAAAAAGCTAAATTCTTAAAACTGCAAGGCAAATGTTCCCAGAAATTACCGAATCAAAAGGACCACAAAACTAAAATTATACCTTTCCGGAAGAACTCCATGGTTTTCTTTTTTTTGGATTAACATTAATCGTCATGGACAAATGTCAAGAAAGTGACGATACTTCTATTTATTGTCACTTAAATTAATTCAAGGTCCCTTTTAGTTTTCCATTATATACATTTACATATATTCTACAACAGAAAACAATAAATAAAATTTAAAATATGTAACAATTTACCTTTTCAAAAATATACATGCAAGGGTTATTACTTTAATTGGAATGTTTTTAAGCATCTCCTGATAATTCTGAAGCAACTTTTCACAAAGTTGTACCAGAGATATAGCAATTTTAAAAATTTATGATAATTTTATTTTACTGGTGTTTCAACATCGGAAAGTTACAACAGATGAATTTTTATTTTGTACAATTGAAAAACATGTCCACATATTATGTGAACATAATATTTAATATCATTATCCTATTGCAGGATAGGGAGAAATGAAAATTCCACCAATAACTGAAACAGAATTTAGCTTTCAGCAAAAAACAAAAATAAAGCAAAATGTAGTGTACATAAATAACATATTCTTATGAAAATAGCAACATTGAATGTTTAGGGCATATATATACGTGTATATATAAATTTCAAAACATTTAAGTAAGTCAATAATGAAATTGTAATACTTCAAGACCAATGAAAATATAAGCACTTTTTTAAGCACCCCTTAGATGCACATTAGTGATGATTTTTACATTAATACATAAAGAACAATAATTTACTCGGTAAAAGTTAAACATCTGGTGATTGGAAGCTACAATTCTCACACAGCTTCAATGAGAAAACTAGTAAAACTACGTATTTAAATAATTAGAAAAATCGGGAAGCAAATTTCTCCCATAAATGCTCAAAAAATAACACATCATTGTGAACAGACTTATATTAGTACTTAAGTTAGATCCATTTCAAATGAAGCAAAACCATCTGAAATTTAGCACAGGTAAGCTGAAGCTCGAAATACACATTCTGAAATTTAAGATTTAATACATTTAAATAGTTCAAAGTATGGATATACAGGGTTATTCACGAATATGGCTCTAAAGAATAATTTTAAGAAAGACACAAGATTCAGGATTGCAATTCTAAAGGTGAGCTTCATATAAGAAGAAGATCTCGTATATTTTTCGAAGGTTCTAGGATTTTTCCGGAAGTATGTATGTATGTATGTATTTTCCATGCATTCTAGGTTTCAGTGAAACCCCTCAGAAGCTACTTAAAGCTTGTGCGAGTTAGAGTGATATAAACTTTCGTTTTTCAAACGGGAAGACCCATTTTTTACTGCATAAATAGATTCTCCATTGAATTCAGAGTCTTTTTGATTCCAAAAGTTTGAATTTTTCCGGAAAAATTCTCTTCAAATGAGCATATACGAATGAGAATCTGCGAGAAGGAAGGCTGATGTTTCTTTTCCGATAGCGTGATTTTCAGAATATAATACAGGAAGTCACAAATTCTTTGTCAAAGTTTGAAGTGGCGAAACATCAAAAAATCGTTTTTTTCAAATTGGAACCCCATTTTTTCGAAGCATTTTCGAAATTTTCGTCAAAAAATAATAGGAGCATCCGTCCAAGACTTTTATCCTTAAATGAATATTTTTCGAGATATTCAGGAAAAACGATATTGTCTTCAATTTTCAATCTCATTCCGAATGTGTTTCTTTACTGGAAAATAATTAGCGGCCAAGTGAAATTTTTGGAAATCTCTGTTATCGAGAAAATATTTTCCCATAGTTCAGACGAGTTCAGTTTTTCTTTATATTTTAAAGCTAAGGATAATTTCCGCAAATTCTTAATTCTGGAGAATCAATCTTTCTTTTGTCATGGTAGGGACATTTAAATTTTCAGTAATGAAATTGTTACATGTTCTGTTAATTATTCTTTTAAAAGCATTAAAAATTATTACAAATTATTTTTTTCTGCATTCCTGAGAATTTTTTACGTTGACTTCACTAATACTCACATTGAGAACTTTAAACCAATTGATGCTCTCGCATTAAAGATGATAATTCAAGAACTTGACTCGTCTGAACTATAAACAGAGATTTCCAAAAATTTCACTTGACCGCTAATTATTTTCCAGTAAAACACACATTCGGAGTGAGATTTAAAACTGAAGACAAAATCGTTTTTCCTGAATATCTCGAAAAATATTCATTTTGGGATGAAAGTATTGGACGTATGCTCCTATTATTTTTTGACGAACATTTCGAAAATGCTTCGAAAAATTGGGGTTCCAATTTGAAAAAACGATCTTTTGATGTTTCGTCACTTCTAACTTTGACAAAGAATTTGTGACCTCCTGTATCTTATTCTGAAAATCACGCTATCGAAAAAGAAGCATCAGCCTTTCTTCTCGGAGATTCTCAAAAATGAGAATTTCTAATGAAAAAACAACGAAGTTGTCTGTATTTTAACAAGTTCAATTTTGAGATTTTTTTTTTCGTATTTCCTAATTTAAAGATAATTTATTGGGAAAATTCAAACTTTTGGAATCAAAAAGACTCAGAATTCAATGGAGAATCTATTTATGCAATAAGTCCTAGAACCTTCAAAGAATATACGAGAATTAGTTTTCTTACTTGAAGCTCACCTTTAGAATTTCTATCCTGAATCTTGTGTCTTTCCTAAAAATATTCTATAGAGCCATATTCGTGAATAACCCTGTATGAAATTGAGTTTCTTATGCGTTTTATAAATTAATTTGATTTTTCTTAAAACCCTGTATTCGCGTGGTAAATCACTTGAAACATATACCTAAGTTGTTTTGTAAAAAATCAAGAAATCAAGGGAGTCAAATTCCATTAAAATAACTTAAGAAGAAATGAAAAAGTAATGAAGAAAAATATTAAAATTTGGAATAGAGGCAAGCATTGAGAATGTTGAGAACACTCACCCATTTTATGGCTGCGCTGATTGTTGCTGAATCTCGATTTTTTCCACAGTCATGTCGGGATTCATTGCAGTTGCCTCTTGAATTGCCTCTGCTAGAGCTCTGTCATGGTCTATTGGGTCTCCATCCGATTGTATTGTGATCTTTTGTTCAACCCTCGTTTCAACGACACCATCTCTCTCCGTTTTATACTGAAAAAAAAAAGATTTTTCAACTACTCTGAGCAAAAAAATTAACGCACATTCTGAAAATCTCAATTTCAATGATTGTTAACTCTACATTGACTTTATAACTTATTTTTTATGTTCTCTCGGGAAGGTATTGAACGAAACAAGACACATTAAATGGAAGAAAAATTCAGGATTTCACCGAATCTTATGTGAAAGAAGAGAAATGAACAATTTTCAAAATACTGAAATGCTGAGAAGTGAGTTAATACTCGGTATTTCCACTCCTTGCGTTAATTACAGCTCGGCAACGACGGTTCATACTCAAAATGAGTGATCTTAAAATGTTCTGATCTAATCCTTCCCAGATTTCTCCGAGTTGGATTCATAAGTCATTAAGAGTAGCTGGATGATTTTCTGAACTTCTCAGCCTTCTATTGAGGTTGTCCAAAACCTGCTCAATCGGATTGAGATGTGAACTTCTTGTTGATCATTCCATTCGAGAGACTTCAACCTCTTCAAGGTACTCCTGAACGATGCGCACACGATGGGATTTGGCATTATCGTCCATAAAAATTAAATTTTCACCAATGTATGGGGCAAATGGCACTACATGCTCTTCAAGAATGTTCCTCATATACTTATCAGCATTCATAGCTCCATTATCAACGACCACTAGGTCTGTGCGAGCAGTCAAAGATATTCCACCCCATACCATAATCGATCCTCCCCCGAAAACAATAGTATTCAGGAAATTGAACTGAGCATATCTTTCATGTGGACGTCTGTATACAATGGTAGAGGCAGAATCTAGACTCATCTGTGAAGAGAACTCTTTCCCAATCGGCCTCTTCCCAATGGATATGCTCTCTCGCAAAATCCAAACGCGCCCTTCGATGGGCTGGGGTAAGAGCTGGGCCTCTTGCCGCGACACGAGGCCTTAAATCATATTCTCTGAGGCGATTTCTTATTGTCTGAGTGCTATTTTGCACCCCATGAGTTTGCTCAAGCTGATTTTGAAGGAGGCGAGTGGTTGCAAACCGTTGTCTCAACGAAGAAACTCTCAAGTACCGTTCTTGAATGGCAGTTGTTACCCGTGGTCTACCTTGTCCTGGTCTTCGGACATTCATACCTGTCTCCCTGAATACACACTTGTATGGGAAACTCCAAGCCTTTCTGCAATTCTTGTGTATGTCCACCCTTCTTCTCGCAAAACTACCGCTTGGGCACATTCCTCTTGGGTCAAATTGCGTGTTTCGTGTTGCATAGCGATCGAGTGTAGAAAATCAAACGAAAGAAAAACTATTGTTCACTAGAATTGATCGAGAACAACTGATTTTAGAATGGAGCCAATACATTCAAAATCTGGGAAAAACATCTGTATTGAAGAAAAACGTTGAAAGTGGATAACATATGCATGCATAATTCTGATAAAAATAATTATCATTGAGAACACCTTCAGTTGTAGAATAGATTTGAGATTTCCATAATGTGAGTTAATTTTTTTGCGCAGTGTATTAAAAACATCGATTGGCAGAACTGTTTTCTGTCTCATAAATTTGACAGATGAGAAATAAATCCGTGACAAGGGGGGCCAACATATAATGGATAAATATAATGAGAAAATATAGGATCGTGTTAGGATGAATTAAGTTTATGAGTCATTTTGAATTTAATCAAAATATTTGTTAGATTTATTGAACAGTTGCATAAAACTTCAACTTACTGTGATTGTTTCTACAGTCCTAGTTTTAGAACTTATGGTTTGAGAGCTTATGATTTCGCCAGTAGCTTGATAATTTCCATCGTCCGAGGTCAAATGAACCTTTCTAGCTTCTGTAGCCACCACTGGAACTTTCGTAGTTGGCGTCCTCTGCATATTAGGATCGCCGCTGTATACAACACTTTCAGTCTGTACAATACCACCAGGAATATCCTGAAAAAATTTATTGCAAAATTAATTATTGTTGAGGTAGTTATTAACAAGTGAAATCTTAGTTATAAATTCTTCCATTTAGTATGTTCTTGTATCAACAAGTAATTGAAAATCAAAAGAGGAAACACACTATTGTTTAGTTTAATTTTATTTTTACTCTTAGGCGATCGATTTCGGAATATTCTATTCCATCCTCGGGCCAGCTGAAATACACAATGTTGGATTACAATATCTTATATTATTCTATTATATTTCTATTAACCTAAAAAAGATCCAACAACAGAAAAAAAGGAAAAAAATTTTAGAATGATATTAGTTATAATAAAATAAGATATTGTAATCCAACATTCTGTATTTCAGCTGGCCTGGGAATGGAATAGAATATTCCGAAATCGATCGCCTAAGAGTTAAATTAAAAAATAAACTGAACAATATGTGGTGTGGTTCTTCTTTTGATTTTAAATTTCTTGTTAACAAGTGAAAATTAAATAAACTGCTCCATATGAGTTAGGGATATTGACTAAAATTTCAAAAAAATATAGTTTAAATGAGAATATTTGAGATCGACATCTTCTTGGCATACTACACAAGAGGTTGTTGAACATTTCTTGAGGAATTTGGTTCCATAAACGGGGCAGAAGCTCTCCCAGATCATTTAAAGATTCTGGAATAGGTTGATGATTATCTAATCTTCTTGGAGCATATCCCATGCATGTTCTATGCAATTCAAATCTGGCGAGTGCGGAGGTATTAGTAAATGTGGAATACCAAGCTCCTCGCGCGCATTCTCAACTATGGCTGCACGGTGCGGTCTAATGTTATCGTCTAGAAATTGAAAAGTTTCACCAATAGCACCGTGAAAATTTGGCAAAACATTGTCAATGACATGCTACCTACAGCAAAAGGCGGTCATATTCCCAGGACAAATATGTAGATCTGTGCGCCCGTTGAACCATATCCCGTCCCATACCATAACACTACCCCCTTTGGAATAGATGGACTTCTTGGACATAGCGACAATTACGGGGTATGCGTGGGATTGTCCAACCCTTATTCTTCGAGAATCTGAAAATCGTCCATATCTGGATTCATGAAAAGGGCACTACGCCATTGATCGTTCCAATTGATAAGTTGCCTTGCCTATTCCAGTCTTTGACGCTTATGGTCACGTGTTAATGGAACTCCTCCTAATGGACGTCTAGAACCTAGATTCACTTCTCTCAAACGTCGTCTAATGGTTTCGATGGAAACTTGGACCCCATCTGCATTTTGTAGAGTATTCCGTAGCATTCTACACGTAGATGTAGGCTTTCTTCTCGCAGAAACGATCTATCAAGCCTTGGTCTTTCCAACAGGGAACTTGTCTCCCCGAACCTATTCCAATATCACACTTTGGCTGACGTGGAGCCTTTCCGCTACAACAACCTAGGACACCCTGTAGCATTCCGATAGCCCTATAATAAGCCTCAGCGTTTGTTAATTTAAGTCTTGGCATTTTCAGAAAACTCGTTTCAAATCTAAACCGTTGATGAACTGACTCCATTTCAAAATAAGAACATTCATGAAGCATATGCAAAGAAGCAAACTTCAGAAAAAAGGCGACCAGATTGACGAAATGTTTCATACTGATTTTTATTGGATCGATTCAAGTTGTTATTGAGTTTTGAATGATTTTACAGCGATTTCTTCTAAGATTACATACTTTTCAAAACGATTGAATATGATATCCCTTACTCTTGTGGAACAGTATATATGTACTTAGTATGCATAATTTCGTAATAACACAAAACCTCAATCTAAATCCTTGAAACTTAGAGAAGTTGTGCGTTAAACTGAAGGCAAAACAATGCACTCTAAACAATAATACCCCTATGATCCAAAAAAATATCCTATTTTTCATCATTCAATAAATTTCTAATAAACACCACACTTCACAGTACAAAAACATGCTCAGTCACGCCTTCCTCAACATATCACGCATGCGTGCTTACCTAATGGTACCTTCTCTTCGATAAATAAATAGGTATTCAATGTGACAAGTATGGAACAACGCAATAAGTGCTAGAAAAAATTCCGCCACGTTCGGCTACCTACCTTGTATATATCACTGTTATAGTAAGGATGACTTGGATCATCTGGAGGGTCAATTGGGGTGCCTGAATCGCCTGAACTAGTCGAGCTTATTGAGTCTCGTCTGCCCAGCTATAAGCCATGCAAGGATGAACATTAAAATCAATCGAAATGTGATTAGTTTTATCGATCCAATATAATGAAGAATCAATATGGATATTCTTAAGCATTATTGCAATATCAAACTAAAGTTTATTGACTTAAGTAAGAAAAAATAGGTCTAGTTATCCATGGAATTTTGGAAGCAGGGCTTAGTTAGTTGCTTTGAAAGGTGTTACAGTCCACTGCGACCTTGACAAAGCTCACCACACCCTTTACAGCTCGTGTTTCTCTTCCAGCTTAAGACTAGATTCCAGAATAGAAACTTCATAAATGAGTTTCGAAATTCGCATTAAATATTTAAAAATTTTTTGATATGAAATTCATACTGTTGAGCCCAACATTAAGTTCATCATATATTGATAAATCAAAAAATAAATAAATGATGTATGTGACTCTTCATATAGTATTGGATCTAATAAAACAAACACCATGGATATTAGTCAAAACAAAAAAAAAAAACACAAAAAAGATAGAAAACAGTTAATTCCAAACAATAAATTCTCGATGAAAACAGGAAAAATGTTCAAGTAGATCTGTGAAAAAATGATTTCGCTAAATCTCTAGTAGGACGTTAAAATTTCAATGAAAAAGCCCTCGAGCAAAAGATGTCGAGTTAAATCATGGATTGAACGCTCACTGAAGACGAGATATGAAAGTAAATGCAAAAATGCCAGTCCATAAAACTAGGATTACAAATAAATAATAACCTGATCAGCCGACAATACTGTGCTTGTTGTTTTGACCTCTTGTGTAACTGTTCTTTGTTCTTGCCTGGTGGCGCTTGAAGTCATCGAATGAGCCACGGTTTTTTCCTCTAGCTGTTGGGTGCGAGCGTTAGTTCCAAGATCTTCGTGAGTGGTAGCTGTACGAGTCGTAACAGCTCTTGCAGTCACGAAAGGTGATTTGCCATCGTCAGTAATCGGTGCGTCCGCCTTTGGTAGGGATAAAATAAACAAAAAGAAAACATAAAAAACGAAATAATAAAAATATGGTGAAAATAAAGCGCACAAACAAAATTGAAAACAAAGCAGAAAATAGAAATCAAAATCTATTCGATTTGTTAGTTTAATTTATCACAGATTCCTTAGTATAAAGCTTAACCGACAAAATGCTCCATTATGAAAATTTATAGAAATTTTTACAGTGTAGTTAGTATATGAGTTATTGAAACAGTGTCAATTCGTTTAACTATAATTCAATTTTTGGCGAACGACATGAATGAATTAATACTCCCGGAAGTATTAATACAATAAGGATGTAAATAGATCATCCCAAAAATCTCAACAAGACATAATATTTTGGGCCCAAATAAAATTTAATCGAAAATATTTTTTCCCCGAATGACATGATGGATCGTGTTATATCTCATTTCGAGAGTATTTAATCTTTATTTAACTCCCAAATTAGATTATCAGTTCACATGTATCATAAATATATTATTTGATGGAAATTGTTCATTAATTAACTTATTTGTTAAGTAGTTTGCTATTTTTCAATATTCAAAAAGAGTCGAACAAAACAGTATTTGTTTGCATTCCAGTGGTAATGTGGTTTATAAAAAATTATAACAGATGTAAATTCACCGTGAGTATGAGGTATCCCAAATTGCTTGATTTTGGCTGTTTCTGGTACTTCTAGACTAGAAATGTAAAAATGTTGAAAGGAGTCCGTAAAAACACCAGTAGTGAAAACCATTTCACGATATCTTCGTTTGTTTCGAAGATATAACAAAATTTTGAAATTTTTTTTATTTCGAAGATGTGCCATACTTTATCATTTTCGAAAATATCTCAAAAAGATAAAAACTTTCAACAAGCACTTTTTCACTGGGAATAAGACATTATAATTTTTTTTTATCTTAAATTTTTTTTTATGATATAAGATGAGAAAAAAATGCGTTCGTATTTAAAATAAAAAAGTAAAAAAATAAATAAGTATTTTTTTCACGAGAAAAAAAATTGAATATAGTTTCTTATTTCCGGTGAAAAAGCGCTTCTAGAAAGTTTTAATCGTTTTCAGATATTTTCGTAAATAAAAAAGTTATGACACATTTTCATAATCGACAATATATCAAAATTAAAAAAAATCAAGATATCGTGAAACAGTTTTCACTAATGCTGTTTTCACGAAAATCGAGCCCAGGACACCTTTCGAAGTTTTTACCATCTAGTTTTACCACCTCTGTTGCAGTCAGTAAAACAATGAACAAATTTTTTATCAGAAACCATGAAAAGCGTTTTTTTCAAATAAATTTTATTTGGTCTTAAAATACTGTCTGGATCAAACTTCAAACGGTCTATTTATACGTCCTCACTGCATAAAATTTGTTTTCACTTAAATAATGATTTATATGAAACAGATTGCAGTGCCCCATAATAGTTAAGGATGTTCACATATTCTTTATCTTTTTTTGCTTTAAGTTTAAACACTTTCAGTTTGAGGAGTTTCTTTATAGTTTTTGTTTTTGATGTTTCGAGAGTATTTAATTTTAATGTTGTCAACTGATTACAAATTTACCCTCAGTTCGAAGAACGTCCATTATAATTTAATGGTTCTTTAAAATTTTAATCCTACATTAAACAGAAAATTATAGACCTTTCTGGAACTGAGGGTTAGTGCCTTGATAATGCGTAATAATGAAAGAAACTGGAGAGCGAATGAAAAGAACAAAAAATTACGGAGGTTATACATTTTTGAAACAGATAAATTCAAAATCTTAATCATCGAAATGAATACCATTTTCAATTCATAGGCTCACAGATCTTTTATCATGATGCTGGGGAAATGATATTCGATTTTGTCACTCAGAGAAGAGATATACCGGTTTCAGCCTTATTTGGCATCATCAGTATCCCATATTCCTCTGAGACAAAATCTTCATGAAAAACTTCTACTTTTGAAGCAACTACTTTTAGCCTTCCGATTAAAAAATTACAAGAAGTATCTTGTAGCGTCGAAAGAAAAGTTCCACATCTAAACAGAACTGCGTTCATCTTCTTTCACTCCATGAGATTTTAGCAAGGGAGCCCTGATTTAGGGCCACTACCCCAGAGTGATACTTTTCCAAACTTATAAGAATGAAAATGTCAAAAATATCATTAATTATTTTTTGAAAAACTATTAACACCAGAATATTTTCGAATATTTGAAAAAATTACCAAGAATCGGTCATAATTCTTTAATAGCGCCACCTACAGTTGATTAAACGAACATTCCTCTTATTCCCAAACTGGCGAAACAAAATCGAATCAGTGCATACACCATGTATTCAAACATCTCATTGCCAACCCAAAAATTTTCAGAAAATATTACCATACTTTGTTTTGAGTTGGCATTTGTTTGAATGGAAGCTCAGAACTGTTGGTGGTTGACTAGAACATATCCAAAATGTCAAAAATTCGTCATCTTTCGAAAACAACTCCTACATCTGTGAACTTCCCTAACTTTTGTGAAGCACATTATTTAGCTATGCACTTATGGCGGCTATTTACAAAATGGTCCCCCAACTTTCACCCACTCATGAATGATAACGAAATAAAGAAAGAAATCAAAAACACAAAAACTGCAATAGTTTGTAACTGAAACGAAAACGATATGAATTACTTCTCAATCACGAAAATTCCAAATTCACCCACAAACTTTCAGTTTGTGATCGGTGAATTTAGACACTGATTTGAAGCTATCTAAGGTATTTATTTAATCCAAAGCTTGAACCTGCGAAACAGCAGATTCGGAATTTTCAAGGACATGCATTAACATGCACAACCAAATTTTCGGTTTTTTGCTACTCGAGATCAACATTTCAATCTGTACGGCAGAATTGTCGACAATCTATTATTACAATCGATAACTTCATATATTGAAATTCAGCAAATAATACAAATCAAAAGTCAAACAAAAGTTAAAGAATGAAAGAAGGAGTAAACAAAAGAAAGCAGCATCTTTCCCAATGCAACATCGCCTTATTCTCGATCTGAATTTAAGGCTTTCATCTATGGAATATATCGAGGACAAATGCTTTTTTTTAGTTCTTCCTTTAAACTCGTAACAGTGACTGGGAACTATTTCTAGTACCGATATCTTCGTACTCAGGTTCAAATATTCCGGTTGGAACCTTTATAAAAGCTATAATTTGATTGAGGCGTCTTCAGATTAGAAGCATCTAGTTTTAAAATGAAAAGTTTTCACGCGAAGAATTCATTTATCAGGAAAACGTGTAGTAGGGAAGTCTTTGGAAATGGTTAAAAGTGAAAAAAAATAGGATGAAACCCATTGGAAAAAGGAAGAGAATATAACAAAAATGAGGGGAAGAATAATTCTAGAGCGATCTGAGTCGAAAACGACTCATTTGCGGGAGCCAAAAAAAAAATTAGAACAACAATAATAAATATGGAGAAATAAAAATGCGCTTACAAAGTTTTCGGGCTCCAAAGACAAGGGGGGCACAAGGAAAAGTGTCTTAAGGGAGCACCACGCCAAAAAAAGTAACACTGTCAGATTTATCATATTTTAGAACCCCTGTGTATAAAATTTAGTATGTAATATGAAACAATCTTCTGAAATATTGACAAAAAAAAAAAACGATTCTGGTAGCTAAATTCAGAGGTGTAAAACTCTCAAATGGGGGCAGATTTCACAAAAAAAATATAGGGTACTCCAGTCAATACAGGGTGTACCAAGTTCGACGGCCTATGAGGCGTTTCTGGAGAACTGGACCTATTTGAAATCTGAAAATTGGGATTATGATATTGTTTGACATTATCTACCGAGCTAAAATATTCTTGCAGCCTGACCACTTTCAGTTATACAGGGATTGAAAAAAAATTTTAAAAATTTGTTTTTCTATTTTTTTTTCTTTACGAATTCGATAGAGTATTCAATTGTGAATACATTCGTTGCATTCGTCATAATACTTTCCAAAATATCGAGCAAAACTGAAGAAAAAAGGGAGATAATAGTATTCAGTATTATGTTTGTTATTTCTAATCTAGATATCTTAAGCACACACCGTTTTCACATTTTTGTAGTCGAAGACAGTGAAAATATCGTTCATTTTTAGAATTTTGAAAAACTCGACAAAGGGTGTTTCAAATGTTGGGTCAAAAATTGGGATCAAGATTGGCCCATAACTTTTGTTTTTCAAATTAGAACTCTATTTTTTTATGATTGCGTTGGATTGTAAGTAGAAAAATGATGATAATGTTTCAACATGTTAATGTCCCTAAAATTAATAATTCTTGAGTTATTCAGGACTTCCTGATTTCATGTCGTATAGCGTCAAATTCAATTCATAGAATCTGTTTCATATCAACAACGACCTTGGTCATAGAAGATAAATTATTCCAATAATTCACAAGTGACACACCTCTTTTCTGAATCCATTTATCATTGTTAATATGGAACAGATTTCATGAATTTGACGCTACGTACGACATAAAATCAGAAAATCCTAAATAACTCAAGAATTATTAATTTTAAGGGCATAAACATGTTGGAACATTATCATCAATTTTTTTCGCAGAATCCAACGCAATCATAAAATAATAGGGCTCTAATTTGAAAAACGAAATTTACGGACCAATCTTGATACCAATTTTTGACCCAACATTTGAAACACCCTGTGACGAGTTTTTCAACATTCCAAAAATGTCACTGTCTTCGACTACAAAAACGTGAAAACGGTTTGTGCTGAAGATATCTAGATTAGAAATAACAAACATAATACCGAATACTCTTATCTGCCTTTTTTCTGATATTTTGGAAAGTATTTTGACGAATGCAACGATTTTAGTACTCTATCAGATTCAAAAACAAAAAAAAAACAGAAAAAAAGCTTTTTGAACATTTTTTTTTCACTCCCTGTATGTGGTTAGGCTCCAAAAATATTTTAGCTCGGTAGATGTCACACAATAACAAAATCCCAATTTTCAGATCTCAAATAGGTCTAGTTCTCCAGAAACGCCCAATAGGCCGTCGAACTTGGTACACCCTGTATAAACATTTGAAATGACAAAAATTCCCGGAGAGCCAAATATTGGTGGAGAGGTAGAGTTTACCATTACATAATAAAGTTTTAAAAATCTTCATCCTTGTGTGCTACCAAAGTTATTGGGGGTCGAAGGTCAAAATTTTAGATTTTTCTGGATTTTTCTCAAAAACGGTAAGTTTTATAAGAAAAAAACCTCGAATCGAAGTTGTAGATGTTTAAATTCTCTACAAAAATGGTGACATTACCCATTAGGTTCTGGATTATCATTATTGATATTGCTATTGATTATTGGGTTAACTATTGTTTTGATTTCTTTAGATATTTCAATTAGATTAAAATTGTTGAAAGTCTACTTCGGTTATGTCTTCCTCCTCTTTATTTTTTCAAAGTTTCACAAACAATTGATAGAAGGTCGCGAAATAGCTGAGATACAGTGCAGTCTCACCCAATTAGGGACACCGTGTACATATCATGTGACTCTTAGAATCGCAATATCTCAAGAATGGTGACTCTAAGGAAAAAAATCATGAGCAATATTTTTGTAGAGAATTTTCAGATCCACAACTTTGGTTTGAAGTTCTTTCTTGATAAAAATCACCGTTTTCGAGCAAACTCCAAAAAATCTAAAATTTTGACCTTCAACCCCGAATCACTTTTGTAGCACACATTAGGATCGATGGGGATTCTTCAAACTTAATTTGTAATGGTAAACCAATATTTGGCTCCTCTCGACTTTTTGTTATTTGACCTCTATTTTTATGTCTAGATCTTTCTTTTCCAATGGGTTTCATCCTACTATTTTTTTTATCGTCCATAGTCTAAATATGCAAACAGATTTCAAGTTAATACCAATTTAGCATCCTGAACTTCCCTACCAACACGCCCATTTCAAGAATCACTCAAAAACTCATGGAAGGCGACAAAGATAATACAAAACAAACTCGAACTCACCTTATTGATTTGCGTTGATACAGTAACTTCACCTGTACGACCATCCTCCACCCTCTCCTCTATGTTCTGGGTGACCCCGTCCTTATCCTTGGTGACTATTTGCTTCGTAGTCGTCTTAACAATCACAGGCGTAGTCGGGGTGACCGTCTTTTTAGCCTTCGAGGCCTTAAGGTTCTCCGAAGCGTATTCGTTCATATCGTCGTCGCTAGACTCTCCCGACCCGAACGGTTTGTAAGTTTCAACCTTGACCTTAAGGTCCTTCAAGTCTTCGAAATGGCTTGGGTCTATCTGGGCGTAGTTGAGGATCAAATCTCCAGTTACTGGGTCTCTACGGGCTGTTTTTGGGTCTATGTCGCCTGTTTGGGGGTCTATGTGTCCCCATTCAGTGTGGATTTTGCCGGTTTCAGGGTCTACTTCGCCTGAAAGGGTCAGTACTTGGGTCACTTTGGTGTTGGCGCTTTTCACCAAAGGGTCGTTAGGATCCACCTGCACGATTTTTCCAGTTTTTGGATCCACCAACGAGTAAATGTACACCGTTTGGGTGCTTATGTTGATGATTTTCCCGGTTTTCTCGTCAAACTGGCAGTCTTTGGGGTCGATTTCTCTAACCCTACCCGAAGGCTCGTAATCGTTGATCAAATAAATTCGGATTATCACGAATTTTCCAGTTTTTTGGTCGATCTTCCCGTATTTGGTGAAGATTTGTCCGGACGCTGGGTCTATCTCAGAGGTCGAGTATATAGGAGTACCGGACTCGTCGACTTCAGCTGTTTTGGTGTAAACTTCATTTGTCAAAGGGTCGACTTTGACGTTGCTCGAGTCGACCTTGACGATTTTATTTATAGTTCCAGTCTTAGGATCCAAGTAACCGTACACCGTGATCACGTAGCTTGTGATCGGGTCTACGTAACCCGTGGAGTAAATCTCCTGTTTGGTGATTGGGTCTTGGGAGTCGTACACCCAAACCTGTCCAGTTTTCTGGTCAATCTTCACATCTTTCAGTTCCCTCTCTACCAAGTTACCAGCCTCATCAATCAAAGGTTCCCTTATAAAAACGTTCACAATCCTTCCGAAATTAGGATCTACTTTTCCAGTCTTAGGGTTGACATACCCGCCTTTCAACAAAATTTGTCCAGTGGTGGGGTCGACTATACCCGCTTTAACGTCTTGTTTTCCCGTTTTGGGGTCAGTGTAAGTCAACGTCGCTTTGATTGGGTCCAACTGACCGTACTTACAGTCCACTCTATGCGTTTGCGGGTTGTATATACCGCAAGATATTTCAGGCACGACGTTTTTAGCGTCTATGGTTGCTTTCTTTGGATCGATCTTTCCGATGTAGCTCACGATTTGGACCTCAGGTTCGATCTCACCGCCTATCTTGATTACCTGGGACAAATCGGGGTTTGGAGTGTCAGTTTTTGGATCTTTAACACCTGTAGACACTATAACGTTACCTTCAGCATCTACTTGTATAGGTCTCGTTTCTATTTGACCCGTTTTTGGATCTTTCGTCGTTATTTTAAGAAGTTTCAAGTCTATCTTACCATATTTGGTTAGGATCTCTCCAGTCGATGAAATTTTTTTACCCTTCGTATTCTCCATTTGACTTTGGTCGAAGTCGATGCAACCGTATTTGGCATTCTTCTTTCCAGTGATGGTCGTGATTTCTATGATAGGATCATTCTGCCCGGATATACTGATCAATTGGCTCAAGGTGTTGTCCAGTTTTCCTGATTTAGGATCTGTTATACCGCCTGTCACCAGAATTTGCCCGTTTTCCTCGTTCAACTTCGCTTGTTTTGCGTCCACTCTTCCCGATTTTGGATCGTTTATTATCACCTTTCCAGTCTTGGGGTCGATTAAACCGTACTTTGATTCAATCAGGCCTGTTTCTGGATTGAACAAAGCTGTAGAGTGCTCGAACTGTCCTTTTTCAGGGTCGATTTTGCCGGTTCTAGGATCGATTCTTGTGGTGATGACTGTGATCTTGATTATTCTTTTACGAGGTAAGGGTGCAGCGTTGGGGTCTTGGGCTTGTTTCAGTCCAACGATGGAGAACGTTTGACCCAAGGAAGGATCAGGCCTGCCTGTGGCTGGATCGACTACTGGACCACTGACTGAAATTTGACCGGTTATGGGATCCACTTTACCAGGAATTGTATCGCTCTTTCCACTTATATCTCTGACCACCATACTTCCCGTTTTTGGATCCAACAAACCATACTTAGTTTCAATTTTTCCTGTAGCCGGATCCAAGATACCGGTTATATGTTCAAGCCTACCGTGTTCCGTATCTATGCTTCCTGATTTCGGATCTTTCTTAGCTGTGATAACCATTATTTTGACGATACGGTGTTTCGGTATTGGTTGAGTTGCTTGCTCCGCCCCTACCAGAGTACCAACTTCCAGTTTTTGTTGGGGTCTAGCAGGCGATTGGCTCGTTTTAGTTTGTACGACGTTGACATCTTCTCTGACATTAGTAGACGGTTTGACAGGTTCAGAAACTTCAGATTTTGACAGTTCTTTTAC
The DNA here is from genome assembly GCA_038502775.1 of Hippodamia convergens. Classification (NCBI taxonomy): domain Eukaryota; kingdom Metazoa; phylum Arthropoda; class Insecta; order Coleoptera; family Coccinellidae; genus Hippodamia; species Hippodamia convergens. The sequence goes on along the minus strand of CM076607.1, from coordinate 35,205,641 downwards.
AGTTGGCTGCTGGGAAGCTACAGGATCAATGGTAGGTTCAACAATTTTAACGGAAATGGCTCTACCGAGATCTTTATCCATTTTACCGGATTTAGGATTGACAAAGCCTCCCTTGAACAACAATTCTCCGCTGTTCGGTTCCACGATTCCTTGACGGGTTTCTTGTTTGCCCGATTTGGGATCGGTTATGACTAGGGTTTCTTCGATAGGGTCCAGAATTCCGTATTTGGTGAAGATCTTGTTACGGTCTGGGTCATATAATCCGGGAGAAGTGTCGGGTACGGCGTTTTTGGAGTCTATATTGTTCTTTTTCGCGTCGTATTTGCCGACGAAGGTTGTTACTTGTATCTCCGGATCTATTTCTGGGCCGACTTGGATCACTTGAACTAAATTAGGGTCTACTTTACCCGTCTTAGGATTGATTACGTCTGATACGATTATGTTGTCGTCTTTGTCGACGGTGACAGGTTTTTCGGTGATTTTACCAGTTTTCGGGTCCCTGGTGACGATTCTCATCAATACCAAGTTGATGGTTCCTTGTTTCGTGAATATTTCGCCTGTTTCTGGGTTTATTTTACCGTTGCTGATCTCTTGTCGACCGTTATCGATGTCTAAAACACCCGTTTTAGCATCTTTCTTAGCAGTAACAGTGTTAATGATGATCGCAGGGAATTGTGGGTCTACGACATTGATAACTTGAGACAAATTAGGATCAACTTTACCCGTTTTTGGATCAACCACATTGTCAGCAACGTAAATTTGTCCGGTGTTTTCATCAAACTTGATAGTCCCCACTATAGGTTTACCAGACTTGTCTTTCTGTACAATCTTACCATTGATTGTGTCTAATTTACCAACTTTTGACTCGATGAGGCCTGTAACAGGGTCCACAGTTGCGGTGAGCTTCTCAACTGTTGTGCTTTCTGGATCTACGTTGCCTGTTTTTGGATCTTTTCGGTTTGTTATAACCAATATCTTGATCAAACGTTTTTTGGGGATCGGATGAGATGGTAGAGCTCCTTTCACAGGTTTCTTCGCTTTCGTTGGAGCATTTCCGACTATCGTCACTATCTGACCCAAGTTGCTGTCTTTTTTGCCTGTTTTTGGATCAATCACTGACCCGTTCAAAATTAGGATTTGTCCAGTGGATGGTACAACAACTCCTTGTAAAGTTTCATCTTTTCCAGTGGTTGGGTCGGTCACCACCAATGTACCCTTCTGAGGATCTAGAACGCCATATTTGGAGCTGATTTCCCCAGTGGAATGCAGGGTGCCTGCAGATTGGTCAACGAAGGCGTTTTCTAAATCTAACTGGCCGGTTTTGGGGTCTTTCTTAGCAGAAATAACCAGTAATTTGATCACTTGGTTCACCTTGGTCGGTACAGACTTTGTGGCTGATTCCGTAGACTTAACGGGAGAAGCAACCTCTTTGGCACTTGGACCGGTAGAACTGAAGGGTTTAGCAGTGTCTACCTCGACCTTGAGAGATCTTCCGAGGTTGTTATCAACTTTCCCGGTCTTAGGATTTGTGATGCCCTTAAATAATAATTCTCCTGTAGCAAAATCTCTGGAACCTTGTTTAACCTCACTTTTTCCTGTTTTGGGATCCACATGCGTCAAGGTTTCATTAAGAGGATCGTAAATACCGTACTTGGTGTAAACTTTATTGTTGTCTGGATCGTAAAGGCCTAGAGTTTGCTCAACCGGACCTAAACTCTTAGGATCCAAACCTTTTTTGTCGGTCTTACCAACAACAGACGTTATTTTAACTTGAGGTTCAATCTCAGCACCCACCTGTATGATTTGACTCAAGTTGTTGTCTTTTTGTTGAGTCGTTGGATTTATAACACCCGAAAGTACTATGATATTGTCTTGAGCATCAAGTTGAATTGGTACTTCCTCCGTTTTTCCGGTTTTGGGGTCGGAAATGGTGATCTTCTTCTTTTTGGTATCGATGAATCCGTATTTGGTGATTATGAGTCCTGTGTTGGGGTCCACTTTACCGTTGGTTGTTTCTTTGTGAGCTTTCGAACTGTCCAATTGTCCTGTTTGGGGGTTTCTTTGCGCTGTTACTGCAGTAATGGGTAGGATTGTGTCGTTATTGTCGCCGAATGAGATTATTTGGCCTAAGGTGTTGTCAACTTTGTTTGTTCTTGGATCTACTACGTCATCTCTGACTATAACTTTTCCTATAACTGGATCGACTTCAATGTCTTTAACTGTCGTTTTTCCTGTTTTAGGGTCCTTCGTTGTCACAGTTTTGTTAACAAGGTCGATGTCACGGTATTTAGTTTCAATATGGCCGGTAACCGGATCTCCTATAGCTTCTAGATGTTCAACAAAACCATTTTCAGCTGCAATTCTGCCAGATGGTTCTTTTTTAGCTGTGATAACAACGAGTTTCACCAATCTTTTTTTAGGGACGATAGCCAGAGGACTCTTTGGAGGTGGGTCTTGATGTTGCGAGGCAATAGAAATTATTTGTCCCAAACTAGAATCCTTCTTGTTAGTCTGAGGATCAATTACACCTCCTGAGGTTATGATAATCTGCTTGGTGGCGTTATCGATATGACCTTGAATGATTTCTTTTTGTCCGTTCACTGGATCCGTTACAATGATCGTACCGTTAGAGGGATCAATGAGACCGTACTTAGATTCGATTAATTTCGTTTGGATGTTCTGGTTAGCTGGGCAAACATCGACTGTGGCTGTTTCCAAATCGATTCTACCGGTTTTGGTATTCTTCTTACCGGTGATTACGAATAATTTAACGGGTTTTGTCAATTTAGAGTCTGTTGGAGCGGAGATGATTGGTACTGAAGTCTTTTGGCCTGGTGGTTCCAAGTGAAGATACCGTTCTCCTTCGAGAAAAGCGTTTGAATCTGCTTTGGGATCTTTGAAGTACTTGTGTTTTCTTGGATCCTCCGCAGATGACCTCAAGCCTGACTTAAGTTTATCCTCTTCGCCTGGTGCGTAATTGAAAGCCAGACCCGTTGCGCGTTTTGTAGATGGAGACTGTTGGAGGTTCTCAGGTTCCATTCCGCTTTGCGATGAAGGTTTTTCATAGGAAAATCCTTTGGTGAAAGGTTTCCTCGGGCTGCCTGGTTCTTCGGCTGTCACATAGTCGTATTGTCTGGTGTAAGCCGGTAGCTGAGGAGAACCTACTGGAGGTCCGCCTGACTTTTCTTTTTCGGGACTTTCTTTGACCTTTTGCGCCAACTGTTCTTTCTCTTTCTTGTCTTTAGGCGATTTTTCACGCTTGGAACTGAAGAGGAAACCAGGGCTCTAATAATAAAGCAAAAATACATGCAAAATTAATTCATGCCATGTTCAATAATACTACGTTCAGATTCCTAAGTCTAAGTTTCAAACTCTAATTAAAAATAAAACATATTTAATAATCAAAACAGCATCTGATACGATAATACATAAACGATTCCATTCAAATATTTAACTACGTTTTAACAACACTCACCTTCGACTTTGCATCTTGCGACTTTTCGCTGTCGTTGCTAGAGTTGAGATCGTGTGTTCCGTTCTCTAGCGCGTTCTCATCTCTATTTTCTTCCTTCTTCTTACCAAAGAGACCACCCGCTGGTAGCACAGCTATTCCTCCAACTGGTTTCTATTGGAATAAAATAGTTTTTTTTAAGTTTGCCTTAAACGTTACGAGGATTCATAGATCATACACTAAGCGTTTACTGATACTTAAGCAGAGGAAATGTACAGGGTGGGCAAAATTGGTGATACTTGAACTACAACTTTTTAACCGTGAGAGATAGAAGAAAATGAATGATACTTTACGGTGGTCTTTTTTAGAGAAACTGATACTGTCATCAACTGCATTCCTCTATCTTATTTTGTTTTCGAGTTATAGGCCAAAAATTGAAATTTGGTCGATTTCAACTTTGGCCATTATCTCTGTTACTGTTTGTGCTAGGGTGTTGAAATGAAAACATTATACAGGCACTTTTCTCGTAGCAATCCAGTAGCGTACTTTGTTTTTTCCCAAGAGGTTTCCTTGCTGAGCTATAACATAAAGTTGTGTTTTTTCTTATGGGAACAGTTGTTTGAAATGGCTTAGAAAGAATCGCCATTTTTTCCCCGTCTCAGAAATATATCATACATCGTCCTCAGATTCATTCGGATATCATGAAAAATATAGTTTGTATGTGAAATTCGAATTAATGAGTACCTATCAAGTAGGCACAGAATATCTATCCTTACCTAGAAGCAAAAGCTAACACATTTTTAGGGTTCATTTTCAATGACCTTGAATACCACCAGCATTAACACTAGCCAAACAAAAGCACTACACTGCAAACAAAAAACAATTCTTCACTAAATTTCAAAACGTTGTAATTTCCTTATAAATTCCTGAATGGAATGAAGGTTTAGAGTAATACCAAAATATATTTTGTTATAATTTTACCACTTATGGTTCATTAGAACTTTTCAAATTTGTATTACAGTTGGATAGAATGTAGAAGTGTTCGATGAAAATTAAAAATTTCAAATAAAAGTTTTATGACTATATGATTTCTTGTTTGACGATTGTTCATCATATTTCTGCAAAGCATTTGACAGGGTGCTTTCAATGATTCAATTTTCCCTATACTGTTGTGTCTATGCATCTAATTAATTATGAGAAATATCTAATTGTATCTGATGATATTAGTGAAAGATTCAATATTATGACTGGATTGAAGAATCGGTATATATTTCTCAGCTTTCTGTATTTCGGGAGATCCATCTTCAAATCGGTAGATATAACGAAAAATCGGTAGGTTCGGCAACACTGCAATAAAAGAAGGAATGAAGCTGACTTTGACAGATATGCCACCAGATCTGGAGCATGCGCACGTATTTTTGTTCCCCATAAATTTGTTCAACCTTTCGCTTCCGGGTAAGGATAGATGCTCTTTGAAGTAGGCTGAATCACAGAATAATACGTCTCTATGCATAGTGTCATTATTATTTTGCGATTGAATACTTGATTCAATTCGTGGTTTGATCTCGGTTCAGAACAACTGTCAAATCGAAGTCATTATTGCCGCTAAAATATAACATTTTAACATATATTTCTCGTAGTGTTCGAACATTTCCATATTGCCGACAATAATCACTTCGAATTCTAATAATTGACAGTTGTTCTGAACAGAGATCAAACCACGGAGAATTGAATCAAGTATTCAATGGCAAAATAATAATGACACCATGAGTAGAGACATATTATTCTGTGATTCAGCCTAATTAATACTCAATAATTCAAATTTGAAATACAAACTATATTTTTCATGATATCTGACTGAATCAGGGGGCGATGTATATATATTTCTGAAACGGGAAAAAATGGCGATTCTTTCTAAGCCATTTCAAACTATTGTTTCCATAAGAAAAACACATCTTTATATTATAGCTCAGCAAGGAAACCTCTTGGAAAAACACAAAGTATGCTACTGGATTGCTACGAAAAAAGTACATGTATAATGTTTTCATTGCAAAATCCTAGCACAAACAGAAACGAAGATAATGGCCAAAGTTGAAATCGCCCAAATTTCAATTTTGGCCTATAACTCAAAAACAAAAGACAATAGAGGAATGCAGTTGGGGGCAGTATCAGTTTCTCTAAAAAAGACCACTGTAACGTGTCATTCATTTTCCTCCATTTCTCACAGTTAAAAAGTTGCTGTTCAGGTATCACCAATTTTGCCCACCCAGTACGCAGTATAGAAAACGTCACACTTCAAACAGAATGCAAAAGCTGAAATTACTCAAATAACACTTTCAGGAGAGTAGGCAATGTTGTAACAAAACTTTTCAGGAAATCAATAACACATGTATTTCTAGAAGCAGTGTGAATTCCTCAAATAGACACAAAATATAACCAGAACATGAGAACGGTTTCCTTATTACACAATCTACCGGTTATATAGACCAAACATACGAAAGAAAATAATTTTTTCAAATTGGTAACATTGCAACTGGATGAAAATAATCAATACGAGCATGAGAATTTAGTTCTGTTTCAAATTAGAAAATGATTGCATCGTACACTACTTCTAAGGGAAAAGGAAGAAATTTAATTGGTCTATATTAATGATAGATTCTTTTGAAGCTCAACGGAATTGTTTAACAAAATATAAACCTCGTCATCATCGTGTTGGGCATCATAATCTCCTTCGATGGAACTTGCAGAACTCACACTGGTCGATCCTTTACTAACAATCCTTGTCAGCTGATTAATGAGGAAAAATTAAGAATTCACCAAAACTCATGCCATATTATTTTTAATTTCAAACATGAAATTTTGATAACTCCGATAAATTCAACAATTCTCACCTTGTCCTTTTCTTTCTTCTCCTTTTTATCTTTCGGCGACTTGACCCTCGCTGGACTGGTGTCTATGTCGGGTATATGTTCGGGGGCACTGGACATTGTGTGCCGTTTGTTAGCTTCATTATATTCATCCTCAGCTTTAGATCCTCCGAGAGCTGAAAATCGAGGTTAAGTAGATAAAAATCCAAATTACGTGATTGAGAGAAAACTCACGGTCCATGCTACGAGATGTAAGCCTTTTTCCTGTCAGTGACCTTGAGAATTCGGGTGCAGGTCGCTCAATCGGTGTCTTTTTCGTCTCGTAATGGGTTCGACCTGAGTATCTGAATTTGGATCCCAGTTTCGGGAATAAAGAAGACTTTTGATTTATTTCGGGGGACATCAATCTGAAAAACAAACAATCAAGTTTTTCATACACAATTTTCTAAAAAAAGTTTGGTACAAAATCATAAGAAACACGAGAAGAAAGTTTTTAACATTCAAGGTAAAATTATACAACTTTCACAGAGGTGTTAATAATTAATAGAATAAAACCTATTTCATAATAACTTTCCTATATTGGAAAATATATTAAAAATAGGTTGTTTGAAAGAATCTGAACAATCTACAGGGTTGCCAGGTATAAACAGGTGAAATAGATCTTATTATATTATTAGCTCAGTGAAGGTCGATTTAGGTTTGGATCTGCTACTATAATATATTAAAAAAAAAAAATTGAGTTATTTATTTTTTTTTATATTCATTTACCTGAAAAAGGTGTGATGTTCAACACACGTCTGCCAGAGTTTCTTCGCAGCCCTGTGATTGGCCAATTTGAAGCCTATTGTCGATTCGAATTGTTCGAATTCACCCGGACGTATTTTGATGTAGAAGTTGTGTCTTTTGTAGCTTATCTTCAGGATTTTCGGCCAGGCGAATCTGTTTATTCTCAGGCGATCCCTGTAAACTAAGAGGCCTGAGGCGCACACCCCTGAAAGCGAACATTTTATTCATTTCGACCGAATTAAAAAAATCTCCGATCAATTACCCAGCATAATGTCTACGCCTTCGGAGTCTTTCGCTGGATGCAAATCCACTCCATACATAGCCAGTTTCTTTGCATTTTCTAAGTAGTGGAGCTCAGCTTCTGCGGGAGACTGGCCTCTGCAACGAAAAAGTTCTGCTTATCGAAACTGTGAAAAAAGGGTTATTCACGAATATGGCTCTATAAAATATTTTTAGGAAAGACATAAGATTCAGGATTGAAATTCTAAAGGTAAGCTTCAAGTAAGAAGACGACTTCTCGTATATTTTTTGAAGGTTCTAGGACTTCCGGTTTTTCCGGAAGTGAGATCAACTTTCGTTTTTCAAATGGGGAGATCCATTTTTTATTGCATAAATAGATTCTCCATTGAATTCTGAGTCTTTTTGATTCCAAAAGTTTGAATTTTACCGAGAAAATTCTCTTTAAATGAGGAAATACGAAAAAAAAAATCTCATAATTGAACTCTGTTGAAATACAGACAACTTCGAGGTTTTTTCATTAACAATTCTCATTTTTGATAATCCCCGAGAAGAAATGCTGATGCTTCTGTTCCGAAAGCGTGATTTTTAGAATATAATACAGGAGGTCACAAATTCTTTGTCGAAGTTAGAAGTGACGAAACATCGAAAAATCGTTTTTTTCAAATTGGAACCCCATTTTTTCGAAGCATTTTCGAAATCTTCGTGGAAAAATAATAGGACCATACGTCTAAGACTTTTATCTCAAAATGAATATTTTTCGATATATTCAGGAAAAACGATTTTGTCTTCAATTTTCAATTTCATTCCGAATGTGTTTTTTTACTAGGAAATAATTAGCGGTCAAGTCAAATTTTTGGAAATTACTGTTATCGAGAAATTAGTTTCTATAGTTCAGACTTCAGACGAGTTGAGTTCTTGAATTATCATCTGTAATGCGAGAGCAACAATTGGTTTAAAGTTCTCAATGTGAGTATTAGTGAAGTCAAAATAAAAAATTCTCAGGAATGCAGAAAAAAATAATTTGTAATAATTTTTAATGCTTTTGAAAGAATGATTAATAGAACATGTAACAATTTCATTACTGAAAATTCAAATTTCCCTACCATGACAAAAAAGAAATTCTCCAGAATTGAGAATTTGCGGAAATTATCTTAAGCTTTAAAAAATTAAGGAAAACTGAACTCGTCTGAACTATAAGAAAATATTTTCTTGATAACGGAGATTTCCAAAAATTTCACTTCACTGCTAATTATTTTCCAGTAAAAGAACACATTTGGTATGAGATTGAAAAGTGAAGACAAATTCGTTTTTCCTGAATATCTCGAAAAATATTCATTTTGGGATAAAAGTCTTGGACGTATGCTCCTATTATTTTTTGGCGAAGATTTCGAAAATGCTTCGAAAAAATGGGGTTCCAATTTGAAAAAAAAAAAAAAGATTTTTTGATGTTTCGTCACTTTCAACTTTGACAAAAAATTCGTGACCTCCTGTATCATATTCTGAAAATCATGCTATATGAAAAGCATCAGCCTTTCTTCTAGGCGATTCTCAAAAATGAGAATTTCAAATGAAAAAACCTTGAAGTTGTCTGCATTTCAACAGAGTTCAATGTTGAGATTTTTTTTCGTATTTCCTCAATTAAAGAGAATTTTCTCGGGAAAATTCAAACTTTTGGAATCAAAAAGACTCAGAATTCAATGGAGAATCTATTTATGCAATAAAAATGGGTCTTCCCATTTGAAAAACGAAAGTTGATGTCACTTCCGGAAAAACCGGAAGTCCTAGAACCTCCAAAAAATATACGAGAAGTCGTCTTCTTACCTGAAGCTCGCCTTTATAATTTCAATCCTGAATCTTGCGTCTATCCTAAAAATATTCTATAGAGCCATAACCCTGTATACTAACAAAGACACCCAGATGGAGCTGTTAAAATTTTGATTTTTTTTTTGGTAAAACCTAGATAGTATTGCTATACTATACAATTTCAGTAGTAGAAGTATTTTATATGACTGACGAATTCATGTCACAAGTTTTAGATAATTATATATTACATCGTTATTATGTTGTTTTATATATATATATATATATATATATATATATATATATATATATATATATATATTTGTCAGATGTAAGCTATTTATTGATTGTCTTGTGAAAAGTTGTCTTATCTATACATTTTTTATGACAGTTAGTGTTGGGTAACTCTTGTAAGAGGCGGTTCATGTGTCCCGGACACGACGCAGAAATGTAAGAGCGGCTCACTTTGAAAAACTATATCACCTCATTTCGAATGTCCCACTAAGCGACTACGCATCGGTGGTGCGATCGAGGAGAACTGAAAGTCACGAAACCCACCGAGGTAGTCGGGAATCTCGACCATCATGTAACTCAATTCGCTTGTAAAGCCGTATCTGGGCCTGAGCGATCTGATAATCAGATGTGTTTTGCCCCAACTGAAGTAATAAAAAAACAGCGACCCTATAGTTAATTGCTTTCAGTTTTCAAGTTGATAGAAGGTACTTTCATCTTGCCTTTTCACTAGTGTGTTTTGTCATAAATCACCGGATTTGTGGTTAATCCTCATAACAAAATTAGGGTTGTTTTTTTTAGGGTGCCCCTTTGACCGTTCTTACCGACCGAATATACAGGGAGTTTGTACTACAATTAGCGCTTCAATTCTAATGTCTAACATAACGACGTTACCCCCTTTTGCATCGGTTCAGTTGCGAGCGACACAGTGAAACAGTATGTAGTAGAACAAAATTTGTCTCGACTGCCTATCGTGTCATGAACGCCCGGAATGCCTCGCCTCATTGGAAGTGGTACACTGTACCGCTTCAGTACAAAAGTGAGGCTCCTCTTACAAACTCAATTTTGAAACGTGTACTACCCAACACTATATGACAGTTCCTGTAAAGTATTGAGGAAATAAATGAGTATGAGTATCATCATTCACTTTTTGCTGTTCTATCTATGTTTCAGCAAAAAAACTTTAAAATTTAAACAGCTCCTTCCAGCCGTTGCAGTTTCTTCGTCAGTTAGTACATCCAAGCTCAGTTATAGCGATACTCACTTGTGGGTTTTATGCAACTCCATCACTTTTTCTTCCAGATCGTGCGTTTGATTAGGGGCAAACTGGAAGTCGCTAAGATAATGACGGCCCATGGTCTCGGCATCATAATCGCCTAGTTCCGACTGCACCAGATAAGACCCTAACAGGGCGTGAGTAACGAACGAACAAGGCAGGCGGTTTTTCAGGATGTCGTTTCGGATTTGAAGACACAAATGGTAACGGGTGATATCTTCCTGCAACTGCGCAGGGTCTGGAGGGTAGAATTTTACTTCGAAGTTGAATTTCCATGGTTCGCCTGAGGAAAAAGTCGATCAAACAATCTGGTCATCGATTAGAGTAATTAGACAAACGATATTCTTACAAATGATACACGACTTATGCCTTCAACAACTGAAAAATAAGCATCCGAGATTATCTCATAATCTCAGTTGAACAACTCATTCATGTTGCATCGCTTTAATTTAGAAATAATTACACTACATACCACTAGATAACATCATTATTTCATCCCATATACAGAGTGTACCAAGTTCGACGACCTATTAGACGTTTCTGGAGAACTGGACCTATTTGAAATCTGAAAATTGGGATTATGATAGTGTTTGACATAACCTACCGAGTTAAAATATTCTTGAAGCCTGACCACTTTTACTTACACAGAAATTTTTTTTTTGTTTTTTCTTTTTTAATTTTGATAATATATTAAATTTTGAATATATTCTCATTAAAATCGTTGCATTCGTCGAAATACTTTTCAAAATATCTGGAAATAACTGAAGAAAAAGGGAGATAAGAGCATTCGTTATCATGTTTGTTATTCAAATTCTAAATAACTTAAGTACAAACCGTTTCAATATTTGAACTCGAAAACTGTAGAAATATTGTACAGGGTGGTCAGATTTCGATGTTTCAGAACTACATCTTCTAAATTAAGCGAGATAGAAAAAAGTAATATACATGTCATGATCTCTTTTTTCGAGAAACATAAATTGATGAAAACCGCAAGTCGCTACGGTGTCTAGTTTCAGTGCTACAGGGTGATTTTGGAATTTGACCAATTATTATAATTGACTATAACTTTCGCAGTATTGTCGCTGCGTTCTCGAAATAAAAACATCTTTAGGGCGGTTATTTCAGTACTTTTTAAAAGTGCTATCGAAATTTCCTAAAAATCCTAAATGACTCAAAAATTATTCATTTTAGGTGCATTGTCATGTTAGAACACTATAATTATTTTTCTTCGCAGGATCGAAGGCAATCATAAAAAAATAGGGTTCTAATTCGAAAACCGAAAATTATGGGCCAATTTTGATCCCAATTTTTGACCCCATATTTGGAACACCCTGTGAAGAGTTTTTCAAAATTTAAAAGATGTACAATATTTCTACAGTCTTCGACTTCAAATATTTGAGCACGGTTTGTGCATAAGATATTCGGAATAGGAATAACAAACATAATACCAAATACTCTTATCTCCCCTTTTTTCTTCAGGGTTTTCCAGATATTTTGAAAAGTATTTCAACGAATGTAACGATTTTAATGAAAATATATTCAAAATTTAATATATTATCAAAATTAAAAAAGAAAAAACAAAAAAAAAATTTCTGTGTAAGTAAAAGTGGTCAGGCTTCAAGAATATTTTAACTCGGTAGATAATGTCGAACAATATTATAATCCCAATTTTCAGATTTCAAATAGGTCCAGTTCTCCAGGAACGTCTAAAAGGCCGTCCAACTTGGTACACCCTGAATATTCTTGTACTAAGAATTATTAAGAAAAATCCAAAAGCAGCGCTCCCTATGTTTTTTTGAATTTGAAATCTCTCACCCTTCATGCTCTACACCCTTCTATTGTTTTTTCAAATAGGAATATATGGATTGTGTTTACCTTTTTGTTGTTTTATTTGCTATCTTATACATCAATTCGCATCTGTTTTCAACTTATGTATAATTTTTTTTTCATCATAACATTTTAATAGCAAGACTTTTATGGGATATTTTTCAATATTTATTATTTCAAGAATAAGAACCTGACACCAATCACAAATTGTTATAATTGTAATAAAAAAGATAGTTCAACAAATTCTCAGATTTTGTTTCGACAATTTGAGAATATGGGCGATGTTTCGTTTAATCAACCTTAGGTGGCGCTATTCACAAATTATGATAGATTCTTGGTAATTTATTCTGGAGTATTTGATATATGAATTCTTCTTTTCAAACAAGAAGTAATAGTGTTCTTGACATTTTCATTCTCACGACATTGGTGAAAGCTATCACTAATTCATTTAGTTTAGAATACCGTATATTTTTTTTTGTGTGTTCAGTCTAGGAAAAAACATGAAAATATTAGTATTTTAAGGTATGTTATCGGTATTTTCCACCGAGGAATGAAATAATTTAGTGTTCAACACATATTAGAACTGAAACTATAATGATATTTCATTGAAATGAGTTCGGATATCAAATGAACTGCTCCTTGGAAATATAATTTTTCTTTCAGTATTATCGTAACTCGTCCTTTAGTTTCGTTTGGAAATCTATGAATTAATACATTTTAGAAAGTTTTTTTGACATCTGAAGTCAGTTCACCTGATCAAACAACAATAAAATCATCAAAGGAAAATAGATATTTAGAACATATATTCAGACATCTTAGATGATTCTTTTTCCTTGTTTCATAATTTTTACTGTCAATTTACCATGGTTTACATGATTAGCTTTATTAGTTACTAATTCTGATGGAAACTAAGCTAATTCAGAACTACATTGAGTACTGAATGGCAAATCAGATGCGCGCGCATAATAAAATCACGCATTTATTATGCGTGCGCATCTGATACTCAGAGCTTGAATTTGTTCTGAATTTAGGGATTATCATTTCACATGTACAAGTGTTCGCTGCAATTCTGAATAACACAACTCGTATTAACTCTGCTTCTATTTTTCAGAAACAGTAGTATTGTTTATCAGGATTTTTATAAGACTCGATAGACTTCAATCTTCAATCAGATGGTACTTACTCTTGAGAAACTTAGATATACGTTTATCTAAATCCAACCAGTTTCTATCATCGTGTCTATCGGCGTATATCAGCCCAAAGTAATCCTTTTCTATAAGGTTGATGTTTTCGCACACCAATTCCAGGAGTTCTCTTCCTTTTGCTTTTTTCTAGAGAAAAACGTTTGTTATTTCATATTCGATTTTTCCTGTATCAGATTACTTACGTCAATTGTAACATTGAGTGTACTTCCATCGAGAAGAAGAACTTGGGCTACTGTTGAATCGGAGCCCCGACTCAGAGTTGAGGATTTGCTTTTGGCTGGTGAAGAATCGTTCGCTACGGTCATTTTTTCTTCGGGCATATTTTTCTTTCAATCTGAAAGGAATAAATTACTTAATGTATATATGTAAAAAAAGGTCAAATTCGTTGGTCAACAGGTAATCTCATCATATCGAAATGCAATGGGGAATGCATTAAAAAAATGAATTAATAACCGAAAGTGACAAAAACTAGAAAATATTTAGAACCACGTCACTAAAAATACTTAATTTTCTTGATTATTTCCCCAATATTTTCTATTTAGGGTGTTTGATCTCAGAGGGGCCACCTCGTATATTTCTTATCCCATAGTGATTGGAAATATTTCCCGAAACACGTATATTTGAAGCCTGAAAGAGCAACCCCCTAACAAGGGGCGCTTCAACCCCTAAAAATTGAATAGGGGAGGGGGGTTAAGTGATACTTTATTTGAAAGGTTTTGGAATCCTTTAAACAACGGTGTATAAAAAACGTAATTTTGATGCACCATTTTCTTAAGGGATCTCATGAAACCAGAAAAGACGGACTATAATCAAATATGAGCCTGTACAACTAATTGTAATAATTTTTATTTGCATTATGTTCTTTTCAATAAAAAGTAATTCATTTCCAGTTGAAAACCAATTATGGATCAATGGAAGATCAAGAAACTGACAAAGAACTTTCTACACAGGTAAAGAACTGAAATATTCTTATAGTCATTCTATTGAATTTCAGGAAATAACCAGAACAACCGATGAACGGTTGGCTGCTGAAACTTAATGTACTTTGGCAAAAGCTAAGTATGAATATGTTGCAGTCAAAGCTGATGCTTTGAAAATTCGGACAATATATGACCATATAATAACTGATAAAAACCTAAGCAGCATAACAGGGCTGAATTCTTTTCAGATCCTAGACACAAGAAAGAAATTCTGCGGCAGTGAATATGTCAACTTTAATTTTTTCATAAGTAGTGCCTTATAAGGATGTGCTGTCCAAATACTTTTGAGTACTTTATTCATAAATTTTACTTTTTAGTGTCAAAATTATACACTGCGCAAAAAAATTAACGCACATTATGGAAATCTCAAATTTATTCTACAACTGAAGGTGTTCTCAATGACAATTATTTTTATCAGAATTATGCATGCATATGTTATCCACTTTCAACGTTTTTCTTCAATACACATTTTTTTTCCCAGCAGGAATAAAAAAAGATGATATTATCAGATTTTGGATGTATTGGCTCCGTTCTAAAATCAGTTGTTCTCGATCAATTCTAGTAATCCATAGTTTTTCTTTCGTTTGATTTTCTACACTCGATCGCTATGCAACGCGAAACACGCAATTTGACCCAAGAGGAATGTGCCTAAGCGGTAGTTTTGCGAGAAGAAAGGTGGACATACACAAGAATTGCAGAAAGGTTTGGAGTTTCCCATACAAGTGTGTCCAGAATTTTGCAGCGATTCAGGGAGACAGGTATGAATGTCCGAAGACCAGGACAGGGTAGACCACGGGAAACAACTGCCATTCAAGAACGTTACTGGAGAGTTTCTTCGTTGAGACAACGGTTTGCAACCGCTCGCCTCCTTCAAAATCAGCTTGAGCAAACTCATGGGGTGCAAATTAGCACTCAGACAATAAGAAATCGCCTCAGAGAATATGATTTAAGCCCTCGTGTCGCGGCAACAGGTCCAGCTCTTACCCCAGCCCATCGAAAGCGCATTTAGATTTTGCGAGAGAGCATATCCATTGGGAAGAGGCCGATTGGGAGAAAGAGTTCTCTTCACAGATGAGTCTAGATTCTGCCTCTACCATTGTGATCGACGTTTCCTTGTATACAGACGTCCACAGAGATATACTCAGTGCAATTTCCTGATTACTAGTGGTCATTGATAATGGAGCAATGAATGCTGATGAGTATATAAGGAACATTCTTGAAGAGCATGTAGTGCCATTTGCCCCATATATTGGTGAAAATTTCATTTTTATGGACGATGATGCCAGACTCCATCGTGCGCGCATCGTTCAGGAGTACCTTGAAGAGATTGAAGTCTCTCGAATGGAATGGCCAGCAAGAAGTCCAGATATCAATCCGATTGAGCAGTTTTGGGACAACCTCAATAGAAGGCTGAGAAGTTCAGAAAATCATCCAGCTACTCTTAATGACTTAGGAATCCAGATCTCAGTCCGATTCAACACGTTTGGGACAACCTCAATAGAAGGCTGAGAAGTTCAGAAAATCATCCAGCTACTCTAATGACTTAGGTATCCAACTCGGAGAAATCTGGGAAGGATTAGATCAGAACATTTTAAGATCACTCATTTTGAGTATGAACCGTCGTTGCCGAGCTGTAATTTACGCAAGGGGTGGAAATACCAAGTATTAAATCACCTATCAGCATTTCAGTATTTTGAAAATTGTTCATTTCTCTTCTTTCACATGAGATTCGGTGAAATCCTCAACTTTTCTTCCATTTAATGTGTCTTGTTTCGTTCAAAACCTTCCCGAGAGAACATAAAAAATAAGTCAATGTATAGTTAACATTCATCAAAATTGAGATTTTAAGAATGTGCATTAAATTTTTTGCGCAGTGTTTTTGGAACGGATTCCAAATATGTAAAGTATTCATTTAAAGTAAGGAATACTCCATTTTCATATGAATCCATGATTTCAATTGAGAAAATATTACAAAAGTAACTCGCTCAAGGATATTCATAAACAAATAACGACACTAAAGTACAGCACTTCAGTGTCAGCAGACTCAATGTTTACAGAGGGCGCAACCTACCCTTGAATTGCCGATAGAACTCCGAAACCAAGAAATCGCTCCGACGATACAGAATCCCACCACAGACCTAGATAATAAACCTTTCTCTATTTCAGTATCGTAATGAGTTCATTACAGTACTAAAAGTTGTGCTGTAATGAAACTCATTACAGCATTGTTTTCAGTTATATTTTTCGTTTTATGATTGTCAGTCCTAACCTCCGATCGAATAAAGTTTCGAATCAAATCAATTCAAATTCCGTGATCTGTCAAATTTCGTACGTCACACCAACTGCCAAGATACAAAACAAAAGTCACTAATCTGAATTTTCATTTGAATTTCGAGAGGTTTTCACAAAAATTGACTGAAATAGAGAAATTACCGTCTAATACTCGTTGCAGAAGGCAATTCCAACACTCATTCGTGTTGGAATAGGAGCTCATTCTGCAACTTGTTTTAGAATATACTATTGTGAACGAAAAACCGAGCGAAAAACACAACGGTACCTTCAATTAGAACCCACAAAACTCTTCTGCCACACTATATGGTTGTTCATTGTGTTATGACTGCGGAAACTCTGAACGCAAATTGCCACAACGCAAGCCATTGAGATGAACACTGCAAGATAGATTCGAATTCAATTTAGGATGCTCTCTTATCGTTTCCATTAGCTCCTAGGCGGTTCTTAACTCAATTTGGACGATGGCTCTAAGAGGGAAGTTCTAACTGCATCATGCATACCAGCGTGTATTTTATCGAAAACAAGCTTCGAAATGCCGCCGATATAATACTCCTTTTACTTATACAGGGTGTTTGTTCTCAGACGAGCCACCCCGTACATTTTTGAAACATAGATGAATTCAAAATAGTAATCATCGAAATGAATACAATTTTCAATTCCCAGGCTCAGAGATCTTTTATCATGAGGTTGGAGAAATGATATTAGATTTAGTCACTGAGATGAGAGATATACCGGTTTCGGCCTTGTTGGGCCTCATCAGTATCCCGCACATCTCAGGACAAAATCTTCATAAAAAACTTCAGAATTTGAAGCAATTGGTTGTGAAGTAATGAGTAGAATACTACAAAGTACTAAGGTGGTGACATCCAATTGCGTCAAAATGAATAGAACCACTGCTAAAATCTCATTCAGTGAAAGAGGAAGTACAGATTTCTTTTTTTGCATTTGATTGGAGATGTGAAACTTCATTTTGACGCAATTGGATGTCACCACCTTAGTACTTTGTAATATTCTACTCATTACTTCACAACCAATTGCTTCAAATTCTGAAGTTTTTTATGAAGATTTTGTCCTGAGATGTGCGGGATACTGATGAGGCCCAACAAGGCCGAAACCGGTATATCTCTCATCTCAGTGACAAAATCTAATATCATTTCTCCAACCTGATGATAAAAGATCACTGAGCCTGGGAATTGAAAATTGTATTGATTTCGATGATTACTATTTTGAATTCATCTAGGTATGTTTCAAAAATGTTCTCGATGTGCCTTCGTAAAGGCAAAGAATTTTCTTTTTCTTAAAAACCCCGTACATTTCTTATCCCACAGTGATTGAAAAAAATTCCCGAAACATGTCGTATGATTTTGTTTTGGGGACGTCTTTTGAGGTATATTTGAGGCTTGAACGAGGGGGCGCTTCAACCCCTGATAATTGAATAGGGAAGAGAGTTTAAGTGATACTTCATTTGAAAGCTCTTGGAAACCTCTTCACAACGACTTATGAAAAACGTGATTTGATTAACCATTTTCGCTATAAATCAATTTATTAACTCGCGAACTTTCCTCGAAGTGTTTCGTCGTATTTTTGAACCCTCATACCTTGAGTTCCGAATATAGTAGATGAACAAAATTCTCAGGATATAATGCCAGTAGTGAACTTATCGAACGTGCAAAGTTTCAAGTGCCTAGCTCGTACACTTCAGATTTTATAGATATCTAAACAACCCCGATTTCGTCACTCACTCACTGATGATCATAGAAACTGTTAGGGTACTTCTTGATGTCCTATCAAGTTGAAATTTGGTATGTGAGCTAGTTTCAGTACACAAACAACGGAAACATTCTTAAACTTGAAACTTTCACCCCCTAACCCTTAGAACCAGAGGATGTGGAAGTTTGTATGATACTTCCGCCAATTTTGATGCTACTGGTATGAAAATTGATATATACAGAGGACTGCTTGTTATAAATGTTAAAAAAAAATTCATAAGAATTCTCTGGGAAAATCACTCCCACATTTTGAATAAGGGGATAAAATGAAGCGCTCGTAAAACGCCTCATGTGTATTTACACCAAATACAATTACCCTGTAATAACCTCAACCACAGTTTCCATCGTGCAATATCCCGTTGTGATCATTGTATAATGATAGGATTCTGTATACAATGGTTCCCATGAAAATGTTTTTGGTTGGATTTCAATTCTTTTTGTACTTGCTTATGACAAAATCCTTTCATTTTGTTCATTTTTCCCCAAGGGCTGATTTTTTTTCATTTACGTGATTTGCCAGAAATTCTGAAGAATTTTGGTATAAATAGTTATGACACAAGATGTAGCATACATTTTTCCATTCACTTGCTAGGTTAGTTTTTTTTTTTCAATTAAATTTTTCGAAAAACTTAGACAGATTTTCGAATAAATTCGAACAAAACTTTTTTTCAGTTATTGGAATCCAATTTTCGAAAAGTGCTGGAGTGCCTCATTTTTTCGGATTTGAAATACCTCGAGAACCACACTGAATTAACAAAAAAAACCTATCACAATTCAGCACAACAAAAAGTTTTTCGAAAATCCAAAACTAATAGGCCAACTTCACACTCATAAATTTTAGATCTTGCAATTCAGCTTTTGATTTATGGCGACGCTTTTATGTGCGCCTCGAGATCAATGAAGGTAATCGATTATTTTTAGCCCGATAAGATTGCATATTTTCTTGAACTCCGATGATGACACATCATGGACGATAACTGTACGCTATATCGACAATTCATAACTTATACGAACTCATACAACCTTACAGCGGGCAGGTTCAGCACGTTCTTCGTATGGCTTTTATTCTTATCACGTATTTTTTTTAAACACTTGGACATTCCAATTGAAAATATTTTATTCGAAATGAGCATATTTCTTGAATGTGCATAACGTATGTGAAAGAATGCGAAACCTAGGGAAAAATAATAATTATTATGCTGAATATGAATGATTTTGTATGAATGATTTTGTTTGGGGGACATCTTTTGATGTATAGTCGAGTCTTGAACATGTCCCCCTAAGAGGGGGCACTTCAATCCCTCAAAATGGAATAGGGAAGGGGGGTTAAGTGGTACTTCATTTCAAAGATCATGGAAGCCTCTTTACAACGGTGCATAAAAAACTTAATTTTAATGAACCGTTTTTGCAAAAGCTCAAATATATATTTCGGTTATTTTTACAATGTATGAGCCTATTTTTACTGAGCCCTTTCTACAAACTTGAAAAGTTTTAAGAAAAACACATTTCTGGACAAATTTAATTGCTCTTTCATGCTTTCAATAAAAACAATTAGATCTGGGTTTTTAAATCAAATGTTCAAATTTTCCTCCATTGACTTCCATAAAATATTCTTGACTCAAAACCGTTTCTAACATAATTCAGCAATAATTGGAATTATTTGACGACACTCATTTACAATTCGTAGGTGTAGTTCGTCCAACTTTTCATTCTGAGTCATAAAAATTTGACGACAGAATTGGAAGATACAAAATTGAACAAAACTTTGGAAAAAATTTCATTTGTCATAATGCATCTCGAATCTATTGAATTGAATATTGAACAATATTCCTGCGTAAGCGTCATTAGGCGAAGATTTCCAAGAAATGGAACTAATTGTGAAATACGCATTGTCAAAAATATTGAAAAGGTATGAAAAGAAAGAAATTTTTGGAATATTTTCAGAAAATATTGATTTATCCAAAATTCAGCAGGTATAACTTTTGAATATGTTATCATCAGAGCATTGCAGAAAATATTAAAAACAAGGACATCCCTAGAAAGAGTAATCCAACCAGAAACATTTTCATGTAAAATATTGCCAAGACGGGGCCGTTTTTCTAACATTGTCAAAAAGTTATCAGATCTTATGTAGAGCCAAGCTGCTGACTCTACACTCTTCATCTTCATTCATTGTCAGAATGACAATTCTCGGAATAAGTCGTAGTTTCTGGTCCTGAAAAATATTCTGTTTTCTTGTGTTATAACATGTTTGGTTTATCTATGGGAGATGATTGCCTTTCATTGGGGTCCCGTAGCGGTCTTCAAACATATGAAGTGCCGAAAAATCATCACCTGGAAGGTCGTATCCGGTTTGAAAAACCCTCACGACCAGAGAGCGAGAATTTGTGGATTTTGAATTTGAATATCGAAGGAATTTCGAAAGACAAGGGTGATTACGTTTCCAAATTAGCTGATGAACATGGTATCGAAGTGATTCTTCTGCAAGAAACCCACACGGCAACAGAAAAAAATCCTCGTGAAAGAGGACAGTTGAAAGGTTATGTATTAATTGATTTTTTATAAGTTTAGCTTCTTATGTTAAAAAATTATCAGTTCGTGAAATTCAACAGATTCGGAAAGGGGAAATTGATGGAGCTTTTTCATGTCCTTCAAATTTTGTGACATTTCTGTCATAAATATTTATAAACCTCCGAAAATTATTTGGCCAAGAAATCTGAATGTTGATGTTTTTTTAAAGTACCAAATGCATTTCTAAAATGCATTTGATTTATTCTGAATAATCGGTTTCTTTTCTGCTTTTGTCTTTTTTCATTTCAGATTAAGAATTGCGAGTCGTTTTGGGAAGAATCTGTCTATCCGAGCCCATCGACGGATAACATGAAGATGATCACATACCGATGTCTTTCAAGATTTTCCTGATATTTGACATTTTATGTTATTTTTTTACGCGGAGACAGGTTTTTTCGGCTGAGGTTTTTTCCCCTGGCTGTATAGTATCGTATGATACTAGTGATGATAGTATCGTATGATTCTATAGTATCATACGAAGAATGTTATGATACCCCGTTCTTTTTTTACCTCAGCTTAGGTACTTTTTGTTTCAACATTTATTGTATTATTTTAGCTCTCTATGTCTTTTGGTCGAAATAATGGCGGTATTCTGCTTTCATCTGTAAGCGAATCTGTAACTTTTCATAAGTTTACAGGACAATTACGATTCTCGACGCTTTCTATAAATCTGTAGCTTACAGGTGATCGGAAACATATCGAACGGTATATTGTGAGGTTATGTTGAATGATTTGTTTTAGTCACAGAATATAAAATACTTTACTAAACTCAACTACTTTTGTAATTCATCTTTGTACTTCGGTTGTTAATTCCTCTTTCTCGTTGTAACGAACACGAATTGACATAAATATATCCAATAATCAATACTCACGAGCCAAAATGAAAGGAAAATAAATTCTATTCTATGATCTTATTACGAAGTAGTTACGATCTTATTAGGGAGTAGTTCAAAATTGACACTTCTACTACGAGAGTTTCAGAAAAACTTCCAGAATGTCATAATTTACGAATCTGTAATTCAGCCACATACAGATCCATAGATAAATTGCAGATCAATCGTACGCTACAGATTCTTAGCTTACAGAGAAAAAGCAGAATACCGCCATTAGTCACTTAGCCGTTTCTTTTCCGCCACGTGATCGTAAGGTGATATAATAATAGTTCTTATAGTTACGAAACGGCCAAGTCACTTATTTTGACCAATGCATAGAGTTGTTGAAATAAGGACTTGCGAAGATGAAGAGTGTAGACTTAGCAGCATGGCTCTACATGAGATCTGATAACTTTTTGACAATGTTAGAAATACGGCCTCGTCTTTGCAATATATCACATGAAAATGTTTTTGGTTGGATAAAATATTCTTCCCTTGCTAGAGGAGCAGACAAAACAGATCCTCTCCGTACCATTCTTTCATCAAGTAGGGAGTAGGATTCCACGTTTCGGAATCAGTCACGCAACGTTGCGTGTTCCTCAGGAGACAGCGCTACCACTTCGTTTTTTTAAGCAGAACACCGTTCAACATCATCAGTGCAAAATGGGGAAATCTCAGAGATATTTTGATGAAATGCAGCTGAATATATACTAACTTATAAAGAAAGTGCAACACCCAGAAGGAACTGTTTAATTTTTATATACTAGCTGACCCGGCAGACTTTGTACTGTCTCAAAAAAAGCAACTTTAATATTATAATAAACTATTATAGTATAATAGGTATCTTGAAAGTGGACATAAAATTGTCCTGTACAGTATGTGTTGCGCCAAACGTTGTCGTCTGAAAACAGCTGTTAAATTTTTGAATGTTGGCCAAGAACTGTTTAGAATCATTTACTATCCCAGAAACTAAAGATCGAAAGGGATCTGGTGGTGGAGTGGCAATTGGCAATTAGATAAGCTAGCTGGCCCGGTAAACATTGTTCCGCCTTAGAGATGAATAAAGTTGTTTTTTTTCAAAGGAAATATATTAGGTGAAAAACAAAAAAATACAAAAGTATAAAATATACAAAAAATTTAATTGCAATGAAATAGGTGATTGTTTATATATTACACAATAGCTATCTCAGTTAATATTGGTAGTACACAAAAGTTCAAATGGGCAAATTTTCAGTATATTTTGTGGGCATTCAGAATTCAGTACTAAGAATTGCATTAAGGCACCTAAAAATTCTATGTGAATTGTTGTTTCAAATATTTATATATACTTTATTAAGGTTTTTTTCGACAGTTTCTGAAAATTAGTGTTTTTTTTTGTCTAAATCTAAGGCAGCTGTAGAATGCCACTCGAGAATGCTGTGATTTATTTATATCCAAGTTCCATTCTATGGTCACCTGATAGTCCCTTCTTAACATCATTGGACACTTTTTTATGGGGATATTTGAAATATAAAATGCCCGTTCTCAAAATATTGAAGAAATTAAATTCAGAATAGAAGAAGAAATTGAGAACCTCAATATATTCCATAAATGTTAAGGAAAATCTTCAAAAACTTTAAAAAAAGATATCGACTCTGTCTAGAAGTAAATAGGGGTCATTTGAATCCCTAATTGAACTTTCAGTTAATAAATAAATAATATAAATATCAGGTGTCATCATCCACGGTTCCTTTGATATAAAAAAATCGCATCGTTCTCGTGTGGCATTCCACAACTGCCTTTGATTTAGAAGAAAATATCTATATTTATAGAAAACTGCCAGAGATACTCTCAATAAGGTGTATATATTTGAAATCAGAAGAAAGAGCTCTACCGCTGTTAACCGGAGCGACATCTATTGGCGTTATTCGCAAGAAAGAAAATTATTTCCTATTTTTTTTTCAATTTTATCAAATTTTTCAAGGTTTTATGGTATTTTATGTTAACCCCGCCGTAGAAGAATCCAACAAAAAAACTTTCATAAAAAACAGTTCATCCACTCTTGAGTTATAAATGGTGTAACCAACAATATGGCCGACTGAGTTTTATATATTAAGATATAATAATACAGGGTGTACCAAGTTCGACGGCCTATCTGGCGTTTCTATTTGAAATCTGAAAACTGGGATTACGATATTGTTCGACATTATCTGCCGAGCTAAAAATTTCTTGCAGCCTGACCACTTTCAGTTATACAGGGAATGAAAAAAAAATTGAAAAATTTTTTTTTTCTTTTCGAATTCGATAGAGTAATCATTGTGAATACATTCGTATTCAAATCGTTGCATTCGTCATAATACTTTCCAAAATATCGAGAAAAAACTGAAAAAAAGGGAGATGAGAGTATTCGGTATTATGTTTGTTATTCCTAATCTAGATATTTAAGCACAAATCGGTTTCACATTTTTGAAGTCGAAGACTGTGGAAATATTGTACATTTTTAGAATTTTGAAAAACTCGTCACAGGGTGTTCCAAATGTTCGGTTATAAAATTGGGATCATAACTTTCGTTTTTCAATGGAACCCTATTTTTTATGATTGCGTTGGATTGTGCGAAGAAAAATGATGATAATGTGCAAACATGTCAATGCTCAAAATTAATAATTCTCGAGTTATTCAGGATATCCTGATTTCATGTTGTACGTAGTGTCAATTTCATAGAATCTGTTTCATATCAACAATAAACTTGGTCATAGAAGATAAATTATTTCAATAACTCACTAGTGACACATCTCCTTTCAGAATTCATTTATCATTGTGGATATGGAACAGATTTCACGAATTTGGCGCTACGTACGACATGAAATCAGAAAATCCTAAATAACTCAAGAATTATTAATTTTAGGAGCATCAACATGGTAGAACATTATAATCATTTTTATTAGCTGAATCCAATGCAATCTTAAAAATATAGGGTTCTATTTTGAAAAACGGAATTTATGGACCAATCTTGATCCCAATTTTTGACCCAACATTTGGAACACCTGTAACGAATTTTTCAGAATTCTTGATATGTACGATATTTCCACAATATTCGACTTCAAAAATGTGAAAACGGTTTGTGCTTAAGATATTTGGAATAAGAACAACAAACATGATTCCGAATAATCTAATCTCCCTTTTTTCTCCTTTCCCTTTTGGAAAGTATTTTGACGAATGCAACGATTTGAGTACAAATGTATTCGGAATTGCATACTCTATCTAATTCGAAAACAAAAAAACAGAAAAAAAAAATTTTCCACTTCCTGTATAACTGAGAGTGGTCAGGCTCCAAGAATATTTTAGCTTGATAAATAACGTCAAACAATAGCATAATCTCAATTTTCATATTTCAAATAGGTTCTGTTCTCCAGAAACGTCTAATAGGCCGTCGATTTGTATTTTTGGTAAAACAAAAAACTAGTTTATTGCGCCAACCAGAAAAAAATCGAGAGATTCTCATGGCGATTAAAAAACAAAAATAATTACATAGGTGCCGATTGGAAGTTATTTTAAATGAATTATTAACTATGTGAAAAATTTCGATGTGAGAAAACAATTACTTTGTTCCTTGAAGGCCAATAATTGAAATACCCTGAACATGTCTGAAATAATCAAACACCTACCGCTAAATTGCTCGAGATTTTTAAATTTTGTTTTTTCTCTCGCTCGCAATTATCAAACTGAAAATAGAAACAAATTAACTTATAATTTGAGACATTGATATCCTTGATATCTACCTGATTTGGCGTATAGAAAAAAAAGTATGACGTGAATTGTTCCAATTTTTCGAATGATTTTATTTCCAGTATGGGCCGAGATGTTCAATTTCATGACAAACATATATCCCTAAATCATTGAGTCATGCAAGAGTCCACTTTTCAAGTTTTGTCTAAATGCCTCAGAAATTAATAGAGCAGTAATGAAATATTAATTTTGATACTATAGGAGTAAAAGTCAAGCTACAAAAAAATCGACCACCCTATATATATTTGACATTAAATTTCCCCTAACAGTTGCATTGCTCCCATTTTCAACGTACTAAAAGTCAAGTCTATAAAATTCTGCAATCAAGGTGAATTGAAATTACTCAAAAAGGAATAATGCTAGCACAGACATGACATAATTTAACTGCGTTGGTAAATTTATCTCGGCTGGACTCTGTTTATATATGGAAGGTCGATTTGGAATTCCTCAAGTGCCAATATGATTGAAATTTAACAACATTTAACAATTCTTCACAGAGTCGTTACCAAGAATGACATCATGGTGAAAGCGCAAACTCCTTAATTAAGGAAATGTAGGAATAGTTTCAGAACAAATTCATTTTTGTTTCATCTTGTATGAATTTTATTATATAGTTGTCCCTGAATTGAAACGCATATACGAGAGGAATAAAAGTTTCATATGCTCTATCAAATGCTCTACAGGATAATATTTTTCTTCAGTAACTTTTATGTTATGTGCCACTGGTATTTCATGAAAATTAATCTTCATTTCAAAAATAAGCTCTTAACCTCAAAAACCTTTTCAACTTCGTTCATTCTCAATTTCGAAATCTGTGGTTGGGTCACTGATTTCCTGGACTCATAAAGAAAATAGAGAGCAAAGAGAACATTTTTATTCTCGATGACCCAGCTCGAACTCTTGAAAAAGTTAATTATAAGATTGAGAAGTATTCGTCACATAAATAGCATTATCCAATTGAATTCAGCGAATTACCTCATGCATGAAGTCATACCCTAAAATATGCGGTTTAAAAAAGGTCGTTTCATTCAACATGTTGATTGTAACAGAGTACATGGGAACTAGATGTCAAATGAGAATCGGATGAGCTATGTTTAAATTCACATATTTTTTGGCACACTCGCTAGCCTGACATTGATTTTATTGGCCCCACTGGAATTTTCGCTAAGAAAACTTTCGAATTGTTATTCTTCAATATCTTTCATTAAAAGTCAACTTCTATACATCTATTTTATCCTAGTTTATTTCATTTTATGATTCATAGGTTTATGTTAATTCTATATTAATCCAGGCGTCACTCGGATATAATGATTCATTTTTTAATATTATTTAATTATTAAATGTTGGAAACACTGTCGTTCATCTTTGGCATACCAATTTGAACTTTATCTAACTGTACTGTACACTGTACACCTGCCACTTTCCATTAGGTAGGTTACCTATGTACTTCCTTTATTTTGATGAGTTATTCCAAACGGAAATGAAACAAGTGAGAAACATTCATGTCCAACGGTAGAACAGTTTTAATGGGAAAATGAGTAATGTCATGAAAAACACGAAAATAAAAAATGAAATGCTACAAATCTCAAATTTAAATCAAATCATTCGAAAAATGTATGTAGAATTAACAAACTAGGTCTCGAGAAAAAACGGAATGTATTAAATTACATAGGTATCATTAAAGTCGGTGGTGATGAGATTATAGCATAATATAGAAATACATAAACACAAAGAATTGAGCAGAGTTCCAATCTACCATTAATTTTTTATGTTACGAATAAGGGTTTATAGAGAGTTCTTAATTTGGTTTGGAGTTAACACGAACAGTTAATAACATAAAATTTTCCTGACCTATTTTCGCATACAAAGAAAATGAAATTGTTCTAGTTGACCTATTTCCCTCATTTCATTTTATTGATTTTGCGAATATTCTTTTCCTATATGTTCAATGGATAAATTTAGGGGGTGATGTCATGCATCTGTTGATTATGAATTAATTCAAAATTAGACCAAGATCGAAAATCTTAACCTGATTTTTAAGTACGATGAACTCACATATCTCTAAACCCTTTCATGACAATAACTGTTTTCATGAAAAATCACTCCAGATTTCTCGAATAGAATAAATTCAAGACTCACAGAATCTCATAAACAATAATAGTAGCACAGATTTTTTTCAGTAACGAGAGTCCTATGAATGAAATTCTCTGTTCGGGACTTACCGTATTAGCAGAGGGAATAATCCATTGATTTGTAAAGTTTAGTTATTTTTTGGAAACGGCACACAAATTCACAGCGAACTGGGATGGGCCACACCATAAACAACTAGACAATCACAAACCACAATCCAATGATAAACCAACGCTACACTACGCTAACGATGAAACTGACATCTCTTCGTTCGAATTATTCCGATAGCAACGTTGTCATATGTGCAGGATTTCCTCCATTTCGGTGGAAAATATCTGCCAAAAGATCCCAAATTCGAAATTAATATGTGTGAAATATAATTAATATGTTACAAATACATTGAGCTTTTAAGTTCTTACACATGAGGAATGATAATGAAATTCTACAAATTGAAGTGAAACCAATTTTCTTCTCATCAAAATATAAAATTGTTCCGTTTTGAAAATGGTTTTGTTTTCTTGACCATAAAAACCAACTTACCTTTATTCGAATTGTACAAATAAAGGAGATGAAAGATCTAAAACTCTTAAGCAATAGCATAGTAGTGTTTTTTATAATATTTGCCTCTCTTCTATAATAATCATTATCAACAAATATTTGGACGTTGAAATACAGGTATGAATGAAGCGTGGCAACGTGGCCATACCTAATTAATTTGACCAGTAACTCGCGTGTGTTATTTTGATATTATTAAATTCCGCCGTTTCAATACAGACTTTTCGTATCTTCAAAAAGATAATTTTTATAGAAGATAAACGAAATGGCTATTCTCAGTTTTTTTCCTAATGTATTGCGAATGAAGCAGTTCTTAGTAATTCGAATTGTTATTCGGGATCTATTTCTCTTGGCGCAGCTTGTATCAAAATGGCCGATTAACAAGTGGAAATTCATTCGCATTGGTTACGTCATTCATATACATAGCTATATTATTTATGCGTCACACCTATGCCTAGGTACTTGCAGAAATTAAAACTAGGTAAATCTTTTTACTCCGCCTATGTATAATAAAAAAATGTATTTTTGAGTTCCATACAGGTACGTCCCTGCTAAAACAAAGTCAAAGAAAATGCATATTTGATTCGATCATAGATATATATATTTACATCTATATCTATGGATTCGATAGTTGCGATTAAAAACAATGTATTCTTCAAAGTGAAACACTTTTTGAAGAGTCCGTTCTGATTGAATTCTTACAATATCAATCATAATTTGAAAAGAATAGTGAAGTTGATCTTTTCAACACGATATTTCCTTTCTAATTGATGTTAAAAAGTAAACATAAACATATCCAACCACAGATTAACCTATATTCTTCCAATTCACTCAAATTATTTAAAATTTCATGCTTTACCGAAATTTTAGTCGTTTTAAAATAGGATCTGTTTTTACTCTTTAATTATTGAGGATATACAAGTTTAGATCATAATGAAGGTTTTCATAATAACTGTTTGAGGATGATATGGAATGTAAAATTTTTCCTCTCTAAATGATTTCTTTCCAATGCATGATGATGATTTGGGAAATGAAGATTGAGATGACCGCTAATTTTTTGTTTGTTATGCTTTGTTGGGCATAATTAGCTGATATATATTTGTTTATTAGTTTTATGAGCAACGATTTTCAGGAGTTTGTACTCATCATATTAGCCATTGATATTCTGCAGCACCTTAAATATGTTTAAATCTTGTATTCACTATGTGCTTCGTTTATATATTTCTGGTTCATTAATAAGCAATATTTTCTTCAGCAACTTTTATTAGATGTAAACAATTCAGGCATCGGCAATAGTAACTTCAACATCCACACCAGGTTCGATGTTAATAGATGTAATTTCCTTAACAATTTCCGAAGGTGAATGCAAATCAATGACCCTCTTATGAATTCTCATCTGGAATCGGTCCCAAGTTTTCGACCCCTCTCCACAAGGGGTTTTGCGAGTGGTGATTCTTAGAGTTTTGTTTGGCATACGTATAGGACCTTTCACCTTCAGCTGCTTCTTCCTGGAGACTTCAATCAAATCTCTACTAACTTTCTCTAAAGAAGCAACGTTTTGTGAGGTTAAAGTGATCCTAATACGATGGACTTGAGTTGTTTCTTGTCCTGGTTTTTCGGGATTCATTTCTTCAATTGCCTAAAAGTGAGGGAACAATGTGAGTAGTACAAAGAAGCTGAAGATTTAGAGCACAAATACAAAATAATCATAGATGTGAGTATGTAATACATGTAACCATAATAGTGCAAATGACTGAATTTTTTAATACATTACCAGTAGTAACTGTAGTTTATTGTACTATGTTACAAATGGCCATCGACCAAGGGTCCTTCATCCTACATTACCATTTTGTGTATATTTTCGTTCTGGTCGAGTTAATCAATATGAAATATTGATCAGCGCTGGACTAGAAAACTAGTTAAGATTGCTGTTAGTTGAATAGATAAATAAGCACACCTTGTATATATCTAGATTAAGAAATTAAAAACCTAAAATACTCGGGAAAATCCATTGTAACTAAACTCTTGACCACGTGTAATAAGAAATGAACAAGACACCGTGAAAAAAAACAAATTCGTTAAAAAAAAAAATAAAAAGTTCTTACCATTATGCTTGTTTAGGTTCTGGTCGAGATAATTACTTGATCAACGCCGATTGCAAAAAATTACAGATCTTATTTATCTATGTTACAGATAGGGGATAGTTAGGTTAGGTCTAGGTGGTTTTGATTTTTTCAGAACATTTGAGACCATAGAATCATGTTCTTATTTTTGTTTTATCTTATGCAAAACGACTCAGTTTGAATATTATGCAAATGTAGATATTAATAAAAGAAGAAGGAAGAATAACCATCTTTCCCACAATCGCGGGGGTTCACATGTGCGTTCATAGATATAGATTATATCTATATCTATGTGTGCGTTACTATTGGCACAGTTTACCAAGCCAACGCGCTTCAATTTAATAATTTCGTGCTCAAATTTACACTCGGTCAACCTGCTGTAACTCTTGAAATATCCATTAGAAAACTATGCTGTAAAAATCATTTTTCATCAGGAATAAATGCCGCAGATAATAGTCACATTCATTTTTATATGAATTCATTCCATGCCAGACAAAAACCCTCTTCAAATTCAACATTATTTTGGATTGAATTGAAAATGATTATCGTGGGTTGTCTTCGGCAGTTAGATATATGCCGTCGCTGACTTTTTCATAGAACTTTTTGAGCACTACAAAATTGTCTTTGACCATGTTCCTCTATCTCTTATAGTTTACGCAGCGTTTGTCGTAAAAGCCTGAAAGTACCGTGTTAATAACTGCCTTTTTCATGTAAAATCGATTTTTTTCTTATTTCTTCGTTATATAGGGATGAACCATACATGAAAACCTCCCAAAAAAATTCTCTACAATATAGTGAAAGTTTCATCAAAATCGGTCATCTGGTTCCTGATTCCATAGAGGACAAACAAACACACGGACATTCACATAATTATAGAGCAAAACACAATTCTATGCGACACCGCCGGCGATAGCTGGAACTAAGCCCGAAACGAGTATCGTTTTGACAGTTAGTACGTGAAAGCTGGGTTTATTTGTTTATTTTTACGTTTTTATTGGGATAAAAAGATATGCCTAAGGAAAAAACCGTGAAAAACACTAATTGATGTGTTTATGGATGTAATTCTAAAAATTCTAGGAATCCTGGAGCCCATTTTCGTGGTGAAAATCAAAATGTTTACTTTACCAATTAACTAGAAATCGTAGAGGAAATTAATAGACGTAAATCCTGGGAGCATGTTTTGATAATGGAAAAACCTGTATCTAAACATATTAGAGTATGCTTACAGCATTTCCGACCAGAAGATTGTGAGAAAAAAGCAGTTCAAGTTCAAATTTTTGTTCATATCGTTCTTGTACAATAATTTTCATTCTTATCAAAATGAATTACTTTGAGTCTACTTGATATTTTTGAATATATAGAAGTTTCAACAATTCTAGAAGCCTAGTTGAAAGTGCTGAATTCAATCCATATGATAATGTGCAATAAAACTAGAGACCTTGTGAGTTTAAGTGATTCTCTCGATGGTTGCAAAATTAAACTTATGTTCAGCAGTGATCAAATCTACATGTGGAATTTCAAATAAATTGCGAGAATTGGCAATTTTGAACAATGTATCATACATATATGTATCAATTTAATATTAATATTAAAAATAGCTTGACAATATTGACGTTCATTTAGCAATGGAAAAGGTGCAATCAATCGATAGATGAGTTGAATTATTTTATTTTATTATAACTGCAGCCTAAGACACAAGTGAGATGCAATAAATGAATAATACATTGAAATCTAGCGTAATGAATTCTTCAACATGATTAATCAAGGATCACATCATGTTCTGCATACATACGGTTCTCTGAAGAATGTCCATTTTTATTCAAAATTAATCACCCATTTTCTATTCATAGATTTCTTCCCTTCCTAAAAAGAAAAAAAATTAGTAGCTTCTATTAAATGAATATATTGTTCATGCTAATGTTCATTTATATTACAATTTTACCTTCACAATCAGTAGAATTGTCAAAATATTTCGTAGTACGTACAACCTTGTATAGTAGAAGGGCTAAAATATGCTTGCAAATTCCAGACAATCTTGCTTAGTATCTGTATATAATCTTGTCAACTTTCACACCATCATTTTTATAAGACATCATTTCCTCAATATGATGGGGTTGTCCTTGTAGAATTCCAATATTTTAAAATAATTTTTTCCCACATAGAATCAAATGATTGCATTGCAACACTTGCTCACCCTCAATACAGCATCTGTGAGCATGTAAATATTGGAAAATTTCCTATAATTAGAGGAACCTTTGGTAAACATCTCGCCAGATGATCTGAAAAGCATTGAAAATTAATAGTGCTCACCTCAATATTTTACATAAAATATAACAAAAAGCACAATATTACCTATACTTGCACTTACAATATAATCCACAGGATCCACAATTGAGGAAACAAATTCGATTATTGATTATCAATAAACGTTTAAACTAAAAAATCCCATAAATACAAATAGAAATCTAATGTAAACACGAAACAATACTCGTTTCGGTAAACAGCTGATCGGCGAATGCAGCGACACCATCGGTAATTATTTTGTCCAATATTATATTTTACCTTAGATTAGACTATTCTCTAGTATTTTACAGATGTGAAGAACGTAACCTCACTTTTTCTCTATTTGTCAAATTCTGAGTTTGCGCATGTGCAGATTGTTGTATGGGTCAACGGACATGGCAACTGGATTGCATCAATTATCAATTTTATTTTCACATTAGCAGTATAGGGTTAATAGGTATATGCTAAAATCTTCTGATTAATATGTTATAAACAATGAACATTTCAGGAAAAAGGAATTCGACAGGCACCTATAAGAAAAAATAATAAAGATTGAACTATCAAAACTTTATTGAAGGAATTATTTATCTTATGACAAAAAAAATATAAAGCTTTTTAGTCTTCATAAAATTTGGGTAAATCTGTGCCCAAAATTACTTTACGTTCCATTCCATCCTTTGTAATAACTCCAATCCTAACGCAACCACCAGACGAACCATCTCTTGACATGGCTAATGCCAATGCTACAAAAACAAAGTTATACAACGTGATCTGTTTATTCTCAAATTTTTCTTACTTTTGGTAACAAAATCGACACAAGCTTCCTTGGTCATTCCAGGTTTGTAGTTTGCATCTACATAACCATAAACGAAGCTAGAACCAGATCCACCGATCGAGACTTTTTGCCTGACGCACATTCCACCAATTGGAATAGAATAAATTTGGCCCCCCTTTCGCTTATCCCATCCAGCAACCAGGATACCAGCCATCAGAGAGTCACGATAGTTGTAGCATAGTTCTTGAAACACTGAAGCACTTGTTTCAACAAGTGGTTCTTCCCCTAATTCCATACTAGGAAAAGGTAGTTCAATGAATTAACCACTAATTTAAAAGTGAATAAATCTTACCCATGAAATCCTAAGTGATACGAAACAATATCTGCAATAGCTTGAGTATCTGCAGCAGAACCAGAACGGCAACAATATATACGATCAGTTATTTTGGTCAGTTTATCGGTTACTCGGTTAGCAATGTATGTGCTACAAAAAAGTATATAAAACACGAGGGTTTTGTACTTCCCCAGCCCAATTAACTAATTGCAATTATTCTTACCCTGTTGTAGTTCTTGTATCAGCACCAATAACGACTCCTCCATCGAATTCAGCAGCCATGATAGAGGTCTGAAATTGAAAACAACAGATTTCAAGATGACCATGGTCTTTTTGAAAAGAAAAAGTATTCAACTTACACCCGTACTGAGCGGAGCAGAGATCCAATCAGCGTCCATTTTTGTATATATAGTTTCAAAAATTTTCAAATGATTTGATAATTTTCTTGTTGAGAAAATGTATAATGACAAATCGGTTTTTCTTATAAACTTAGAAGTTAACCTTGTTTTATGCGACTCACAGAGTAGTGTAAAATTACGATTAGTCTGTTCTAAATTCGATGAGACGAGTTTTCCGGAAATTTTTGAAGATCTCAAAGCTCAGTTGTATATTGATAAGAAAATTTGAATTGTGTAGAATAAATTATAAACGTTAAATTATATTTATTTATGTTTAAAATTACTGTTTTTCCAATTTGTTCTCTTTTTCTTTATTCTATGACAGCCGGTCAGCGAATGAGCGTTAGCATTTTTGACTTTTGACATATAGCTAGCAAAGCAAGAACAAGCGTTAAGATAACGCGGCATATGAGTTCGAGTTAAATAAAATGTCTGACGAAGGAGATTCACCAAAAATTACCCATTCTGAGGTGAGAATATCATGTACTCGTTGAAAAAAAAATTAATCGTA
The DNA here is from genome assembly GCA_038502775.1 of Hippodamia convergens. Taxonomy (NCBI): domain Eukaryota; kingdom Metazoa; phylum Arthropoda; class Insecta; order Coleoptera; family Coccinellidae; genus Hippodamia; species Hippodamia convergens. The sequence continues at coordinate 35,170,819 of CM076607.1, read as the reverse complement.
CTCATATCCCCCTATATTTATTTATTGGCATCATGTTTATTTCATATAATAAATAATATGTTTGCATAGGTCAGAAGCAATATGGCGCTTGTTTGATATTTTAAAGCGGGAAACCCGGTATAATAAAAGGAATTTATGAGAATACTGATTTTTTCATAATTATTTTAAGTTCAAGGTAAATAACGAATTAAAAATATTGCAGGGTAAAGATGATACGAAATCTGAGGATAATGATTCGTCACAAGATGAAGTCGAAGTGAAGGACAAATCAGCATCCAAAGAAAAATCCAATAATGAGGATAAAAATGATGATAAGGACGACGAAAACGATGTAGATGAAGAAAATGATAAAGACGATGACACTGAAGAATCAGAAAGCCAAGAATCCAAGGCATCAAATAAGGAGAAGGAAAATGATAATGACACTAAAAAGAAGTCTAAAAATGAAGATAAAAAGAAAAACGACAAAGTAAAATCCGAAGAAGAGGAAGAATCTGAAGAAGACGTCACTGAAGAAGAGGAGGAAGAAAAAGATAAAAAGAAAAGCACGAAAAAAGGAAAAGTGGAGTCCGACTCCAAGAAGGATCGAAAAAATGTTTCTAAGTCTAATGATGAGAAAAAAGAGAATGAAGATGTTAGTATTCATTGTCTAGATGGATTTGAAACTTTTTTAATATAATGAATTTTTATTTTTCAGAGTTCCGAGACTAAAACAGAGAAATGCTGTCTTGGCGATATTCCCAGAATAGACGCTTCTATATCTAGATTTAAGAACGATGATCTTAAGTTATTACATAAATTGCTGTATAAAGAGCCAGGCAAAACAAACCTGATAAAGAAAAACATTCGTAAATTCGACGGGTTTGACTTCTCGAAGGATTCTGACGAATATTCCAAGAAAATCAAGGAGATACTTAAATTCGAGAGTAAACAATTAAAAGTTATCTGTGAAATGCTCGATCTTCCTAAAACTGAAAAAGACGAGGACAACGCTAATAAGATATTAGAATTTCTATTAGAACCAAAAGATTCGGGAAAAGTTGTTGGAGGGGGTAGACCCAAGAGGACGGCTGCAGTGCGGGCTAATAACAGAGGTACGGCACACATACAGGGTGTTTAAAAAAAAAGTGATGAATTGCAGAATTTTTTCAACGAGAATTTTTGTAGGTTACTCTTCTCATGACGATTACTCGAGCGATGAAAAATACAAAGCGAGGTCAAGGAGGGAAAAAGGTCAGCGTGCAACGTATAAAGAAGACAGTTCTAGCAGCGATGAAGAATTTCAACCTTCCGATGATGACCGTCCAGCCGCCAAGTCTAAACAGAGAGGTTCTAAACGCAAGAAGGCGAAGTCTGAAGATAGTGAAGAAGACGTGGTTACTCCGAGTTCTGATGAGAGCGATGTAAGTTCGACAACTTTTGAAATAAGTGATTTTCTATACCTTTTCAACTTCAAATTGAGAATAATCAATTTAAATGAGACTACAATTTCAAAATGGTTATCACAATCAAAGTGGAATTAAACACATTCATATTGTTACTAAACAATTCGATATTGATGAAAGTACACTGCGCAAAAAAATTAACGCACATTATGGAAATCTCAAATTTATTCTACAACTGAAGGTGTTCTCAATGATAATTATTTTTTATCAGAATTATGCATGCATATGTTATCCACTTTCAAGGTTTTTCATCAATACAGATGTTTTTTCCCAGCAGGAATAAAAAAAGATGATAGTATCAGATTTTGAGTGATCAATAGTTTTTCTTTCGTTTGATTTTCTACACTTGATCGCTATGCAATGCGAAACACGCAATTTGACCCAAGAGGTAGTTTTGCGAGAAGAAGGGTGGACATACACAAGAATTGCAGAAAGGTTTGGAGTTTCCCATACAAGTGTGTCCAGAATGTTGCAGCTATTCAGGGAGACAGGTATGAATGTCCGAAGACCAGGACAGGGTAGACCACGGGTAACAACTGCCATTCAAGAACGTTACTTGAGAGTTTCTTCGTTGAGACAACAATTTGCAACCGCTCGCCTCCTTCAAAATCAGCTTGAGCAAACTCATGGGGTGCAAACTAGCACTCAAACAATAAGAAATCGCCTCAGAGAATATGATTTAAGGCCTCGTGTCGCGGCAAGAGGCCCAGTTCTTACTCCAGCCCATCGAAGGGCGCGTTTGGATTTTGCGAGAGAGCATATCCATTGGGAAGAGGCCGATTGGGAAAGAGTTCTCTTCACAGATGAGTAGGGATTCTGCCTCTACCATTGTGATCGACATTCCCTTGTATACAGACGTCCACATGAAAGATATGCTCAATGACTTAGGAATCCAACTCTGAGAAATCTGGGAAGGATTAGATCAGAACATTTTAAGATCATTCATTTTGAGTATGAACCGTCGTTGCCAAGCTGTAATTAATGCAAGGGATGGAAATACCAAGTATCAAATCACTTATCAGCATTTCAGTATTTTGAAAATTGTTCATTTCTCTTTTTTCACATAAGATTGAGTGAAATCCTGAATTATTCTTCCATTTAATGTGTCTTGTTTCGTTCGAAACCTTCCCGAGAGAACATAAGAAATAATTTATAAAGTCAATGTAGAGTTAACTTTCATTAAAATTGAGATTTTCAGAATGTGCGTTAATTTTTTTGCGCAGTGTTGTTTTGTGTTTTATTTCGTATTTCGAGAGAATTGTTCTGAAGTAAGTGAGAATCGAAATGAGGAAAAAATGCAGAGGTGTATATCAATTTATGAACGATTTCTTTGAAAAAGGTGAGAATCAATACTCCTCATTTTTCTGAAAGTTTTAACCCTCGGCTGCTCGCGCCAAATATCCTAACGTTGTTACTCGCGTGGCGTCTGATAGACGCACATGTGTTTTCTTATCATCTGTTACATTTGAACTCAAAAAACAAGTGAAATTTTAAACATTCTTTATTTATGTAAAAGAAAAAGTGTGAATAATTCAACCTTATAGGGTTTTTGGGTTCTGTTTACCATCGCTGGTATCATTGGCATCTGAAAGTTCGTCTTCAAGTTCACAAGCAATACGACGCAAATATTCTGCATCTACTTTTACAAATGGGTCGAATTTATTTTTGCGGTGCATCTGGTTAAAAACCGACCAAGTGTCGTAATTTTTGTCCTCAAATTCGAAAAAAAATAATTGTGACGCTAGTACTCGCACGGTGTCTGAGAGACTCGATACCAAAACAAACGATAATAAAATCTCTGAAACTAATCGTATACTAATGCGCTTACTAGTGCATAATGATGATGCAGTTCACTTCAGCTATAGGACAGATCACGCCAATTCTTCAACGCATTTGGAATATACATACGTCAACAGTTTAGGTGGAGTCTAATAGACGCCACGCGAGTGACGGAGGGTTAAAGTTTTCCCTCCCAGTCTCAGGATCAAAAATCAATCAGAAAAATGTATGAATGAATAATAGAAGAAACTTGTGTACAAATTGGTCGAAGGCCAAATCCATTTAAAAACTTGTTGACTTTGAATAGAAAAAGAAACAACACTTCGAACTTACAAAGATTGTAGCAAATTTCATTCATGAAAGTCTTCAGAATTGTGAAAATTCTCTGTTATTTAAAAAAAAAAAGAAATGTCATTTCCCAAAATGAGATTGTTTAGTCCCATTTTGAATGTGTTTATTCCCAATTTGATTGTGTTTACCATTTTGAAGTTGCTTATTCTCATTTTGAAATTGTTTAATCCCAATTCGAATGTGATTAGTCTCAATTTGAAGTTGAAAAGGTATAGTTTAGGGATCTTTTTTGTTGCAATTCGAAAATTAAGGGGAATTGAATTGTTTTTATATTCTATGGGAGGAAACTTATAGTAGGGGGCCCAAGCGAGAAATTCTGGTTCACTCAGGTCAGATTAAGATACCTAGGGATTCTTTGTACCTGGTTAAGTCCCTCTACTTAATATGAGCGCCATATACAGAGAAAGTAAGAATTCATTGAAAATTTGGTTTCTTAGACAAGAACAGATGCACTATCGATCTAAAATATTTTCAATACTGCGGTGTTGCCGCTTATGTCAAAAAGAAGTAACTACTTTGTTACTTCAAATGGCACATCCTGTATATTATTGCACTTTTCTATTCATCGTAGTAACACGATTATTTTGGTATCACTTTCTCATACTTACCTACAGCGGTTTTTGAGTAGTTGAATGATTTCCTCCTTTTTTATGCAAAACATAGCTTTGTTAACTATAAATCATAGGAAGCTGAAATTTTGTATGCAGAATGCTAAGATTCTATGCATTATGCAGGTGTTTCGAAAAACTGAACTCGTCTGAACTATACAAGGTGTTTCAGAATAAGGTTCCGTAAATTCAGGTTCTTAATCCTCAGATGATTTTATGATATAAAGTTTCTTTGAACTATGGGTCTCTGAAGCACTGTTTCTGAGATACAGGGTGTTGAAATAAAAAAAAAATTGGTTTTATGAAATTATATATAATATAATATAACAGTGCTTTATTGCAAATGCAATTGGCCGTCGACCTGAGGTCCTTCAGCCTTTTACAAATCAATATTACATTTTGCATTATAAGATCGAATATAAAAATACAATTCATCAAATTCTATATGAAAAAAATCAAAACAAAAAAATTTCTATAAGTTTTTTAGTTTATTTAGTAGAGACTGTGTTGGGTGCTTTCTGAATACTTTCCTATTTCTGTCATCATGGAATTGCTCTAGTACATCATCAAGATCTTTAAGTTTGTTGAAGAATTTCCTATTCAATCTATCCAATCTGTTTTTTATTGGCTCTATATTGGTTTCAGAGTATAGCAGGAGGTTTCGGGGATTATGTAGAACATTATTTGGATGCCTCATTCTAGTGATAGTTCTGAGTGCTGTAGTCTCGGCCACTTCAAGATTTCTTATTGCAGGTGTTTTGCAATTAGCATATATGGGATGGGCATATTCTAGCAGGGGGCGACAGATGCTTTTGTATATTTTAGTGGCATTTTTAATGTTAATTCCTTGCTTCCTATATGCTAGTTTGGAGAAGTGTTTAGCCCTGGATATTGTTTTCTTTTTTGTAGTTTTTGTTTGGAGATTGAAGTTCAGTTTGTTATCGATGTGTACACCTAAATATTTGATTGAAGGGGATGGTTTAATGAATGCTCCATTAATGTTGATGTTAGGTGAACTAGGAGTTATTCGATGATGGAAGATGATGTACTGTGATTTGTGGGGATTTGCTTTCATTCTCCATTTTTGAAACCAACCACATACGTCGTTTACAAGCATCTGGAGATTTTCTAAACATGATGAAAGTGTTTTATTATGTGCAATCAGAGTTGTGTCGTCGGCAAACTGTAATAGATAGTGGTCTTTTGTGGTGTCAATTCCTATGTCGTAGCAGAAGAAGTTAAATAGCAATGTTGAAAGTGGGGAACCCTGAGGAGTGCCTTGTTGTGGGCAAAAATAATGCGAGGTTGCTGAATTGATTTTTACTGCCAGCTGTCGGTTCTCAAGGAATTGTCTACAAAGGTTTATTAAATTGTATGGAATCTTGATTTTGTTTAGTTTGTAGAGTAAGCCTCTGTGCCAAATGCAGTCGAAAGCCTTCTGAACATCCAAACTCAGGACAGCGGTTTTCTGGTTATTCAGTGATGCATTTTGGGCATTCGAAACTAGGATTGAGAGTGGGTGTGATGTTGACTTCCTACTTTTGAATCCAAATTGAAAATTCGGGATATATTGGTCCATATAATTGGAAAGTAGGCTTTTTATTATTTTTTCATAAAGTTTTCCTAATACAGGCAATAATGTAATAGGTCTGTAATTCTCAACTCTGCTTGTGTTTAAATTAGGTTTAGGGATATTTATTATAAGGCCAATTTTCCATATTTCCGGAAAAATGCAGTTAATCAAGCAGTGCTCATATATTTTCATCAGGTGTTTGTGTACTTGGTCATCAAGTTTCTTCACAACTATCCACGGAATATTGTCATCAGCTGGGGAACTATTCTTATTTTTATGTAGAATCTGGTAATATTCTGTCTCATCAATTGTTATGCTGTCACTAGAATGGTGAAAAAATTTGTACGCCAATGATTTTTTTCAAATTTTGAATTATTTTCGTAATAACCATATAATTCACAGTAACAATGGTATCTTGAGTTTTTTTACCTGCGACGAATATATGCGACGAAAAAATAAAACGCAAATTCAGCATGCTTCAATACTGACTAATTTTCAGGTTCCGTCCGTGAATTCGGGATCTTAATCCTCGCATGATTTTATGATATGAACTTCCTATGGACCATGTGTCTCTGACGCATTGTGTCTGAGAAACAGGGTGTTGAAATAAAAAAAAAATGTTTTTCAAAATTTATTTTCGGCACGGTACACATTTTTTTTTTGCGTTTTGGTAGGTTATCAGTGCGCCATAAAACACATTTTCTGAATATCGTGAAGTAACCAAAAAATTTCGTAACTTTTCTAGATGAAATTGCATTTTATTTTTTTTCTCAGAAAGTATTCGTCGCAGGTAAAAAACTCAAGAGACCATTCTTACTGTTAATTATGTGGTGATTACGAAAATGATTTAAAATTTCAAAAAAATCATTGGCGTTCCAATTTTTTCATCAAACTTTTTCGGACAGAAGTCCATACGGAAGCCACTGGTGAAAATTAAACATAGTTTCGTTTCGGAAAAAATGTGTCTTAATGCGTACTCATAACGTGCCAAAACGCAAAAAGAGATCGTGTACGGTGTAGAAAATAATTTCATATGACCAATTTTTTTTTTTAATTTCAACACCCTGTAACTCAGAAACAGTTCGTCAGAGACTCATAGTTCATAGGAACTTTATATCATAAAATCATCTGAGTATTAATATCCCGAATTTACGGAACCTCATTCTGAAACACCCTGTAGAAATCATTTTCTCGATAAAAATTTCACTTGACCGCTAATTATTTTCCAGTAAAAAAACACATTTGGAATGAGATCTAAAATTGAAGACAAAATATCTGAATATGTCGAAAAATATTCATTTTCTGATAAAAGTCTTGGACATATGCTCCTATTATTTTTTGACGAAGATTTCGAAAATGCTTCAAAAAATGGGGTTGCAATTTGAAAAAACGATATTTTGATTATTCGTCACTTCTAACTTTGACAAAGAATTTGTGACCTCCTGTATCATATTCTGAAAATCACGCTATCGGAAAAGAAGCATCAGCCTTTCTTCTCGGAGATTCTCAAAAATGAGAATTTTTAATAAAAAAACCTCGAAGTGTTCTGTATTTCAACAGAGTTCAATTTTGAGCTTTTTTTTTCGTATTTCCTCATTTAAAGACAATTTTCTCGGGAAAATTCAAACTTTTGGAATCAAAAAGACTCAGAATTCAATGGAGAATCTATTTATGCAATAAAAAATGGGTCTTCCCATTTGAAAAACGAAAGTTGATGTCACTTCCGGAAAAACCGAAAGTCCTAGAACTTAAAAAAAAAATATACCAGAAGTCGTCTTCTTACTTGAAGCTCACCTTTAGAATTTCAATCCTGAATCTTGTGTGCTTTCCTTAAAATATTCTCTAGAGCCATATTCGTGAGTATTCCTGTATATCTTGATCTAACGCGCCCGAGTATGTCAAAATATCGAATTTTTTTGTTCCAAAATATGGTCTCGAGTTGACGTCGCATTCGTCAGATTATTGAATGAGGGCCTTTTTTAGGTTCACTTAACATACCCTTAGAAAATCTGACAAGTTCGAGATTTTTTTTTTTTTCATTTTCAACCCTTACCTACTCCCAACCCCATCATTCAAACGATCAGATTAACCAATATTCATCATTAAAAGTACGTAAGACATGGATGCTATCTTAATCTGACGGCCTCGAGTAGATTCATGCAACAATTTTTTTTTATTATAAAACATTTTTTTTTATCATCTAAACTTTGAAACCCAATAGGTATTAATGATGCTCGAGTAAATCCCAATTTAGCATCGTGGGCTCCCCTACTATCATGTTTGGTACTTAGTTACATTGTTTTTCATATAGGATGGATCCCGCAAGCGAAAACGAGCTTCAAAGGTAAATAACAAAAGCAAAGCTAAAACGCCGGCTAAAAGAGGTCGTAAACCTGCACCAAAAAAGACTCCTGGTAGAAAGAAGAAGAAAGTAAGTTCAGAAGAGGACGATGAAGAACTTAGTGACAAGAAAAATGATGGTAGTTCATCGGAGGATGAGCCCTTAGTGAAGAAGGCTAAAAGTTCACAACCGCCTACTGTAAGTTGATTTTGCGAAATAGATATTTTCAGGGCGGGTTCCACGAAACTTTAATTGCACAATTAAGCTCTTAATCATCGGTTAGTAACGGAATTCTATGCAATAAATTAATTCAATTGTGTAATTAAGGATTTGACGGTGCCATCAAAACTTTGATTGTGCGATCTAAAAACCTTACGTCAATTCGAACAAATCGAATCTCTATTTTTGGAATGTCAACAAATCGCGGTGGCTCCAATTAATTCGACGGTGCAATCTAAGTTTTGCGAAATCGACCCTAACACATCTTAACGGACAATTAAGAGCGAAATGCTTTTCATAAAGCAGAAAAACCCACAAGAAGGAATAGACCAATTGACGCCCGCTTACAACTCTTGCTCCATTTTTATTTTGTAGAATTGATATGAATTATAAGTAAAAATTATGACACTTCGAACTTCAACACGGAAATGATTAACCTAATTCTTAATTTCTTCCGCCTTCTGTGTTCATTCTTAATCGCGTGATCAACTCGAATAGATTCACCGCTGGATTCTTAGGAAAATACAACGTTGCCGGAGTTTTTTCCTGCGTTAACTGATCGTGCCGTTAAATTGAGAAATCAAGTTTTGTGAAACCCGAATGTTGTTAATCGATTTGTCAAATTTGACGAAGCAATCTTCTAATCGTGTAATTAACGTATCTTTGTGAAACATGCCTGTATTATGAAAATGGTTATTTTGAGAATGATTGACCCTGGTTCTCCTATGTATTAATTGTTAATTTTCTTCAGGACGATGAAATAAAAACCTACGTCAAGGAAATCTTAGAAGGAGCTAATTTAGAAGAAATCACAATGAAAACTGTCTGTCAAAAAGTTTATGCTCACTATCCAGACTTCGATTTAGCACACAAGAAAGATTTTATTAAGACCACTGTTAAATCGGTAAGTTTATCTCGAAATTAAAATCTTTATGTGTTTTGTCAAAATATTTTTAGTTACGTGATATTTAATGTCTGTTTTTTTTTCAGTTAATATCGACGTGAACTGTTCACGGTAAGAGAGCATATATAAAATAAATATAAGAAAGTTTGAAGTAATGCAATCTTTATATATGTTTCCAGTACAAAAAAAAGAGTCGATATTTTGTTTTTTATTCATTCTATTTTTTAGTATATCAGCTAAAAATCATTATCACCTTTTGTAAAATATAGCACTAGTGGTTCAACCGTTCATTTATCTCAAGCTGATGATGATTGAAGAACTTAACATATTTAAATTGTTTCTTCGAGATTGTGAATTATTCTGTCATAAAAAATAAAATTTCTATTTGTTTTTATATTTTCCTTGTAATAGAAATACTATAAATAAATGGAGTTAGTGTTCTGTATATTCTGAATATTTATTATTAGTTTCGAAGAATCATTGCTTTGAATTTTTTATATATTGCTTCTGAAATTTTGAAGATTTTTAAAACCTTTAATAATATGTTCGAAGGAAATTCCTCTTCAATGTTTCAAACTTAGTGTTTATACTTTTCTAGGTAATTTCATGCAGTGTGTTTTGAAAGTTGGGAGGAAAAATTTTGGTTGTATTTGAAACTTTTAAGTTCCCAAATGAAATTAATTTTCCTTTAAACATTTAAGTTAACTATTTCAAACAAGCTAAATGGTCTTGGTAAAACGAGTTGTATTGCTGATTCTGTAGTAGGTATTAGATTTCAACATACCAAATTGTATTTATTTTAAGAATACAATTTTTATTACTACTTTTTTTATTACCTCCCCTTTGCCGAGTTAGCTAGCTCCTTCAGAAAGTGCTGATTTAAGGTAAGGTATACAGGTGTTCCACCAGAAATAATAATTCGATAATAATAATAAAATAAAGCTAAGTAGACCTTCATTCGTGACATAAACTGCTCCACATGAGTTAGGGATATTGACTTAAATAGCAAAAAAAGATAGTTTAAATGAGATCTTGTGATGAAAATTCATATTAATATGATTTCAAGTTGCATAAAATAAAAGCAATTTTAGCCTGTAGGTCTGCAGCGTATACAGGGTGGTTAAGAAAAATCGAGTAAAATAACGAAATTTTATTCCCAGAGAATTAAAGTATTTTAAGACTATCAATCAATGTATGCCCTCCAGAGGCATCAATAACAGCTTGACAACTTCTTTGCATACTATACACGAGGTTGTTGAACATTTCTTGAGGAATTTGGTTCCAAAAACGGGTCAAAAACTCTCTCAGATCATTTAAGGATTCTGAGGTAGGTTAATGATTATCTAATCTTCTTTGGAGCATATCCCATGCATGTTCTATGCAATTCAAATCTGGTGAGTGCGGAGTTATTGGTAAATGTGGAATACCAAGCTCCTCGCACGCATTCTCAACTATGGCTGCACGGTGCGATCTAGCGTTATCGCTTAGAAATTGAAAAGTTTCACCAATAGCAGCGTGAAAATTTGGCGAAACCTTGTCGCTGACATGCTTCCTATAGTGTAAGGCGGTCATATTCCCAGGATAAATGTGTAAATCTGTGCGCCCGTTGAAACATATCTCGGCCCATACCATAACCTACCCTCTTGGAATGGATAGACTTCTTGGACATAGCGAGGATTACGGAGTATGCGTGAGATTGTCCATACCCTTATTCTTCGAGAATCTGAAAATCGTCCATAGCTGGATTCACCAGTGAAAAGGACACTACACCATTGATCGTTCCAATTGATATGTTGCCTTTGCCCATTCCAGTCTTTGACGCTTATGGTCACGTGTTAATGGAACTCCTCTTAATGGAAGTCTAAAACCTAGATTCACCTCTCTCAAACGTCGTCTAATGGTTCCGATGGAAACTTGGACCCCTACCTGCATTTGGAGAGTATTCCGTAGCATTATACACGTAGATGTAGGCTTTCTTCTCGCCGAAACGGTGATGAAACGATATCCTGAGCAGGTGTTGTTTTTTGTCCCTACCAAGCCTTGATCTTTCCAACACGGAACCTGTCTCTCTGAACCTATCCCAAAGTCGAGATATCACACTTTGGCTGACTCGGAGCCTTTCTGCTACAACAACCTGAGTAAGGCCACCCTGTAGCATTCGGATAGCCCTATTAGACTCAGCGTTTTTTAATTTACGTCTTGACATTTTCAGAAAACTCGTTTCAAATAGATGCCGTTGATAAATTGACTCCATTTCAAAATAAGAACATTCATGAAGCATATGCAAGGAAACAAACTTCAGAAAAAAGGCGACCAGATTGACGAAATGTCTCATATACTGATTTCTATTGGATCTATTCAAGTTGTTATTGTTTTTAAATGATTTTCCAGCGATTTTCTCGAAAATTACATACTTTTCAAAACGATTGAATACGACATTCCTAACTCTTGTGAAGCAGTCTTCAAATGGAAACCAGAGTGTGCTATCAGGATTTTCAATAGATTTTTAAACAATTCCAAAAATATATCATGATATACTTCCGAGCTTAAATATCGGAAATACAGTTTTCGATTAACAAAATCAAAGAGGGTTTTGATTTTGATTCATTTCTTTTCACCTGAGGAAGTCATATAATTTGAGCCTGTTTAAATTATGTTGACTGAAAAGTGTTTTTTTCAGAATTTTCATATTCAATCTCGGAAGTATATGAAGACATATATTTTTGAAATTGTCTAAGAAAAGTCTGTTGAAAATCATGATAGCACACAACGGTTTCCATTTGAAAAAAATTGATTTTTTTAATTTATCTAAAATTTGGAGAGGCACTGAAATTGCCATGGCACTGGTGAAAAGTACTGAAAAAACTGCCCTAAAGATGTTTTTATTTCGAGAGCGTAGCGGCAATACTGCGGAAGTTATCACCAATTATAATAATTGGACAAATTTCAAAATCACCCTGTAGCATGGAAACTAGACACCTTAGCGATATGCGGTTTTCAGCAATTTATGTTTCTAGAAAAAAGAGAACATGATATGTATATTACTTTTTTTCTATCTCGCTTAATCAAGGAAATGTAGTACTAAAACATCGAAATCTGACCACAGGGTGTTTCAAAAAAAAGTGATCCCCCTCTCTAGGATAAATGAAAAACTGACAAATAATAGGGGTTTGTTCAGTAAAAAATTTTCGTAACGCCATCCGTATTCAAGATACAGGGCGTTGAAAAAGAAAAAATATACACATTTTTTACGATTTTGCCGAAACTACTGGCAACATTGTAATGAAATTTATTACGAATATGTTTTGGAAGCTGATACATCTAATGAATGTGTTTTAATGTCTAACTCTCATAGAGGGCGCTAGTTACACGGTTCGTACTAAGTTGTTTTGAACATAACTTTTTCGATATTAGATTTATTGAGCTAAATTTTGAGCGATCTTAAACATCATTCAATTCCACACCAAAAAGGTACTCTTGGTTAAACTCGATACTGTGCACCGTTTTCGGAATTTTTTGATTTGAAAATCATGAAGTAATAATCGATGCACTTCAATTATAAATAACTTTCCCTTAATTTCTGTTATATTCTCTTCCGTTTCTGATAAGTTTGATTCTAATATTGTTTTTTATCATTCAATAAAAGTTAAACAAGAAGCTATGCTAAATTTTTCTGAACAACTCGAAATAAAATTTTTTAATAGTAAAAATCTAGAGGGGTTTCCACCTTATGTAACACTGAACTGATTTTTCAACAGTTTCACAAGCATTCAAGCAAAACCAAATATACGGTTGTCCAGAGAATTTTATTCGTATAAAATAGAAATCAATTAATACTTTTTAACAGATTCCTCCAAATCAAAAAACGATTTTTCTCATGCCTCCCCCGCATTTTCCTCCCCCTCGCTATCCTGTTCTTCCTCATCTTCGTCTTCTTCATCATCACCCGCAACTTCTGTATTTTCCATTTCGGCCAACTCCATTTTTTTGACCAGTTCAGCTTCATCTGTTGCTGTCACCACTTTCGGCTGAAGAAAAAACATTATTCATGAGAATACTACACCATTTCCAATTGTAATTCAGGAATCGTCAATTGACATTCAGAAAACATCACTTGTATTTCAGATTAGTCAATTGAATTTCAGAAAATATCAAATGAAATTCAATTGAGTTATCCGAAATACATTTGATGTTTTCTGAAATTCAATTGACTAATCTGAAATACACTTGGAAGTGGTGTAGTTATACTAACTGACAAAGAAACTGCTACACCGAGAAGGAGCTTTTTAAATTTTAATTGGTTTTAGTACAATTTCGAAAAAAAAATTGAAGGGTTTATAAACCTCCATGTTTTTTTTCTTTCCATATTTCAATCATTGACTTCTTGCTATTCTATCTATGCTTTACCGAAAAAAAGAAGTAATAAACCTACCGCCATTTGAATATTGAAAACACCACCTAATTCTCCAATCTTTTTTTTTATAACTTCTATTGCGTCATTTAAAGCTTTAAGGCCATCCTGTTTTTCAGGAGTTGATGTGGTCATTACTGAAAAAAAGATGAATATTCTGAAAATAGAAACATTCATGGAAACTCAATGGCCGGTGAGAAGAAAAAAAATGGAATAAGCTCTACGAAAGTTTAAAAGATGTTAAGAAATTTCACTGGGTTACCTTATTCCTCATTTTGATTCAAGTATGAACCAGCCATTGTATAAATACTAACCATAAAGAGGAGGTGCTATCAAATTTATTTTAATCGGCAATTCCTCAGTTGATAAGTCCAATCCCGCTGTCAACGCAGCTTTGACAGCATCAATTCCTTCATAACCATAACAAGCACATTCGATATCTGCCCTCACTTTAACTGCTTGCGACGTCAATTTACGTTTGATATTATTCAGTAAAACTTCTTTAGTGTTTTCATCTAAATCACATTCAGCCAGAATAGTTGGATCACTGCAGAAAATTTATTACAGATAGGAAATCAAGGGAATCGATGTACTCACACTACAGCTTGTTTGAAAAAGTCATAAGCACTAGCTTTATTTTTTTTGTACTTCTCTTCAAAGTACCATGCGGTTTTTTGGTACAGTTCCTCTAACTGTTCATCAGTTTCGTAACGAAGGAGTTCAGCAACATGCCTCAATATGGAGTTCACAGCTTTGGCTTTAGCAAACCGTTCAGTACACTTTTCAACATCCTCTGCACTAACACGTCGCTTTGAAAGATCTATATATCCTTTATCTTTGTCTACCCTAATAACTACTACTGGTTCTGTTTTACCAACTCTAATAAGTTTGTTGATGGACCTTATACGTCTCCTGGACAATTCTGACAATAATATCATACCCTCAATATTTTTGTATTCTAATAAATGTACGTAGGCCCCCATTTCGGCAATGGCCCTAACGTTTACCATTACTACATCCTCCACTTCAGGGTATTTTTCTTTATAAAACCTACAGGATAGTGGCATCTTGAAGAAATTGTTGATACAGATAGAAATTAGCTGAAAAAGGAATTCTACATGAAGCCTTTCAATTTTAAGGGTATTTTTAGTAAATAACAACAATGTTGATATAATATCTCACCGTTTAAACAATGTGTTAATTCAAAAAGATGATGAAACACCTTAAATATTCACGTGTAGCAAGTAGCTTATGCCGATTCGACTATTGTCATTACTGTCAATAGTGTCAACTGTCAATGTCAATGTGGTGGTTGTGGACATAGACACAGTTGTGACAATAGTGTTCTATGGTTGTTCAGATCACTTCACTCGTTCAGGGGTGCCAGATCTCACGATTAATCGTGAGATCTCATGATTTTGCATGATATCCCATGATCTCACGATTATTGCCCCAGATCTCACGAATTTTGAACAACATTTCCACTTTCCCCTTGTTCGGCAATTTTCTTGCTGCTTACGCAAAAAGATGCCTGAGTAATACATTTTTCTATCATATTTAAACACATTCACGCCATCTGTGTAAAATGTATTGAACTAATATAAACGCTAGCGCAAAGATTATGGAGTACTCCAGAGTATATCTTTGCGATAGCGTTTACAGGCGTGAGGCGACTGCTTTGGGAAAACGGGGAATCACCCGTACTATGTACCTACAGGTAGGTTTATATATTCACAAGAATGTTTATCTTAACATTGAAGTCCTCTCTAATTTGGCGAAAGTAGAAAATGTTTACATTGTTTTGAGAAGAATTCCCTGAATATAGGCAAGAAAATCTGAAATTAATCAAGCTAGAGCAATTAGAATATTCAAATATTCAAAACTTTGGCAGCGCTTTACCTTCAAAGCTGACGTCACCCGAGATCTCACGATTTCTCCCGATTTTTACCGACCAATCTTACGATATTAGATTGTCTTCATCTGGCATCACTGCACTCGTTCCATAAACTGAAATATAGGTGCGTTTGAGTTGAAGGTCCGAGAACGCTCCGAACGTCAAAAAGCACCCAAAAAGAGACGTGGAGCGCGCTCAGAGCATATTGACCTTCAACTCAAACGCACCTTGAAGTCACTGGCGTCGATACGAGGGTGGCAATGGGGGTAATTACCCCCCCCCAGGAAACTTCGACCTTCGAGAAATAAGTCATACAATCATTACATAGGAACATATCATGACAATTTACTATATACAAATTTTTTTTACCCCCCCCAGAAAAAATCTCTAGCGACGCCCTTGCTTGAAGTAATCAAAAAAGAGCAGGAATTATAATCCATTTGAATCTCGGGAGATTGCTGAAGAAGTCATGAACACTCGTTGGTGCATTGACATGGCAAATATGCAGTGAACAGATAAAAAAATCCATAAACACATAACTGAAGAAAAATGGTTTAGAACTTTAGTGATCAGATCAGATCAGGACAGATTACCGATTAGTAGTAATCTGTCGTGTATTCGGTGCATTACACATTTGACGTTCGGTGACATTGTCTATGACTTTTGAAATTGCGCGAGCGCGACGCGCAACGCCATCCCTAAAATTATAGTTACTTTTTATTGCAAATTCACTCATCCTTTATTTATTTTCAATTCAATCCTGTGTTCATCTCATTATTAATTATATTCCTTAAATATTTGCGAAGTCGGTAACTGGTGAAATTGTAGCTAATTGCAATAGGAGAAATTTTTGAATTGCATTAAGGCAAGATGACTGACATAGGGGATGACAAAAACACGGACCGTGTTTATGGTGGTTGTGAAGGTCCAGATGCTATGTATGTGAAGCTCATTTCTTCCGATGGTCACGAATTTATAGTCAAAAGGGAACATGCTCTAACTTCTGGTACGATCAAGGCTATGCTTAGTGGTCCTGGACAGTTTGCTGAGAATGAAGCCAATGAAGTCAATTTCAGAGAAATTCCGTAAGTTTGAGAATCTTGGGGGTATAACATGTATATTCTATCAATTCCTCAATATTTATTGAATGCTAAAATGGTTGAAACTGTTGCAGGTCTCATGTTCTGCAGAAAGTCTGTATGTATTTCACATACAAAGTGCGATATACAAACAGTTCTACAGAAATTCCCGAATTTCCCATTGCACCTGAAATTGCTCTGGAGCTTCTGATGGCAGCAAATTTCTTAGATTGTTGAAAAAGTAAACAATGTGATTATTTTCAAAGCGAAACAAAGGCTGTATGCAGTATCTATGATAGTAGAATTGTGAGACTATTTCACTGAATTGCATGCTTTACATCCTAAAAGATTACTGTAATGAAGTTATTATTTATCGATGTGGGAGGTTCACAAAGGTGGATAATTAATTAGAATTTTTTATAATTCATAACCAATCAAAATATATGCAATTTTCATGAATTTAACGTTTAATATTCACTCAATTTTACTCTGTTTAATGGGAATCTGTCTTATTGATTAGGTAATAGCTTCATGAGGGTTGATGTTTCAAGATAACCAAGCAGTGATATCTAAATTTTAATAATTGAAATAAGATATTGATGATTTTTTCGTGCCTCTGCATGCAGTCGTAGACTTTAGTCCATAATTTGTGCATAGATACTCTGTTCTACCGTTATTTATGTTTTATTTTCTCCTAACTGTATAAATGAACTTATTATAGAATACTTTTCAACATATTTTCATTTGTAAATGTTTAATAAACCGATTTTTGTTATTCTTTTACATTTCAATTTCATTTCATCTTATAGGTATATTAAATAAGTTCATCTTATTTGAACTGTAGACAAATTTATGTGGCTCATTGTGTTCATATCACTTGTCGTATTGTGCGATATTAACTGTATTTTCCTAGGAATTATGAATTACTCTGTTGTAATTGACAAGTCTCAAAGTTTCATGCTTTGCAGAATGTTTATATCATTACATTTTCAATAATAAAATGCACTTCCTCAATACCTTTCACGATCATTCTTCTAGGTCAGCTCCATTTGTAAACTATTCATAATTGTGAATAGTTTTCATTTCTATATTAATTTATTTCATGGAATATTACTCCGAATTTTATGATGTCAAAAATAATTAATGTAGGTTGATCATTGTTTATAGCTCCTCATTTTCAGTCAGGCAAGTCCATAAAAGCCTTAGGAGGTCACAATTTGTTCAGGGAACGCTAATTTTTTTATCTCTGGATCGTATACAGGTGTTTCAAAAAAAAAGGTGATCACGTCTTTAGGACTAAGATAAAAAACTGAAAAGTAATTGGGGTTTGTTTAGAATTTATATTTCGTAATGCCATCCGTATAAAAGATAATGGGCGTTGACGAAAAAAAAATACACATTTTTTACGATTCTGCAGAAACTACTGGCAACGTACAAATATGTTTTGGAAGTTAATCTTCCAATGAATTCGTTTTTATGTCTTACTCTCATAGATGGCGCTAGTTTCACGGTTCGTACCAATTAGTATTGAATATAATTTATTCAATATTGGATGTATTAAGCAAACCTTTAAGTGAGCTTGAACATCATTTAACTTCACACCAAAATGGTACTCTTGATAAAACTCGATATATCGATACTTGATATATTTTGATTTGAAAATTATGAAGTCATAGTCTGCTCTAATTGAATTCTATTTTATATCATAAGCTTTTTTTATTTTCATCTCGTGATTTTTTGTTTAATCAATACATTTATTATTACTTCATAATAATTTTCAAATTATTCCGAAAACGATACACAGTATCGAGTTTTATCAAGAGTACCTTTTTGGTGTTAAATTGAATGAATGATGTTCAAGTTTTCTTGAAATTTTGCCCAATAAATCTAATATTAAAAAAGTTATGTTCGATACAACTTGGTGCGAATCATAGAGATAGTATAAGAGGAGGAGCGATTTCGTAACTAAAACGGGACCAGGTCCGCCACATTGGTACGACACATTTGTCAAGCGGTCGTTGACCCTGATGTTTCGTGTTCGGTTGTGAGTTTTGTGAAAATTATTTATATTTGAAGGACAATCTTTTTAGAATTAATTGAACAAAATGGTTTCTTGTGCTGTGCGAAGTTGCTGTACCCGGGATGGCGTGGATAAGAAGAAATCATCAGGAATTACATTTCATAGGTTAATATCAACAATGTACAGGGTCGGTTTATGTAGATTTGATGTCTGATACTAGAAATTCCTTTTTATATTCATTTAGAGATTTGAAGAATAAAAAGGGTCTTCAATACCCTTCAGAGAATGTCATCAAAATTTGCTTAAAGACCGAAAAAATCATGGAGCGAGAAATCATTATAGCTGGTCAAAACTGTGTTTCAATTGCAACTATTAATAATAGGATATTTAATGAATTTGTCTCATTTTATCTTCTCATTTTAATTGATCACAATTTTGATCAGTTTCTTGGATAATCATCGATTATTATTAATCAGAAGCATAATAAGGAAATATTACAATATAAGAATGATTTCTCTCTTCAAGTATAAAGTTGACAAATCAACTAGTATTAGGCACCAAAATAACAAAATTGTACTGTTTAAGGGACAGTAAAACTGTTAATTGGGTAAAATTTTTGTTTGTGAAAGGAAAACTTAGTTATTGAATATGAGAGAATGTTTGGAACATTCAAATATTTCTGAGATTTGATGTAAAAGTTTCCTGTCATCATATGAATTGGAAATATAAATTTTTTTTAACTAGGTGTACATATTTTAATATATATATATATATATATGTATATTATATAATTTTTTATATTCATTATTTATATTTTAAATAAATTTTTCACCTTATACAACTTCCAAAGATGTTATTGAATATCACTAGTTGTTTCTGCTAATTAAAGAAGACAAAATTTCCCTTAACATTAGAAAAACTCAGAAGAATTCAATCTCCATTAAAAATGTTCTCAAAATAAAATAAGTATTGTTTTAGTATATAAACTGTTGAAATTCATTTTTATTTTATGAATGTTAAAAATCATGATGTTTATTCTGCTTCATCCATAAATTAGCCTGTAATTTATTTACTCCGACCCTGTGGTTCTGTGGCCGAAACCGCCACATTGGTACGACACTTTGCCCCGCCCAGTGGACCCGTTTTATGTGGAAATCGTTAAATGCAACAGCGTCTCCTTCTATACTATCTCTATGGTGCGAACCATGTAACTAGTGCCCTCTATGAAAGTCAGACATAAAAACAAATTCATTGGATTGGATGTATTAGCTTCTGAAGTGGTAAGAGTATCAGCTTTTGAAAAAGCTGGTACCTATAGTTATTCATAAGAAACGTCATTAATCCTTTAAATACAAAGCTGAAGATAATATAATACCAAAACAGTACAGCATTTGTTTCATAGTGTTATCAGCGGTTAATAAAGGGGTACAATAAAAAGTAAAATCATACAATTGAGCATCTTATATAATATAAGAACTCACTAACTCAGGGAAAAAACCTTAGTAAACAAGCTTCCCTTAGTGACTCTTTTAATGTGATGAAACAGTTCACAAAATAAGCTGCAATATTTGAATATTGAAGGACATTTCTCTTTTCCACAAACCTTCATTGAAAAAATTCAGCGAGGCGTCTTTAAGGTCCCGTAACTCAAAACTGATTGTAAGGACATCTGATGGATTGAATTCTGTTCATATTTTCCAGGGAGGATCGAATTCAGGAACTGTGTGTGTGACATATAGAGTAGTGATTAGATCTTTTAAACCGATTTCAGGAAAAAGGAGGATCTCTATTCGACTGTATGTTTATTTTTAAATTTTTTTCTGTTTGTTACCTCAGAACTTTTGACTGGGTGAACCGAGTTGATTCTTTTCTTATTTGAAAGCTGGTGTTCTTGCAGTTTGGTCTCATTTCAATTTGGTTCAGTTTTGGCAATGACATCCGGGAGAAACCAAATTTTCATTAAGTATGGTATGTGCGCAGTAATGGACAATTAACTGAATATTGCGCAAACCGTTCTCGATGATTCTTTTTTTAATGGAAAAGGTGTAGGTACTCCAAAGGTATAGTTTGGTTAGGTTATAATTAATATGGGAACCATGACAAAAAAATGATGGCAACGCTTAGACCTGTGCCTATAGAATTTAAAAGTAAATTTCAACGCAAATTGTGCCACTACTTCTTGGATAATTCCACGATTTTTATCAATAGAAACCGGATAATTATATTCCATAATACCGCATCGCTTTGGATAGTGTTTCAAAAACAGCATTAGAATGTGAAAGATGGAAGAGAGATATCAAGCAGCAAAGGGTCCTTGTGAAAAGCTGGGATTTGTAGTAGAGTCCCCCAAGTCATCGCTGTGACGCTGTTCTGGTAAGTCATCATTATGTTGAGCGCATTAAATTCTTCAAAGCTTAAGAAATATAGTCTGCTTTTATCTCCAAAGGACCCCGCACACTTACTTAGAAAAAGCGGGCCCAGTGAATTTACCCCATTTTTACATATTATATTTATATCAACCTTAGGAACAATATATCAGATTTTCACGAGATTCTTACATCCGATTTGTTCGATAGGGCGTTCGAAAATTGCAGCTCCGAAAAAATGAATTTTTAAATTTTGATGATAATTCTTCTAATTTTCTAATTTTTTCATTATGTCTTGGGATCTGAATAACAAGAGATCACACATATCCACACACCCCCCACCACCTTGAGTTTCGTTATACAGGCTGTTTCATGAAGCTGTATAAGTAAGTGAATGTAAGTTTGTAAGTAACTTTGGCACCACCCTGAGTTTTTCAAAATATGATGCCATGAAGTATGTTGACCTCTGTAGGAAGTTTCATTAATGTACAAAGAACAGTTGCAGAATTATTCAGGTTTAAATTAGGATTTCATACAATTTTTCTTTGAAACTTATCTGTAGTAAGCATTGATGTCAAGTAATATATAGGTTTTCATTCACTATAAATATTATGATAGCTATTGACAGTAGGTCGAAAAGTGTTATTATTCAGGAATGTACATGGTGATTCACTTATCTTGATAACCCCAATTTTCTCGAAAACGTCCAAATATTTTTTCATTCTATGAGTGGCATTATGAACAAGTCAATGTTGTCTTGAGATGCGCGTAAAAATTTGCGAAAAAATAAAGACTTCAGGCGCCGCGGTGATATCATTTTTTTTTCCCAGAAACATACCTTTTTCATCGTGTCATTTGAAAGATTATTTCATTCTGAATTTTTTTTCGGAATACTTTTTCTTTCCATTTCTAACCGTCAGCTATCTGCAGCGTGTTTTTTATATTAATTCTATTCCATTAATTTTTTTCTGTATTGTGATAGTATGCCTTTATTTGGAGACATAGGTATGATTTTGTGTCTTGAATTCAAGAAGGCTACTTTCTCAGAAAATATGCCCCTTCAAATAAGACGAAATATGTGGCTACAGTAAAAATGGGCTCCATGCCACAACGCTGCCATTGTGAAGAGATATTTATTATATCATTTTTCTATTTCATGATAAGTTCCTTTGTCAAGATATAAGGATCTACTTGGGCACATGCATTTCTTATTCTTAATTTCAAATGGTTCAATTTATTAGAATCAGTTTGGTATACACATTATTTTTCAGGTTACCACTCAGAAAGTAATCCATGGGCGTTAGGTCTGGCGATATCTGATGGGCCCATTTTGGTTCCTATCCTTTTATTTTCGAATTCTTGATCTAAAAATCTCTTCACAATGGCACCGTTGTGGCATGGAGTCTATTCTTGCTGTAGCCACATATTTCGTCTTATTTGAAGAGAGATGTTTGTTATTCCTATTCTAAATATCTTAAGCATAAACCGTTTTCACATTTTTGGAGTCGAAGACTGTGGAAATATTGTACATTTCCAAAATTTTGAAAAACTCGTCACAGGGTGTCCCAAATGTTGGGCTAAAAATTGGGATCAAAATCTGCCCATAACTTCCGTTTTTCAAATTAGAACCCTATTTTTTATGACAGTGTTGGATTCTGCGAAGAAAAATAATGAAAGTGTTTTAACATATTAATGCTGCTAAAATGAAAAATTCTTTAGTTATTTATGATTTTATGTCGTATGTAGAGTCAAATTCATGAAATCTGTTTCACATCAACAATGATCTATGTTCATAGGAGATAAATTAGTCCAATAATTCACTAGTGTTAGATTAATTTTCTAAATTTATTTATCATTGTTGATGAGAACAGATCTAATGAATTTGACTCTAAATATGACATAAAAATTGAAAAACCTAAATTACTCAAGGATTATTCATTTTAGGAGCACAAACATGTTAGAACACTTTCATTATTTTTCTTCGCAGAATCCAACGCAATCATAAAAAAATAGGGTTCTAATTTGAAAAACGAAAGTTATGGGCCAATCTTGATCCCAATTTCTGACCCAACATTTAGAACACCCTGTGACGAGTTTTTCAAAATTCTAGAAATGAACAACATTTCCACAGTCTTCGATTCCAAGAATGTGAAGATGGGGAAAATTCACTGGGCCGACTTTTCCTAAGTAAGTGTGCGGGGTCCTTTTCTTTTTTTTTCGCTCAAGCTGGTACTGGAAAAAACTAGAGTTTTTTTCAGATTATATGTTGCATTCATTTTTCCTGACTTATTTTACGGTTTTTGAAGGTGTGTTATGCATTCATGGTGGAATTCAACTTCGAATTGGGCTTTTATGCATTCTCGTATTCACTCTATTAGGTTAGGTTCGGTCCGATTTGCTCTATAGCACCGTAGACAAAATTTCCTTTCAGCCCATGCTGGTGCTGAAAAAGTTCAACTCAACCTTTTTCTCACGAATCCAACTCGTCGGCCTGTCTTTGAGAAAGCAGCGCGATACCACCGCAGCGATTTTTTCTCTGCAGCACTCTCGTTTCCCAATCCGCGGACGCACCATCGTCGTCGCACGGTGAAAAACTACAAGTTCCCATCTTCTCCTGATGGCTCACCTGATGCCTGATAAAGTCGGCATTAGTATAATCCGCACACTCTAAAGGAGGCCGCTGCCCAAGAAGTAACTCGCGAGAGCTCGCGCTGTGCGGCAGTTTCTCGAATTGTTAAAAAGCTCTCGGACATCTTCTTCTCGCTCGCGGCGACCTTCACTTGTTTTTCGCGCGTCCGGCGCATCGCATCCCACGTGCGCGCATTTTTGATGCGCTTTTTTCGAGCTGGACCGTGAGGATTTATATTTTCGGGTGTTGCAGTGTTTTTTTTCTGAAGTTTTTTCCTGATGGCGAGGACTGTTGTTGGGTTGCTTGCAGTCGAGGTGGAAAAACTGGGGGCACTTTTTGGAACTGAGGTATTTACAGTGAAATTAATTAAATAACAATGAAACCAATTGTTACTCTTGCATTACAGATGATAATTCAAGAACTTAACTCTTCTGAACTATAGAAAATCTTATCTCGATAACAGAGATTTCTAGAAATTTCACTTGACCGCTAATTATTTTCCAGTAAAAGAACACATTCGGAATGAGATTGAAAATTGAAGACAAAATCGTTTTTCCTGAATATCT
Organism: Hippodamia convergens; assembly: GCA_038502775.1. Taxonomy (NCBI): domain Eukaryota; kingdom Metazoa; phylum Arthropoda; class Insecta; order Coleoptera; family Coccinellidae; genus Hippodamia; species Hippodamia convergens. Next base: position 35,146,634 of record CM076607.1, on the reverse strand, counting down.
CGAAAAATATTCATTTTGGGATAAAAGTCTTGGACGTATGCTCCTATAATTTTTTGACGAAGATTTCGAAAATTCTTCGAAAAAATGGGGTTCCAATTTGAAAGAAACGATTTTCTGATGTTTCGTCACTTCTAAGTTTGACAAAGAATTTGTGACCCCCTGTATCATATTCTGAAAATCACGCCATCGGAAAAGAAGCTTCAGCCTTTCTTCTCGGAGATTCTCAAAAGTGAAAATTTTCAATGAAAAAACCTCGAAGTTGTCTGTATTTCAACAGAGTTCAATTTTGAGATTTTTTTTTCGTATTTCTTCACTCAAAGATAATTTTCTCTGGAAAATTCAAACCTTTGGAATCAAAAAGACTCATAATTCAATGGAGAATTTATTTATGTAATAAAAAATGGGTCTTCCCATTTGAAAAACGAAAGTTGATGTCACTTCCGGAAAAACCGGAAGTCCTAAAACCTTCGAAAAATATACGAGAAGTCGTCTTCTTACTTGAAGCTCACCTTTAGAATTTCAATCCTGAATCTTGTGTGAATATTCTATAGAGTCATATTCGTGAATAACCTATATCTATATAAAATAACAAAAAATATCTAAATGAAATAATGTAGAGTCCGATATAAAACTAACTACACCTTTTACAGTTGTAATTCAGAAAATAAAAGTTGAATTTCAGAAAAGGGAACATGTATTTCAGAATAGAAATATGTAATTCAGAAAACATAAATTGAATTTCAGAATAGTTAATTCAACTTCAGAAAAGCGAAATTGAAATTCAGATTAGGAAGTTGGAATTCAGAAAAACAAAGTTGTAATTCAGAATAGTGAATTGAAATTCAGAAATGGCAAATTCAATTTCAGAAAAGGAAAATTGTAATTCAGAAGTTATCAATTGAATTTCAGAAAATGTAATATGTAATTCAGAATAGTATCAAGCTCGGTATCGAGGATGTGCCAGTTGGTCAGTGAGAATTTACATAATATATCCCAAGATCACAAGATTTCTCTTCCTGAGAAATGATTTTGTATTTTTAAAGTTTGTTTTTTTCCTGTTTTCGTGTTTGACTGTATAATATTAAACCACTATATATATGCAACGAATTCGGAATTACAATTTGCTTTTTCTGAATTACATACTCCCATTTCCGAATTTCAAAGCACCAATTCTGAATTACAATTTATATTTTCTGAAATTCAAATTACCCTTTCTGAATTACATATCACTATTCTGATAATCAAATTACGCTTTCTGAATTACATATCACTATTCTGAAATTCAAATTACCATATCTGAATATCAATTTACTATTCTGAATTACAACTTCCAACTTCTGAAATTCAATTTGCTATTCTGAATTACATTTTACGTTTTCTGAATTACAATTGGAAAAAGTGTAGAAAGAAATCAGTGTGATATGCAACTTGAAAAATTATTCAACAAAAATTCTTGTTCGATGCTGAGTAGGCTAAAGTAAGTCTGATAGACGTGTATGTGACATTGAATTCTTAAGATAATTCGTGATTAACTCAAGCTTGAAAAAAGTCTTTTCGCACTGGAATACTTGCTAAGAATTTCAGAGCTATGACTGATTCCTGCTGAATAATTTACTGTAACTCAGAAATTGGCTTATTAAAATATGATAAATCTTTCCGTTGCTTACAAAATGCTTTGTTTTCTCCCTCTGGAGTTCCCTTCTGCGAGCTCCACTCGAATATTTTCTTTTCCGCTCTAACATATCTTCTTTTATCTGAAAAATGATTTGATATTATACCTACCGTTTCCTAGTTTGCGCATTTAATAATTTCGAATTGAGAAAATACGAGAGGCATTTCTTAACGGAAAAATAGGTTCTGTAATTAATTCTAGAACTTTCCTTCAATAAAATTGAAACCCTGAAACAAAAGGAACTGAAAAAGTGACTTTTATTTCTGAACCTCAAGAAATTATTTTTATGAATATGTACAAGTCAAAGACTGTATTATAGACCTGAAGCGACTAAAGTTTTTTTTTCAACCCTCATTTTACGCTTTTTTATGCACCTCGAAAAAATATTTGAAAGATATCGTATCATAACTAGTATAGTAAATGTGTCCTCCAAGAATTTTTTTTTGCGGAAAACATTAGAAGAGCATTCAAAAAGCCTTACCTGGAAAAAGTGTTAATCAATATTTTTCAATGCAAAAAACACTTTGAATTTTAAAGTAGTGGAAGAATATCAGAACCTTCTGTATTATAAATAAGTATTATTGCAACTTTACCAATATGTATTCCTGTCAAAAAACCTACAAAATTTATCTAAAACTCATCATCAGTTATACCCTATTCTATTAGGAATTAGGAAGTGTATCCAATTTTTTTGTCTTTACTACATGTCTGTGACATTCTCTGAAATAAAAACTCTTATTATTATAGCGTGTGCAATTCTGACGGTTTTATTTTGTTTGACAAAATCTTTTTTTTCTACTCGAAATGTTTAAAAATGTTCTACCATATTGACCATATGGGAAATAATCGATAATTACATAATTATAAATAATAAAAAGAAAATAAAAAAAATTGTATCAATTTTTGAGAAAATATGCTACGAATAGTCATTTTATTGGTCAAGAGCGAAGTATGTAGAAAAATGTTTGTACAGTCATGTAGCATTATTAATAAAAAAAAAATATATTTTTGGGATATTTCTCGTTATAAGGAACACTGTTGAAAATATCGATGAAAGTAGGGCTTTCATGAAAATTTTCATTTAAAATGTTCACTATTGCTTGTTTTCTCAGAGTATTGCGCTTATGAATAGTATGTGGATGTTATTATTACAGTGAAGTTATTTTCTTAAATGACCAAATATTGATAAAATGGAATTCAACTTACTTTTCATAGTTGAGTCCCTCAAAATATAAGTATTACTATGGAATGTAATGATCATAATGAAAAAAAAAAAATATGAGTGAAATTTTGTATGAACAGAAAATTCACAACGTCAATGAAAAACAATATATTTCGAAAATAATTTCATCCAATGAAATCATTTACAAGTTATGTATATTCGAAAATTTTATGTTTTTTCAACAGTCTGTATCTTTGCAACATAAATACAAAAAAAGATTCTTTTGACCTCAAGAATCTTCCGTTAAAATATATATACAAGTCTCTAAGACTCGCCCTGTAGATTTCGATTTATTCGTAACATCATATATAATAACTCAAGATGGTGAAAACTCATTTATCCTAATTGGAGCAAACCAAGAAATGATTGAAGCATATTTTCATTAAAATTCATAATGGACTATATGATGTCATGTATATTTTCGATTGTCTTTTTATGTTCTTTTCGTTTTTGTGATTCCTTATGTTGCTTTCATTAAATGAAGGTAGAAATCCTTTTTGAAAATGAGATATTCAAACTGGAATAAACTGATAAACAATGAAGCCGTTTGGAGAGATTCAATATATTAAAAAAAATTCAATAAAAATATCTCATAACTGCTTTTAATTTACAAAATCTGGTCTAGTGGAAGAAAAACTAATTCATTTGAGTGAATGATTTTTGTTTGCTGATTGTATGAGAATATAATATGATTAGCTTTTTTTTCATCGAATACTAAATATGGGATTTTGGAAATGAACAATACGTTTTTTTTTCTAACAAGATATATAAACTCAGCAGTTCCCGATTATGAGAACTGATTTTTTTCCAGTTTCTTCTCTTCTATATCCTATTTAGTTGTGAGATAATGGCACGAAGGTGCACGAATAATATTCTCAAAAAACTTATAAATATCAAGAATTTGTTCTTTGTAAAGTGTTAGTTATAAATATTTGTTTTCGTAATTTTCTAATGTACTCAGTTTTGAGTTAGTCTTTCGGTTTAATGTTGGGAAAATACATTTGTCATTTTCAATTTGACGATATTTAAAGCAAAGCAACCTACTTCATGCAAGGGCTCTTCTAGATATACAGGGTGTTTTAACACGCTGAACTTTTGCATTTATCCAATTCACCTTGACTCCGTCGATCAATTATAGCTTAAATGAATGGCGTAATTTTCATCCTTTTTTCACATACCTACCTATGTTTTTTATATGGTGTATGATCATTTCACTCTTATCTCATGTAGAAGGATCATTCGAATGGAAATGGGGAAAATTTAAGAATCTCACAAACAATGCACACATGGAGAGTTATAATAATTACCCAAGTCTGTTTAATTAAGGCCTCGAATGCTTCACTGAATTTCGATTGCTTTGAATCCGTTAGTTTCAAATTATGAAATGAAACTACGGCATAACTCTTAAATCCTCTATGAAATAATATACATATTAATCGACTTTATCGAGTGATTAAAATCAAACTGTCATACGAATTGATGATAATACCTAATAGTAGATATATCGAAAATTAGCGTAGTTCATAAAAATCTTCAGTTGTAATTGAAGTACTCACCGTCAATATACCGTACGTTTTCAATCTCAACATTGAAGTATGATGGTGCTAGTTACGTCTTCATAACTCATTGATTTATCCAGAAAATTAACGAACAGGTGCATATATCCTGCAGAACATCCATGTAAATTTCCTTTGTCTTTGAGGATCTATAAAATCGGCAAATAAAGTAGGTAATCATCATAATTGCATAATTACATTTACCTCTACTTGAAGCATAATACGACTTTGAAATATAACACAAGTTTGGCGGTATTTTTGAAAAAGTTTAGGTTAGGTTTGTTCGAATAATATATTGATAAAATGTTTTCTATTTCGTCAAAAACCTACCACATACTTTCCAACTTCTAAAGTTCAACATAATAAGAAAAAACTCAAAGCATATTTCAATATGTCACGAAAAAGTAGTCCATAAATTTCTCCACCGTGCTGAAATAGTGAAATACCCTTAGTGGACAGCAAATTTGGGATGCACTATACGCAAAATTTATGAGTAATTTGATATTACCATTCAAATATCATATTCAAGGTGACTGATATCGAATCTTTATGAATACATTAGGAGTTATAAAACTTTCATCGAATATCTCTTGAACAGATTATTTGGAAATTTCGTGTGTGCATAAGATAAACCTAATGATCATAACGAAATTCATAATTTCCATAATTTTGATTAAAATACTGTCCATATGAATAATTTCAGCCATTTTCAAATGCAAATTTTCATTATAGCTTATACCATGAGCTTGAATATTATGAATTAATTCAATCTTCGAATGTATCTTAATAGGTAAGCATAAAATTTGTCGAATCGGTTATTTATACTTGATTTGAGACAATAACATATTTTTGTATCTTTGAATTTGTTATAGTAAAAATATGGTTTGAAACTACACCAAGAACATAATACAGCGTGTTTCGAAAAAAGGTGATCCCTCTCTAGGATAGATAGAAAACTGAAAAATAATAGGAGTTTTTTCAGTAAAAAATTTTCGTAACGCAATCCGTGTTCAAGATACAGGGCGTTGAAAAAGAAAAAAATATACACATTTTTCACGATTTTGCCGAAACACATAATACAATAAATGTTGAAACAAAAAGAACCTAAGCTGGGGTGAAAAAAGAACGGGGTATCATAACATTCTTCGTATGATACTATAGTATCCTACGATACTATCATCACTAGTATCATACGATACTATAGAGCCAGGGGAAAAAACCTCAGCCGAAAAAACCTGTCTATCCGTAAAAAAATAAAATAAAATTGTTGTATCTGAATATTTTTTATTGAAGGACATCACGATTATCGGAACGGCTCTTCGGAGGAAGGATTTCCAAACACAAACTCCAACCTGAAAATAAAAAAAGACAGAACAGCAAGAGAATGCAATTTATACTTCATCAAATTGATCTAAAATTTTCAACCCATTGCAAAAATGAATTTGAGACATTGTGAATGGCTCTAATGCCATCTTGAAATTTATAAATCGAACAACTATTAATTAGGTGTTCAACTGTTTCCTCTGATTCACCACATTCACAATTAGGACTGTCAACTGAATTCCACTTTAAAAGCATGCTATTGGTACGACCATGCCCTGTTCTTATTCGATTAAGAAGGGACCATATTCTCCTGGGAAGGTTAAAACCAGGAACTTCATTCGATGGATCAGATATTAGATCTTTATTAGATAAAGAACATGCATTTCATTCGGATTTCCAGATTTCCTTGTAGCTGAAGTTCGAATTCAGAAAATTATTCGACCAAGTAGGTTTACGGGATTTCAGTCTTGGAATTCTATTTTCTGAAACGTAGGGAAGTATCGGAAAAGAATCCGGAAATAAATTGAATTTATTCCAAAAATTCCAAGTTGCAGACTGTCTTCGAATATGGGGAGGAACTATATTTGATAGCACTGGTAGCCATTGGATAGGTGTAGATCGGATGGTTCCAGTAATTATTCTCATTGATAAATTGAGCCGTGCGTCGAACATGAACACACAACAGGGCAACAATATTCAGCGGTGGAAAAAAACAGGATAAGGGCTGCTGTGCGAAGAGTAGTCGGGTCAGCACCCCAGCAAGTTTCTATAGAATGTTATTTCTCGTTTTTAGCTTCATCCGTAAGTCATCCAGATGTGCTTTGTAATTCAGAGAGGAATCTTATTTAACACCTAAGTATTTGGGAGTAAAATTATGTTTCAAAGGAAAGTTCCCGAAAAGGACATTTAATTTTCAAAATTTTTGATGGTTATTCAAATGAAATTATGAAACCTCGGTTTTATTCGGATTTGGACACAAACGCCATTCGAAAAGATAATTTTTCAAAATATTCAGATCAGAAGTTAAATTTTTCTCAATACTTTGAAAATAAGAATGTTGGAAAGCGAGTGCAATATCGTCGGCGTAAATGAATTTTTCAGATGAAGTACAAGGAATATCACATAAATATAAATTGAAAAGAAGGGGTGCTAGAACAGATCCTTGTGGAAGATTATTGTTCAAAGTTTCGAAGTTACTACTATTATCATCAACAAAAACACGAAATCTTCTATCCGACACCATATACTCTAATAGACGAATCATCTTTCCACATACTGTATAGCAGTTACAGGGTGTACCAAGTTCGACGACCTATTAGGCGTTTCTGGAGAACTAGACCTATTTGAAATCTGAAAATTGGAATTATGTTATTGTTTGACATTATCTACCGATCTAAAATATTCTTGGAGCCTGGCCACTTTCAGTTATACAGGGAGTGAAAAAAAAATTTCAAAAAATTGTGTTTGTTTTCGAATTTGATAGAGTATGCAATTCTGAATACTTTCGTGCCCGAATCGTTGCATTCGTCAGAATACTTTTCAAAATATCGAGAAAAAACTGAAGAAAAAAGGGAGATTAGAGTATTCGGTATTATGTTTGTTATTCCTAACCTAGATATCGTAAGCACGAACCGTTTCCACATTTCTGAAGGCGGAGAATGTGGAAATATTGTACATTTTCAGAATTTTGAAAAACCCGTCACAGGGTGTTCCAAATGTTGGTTCAATCTTGGGATCAAGATTGACCCATAACTTTCGTTTTTCAAATTAGAACCATATTTTTTTATGATTGCGTTGAATTGTACGAAGAAAAATGATGATAATGTTCTAACATGTTAATGCTCCCAAAATTAATATTTCTTGAGTTATTTAGGATTTCCTGATTTCATGTCGTACGTACCGTCAAATTCATAGAATCTGTTCCATATCAACAATGACCTTGGTCATAGAAGATAAATTATTCAAATAACTCACTAGTGACTACCTCTTTTCTGAATTCATTTATCATTGTTGATATAAAACAGATTTCATGAATAAATTAAAAAATCCTAAATATCTCAAGAATTGGTTATTTTAGGAGCATCAACATGTTAGAACATTATCATCATTTTTCTTCGCAGAATCCAACACAATCGTGAAGATAGGGTTCTAATTTGTTAAACGAAATTTATGAGCCAATCTCGATCCCAATTTTTGAACCAACATTGGGAACACCCTGTGACAGGTTATTCAGCATTCTGAAATTGTACAATATTTCCAAAGTCTCCGCCTTAGAAAAATGTGAAAACTGTTTTTGCCTTCGATATCTAGGTTAAGAATAACAAACATAATACCGAATACTCTTATCTCGCTTTTTTCTTCAGTTTTTTCTCGATATTTGGAAAAGTATTTTGACGAATGCAACGCTTTGAGTATAACTGTATTCAGGATTGCATACTCTATCAAATTCGAAAACAAAAAACTGTATAACTGAAAGTGGTCAGACTCCAAGAATATTTTAGTTCGGTAGATAATGTCAAACAATAATATAATCCCAATTTTCAGATTTCAAATAGGTCCAGTTCTCCAGAAACGCCTAATAGGCTGTCGAACTTGGTAAACTCTGTATAATAATTCTTGAACGGAAAAAAGAAGTTTCCAGAGAACACAACCAGATAGACCAACAGGGACGGGCCCAAGGGGGGGATGATCCCCCCCCCAATGTTGAATGAAGTTGGCAAATTTTCAAAGCAGTCGGAAGATTTTCAAAGGAGTTGGAAAAATTTCAAAGCAGTTGGGAAATTTTCAAAGCAGTTTGCAAAATTTCAAACCAGTGGGAAAAAATTCCAAAGCAGTTGGAAAATATTCAAAGCAGTTGCGGTAAAATTTCAAAGCAGTTGAAATACATAATTCCGAGAGAGATATGAAATTCGAAGGAATCTGAATTAGAAAAAACAAGTTTGCAATCAGTACTTGACAATATATTTATAGCCGGCAATAAATGGTATTCAACCCAATATTTTTACTATCAAGTATTGGGAGAGATGCGGCCCCAAGAAGTAGGTACCTAGTTGTAAATTTTTCAGTTACGTCGCATGGACTGTGTCATAAAAAAACCATCTGGTATCATAAATGGAATCATCTTTATGTACGCTCTTCGTACATTGTGTTAGAGTTTTGCGAATAAACAATATGTATAAATAAATTTGAATAATGAACCAAAAAAGATTCAAAGTGAAGGTTGAGTTATGTGGTGCCTTATAAAAATTCCAAAAAAAAATTTTATGAACAGAAAATGCCTGAAGGACAACAAGTATGAGAGAAAATTATGGGTAGTAACCACAGAATACCCTAAGTCACAACAAAAATCGTTCGAAACACTAAATACATCCTCAATTCCAAACACTAATTGAAATAAACGCTGCAAAGAGATCGAAATCGCCAACTCAAATTAGCAAATTTTGTTCAAAATTGTTTCTTCAATATAACTGATTTAGGTCAAAATCGTTCCCCTGCTAAATTGGGAATCTGTTTTTTTTTAAGGAATTTTCTTGATTCATGAGACACACTTTGACATACATTTTCTGTTTTATTCCCTAGTTATGTTGCTTTTCTTTATTTCATGGAATGTGTAAGCAGAAGTAAGGCTCATTTCTTATCAAACGAAATATATTTTCTGAAAATTTTGTTCCTTTTATTCTGTAAAATGGACCCATGTTACGTATGAGCAGTTTCAATATTATGAATCTCATCAAAGTATTCAATAACTATCATTGATTTTTCATCTACCCAACATTCAATCATGTATATTTCTTTATTTTATAGGATCTGCTTTTTTCGTGAAAAATATCTTGTTTTATTATGATGTTTGAAATTTTGAGATACACCAAAGAATGAAACTGAACTAAATTAAAGAATGAAACAAAAAGTGTGTCTCAAAGATTCAAACATTCTTCAAGGTATTTCTCATAAAAAAAAAGATTCCATAAAATAGAGAAACTCACATTATTGAATATTGGGTAATTGGAAAATTAACGTTAATTTCTCATAACTTTGATTCCCAATATTTACTCCTTTCTCGTAATAAAAAGAATAGATTAAAAAAAAAATGAAAATTCCTCTGATGAAAATGAGCCATGCCCTCGCTTTTAGATTTCATGAAATAAATAATTAAAGAAGGGCTACAAAACTGAAGAAACAAACAAGTAGTGTTTCTCAAAGTTTCAAGCAACATCAAGATACTCTTCATGAAAAAACAAACTCCATAAAATCTACTTAATTAAATGTTCGGTAGATGGAAAAAAGTTAATTACTCCCCACTCTGTTGAAATTCATCATTTTGAATTTTTTTACCGAAACAAATATTATACCATAATATGTATAACGGTGTCCTGTTAATTCAATGTCCAGTTGGAAAATTTTCGATGGATCCCCCCCCCCCAAAAATTTGGCTTCGGCCCGTCCCTGTAGACCAAAAGAGAATCCTCATCATCCAACGTAGTTACGTCCGAATTGAATCGATAATTAATAGATCAGCGAAGCGTTCAGATAAACCCGACAGTTTGCCAAAGAAGCAGGCGGCATTATTATCGTTTACGTTAAGCCACAACGATTTATTTTCAATAAACACGCGGCTTAAACGGCCTCCTATACTCCAGCACCTGAATCCCCTAGGGTACCTATCGTACGGAAGTGAGATACCAAACACTTTTCTGGACAGAATGCTCTCCGTACATCTCGGATATTGTAGCCTTACGGCTTCCCGTTACGCAGTGGCGTAGTGAGCCTAATTCGCGCCCGGAGCAAAAAACCTTTTCAGGGCCCCCCCCCTTCTAAACTCATAATGGCATATAATATTATATGTGAAATATACTCGCAATTAGCCAAATGAATGAAGTAAGATGAACAAAGTCATAGGCTCAAGCAAGACCTTAAAATTTGGACAAAAAATGATGTAAAGAAAACAAGAATAGATTTCGAAATGTATTCAGGATGTACCAAGTTCGATGAAATCTGAAAATTGGGATTATGTTATTGTTTGACATTATCTAAAATATTCTTGGAGCCTGTCTACTTTCAGTTATATATTCTGTTTTCGAATTTGATGGAGAATGCAATTCTGAAAAAATTCGTACCTACTCAAATCATTGCATACTTTCTAAACTATCGAGAAAAAACTGAAGAAGAAAGGGGGATGAGAGTATTCGGTATTATGTTTGTTATTCCTAACCTAGATATCGTAAGCACAAACTGTTTTCACATTTTTGAAGGCGAAGACTGTAAAAATATTGTACATTTTCAGAATTTTGAATAACTCATCACACGGTGTTCCAAATGTTGGTTTTAAAATTGGGATCAGGATTTGCTCATGGCTTTCGTTTTTGAAATTTGAACCCTATTTTTTCATGATTGCGTTGGATTCTGCGAAGAAACATGGTGATAATGTTCAAACACGTTGATGCTCCTAAAATTAAAACAATTCTTGAGTTATTCAGGATTTTCTGATTTTGTTTTACGTAGCGTCAAATTCATGAAATCTGTTCCATATCAACAATGAAAAATGAATTCAGAAAAGAGGTAGTCACTAGTTAATTATTTGAATAATTTATCTTCTATGACCAAGGTCATTGTTGATATGAAACAGATTCTATCAATTTGACGGTATCTACGACATGCAATCAGGAAATCCTGAATAACTCAAGAGTTATTAATTCTAGGAGCATTAACATGTTGGAACATTATCATCATTTCTCTTCGCATAATCAAACGCAATGATAAAAAAATGGGGTTCTAATTTGAAAAACGAAAGTTATGGGCCAATCTTGATCCCAATTTTTGAACCATCATTTGGAACACCCTGTGACGGGTTTTTTCAAAATTCTGAAAATGTACAATATTTCCACAGTGTCCGCCTTTAAAAATGTAAAAACGGTTTGTGCTTACGATATCTAGGTAAGGAATAACAAACATAATACCGAATACTCTTATCTCCCTTTTTTCTTCAGTTTTTTCTAGATATTTTGGAAAGTATTTTGACGAATGCAACGATTTGGGCACGAATGTATTCAGAATTGCATATTCTATCAAATTCGAAAACAAAAAACAGAAAAAAAAGTTTTTGAATTTTTTTTTACTCCTTATATAACTGAGTTTGGTCAGGCTCCAAGAATATTTTAGATCGGTAGATAATGTCATAATCCCAATTTTCAGATCTCAAATAGGTCCAGTTTTCCTGAAACGCCTAATAGGCCGTCGAACTGGGTACACGATGTATATATGATCATCTAGAATTACTTCAAGATATACTTTATTCATTCATTCGTTTTATATACTATACTTATAGAATAATATTAATAGAAATGCATTTTCAAAACTTTAAAAAGGTTAATATTCATTATCTTCAATGAGATACAAATTTAATAATAATAAGAATATACGAGTAGTACATTATTAATATAACTTATTACTATGTATGAATTTTCCTTGCTCTTGATGAATCAAATTCATCAATAATGTCATCAAAGTTTATCATTTCAAAATGTTTTCTTTCAACACTTGAAACTGCCAAGTCACTGGGCTATCTTGTCCCATCGTTGATGGGAATTGATCGTTGCAGCTAACAATTGAAGCTGAGAGAATAAGTGAAACTCTCATCAGGTTTGGAAATATATTCTCCATAAGGCTTCGTACACATTAGGCGTTTGGCGTTGCGTTTAACGCGCGTTGGCAGCGTACACACTGCAGCGTTAGTTCGGCGTTAGATCAGCGTTATATTCTATTAATTAAGGCGAGCATACCGTACTAGTTCAGTAAATACTTCAAAAATGAATGCTGAAGTGATTCGGTGTGTGTGGTTCATCTACGGTCGATATAAAAGGCGATGCCAAAGACAAAAAAAATTGGGTTCACCCAATAACACGCGATAGACTAACGCATGGAAGGTTTCAAATACTGTATCCAAAATTACGGCAACATTGATCGAAGTTTTTCAATTATGTCAGAATGTCTGTCTGCAGTGGCGTTCGAGCTCTAGTCCACTGCTGAGAAGTCTATGTTGATGCTAATATCAACATAGTTATACGCTCCTGGATTTATTGAGGAATATGGAAATAGATATGCTTGATGTGTTGTTTTCGTTTGAGGAATTTGTGCTCTTTGAATGATATTGAGCAATTCACTTTTCCTTGACAGACGTCGGTTCTTGGGTACTTTTTTCATTTCACTGTACAGGGTGGGCATATTTCGATGTTTTAGCACTACAACTTTTGAACCAGAGGAGATAGACAAAATCTGATACCCTATTCTCGATGTCTTTTTCGGAGAAACTAACAAGAATTGTATTCATTTATGGCGATCTTCTTTTGTTTTCGAGTTATAAGTGAAAATTGGAAAAATGGCGATATCGGAAAAAATTTATATCTCCGCTAATACTGATGATAGAGCTCTGAAATTAAATCATTCTACAGGCACTTTTTAACGTAGAATCCTGTGGCATGCTCGTCTTTTTTGCAGCATTTTTAATTACGAAGCTATGACCCAAAGTTATGTGTTTTTAAATAGAAACACTATATTTCTGTGTCATTTTCTGAAAGCTTAATTTTTTCTGATTTCAAAAATATATAACATCGTAAGGTTTGTATCAATATGAGTATAGAAATTGGTCAAAAACCTCATTTTCATATGAGTCCCAATACTTTCTCTGGTTTCAACTATTGATGAGCACAGAAAAATGGAGCTTCCTATAACAAAAGTATAGAAATGAAAAGACTACCAGAAATGAAGTGTGGTAATTATAAGATACTAAATTCTTCTGTGCTCATCGACAATTGCAACCATAGAAAGTATTGAGACTCAGATGAATATAGGTTCTTGACCAATTTCTATACTCATATTGGTGTATTGATACGAACCATACGATGTTATATATTTTTGAAATTAGAAAAAATTAATGGCACAGGAATCTAGTGTTCCTATTCAAAAAAACATAACTTCGGGTCATAGCTTTGTAATTAAAAATTCTGCAGAAACGATGAGCATGCCACTGGATTCTACGTATTGAAGTGCCTGTATAATGTTTTAATTTCAGAGCTCTATCATCAGTATTAGCGGAGATATCAATTTTTTCCGATATCACCATTTTTCCAATTTTTGCTTATAACTCGAAAACAAAAGAAGGTAGCCAAAAATAAATACTACTCTTGTTAGTTTCTCCGAAAAAGAGATCGAGAATGGGATATCAGATTTTGTCTATCTCCTCTGGTTCAAAAGTTGTAGTGCTAAAACATCGAAATATGCCCACCCTGTACAGGGTGGACAAAATTGGTGAACTAGAATTTTTTAACCGAAAGAGATAGAGGAAAATGAATCACACTTTACGGTCATCTTTTTTAGAGAAACTGATAAATTCATCAACTGCATTCCTCTTCTTTTGTTTTCGAGACTAAAATTGAAATTTGGGAAATTTTCAATTTCGGTCTCCTTTTTCTGAATGTGCTAGGATGTTAAATGAAAACATCATACAGACACATTTTTCATAGCAATCCAGTAGTGTATGTTTTCTCAGGAGGAAAAAATACAACTTCATCTTATTGCATAAATAAGCAAGGAAGCCTATTGGGAAGAAATATAGTATGCTACTGAATTGCTATAAAAAAATTTCTGTATAATGCTTTCATTTTGACATCCGAGCACAAACAGAAACGGAGAAAATGACCGAAGTTGATATTTTGGACTGAAATTCGAAAACAAGAGAAGATGAATAGGAATGCAGTTGATGACATTATCAGTTCCCCCTAAGATTTTTTTTATCTGGAACTTTTCCATGAATATTGAAAATTTCAACTATCTCTTCCCAATTCCTTTTTTTCACTATTTTATTTTTATATTCGGGACTCGTCATGTCACACCAAGCTGGTTTTTTTTAACCTCATCAATAAATAAGTCAGTATCGAAATTCCATTTTCATTTTCAAATTAGATACAATCGTCATGAAAACGCACGTTGAAGTGTGTACGACTGCATAAGAACACATGTATCTCGAAACGCCCACCTGACGCATATTCAAAGCGCGCTTCAAAAAATATCTTGAAACGCACGTTTTCCGGGCGTTGGATACAAACGCTCATTTTGCATGTGTACGGGTACATAAGAGCACTTGTTTTTCGAAACGCGCGCTAGCAAGAAGCGTGTTTCGAAACACCTAATGAGTACCCGGTCGAATATCCTCAAACGCACGTTTTACGAGCGTTGGATCAAAAACGCGCGTTTGCATGTGTACGGATACATTGGAGCACTTGTATTTTGAAACGCGCGTTTGGCTAACGCGCGTTTCCTAACGCCTAATGTGTACATAGTCTAACTGACTCTCTGCGTATTTTGCGTCGTCTTATCACACAATATCCCTTACCGCTTATATTCTGGCCCCCATTGTGTTTCAGATTCACGCTTGACAGTTTTTTTCACGGCATTTTTTTTATTTTTCCATCGAGAGGAAAACGAATATATGTTTTCAATTAGTCCAGAGTATGTCACAACGATTGAGTCTTGTTTAGCTGTAGTAACTCCTATTTAATCCAGCAATTTTTTTGTTTTGCTAACCATTTGGCGCCCCTGTATGAGTAGCGCCCGGGGCATGATGCCCCCTCTTGCCCCCCCCTCGCTACGCCACTGCCGTTACGGCAATCACATTAAGAACGAAAATCCGTGAATATGTTGCGTTTTATAGCGTTTACTTAACTGGCGATAGCCCGCTGTTGTTTGTACTATCGTTGACAATTCCTCGGACTGTCAACAATGACTGAATCCTCACGAAGGAGCTCGGATTTTTAGCACCGTTTTATGGTCCCATTGTTAGAACTAGTCAGTCGTTCTATTCGGAAAGATTACATCTTTTTCAACACTCCTCATTGTGGATAAATCTGGTGTTAATGTGTTTGCGTGGTTTCTGTGTTTGCACGTTAATTTTTTACTGCGTGAGCTAACTATGTACGTCCGAATTTGGTATGGATGGTGAGGGACTGCAGAGGATTGCGTCTTTCACGGATGATTAAGAATGTTGTCTTCAATGAGTGTTTGCTTGCTTGTTTTTATGGTCAAGAGGGTTACCGTCATGCATTTAAGTGCTATTTTCAATTTTGGGCTGTTAAAGTTATTCGAACTGTGACATTAGAAGTTTTACATGTTGAAGGATGTAGTTTTTCATGGAATTATATTTATGTCTTCCGAAAAATGCAATTTTGAGGACTTCTTTCCACGTGTTGATGAAATATAGAGGGTGTTTCAAAAAAAGGTGATCCCGTACCTAGGAAAGATAGAAATCATAATAGGGATTGGGGTTTGTTTTGTGAAAACATTTCGTAACGCCTTCTTTATGCAAGATGAAGGGCGTTAATATATATATTCTTATGAATTGGAGAGCTGAAATAATACAATAAATGTAGAAACAAAAAGTACCTAAGCTTTCTTCAACGCACCTTATCATGAATACGGACGGCTTTAAGTATCAGACTCAGACGGTTTACAAAAAAAATTCCAAATTTTTGGTTGAGACAGAATAAAGAGTCTGCAGGTCAGTATTTTGTGAGTATATATGCCTCTTAAAAAAAGGTGTTCAAATATTATTCGTTACATAATCGCAAACTCCAGCATGAATAATATACAGGGTGTGTTTTTCAATCATTCTATCAGATTCAGTTTGATTAAAAAGATCCAGGCTGCTGAAAAAAAATCAACTAGAACTAGAACTAGAAAATCACTAGAAATGAAATATTGCCGGCAAAATATATCGATTGTGATTATGAAAGTTTGTTGCTTAGGCAATTTTGGAAATGACACTTGTATTTTGTCATGAGCGAAATTGCCGATAAGCAACAAGCTTGAATGTTACAAGAGAGAAATTTTACCTGCTTAAATTTCATCTCGAGAGGTATTCGACATGACTATTTCACGAGAAAATATTCGTCATTTCGCTTATTGCGCTTTTTAACAAATAAGTATCCATCATAGATTAAACGTTGTTTGTTTTCTCTATGGTTTAATTTTCCAAGCTTTCTTTAAATGTCAGAAATGTCAAATAAAATACTAACTTGCTAAGTTTTGCCGGCTTGAATGTTTTATCGTTGTGAAACGAGAGTTGCTATGGCTACTTTCTCACTAAAAATGAAAGGAGTAAATAGTCAGTTCTACTATTTCACTTATTTCGACTTCCCATGATCCAAATCTAACCGTCGTTGATTGAAATGAAAAACTTGTTCGTTTTTTTCACAATTTTGAATCGGTTAATGTCCATTTGGCTTATGTCAGCAAATTTCGAATTCCTAGAACACACCTCGATAAGAAAACTGCTCAAATTGTAAATTATTGGCTTGCTTCTTAATCTCCATAGAAAAAATATTCAATCTGTGCGCTCACTCGATATGAAACATTTCTCATCCTGGTCTTTGACTGACACTCATTTGACAGATTGACAGAAGCACGTTATTGGTTAATCATAAATGCATTACGAACCCGTAAAAACGATCGTATTATGTACCTAGTGCATCCATTCGTCAAACATCAATTTCAACAGAATAACATAAAAATTGCACCGTAAGAGCAACAATTCGATTTATACCATATACAGAAAGCGTTGTGTGCTGAATTTTTCATCGGTAACCGAAAAAAAAATGCGAGGTAGAGGCTGTAGAAGTTGTTTTCTAATAGAAGAGAAGCCAAACCAAATATGAGCGCCCGTCCAGAATAAAGGATCAGATTAGTCAAAAAGAATGAACATCGGTAGAGTAAGTTAATTACATGCTGAAAAGTGTATTTACCACTAATCTTACAATTTGAGAGTGACAAAAAGTCATGGGAGGGCTCCAAATGTGTAAAAAAAACGTATTATTAGTGACAACTTTTTTACCTTTTATTATTTTGCAAGTTTTACATCAAATTCATTAACTTAAATATTTCTTCGTGAGGAAAGGTACTCTTGTGTGACATCGCCCAGTTGCACCAGTTTGGAGAAAAAGTTTTCAGTTTCTTGGGATAATTGAAACCAATGGAGTAACTTACATAAAAATCTTTTTCCCAAAAACCAACAAAAACAAGAAGATAATTAAATTAACTAATCAATCCATACGTCTGTACCTCAGTCTGACACAATTTCATACAAAAAATATAAGTTCATTATATTCACTGGGAAATCTAATCCAAAATATCATGATAATAAGAAAATAAGATGTGAGTTGATAAGAGGTGAAAGATGCAAGACTTTTGGACTCAAACTATCATCATCAATTAAAATTGAAAAGTTCTGACCATTTATTTTCCCTCGTTGAAATATAATCCAAGTTCTCTGAAATTACCACTCCCGAAACGCTTCACTCCCGTTTCGTGAAAACTACCGTAATTTCCGATCGCGCTTCTCGACTCGAAAATCTTACCAATATTTTTTCAAAATTTTTTTTTTCAACTTTCGGAAGAGAAAATGAACCTATCCTAACCTAACATAACCTAACCTAACATAACCTAACCTTGTAAAACTAAACTATATAAGACTATATCAGAGCCGTATCCGAGGTAAATGGAGTATAGTCATGAGTTTCATTTATTGTTTTCTCGAAAATTACTGCCTCCCCAGAGCTGTAATTGAGACTGTAGTATCAGGAAGTCCTATAGATTCACCGTGCAAAATAATTTCAAAATCGGTGACGGGGCCTAAAACATTTAAAAAACTGTTTCGAGATATTTTTTTTTTCATTTTCAATCCTTACTACGCACAACCCCATCATTCAAACGGTCAGATTATCCTATATTTATCATTAAAAGTACGTAGGACATGGATGCTATCCATTTTTTTCATTTTTGAAAGCCTATAGCTGCCCCCTCACCGATGAAACGGTATACAGCATATAACATTCTTTTCCTTTCATCATTTAAGCTTCACAACCCTTTCTACGACGCTCGAGTAAGTCCCAATTTAGTATCGTGGGATCCCATCAATGAATTGATTTATTAAAACATCAGGAAGATACCGATAATTCGTGTAAATACAACAATTCAATGACTACTCTCAACATCTAATTACTATAATCCTTTGATAATTCCATAGTAATCCTTCCGCCTAGCAAAGACCTGTTAAGTGTAAAGATATACTAAGGCTGGTCCCGACTACTACCGACCAAGACTACGTACGGGTCATAGAGCTTGAAGCTACATAGACACTAACTCGTTTTACTCTAATTCTTCGCCCCACAGAACTCTTCCATCGTTCACACCACAAAATCAATCAAGTATGAAACCAAAAGTTGGTAATTTCAATTTTGTATTCACGAACGCCAATTAAGTCGTTAATTTCTTTCACTCCGCATACCGTTCCTCGAAGCTACAATGATTTTGAGTCATTAAATTCATCGGTGAAAATAAATATGCAGCAACGCTTTCCTTATTCTTGTGTCTCCGAAAGAAAGTGTCATTATTGAAATTAGGATTGTGTTTATCGAGTATTCGATAATGAACGATAACCGAGCGCTATGGACGTTTAGATATACAGGGTGCGAATAAATGGTTGCGGAAGAATTTGATAGATGATTTCTTGCCGAAATATGGAGTGTTCTACATAATTTTTCCAGTAATCTCTGCTTAGAGATGCATTTTCTTCTAGAAAATGCTCTTTACAGCATAGTTTTTAAAGAATATTTCGCGAGATTTGACAGGTTGAAGAATTATGAATTTAGGCACGGAATTATTAAATCTGCGTGTACTTTAGAACTCTTTGTCACGTGCTTTCACGACGATATTGAAGGATGCATAGAATCAGATAAAAAATTGATTTTTGGCAAAAATGGTTAATCAAAATTACGTTTTCCATACAGCGATGTGGAGATATCACGTACAGGTTATAATTTTCTAATTGTACCTCAGTGATGTAATTTGTTTATTCATCGAAATAAACTAGTTTATTATTATTATTATAGAGAGGCTGAGGACAAACACCCTGTATAATACGATAACAGATCTGCAGGTTCAAGCTAGTTAATCTATAAAATGGGAATAGTAGAATAGCAGATTCTTAGAACAGAAGAATGCGAGAGATGAAAAGTGAATGAATTTAAAAATTTCTCGAATTGAAATTAATCGGAAAATCTACAGGGTGTTTCACGAATCGTTGGCCATAGCCTTATGGTGAATGCAGGACATCTAGGCCTTTCAGAAAAATTGGTTGTTTTGTATCCTAAGACGATTAGTTTCGGAGATACGGGGTGTTTCATGAACATTGGCCTAAATTTTCGATAGCTATAACTCTGGAATGCAATGTTCAATTTCAATCCAATTTCATGGGTTTGTTCACTTTGAGAAGCTCTTTCAAACAGTTCAAGACAGTACTCAGAATATCTCGATTTTTTTTTTCAAGTCCCAAAATCTATTTTCTTTACATTCCTCACAGAATAGTTATTTATGATATGAGTGTTAAAGTGACGCTTTATTTTGTGAGTGAAAAAGTTTGTGAAATAAGCGGAGCGAATTGAACAACTTCACAAACAAACAAAAAATCACTTTTAACACAAATACCATTCAATGTTTTTTTGTACAACTGCCCTCTTTTGATAATGAAATGGGCGAATTTGCAATGACAATAAACTTCAAAATGCATTTTAATATTCAAATAATCAAAATGGTTGTTGTGAATGGCAAATATTGCCAACGTTATGATTACTAACAAATGAGAAAAAACGCTGTCATTTGAATTTCGTTCCTGTCCAATTTTCGTCTTGATATGTTTGTCGAGAGTCCAATTATTAATAAAAGTGACGATTTGGTTGTTCCTCTGGATATTGAAGAGTCTGGAAGACTGTTCAGCATATAACAATTTCCTGGCCTGATGTAAATTGAAAAATGTAGAGGGGAACTTCAGTGAAACTGTTTTTCTGACATACTTAGAAGAAAACTCAAAAATAACTTTGTGGAGCGAATTTTCAATGATTAAGTCAAGGGCCCTTGTTAAAAATGGTGTGGATGTTAGTAAATATTTTGAGGTAATAACATATTTAAAACGCTTCCACAATCAATTTTAAGATTGTTTGCTGTTATTAAAAGTGTTACTTTCAATGGCAGTTGTATAAAAATTTCATTATTGCCATTATAAACTACATAACTTATTCTTAAAATTCAATCTTCATTTCGCATGGCACACTTGTCACAAAAGAATAGGAACCAGACGAATTCATGCTTTATGAAAGTTTTTCGAAATGCGGTCCTGTTTTTATCCCTTTGCTTGCTTTAATCATTTTTTCAGGCACACCCCGTGCGAACTGAGGTTTCAAAATGAAAATAAATTGAACAAAATTCAAAATAGTTCAAAATCTCGGCAACAGACAATAAACATCATAACCGAAGGGATAAAAACAGGACCGCATTTTGAAAAACTCACATAAAGCATGAATTCGTCCGGTGACAAGTGTGCCATGCAAAGGAAAAATTGAATTCTTTGGAATAACTCATGTGGTTTCCCATGGCAATAACGAAATTTCTGTGAGGGATGTAAAAAATATAGATTTTGGGGCTTGAAAGAAAAATCAAGATATTCTGAGTACTGCCCTGAAATTATGAATAATTCATGAACTTTTTGAAAGAGCTTCTTGAAGTGAACAAACCCAATGATATTTGATTGAAATCGGACGTTGCATATCAGAGTTAAAGCTATCCCAAATTTAGGCCAATGTTCATGACACACCCCGTATCTCCAAACCTAATGGTCCTAGGATACGAAACAACCATTTTTTCTGGAAGGCCTAGATCACCTGCTTTCACTCTTAGAATATGGCCAACGACTTGTGAAACACCCTGTGTACCTACTGCCAATTCGAGTTGGCGTAAAATCAATCTGTAGAGGGTGATTCACTCATCTTGGTAACCCCAATTTTCTCGAAAACTTCCGAATATTTTTTCATTCTGTGAATGGCGTTTTGAACAAGTCAATGTCGGCTTGAGATGCGCATAAAAATCTGCGGAATGAATAAAGACGCCTGGCGTCGCGGCGCTATCAAGAATTTTTTCTCCAGGGACATACCTTTTTTATCATGTCATTCGGAAGATAATTTCATTCTGAACTTTTTTTCCAATGCAATTTTCATCCATTTTTTTTACCGTCTGCGATCTGCAGCGTGTTTTATGTTATTTATATTCCATTTTTTCTGTATTGTGGTACTATGCCTTTATAGATATGATTTTATGCCTTGAATTCAAGAAGGATAGTTTTCTAAACAATCTGCCTCACCAAATGAGATTAAATATGCGGATACAGCAAGATGGGGATCCATGTCACAATGCTGCCATTGTGAAGAGATATTGAGATCAAAAATTCTAAAATAAATGGATCCTTATATTTTGACCGAAGTAACTTATAATGATAAAGGGGAAATGATATAACTTATGTATTGATCATAATGGCTAGATGACCTAGATATGATTTTATTCGTGAAATGAAGGAGGTTCTGTAACAAACTATTTCTCTTTTATTATATTCATTTAATATTATATCTTATAACAATAAACATTTTTTTGAATAACAAACGAAACATTTCGAATCATATGTTCTATATACCGGCCATTATGATCCATACATAAGTTATATCATTCCTCTATTTCATTATAAGTTACTTTGGTAAGAATATAAGGGTCTACTTGGGCACATGCCTTTCTCATCTTTATTTTCAAATGACCCAAGTTATTAGAATCAGCTTGGTATACCATATTTTTGAGGGTACCCCTCAGAAAGTAATCCATGAGCTTTAGGTCTGGCAATACCTGATGGGTCCATTGGTTCCTATCCACTTATTTTCGAATTCTTGATCTAAATATCTCTTTACAATGGTAGCGTTGTGACATGGAGCCCCATCTTGCTGTAGCCACATATTTCATCTCATTTGAAGTGGCACATTGACTAGAAAACTAGCCTTCTTGATTTCAAGGCAAAAAGTCATATCTATGTCTCCAAATGAAGCCATACTACCACAATACAGAAAAAAATTAATGGAATAGAATTAACATAAAACACGCTGCAGATCGCTGACAGTTAGAAATGGATAAAAATTTTATTCGAAAAAAAGTTCAGAATGAAATTATCTTTCGAATGACATGATAAAAAAGGTATATCCCTAGAGAAAAAATTGTTGATAGCTCCGCGACGTCTGGCGTCTCAATTTATTCCGCAGATTTGTATGCTCATCTCAAGTCGACATTGACTTGCTCAAGAATCACCCTGTAGATAAAGGATAAGGATTCTTTATTGTCATGTTTCCACTACAACAGTAACAAATTGAAAATAAAACAATTCAAATGCTTCTGTAACAATATAGAACAAAGAGAAAAGAAATCATTGGAGGTTTTGCCTTGTACATGACATTGTTGGTTGTTTGGAAAACAGACGTAAATGAATGGCAAACAATCTAAGCATTTTTCAGCCTTCCTGTCAATAACGTTACCCTAGGATGATGTGCGATAAGATCAAATCAGAATTGTTGATTCTAAATTATCATCGCCGAAAGGCTGTTCATAATTCGTACTGCCGATATGTCCAGAAGGCAAATCCTCTTAAATCATAAACGTTCAGAGTACAATTTATATCCTTCGATGCTGGCCGTTCTTCAGCACGGAATGAATCAATTTCTGCTCCTAACAGGATTTCCTTCATGATGAAAGTGGAGATCAGGCCTAACAGTGATAAATTCACGACTTTATGCTGATGAAGCCTAGCAGGCCGTATTTCTTGAGCGAGTTATTCGAGAAATTTCACCTAATTTACTTGGCTCTAGATGATCGATGACTGACATTATTCGTATCGACTACTATTTGTTTTAATGGTCGTATCGGGAAATTTATCGTTAGGTTGCGACAGTCGTGATATGCGAGAAGCCGTACTGTTTCGTAATTTTAAACATTTATAATAGACCAGGGCTGAAGAGTTTGGAAATGGTAAAAATTAAATTATTTAGAAAGAGAGGGAAAGTAACAAAAAAATGGAGGGAAATTAAATAACGGGTGATCTTAGGTCGAGAAGTGGAAAGGGGCGAGATTTTAAGGGTAAAAAACGGTTTATCTCGATGTTCGATTTTCCTATAGATGACAGTTGAAAGACAAAATTGTAGGTAATAAAAATATCTACAATATTTATTTTTTACTTTTTTCACATATCCTCAAAATCAATGAGGAAAACTAAGAAGACTAAGAAGTCTTCGGTATTCGGTTCAGGAACAAAAGTAGTTGAAATATTTCTGTTCGTGGAATGAAAAATTTTACAAAAATGTGATAGAGTGTCGCGGAAACCGCATGTCTATCTTTAATAATTGCTGAGATACAGTGCAGTCCCAACCAGAATGCCAAAATGGGACACAGTGTACAGGGTGGGCAAAATTGGTGATACATGAACTACAACTTTTTAACCCAACGAGATAGAGAAAAATGAATGGCACTTTACGGTGGTCTTTTTTAGAGAAACTGATAATGCCATCAACTGCATTCCTCTATCTTCTTTTGTTTTCGAGTTATAGGCAAAAATTGAAATTTGGGCGATTTCAACTTTGGTCATTATCTCCGTTCCTGTTTGTGCTAGGATGTTGAAAAAAAAACATTATAGGGGCACTTTTTTCATAGTAATCCAGTAGCGTACTTTGTTTTTTCCCAAGAGGTTTTCTTGCTTAGTTATAACATAAAGTTTTGTTTTTTCTTATGGAAACAATAGTTTCAAATGGCTTAGGAAGAATCACCATTTTTTTCCTGATTCAGAAATATATTATACATCATACATCGCCTCCAGATTCATTCAGATATCATGAAAAATATAGTTTGTATGTTAAATTTGAATTATTGAATTTTAAGTAGGCTTAATCACAGAATAATATGTCTCTACGCATGGTGTCATAATTATTTTGTGATTGGATACTTGATTCAATTCTCCGTGGTTTGATTTCTGTTCAGAACAACTGTCAATTATTAGAATTCGAAGTCATTATTGCCAGCAATATGGAAATGTTTGAAAACTACAAGAAATATGATATGTTAAAATATTTTATTTTAGCTGCAATAATGACTTCGAATTGACAGTTGTTCTGAACAGAGATCACACCACGGAGAATTGAATCAAGTATCCAATCACGAAATAATTATGACACCATGCGTAGAGACATATTATTCTCTTATCAAGACTACTTAATACTCAATAATTCAAATTTCACATACAAACTATATTTTTCATGATATCTGAATGAATCTGGGGGCGATGTATGATGTATGATATATTTCTGAAACGGGAAAAAAAATGGCGATTCTTCCTAAGCCATTCGAAACTATTATTTCCATAAGAAAAAACACAACTTAATGTTATAGCTCAGCAAGGAAACCTCTTGTGAAAAAACAAAGAACGCTACTGGATTCCTAGGAAAAAAGTGCCCCTATAATGTTTTTTTTTCAACATCCTATCACAAACAGGAACGGAGATAATGACCAAAGTTGAAATCGCCCAAATTTCAATTTTTGCCTATAACTCGAAAACAAAAGAAGATAGAGGAATGCAGTTGATGGCATTATCGGTTTCTCTAAAAAAAACCACCGTAACGTGCCATTCATTTTTCTCTATCTCGTTGGGTGAAAAAGTTGTAGTTCATGTATCACCAATTCTGCCCACCCTGTACAACTACAACTTTTTAAACGTGAGAAATAGAGGAAAATGAATGACACATTACGTTGGTCTTTTATAGAGAAATTGATAATGCCATCAACTGCATTCCTTTATCTTCTTTTTTTTTTGAGTTATATGCCAAAATTGAAATTTGGGCGATTTCATCTTTGGCCATTATCTCCGTTTCTGTTTGTGCTAGGATGTTGAAATGAAAACATTATACAGGCATTTTTTCATAGCAATCCAGTAGCGTACTTTGTTTTTTCCCCAAGAGGTTTCCTTGCTGAGCTATAACATAAAGTTTGTTTTTTCTTATGGAAACAATAGTTTGAAATGGCTTAGAAAGGATCGCCATTTTTTTCCGTTTCAGAAATATACATCGTCCTCAGATTCATTCAGTTATCATGAAGAGTATAGTTTGTATTTAAAATTTGAATTATTGAGTATCAAGTAGAATGAATCACAAAATAATATGTCTCTAAGCATGGTGTCATTTTTGTTTCGCCATTGAATATTTGATTCAATTCTCCTTGGTTTGACCCCTGTTCAGAACAACTATCAATTATTAGAATTCGAAGACATTATTGCCGGCAATATGGAAATGTTCGAAAACTACGAGAAATATGATATGCTAAACTGTTTTATTTTAGCGGCAATAATGACTTCGAATAGACAGTTGTTCTGAACAGAGATCAAGCCACGAAGAAATGAATCAAGTATTCAATCGCAAGATAATAATGACACCATGCGAAGCGACATATTATTCTGTGATTCAGCCTACTTAATCCTCAATAATCCAAATTTCACATACAAACTATATTTTTCATGATATCTGAATGAATCTGAGAGTGATGTATGATGTACGGTATATTTCTGAAACGGGAAAAAATGGCGATTTTTTCTTAGCCATTTCAAACTATTGTTCCCATAAGAAAAAACACAACTTCATGTTATAGCTCAGCAAAGAAACCTCTTGGGAAAAACAAAGTACGCTACTGGATTGCTACGAAAAACGTGCCTGTATAATGTTTTCATTTCAACATCCTAGCACAAACAGAAACGGAGATAATGGCCAAAGTTGAAATCGCCCAAATTTCAATTTTGGCCTATAACTCGAAAACAAAAGAAGATAGAGGAATGCAGTTGATAGCATTGTCAGTTTCTCTAAAAAAGACCACCGTATCGTGTCATTCATTTTCCTCTATCTCTCACGGTTAAAAAGTTGTAGTTCAGGTATCACCAATTTTGCCCACCCTCTACTCTGTGTCCCAAATTGGGTGAGACTGCACTGTATCTCAGCTATTACTTAATATAGAGGTATGCGGTTTTCGCTACCTTTTGTCAATTTTTTGTAAAACTTTCAAATCCACAAACATAAATATTCCAACCTCTTTTGTTTCTGCAATACAGGGCAAAAACGAAAATGTTCATTTTTTTGATATGTAATTATTTCTCAGATACTGTATAAAATAAAAAAAATGCAAACTGCTTTCAATATATATTTTTACGTAAACGTAAAAACTACTTCTATAGAAGTCAGTGGCGTAGTTTTTTCAGAACACTGTTTCTGAGATGGAGCACAAACGTGAAATTTTTCAAATGGAACACCCTGTATATAATCAACGTCAAATATTTGCATTTATATCTCTGAATACATTGATGTATCACAACCTAACCTTTGATGAATTTTAGCTTCAAAAATCAGAAGAATCCATATTTGTGAATTTTTTCAGACATGCATTTAATAATTATTTTTTCGCATGTATTCTGCAATCCTCATGTTTTATGCAATTGTAATTATTTCTTTCATCAATATCACATGAGACATTACGTTTTTTCAGTAATTTGAGTGTAAGTTTTGAGAATTTCAAACAACGTCATCGGCACCAACTCTTCGAACTGTTAAAGACAGGTTAAGCAAAGTTCCCTGCCTTTTCTGAGATCATTTACCATAGTAATGTATACTTTTTTATACCATCAGAAAGTAGATACTTCAACAAATGAAAATGAGGTTTCTAAATCGATATTAAACAAGAATATGAAAAGGAAGAAAATGTGTTTTCTGGACATGAAAAGGTGAGTGTTTACCAAAACTAAAAGATTATTCGAATTTTTCACATAACTTTTGAGTTTGGTGAATCAGATATTTGGATAACATAAAACTTTGTCCTTTAATTTTTCTTCATAGGATAGTTTTCCACCTTCCTCGACCTCAGATTTCTCGTAATTTATTCTTCTTTCTTTATTGTTAAGTAATCTTACTTTTCCAATGAGTTTCAACCCTTTATGATTTCAAATTTTATTTGTGTCGAATAATAATGTGTAAATAATTATAATTCTATATGTAACCTGTTTTTTCGATCATTTCGGCGGTCGTCGTGGTTTAGTTCTCGACGTTTCGCCAGTTCGAATGCCTGGCATCTTCAGGAGTTATTTTTCAGGAGATGCCAGGCAATCGAACTGGCGAAACGTCGAGAACTAATCCACGACGACGGCCGAAATGCTCAAAAGAACAGGTTACATTGAACGATGGCCGCGAAAGCCCCAACCAATTAATTATAATTCTTGTGATGATTCTTCATTCTCAATCGTGAGTTGACCTTTTGAATTAGTGCTATAAGTAAAAATATAAATGGTACATTGTTTGTGCCATGGAACAAAAGTATATTCTAAAAAAAATGCAGAATGAGCTCCGATTCCAACGCGAATTCGAAATTCGAAAACGAGCGATGAAGGAGCCAGTTTGCGAAAGCATGAGTGTTGCCTTTTGCAACGATTATTAGACGATATTTTCTATACTTGTTAGAATATTTCATTCTAATTTCATTCTAACACTGTTTTCAGTAAAATTTATTGATGACATATTGACTTCCTGCCACGGATTTATTTAACATCTGTCAAATTTCATGAGATAGAAAACAGTTCTGCCAATCAATAGTAGTATTCAAATCAAATATTACTAAACAATAGTTACGGCAATATTTCATTAATTTCGATAAAAATTCAGCGAATTAGAGAAAATAATGTATGATACTCGTACAGAAAGCTCATCCTAACACTCTTTCATTCCAAAACTCGCCACTTTCGTGGCTCGTTTTTGAATTTTGAACTCGTGTGAGAATATCAGTGCCTTCTGCACTTGTATCATAAATAACTATTCTCTTTTTCAGTCAAGTTTTGTGAAATGCTCTCGAAATTCAAATGAAATTTCATATTAGTTACTTTTGTATTGTATATTGGCAGTTGGGGTCACTAACGAAATTTGATAGATTGCAGAATTTGAATTGATGTGATTGGAAAATTGACAGGATCGGAGGTCAGTACTGACAATCACAAAACGAAAAATATAACTGAAAACAATGCTGTAATGACTTTATTACAGCACTACTTCTGATACTGTAATGAACTCATTACGATACTAAAATAGGAAAAAGTAACTCTTCACTTTTCTGAAAGAAACTCAGAAATTTTATGAAGTTAGTAATTCAATTCACTTATGAATGTGAGGTTATTAAGTATGCATTGTTCTGAATCCTGTGTTCGATTTACGTATTAATTTCTATTGAAATAGGTATAGGCGTTTGAAAAATTATTTCCTGAAGTACAGAGACCTCTGTTACATTAGCATTTCACAATTCTAATTCAAGATAAATTCAGGATTTTCTATCAATTAACCTCTAAAACATTCGCAGCCTTCACTTCCAGGAATTTGCATATTTTTCAAAAAGTTCGCGTAAAAGCTCCCATAAACGTATAATTTAATGTAATCAGACACCGAACGCGTAAATCTCTGTAATAACAAGATGCAACTAACAGTTCATGCGTTTCTTCGAGATTTTTGACCGTTGCGTCCTGACCAAACCGTTCATACTGATTAATTGGCCTGGCAATTTCGTAATTCCCAGATACAATAATGTATTCGTGATGAATGATGATAAGCCTTGAAAGTGAGAGTTCATTAAAAATGATTTCCGATGGAGATTTTTAGCGAATTTCTCTAGAAATCAGGATCGCGGAGAGTTCATATTTCCTTTCCTGGAGGTCAAGCCAGATGACCAATAAGAAAGTGACGGCTCTAACACATACGAAATCTATACTCTTTCGGAGAAGGTACATATTTGTATTATCAATTATTTTTGAATCGACTTTCTAATTGATCGTTTTGCTCATAAAAATTCACCGAATAGGGAGATTTTCTCTATAATGAATATCTACTATTGAAAATATAAATCCAGGGGCGCCGTTGAAGAATTAGCCAAAAGGGAAACATAAAAAAAAATTGCTCCGAACAGTTGGGAAAGAACTTATTTAAAATGTTTGTCATCAGAGCAAGCAATGAAATTCCCTTTATTCCTAGTTACAAAATAGTAACCAGAAATTTCTGCGTGTTCATCCTAGAATAAAATAAATAAATATAACCTATAAAAATGTTGAATACGTTTCTCAAGACAAAATCAAGTTGCTATTGTTGTGAATATTTATAATCCTCAATTGATGCTCATAAACTGTATACTGTGTCCCAAATTGGGTTAGACTGCTCTCAGCTATTATTGAATATAAAGACATTTGGCTTTCGCGACCCTTTGTCACTTTTTTGTAGAACTTTTAAATACGCAAACAAAAATTTCCAACTACTTTTGTTTCTGAAATAAAGGGCGAAAACGAAAATGTTCACTTTTCTGAGATGGAATTATTTCGCAGGCACTGTATAAGCAAAAAAATGATAACTGCTTTTAAGAGATATTTTTGCGTAGAAGTCAGTGGCGTAGTTGAAAAATTTTTTCAGACCACTATTTTCAATATTGAGAATTTTTTTCTGAATAAATTGATGTATCACAAACTGACCCTCAATAAATTTTAGTTTTAGAAAAAAGAATCCATATTTATGTTTGTTTTTCTAATCCTACAATGTTAAAATTGATTGTTTACGTGGAAGCGTGTTAAAAATATTTTTAACATTAGTGTTGAAAATATTTTAAGCTCTTCATTTTCTCATGATGAAATCAAATGAGAAAAATTCAGCAATTGCAAATTGTTATTATCAATATTTAACAATCATTACTTATGAACATTAGTATTAATCGTAAAACAATTACTAACATTAATGCCCTGTGACGTTAGAATCCTCAGCACCATCAGTACTTGTAGAAACCGGAAGTACAATATTGGAGGATGATGATCCAAAATCTGTTGAGGTTGGGAGAATTTTTTCAGAAATGACATTTCTATATGCAATGGAATGATCAACATAGCCCTCGGGTACCGTCGTAGACTTCCATCCATCATGATTTTTATATCCGTAATATTTGCTCCTGATTCTGATAGCAATGAAGCGGTGGATCTTCGAAAACAGTGTCCTGTATATTGCTTTGGTTCTGGCAGTTTGAAGAATTCGGCAACAATAGATGTAATTTTCCCAAATGTATTAATGTATTTCAGGAAAAAACGACGATGTTTGATGACAGAAGGGCGCAGTGCAAAGTAGGTACTTATGAAAATAGTCTACATACTTCCCAATAATACTAAAAGAACGACTGACTTTCGTTTTTGTATTTGGAAGCTGTATAACCAATGATTTATTTGTTATTTCGATGTCTTCCACTGATAAGTTACACAATTCTTCACGGCGACAGGCTCCAAATAATCCGAAAACAGTTGTAACCTTAACCATCAAGTATTTCTCATCTGGTGCCTCCTTTATAAACTTTTCAACTTGTTCACGAGTGAGAATTTTCGATTTTTTGGGATGATATCCTCCACTTTTCCGTTTTAAATATGCTATTACCATAAAATATATATCCATATTCTTGATTTTTCTTCCCTTCTACATTTTTCAATTTACACCAGGCCAGGAAATTGTTATATGCAATATCGTACTGCTGAACAGATTTTTTATGTAGGAGTTCCAGATTTGCTCTTCTTGCAGACTCTTCAATATCCAGAGGAACAACCAAATCGTCAATTTTAATAAAATTGACGAAATTAATAAAATTGGACTCTCGACAAACATATTAAGCAGTTCAAAACGCAAGACGGAAATTGGACAGGAACGAAATTCAAATGTCAGAGTCTTTTCTCATTTGTTAGTAATCATAACGTTGGCAACGTTTGCCATTCACAACAAGCTTTTGATTTTTGAAACATAGATGAATTCAAAATAGTAATCATCGAAATGAATACCATTTTCAATTTCCAGGCTCAGAGATCTTTTATCATGAAGTTTTTTATGAAGATTTTGTCCTGAGATGTGCGGGATACTGATGAGGCCCAACAAGGCCGAAACCGGTATATCTCTCATCTCAGTGACAAAATCTAATATCATTTCTCCAACCTCATGATAAAAGATCTCTGAGCCTGGGAATTGAAAATGGTATTCATTTCGATGATTACTATTTTGAATTCATCTATGTTTCAAAAATGTTCTCGATGTGCCTTCGTAAAGGCAAAGAATTTTCTTTTTCTTAAAAACATCAGGCTTCACAGACACAAAAAGAATTGGGCGTTTCCATCACTTTGAGAAACTAGCAAGCGGGCCCTGAATAGAGCCATTGCTAAAATCTCATTCAGTGAAAGAGGAAGTACAGATTTCTTTTTTTGCATTTGATTGGAGATGTGAAACTTCATTTTGACGCAATTGGATGTCACCACCTTAGTACTTTGTAATATTTTACTCATTACTTCACAACCAATTGCTATAAATTCTGAAGTTTTTTATGAAGATTTTGTCCTGAGATGTGCGGGATACTGATGAGGCCCAACAAGGCCGAAACCGGTATATCTCTCATCTCAGTGACAAAATCTAATATCATTTCTCCAACCTCATGATAAAAGATGTCTGAGCCTGGGAATTGAAAATGGTATTCATTTCGATGATTACTATTCTGAATTCATCTATGTTTCAAAAATGTTCTCGATGTGCCTTCGTAAAGGCAAAGAATTCTCTTTTTCTTGAAAACCTTTTGATTATTTGAATATTAAAGTGCATTTTGAAGTTTATTGTCATTGCAAATTTGCCCATTTCATTATCAAAATAGGGCAGTTGTACTAAAAACATTGTATGGTATTTGTGTTAAAAGTGATTTTTTTTTCACTCACAAAATAAAACGTCATTCATATCATAAATAAGAGTTTCCACCGCCTTTAGAGACGCCAATAAATCTGAAACGAACTATACATGATCTTCCCAACGCATAACCTCAAAAATGTTAAACTTTCAATAAATCTGTCAGTTACCAGATTGTAACCCATGGTTACCCTATCTGGAAATACAGGAGGCGAACTCTCCTATACTCCTGGCCTGACTGCCCAATAAATTTCGCAAGATGGTAAGCTTCTCGAGTATTATTTCTTCATGGATGTTCGATAGTGTTCAGCTGATTTTTCGAATCGTTCGAGAGTTTCTTGAATACTACTGGTAGGCCATCATTTCTGCAATCATGTCATTTAAGATCGCTGCACACAGCCACCTCCGTTCATACTCCTCTTCAATTCGCAATGTTAAATGCAGTTTCCCATTGATCTAACAGCGTACAGTCTCGAGAAAAATCCTTATCAATGACTGCTGTCTCCTCGGATACAAGCCAACAGAATTTCCTCGAGTTAACGGTGCCTAAGTGATTTACACCAGTTGTTTACCACAATTATGCCTTCTCGAGATACAGGTTTTATTTTAATCGATTCAATATTCGCCATATGCTTCACGGAGTCCTCGGTGGATAGTTCCTTTGAACTTTACGTTCTTAGAAAAAAAATAACAATTTTGTGTTGTTGTGTGGATTCCCGATTTGTTCGGTTGTTTGAACTCTGCAAATTTTACGAGAATTTTATTATTTCGTCTCGCTTGTTATCCCACAACCAATTTTGAATGAGTTTTTTTTGCAACAAAAATTTTTGTGAGGTCAAAAATTTTCCAAATGAGAGGTCAAAATGATAATAAAAATAATAATAGAGTTTATTTTCAAAAATCCTACATATGCAATTCTACATGTATTCATAATCACAATGAAAACACAGTCAATATGATATATTGAGAATGGCGGCTTATTTGACATGTTGTTCTTCAGGCGGCTTGCATCTTATCTGTTATTGCAGAAATTATTGTCAATTAATATATCATTTAAACTATGGCATACTAGGTTGGGGTGGAATGGCCAAATGCCACTACGAAAAAATAGAAAAAATGCAGAAATGGATTTTGAAGATAATTTATAAAAAACCAAAAACTTATACAACAGAAGATCTATTCAAAACTGCAAAAGTTCTCACCACCAGACAACTCTACGCGAGGGCGCTCCTGATCTACCAACATAATGCCATCAAACCAGTGACTGTGAAAGATATGGTATTGAGGAATAATTATATAAATATACCTAAATTAAATAAAACCAGTACACTTAGAACCTTCACATACCTCGCTCCACTCCTCTATAACAGGCTTCCAGAACACCTGAAAAACATTCGGTCGCATTCCATCTTCAGCAAACAAATAAGACACTGGATAGAACGCCAGAACTGGAACTTCTGGATTGCTTTCTGGAATAGAAGTAATTTTATTTAATAATGACTTTTGAACTTGTTTGTGCGAATACTTACTTGGTCTCAACTCTAAAATTGGATTAATATCAGATGAATATACTCACCACCATATATGTATATATCAATGTATAGAAAAATGTTTTTTTTTTTTTTTTTTTTTTTTTTTTTTTCACCACAGTCAAGTGCTTGGCACTTTTGTGGTCTTAAATGTTTGTTAACGAAAATTCTTTAATCAATTTATATTTCGTATTTGTATTTGAACATGTTAATAAACATATTATTATTATTATTATTATTATTCTCTAATCAGGATATTTTTATGAAGAAGGGGAAAATATTATGAAATCTTCTCATTTCCATTTCCATTCTAGTAGTGAGAGAAACAAGTGTTTGAATACGAAACCAAGTTGTGAGTTTGTTTACAATCAACGACAAAGTTTTCAATGTTTTGACTCTTTTAGTGCCTTTGGTTTCAGGATTACAATTTCATTCAGCTTCAAATGGGGCCCCAATAATTTCATTCTATTGTCTTGCGGATCCGCTATATTTTTCTGGGATGTAATGAACAAAATTGAAACAATGGATATACAATTATTATTACTCCCGAAAAATAGAGAAATGTTCCTAAATGGTTTGAAAAACATATAAGGTTTTCAATAACTCCATTCGAAATTCGAATTATCACTCAATTAGTCTTTTAATATACCGTCAAGCTTTTTGGAACTCTCTTTGGACATCGTCAAATGATCGTTTTATTAGGCTCGAGATAATCAAGAATTATCTTAGGAATACAATAACGCAAACACGTCTATCAGACTTTTGACCCTACTACAGCTTTGAATAAGAAGTAGCCTGGAGCTTGGCCATTGACAAGTTGAAAGATATGTTTGATCAGGAAAATTAGCAAAGATTAATGAATTTTTGTTAAATAATTTTTCAACTTTTTTATCACATTGATTTCTTTCCAGTAATTTTTATATCAGAATCTATGTAATTTTGTTTACAAATTTTTGTTATTCAATATATTGTATACATACCCATTCATAAATTTTTTATCACATTTTCTTAAATATTTTTCTTTGAAAAATGTCAGGGGAAACTTATCAGAAATAACGGAAAATTATGGATGGGGCCCCCGACTAAAATCTTGCAGGGGGGACCCCGAAATTTACGCTACGCCACTGTCTATTCATCGTAGTAACTCGGTTATTTCGGTATCACTTTCTCCTACTTATCTTCAGCGGTTTCTGAGTAATTGAATGATTTCCTCTTTTTTTGTGATAAACATAGCTTTGGTTAAAAATCCATAACTTCCATACTATGAATCTTAGGAAGCTCAAGTTCCGTATGCAGAATACTAGGATTCTATGCATCGAGCAGGTGTTACGAAATACACTTCTGTTCATACAGGGTCATTCAAAATTCGATGGTTCATCGAGACATGCAAAAAAGTTGAAAGTGCCTTTTTTTCAAATGGGATGGCCTGTACAATTTCCAATGAAATATCATATTCCTATACCAAGATTATAAGATTCTGCGTTGAATTGAAATTTTATAATGCGCACGTGCGATCCCGTTCAACGGGAAACATTTCATTGAACCTTTTGCATGTTCTTGCTTTTATTTGGTTACATTGCCCATGGTGAATGAACGAATTAATCAAAGTTTCATTTGAATAGGTATTTCTTTCCATTTCTCTTATTATTTTTCTTATACTATGAAGAATCTTATTGTCAAATCTGCATAATGTCAATTTTTATAATGTTATGGGTTATGGTATTTCATTGCTATCTACGATGAATACCTATTTAGACGTTTTCAGATGTACGTGCATCAGAAATTAAGAAGAATGAACATTATAAGATTTATTAAATAGTTTAAGGCTTTCACGACCGAATATTCTGATATTAAAAGAGTCTTCCAGGCTTATTGGCCGTGGTCCATCAGGAATAATTTCATCTGCGGTAGGCATCTTCAGAGGATTCTTGGTTTAAGATTGTAACACAGATTTCTGACACAGTGTCAGAAATTTTTTAATTACACCAGCTCTTATTGACATCAAATAAATTGAAAATAATAATTTTTTGATATGAATAAAGTAAAACACTTTTAACCCATGAATTACCATACAGGATGGGTCCTTTGACTTGTACAAATATTATTCTTGGGGTCGAAAGAAATATTTTTTTCGTATAGGGTCAATTTCTTCCAAATGTAGCAGAAATTTAATTATACGAATTTTTCGAAGTTTCATTCAGCCAAATAAACCCATTTTCTTCGATTTCGCTGATATAGATTCTTTCAAAATGATTAAGTACTTGGAAAATGCACCTTTCACGAAATTTCCCGACGATCACTTTCATTTCCGAAATGACAAAATATTGATTAAATAGCATTCAACTCAATTTCAAGAGATATATCTTACATCCATTGAATTTCTGCTATAATATTTATGAAATATAATGGTCATACTGAAAAACAGGTTAGTGGAATTTTGTGTATATGAAAATGAGTACCAATCTAGTCAATTTCAACGAATACTCGCTTTTTATCATGATGATTCATTGAGAAGCTGTTTTTCGAAAGGTGTTTGTTTGAAACATGTGTTCAACAGTCGTATTCGAACAAAGTCGGAATTAATCTTTCGCATAGTGCGTGTCTATTTTATTTGATATGGTTATTTGTTTGAAATGTTCAATAGTTTCTGAGAATCGAATTTTTCTCTGTTTAGTTTTATGCTTTTCGATAAGATGTTGAGGATGCGCGGAGAAGTCTATGTGAAGAGTGAGTCTAATTTAGTTTTATTCATTCAGCAATTCATTTCTGGGAACGCCTAAGAATAATGAAATCCGTATTCATGCAGAATCTTGAAGTGAGCATTTTCTTATTATTTTTCAAACTTCAAAGTTAACGCATTCACAGGGTATTTGTTTTCAGACCCCCGTATGTTTCTTATCCCATAGAGATTTAAAAGATTTCCCGAGTTGGATTTGAGTGATACTTCATTTCAAAGATCTCTTCACAACAGTGCATTAATAGTATATTCTAAAACAAGTTGCAGAATGAGCTCCTATTCCAACACGAATGCGAAGTTCGAAAACGAGCGACGAAGGAGCGAGTTTTCGATAGCATGAGTGTTGGAATTGCCTTCTGCAACGAGTATTAGACGGTATTTTCTCTATTTCAGTCAATTTTTTCGAAATACTCTCGAAATTCAAATGAAAATTCAGATTAGTGACTTTTGTTTTGTATCTTGGCAGTTGGTGTGACATACGAAATTTGACGGATCACGGAATTTGAATTGATTTGATTCGAAACTTGATTCGATCGGAGGTCAGTACTGACAACCATAACACGATAAATATAACTGAAAACAATGCTGTAATGAGTTTCATTACAGCACTACTTTTAGAACTGTAATGAACTCATTACGATACTGAAATAGAGAAAAGTATTTTAATGAACCCCCCTGACTATTCTGGTTATTTCTACAATGTATGAGCTCATTTTTACTGGGCATTTTCACAAACTTGAAAAATCCCAAAAAAAATTAAATTAAAATAAAAATTAATTGTTTCATGCTGCTTCCAATCGAGAAAAGTAGATCTGCGCTTTTAAATCAAATGTTCTAATTTTCCTCCATCGACTTCCATAAAATAATCTTGACTGAAAACCGTCTTTAACATGGTTCAGTATAATTGAAGTTATGTATTTGACTACACTCATTCACAAATTTTCAGGGTGAGTCACAAAAATTTGACTCAATAAATTGATTTTTGGCGAAAATGGTTCATCGAAATTACGTTTTTCATACACCGTTGTAAAGAAGTTTTCAAGACCTTTTAAATGCAATATCACTTAAACCCTCTCCCCTATTAAATTTTGAGGGGTTGAAGGTTCCCTCCCCTTCTTAGGGGATTGTTCGTTCAAGTCTTGCATATAGTTGAGGTCAACAGATTCAAAGTAGGTTCAATTTTTTGATGGATTTTCAACAGCCTGAATCTTTTCGACCGATTATTTGGCTAGTTATTCCTGAAATACAAAATTAGGAGATTTGGAAAGTGAAAATACGAATCTTATCTTTATTCAGATTGCGTGACTTAAAAGTGAAGAAATACTTTTTGTTGTGGCGTGCATTGTTGCATGAAAGCGGTAATTACGTCTGGACCATTCTGAATATTCATTGTTTGAAATTATATCTATTTTGAGATCAACTTCGCGATGAAAAACAACTCAAGGTACACCGAGTGCTGTTGATTATTAGAACACTGATTTTTCTTGAAAAATCATCTTTTACTCGATTTCACACAAAGTGGGTCCACTATAATCGAAAAGTAGGACTTGAGTCTTCGTAATGCTGAAAAATTAGCAGAATTATTTAGAGGGATAGTCAAACTCAAACTCTTACAAGACGAAATATAACTTGAAAATTCGTCCTCTTGATAAAGGAAAATTTTGATCTATTATCTTTAATTCTTTTCATTAACCCCTTTTGACTTAAAAGTTCTTGGCTCTTCTATATACGAAAGCAATTCAAGGAACAAAAAAAGTTTTAGTTTATATTATTGAAACCGACAAATTTACAAAGATTCTTAACAATACAACTTTGGACCAGAAAAGCACCTTAATAAATTTCGTCGGTATCAATAACATAAATTAAAACTTTGTTGTTACTTGAATAACTTTCGTATCACATTTTGTTGCAGACAAAAGAAAATAGAATTCGTGTTTTTTTAATAGAAATGAAAAAATTACTTCTTTTTTTATTTTGTTCTACGAAAACGGTTTGTTTTATCGGCAATGAACAAAAGCACCTTTTCTTCAGCTTGATGTTCAAGGTATCCAAAATTGTTCTTTTCAACTCCTTATCATACAGGGTGTGGGAACGGTAATCATTAAAATGCACAATCTAGTACACTCTTGGTAAACAAGATAATTTAAATTTAAGGGCAGTATGTCAAAAGGTACCTACTTCTGTTTATTATAGCAAATTTTCATTAAATTATATTGAGTAGTTTGAGAGTAAAAGGAATTTCCAGTAGCGTCATTAGGGAGGCTGTATCTCCTTTAGGGGGGGCCGCTAGAAAAAACAATTATGGGAATTTG
Source organism: Hippodamia convergens (assembly GCA_038502775.1). Lineage (NCBI taxonomy): Eukaryota > Metazoa > Arthropoda > Insecta > Coleoptera > Coccinellidae > Hippodamia > Hippodamia convergens. The sequence goes on along the minus strand of CM076607.1, from coordinate 35,107,587 downwards.
TCATCTTAATATTTTAATGTTTTATCTGAATCCAAGAGATTTCCCATATTTTACGAAAGACTGTTTGTTATGAATGTTAAATTTTTTTAAAGAATTTCCGGTAAAAATCACCCACACATTTTGAATTAGGGGATGAAATTAAACGCTCGGAAAACTCCTCATGTTTATTCATATCGAATAAAATTTGGTCCCTTTTCAATAACATTGTTGTTATATTCGTATCAGTGTTGAAATTTCACACATTTGCTATTTTCAAGAATACGCATCGAATGGTTCGACTGAATTTTATCATCTCAATACTAAGCGTATCATTCTGGGGGGCCGTGGGGTATTTTCAGTGACAACATTTTTACCTTTCATTATTTTACAAGTTTCACTTTGAATTCATTAACTTAAATATTTTTTCGTGTGAAAAAATGGTCTTGTGTGACAACGCGCAGTTGCACAGTTGCACCAGTTGGGAGAAAAATGGATTTGAAATTTTCTTCTTCATCATTTAGTTATGTTCAGGGTGGGCAAAATTGGTGATACTTGAACTACAACTTTTTAACCGTGAGATATAGAGGAAAATGAATGACACGTCACAGTGGTCTTTTTTAGTGAAACTGATAATGCCATCAACTGCATTCCTCTAACTTCTTTTGTTTTCGAGTTATAGGCCAAAATTGAAATTTGGGCGATTTCCACTTTGGTCATTATCTCCGTTTCTGGATGTGCTAGGATGTTGAAATGAAAATATTATACAGGCACGTTTTTCATAGCAATCCAGTACCGTACTTTGTTTTTTTCCAAGAGGTTTCCTTGCTGAGCAATAACAAAAAGTTGTGTTTTTTCTTATGGAAACAATAGTTTGAAATGGCTTAGAAAGAATCGCCATTTTGTTCCCGTTTCAGAAATATATCATACATCATATATCGTCCTCAGATTCATTCAGTTATCATGAAAAATTTAGTTTTTATTTGAAATTTTAATTATTGAGTATTAAGTAGGCTGAATAACAGAATATGTCTCTACGCATGGTGTCATTAATATTTAGCCGTTGAATACTTGATTCAATTCTCCGTGGTTCGATCTCTGTTCAGAATTATTGTCAATTACTAGAATTCGAAGTCATTATTGCTGGCAATATGGAAATGTTCGCAAACTTCGAGAAATATGATATGTTCAAATTTTTTATTTTAGCGGCAATAATGACTTCGTATTGACAGTTGTTCTGACAGAGATCAAACCACGAAGAATTGAATCAAGTATTCAGTGGCATAATAATAAAGACACCATGCGTCGAGACATTATTTTTCGATTCAGCCTACTCAATACTCAATGATTCAAATTTCAAATAGAAACTATATTTTTCATGATAACTGAATGAATCCGAGGACGATGTATGATGTATGATATATTTCTGAAACAGAAAAAAATAGCGATTCTTTCTAAGCCATTTCATACTATCATTTCCATAAGAAAAATCACAACTTTATGTTATAGCTCAGCAAGGAAACTTCTTGGGAAAAAACAAAGTACGCTACTGGATTGCTATGAGAAAAGTGGCTGTATAATGTTTTCATTTCAACATCCTAGCACAAGCAGAAACGGAGATAATGTCCAAAGTTGAAATTGCCCAAATTTCAATTTTGGCCTATAACTCGAACAAGAGAAGATAGAGGAATGCAGTTGATGGCATTATTAGTTTCTCTAAAAAAGAACACTGTAACGTGTCATTAATTTTTCTTTATCTCTCACGGTAAAAAAGATGTAGTTCAAGTATCACCAATTTTGCGCTCCCTGTACAGGGTGGGCATAATTCGATATTTTAGCACTAAAACTTTTTAACCAGAGGAGATAGATAAAATCTGATACCCCATTCTCGATCTCTTCTTCGGAGAAACTAACAAGAGTTGTATTCATTTTTGGCTACCTTCTTTTGTTTTCGAGTTATAAGCGAAAATTGGAAAAATGGCGATATCGGAAAAATTTTATATCTCCGCTAATACTGATGATAGAGCTCCTAAATTAAAACACTTTTCAACGTAGAATCCAGTGGCATGCTCGTCTTTTTTGCATCATTGCTAATTACGAAGCTATGAAACAAAGTTATGTTTTTTTGAATGGAAACACTATATTTCCGTGCCATTTTCTGAAATCTTGATTTTTTCTGATTTCAAAAATATATCCGTAGCGATGCACAGTCGACACCTTTTTCTTTTAATTTCAGGACTTTATCATCAGTATTAGAGGAGATATAAATTTTTCCGATATCGCCATTTTTCCAATTTTCGGTTATAACTGGAAACCAAAAGAAGGTAGCCAAAAATGAATACTACTCTTGTTAGTTTCTTCGAAAAAGAGATCGAGAATGGGATATCAGATTTTGTCCATCTGCTCTGGTTCAAAAGTTGTAATGCTAAAACATCGAAAAATGCCCAGCCTGTACAAAGAACTTTCAGTAGCTCTTCAAAAAATTAACTTCAAGTTAATAAAATGATTTCGTATCATGCTTGTTTTATGAGGCAAAGCTCTCATAAAATTATTGAAATCAAGTACAATGAATTGATATTTCAATCACTTCATTATAACTCTTCACATAACGAACATTGAGTAGAGAACGAAATGAAAATTCCAAATCAATTTTTCTCAAAACCGGTGCAACTAGACGATGTCAAACAAGAGCACCTTTCTTCAAGAAAAAATATCAAAATTTATGAATTTTATGTAAAACTTACGAAATAATGAAAGGTAAAAAAGTTGTCACTGAAAATACCCCTCGCCCCCAGAATGATACGCTTATGATTGAGATAAAAAAAATTCACTCGAACCATTCGATGCGTATTCTTGATAGTAGCTAATGTGTGAAATTTCAACACTTGAGGTGACGCAGTTTTGGAGATATGTCACAAAAAGTGTTGCCATCTTCAGAGGGGTCTAGCACCTTAACGCTACATTTTTGTACTATATAATTTTGGTCGAAAGCGACTCAAATACTGTCTGGAACATCTACTAGAAGTTTGTCGGTCTTATTATGGGACACCTGGCGAAGAATAAAATCCCCAGTATCAACATCACCATTACCACATAACAAAACATGGTATTTCCTCCGGATCAATCGAAAATAACCAAGTGTCTCACGGATGGAACTGCTGAAGAGCTAACATATTTCGTAGCGGTAAAGGGACACCTGTTGTCCGTTCTTAGGATCGAATTATGAGACGTATCAAGGATCCTCCTCCTTGTTTATAGATTGTTCTGTTACATTTGTAATTTCCTCGTCGAGTCGCTTGCTGAGTGGCATCATCAGCGGCCGAAGAGTACTCAACTTCAAAGCCTCCATCCGCCATCTGTTTCTACCTCGGCAATCACAAGATGTGAGAACGGGACCCGCAAAGGTCTTTACCGACTTCTTTTCAAAGTCGCTGAGGATGATTCAATTTGTAAGTGAGAGTATAACATCGAATGTTATGTAATTTTTGTTTTACAGTTAGATCCGACGCCTTCGGTTGCATTGTGTGGAACAGACATGACGTAAGGTTTGTTCAGGTGAATTGAGTTATGATGGTCAGTCACCCGTTTGACGATCTTTGGATGAAGGTGGTGGGGTCTTCTTCCCACATCATCGGAATTAGATTGATGATCTTTTAGGAGACGTTTGATGGTATAGGAATGTCAGAAATGCGGCATAGATTCTCGATGCTGAGAACCTAGTTCAATAGGAATATTTAAATTTTCAAGAGCAGCATGATTTTATTACGCTCTTCATTCTTTTTCAAGAAAGCCGATAGAAAAAAATATTCATTTGATTGAAAGAGATAAAATAATACAACACCTAAATAAGGTTCCCATACAATTCTGCGTATGATGAAATAGGTTAGGGAAAAACCTCAGCAGAAAAACTCTGAGTCCCTGTGTTAGAAAAAAAATTACTGAAAAATATTATACGGCTGGTGGATGTTAAAGAAAGTATCGGGTGACAGGCTGAGTCATAGTAGTCAGAAAAATATTAGCAAAAATTGAAATAGTGTATTTTTCAAATTATATCACAGGATGATAGGATTTTTGAAACCCTGTTGCCACAGTTTTTTATTTGTCTAAAAGTTTATTCTTCCTATGCTATCTCGAATAGTTAGTACTTTAGTAGCTGCAGCTACTGTAACCAAAGATTATAGAGTTAGAAAGATAGGAAACGCCCTCATATCGGTAGTACTAAAATCAGACTACGATTTTTGACTAGTTTATTATTTTTAACACCTAGAGGGCGCTGAAAACATTATTCAGTACAGAAAACTATTTAAATAAACGCGAAATTCGAATTATACTTTTCATAATTTTCCATTAAGTTGAGTATTCTTTGTCGAGCTTTTGAAGAAACATTCTAATCGACGAAACAAAAGCAGGGCTCCGCTTTTTGATCAAGATGATAGTTTCCATCTGCACATTGTTTTGAATCAAATGAAATACGCATCTGGATTCTTTATATTTTTATTTGAAACGATTGTGTAGAATCAACTACAATAGAATAAGTATGAAGTTGAGAACATTTCAAAAATATGTTCACATATACGAGAATTATTATAACAATTTCAAGAACTTATTCATACAGTGAACTCTCGATGAAATGGACCCCATTCATACATATCTTACCCAGTGTATTTTCACCTCAATGAGTCTAGAGGGTCTAGAAGATGAGTCGAACTGCTGGAAGGGTCGTCAAGAGAACCTCAACTTCTATAAGTCGTTCTTCTGACCACCATTGCCTCTATGAGTGGAACTTTTTGATCTAATGAATGAGACCGAAGAAATTTTGATTCGCAAACAAATCAGCACACGTAATGAATATCATACGATTTTTCTACCGCTAAGGACATGATTCCAGTGCTCAGACGCTTGTTTCTCATTGATGATGATTTCGTGTTTCCCTAAGTTTTTCTCTCAATGAAGTGATGTCTCATTTGAATAACTCGAATGTTTGGTGAGCCGAACAATAGACAGTCGACCAGTTCTTTTAGTCCCTAGGAGTTCGAGTTAACGAGAGTCCACTGTATATTAATTACAGAATGTTTGAACAACTATAAAAGAAAAATATCAGAGGTGTACAAAAAGACCTGTAGGTCAGCCCAGCAACAGTTCTTCATGCGTTATCCAGAACAATATATTTTCGCCCCGAAAACTCTATCCATTTGACAGCACTGAAAATAAAAAGCAATGAACAAGACAGTTACATGATACAAGTTTCATTTACATTCTCTTTGTTAATGAAAAGAATGCACATTCAAGATTATTCTTTCTACTATTTCTGCAATTGATCACCATTCATTTTAAATATCGGCCAGTTTTTCACACAAAATTTATACCAGAAAAACACACAAACAAAGATTATAGAATGAGCTAGGTGCTACTCTTGTAGATTTCGAGTTATTTCAGTGGAAAATACACTTATACGAGAAAATACAATCGTCATTCAGCAAAAATATTTATTCAAATATTCATTCAATTATTTCTTTCAAAAATGAAAATAGCCTACTGATAATCTCTATATAATCTTTGCCAAATGGACCCTAATTAAATATTTTAACCATTACCCGTTTACTTATGAAACTACAAATATCTCTCACATCACTGCAGTCGCTTCGTTTCCCTTCTTTATACTCTATTATCTTTGGCTACAACATGTACACTTCAATTCTAAGCCGATTGATCCAGCTTTGAACATAATGTCACTTTTTGCCGAATCAAGTATTCAGAACTAATATTTCACACAACTTTAACTGACTATACTGAAGAAAAATCTGTACTACATCAGTTTGACGAATTACTTACACTTTCACTGAAGATTCTAAAATGATATAACATTTTTTACATCATTTCTTAGATCAGCCAAAGAAAAGAGAGGAATATCGTATTAGATCGTTTCGAAAAGTATGTAATCTTCGAGAAAATCGTTGTAAAATCATATAAAACTCAATAACAACTTGAATCGATCCAATAAAAATCAGTATGAGACATTTCGTCAATCTAGTCGCCTTTTTTCTGAACTTTCGTTCTTTGTATATGCTTCAAGAATGATCCTATTTTGAAATGGAGTCAGTTTATCAACGGCTTCAATTTGAAACGAGTTTTCTGAAAATGCCATGACGTAAATTAACAAACGCTGAGGCTAATAGGGCTATCGGAATGATACAGGATGGCCTAACACAGGTTGTTGTAGCGGAAAGGCTTTAAGTCAGCCAAAGTGTGATACCTCGACTTTGGAATAGGTTCAGGGAGACAGGTTTCGTGTTGGAAAGACCAAGGCTTGGTGGGCGACGAAAAACAACACCTGCTCAGGATAGTTTCATCACCGTTTCGGCGAGAAGAAAGCCTGCATCTACGTGTAGTATGCTACGGAATACTCTTCAAAATGCAGATGGGGTCCAAGTTTCCATCGAAACCATCAGACGACATTTGAGAGAGGTGAATCTACGTTCTAGACGTCCAATAAGAGGAGTTCCATTAACACGTGACCATAAGCGTCGAAGGCTGGAATGGGCAAGGCAACATATCAATTGGAACGATCAATGACGTAGTGTCCTTTTCACTGTTGAATCCAGATATAGACGATTTTCAGATTCTCGAAGAATAAGGGTTGGACAATCCCACTCATACCCCGTAATCGTCGCTATGTCCAAGAAGTCCATCCATTCCGAGGGGGTAGTGTTATGGTATGGGCCGGGATATGTTTCATCGGGCGCACAGATCTACACATTTGTCCTGGGAATATTTCCGCCTTACACTTTAGGAAGCATGTCATTGACAATGTTTTGCCGAATTTTCACGCTGCTTTTGGTGACACTTTTCAATTTCTAGACGATAACGCTAGACCGCCCGTGCAGCCATAGTTGAGAATGCGCGCGAGGAGCTTGGTATTCCACATTTACCAATACCTCCGCACTCACCAGATCTGAATTGCATAGAACATGTATGGGAAATACTCCAAAGATTATTAGATAATCATCAACCTACCCCAGAATTCTTAAATGATCTGAGAGAGCTTCTGTCCCGTTTATGGAATCAAATTCCTCAAGAAATGTTCAACAACCTCGTGTGTAATATGCAAAGAAGATGCCAAGCTGTTATTGATTCTCGTGGAGGCCGTATTTTGTATTAATAGTCTTAAAATGCTTGAATTCTCTAGAAATAAAATTTAGTTTTTTCACTCGATTTTTCTTAACCACCCTGTATGCGCCGCAGACCTACAGGCTAAAATCAATTTTATTTCCTGCAACTTGAAATCATATTTATATGAATTTTCATCACAAAATCTCATTGGAACTATATTTTTTTGCAAATTCAAATCAATATCCCTAACTCATGTGTAGCAGTTTATTTTACAATTCAAGTTCATGTACTCTAAAACAAAAATACAAATTCCTGCGTTTCAATCACAATTCCTTCCTAGAAAAGTTGTAAAGAAGCATTTAAAAAATCACCCTGTAGGTATATTCTTGATTTATTTGATATTTATTGAATCTCTTACACTGCTCTTGTTAACTCCCTATCTCTTCTGTATTGTAGTACTTACCTTTTGTTTTGTGTTTCGCGATAATTATTATTTATGTTTCTTCCCATTTTAACTAGGTATCACCTGAAAAAACAATTTATGAAATACCAACACTAACTTTAATAAACTCTCTCTTTCTCTCCCTCTAAATTATTTTAGAACTTTTCCTGTAGTGTCAATGTCTCTTATACATTTAAATGAATACTTAGCAGAAATGCTTAATGCACCATTCCAATTAAAACATAAAACAAACTGAGTCGTTTTCTCAATGTGCTCATAAGCAGAAAATAAACTTCGGTACCACACCTCCATTTAACGATCATAAGCATGCTGATTTTTATCGATTCATCTACTACTTACACGATTATCGACTACGCCTAATTGAAAATTCACTATTCGAACAAATTCAATTTATGGAGTATGAAATTCCTGAAGCTAAATAATGCAACTATGATTACCAGAGATAAGACGAACTTATGGGTTGCTCGTAACGAGCAGGAATTTACCCGATAAGTTTTTATTCGCGTATCGTAGATTCGAAAACGGAGGCAGAATTAAATGGGACCTGATCGTTAAATTTTTACGACTAGGAAATTCCTTCCTATTGGCGTCCAGCGTCGGTCTGTACATGGATATTATGTGTTCATCTGAAGCTTGGGTTGCTCGCTTCGTCGATCGTTGAAGTCTCCTACTATACATTTCTCTTCTCTCGGTTGATTGTTGATTGTGGGACTTCGGTGATGTGTTCGTTGACGTTAATTTGAATCGAACTGATATGAATTGGAGATTTCGAAAGATTTGATTTAAATTTGAATAATTTCCTAGTGATATCTGAGAAAAAATAGCAAGTTTGATAAAAATGTCAATATCAATGTCAGCCATTTTATCCAAAGATTCTATGGCATATATTTTTAAGTGTAGGGGATATTACCGAAATATTGCAGCCCAAAAGTACTTGTAGGGCGATTTAGTATCTCTCATAATGAAGGATATTTACCTCAGTGATTTTAGTTCGATAATTTGACTACACTGCTCAAAAAAATTAAAGCACATTCTGAAAATTTCAATTTTAATGAAAGTTAACTCTACATTGACTTTATAACTTATTTTTTATGTTCTCTCGGGAAGGTTTTGAACGAAACAAGACACATTAAATGGAAGAAAAATTCAGGATTTCACCGAATATTATGTGAAAGAAGAGAAATGAACAATTTTCAAAATACTGAAATGCTGAGAAGTAATTTAATACTTGGTATTTCCACTCCTTGCGTAAATTACAGCTCGGCAACGACGGTTCATACTCAAAATGAGTGATCTTAAAATGTTCTGATCTAATCCTTCCCAGATTTCTCTGAGTTGGATTCCTAAGTCATTAAGAGTAGCTGGATGATTTTCTGAACTTCTCAGCCTTCTATTGAGGTTGTACCAAAACTGCTCAATGGGATTGAGATCTGAACTTTTTGCTTTCCATTCCATTCGAGAGATTTCAACCTCTTCAAGGTACTCCTGAACGATGCGCGCACGATGCGGTCTGGCATTATCATCCATAAAAATGAAAATTTTTACCAATGTATGGGGCAAATGGCACTACAGGCTCTTCACGAATGTTTCTTATTTACTCATCAGCATTCACAGCTCCATTATCAACGACCACTTGGTCTGTGCGAGCAGTCAAAGATATTCCACCCCATAACATAATCGATCATCCCCCGAAACCAGTAGTATTCAGGAAATTGCACTGAGCATATCTTTCATGTGGACGTCTGTATACAAGGGAACGTCGATCACAATGGTAGAGGCAGAATCAAGACTCATCTGTGAAGAGAACTCTTTCCCAATCGGCCTCATCCCAATGGATATGTTCTCTCGCAAAATCCAAACGCGCCCTTCGATGGGCTGGGGTAAGAGCTGGGCCTCTTGCCGCGACACGAGGCCCTAAATCATATTCTCTGAGGCGATTTCTCATTGTCTGAGTGCTAATTTGCTCCCCATGAGTTTGCTCAAGCTGATTTTGAAGGAGGCGAGCGGTTGCAAACCGTTGTCTCAACGAAGAAACTCTCAAGTAACGTTCTTGGATATTCATACCTGTCTCCCTGAATCGCTGCAACATTCTGGACACACTTGTATGGTAAACTCCAATCCTTTCTGCAATTCTTGTGTATGTCCACCCTTCTTCTCGCAAAACTACCGCTTGGGCACATTCGTCTTGGGTCAAATTGCGTGTTTCGCGTTGCATAGCGATCGAGTGTAGAAAATCAAACGAAAGAAAAACTATAGATCACTAGAATTGATCGAGAACAACTGATTTTAGAATGGAGCCAATACATTCAAAATCTGATAATATCATCTTTTTTTATTCCTGCTGGGAGAAAACATCTGTAATGAGGGAAAACGTTGAAAGTGGAAAACATATTCATTCATAATTCTGATGAAAATAATTATCATTGTGAACACCTTCAGTTGTAGAAAAAATTTGAGATTTCCATAATGTGCGTTAATTTTTTGGCGCAGTGTATTTTGAAGGGTAGGGGAGATCCTTGTACCTCAGGAGACCTTTAACCTCGAGATAACCATGGAATTACCAAAATATTGCAGCCCAAAAGTACTTGTTGGGCAATTTGGTATCTCTCATAATGTAGGTTATCTACCTAAGTGATTTCAGTTCGATAATTTGATTATGATCTAAGATCAATGTAGAACTACTTATCAAGTAGTAATTGCTTTTTGTAGTGCTGAAAATTGTTGCCTTGCCTGGTTGAACAGTTTTCATGTAAAAAAATTGATGCCCAACTAAATATGTCTATGAGGATAATCACTGATATTACCAGATCTTTACCTACTTCTTGGTTACCAGTCCTCTGAAATATTGTAACTCCCCATATTCCCAGAGAAACAACAACTTTGAATTGTTGAAACAAATTTAATTCTTTTCCAAATTGTGCGTGTTGTTGTTTGAAGTGTTGAAGTTCTGACAATGAAACTGTTTAACGAAGCAATTTTTATGCATTCACGAAAAGGATAGAAAATAATAATCGAAATGCGTGTGAAAAAAGACGAAATTACGTGAGTATTAAAAAAAAAATTGAATTATTTTTTTTTTCAAATATTTATGCACTATCTGCAATGAAATTGTGGCTCGGAAATTTTTTTTCTCTTTTTCAAAGAGAGCCTTTCAGGACAACAAACATGATCCTTAGATTTTTTCTATAATTCGATCGAGTGAAACAAAAAAACGGCTCGCTAGATTTATTCGGCCCTTTGTAGAATTTTCGTGAACTTATTGAACTGTAAAAGGCACCCTCAAAATTATTGATTTTCTTGACAAGTTTGATCTAGCGTTTGATTTTCTGAAAGAACACCTATAGCCCCCTTCTCGTTGCATTTTCGAATGAATGTGGCAAAGAGAAATTTTTTTTTCGAAAAAACAACGAAAAGCTTTTGAAGGGAATTTATTCAAGTTCTCCAAACCCACCGTTAACTTTCTGTGTGATAATAAGATGCTGAGATCTGAGATCTGAGATATCGATAGTCAAAGATAAAAGGATAATTTTTCATTATAGGCCGATATTACCATGAGAAGTGTTAATTTTTTCTAGTTTTGTAGTTCTAAACGATATTTTTGTTAATATTCCATAAATTTCATTAAAAATTCAACGAATTAGAGAAAAAATAATGAATAATAATTTTACACAGAAGGCTCATTCTAACGCTCATTCAAAAACTTGCCATTTCATGGCTCGTTCTTGAATTTTGAACTTGTGTAAGAACATTAATGCCTTCTGCACTTGTATCATAAATAACTAATAAGCGAAAAATTATCGCACGGTGATCAACTTTTTTTGAGTTTTTACAATACCGTAAGAAACTGTTCAGATTGATGTTGTGTGTATGCATAGTAAGTAATAAAGGAGTACGATCTAGCAGTAACTGTTGCCCAAGTGTCAATTTCGAATTTACATATATTGAATTGTACAAAAAAGAATGCTTCATTCAACTGAAACCAATTAACTTGGTTTCATACTTTATCCTAATTTTCTACAGGGTTATTCACGAATATGGCTCTGAAGAATATTTTTAGGAAAGACACAAGATTCAGGATTGGAATTCTAAAGGTGAGCTTCAAGTAAGAAGACGTTGTTCTCGTATTTTTTTGGAGGTTGTAGGACTTAATGGTTTTTCCGGAAGTGACATCAACTTTCGTTTTTCAAATGGAAAAACCCATTTTTTATTGCATAAATAGATTCTCCATTGAATTCTGAGTCTTTTCGATTTCAAAAGTTTGAAATTTCCCGAGAAAATTCTCTCGAATGAGGAAATACGAAAAAAATGTCTGTCTCTTGAAATACAGACAACTTCGAGGTTTTTTCATTAAAAATTCCCATTTTTGAGAATCTCCGAGAAGAAAGGCTGATGCTTCTTTTCCGATAGCGTTATTTTCAGAATATGATACAGTACAGGAGGTCACAAATTCTTTGTCAAAGTTAGAAGTGACGAAACATTAAAAAATCCTTTTTTTTTAAATTGGAACCCCATTTTTCCTAAGCATTTTCGGAATCTTCGTCAAAAAATAATAGGAGCATACGTCCAAGACTTTTATCCCAAAATGAATTAATGAAAATTGAAGACATAATCGTTTTTCTTGAATATCTCGAAAAGTATTCATTTTGGGATAAAAGTCTTGGACGTATGCTCCTATTATTTTATGACGAAGATTTCGAAAATGATTCGAAAAAATGGGGTTCCAATTTGAAAAAAAAGGTTTTTGGATGTTTCGTCACTTCTAACTTTGACAAAGTATTTGTGACCTCCTATTTCATATTCTGAAAATCACGCTATCGGAAATGAATCATCAGCCTTTCTTCTCGGAGATTCTCAAAAATGAGAATTTTTAATGAAAAAACATTGAAGTTATCTGTATTTCAACAGAGTTCAATTTTGAGATTTTTTTTCGTATTTCCTCATTTAAAGAGAATTTTCTCGGGAAAATTCCAACTTTTGGAACCAAAAAAACTCAGAATTCAATAGAGAATCTATTTATGCAATAAAAAATGGGTCTTCCCATTTGAAAAACGAAAGTTGATGTCACTTCCGGAAAAACCGGAAGTCCTAGAACCTTCAAAAAATATACGAGAAGTCGTCTTCTTACTTGAAGCTCACCTTTAGAATTTCAATCCTGAATCTTGTGTCTTTCCTAAAAATATTCTATAGAGCCATATTCGTGAATAACCCTGTATAAACTGATGGAAGTGTTATCAAAATAAGCTGAAATAATCGATATTGAAGTACTTGTCCCTCTTCCCTCTGTTAAAAGACGGCATACTTTTCTTCACTAAAACTGACGTAATCGGATTGATTATGAGAAATATTGAAATTTAAGCTAAAATATAATGAGGAAACGGTATATCGGATCTCCAAGCGAATCCACATAATGGATCTCGTTAAAAAAGTATACCTATTCACATTGCAGAGAGTCCTGCACAAGTATCCTACCTACCACATCGATTTCTGATCAAAAAAATCTATACAGCCGATCGAAGAGTTGAAACAGTATCTTTTTAATTGAATATGCTGCCATAAACATTGAAGTCCGCGTCGTTCAAACACTGAAACGTTACCGAGCGTTGCGTTCTGTACCTCTTTATGTGGAATTTTAATTCTCTTCACTTGTTAGTTGGGGAATTTTTTAATGTGGAGAGAATTGCGCAGTTCTCTGTTCGTTATCGACCGATTTTATTTTCAATTCGCAACCGTGACTCTTTCCAACTGAATCTTGCATAGAATGAGATGCAAAGAAAAATTTTAATTCGAATTTACATAATTGTGCAATCTGTCACTGTATCACTTTTTGTGAGACTTTCGAGAACGAACAAAAATATTTCAACAACTTTTGTTCCTGAATTATGTGCGAAAACGAAAATGTTTCAGAAATGATATTATTTCTCAGGCCCTGTATGAGATAGAAGAAACAAGAAAACTCCTTATAATAGATATTTTTACGTATAAGTCAAATGCGTTTTTATTATAATTTTTTTTGGAACACTTTTTTAAGATTGGACACGAACTTGAAATTTTTCAAATGGAACATTTTAACGTCAAGTTTCTGCATTTTCTTTCTGAATACATTGATGTATCACAACATAATCTTTAGTAAATTTCGGCTAGAAAAAACAGAAATATCCATATTTATGTTTGTTTATCTAATAGTGGGTCATGAAATCTTTTACTCACCATTAAAAATTTACTTAAAATGCATAAAAAAGTTACATTCAGATTTTTATGTTTGTTTAGTTTTCAACTGTTTTGAGTTTATGTTAAAGAGTGATTTTTTGAGTTTATGTTTACAATATACTTAAATAAATAGATCTAAAATACATGGCGTTTTAAAAAAGAAATAATTAAATACTTTTGTGAGAGAATTCATGACCTACCATTGAAAAAACAAACATAAATATAGATTTTTCTGCGTTTTGAAGCTGAAATTCATCTAAGATGAGGTTGTGTTACATCAATGGATTGAAAACAAATTGCAAAAATTTTACGTTAAAATTTACAGGGTGTTGCATTAAAGAAATATCAAGTTTGTGTCCAATAATAACAATTGTGGTCTAAAAAAATTTTAAATAAGTCACAGACTCCTATGTGAAATCATCTACTATAAGCAGGTTAATAAAGGGCATGAGAAATAAAAATTTCCAGAAGTGAACATTTTTATTTTCACCCTGTATTCTAGAAATGAAAGTTATTGGAATATTTATGTTCGTGGCTTTGAAAGTGATACATGGTCGAGAAAACCGCAAATCTCTATTTTTAATAATAGCTAAGGTACAGTGCAGTCTCAACCAAAATGGGACACAGTGTACAGGGTGGTCAGATTTCGATGTTTAAGTAATACATCTCCTTAATTAAGCAAGATAGAAAAAAGTAAAATACATGTCATGTTCTCTTTCTTCGAGAAACTGAAATTGCTGACAATAGCAATTCGCTAAGGTGTCTTGTTACCATGCTACAGGGTGATTTTGAAATTTGACTAATTATTATAATCGGCTATAACTTCCCCAGTGTTGCTGCTAGGCTCTTGAAATGAAAACATCCTTAGTGGAGTTTTTTCAGTACTTTTTACCAGTGTTATCAAAATTTTAGTGCCCCTTCAAATTTTAGAGAAATTAAAAAATCAATTTTTTCAAATGGAAACCATGGTGTGCTATGATGATTTTCAATAGACTTTTGTTAGACAATTTCAAAAATATGTCATGATATACTTCCGAGATCAAACATCGAAAATTCCGACCAACAAAATCAAAGATTTTGATTAATTTCTTTTCACCTGAAGAAGTCATACAACTTAAGCCTGCTTAAAGTATGTTGACCGAAAAGTGGTTTTTTCAGAATTTTCATATTCAAGCTTGGAAGAATATCATGATATATATTTTTGAAATTGTCTAAGAAAAGTCTATTGAAAATCATCATAGCACACTACGGTTTCCATTTGAAAAAAATTAATTTTTTTAATTCTCTAAAATTTGAAAAGGAACCGAAATTTCGATAGAACTGGTAAAAGGTACTGAAAAACTACCCTAGAGATGTTTTTGATTCGAGAGCGTAGCGGCAATACTGCGGAAGTTATAACCAATTATAATAATTCGCCAAATATCAAAATCACCCTGTAGTATGGAAACTAGACACCTTAGCGACTTGCGGTTTTCAGCAATTTATGTTTCTCGAAAAAAGAGAACATGACATGCATATTACTTTTTTCTATCTCGCTTAATTTAGGAGATCTACTACTTAAACATCGAAATTTGATCAACCTGTACATACAATATCGAATGCTTCTTTCAAGGGAGAGAGGTCGTATTGAAATATTAATGGTGATCGGTTATGATGCCCCTGTGTGAACTCGTGCAAAATTTCATAAATATTGTCCTTTTCGTTTAGAAAATATTTATCTATTTCCATTCTTCATCCTAACCCTGTATGAACCTTTTCATTGAAAGCTCTAATAATAAGTATGATATTAAAAGTCTTTATTCACATCATTGACTACATTTAAAAAAAATCTAATACAAGTTTGAATTGTGAAAAGGCGAGACATTATAAAAGTGTTCAGTTCAATCTTACCCTTCACTGCTGGTAACTATAGCAGTGTCTGCAATCGCATTTATTTCTCCCAAGATACAATTTGAAATGAAGACCTCGTTTACACCGCCTATCATTCATGCGAACTCGAATCAGAATTTTTTCAAAAATTTTTTTTTTATTTTGAATTATCATGATTTTTCCCTTCCAATAAATTGCCTTTAATTTCATCCCCATGCAAAAACATTCATTGTGGTGTAAATAACTATTAAGTGGCCTTTTTTCCAATTTAACTATGTTCGTTTGAATAATAACAATTATCATTTTTTCCAGAAAATGTTTCGTCAATGACCAAGAAATGTTCCTGAAGGTGCTCACGTTGACATGGGTCGGAATCGTGGCAGGGTTTTCCCAAACACCATTTCCACCCCTCACCATCACCCGTCAGAATAATGGAGATCTCATAACCCTACCTAGTGAGTACATATTATGAAAAAAAATATATACAACATTATGTACATCATTTTATGAAAACAGTGGTGTGAGCAATATCTACTAGGTGCTCCATATTATGTAGAGTTTTGCGACTCAGTATTTCTCAGAACCGTGAAAAATCTCACAATTTTTCAAGTTGCCAACCCATTCTAATTTTTTTTTGACGAATTTAATTGTTTCATAAATAGTTATTTGTTTTATTACCTTGAAATGTAATATGTTCTTACTGATATCTGTAAAAAGCAAGGTTAGAGCACAACACCTCTAACTTTGCCAACGTTTCGACATGTTTGATATCTTTTTCAGAGCACTGTAATATTAGTAGTAAAAAGTAGTAGAGATAAAAACAATTGATATAGTGTCTTATTCCCAGTGAGATGAGGTTTGATCTTTCTCAGATATTTTCTAAAATAAAAAAGTTATGGTACATTCTTTTGATTCAGAAAGCTGAAATAATACAATACATATTGAAACAAAAAGGTACTTAACTGAGGTTGGTGCAACACAGGAAAACCATACAGGTCTGCAGTATGATTAAATGAGGAAACGGAAAAAACTTCAGCTGAAAAAACCCTCACCCCGCCCGTGAAAAAAAAAAATTACTTAAAATATTAAATATCAGGAAAATCTTGAAAGATATCAGTATGATCTGAGAGAACAGCTTCATGTTATCCGTCGATGGGCTCAGATAAACAGATTCTTCACAAAAACGACTCACAATTTTTGATCTGAAATGAAAAAAGACAAGAGCAGAAAAGAAACCATCTATTAAGAATATATTGAATAATTTTAAAATTAACCACCCATTTCAGAAATGCATTTGTTACTTTGTGTATAGCCTCGAAACCATCTTGAAATTTATAAATGGGACAATTATTCTATAGTATCTTCATTTTCCCCACACTCACAACTAGGGCTCTCAACCGAATTCTATAGGAAGAGCATGCTGTTGCATCGTCCATGGCCTGTTCTAATACGATTAAGAACAGATCATATTCTCCTGGGAAGGTCAAAACCAGGAACTCTGATGAAAGAATCAGAAATAAGATCTTTATTGAAAAAATTAGATACATTCAGATTGCCAAATTCCTTTGTCGCTTCTATTCATATCATATCTTAAAAATCATGAATTTAATGTGACATGTTCTTTCGAGCATTTAGGCCGTCGTCGTAGATTAGTTCTCGACGTTTCGCCAGTTCGAGTGTCTGGCATCTTCAGGAGTTATATTTCAGGAGATGTTCTCACTGGACTGAACTGCCTGAGTGTGACGGGAACGCAGATTGTACTTCCTTATATAACCTCGGTCGGGGGGCGTGGCTGCGCTTGACCGGTCCCGTCCCGATAACGAACGCGCGCCGGTGTCCGACCGGTTCACAACCGGTTCCCGATCTTCATTCACTTCATGAACCCGGTTATTATTATAGGGAAGTGGTTTTGTGTTTTTGAGTACTGGCACCCATGTTCTATTGATTTTCAAAGATTCCTCCGATTTATTGAAATTCGTTGGGTGTTTATGAATTTCGATTGCTTCCCTGTAGAGCCTGGGGTAGTATGCGGTAGTGGTGCACAACACTTGGGTTTTGTCGAATTCTATTGCATGATTCGTGTTGTTCAGTGTGTGCTCTGTGACGGCGGATTTCTCTGAATGACCCAGTCTACAATTGGCCTTGTGTTCCTTGATCCTCGTATTGATGGATCGCTTCGTTGTACCGATGTATACACTTCCACAGCTGCACGGAATTCGGTATACACCTGGTGTACTGAGTGTATCCCTTCTGTCCTTGGGGGAGTTGAGATGGTCCTTGATCTTCTTCGACGGTTTGAATATTGTCTTAATGTTATGTTTCCCCAGAATTCGTCCGATTCTATCTGTCACCGTGGGATAAACGGCAAGAATGCTTTTGTTTCCGATTCTTGGCGACGTGATACATTGTCGTTGTTGTGTTCAGGCCTTTGTTTGATGTATCTATCGATGTCGTTTTTCGTGTAGCCGTTAGCCATGAGAGCGCGCTTCAAGTGTTTTAACTCGGTTGCTAGTTTTTCTGGCTCACAAATTCTTCTCGCTCTGTCGACTAGCGTTTTGATTATCCCTTTACGTTGGCATGGATGATGATTTGAGGTGTTGTGTAGATATCTGTCCGTGTGTGTAGGTTTTCGGTATACAGTGTGTCCTAGAGTTGTTTCCTTCCGTGTGACAAGTACATCAAGGAAAGCCAAATTTCTGTTTTGGTCTTCTAATTCCATTGTGAACTGTATACTTGGGTGCATGTTATTTATGTGTGTCAGAAATTCATTGAGCTTTTCTCTTCCATGACTCCATATGACGAATGTGTCATCTACATATCGAAACCATACTTTCGGTTTGAGAGGTGCGGTATTCAGAGTTTTCTCTTCTAATTTCTCAATGAAGTAGTTCGCTACCACTGGGGCCAGTGGATTACCCATTGATATTCCATCGGTTTGTTCGTATATTTCCTGGTTGAAGGTGAAATAGAATGATGTAAGGCATATTTTAAACAGCTCGAACTGGCGAAACGTCGAGAACTAATTTACGACGACGGCCTAAATGCTCGAAAAAACATGTCACATTGAACGATGGCCGCGAAAGCCTCAACCAATTCATCATGAATTTACTTCATTTTTTTCTTTCATACTGTATAGCTGAAGAATTATCATCAGTTCTGATTCCTTTAATCTGAGGTTGAAGTTTACCGCACCCTCCCTGTTTTCTATACGACTCAATTCACAGAAAAACTCTTGTAGAACCTTCATGTTATCTGTGAGAATTAAATTCAAACAACCAGTCGAGAACTGGACCTCATTTGCTTTAATACAACTGAAACATTGAATAATTGATCTCTTAGTATACATGGCGAGTCAGCCCCATAATATATTCCCGTCCTTGAGCGCTTTTGGACATTTAGACCCCCAGGCTTTTATTACAAATTACTTAGTAAATTGCAATTTACGGACACGAAGGCAAACAAACTGATACCATTGAATTATCGCTTACAGATCCTAATCATGCGTGCAACGAAGACTTCTGTATCGGTCTTACCAGTGGTACAGGAGGTTTGGAGAAGAGTGACAGCAAGGGATGTACGTGTCAGTGCCATAGTTATTTGCCAGCGTTCAGGGAGGACCTCAACATTTGCGTGGACGACATTCAAGGTAGGTGATGTTTTTTTAAACAGAAATTATGAAGATATATTCGGACTTTCTTTGGAGAAGGCAATAGGTGGTCAATCTGGTTGAACTAAGGTGAATGTCAAAGTTATCAACAGTGTATCAGATATCGTCAATTCGGAGATATTTTCTGTTTAATAAAAAAAAATCACTCCACTGGGTCTAAAGGATATATTTTGTGACCTGAGACAAAGCCCCTACAATACTAATAATTATCTAATAGGTAGACCTTTACCTACTGACAGGTAAGAGTGGTCTGTAAATTTACCTACTCGGTAACCAATATTTAAAGACGACTTCGATCTACTAAGAGGTGAATATAGTTTTAAAAACGACGATCCTTTCGGTAACACTACTAGACACTCTATCGATCTAGAATAAACTGCTCAATAAGAGTAAGGGACATCGTATTCAATCGTTTTGAAAAGTATTCAATCTTCAAGAAAATCGATGTGAAATCATTTAAAACTCAATAACATCTTGAATCGATCCAATAAAATTCAGTATGAGACATTTCGTCAATCTGGTCGCGTTTTTTCTGAAGTTTGGTTTTTTGCTTATGCTTCATGAATGTTCTTATTTTGAAATGGAGTCAGTTTATCGACGGCTTCGATTTTAAACGAGTTTTCTGAAAATGCCAAGACGTAAATTAGCAAACGCTGAGGCTAATAGGGATGCTACAGGGTGTCCTAACTCAGGTTGTTGTAGCGGAAAGGCTCCAAGTCAGCCAAAGTGTGATATCTCGACTTTGGAATAGGTTCAAGAAGACAGGTTCCGTGTTGAAACGACCAATGCTTAGTGGGCGACGAAAAAACACCTGCTCAGGATCGTTTCATCAGCGTTTCGGCGAGAAGAAATCCTACATCTACGTGTAGAATGTTACTGAATCCTCTTCAAAATGCAGATGGGTTCCAAGTTTCCATCGAAACCATCAGACGACGTTTAAGAGAGGTGAATCTAGGTTCTAGATGTCCATGAAGACGTGTTTCATTAATACTCCAATGTGAAACTTCATTTTGACGCAATTGGATGTCACTATTTTATAATTTCTCCTCAGTACATCATACCTAATTGCTTCAAATATCGAAGTTTTTCATGAAGATTTTGTCCCTGGGGTGTATAGGGTACTCATGAGGCCAAACAAGGCCAAAACCGATATATCTCTCATCTCAATGACAAAATCTAATATCATGTCTCCAACCTCAGGATAAAAGATCTCTGAGCCTGGGAATTGAAAATGGTATTCATTTCGACGATAAATAAATATTTTGAATTCATCTATGTTTCAAAAAAAAAAAAAAATTATGTCCTTGAGGCAGTTTTCTTCAGTATTTTTTACAGGTGTTTTCGAAATTTTCGAGCTGTTTCAAATATCAGAGCACCTACATATAAAAAAAATTATGTGTGATATTTTTCAATAGATATTTCTTGGACAATTTCAAAAATATAGAGTAAACACATTTGGGTCCACATAATTCAAAAATGTGCTTATTGACATCCGTCAAAACTGTGATAAAAGATAAAAAAATCTCTGTTTTAAATTCCTGTTCATTCTTTAATTGAGCAGAGAAATTATAGTAGAATCAAAAAGTTTCGAGAAACACTCTTGGAGTTGGTATAATATAGCTATAACTAATGTTTTCTAAATCCATTTGACAGCATACAATTGTGAAATATCAATTTCTCTAATTACGTGTCAAATCCGTTCATTTTTCCACATCTCGTAGAACAAAACAATGTTAGAATATTTCATTCTAGCACTGTTTTCAGTAATATTTATTTATGACATGTCGGCTTCCTGTCACAGATTTATTTAACATCTGTCAAATTTATGAGATAGAAAACAGTTTTGTCAATGAATATTTTTCAATGCAAAAATCACTAAACGATATTTACGTTCGATAAAAATTCAACGAATAAGAGGAAATAATGTATGATACTCGTACAGAAGGCTGATTATAACACTCAATGCCTTCTGCACTCGCATCATAATAGTATATTCTAAAACAAGTTGCAGAATGAGCTCCTATTCCAACACGAATGCGAAATTCGAAAACGAGCGACGAAGGAGCAAGTTTTCGAAAGCATGAGTGCCTTCTGCAACGAGTATTAGACGATATTTTCTTTATTTCAGTCAAGTTTCGTAAAATTCTCTCGAAATTCAAATGAAAATTTAGATTAGTGACTTTTGTATTGTAGCTTGGCAGTTGGTGTCACTACCGAAATTTGACAGATCACGGAATTTAAATTGATTTGATTTGAAAATTGAGAGGATCGGAGGTCAGTACCGACAACCACAAAACGAAAAATATAACTGAAAACAATGCTGTGATGAGTTTCATTACAGCACTACTATTAGTACTGAAATGAACTCCTTACGATACTGAAATAGAGAAATATCTATTCTTATTTCAGTTAAAATGATATGAATCAAAATTCAAAATTCTGATCTTGTTGATCGAAACATGATTTGTTTGAATTTTTTATATACAGGATTTTTCATAGTTGAATGTCAATATTTATGGGGGTGATCTTTGGGCCCATTTTAAGAAAAAAACTTCAAATGAACATATGTCTTGAACGTCTTAACTTTTTATGATACAGGGTGGTAAAGTTTTCAAAAATATGAATCATTCATGATTAATATCCACAATACCATTTTAGATATTTTAATGAAATTTGTCATACGTATACTATGAATCAAGACCCTTTTTTTTTTAATTTCCACATAATTCTCACATAATTTGATCTACCTATTTTGACAGACATTGATGGTACGCCACAGATTTTTCGTGAAGTCAAAATTAGTTTATCACCTGACTTTTTCTAATCCGATGCATAGATTTTGCTTGAAGAAATAAAAACCGTCTCTCTGCATTAGTGCGTTAGTTTCATACATTTTTTGGATTTGGAAAAAAGAGATATTGGAGGAATTTACGAAAAGCGTAAACTCCAGAATTCGTTTAAGACTCTTGGACTTATCCCAAGAGGAAGGCTCTTATGGTCTTACCTCAGTTCCTAGCAGGAAGTCATGCTGCTTACCGCATCATTTTTCTATTGAGCCATTCTGATATAGTTCAGCGATTATCAGTAATTTATTGCGCAGCCATTATAATCCTTGTAATTTTCATCTTATGGTAGGATCATTTGGAAAATGCCTGCTTTCAGCTGTAGCGTGAAACGATTTGATCTACCTACGGAAGTGTTCGGATAACATTACCATTACGCGTTTATCAGAAATAAAATGACTGTTATGAAATGAATTGATAGCCGATTAAGCTTGCGTATGGAAGGCATTCAGCGTAAGTTTTATCGGAGTGATTTAAGCGCTAGATCCATACCTGTCTTTTTCATGGCTTTGTATTGTGGTTAGTGAAACTGGATGATTGCTACTGATGTATGTTAAGTATGCCCTGAAGGGTTCACCACAGATCACTTACAACCGTGATCGTTGGTTTGGATATTTCAAATGAAGACGGAATGATAGCTACTTTTTTTTTTGATATCTATTGAAATATTTTATGGGAGGTCTGAATTTTTTTGAAAGTTTTTTAAGGGTTTTCTCGCCCTGCCTCTGAAACAGAAATCAATTAGAAAATTTTTTAAATAATAGGAGAAAGGCCCCTTCGTGTCATTACATGGTGACCATAGGTTCATACTGAATACTATGATTGTGATATTGATCTGTTTCATATATAAATTACCTGAAATAAGATCTTTCCTCAACAAATCAGTCCAACAATGATCCACTCCCAACGAAAAATTGACCAGATTATTAGTTTCATCCAACATAATACAAGCCAATTCTTTGATAATTTTTTTGTACAACTGCCATTAAAAGTAACACTTTTAGTGACAGCAAACAATGTTAAAATTGATTGTTTACGTGGAAGCGTGTTAAAAATATTTTTAACTTTAGTGTTAAAAATATTTTTAGCACTCCTTTTTTTATGATGAAATCAGATGAGAAAAATTCAGCAATTGCAAATTTTTATTATCAATATTTAACAGTCATTACTTATGAACATGAATATCAATCGTAAAACTAGAACAATTATTAACATTAATGCCCTGTGACGTTAAGGAGCTTTGTAACACATTATTAGAATCCTCAGCACCATCAGTACTTGTAGAAACCGGAAGTACAATATTGGATGATGATGATCCAATATCTGTTGAGGTTGGGAGAATTTTTTCAGATATGACATTTCTATATGCAAAGGAATGATCAACATAGCCCTCGGAAACTGTCGTAGATTTCCATCCATCATGTTTTTTTATATCCGTAATATTTGCTCCTGATTCTGCTAGCAATGAAGCGGATGATCTTCGAAAACAATGTCCTGTAAATTGCTTTGGTTTTGGCAGTTTAAGGAATTCGGCAACAATAGATGGAATTTTCCCAAATGTATTAATACCAACTGGATTGGCAGTGCATTTATTAATCATGTATTTCAGGAAAAAATCGACGATGTTTGATGACAGAAGGGCGCAGTGCAAAGTACTTATGAAAATAGTCTATATACTTCCCAATAATACTGAAAGAACGACTTACTTTCGTTTTTGTATTTGGAAGTTGTATAACGAATTATTTATCTGTTATTTCGATGTCTTCCACTGATAAATTGCACAATAGTTGCAACCTTAACCATCAAGTATTTCTCATCTGGTGCCTAATTTATAAACTTTTCAACTTGTTCACGAGTGAGAATTTTCGATTTTTTGGGACGATATCCTTCACTTTTCCGTTTTAAATATGCTGTTACCTTAAATAATTTACTAACATCCACACCATTTTTAACAAGGGGGCTTGACTTTATCATTGAAAATTTGCTCCACAAAGTTGATAAACTCCATATTTTTTATTTTCCTTCTAAGTATGCCAGGAAAACAGTTTCCTTCTACATTTTTCAATTTACACCAGGCCAGGAAATTGTTACATGGAATATCGTACTGCTGAACAGATTTTTTAGGTAGGAGTTCCGGATTTGCTCTTCTTGCAGACTCTTCAATATCCAGAGGAACAACAAAGCGTCACTTTTATTAATAATTGGACTCTCGACAAATATATTACGCAGTTAAAAATCCAAGACGAAAATTAGACAGCAACGAAATTCAAATGACATTTCTCATTAGTTAGTAATCATAACGTTGGCAACGTTTGCCATTCACAACAACCTTTTGATAATTTGAATATTAAACTGCATTTTAAAGTTTATTGTCATTGCAAATTCGCCCATTTCATTATCAAAATAGGACAGTTGTACCAAATACATTGTATGGTATTTGTGTTAAAAGTGATTCTATTTTGTTCGTGAAATTGTTCAATTCACTCCGCTCATTTCACAAACTTTTTCACTCACAAAATAAAACGTAATTTTTAACACTCTTATCATGAATAACTATTAATTTATATTAACATATAAATGAGGATGACTCCAATTTTGAAGCGGTCGAAACATATGTTTTATTGTGCGATTTCATTGTATTAAAGATGTATGAATTATATCATAATCAGTGTTGATGGTGAAAATAGTTGAATTGCAAAAACGTTGCAATGATTTGAATAAATTTGCAATTATCGAGTTATTAATAGAGGAATCGAGAGATGGATAATGCATTTTGCACGATACACTTATTATTCAACTTTTTCTGTTCGGATATAATAAACATTGGTTTCTCTCGATGCGCCAATCTAGATTACCTGGTCACGGGGAAATGGGATCAAACTATAATTGGTCAATAAACTTGTTATGTTTCCGATTTTACTTTCGATTCTTCCGTGAAATGGATCAAAGGAAAACAATTTTACCGTTTTATTTCAATTTGAGGCTTCCAGTTGAAGAAAAAAACATTTTATTTCATTAGAACTCTTCCTGTTTCCTACGTTCCTCTATTGCATTTTTGTTCGCGGAGAATTTTGAGTTGTTTAGGAAATTTTATAGCAGAATATTGTGAGGAGGGTATTTCCGTTTCAAAAATAAATACACTGAGCAAAAAATTAACGCACATTCTGAAAATCTCAATTTTAATGAAAGTTAACTCTTCATTGACTTCATAACTTATTTTTTATATTCTCTCGGGAAAGTTTTGAACGAAACAAGACACATTAAATGAAAGAAAAATTCAGGATTTCACCGAATCTTTTGTGAAAGAAGAGAAATGAACAATTTTCAAAATACTGAAATGCTGATAAGTGATTTAATACTTGGTATTTCCACCCCTTGCGTTAATTACAGCTCGGCAACGACGGTTCATACTCAAAATGAGTGATCTTAAAATGTTCTGATCTAATCCTTCCCAGATTTCTCCGAGCTGGATTCCTGAACTTCTCAGCCTCCTATTGAGGTTATCCCAAACCTGCTCAATCGGATTGAGATCTGGACTTCTTGCTGGCCATTCCATTCGAGAGACTTCAACCTCTTTAAAGTACTCCTGAACTATGCGCGCACGATGGGGTCTGGCATTATCGTCCATAAAAATGAAATTTTCACCAATGTATGGGGCAAATGGCACTACATGCTCTTCAAGAATGTTCCTTATATACTTATCAGCATTCATAGCTCCATTATCAACGACCACTAGGACTGTGCGAGCAGTCAGAGATATTCCACCACATGCCATAATCGATCCTCCCCCGAAACCAGTAGTATTCAGGAAATTGCACTGAGCATATCTTTCATGTGGACGTCTGTATACAAGGGAACGTCGATCACAATGGTAGAGGCAGAATCTAGACTCATCTGTGAAGAGAACTCTTTCCCAATCGGCCTCTTCTCAATGGATGTGCTCTCTCGCAAAATCCAAACGCGCCCTTCTATGGGCTGGGGTAAGAGCTGGGCCTCTTTCCGCGACACGAAGCCTTAAATCATATTCTCTGAGACGATTTCTTTTTGTCTGAGTGCTAATTTGCACCCCATGAGTTTGCTCAAGCTGATTTTGAAGGAGGCGAGCGGTTGCAAACCGTTGTCTCAACGAAGAAACTCTCAAGTAACGTTCTTGAATGGCAGTTGTTACCCGTGGTCTACCCTGTCCTGGTCTTCGGACATTCATACCTGTCTCCCTGAATCGCTGCAACATTCTGGACACACTTGTATGGGAAACTCCCAACTTTTCTGCAATTCTTGTGTATGTCCACCCTTCTTCTCGTAAAACTACCGCCTTGGCACATTCCTCTTGGGTCAAATTGCGTGTTTCGCGTTGCATAGCGATAGAGTGTAGAAAATCAAACGAAAGAAAAACTATTGATCACTAGAATTGATCGAGAACAACTGATTTCAGAATGGAGCCAATACAGTCAAAATCTGATAATATCATCTATTTTTATTCGTGTTGGAAAAAAACATCTGTATTGAAGAAAAACGTTGAAAGTGGATAACATATGCATGCATAATTCTGATAAGAATAATCATTATTGAGAACACCTTCAGTTGTGGGATAAATTTGAGATTTCCATAATGTGCGTTAATATTTTTGCTCAGTGTATTCGCCTTGTGTTACAAAAACCTTGTCGACCTGTGCTAGCGAAAAAGACTGTATGCATGCTTGCCAGGCTTTCATCAAAATCCTCGATAATAATACTCTCATAAATTCAAGTTCGAATTGATAATTACAAGTGTCGTCGCACTATCTACGAATTATTTATTGCATGCAAACAACAACTTTCACATCGTTCACTGAAATCTTCATCACGTATACGCTCACGGATGGTCATGAACTTACTATTAATTACAAAGTGCAGGTGCTCGCAAAAAACCTGTATTCTCAAATTAGGTACACCACTGGCGTTCTTCGCCAGTAAGGAAGTACAAACTTTTTCAAGTATGTTTATGTGATTCATTCTGGTTTTTTATTTTCTGAAGCACACATGACTGGTCGAAATAATTAGAAACGCACAGAAGGAACGTTTCTACATACCGATCTGTCTAAGATTCTATCTGAACAATTGCATGATAATATTGTAAAAATATACCTGCTCCACAAGAGTTTGGGATATCGTATTCAATCGTTTTGACAAGTATGTAATCTTCGAGAAAATCGCTGTAAAATCATTTATAACTCAAT
Organism: Hippodamia convergens; assembly: GCA_038502775.1. Classification (NCBI taxonomy): domain Eukaryota; kingdom Metazoa; phylum Arthropoda; class Insecta; order Coleoptera; family Coccinellidae; genus Hippodamia; species Hippodamia convergens. The sequence continues at coordinate 35,080,237 of CM076607.1, read as the reverse complement.
AACAACTTGAATCGATCCAATAAAAATCAGTATGAGACATTTCGTCAGACTGGTCGCCTTTTTTCTGAAGTTTGGTTCTTTGCATATGCTCCATGAATGTTCTTATTTTGAAAGGGAGTCAGTTTATCAACGGCTTCGATTTAAAACGAGTTATCTGAAAATGCCAAGACGTAAATTAACAAATGCTGAGGCTAATAGGACTATCGGAATTCTACAAGGTGGCCTATCTCAGGTTGTTTTAGCGGAAAGGCTGCAACTCAGCCAAAATGTGATATCTCGACTTTGAAATAGGTTCAGGGAGACAGGTTCCATGTGGGAAAGACCAAGGCTTGGTGGGCGACGAAAAACAACACTTGCTCAGGATCGTTTTCCATCACCGTTTCGGCGAGAAGAAAGCCTACATCTACGTATAGAGTGCTACAGAATACTCCTCAAAATGTAGATGTGGTCCAAATTTTCATCGAAACCATCAGACGACGTGAGAGAGAGGTGTATCTAGGTTCCATAAGTCCATTAAGAGGAGTTCCATTAACACGTGACCATAAGCGTCAAAGAGTGGAATGGGCAAGGCAACATATCAATTGGAACGATCAATGGCGTAGTGTCCTTTTCACTGATGAATCCAGATATGGACGATTTTCAGATTCTCGAAGAATAAGGGTATGGACAATCCCACGCATATCTCGAAATCGTCGCTATGTTCAAGAAGTCCGTCCATTCCGAGGGGGTAGTGTTATGGTATGGGCCGGGATATGTTTCAACAGGCGCACAGATCTACATATTTGTCCTGGGAATATTACCGCCTTATACTATAGGGAGCATGTCATTGAGAATGTTTTGCCAAATTTTCATGCTGCTATTGGTAAAACTTTTCAATTTCTAGGCGATAATGCTGGACCGCACCGTGTAGCCATAGTTGAGAATGCGCCCGAAGAGCTTGGTATTCCACATTTACCAATACCTCCGCACTCACCAAATTTGAATTGCATATAACATGCATGGGATATGCTCCAAAGAAGATTAGATAATCATCAACCCACCCCAGAATCCTTAAATGATCTGAGAGAGCTTCTGCCCCGTTTATAGAACCAAATTACTCAAGAAAATGTTCAACAACCTCGTGTGTAGTATGCAAAGAAGATGTCAAGCTGTTATTGATGCCCGTGGGGGCCATACATTGTACTGATAGTCTTAAAATGCTTGAATTCTCTGGGAATAATATTTTCTCAATTACCCTGTATACGCTGCAGACCTACAGGCTAATATTGATTTTATTTCCTGCAACTTGAAATCATATTTACAATGAATTTTCATGACGATCTCATTTAAACTATATTTTTTTGGAATTTAAGTCAATATCTCTAAATCATGTGGAGCAGTTTATATCATGCTAATTTCGAATCAGTCTTGAGGTATAATTTTCAGTTTTCAGTTCATTCCATATTTGCCATTCAAAAAGAACTTTGAGATGTATGTGAAGATTAAATTTGAGAGAATTTTGTAGAGTAAATTTATTTACCATTCATGTTTCATATATTTATGAGTGTTTAGTTATTGTTTAGAATCATGAAGACACTCTTGAATTTAATAGAGAATGTGGTTATAATACATGAAATCTAGATGATTAGTCTAAGATCCGAACCTACATCGACCTTCACTGAGGTGATAATAGAAATACGCCTATTTTATGATAAATGTCCCATGTTGGGAAATATATTAGAAATGGGTGGCTCAAAAAACTTCTGGACAGAATATTTCTAACTATTTTTTGAAAAATTATATTTCATGAAATTTTGCAACATCATGATAATGAGAACATTTCATACTGGATTCATAGTAGGAAACATGTAGAATATGCACACATAGGGTTGCCTATTATTTACCTGGATGAAGTACTGGATTGCCAAGTTTAAACATGTATGTCGAAATCAGTTACTTTCACTTGTGTGATAATAGAAGAACTTTTATATCAGCATCAATACTTTGATATAGAGTTGCCTGCAAAAAAATTTGTCCTGATAGTGGTTGCCGAGTTTTGAAGATTGAAATTTCGACTCGCCAGGAAATGAGCGATAGAGAGGTCCGAGGTAAGTATACCGTGTAATAATAAAGGACCGAACATCGCAGTCGTATTTGAATGTAGCTTTTCGTAAAAAAAAAGGAATTCAAATATCATCAAACTCAACTAACTCGAGTAGCACTCGATTTTTTTGGTTTTCATACCAGGTGTTACAAAAAAGTAACTGTTCTAGAAAATAAATAAAATTGAGAATTTAAAATTTATTTTACAGAGTATTCAGTTATTATCTGATTGAATTCGAAAAAGAACAATTTTAACGTTCCTTGAATTCAACAAATAATTTGAGAAGTAATTGTTCTGAAGGAAGTCCCGCCTGTTTCTTTGTTTTTCAGTTTCTACGGTTTTCATTAATTTTTTTTGGTAAAATTTTTTATGGGTGTAAGTAAACCTTTTTCTAATAATGAAATCTCAAACAGTAACATTCAATATAGAATCTTGTTTTTAGGAACATGTCAATACTTCAATTGCTGACGAAGGCACAGAATGCCTAGATTCTAGTATCCACTCTAGTTAAGCGTTTCCTGGCGCGTTGAAATTCCAATCTTCAAAACTGGGCAAACTCTATTAGGACCATTTTTTTCTGCAAGCAACCCCATAAGAACGTGTTCACAATTAAAAAATATTCTGCTGATATAAAATATTTCCTATTATCACACAAGTGGAAGTAACTAATTTCGACATACCTGTTGAAACCTGGCAACCCTGTACTTTGTCTAGGTAAATATAAGGCAATCCTAGTCTGCATATTTTATATGTTTCATACTATAAGTCCAGTATTAAGTTTTCTTATTATCATGATGTTGCAAATTGTCATGAAAAAATATTAAAAAAAAAAATAATTAAAAATATTTTGTCCAGGGTTTTTTCTGACAACATATCTTTTATATTTTCTTACATGTGAAATTTATGATAAAAGTGGTTTCGTTCTATTATCAGCTCAGTGAAGTTCGATGTAGGTTCGGAACATCTACTATTAATAGACTTCTTAATTGCCAATAGGTACGCTAAATATTATCATTTGAAATTTTTTGGTCATTCACCATTATCTTTGGTAATAAATTGAGATATTTGATAGTTTTCGGCCAGAAAGAAAAAGCCTCGTGTTAAATCATATCATCTATATTCATAACAAATAATAATTGATTCACGAAACTGTGCTATTGTGACTGCCATTAGTGTCACTTCGATATCTACGTATAATTTGTGGTCGAACTTCCTATGATGATTTATATTTGACAACAGTGCCTCATTTGAGACCAATGATTTCGAAGTCCTTTCATTGTTATTTTCTACTGCTATGATTTTCTCTTCAAGATGGGGTACAGTTATGTCTATAATATGATTTTATGTTGATTTCCTATTTTGTGATTTAGCTATTACCTATATTAGAAGGTAATTTATGCCATTTCCATGTTATAGATTAATACATTTTATGACTTTTACCTTTCTTCGTTCATCAATATTTCCAATTATGCAGCTTTTTCCGGAAAAAAGTGATTTCAGACCTTTGTTTACTGGACTATTCATTTTGCCATTCAGCCCATTCAACTTAGTACCATCATAATCGTAAATTCGCGCAAGAAATGGCGTTATTTAGCCTTCAATAGGTGCTAAATCTCGCTCTGCTTTCCCCGAATGATTTACTGCCAGGTTTCGTTTTCAATTGATATTTATGACGTAACAGTCAGCCCTTTTTTTCGCTCGAGTTATACGACGGCAGGGGGAACCATTGGCGTGCGTCACATCGATGAATGGGCACTTACCACACATTTTTTTTGCATATTTGCAGAAAAGGATTTCCCATCACGTTTCATGATGGTAATCTTCAGATTTCTCGGATAGCCGGGACTCGCTGCTGAATGATTCATGAATAGATGCGGTTGGAGGTGAAACACAGTGAAATTGCGCCGGTAAAAAGGCCGAAGATTGTTTTTCATTATCTACGACTGTGCTTTCAGCTACCAATTAGAAGATTGCAACTTGTTCCAGTCGGCTGTTTATCGTAACTGTACACTTGACGATTATATTATGAATTTTAATATCAGAAGTAAAGAATTACGGTACTCGGTTGTTTTGGTGAGCACCGGAGTCGTAATAAATTCGAGGGGATCTTCAATTAAAACGTACGAAACTGCAGGATTTTTACGGACGGTTCTTTAAATTGCCATCAGCTTCGAGAAGGGGAACGAATGATGGCTTTCAACGAGTCAAACTCGAAGTGGACTGGTCAGGGATAATGTGAGAATGCGTCTGTATCAAGTTCAACATGTGGTAAAATTTTTGGAGGTCATACAAAATCGTAATTGGAAAAAATATGAACTGGATCACGCATTATTTTTTCGTGATAATGAGAAACATTGATGAATGGAAAAAGGCCGAAAGAAAAGATACAAAATGTATCAATCTATAACATAAAAATGGCATAAATTACATTCAACATGTTATAATAATCTTATACAAAACTTACAACTTATAGAAAAACAAAATAACATAAGAGGACTTTGACATAATTTGCCTCAAATTGAGCCCTGTTGCCAAATTTCAATCATCATATACGAAGTTCAACCACAGATACGTAGATATCAAAGTGATTATGATATAAGTATATGAATTTATTACCAGACATAATGGTGACAAACCCAAACATTTCTTCTGATTCTGAGCCCATTGACAATTAACAAGTCTATTTACTGTTTGCCAGGTGAAAGATCAGAGCGTATTCCGAAATGAAGTTATTTTCAAAGTCATTGTATTCGAACACAAGGTTGGTATTGTGGGACTGCTTATTTTCTTATGTCCCTCCGAATAAGATGAAGTGGTGAATATATTGAATCTCAATATATAAAACTAAGTCGGCCGTATTGTTGGTTACACCATTTATAAATCAAGGTTGGATGGACTGTTTGTTATGAAAGATTTTTTGTTGGATTCTTCTACGGCGGGGTGAACATAAAATACCATAAAACCCTGAAAAATTTGATGAAATGGAAAAAAAAATTGGAAATCATTTTCTTTCTTGCGAATAACACCAGTAGGTGTCGCTACGGTTAATAGCGTTTTCGTGAAAGTATTATATTTGATATTTATTCGGTGAACTTACTGTGAATTTTGAGTTGCCTATACGTGCCGATTCAGAATGGACAATCAGCAATCTGCCCTAATTTATTCTAGCATTCTCGGAAAAAAAAAAACTAAAAATGTTGTTCATCACAAGGTACTACAATGAAGGAATTGAAAAATATAAAAAAAAGTAACCTCTTTACCTCTTGAATAAAGAAAATTCTTTTGATGTATGAATAACAATGTACATGGTGATTGTTTATATTTTACTCAATAGCTATCTCAGTTTATATTGGTCGTACAAAAACGTTTGAATGAGCAAATTTGAAGTATTTTTCATGGGTATTCAGAATTCAGTACTAAGAAATTCATGAAGGCATCGAAAACCTGAAAATTTGTTGTGAACAACTGTTTTTTAAATGGTACACCCTGGATTTTATTTTTCTAATCGGTAGAGCTCTTTCTTCTGATTTTCTGAATTTCCAAAAGTTTCGGAAATTCAGCGGTCGAGTTACAAACTCAGACCAAGAATCCCTTGAAGATGCCTACCGCAGTTGTGGGCGAAACGTTAGGTGAAATAATTCCTAATAGACCACGGCCAATAAGCTCGGAAGACTCTCTTAATGTCAGTATATCCGGTCGTGAAAGCCTGAAAATAAAATCACATTTAACACAAATACCATACAATGTTTTTTGTACAACTGTCCTATTTTGATAATGAAATGGGAGAATTTGCAATGACAATAAACTTCAAAATGCATTTTAATATTCAAATAATCTAAAGGTTGTTGTGAATGGCAAACGTTGCCAACATTATGATTACTAACAAATGAGAAAGAACGCTGTCATTTGAATTTCGTTTCTGTCTTGGGTTTTTCACTGCTCAATATGTTCGTCGAGAGTCCAATTATTAATAAAAGTGACGATTTGGTTGTTCCTCTGGATATTGAAGAGTCTGCAAGAAGAGCAAATCTGGAACTCCTACTTAAAAAATCTGTTTAGCAGTACGATATTGCATATAACAAAATCCTGGCCTGGTGTTAATTGAAGAATGTAGAAGTGAACTTCAGTGAAACTGTTTTTCTGGCATACTTAGAAGAAAAATAAAAAATAGGGAGTTCATCAACTTTGTGGAGCAAATTTTCAATGATAAAGTCAAGCGCCCTTGTTAAAAATGGTGTGGATGTTAGTAAATGTCTTAAGGTAATAGCCTAATAAACGGAAAAGTGGTTATACAACTAACAAATACAAAACCGGAAGTCAGTCGTTCTTTCAGTCCTATTGGGAAGTATGTAGACTATTTTCATAAGTACTTTGCACTGCACACTTCTGTCATCAAACATCGTCGTTTTTCCTGAAATACATTAATAATAAATGCACTGCCAATCCAGTTGGTATTAATACATTTGGGAAAATGCCATCTATTGTTGCTGAATTCCTCAAACTGCCAGAACCAAAGCAATATACAGGACACAGTTTTCAAAGATTCTCCGCTTCATTGCTATCAGAATCAGGAGCAAATATAACGGATATAAAGAACGACGGTAGCCGAGGGCTATATTGATCATTCCATAGCATATAGAAATGTCATTGCTGAAAAAATTCTCCCAACCTCACAGATTTCGGATCATCATCATCCAATATTGTATTGTATATTCTAATAATGTGTTGCGAGGCTACCTAACGTCAAAGGGCATTAATGTTGGTATATGTTCTAGTTTCACTATTAATATTAATGTTCATAAGTAATGATTGTTAAATATTAATAGTAAAAATTTGCAATTGCTGAATTTTTCTCATCTGATTTCATCATAAGAAAATGGACTGCTAAACATTTTTTCAACACTAATATTAAAAATATTTTCAACACGCTTTCATGTAAACAGTCATTGTTTGCTGTCACTAAAAGTGTCACTTTGAATGGCAGTTGTAAAAAAATATTATTAAATTATTATTATTATACCGAATTGAGCCCCCAGGAGTAATCCTGGTAACTGGCCTGGGGTGGTCTATAAACGTCCTCACTGTATATGGTGCAAACTCCATTTGCTCGTATAGTTAGTCCATCGCACCTGTGCATGAAAATATCCGAATTCAAAAGCTGCCGATTGAGTCGTCTATCCTTACCAGAAACCTAACGGACCCATGGTCGTCGGAGAAATCCAAGAAATGGCCATGAAATAGTTATGATTTGTAAACAGTTTAACCGAACCTCGCCGCATCGACCATATGACGTTCGGAAAAGACATGCCTTCTGAGCTATCGGAATTCCTTATCATTAATTCGAATGGAAATTAAAATTTAACCGAAGCAACAAAAGAGTGAGCTCGAATTGATGGCTTCAAGTGATTGGAGCCCGTTAGAGTGTGTCGACCTTTCTTGGACGTACTGCTCTTAGAGCTGACGGCAGTTGTGCGAAATTTACCCCCTCAACTCTCTGTATTGTAGTGGATAGTGAATACATCAATTTTCAACAGATATACGAAGGATATGAACTGCTCTAAGAAAAAAAGGAACCTATTATCAATGAAAAACTTTTTTTGTACAACTGCCATCGAAAGTGACACTTTTAATGACAGCAAACAATGTTATAATTAATTTTCTCTATTTCAGTATCGTAATGAATTCATTACAGTTCTGAAAGTAGTGCTATAATGAAACTCATTACAGCATTGTTTTCAGTTCTATTTTTAGTTTTGTGGTTGTCAGTACTGGCCTCCGATCCACTCAATTTTCGAATCAAATCAATTCAAATTCCGCAATCTGTCAAATTTCGTTAGTGACACCAACTGCCAAGACACAATACAAAAGTTACTAAACTAAATTTTTATTTGAATTTCGAGAGTTTTCCATACAACTTTACTGAAATAGAGAAAATATCGTCTAAAACTCGTTGCAGAAGGCAATTCCAACACTCATGCTTCCGAAAACTCACTCCTTCGTCGCTCGTTTTCGAATTTCGTATTCGTGTTGGAATGGGAGCTCATTCTGCAACTTGTTTTAGAATATACTATTTCACGTGGAAGCGTGTTAGAAATATTTTTATCATTAGTTTTAAAAAGATTTTCAGCACTCCATTTTCATATGATGAAATCTGATGAGAAAAATTCAGCAATTGCAAATTTTTATTATCAATATTTAACAATCATTACGTAAAAGTAGAACAATTACTTACATTAATGCCCTGTGACGTTAGGGAGCTTCGCAACACATTATTAGAATCCCCAGCACCATCAGTACTTGTAGAAACCTGAAGTACAATATTGGATGATGATCGAAAATCTGTTGAGGTTGGGAGAATTTTTTCAGTAAAGACATTTCTATATGCAATGGAATGATCAACATAGCCCTCGGCGACCGTCGGGGACTTCCATCCACCATGTTTTTTTTATATCCGTAATATTTGCTCCTGATTCTGCTAGCAATGAAGCGGAAGATCTTCGAAAACAGTGTCCTGTATTTTGCTTTGGTTCTGACAGTTTGAGGAATTCGGCAACAATAGATGGAATTTTCCTAAATGTATTAATACCAACTGGATTGGCAGTTCATTTATTATTCATGTATTTCAGGAAGAAATGACGATGTTTGTGTTTGATAACAGAAGGGCGCAGTGCAAAGTACTTATGAAAATAGTCTACATACTTCCCAATAATAATGAAAGAATGACTGACTTTCGTTTTTGTATTTGGAAGTTGAATAACCAATGATTTATTTGTTACTTCGATGTCTTCCACTGATAAATTATATCATTTTTGACGCCGACAGGCTCCAAATAATCCGAAAATAGTTGCAACCTTAACCATCAAGTATTTCTCATCTAGCGCCTCCTTTATAAACATTTCAACTTGTTCACGAGTGAGAATTTTCGATTTTTTGGGACGATATCCTTCACTTTTCCGTTTTAAAATTATGCTATTACCTTAAAATATTGACTAACATCCACACCATTTTTAGCAAGGGTGCTTCACTTAATCATTGAAAATTTGCTCCACAAAGTTGATGAACTCCATATTTTTGATTTTTTTTAAGTATGCCAGGAAAACAGTTTCACTGAAGTTCCCTTCTACATTTTTCAATTTACACCAGGCCAGGAAATTGTTATATGGAATATCGTACGGCTGAACAGATTTTTTAGGTAGGAGTTCCAGATTTGCTCTTCTTGCAGACTCTTCAATATCCAGAGGAACAAACATATAAAGCAGTTAAAAACCCAAGACGAAAATTGAACAGAAACGAAATTCAAATGAAAGCGTCTTTTCTTATTTGTTAGTAATCATAACGTTGGCAACGTTTGCCATTCAGAACAACCTTTTGATTATTTGAATATTAGAATGCATTTTGAAGTTTATTGTCATTGCAAATTATCCCATTTCATTATCAAAACACAGATTCATTGTTGAAACATAGATAAATTCAAAATACTCATCATCTATGTTTCAGAAATATTTTCGGTGTGGTGTGACCTCCGCAAAGGCTTATTTTAATCTTGTTCTGGGTAGCAGTTTTAGGAGGTTCGCAACAACAAAACGTGCGCAATCATAAAATTTCAGTTCAACGCAGAATCTTACAATCTGAGTATAGGATATGATATATCATTTGAAAGGAAATTCAATTCTCTTTCAGTAATTCTTAGAACATACATGACATTGCATTTGAAAAAAAATGCATTTTCAATCGTTTTTGTATCTATGTGACATGTTCTTTCGAGCATTTAGGCTGTCGTCGTAGATTAGTTCTCTCTAATCTACGACGACGGCCTAAATACTCGAGATAACAGGTTACATTGAACGATGGCCGCGAAAGCCTCAACCAATTCGTTTTTGTATCTCTTTAAAAACCAACGAGTTTTGAATGACTCTGTATAATAAGAGGCGTATTTCGTAACACGTGCATGATGCATACGAAATTTCAGCTTCCTATCATTTATAGTATGCAAGTTATGGATGTTTACGTAAAGCTAGTTTTGCACAAAAATAGGAAGAAATCTTTCAACTATTCAAAAACCGCTGAAGAGAAAGTGATACCAAAATAGTGTTACTTTCGGTTCTTCTTCTTTGAAACATAATTTCAATACTAGATATCTCGGAGTCAAACTTGATTCCCTTCTAAAATTCAACGCACATTTAGATGATCTGCGTTCGAAGCTCAAATCTCAAAATATCCTTCAGAAAATAGCTGGTACCTCATGGGGCGCTGCAACACTTGATTTTTTCTGCTGCTGAATAGTGTTACCTTGTTTGGTAGAACAGTGATCATGTAAAAAAAAATTATACCCAACTCAACTTTTCTGTGGGGATTATCACTGGTACTATCAGATCTTCACCTACTCCTTGGTTACCAGTCCTCCCAAAAATTGTAACTCTCATATTCATAGAGAGACAATAATGAATTTTCGAAAAAACCTCAGATTCCAAAACCTGGTGTTGTGGTATTTTATACGGCTCATTATGGATAAAACTTCAATTATAAGATTTTTATGATTGAGAAAAATCATTTACAGTTGCAAAATCGATCAGAATCGAATGAGAAATCGAAGAATCCTAACCATTCGCTTTTCCAAGTAATTGGTAATAATCCAATCATCGTCAATCAGATAATGATTACATCACGGGACTAATCGCACGAAATTGGTCCGAAATGAACTCGGTTCTTTCCTCACGTTGCTAATTTAAATACATCAATCAGATACTTAAACACCAATATTATGGAGTGATTTAGCGCGCAAGTTCTCAAATGATTCATTAAAAATTTACGACACATTTTATCCGGATTTGATTTATTCGAATTTCCATCAGCTTCAGGCGAACGATTAAATGTATACGAGATAGCAGCTATTAAAACCGTGTCAGAAGCTATATAAAAAATTATGTCTTCACAGGAACTTTTTATAGTTCCAGTCGACCATACGTTGCTAATATCGAATCCGATGAAGAGATGCTGTTAAAATTCGTATTTTCTTCATGATATACTTATGTTAGGGAGAGGTGGGTAAATTAATGAAATTTTAGAAAAATACAAAGGTTTTTTAGAGTAAAACTCTCTGAGGGGTTGGGAATATTTTCATCTCACTCTGGGAATTTCAAAGATAAATATCATGGTATATTTCCGGGTGGATACATCCAGTAATTAAATGATTTTTCTCTTTTTTGTGCAAAACATAGTTGTGGTTGAACATCCATAACTTACATATTATACATCTTAGGAAGCTGAAATTTCGTATGCAGAATGCCAAGATCCAATGCATCATACACGTGTTATGAAATACGCCTCTCATCATACAGAGTCATTCAAAATTCGATGGTTTTTCGAGACATACAAAAACGGTTGGAAGTGCATTTTGAAATGGTATGCAATGCCATGTATATTTTGAGAATTTCTGAAAGAGAATTGAATTTCCTTTCAAATGATATATCATATCCTATAACCAGATTGTAAGATTCTGCGTTGAACTGAAATTTTGTAGTTAGCTCACCAAAACAAGTTGAAACGAGCGGTTCATACATACTAACTTCAGTGGATTGCTATGATTTGCTGATAATGATTATGAGCTAGAAAGTACCAAGAAATAAATTTATTCTAATAATTTTCATTGAATTCCTGCTTCTCGTTCTCCGTAAACGTCTAACGTACCATCAACCGTGGATCACCCTGTATAATATTTTCATGTTCTCAAATTGAAGTTTCTTCATTAATAATTATTAAAAAACAATACTTTCCCCTGTATCAATTTTGACTCCTCGCAGTTGATCTTTCAAAATCATAATTTTGAATTCAGTATTAAAATAGCCCGTATTTGTATATTCACTCAAATTTTACATACATAGTTATTCACGAATATGGCTCTATAGAAAATTTTCAGGAAAGACACAAAATTCTGAAGGCGAGATTCAAGTAAGAAGATGACTTCTCGTATATTTTTTGAAGGTTCTAGTACTTCCGGTTTTTCCGGAAGTGAAATCAACTTTCGTTTTTCAAATGGGAAGATCCATTTTTCATTGCATAAATAGATTCTCCAATGAATTCTGAGTCTTCTCGATTCCAAAAGTTTGAATTTTCCCGAAAAATTTTCTATAAATTAGGAAATACGAAAAAAAAATCTCAAAATTGAACTCTGTTGGAATACAGAAAACTTCGAGGTTTTTTCATTAAAAATTCTCATTTTTGAGAATCTCCGAGAAGAAAGGCTGATGCTCCTTTTCCGATAGCGTGATTTTCAGAGTATGATATAGGAGGTCACAAATTCTTTGTCAAAGTAAGAAGTAACGAAACATCAAAAAAATCGTTTTTTTTTCAAATTGGAACCCCATTTTTTCGAAGCATTTTCGAAATCTTCGTCAAAAAATGATAGGAGCATACGTTCAAGACTTTTATTTCAAAATGAATATTTTTCGAGATATTCACGAAAAACGATTTTGTCTTCAATTTTCAATCTCATTCCGAAATTGTTTTTTTTACTGGAAAATAATATATATTTCCTTATAGTTCAGACGAGTTCAGTTTTTCTTTCTTTTTTAAAGCTTAGGATATTTTCCGCAAATTATTAATTCTGGAGAATTTCTTTTTTGTCATGGTAGGGAAATTTGAATTTTCAGTAATGAAATTGTTACATGTTCTGTTAATGATTCTTTCAAAAGCATTAAAAATTTTTACAAATTATTTTTTCTGCATTCCTGAGAATTTTTTACGATGACTTCACTTATACTCACATCGAGAACTTTAAACCAATTGTTGCTCTCGCATTACAGATGATATTTCAAGAACTTAACTCGTCTGAACACTAGAAAATATTTTCTCGATAACAGAGATCTCCAAAACTTTCACTTAACCGCTTATTATTTTCCAGTAAAAAACACATTCGGAACGAGATTGAAAATTGAATTCTTGACGAAGATTTTGAAAATTCTTCGGAATAATGGGGTTTCAATTTGAAAAAAACTATTTTTTGATCGTCACTTCTAACTTTGACAAAAAATTTGTGACCTCCTGTATCATAAGAAAAAGAAAATTCTCTGCCTTTACGAAGGCACATCGAGAACATTTTTGAAACATAGATGAATTAAAAATAGTAATCATCGAAATGAATACCATTTTCAATTCCCAGGCTCAGAGATCTTTTATCATGAGGTTGGAGAAATGATATTAGATTTTGTCACTGAGATGAGAGATATACCGGTTTCGGCCTTGTTGGGCCTCATCAGTATCCCGCACATCTAAGGACAAAATCTTCATAAAAAACTTCAGAATTTGAAGCAATTGGTTGTAATGTAATGAGTAAAATATTACAAAGTACTAAGGTGGTGACATCCAACTGCGTCAAAATGAAGTTTCACATCTCCAATCAAATGCAAAAAAAGAAATCTGTACTTCCTCTTTCACTGAATGAGATTTTAGCAGTGGCTCTATTCAGGGCCCGCTTGCTAGTTTCTCAAATTGATGGAAACGCCCAATTCTTTTTGTGACTGTGAAGCCTGATGTTTTTAGGAAAAAGAAAATTCTTTGCCTTTACGAAGGCACATCGAGAACATTTTGGAAACATAGATGAAAGAAAAACAGTAATCATCGAAATGAATACCATTTTCAATTCCCAGGCTCAGAGATCTTTTATCATGAAAATGGTATTCATTTCGATGATTACTATTTTTAATTCATCTATGCTCCTGTATCATATTCTGAAAATCACGCTATCGAAAAAAAAGCATCAGCTTTTCATCTCGGAGATTCTCAAAAATGCGAATTTTTAATAAAAAAACCTCGAATTTGTCTGCATTTCAACAGAGTTCAATTGTGAGCTTTTTTTTTCGTATTCCCTCATTTAAAGAGAATTTTCTCGGGAAAATTCAATCTTTTAGAATCAAAAAGACTCAGAATTCAATGGAGAATCTATTTATGCAATAAAAAATGGGTCTTCCTATTTGAAATTCGATAGTTGATGTCCCTTCCAGAAAAACCTAGAATCCTAGAATCTTCAAAAAATAAACGAGAAGTCGTCTTCTTACTTGAAGCTCACAGTTAGAATTTGAATCCTGAATCTTGTGTCTTCCCTATAAATATTCTATAGAGCCATATTCGTGAATAACCCTGTATACACATACACACTTACAAAACTCATAAAAGTATAATCTAAATCCTCATCGATCTGACACAAAATGGTCAGTGAAATAAACAACGGAAAAAACCCACTAAGGCATAGTAACCAACCAATATGAACCGAGTATTATAAGCAGAAATTTGTCGACATTTTTCTGTCCAACCAGAGTTACAACCTCCACATCGCGATCTCAAAAGCTCTCAGGAGATTCCCCGTGCATTGGAATCCTATTTTACTGTCTTCTCGAACGTCGTCTGTCCGAGATGAACGATCTGAACGACCTTCGAGTTAGAGCGATTAAAATTGAATTAAACGTTAATGAATCTTAACTACCGTGTTGGTGGGGTTACTGTTTGTGTTGGTACTGTCGTGAGAGTGCTTTCACTAAAACGCTTTTTAATTCAATGCAGTGGCATTCACGGCGGCACAATTATTCGTATCTTTCGTGGAAATGATGCCTGCACGGTTTATACATTTTTTTGCGCACTTTTACATCACTTAGCGTGAACGAGAAAGTGCATCTTTGAGATGCACTTTTCGGTTTTTTGCAACTTATTATCTCGTTATGTGGATTAATTCGCAGCGAATTACTATATGTTAACACTGTTCTGTTGATTGAATGCCTACAAAAACCCATGGAAGATCGAAAAAGACAATGCAAATGCAGAATATACTCCAACAAACAAAAATTCATCAATGAATAGATTCAAGCAAATCGAATCACAGCATGACAAGAAAACTTCTATACGGAATTGATAATGAAGATCATTGAAGTTTTTTGAATCATATCAAAATGAGAAAAAACAAAATTATACGTGTGGCACTCGAGGACTGCCGCAGTAAAGCTACTGCATAGCACCTATTCAAATATAAGAAGATAATATTTTTGATTTAAAATATTTATTTATCTTACAATACATGTAGGTTATTCAGGAATGTTTATCATTGAAGCTATAGGTTTATGGTAACTGAAATAAGAAACATAAGTTTGAGACTTAATCTCTTCTAAATATCTGGTAAATACCGCGTCAATAGTGGTCCCATATTTTGTTGTGGATTATTCATTTTCAAATTCAATTTTTCCGAAAGAAAAGTTGTCAACCGCTCTGATTTTTTATCAGCGAATATAATGTTGATATCGCCAGCCAAGATAAGTGGGAATTTATTACCATTTGTACCAAGTATTTTCGACCCTTCTTCAGTGTACTCCAGTAAAGTGCGATGAATAAAATGCTCTACCTCGTCCAATTTTGGATTCGGAGAAATGTAAATTGCTACCATGACTATGTGTAGGCCATTTCTAAGTTTGCATAAGCATGCACAGATATCTCCAACAAATGAGCGTCTAACATTAACATCGCTAACGTCTTCAATATTCAATTCAATATTCGGAGTAATAATATTAGTAACATTATAACTATTTTGGTAAAAAGCTACCACACGTTTTGGACCAATATCTCGTTTGAATTGAACAATACAACTGAAATTAGGTATTTCAATCGGATTATCACGCGTCATGCATGTTTCGGTAAGAAGTAACACATTAGTTTGTTTCGTAACTGAATCTTGTGAATCGTATTTGTGACTATGTAAACTTTGGCAAGTGAAAGTTATTATTGAAATGCCATTTCTATTACTAATGAAATCTAAGACACTTTGAGCTATCGTCTGAACACTATTCAAAGACAATCTTTTGAATTCTTGCAACAAAGATGCAGTCGATGCAGCTTGCCTTCGATTATGAGAGAACTTAAATGCAGAATTATCATTTTTTGTCGTAATATACAATTTTGCAATATTAGTCATCCGAGAGAGTGCAACATAGACGAGTTCCTGAGAATGTGATTTACTAAACTCATATACTATTTCGTCAAAAGTTCCACCTTGCGACTTATGTATAGTTAGAGCAAGAGCTGAAATTAATGGAAAATGTTTGCGTTTGGCTATACATTTTCTATCCGATGTTAATGAAATATTTGACGTTCGTATTTCAATGGGAACATCGAGATTGCCGACTCCATTTTGCACTTCTAGAGTGGCTGCACGCATCCGTCCAGTGGTAAGCACCCAAACACCGTGCCGAAGTCTACCGAACTGAATCGACGATACACGGCTGTGTTAGGTTTTTTCGTTACGGAATTTCTACATTAGGTCGCCGCTCTCAAAGCCTGAGATAAAAGCTATGCAATAGCTTAAAAATATCATACATAAAACGAAATCCATCATTGTGTGATCATTAGTTTATTGAGTGTCCCTTTCAAAATTTCAGAGAGATTGTTTCTATTTAGTATAGAATCAACTATCGAAGAATCATTACAAAATTATCAGGGTGGTTTCAGGCAACATAGGAATTGTTGTGATCAGGTTCTCAACCTCACCACATTTATTGAATCAGTGTTCAATAAAAACTTGAAAACATGGACAGTATTTTTGGATTTATCAGCTGCATATGATACAGTATGGAAAGATGGATCAATTTATAAACTCTATAATCATTTAAAATATGAAAAAATGGTTAGACTATTAGAAAATATGGTATCCGACAGAAAGTTCCGTGTTTTTGTCGATAATAATAGTAGTAATTTCGATACTTTGAATAATGGTCTTTCACAAGGTTCTGTTTTAGCACCTCTTCTATTTAATTAATATTTGTGTGACATTCCAACTACTTCTTCGGAAAAATTTCTTTATGCTAATGATATTGCTCTGGCTTCCATCATTCTAAATTTCAAACAATACAAACTACCCTTTCCGCAGATTCGATATCATGAAAAATTATTTTTTTAAGTGGCGTTTGTGCCCGAATGAAAATAAAACCGAGGTTTTATGTTTTCCTTTGAATAATCATCAGAAATATAGAAAATTGAGTGTCACTTTCGGTTCTTCTCCCGTAATTTCAATCCGAGATACCTGGGAATTAACTTTGATTCCTCTCTAACTTTCAACGCCCATTTAGATGATCTGCGTTTGAAGCTTAAATCTAGAAACAATTATCTTCAGGATCTAGCTGGTTCTTCATGGGGCCCTGAACCAACAATACTTCGTACGGAGCGCTTGCTTTGGTTTTTTCTGCTGCTGAATATTTTTGACCTGTTTGTTTGAACAGTGTTTATGTAAAAAAAATGGATGTCAAACTAAATTTTTCTATGAGTATTATTACTGGTACTATCAAATATACACCGACTCTAGATTACCAGTCCTTTCAAATATTGTCCCTTCCCATATTCGCAGAGAGACAACAACTTCGAATTTTTATAACAAATTTGATTCCTTTCCAAATTCATTTCCCATACTCACCTATATTCCAGATAATAAGGTCCCCAGACTGAAGTTGCGTAAACCTTTTGGTCAAATTTTCTAATTGATGTGAATGGAAGTGACTAAGAAATTTGGCAATCTGAATGAAATGTATGCAATTTTTTCAATGAAGATCTTGTTACTGATCCTTCCATCAAAGTTCTTGGTTTTGACCTGTCCAGGAGAATATGGTGTGTTCTAAATCTTATTAGAGCTAGGTGCCTTTTTGTTTCAATATGTATTGTATTATTTTACCTTTTTGAATCAAAAGAATATATCAGTAGGTAATACATATCCATCAGAGACAAAATATTTATGATTAAACTTTTTTTTTTAATCCACTAGTAGTCTCTTGAATAGCCAAATACAAATAGCGACATCCAGTAACAACAAAAGAGATTCTGTATCTTCAGTCAAAGAATCTAAAAAGAACTGCGTACATCTTTTTTCGTACTTTGAAATTCTAGCAGTGGAACAAAATCGAGGCCCTCATGCAAGTTTCTCCGAGTGATGGACAGACCCAATTTTTTCGCGATTGTGAAGCCGAGTTATCAAAAGAAGTAATTATCAAAGTAGTAATAATCGAAATAAATACCATCATTCATTCATTTCGATGACTTAACATAATTCTTCAATGAAATGAGATGATTCTGTAGTTCATAGATATCCTTGAATATCGAAAAAACTCGACAGTTTGGCATTCTCCAATTATTATTATCATTAGAGCACTAACGCTAAAGTAATTTTTTAGGATTTCTAAATCTTCGGAAAGGATACTTTGCTGTGGAAATAAGAAGGATAGAAAGCCAGAGCAATATCATCAGCATAAATGAACTTTTAGGAAGAAAAGTTGGAATATCACACAAATATAAATGAAAAAGAAAAGATGCTAAAACTGAACCAAGTTTTTATTGATTTCATGAACGTTTAAGTATCTTTTGAGGCATCGTCTGCTCTGATCATTAGGAGGAAAATTTACAGTTAATCATTGATCAAGAATCATCATATTTTCACCGATCTCATTATATCTCATAATATTCGTATCGATATAATCGATTACTCTATTCATCTCGTGGAGGGAAAAATGATACTTTGAAAGCTCTCAAAACATCCAACCGCATTGATTAGAACATAACTCATTGGAGTACTCGGCGAAACAATGTCCGATTTCAGGAAGCCACAATGAAAATGATTCTCAGGATCAGCTATCTTTCCGTAAGCCATATGACGTGCAACTGTTCCATTTACGCTTCTTTTTCTGTCTCCTTATGCGATCAACTTTTTTCTCAGTCCGATTGGGTATTGCAGGATTAATTTCTAAGTATTCTTTGTTACCATTTGAAGCATTCATCAGTACCTAATTACGCAGTTTTCTCAGAGAAAGTGTTATTGGCTTACCTATTTCTGAATTGTCGTAACAGAAGCCATCAACAGTGTTGTTGAATTATTCAATGATTGAAGGTATGACAATACAATTAAAATGCACGCATAGCAGACATTTTAAAATACACATATCGTAAAAATTCTCTGCTCTCTTGGTTTTCCAGGAAATAAACGACTATATTTTCCTCTATTTCAACTGCAGTATACACTGCGCAAAAAAATTAACGCACATTATGAAAATCTCAATTTTAATGAAAGTTAACTCTACATTGACTCTATAGCTTATTTTTTATGTTCTCTCGGGAAGGTTTTGAACGAAACAAGACACATTAATTGGAAGAAAAATTCAGGATTTTACCGAATCTTATGTGAAAGAAGAGAAATGAACAATTTTCAAAATACTGAAATGCCGATAAGTGATTTAATGCTTGGTATTTCCACCCCTTGAGTTAATTGCAGCTCCGCAACGATGGATCTAATCCTTCCCAGATTTTTCCGAGTTGGATTCCTAAGTCACTAAGAGTAGCTGGATGATTTTCTGAACTTCTCAGCCTTCTGTTGAGGTTGTCCCAAACCTGCTCAATCGGATTGAGATCTGGACTTCTTGCTGGCCATTCCATTCAAGAGACTTCCACCTCTTTAAGGTACTCCTGAACGATGCGCGCACGATGGGGTCTGGCAATATCGTCCATAAAAATGAAATTTTCACCAATGTATGGGTCAAATGGCACTACATGCTCTTCAAAAATGTTCCTTATATACTTATCAGCATTCATAGCTCCATTATCAACGACCACTAGGTCTGTGCGAGCAGTCAAAGATATTCCACCCCATACCATAATCGATCCTCCCCCGAAACTAGTAGTATTCACGAAATTGCACTGAGCATATATTTCATGTGGACGTCTGTATACAAGGGAACGTCGATCACAATGGCGAAGGCAGAATCTAGACTCATCTGTGAAGAGAACTCTTTCCCAATCGGCCTCTTCCCAATGGATATGCTATCTCGCAAAATCCGAACGCGCCCTTCGATGGGCTGGGGTAAGAGCTGGGCCTCTTGCTGCGACACGAGACCTTAAATCACATTCTCTGAGGCGATTTCTTATTGTCTGAGTGCTAATTTGCACCCCATGAGTTTACTCAAGCTGAAGGAGGCGAGCGGTTGCAAACCATTGTCTCAACGAAGAAACTCTCAAGTAACGTTCTTGAATGGCAGTTGTTACCCGTGGTCTACCCTGTCCTGGTCTTCGTACATTCATACTTGTCTCCCTGAATCGCTGCAACATTCTGGACACACTTGTATTGGAAACTCCAAACCTTTCTGCACATTCCTCTTGGGTCAAATTGCGTGTTTCGCGTTGCATAGCGATCGAGTGTAGAGAAACAAACGAAAGAAAAACTATTGATCACTGGAATTGATCGAGAACAACTGATTTTAGAATAAAGCCAATACCTTCAAAATCTGATAATATCATCTTTTTTATTCCTGCTGGGAAAAAACATCTGTATTGAAGAAAAACGTTGAAAGTGGTTAGCATATGCATGTATAATTCTGATAAAAATAATTATCATTGAGAACACCTTCCGTTGTAGAATAAATTGGAGATTTCCATAGTGTGCGTTAATTTTTTTGCGCACGGTATTTGATAGAGAATCGAAAACTTCATGTTTGCCCTGTATAAGTTTTTCCAAGAATACAGTGAATTTTGCAGAGACCTCCCATGAAATATGTGATTTGTTTTCAATCAAATTCTTAATTGAAATTAAAAAAGTTGCACTGAAGTTGCATTCACCAAGAGATCATTAATCAAGAATCGATCACAGCATAATCACATTATTCGTATCGATAAAATCGATTACTCTATTCATACTATATTGCTTTGCGTTAATTAGAACATCACCTGTTGAGGTGTTAACACCACGTTCAATTTCAGGAAGCGACAAAGAAAAATATTCCCATTATGAGGAACGTCTAACTGTTCCATTTATTCCCCTTTTTCAGTCTCATTATGCGATCAGTTTTTTTCCCCGTCCTATTGGGTATTTCAGCTTGAATGTCTAAGTATCCCTCGTTCCCATTTTAAGCATTCATCAGCAATTTTCTCGGAACGTTATCCTTTGAGCTCAGCAGCGCATATTTATAGCTACTGTGTTCGATGTAATGACGATTTATAATATATGTAAGAACTGATTACCGCTTCTGCTTGATGGCAGCTTAATGGACTGATGCGTCAACCATAATTCCCCGTGTAATGTCACCTGGAACGGGTAACTCTAAAAGCATTAGAGATGTATTTTGTTCCATTAGACAATGTGGTCTTCAATCTTCGATGTGCCGTTTACCACTATTCGTATCCCTGGAGAATAATAAAGGAATTTTCTTCTCGTCTCAACCGATCTTGAACCTTGATTTTTATTATTCCTTAATATACAGTCTGCTAATGAACTGCTCCACATGAGTTAGGGATATTGACTTAAATTGCAAGAAAATATAGTTTAAACGAGATTTTGTGATGAAAATTCATATTAATATTATTTCAACTTGCAGAAGATAAAATTACTCTCAGCCTGTAGGTCTGCAGCGTATTCAGGGTGGTTAAGGGCCGGTTTTATAAAGGATAGTTGACTGCCGGTCGACTCAAACCGATATATAAATTAATGCTTTTTTATTATCAGAACGATTGACTACCAACAAAATATTACAAGGATTTCAATGAAAATCATGAGTGGGTTCGATACAATGATGCTAAAATTATTTGAAATTGAAAAAAAACCCAAATTCTCCAATAATTCAGTTCAAACGCCGTGTGTCTTGCCCCGAATCACGTGACTTTTGTCTTCGTTCCCAGAATTACGACCGCATTTGAAGGTTAGACTCCTTCCAGCTGTCATTTAGTTCACTGCGTAACTGAACGAGCAGTGTAGCCAACTGAAATAAATCGGCCTCAACCGATAGTTCGTCGATCGACACCCCAAATATTTTTATAATACCCGATGAGGTTCAACCTGTAGTTAACTCTCAATTGCCAGTTGATCGACTGTCGGTTCAACCGTACTTTTATAATACCGGCCCTAAGAAAAATCGAGTAAGATAACGAAATTTTATTTGAAGAGAATTCAAGCATTTTAAGACTATCAATACAATGTATGGCCTCCACGGGCATCAATTACAGCTTGACATCTTCTTTGTATACTACACACGAGGTTGTTGAACATTTCTTGAGGAATTTGGTTCCATAAACGGGGCAGAAGCTCTCTCAGATCTTTTAAGGTTCTGGGGTTGATTAATGAATATCTAATCTTCTTTTGAGTTTATCCCATGCATGTTCAATGCAATTCATATCTGGTGCGTGCGGAGGTATTCGTAGATGTGGAATATCAAGCACCTCGCGCGCATTCTCAACTATGGCTGAACGGTGCGGTCTAGCGTTATTGTCTGGAAATTGAAAAGTTTCACCGATAGCAGCGTGAAAATTTGGCAAAACATTGTCATCGACATGCTCCCTATAGTGTGAGGCGGTCATATTCCCAGGACAAATGTGTAGATCCGTGCGCCCGTTGAAACATATCCCGGCCTATACCATAACACTGCCCCCTCGAAATGGATGGACTTCTTGAACAAAGCGACGATTGCGGGGAATGCGTGGAATTATCCATTCCCTTATTCTTCGAGATTTTGAAAATCGTCCATCTCTGGATTCATCAGTGAAAATGACACTACGCCATTGATCGTTCCAATTGATATGTTGCCTTTTCAATTCCAGTCTTTGACGCTTATGGTCACGTGTTAATGGAACTCCTCCCAATGTACGTCTAAAACCTAGATTCACTTCTCTCAAACGTCGTCTGATGGTTCCGATGGACACTTGGACCCATCTGCATTTTGAAGAGTATTCTGTAGCATCCCACACGTAGATGTACGTTTTCTTCTCGCCG
The DNA here is from genome assembly GCA_038502775.1 of Hippodamia convergens. NCBI lineage: Eukaryota > Metazoa > Arthropoda > Insecta > Coleoptera > Coccinellidae > Hippodamia > Hippodamia convergens. Next base: position 35,057,390 of record CM076607.1, on the reverse strand, counting down.
AAACGGTGATGAAATGATCCTGAGCATGTGCTGTTTTTCGTCGCCCATAAGCCCTTGGTCTTTCCAACATGGAACTTATCTCCTTGAACATATTCCAAAGTCGAGATATCACACTCTGGCTGACTTAGAGCCTTTCCGCTACAACAACCTGAGTTAGGTCACCCTGTAGCATTCCGATAGCCCTATTAGACTCAGCGTTTGTTAATTTACGTCTTGGCATTTTCAGAAAACTCTTCAAATCGAAGCCGTTGAAAAACTGACTCCTTTTCGAAATAAGAACATTCATTAAGTATTATGCAAAGAACCAAACTTCAGCAAAAAGGCGACTAGATTGACGAAATGTCTCATACGGATTTTTATTGGATCGATTCAAGTTGTTATTGAGTTTGTTATTGTGTTTTAAATGATTTTACAGCGATTTTCTCTAAGATTACATACTTGTCAAAACGATTGAATACGATATCCCTAATTCTTGTGGAGCAGTATATTTATTAACTATATCGCTGCTCTTTCAGAACAGTGACCGAACTGCGAAGACGTGAATTAACAAACGCTAAGTCTAATAGGGCTATCAGAATGCTACAGGGTGGCCTAACTCAAGTTGTTGTAGCGAAAAGGCTCCAAGTCAGCCAGAGTGTGATATCTCGACTTTGGAATAGGTTCAAGGAGACAGGTTCCGTGTTGGAAAAACCAAGGCTTGGTGGGCGACGAAAAACAACACCTGCTCAGGATCGTTTCATCACCGTTTCGGCGAGAAGAAAGCTTACATCTGCGTGTAGAATGCTGCGGAATACTCTTCAGAATGCAGGTGCGGTCCAAGTTTCCATCGAACCCATCAGACAACGTTTGAGAGAGGTGAATATAGGTTCTAGACGTCCATTAAGAGGAGTTCCATTAACACGTGACCATAAGCGTCAAAGACTGGAATGTGAAAAACAACATATCAATTGGAACGATCAATGGCGTAGTTTCCTTTTCACTGATGAATCCAGATATGGACGATTTTCAGATTCTCGAAGAAAAAGAGTATGGACAATCCCAAGCATACCCCGTAATCTTCGCTATGTCCAAGAAGTCCATCCATTCCGAGGGGGTAGTGTTATGGTATGGGCCGGGATATGTTTCAACGGGCGCACAGATCTACACATTTGTCCTGGAAATATGACCGCTTACACTATAGGGAGCATATCATTGATAATGTTTAGCCAAATTATCACACTGCTATTGGTGAAACTTTTCAATTTCTAGACGATTACGCTTGACCGCATCGTGCAGCCGTAGTTGAGAATGCGCGTGAGGAGCTTGATATTCCACATTTCCAATACCTCCACACTCATCAGATTTGAATTGCATAGAACATGTATGGGATATGCTCCAAAGAAGATTAGATAATCATCCCAGAATCCTTAAACGATCTGGGAGAGCTTTTGCCCCGTTTATGGAACCAAATTCCTCAAGAAATGTTCAACAACCTCGTGTGTAGTATGCAAAGATGATGTCAAGCTGTTATTGATGCCCGTGCGGGCGATACATTGTATTGATAGTCTCAAAATGCTTGAATTCTCTCGATTTTTCTTTATCACACAGCAGACCTACAGGCTAAAATTAATTTTATTTCTCCGACTTGAAATCATATTATTATGGATTTTCATGACAAAATCTCATTTGCTCTATATTTTTTGTAATTTAAGTCAATATCCCTAACTCATGTAGAGCAGTTTAATTCCACGAGTGTATCTATGTTCTCCTGATATAAATTGTTAGTAGCGACTGTTCCAGAACATAAAAGAAGAAAGAACAGTAAGAATAAGCCACATTGTAGAGATTCCACTACTTTGTGTTCTTTCTATTTTTCTAAGCGCACTAATAATATATGCATAATGTGATAATATAATATCGTACATCAGTATTTCTAATAGGATCTCGATACCCGTGAATCAACTTTTTCAGCAAGAAACGTGTTGAAGATTCCAATCTTACTCAGATATAGATCAGATTAGATCCTATCCATGCTCCTCTATACGAATAGCCGTCAATACAGTTCATAATGCATCTACCTACGGAGTGGAATAGATGGAGTGGAGCAAATTAAGATACGTGTCAGTTTTTCTCAACTTCTGTCGCGTGCAGAAGATTTTAATCATGGATCATTTAACGGTTGAGCGAGTGCAGAGATACAAGATAGAAGATGTGCAAGCATTTAAGACTACAGGGTTTTTCAATTAGGTTTCTATGTTTCTAAATTCGAATAAAATTCGCGATTGGAGAAGATAAACACTTTATTTATGAAGTAGGAGTTGTGGCATCTACATCTGAAGGAGCAAATAATTCAAGTGTCACTTTTGGCTTCAGGAACATTAGTGAGTTCCGAGTTAGGTTCAGAAAAAATTGCACTTACTTTGAGCGTCAAATGTATAGAATAATTAATATGTATATACTAACTGACGAAGAAATTGCAATACCCAGAAAGGGCTGTTTGAATTTTAAATTTGTTTTGGTAAAACATAGTAAAAAGAGGAATAAATAATAAAAACTCGGAGAAAAGGGGTAACCACTTTTTGTTTCTTAAATATTGTAATCGTTTTTTGCAAATTTTTTAAATTTTATTACAAACCAAATTTTTGAGGAGATCCAAAGTCGATGGTATTCATTTCGATGAATACTATTTTGAATTCAAAGGCAAAGAATTTTTTTGTTTACCGTTTTATTCCTTTTCTAAAAAGCATTTGTTGGTAACCATAGCTTTTCAACGTTTACCATTCACAACCAGCTTGTGAATATTTGAATATTAAAATTCATTTCAGAGTTTTATGGCATTCCAAATTCGCCTATTTCGTTATCGAAATAGTGTGATATTGGTGTTAAATGTGATTTTATTCTGCGAATTTTTCAGACACACGATAAAACATGACTTCCAACACTCGCATCATGAATAACTATTTCAAATATGTCATCATGTTTTTATACAAGGTTATTCACGAATATGGCTCTACAGAATATTTTTAAGAAAGGTACAAGGTTCAGGATTGAAATTCTAAGGGTGAGCTTCAAGTAAGGAAACGACTTCTCGTATATTCATTGAAGGTCCTAGGACTTCCGGTTTTTCCGGAAGTGACATCAACTTTCGTTTTTCAAATGAAAAGACCCATTTTTTATTGCATAAATAGATTTTCCATTGAATTCGGAGTCTTTTTGTTTCCAGAAGTTTGAATTTTTCCGAAAAGATTCTCTTTAAATGAGGAAATACGGAAAAAAATCACAAAATTGAACTCTGTTGGAATACAGACAACTTCAAGGTTTTTTCATTGCAAATTCTCATTTTTGAGAATCTCTGAGAAGCAAGGCTGATGATTTTCGGAATATGAAACAGGAGGTCACGAATTCTTTGTCAAAGTTAGAGATGACGAAACATCGAAAATTCGTTTTTTTTTTTAAATTGGAACCCCATTTTTTCGAGGCATTTTCGAAATCTTTTTCAAAAAATAATAGGAGCATACGTCCAAGACTTTCATTCCAAAATGATTATTTTTCGAGATATTCAGGAAGAACGATTTTGTCTTCAATTTTCCATCTCATTCCGAGTGTGTTTTTTGCTGGAAAATAATTAGCGGTCAAGTGAAACTGTTGAAAATCTCTGTTATCGTGGAAATATTTTCCTATAGTTCAGACGAGTTCAGTTTTTCTTTATTTTTAAACCTTAGGATAATTTCCGCAAATTCTTAATTCTAGAGAATTTCTTTTTTGTCATGGTAGGGAAATTTGAATTTTCAGTAATGAAATTGTTACATGTTCTGTTAATTATTCTTTCAATAGCATTAAAAATTATAACAAATTATTTTTTTCTGCATTCCTGAGAATTTTTTACGTTGACTTCACTGATACTCACATTGAGAACTTTAAGCCAATTGTTGCTCTCGCATTACAAATGATAATTCAAGAACTCAACTCGTCTGAACTGAATTTTTCCTTGATAACAGAGATTTCCAAAAATTTCACTTGACCGCTAATTATTTTCCAGTTATAAAACACATTCGGAATGATATTGAAAATTGAAGACAAAATCGATTTTCCTGAATATTTCGAAAAATATTCATTTAGGGATAAAAGTCTTGGGGACGTATGCTCCCATTATTTTTCGACGAAGATTTCGAAAATAGTTCGAAAAAATGGGGTTTCAATTTGAAAAAAAAACAATAGTTTGATGTTTCGTCACTTCTAACTTTGACAAAGAATTTGTGTCCTCCTGTATAATATTCTGAAAATCACACTATCGGAAAATAAGCATCAGCATTACTTCTAGGAGATTCTCAAAAATGAGAATTTTTAATGAAAAAACCACGAAGTTGTCTGTATTTCAACAGAGTTCAATTTTGAGAGTTTTTTTTCTTTTTTCCTCATTCGAAGAGAATTTTCTCACGAAAATTCAAACTTTTGAAATCAAAAAGACTCAGAATTCAATGGAGAATCTATTCATGCAATAAAAAATGGGTCTTCTCATCTGAAAAACGAAAGTTGATGTTACTTCCGGAAAAACCGGAAGTCCTAGAACCTTCGAAAAATATACGAGAAGTCGTCTTCCTACTTGAAGCTCCCCATTAGAATTTCAATCCTGAATCTTGTGTCTTTCCTAAAAATATTCCATATACGCAATGAAGTTAGCAACTGAGAATGCCACTACGAGAATGCATCTCTAATTAGTCAATATGAACACCACAAGAATGCGAAAAGCCATCATCTGAAGTAGAATTTTCCGCTCTACAACTTTTGTTTTAAACTTTTTTCGATAAACCTTCTAGTTTATGAGAAAACTTGTTTTTTTTGACATTTTCACCAATTTTCCAAAGTTCCTGAAAATTTAGGAACCTGCATTTTTGACCATGAGTTCCTACTCTAGTGACAATCATTATATCAAAAATGCAGCTCTTTCCGCAAAAAAGTGATTTCAGACCTTCGTTTACTAGACTATATAGAGCCATCTCGTGAATAACCTGTATATCAACTCTTTCAAATGTGGCAGGACCGTAAAACCGTATAAACCCATCGACCTTGTACAACCACAAGCCACACATCCTATTCTGAATGGAACAAAACGAGTGACAAATAACCGATCATGAAAATAGTTGACTAATACGATTATAATCAGTGATTAGCATCTTTTTCGCATAAAAATAATAAATCTAATAAGCCGAAGCGTATCTTACATAGAAACATTTTAACGGTAACGCTGACCGTCTGCGAAGCACGAGATAAAGTCATGAGTTCCATGATTTTTTTTTTTCGAATGAATCGATGATGGTGATCTATGTGAGATATGGCCATCGGTCACTCAGCAACGGTACAAGCTATCCTCGCCGAGAAAACGTTTAATACAGCATGTCATTGATAAAGAGCTGGATTAGATTTGGTTGATCTTGGAAAGTATTGGTTTTTATGTCGCGAATATATTATGAAATTGATATGAGCACATTATTCTTCCTACGCAAAGTGAAACGAAATAATATAGTGCCATGCAGGAGGTTGAAGGCCAGAGGTGAATTTTGAGTAAGAGCGTTGACCCATCCATGTAAGAGAGGTCCTTGTACAGGCTGGTCAGATTTCGATGCTTTAGTACTACATCTCCCTATCTTGAAGAGATTAGAAAATATAATATACATGTCATGTTTTTTTTTCGAGAAGCATAAAATGCCGAAGATCTCCGTTGTCTAGTTTCTGTGCTACAGCTCAAAATTCGTACTGTCTCAATCGATAAAATATTGAAAAAAGTTCCCTCTTTACCTATTAAATAAAGAGAATTCTTTTTATGTATGAATAACAATGTACATACTTATTTCAATGCAATTAATTTTTTTGTATATTTTGTACTTTTTTGTATTCCACCTAATATATTTCCTTCTAAAAAAAACTAATGGTTAGTACAACTTTATTCATCTCTAAGGCGAAACAAAGTTCGGCGGGTTAGCTACTTTATCTAATTGCCAATTGCCACAATTGGTCCCACTACCAGATCCCCTACGCTCCTTAGTTTCTGGGATAGGAAATGATTCTAAACACTTTTTGGCCAACATTTTACCATAATAAATTATGATAATATTAAAGTTGCTTTTTTATTTATCGATTGAGGTAGTACGAAGTCTGCCGGGTCAGCTAGTTTCACAAACAAGTCCACACAATACTGCTGCAACAATCGACGAATTCTCAGCAAAAAGTTATCAGCATTTTGACGAACCATTAAACCAAATGAATTAAAATTCATCGAGCTAACTTTTTTGGTGCTTTCTTGACCTGAAATCAAATAATTCGAATTTGTATCAAGAAGACATTTTGAATTTTAATAAAGGTACTCACCATTCAATGGATTCATCATCTTGATATTGAAGTGATATCCATCATCACCTCTCCAAAACATTAGCGGGTAATATAGAGCATCGTATGAACGGTGTGTTTCATATATTCGTTCAATTCTCCAGTATTGCGACGCGTAAGAACAATATCACGCGTTTCCAAGTTTTCACCCACAATCACAATTGCCACTTCGTCTATTGTAGGGGAGTTGAATTGGCATCATGTGCTCCAACAGGTCGTTTATCTGCTCTAATCACAACCTTGTGATCGTCACTTGGCATACGTTCCAAAGCAGTTTTAAACAATCGAACCAATGCATGATGTTCATGAAGTAATTGCTGCAGAAGAATTATTCTTCTCACATCTGCATTAATTGATTGACGTTGATCATCCATATTGCCTATATGAAGTAAATTTGAAGGAATTAATGATGTGTATCTTCAAGTGGTTGTAATACCAATACCTAATCAAATTCGATGGTGAATCTGGCCTTGTATCTAAATAGCAGAAAGAGAATATAAAATAAGAGATTTGAAATAATTAATGTTGATATTATATTCTTACCTTGAATGTAGGGATTGAATCCACGTCATTTAATTATATCTGCTCCAAATTAAGCCGTTGGAAACACCCATTGTATTTTTGTGTGTTCTATAGAAAATGTTATTGTATTTATCCGGACGTTTAGGCAACTCAAAATACACAGTAATAGATATAGAGAACTATCTATATCTATGATTGCCATCTAATGGCGATTATTAATTATTGTAGAATGGGGATTTCGTTATAAAATTTTCCGTAGTGTTCGGAAGAAAGATAGGTATAATAACACATTGACACAGATGCATTAATATTATTAGAAAATGAACCGTAGCGACATTTATTGGCGTTATTCGCAAGGAGGAAAATTATTTCCTATTTTTTTTTTCATTTCATAAAATTCATAAAGTTTTAATGTATTTTCTCTATTTCAGTATCGTAACGAGTTCATTACAGTACTAAAAGTAGTGCTGTAATGAAACCCATTACGGCATTGTTTTCAGTTATATTTTTCGTTTTATGGTTGTCAGTACTGACCTCCGATCGAATCAAGTTTCGAATTAAATCCATTCAAATTCCGTGATCTGTCAAATTTCGTATGTCACACCAACTGCCAAGATACAATACAAAAGTCACTAATCTGAATTTTCATTTGAATTTCGAGAGTATTTCACAAACATTGACTGAAATACAGAAAATACCGTCTAATACTCGTTGCAGAAGGCAATTCCAACACTCATGCTATCGAAAACTCGCTCCTTCGTCGCTCGTTTCCGAACTTCGCATTCGTGTTGGAATAGAAGCTCATTCTGCAACTTGTTTTAGAATATACTATTCTCTATTTCAGTATCGTAATGGGTTCATTACAGTACTAAAAGTAGTGCTGTAATGAATATCATTACAGCATTGTTTTCAGTTATATTTTTCGTTTTATGGTTGTCAGTACTGACCTCCGATCGAATCAAGTTTCGAATCATATCAATTCAAATTCCGTGATCTGTCAAATTTCGTATGTCACACCAATACAAAAGTCAATAATCTGAATTTTCATTTGAATTTCGAGAGTATTTCACAAAAATTGACTGAAATAGAGAAAATACTGTATAATACTCGTTGCAGAAGGCAATTCCAACACTCATGCTATCGTGTTGGAATAGGAGCTCATTCTGCAACTTGTTTTAGAATATACTATTATGTTAACCCTGCCGTAGAAGAATCCAACGAAAACTCTTTCATAACAAACAGTTCATCCAAGCTTGAGTTATGAATGGTGTAACCAACAAAATGGCCGACTCAGTTTTATATATTAAGATTAACAATTCAAGGGTGACCCCTCCTACATTTTCTTCCACAACATCCCTGTCGTAACATAATTGAAGTTTCAATTTTTTAAATCGACACCCTTTACATTCATAAGATTGCTCAAAGGTTAGAAATCACGGTTTCTACTGAATGTTCAATTTTGATCCAAAATGAACTTTCCAAATAACGGGTGATTTACTAAATATTATCTTTTTGGCAACATTGATTTCAACAGTTGCTTCATTGTCACATTTACCACTTGAGGCACAGCCGCAGTCAACATTTGAATGAAATAATCTTCAAACATTTAATTATATGGACCGAACTTTCCATTCAAATAAAGATTTCATGCATTTTTCTTGATTTTATGTGTTTTTTCTCGAAAAGATTTCCTACAGCTATTAAAAAATCACCCATTACAATAGTCTAGAGTCTAGATAAATACTGGCATAAATGTTGTTGCCAACTATATCTTAGTTCACCAAATATTCGACATTGTTTCACGTAGATAAAAAAAATAATCACAAAAGGTATCATCTAACAGATGTAAGGTTCACGAAAAAGGTGGATTTTTTTATGTTCAACATAAATAACGTAATGTATTTGTTTTCTCCTGCATAACCACTGCCTATAAAGTTGAACCATTGGGTATATCACCCATCACCCACGCAGGAAACACACCTCAGAAGCTACTGGATACTATCATGCAATCGTTTCCAATCATCCTAATATCTCAATGTTCGTTTTATTCGAATTTTATTACTCGGGAATATTATGTATACATATTGTCTCTTATTTCCGAAGAAGAGATGGTCAATTCCTTTAACGGTATTCGGCATGTTCTTCTACAATTGAATATGTAGTAGTGGAGAAGAGGTAATTCACTCAATCATTCGCTAAGGCTGTCCACACATGTACGATCCAGATTTCCACACTCAGATACTGAACATTTCACAGAGTACAATTGAAAGATTCTCTTCTAATGAATATTTAGTTTTTTTATCTCTATAAGGTCACCTACAATCTATAATCTGAACATGCCATTTTTCATTATGGCTTCCATAACATTTTGATAGAAAGGATGTTTATTTGTGGGTCCATATTGTGAACAGTACGGCGTTGCTTTGTTATTCTGTATTGTTGTGATGAAAAATGGCGAAAAAGTGTTTTTTCTGTGGCTCGGACGATACTTTAAGTGAATTCACAGAGTGAAATTGTAGATTTTCGTAAGAAATAAATTCAATTATCATGAAACTGAACTAACTCAAGCAGCACTCGATTTTGTTGGTTATCATACCAGGTGTTACAAAAAAGTAAGTAGGAATTTAAAATTTTTTTACATAGTATTTTTAAGCTCATAATATATTATTCTTTCAGTTATTATCTGATTGATTTTGAAAAAGCACACACAATTAACAATTCAAACGTTCGTTGAATTTAACAAATAATTTGATAAGTAATTTTTCTGAAAGAACAATGTTTTTGTTTTTCAGTTTCTAGCTTACGATTGTCATTAATTTTTTCATTATTTTCCTGAAGAAAATGCAGTTAAATTTTTTTATTGGTGTAGGTGAACTTTTTCATAACAATTAAATCTTAAACAGTAACATTAAATATAAAAACTTGTTTCTAGGAACATGTCAATACTTCAAAAGCTGACGAAAACACAGAATGCCTAGAATCTACTGTCCATTCAAGTGAAACGTTCGGTCCTTTAAATACTCGGTATACCTCTTTATCGCTCATTTACTGGCGCGTCGAAATTTCATCTTTAAAACTTCTATATCAACGTGTTCACAATAAAACAACGCTTATGCTGATATATTTTTTTTTCTTTCATCACACAAGTGAATGTACCTGATTTCAACATACCTGTTTAAACCTGGCAACCCAATACTTTGTCCAGGTAATTAATAGGCAACCCTATGTTTGCATATTCTATATTTTTCATACTATAAGTCCAGTATGAAATTTCCTTATTATCATCATGATGTTGCCAAATGTCATGAAAAAACATATTTGAAAAAATAATTAAAAATATTCTGTCCAGGATTTTTTTAGGCAATCTATTTTATATATATTTTCTAACATGTGAAATTTATTATAAAATCGGTTTCATTCTAGCTCGATGAAAGTCGATGTAGGTTTGGATCTTCTACTATTAGAGAAAACTTCTTTTGACAATCTCTTAATGATTAGAAGGAACGTTTTGATTTATTAGTGAGAGTATTTTTCTCAAAATAATCTTAATTCGAAATTATTTCAAACTTCTTCATTTGAACATATTGAATTTTTTATTCCATGTTTAATTTTAGGTTATTTTTTATTATTATTGAATTAGGAAAATTTCAATTTGCCTTTATCAAATTAGTGCAAGAATTGACCATGGTACCTTTTCATTATTCAAACGAGTGAGAAAAGCAGGAGAGGGCGAAAAATGGGTAGAAAATTTAAACAAAAAGTAAAAACAGTTAGAGGAGCAAACGCGGAAGATAAAAAAGAAGAGAATAAAAGAGAAGGGAGAAGAAAATTTAAAAGTGAAAAAGAGGAGGAGGAGGAAACGGACAATTCGAAGAGGAGGAAGAATTTGTAATAATAACAGAAGAAATGAAGAAGAAAAAGAAGATGAAAAAGAGAAAAAGAAGAAAAAGGAAAAAAAAATAAGAAGAAGAAATAGAAGGAAAAAAAAAAAAGAAAGAAAAGAAATTGAAAAAGAAAAAAAAGGAGAAAAATAGGAAAAGTGGAATTTCCTCCAATTATTGCGAATGAAATATGTGCGTGTGTGGAAACCTTTGATGCGTTTCGCTAACCAGGAGATGTTGAGAGTAGAAGAGGATGCCGAAGGTCGTGCGGAGGTAGGTCAGGTCTCTCACGAATGTGTCGATCCATCGGGGATTGCATTGCCGTCATAATTCTTGTTCGGATCTTCGAGCACTCAACTGAAGATGTTTATCTGATGATGTACCTGCAGGCCCGCGTTGCCTCTATTCAATGTTAATTTTATGGGGTCGTATTTCATGTGATCTATTGGGCCATGAATGTGACGAGCTTGATAAGTGCGGGGTTGTCAGAGAAGAACTGGGAAGGAGTTTTTACAGTTTTTTTAATGGTCAGGTTTTATCGAAGTATTTACGTTTTTTCCTCGTGATTTAAGGTGTTTGGTTTATCTATGGAAGATGGTTTCTCTTCATTAGGGTCTTGTAGCGGTGTTCAAACATCTGAAGGCCGGAAAAATCATCACATAGATGGTCGTATCGTTTGAAAAACTCCCAAGATCACAGAGTGAGAGTTTAAGAATTTTAAATTTGAATATTGAAGAAATTTCGAAGGACAAGAGTAATTAGGATTCTAAATTAGCCAATGAACATGGTGTTGAGGTGATTCTTTTCGAATAGACCCAGACGGCAAAAGAAATTATTCTTCGTGAAAGAGGACAATTGAGAGGTTTTGTACTCATTGATTTCTTTACTGAGTCCAATCTACGGTTCAGATTGTTATGTCAAAAAATTATCCCTTTGTTATGTTGAACAAACTCGGAACGGGTAAATTAATGGAGGTTTTTTCATTTCCTTCAAATTTCGTGACATTGTTTTTTGTACAACTGCCATTGAAAGTGACACTTTTAATGACAGCAAAGAATATTAAAATTGATTGTTTATGTGGAAGAATCCTCAGCACCATCAGTACTTGTAGAAACCGGAAGTACAATATTGGATGATGATGATCCAAAATCTGTTGAGGTTGGGAGAATTTTTTCAGCAATGACATTTCTATATGCAATGGAATGATCGACATAGCCCTCGGCTACCGTCGTAGACTTCCATCCATCATGTTTTTTTATATCCGTAATATTTGCTCCTGATTCTGCTAGCAATGAAGCGGAGGATCTTCGAAAACAGTGTCCTTTGGTTCTGGCAGTTTGACGAATTCGGCAACAATAGATGGAATTTTCCCAAATGTATTACCAACTGGATTGGCAGTGCATTCATTATTCATGTATTTCAGGAAAAAACGAAGATGTTTGATGACAGAAGGGCGCAGTTCAAAGTACTCATGAAAATATTCTACATTCTTCCCAATATTACTGAAAGAACGACTGACTCTCGTTTTTGTATTTGGAAGTTGTATAACCAATGATTTATTTGTTATTTCGATGTCTTCCTCTGATAAATTAGACAATTCTTCACGCCGACAGGCTCCAAATAATCCGAAAATAGCTGCAATCACAACCATAAAGTATTTCTCATTTGGTGCCTCCTTTATAAACTTTTCAACATGTTCACGAGTGGGAATTTTTGATTTTTTGGAACGATATCCTTCACTTTACCTTGAAATATACAACCACACCATTTTTAAAAAGGCGCTTCACTTTATCATTGAAAATTTGCTCCACGAAGTTCATGAACTCCATATTTTTGATTTTTCTTCTAAGTATGCCAGGAAAACAGTTTCACTGAAGTTCCCTTTTACATTTTTCAATTTACACCAGGCCAGAAAATTGTTATATGAAATATCGTACTGGTGAACAGATTTTCTAGGTAGGATTTGCTCTTCTTGCACACTCTTCAATATCCAGAGGAACAACCAAGTCGTCACTTTCATTAATAATTGGACTCTCGACAAACACAAACATATTAAGCAGTTAAAAACCCAAGACGAAAATTGGAAAAAAACGAGATTCAAATGACAGCGTCTTTTCTCATTTGTTAGTAATCATAACGTTGGCAACGTTTGCCATTCACAACAATCTTTTGATTATTTGAATATTAAAATGCATTTTGAAGTTTATTGTCATTGCTAATTCGCCCATTTCATTATCAAAATAGGGCAGTTGTACAAAAAACATTGTATGGTATTCGTGTTAAAAGTGATTTTATTATGTTCGTGAAATTGTTCAATTCTATCCGCTCATTTCACAAACTTTTGCACTCACAAAATAAAACGTTACTTTTAACATTCACATCATAAATAACTATTTTTTTCCATGAAATTTATCCGAAAAAATTACTAACAGGAATGAGATGGATTAACAAATAGTCGGCTGTTGGCTGGTGCGGTTGATATGGTTCATCTTGATTGATTTTAAAATTTCTTAATTTAATTTTACAATAGGGGTCAATATCTAAACCGCTCCAAAAAAGTAACGTAACTCGTGAATAATTTTTGGACGGATAATTACTAAGGAAAGTGTGCGAATGGTAAATTCGGCAACAATGGAATCACGTCGTCTTTCATGGTCTGTTGCCAGTTATACTGATTTTCAAAGAGCCTACTGATTTTATCTTATCTGGTTTGTTTTATTTGAAGAAGAAATAATTTTTTTTTTCACAAAATTTGAAAGGTACACGTTTAGTAGTTTCATCATTATTGTTAGTAATTTCACAGATTTCACTGCACGCTTCAAATTGTAGGATTATGTGTTTAATAGTCTTTCAACTAGTTTTTCATTTAATTTCTCTATTCCTATACCTTGAAGTGGACTCATCGAATTTTTGACATCCACTCTTGTTACGGATGAATAGATGACTTTCACCCTATCAAAAAACATGTGGAAATGGTACGTTAACAAATTGGTGAAGGCGCTGGTATAAAATTCAAACTACCGCAAAACCAACTTTTTGTGGAGACACGATTATTAGACGATCTGAACCTAAGTCGACCTTCAGCGATCTGATAATAGACTGAAACTTATTTTATAATAAATTTCGTATTTTAGAAGATATTTTTTTTTTAATAATTTTTCATAAAATTACAAGAAAAAAAATATGAAACAGAATATAAACAGAAATAGGGATTATCTATTATTTACCTGGACGAATTATTGGATTGCCAGGTATAAACAAGTATGTCGATACCAGTTACTTTCATCTAATGTGATATAAAAAACTTTATATCAGCACAAGGGCTGTTTCATTGTGAATATGTGATGAAAGTTTTGTTATAAAAAAGTGATTTTTGTCTGATTCAGTGTTTTTACTCATGAAACGTTTAAAAATTGTTCGTTAAAGTTAGCTTTTCGTAAAAAAAAGCAGTTCAGTTATCATGAAGGTGAACTAACTCAAGCAGAACTCGATTTTGTTGGTTACCATACCACGTGTTACAAAAAAGTAACTGTTTTGGGAAATGAACACAATGAAGAATTTGAGTTATTATCTAATATTAACTTTGAAAGAGTTGGTCGATTCAGATTTGAAAAAAAAGCGAAAAATTGCAAGAGTAAGTAGTGAGTGCTCTTCCCCCCAATCAGTCCATCAAAGAATTTCCAAAGCAACTTGTACATCCATCAAGTTATCTTCGCCAGCAGATCAGCTAGTAAAATCAAGGTAGGTACTTCTACTCAGCAGGAGCAATGGTCTTCTCGATTACAGATAATGTTGAGATGTGAATAAATCAGGTTGGTACCTGTGTCTAAGGTTTCCATCGTGTTTTTTTTCGCGCGGAACGAAGTTGTACATACATGCGAGGAACCAAACAACGGTATTTTCAGCTCAGGTATTTCAGAGGTATTAGAAAGAGACGATCCTATGTTTATGAATGCCATTATTGAGCCTGCTGGCGCCATATCGATTGAAAACGTGAATTTCACGTCATGTTTCCGAAGTGCCATAAATTGAATTTTGCAGTTGAAGGTATCATCGTGCACCATTCGATGTTTTCAAGTAAATATTTCTAGAGTTCGTGATTTATTCGTCTTTCCTTGTACAAGAAATACCATTTTGCTGTCCGAATACTTTGATATTGGGGAAAGAGTTATATGAAATGAAATAAATAATTGTGTTCTGTATTATGGAAAATATTCAGAGAGATTCTCACTGAAGGTAAATATTTAGACATTTTTGAGAAAGCAGATAGATTTTCGATTTGGAAATGAGAAGATTTTTAGCACTGGAACTCTAGCTAACATCTATTTATGTAATCAGTTACGCAATGCCTAATTTTGTACGATGCTCACAAGTTACACCAAATTGCACCAATTACATACAAGATTTGTTCTAACTTTGAAAGTAGTAATAGTAGTAGTGTTTCAAAAATGTACCAGAAATCTTGTGGGAATCAACACGTTCAGCAGTTTGAAGCAGTCAAAAATTAGTTCACAACCTCTTGGAAGTTCAAACCTACTTTACAGGGTGGGCCATCCATAACTTTCCACCCCGAATTTTGAGCTTTGGGATGTAATAACGAAAAAAGCTCAGACAGGTCGAATTTTGTTGAAAGGGGGACAAATAAGGGTGTTCAAATTAGTTTGATATCACTACTCTTCTAGCCACAACCCTTAACAGCTCTCCTTTTTGAAAAGGGAGCAATTTCCTGCGTTGGTGTATTTTTTTTCATCGCTTTATTATTATACAGAGTGACTCAGTATTCCATGAATAACTTTCACAGTTCGAATTTGGATCTTTGAGATGCTCTAGCCTTTTTTTAAAAACAACTCAACATCGACTTCGGACCTGACCGAAGAGCTGGTTTGTTGTAAAATTAAAAAAATTTGCCAAATACGACTATAATATTCAAGTGACAAAAAATGTTCATTTAAAAACCCTCACGATATTTTTCTCTAAATTAACATCATTCAATCCTCGCTTTACTACACTGCGCAAAAAAATTAACGCACATTATGGAAATCTCAAATTTATTCTACAACTGAAGGTGTTCTCAATGATTATTATTTTTATCAGTATTATGCATGCATATGTTATCCACTTTCAACGTTTTTCTTCAATGCAGATGTTTTTTCCCAGCAGGAATTAAAAAAGATGATATTATCAGATTTTGAATGTATTGACTCCATTCTAAAATCAGTTGTTCTCGATCAATTCTAGTGATCAATAGTTTTTCTTTCGTTTGATTTTCTACACTCGATCGCTAAGCAACGTGAAACACGCAATTCGACCCAAGAGGAATGTGCCCAAGCGGTAGTTTTGCGAGAAGAAGGGTGAACATTCACAAGAATTGCAGAAAGGTTTAGAGTTTCCCATACAAGTGTGTCCAGAATGTTGCAGCGATTCAGGGAGACAGGTATGAATGTCCGAAGACCAGGACAGGGTAGACCACGGGTAACAACTGCCATTCAAGAACGTTACTTGAGAGTTTCTTCGTTGAGCAAACTCATGTGGTGCAAATTAGCACTCAGACAATAAGAAATCGCCTTGGAGAATATGATTTAAGGCCTCGTGTCGCGGCAAGAGGCCCAGCTCTTACCCCAGCCCATCGAAGGGCGCGTTTGGATTTGGCGAGAGAGCATATCCATTGGGAAGAGGCCGATTGGGAAAGAGTTCTCTTCACAGATGAGTCTAGATTCTGCCTCTACCATTGTGATCGACGTGACCGTGTATACAGACGTCCACATGAAAGATATGCTCAGTGCAATTTCCTGAATACTACTGGTTTCGGGGGAGAATCGATTACGGTATGGGGTGGAATATCTTTGACTGCTCGCACAGACCTAGTGGTCCTTGATAATGGAGCTATGAATGCTGATAAGTATATAAGGAACATTCTTGAAGAGCATGTAGTGCCATTTGCCCCATACATTGGTGAAAATTTCATTTTTATGGACGATAATGCCAGACCCCATCGTGCGCGCATCGTTCAGGAGTACCATGAAGAGGTTGAAGTCTCTCGAATGGAATGGCCAGCAAGAAGTCCAGATCTCAATCCGATTGAGCAGGTTTAGGACAACCTCAATAGAAGGCTGAGAAGTTTAGAAAATCATCCAGATACTCTTCTTAATGACTTAGGAATCCAACTCGGAGAAATCTGGGAAGGATTAGATCAGAACATTTTAAGATTACTCATTTTGAGTATGAACCGTCGTTGCCGAGCTTTAATTAACGCAAGGGGTGGAAATACCAAGTATTAAATCACTTATCAGCATTTCAGTATTTTGAAAATTGCTCATTTCTCTTCTTTCACATAAGATTCGGTGAAATCCTGAATTTTTCTTCCATTTAATGTATCTGTTTCGTTCAAAACCTTCCCGAGAGAACATAAAAACTAGGTTATAAAGTCAATGTAGAGGTAACTTTCATTAAAATTGAGATTTCCAGAATGTGCGTTAATTTTTTTGCGCAGTGTATCTTTGTTTCACCCAGAAAAAAAATTTTGATTCAAAGAACTCCTCCTGGGTGCTACAGTTTCTTTGTCAGTTAGTATATATCTGATGCAAGCAATCTCATATTTATCGAATCCATTTATCAGTCCAAATAAAAAAGGTCTAAATCGATTAAAATCTGTTAATACAACTTATTGAGTTGTAGCAATAAAATCCAAACAATAAACCTGAAGAAGAATTATCTCTCATTTGATTCATCTCAACTTCGTAAAAATAATATTCATCACCATGTCATAACAGTAAACCCAATCTTTTGAATTCGATGAAATGAATTCATCAAAGTATGTCCGATCGAGTTCATCGATCATTTTCACTGCAACATCGATGATATTGAATAGTTTAAGGCTTTCACGACCGGATATACTGGTATGAAAAGAGTCTTCCGGGCTTATTGGCCGTGGTCTATTAGGAATAATTTCACCTAACGTTTCGCCTACAACTTCGGTAGGCATCTTCAGAGGATTCTCGGTCTAAGGTTGTACCTCGAACGCTGAATTTCTGACACTGGCGCGTTCGAACCGGAAACGTCATCTGCGCGCCAGTTTATGGCGGGAAAAAGTGGCGCGTCTACGTGCGCGATGCTGATTGGCCCATCGCTCCCGCTTCGTGTCGGCTTGATCTTTGTTTTTTCTAAGGTCGGTAACCAGGCGCTATGCAAGAAAGGGGTCTCCTCTTTTCTATTTATGTTATTTTTGTGTTTATAAATTTCAATTGCTTCCATGTTCAGCCTGGGATAGTAACTTCTAATATTGGAAATAATCTCCGCTTTTGAGAAATCTATGTTGTGTCCATCTATTAGCGCATGTTCTGCTAGTGCGGATTTTTCTGTCTGATTCAGTCGACAGCACCGTTCGTGTTCCTTAATTCTTGTGTTAATACTTCGCTTTGTTGTGCCAATATAGACTTTGCCGCAGTCACAAGGTATTCTGTAAATACCAGCTTGTGAAAGTGGGTCAACTTTGTCTTTGGTTGTTTTGATCATTTGCCCAAGTTTTTGTGTCGGCTTATAAATGGTCTCGATGTTGTGCCTTTTCAGTATTTTTCCAATTCTATCTGTGACCTTGGGGATGTATGGTAAGATGGCTCTCCCGTTAGGTGTGATTTGTGATGTGTTATCATCACGGGTGGAAGTTTTTCTTCTTATTGCCCTCTGAATTTCTTTGGTATTATAGCCATTGGCGATGAATGCATTCTGTAAATGTTCAAGTTCATCCTCCAGAAATTCCGGCTCGCATAATCGTCGGGCTCTTTCTACGAGTGTTTTGATAACTCCTCGTTTCTGTTTGGGGTGATGATTAGACTCCTTATGTAGATATCTGTCAGTGTGGGTTGGTTTTCTATAAACCCTGTGTCCTAGTTTCCCATTAGGCTTTCTAGTTACCAAGACGTCTAGAAATGGTAGTGCACCATCCTTTTCAACTTCCATTGTGAATTGAATATTTGGGTGCCTACTGTTGAGATGGGTTAAGAAAGCTTGCAATTCTTCATCTCCGTGACCCCAAATGACGAAAGTATCGTCTACATAACGTAGCCACGTAGATGGTTTCTTCGATGTCGATTCGATGGCACTTTGTTCGAATTTTTCCATGAAGAAATTCGCAATTGCAGGACTTAGAGGGTTTCCCATGGCGACACCGTCTATTTGTTCATAGAACTCGCCTTTCCACTGAAAATAGCTGGATGTTAGGCAAAGTTCAAAGAGCTTTGCTATGTCATTCGGGAATATCTCCGAAACGTAGTTTAGCGATTCTCTGATGGGAACTAATGTGAACAGAGACACAACATCAAAACTAACGAGTCGGTCATTTGGTCCCAACTGGATGTTCTGAACTTTGCCTAACATCCAGCTATTTTCAGTGGAAAGGCGAGTTCTATGAACAAATAGACGGTGTCGCCATGGGAAACCCTCTAAGTCCTGCAATTGCGAATTTCTTCATGGAAAAATTCGAACAAAGTGCCATCGAATCGACATCGAAGAAACCATCTACGTGGCTACGTTATGTAGACGATACTTTCGTCATTTGGGGTCACGGAGATGAAGAATTGCAAGCTTTCTTAACCCATCTCAACAGTAGGCACCCAAATATTCAATTCACAATGGAAGTTGAAAAGGATGGTGCACTACCATTTCTAGACGTCTTGGTAACTAGAAAGCCTAATGGGAAACTAGGACACAGGGTTTATAGAAAACCAACCCACACTGACAGATATCTACATAAGGAGTCTAATCATCACCCCAAACAGAAACGAGGAGTTATCAAAACACTCGTAGAAAGAGCCCGACGATTATGCGAGCCGGAATTTCTGGAGGATGAACTTGAACATTTACAGAATGCATTCATCGCCAATGGCTATAATACCAAAGAAATTCAGAGGGCAATAAGAACAAAAACTTCCACCCGTGATGATAACACATCACAAATCACACCTAACGGGAGAGCCATCTTACCATACATCCCCAAGGTCACAGATAGAATTGGAAAAATACTGAAAAGGCACAACATCGAGACCATTTATAAGCCGACACAAAAACTTGGGCAAATGATCAAAACAACCAAAGACAAAGTTGACCCACTTTCACAAGCTGGTATTTACAGAATACCTTGTGACTGCGGCAAAGTCTATATTGGCACAACAAAGCGAAGTATTAACACAAGAATTAAGGAACACGAACGATGCTGTCGACTGAATCAGACAGAAAAATCCGCACTAGCAGAACATGCGCTAATAGATGGACACAACATAGATTTCTCAAAAGCGGAGATTATTTCCAATATTAGAAGTTACTATCCCAGGCTGAACATGGAAGCAATTGAAATTTATAAACACAAAAATAACATAAATAGAAAAGAGGAGACCCCTTTCTTGCATAGCGCCTGGTTACCGACCTTAGAAAAAACAAAGATCAAGCCGACACGAAGCGGGAGCGATGGGCCAATCAGCATCGCGCACGTAGACGCGCCACTTTTTCCCGCCATAAACTGGCGCGCAGATGACGTTTCCGGTTCGAACGCGCCAGTGTCAGAAATTCAGCGTTCGAGGTACAACCTTAGACCGAGAATCCTCTGAAGATGCCTACCGAAGTTGTAGGCGAAACGTTAGGTGAAATTATTCCTAATAGACCACGGCCAATAAGCCCGGAAGACTCTTTTCATATCGATGTTATTCATACAATTTTCCATTATGAGGTATCGCGCGTTGACCATAAAGTCTCATCGGATATCTACGAACCGCTAAAGTCAAATTACCATCTATCGGAGATCATAAATTATGCAATTTACAGTCATAACAAGTCAACAGAAAGACAATTCCGCAGAAAGTATACCATGCCGATGTCACAGTTTCCTCAAGTCCTTAATGTCAAGGATTAGACTCGATATAAACGACTTCCTGTACAAGTTTCATTAGCTGCAAACTCGACAACTATTTCCACAATTATGAATGATGCATTAGATGGTTATCGTGAACAGGCAATTCATCTTTTTTTTCTCGAAAGTAGGCCATATTATATCATGATTTGAAAAATTTACAGTAAATAACAAAATAAGAAAACAGCAAAAAATCAAATTTTCAACAGAAACAGATGAGTATTATGTATTTTTGTACCATTTTCTCGCCCTATTGAAAAGATTTTTTCTCTCCAAGATTTTCCACTTTTATTTACTCTTCACTACATCGAAAACAGGCAGATTAACACAATACCTCCCTTCTATACAAGTTACGAATGTATAGGATACATGAGATTTTTTCCAAAACAAAAATATCAAAACCAATCATAATGAATGTTATTTCAACGTGATTTGTATTGATGACCAGCAGAATGGAAGCGTAAATACTCAATCCGAAATTGGCAATGCAATAGAGAGATGAACAGCAATATAATATGGCAATACCGCTAATGGATCCTCTTAAAATTATGTTTACTTCTAATGAACTGCATGGTGCATAATAAGAACCATGAGATGCAGAATGGAGCCAACCAAAAATCTCTACTTAAGAACACTTATTTAAGCCTCATAATGTCAATATTTCCGCAATAGTTAACACGTCTCCTGCATACATTCAACGATAGATTTCGATAAAACGAATTATGGTTATTAGAAATCTTAATAAGCAAACGTTACTTACTTATATGCATATAATTGAATGTTCGACTTTTATTAGTATTGATCAGTACATCAGTAGAGATTAACAGGCAAATTCAGTGATTAGATGCCCATATTCTCTCATAACGATTATTAACATCCAGCACTACAAATGTACGACCTTTTTTTCTACTTCTACGTCTAGTGTAGTTATTATTGAAGCTATACAATGATAGTGACAGGTAGGTCAATAGCCTGTGAGTCTGTGTTGGCGAAGCATTTCTTTTATTTTGGAAATTTTTATTTTTGCACTCAACTGCTAGGTTTGTGCTGCTTTCATTCAATTTCAAACGGTTTTCAAGATAATCCACAGAATGTAGGGAATTGGCCAGACCATGTTTTCAAAAAATTATGTTTCATCGGAAGAAATTGATCATACCTTACTTGAGTTGAGTTTTTAAAATTTCCCACAAATTCCCCAGAAACTGAAGAATTAGAAGAATTTGGCCCAGCACTTTCCTATATTTTCCAAAAATTATGATTCATTCATGCCGATATTTTTCTGAAATGATTTCAGATATTCCAGAAAATAGTGAAATTTGAAAAAATTTAGTTCGGCACTTAGGTTTTTTGTCAATATTAACAAACCAAGTCAATTAATCTATAAGCCAAGCAATAGTAATGACCTTTCACATTTTCATTGTTTTTATAACAGTTATTATTGGCGAATAAATGTTATTATTATTATTATTAATTTATTTCTTTATTTCAGTATCGTAATGAGTTCATTACAGTATTAAAAGTAGTGCTGTAATGAATTCATTACAGCATTGTTTTCAGTTATATTTTCCGTTTTGTGGTTGTCAGTACTGATCTCAGATCCTATCAATTTTTCAAATCAAATCAATTCAAATTCCGTAATCTGTCATATTTTGTAAGTCACACTAACTGCCAAGAAACAAAACAAAAGTCACTAAACTAAATTTTCAATTGAATTTCGAGAGTATTTCACAAAACTTGACTAAAATAGAGACAATATCGTCTAATACTCGTTGCAGAGGGCAATTCCAACACTCATTCGTGTTGAAATAGGAGCTCATTCTGCAACTTGTTTTAGAATATGCTATTAGGCACCAAATATGAGTAGTTCGAGTTTTGCTCAAATTTTCCAGTGGAGCGTACGTCATGACCTCGAAATTTTCGGACTATTTCAGGTTTTTCCTGAATAGCTCCTAAACTGCATTAAATTCTGCTTCTAAAAAGTACTACGACACTATATTTCGAACAAGCAGTTTCATAGAAATCATAGGTCGAAATATGGCAAATTTTTACACTTTTGAAAAAAACACATTTTTTCACTATAAAACGTGAAATATCTTTGGAACAACGAGCTTTAGAATGGAATGTTATACAATTAGAGTTGTAGACCATCATATTGTGGTAAAAACGTAAACCCTCCTCTTCTCCCAACCATAATATAAAATCGCGCAGTAGCTCAACCTACTAAGGATGCTGATCATTTAATCGAAGCTAGTGCTGTTGAAGTTGCTCAGCAGTCCCATGAGTCTGTGTTTATTGTTGGAGAGGACACTGACCTTCTGGTAATTTTGACTGCGTCAGCTCCTATCTGTACTAACATTTTTTTACTAAAGCCTGCAAAGGCAAGAAATACGATATTGTCCATTTTCCTTTGCACTACAAAAAACAACATACTTTCTTGCTTTTATGGCTGCGACATTTTTCGGTAAAGAAAAAATGACATTCCTGAAGACGTTGGAGATCAACTCAAATCTGCTAAAAGCAGCAGAATTGTTCAGCAAATTTAATGCTTCTCCCGATAAGGTCGACGAAGCAGGGAAGAAATGCATGGCAGCCCTTTATAGAAATGATTTAAAGGAATTGAATGTATTGCGGTATAGATGTTTGAAAAATTATTAACCACAGCCTCATTTACACTTGCTTCTTTGCCTCCAACTGAAGCAGCTGCTCGACAGCACTCGTTTAGGACGTATTTACAGTTAATAACAATATGTTAGATACTGTTCTTAGGTAGTATTAGGTAAGTCGTATTGTTAACTATTATATTTATATTTATAAGTGTTACGTTTGTTATTATCATAAGTTCAGTTGATTTCCAACGTCTTTAGGAATTTCAGTTGTCCTTTAGCGAAAAATGATGACGTAGTGTCGTAGCCACTAAAAATAATAATCAGTTCTACAATACAATAATCTGTTCAACTACAATGACTTGGGAAATAACTTGAGTTCAGAATGCGATTTTTCGCTTTCAGATGGTTAATTCACAATACGCTTGAAATTGTCATTTGAAGTTTTTCAGTTTTTCACCATTTCCTTTTGTATCGAATTCACATGATTCATAGTCTTTGGAAAGAATGAAAAAGCTTCGTGTCAAATTATATCATCTCTATTAATGAAAAATATCAATATTTTTACCAAACTATGTCATTGTCACTGTCACTAGTGTACCTTTAATATACAGTGTGGAATAAAATATTTTTCTTTTTTTAATGTTAATTTTTGTAATACATATGAAAACACTTATTATTTCCGAAACAGTTGGAGATAGGTATGGGACATTGAACATGAAATATGTGTAAAATTTTCTGAGGAATCCAAAAAAGTATTAATATACGCCTGTATATTGAAATGCGCCAAGCGCCTGCTGGGATTTGAAATAAGAAAGTTGGTATCGGCCACTGTCACATGACACACCCTATATAATAATTTTTTTTGAAAAAATGCCCATCTAAATATACAAATCGACGTGTCCAAGCGTCCACGCTCTCATTTATTCGTTATCGAATTTATTCCATTTGGCTGTTCCACACTGTATACGTATCATCTGTGATCGAACTTCGTACATGGTGATTGAAGTTTGGCAACAGGGTCGATTTGAGACAAATTATGTCAAAGTCCTTTCATATTATTTCCTTCTTCTATGATTTCCTGTTTTGTGATTTTGTGATTAAGTAAGAATGTAATTTTTGTACAACTGCCATTGAAAGTGACACTTTCAATGACAGCAAACAATGTTAAAATTGATTGTTTACGTGGGAGCGTGTTAAAAATATTTTTAACATCAGTGTTGAAAATATTTTCAGCACTCTATTTTCTTATGATGAAATCAGATGAGAAAAATTCAGCAATTGCAAATTTTTATTATCAATATTTAACAATCATTACTTATGAACATTATTATTAATCGTAAAACTAAAACAATAACTAACATTAATGCCCTGTGACGTAAGGGAGCTTCGTAACACATTAGAATCCTCAGCATCATCAGTACTTGTAGAAACCGGAAGTACAATATTGGATGATGATATAAAATCTGTTGAGGTTGGGAGAATTTTTTCAGCAATGACATTTCTATATGCAATGGAATGATCAACATAACCCTCGGCTACCGTCGCAGACTTCCATCCACCATGTTTCTTTATATCCGTAATATTTGCTTCTGATTCTGCTAGCAATGAAGCGGAGGATCTTCGAAAACAGTGTCCTGTATATTACTTTGGTTCTGGCAGTTTGAGGAATTCGCCAACAATAGATGGA
The DNA here is from genome assembly GCA_038502775.1 of Hippodamia convergens. Taxonomy (NCBI): domain Eukaryota; kingdom Metazoa; phylum Arthropoda; class Insecta; order Coleoptera; family Coccinellidae; genus Hippodamia; species Hippodamia convergens. The sequence continues at coordinate 35,032,433 of CM076607.1, read as the reverse complement.
ATTTTCCCAAATGGATTAATACCAACTGGATTGGCAGTGCATTTATTATTCATGTATTTCAGGAAAAAACGACGATGTTTGATGACAGAAGGGCGCAGTGCAAAGTACTTATGAAAATAGTCTACATACTTCCCAATAATACTGAAAGAACGACTGACTTTCGGTTTTGAATTTGGAAGTTGTATAACCAATGATTTATTTGTTATTTCGATGTCTTCCACTGATAAATTACACAATTTTTCACGCCGACAGGCTCCAAATAATCTGAAAATAGTTGCAACCTTAACCATCAAGTATTTCTCATCTGGTGCCTCCTCTATAAACTCTTCAACTTGTTCACGAGTGAGAATTTTCGATTTTTTGAGACGATATCCTTCACTTTCCCGTTTGAAATATGCTATTACCTTAAAATATTCACTAACATCCACACCATATTTAACAATGGCGCTTGACTTTATCATTGAAAATTTGCTCCACAAAGTAGATGAACTCCAAATTTTTTATTTTTCTCAAAAGTTCCCTTCTACATTTTTCAATTTACACCAGGCCAGGAAAATGTTATATGCAATATCGTAAGGCTGAACAGATTTTTTAGGTAGGAGTTCCAGATTTGCTCTTCTTGCAGACTCTTCAATATCCAGAGGAACAACCAAATCGTCACTTTTATTGATAATTGGACTTTCGACAAACATATTGAGCAGTTAAAAACCCAAAACGATAATTGGACAGGAACGAAATTCAAATGATAGCGTCTTTTCTCATTTGTTAGTAATCATAACGTTGGGCATTCACACCAAGCTTTTGATTATTTGAATACTAAAATGCATTTTGAAGTTTATTGTCATCGCATATTCGCCCATTTCATTATCAAAATAGAGCAGTTGTACAAAAAACATTGTATGGTATTTGTGTTAAAAGTGATTTTATTTTGTTCGTGAAATTGTTCAATTCGCTCCGCTCATTTCACAAACTTTTTCATTCACAAAATAAAACGTCACTTTTAACACTTATATCATCATTATGCCAATTCAATTCATTTTGCCTTTTCATGCTAGATTCCTATTTCTTTTTTTTTCCAATTATGATGAAGTTAGGCGACCAATGAATTATGATGAATTAAAGCAAAACCTACCACCCAGAGTCAACGCCTGTTTCAAAGTTTCCGGGAAGATGTTCCAATAGCCTTGTATATTATACTTGCACCAGTTTTTCGCCGTATATGGCCATTTGGCTATCTGTTATGGGCACCCAACTTGCTCGTTGAGAACACCATTATTGTTCTTAGCTGGAAATCGAGGTTCATTGCTCGGTCTTAATGGTATTAGCAAACTAGTCTATTGAAGATATATCCTTTCCGGATCCTTCTGTATTCTTCTTCACACATTCCTTCTCGCAGATTAGAATTTTAAAGTCGCGAATATATCATTGTTTATTGTTGCGCGTCTAATTGGATGGGATAATACAAATTGGTTCCATGAAATATGAGGATCTTCTGTTGTTCGATTGATCATTATACGGTTTATTGTGTATTGGGTATCAGAAATTGGGTTTGGAGTTATTTGTTATCATTATTGACGTGATTAATTATTCATGCAATTCTATTCGCATATGATGATTTAACACGAAATTGAGAGATAGGACTGATGATGATGAGTCATAAAAACGTCGAAACCGGTCTGTCGCTGCTTTGCTCTATGGCGGAATTTTCCTGCTTTGGAAGAATCTGTCACCACTACACCATTTTCAACTGTAATTCAGAAATTGTCAATTGACATTCAGAAAACATTATTTGTATTTCAGATTAGTCAACTGTATTTCAGAAAACATCAAATATAATTCAGATTAGTCATTTGAATTTCAGAATGTCATATGAAATTCAGATTAGTCAATTGAATTTCAGAAAACATCAAATGTATTTCAGATTACTCATTCGAATTTCCGAAAAAATTAATTGTTTTTCAGAAAACATCAAATGCAATTCAGATAACACACTCAATTGGATTTGAGATATGTTTATTATATTTCAGAAATGACAATTTGAAATTCATTTCATACGCACATTGATACCAGATTGCATTTCAGAAAATATCAATTGTAGGTGATTCAGAAATAAAACAATGGTAATGAATGAACTTTAATTTTCACGTGGAAAATTTAATCTTTAACACAAAACTGAAAAAATTTGAAGCCATACAAGCATGCTTGTCATCGTTATTGCATCTTAACTCGGTCAATAATATTTTCCAGGTATGTTAGTCTGTTTTCAATAACCCCTGGTGGCAAACTGTTCAGAATTCTGGGGTTTGTTTTTACGTAAGTTCTTATTTTCGACCATAAGGGCATGGGAGAATGAGAGCTCATCAGCAGCAGTACTGCTACTGTTTGGGTGATCTCGAATGGCATGCAGCATTATCACAGACGATCACTCAATCTGATGACTGGTTCCTCATATCTTGCCACTGTTGCAACAAACCCTCAACCCATTCATTTGCTGAAAGCGCTGTGAATGAACCTCGTAGTCTCTCCATGGCTGATACACCAGCTGCAGACACTGTTGTCAATTGCATCTCCAATAAATTATATACTCAGTTTGACTTATTTTCATTAGGTTAGATTGACGATATGATAACCATTATGAAAATGAGTAATATATAACTAACTTAGAATTAGTTATGACAGTTGTCTTCCTTCACGAAGAAGTTCCTCTGTTGACATTTGGGTTTTTCAGAAGATCTCAACACCATGTTCAGTTGCTAATTGTCCTTCGTATTCCTCCATATATTAAAATTTAAATTCTCAGCTTTGCTCTCTGATCGTGAGGGTTCTTTCGAATAAAGTACGACCATCCAAGTGATGATTTTTCGGAACTTCAGATCTTTGATGTTTGAAGACCGCTACGGGACCCTAATGAAAGGAAATCATCTCCCATAGATAAACCAAACAACTAATCACACAAGAAAACCGAAAATTACGACTTTTTCCGATAATTGTCAAAATGACAGTGATATCAAACTCATTTGAATACCCGTATTTGTCCCTTTTTCAACAAAATTTGACCTGTCTGTGCGTTTTTTCGTTTTTCCATCCCGCTCAAAATTCGGGATGGATAGTTATGGATGGTCCACCCTGTATGAGAGGACTGTCGTCATCATAAGCGAAGACATAAATTAGCTCGTTATTTTAATTGGACACACTCAGCTACATCAAGAGTAGATTTATTTAAAAACCTGGAAAAGACATTGTTACAACAAAAGTCTAATCTTAAATTAAGAAGATGTTTTAACGAGTAAGAAATGGATAAAGCACATAAAGATGCTGGATCCGTTCAGAGCATAAAGACTGTTCATTGTTGCGAAGATCATTTCGACGTTAAAATTATTACTATCTCTCGCTAATTTCAAAAACAACGGTTTCGAGAAAGTTTATATAATAATGATAATAATATAAGAGTTTAAAGCTTCCAAAACCGATGCGAAACATACAGGGTGGCCATTTGAAAACGAAACAGACGAGATTACAGACGAAATAAATTTTTTCGATAGAAATGCTCGGACAGGTCGATTTCTGTTTCGAGGGGGACAACTTAAGATGTAGGTTACGGACCCAGAGCGCTTCAACCCTTGCTACTACAACCCTCACCCCCAATTTTTGAATAGGGAAGATGGGGTGAGTGATACCTCATTTGAAAGGTATTTTTATGCTGATTTCAGCACAGTAATTGTTTTTTCATTTTATGCATTAGTTCTCGAAATACAAGGTGGTTATTTGAAAACGAAACAGACGAGATTACAGACGAAATAAATTTTTTCGATAGAAATGCCAGGACAGGTCGATTTCTGTTTCGAGGGGGACAACTTAAGATGTAGGTTACGGACGCATAGCGCTTCAACCCTCGCTACTACAACCCTCACCCCCAATGTTTGAATAGGGGATATGGGGTGAGTGATACCCCATTTGAAAGGTATTTTTATACTGATTTCAGCACAGTAATTGTTTTTTCATTTTATGCAGTAGTTCTCGAAATATTCTTGACTAAGCATTTGAAAATGAAGTGGTGTTTTCATGGCACTTGTAGTGTTTTTTTGTGAAAAACCTTTCAAATGAGGTATCACTCACCCCATCTTCCCTATTCAAAAATTGGGGGTGAGGGTTGTAGTAGCAAGGGTTGAAGCACTATGCGTCCGTAACCTACATCTTGAGTTGTCCCACTCGAAAGAGAAATCGACCTGTCCTGGCATTTCTATCGAAAAAATTTATTTCGTCTGTAATCTCGTCTGTTTCGTTTTCAAATGGCCACCCTGTATTTCGAGAACTAATGCATAAAATGAAAAAACAATAACTGTGCTGAAATCAGTATAAAAAAACCTTTCAAATGAGGTATCACTCACCCCATCTTCCCTATTCAAAAATTGGGGGTGAGGGTTGTAGTAGCAAGGGTTGAAGCGCTATGCGTCCGTAACCTACATCTTGAGTTGTCCCCCTCGAAACAGAAATCGACATGTCCGAGCATTTCTTTCGAAAAAATTTATTTCGTCTGTAATCTCGTCTGCTTCGTTTTCAAATGGCCACCCTGTATGTTGACGCAGATTCACAGCGAATATTTTTCGCGGAAACGGCTCAGACCGAAGCGAGTAAAATCGCAACATGCGACAAAATGATGATAGGTGCTCTTGCTGAAGAACAAAACAGTTTGAGTAGTAATTTCAACATTTTATGAAGGATAAATGTATACATCATACTTGCATTTATCGAAAATCGTCCAACTGTACATTGAATTAAATGAAATTCAAAATGATGAATTTCAACAAAATGAGGAGTGGATAATTTTTTTCCTTCTACGTTTTATGAAATCTTTTTTTTTCATGAAGAGTATATTGATGTTGCTTGAAACTTTGATTAACCCTACTTGTTTGTTTCTTCAGGTTTTTAGCATTTAATTATTTCATGAAATCTGGGAATGAAGGCTTATTTACATCAGAGAAAATATATTTTCTGAAATATCTATTCTTTTTATTCTGTGCGAGGAGAAAATATTGAGAATCAAAGTATTGATTTTCGAACTACCCAACATTCAATAATGTGAGTTTTTTTATTTCATGGAATCGTTTTTTTTTGTGAAGGTATACCTTGAAGTATGTTTGAAAATTTGTGATGCTCTTTTTGTTTCATTCTTTAATTAAGTTCAACTTCATTTTTTGGTGTTTTTTTAAGAAAAAGAAAATTCTTTGCCTTTACGGAGGCCACATCGGTATATCTCTCATCTCAGTGACAAAATCTAATATCATTTCTCCAACCTCATGATAAAAGATCTCTGAGCCTGGGAATTGAAAATGGTATTCATTTCGATGATTACTATTTTGAATTCATCTATGTTTCAAAAATGTTCTCGATGTGGCCTCCGTAAAGGCAAAGAATTTTCTTTTTCTTAAAAAACATCTGACTTCACAGTCACAAAAAGAATTGGGCGTTTTCCATCACTTTGAGAAACTAGCAAGCGGGCCCTGAATAGAGCCAATGCTAAAATCTCATTCAGTGAAAGAGGAAGTACAGATTTCTTGTTTTTTGCATTTGATTAGAGATGTGAAACTTCATTTTGACGCAATTGGATGTCACCACCTTAGTACCTTGTAATATTTTACTCATTACTTCACAACCAATTGCTTCAAATTTCGAAGTTTTTTATGAAGATTTTGTCCTGAGATGTGCGGGATACTGATGAGGCCCAACAAGGCCGAAACCGGTATATCTCTCATCTCAGTGACAAAATCTAATATCATTTCTCCAACCTCATGATGAAAGATCTCTGAGCCTGGGAATTGAAAATGGTATTCATTTCGATGATAACTATTTTGAATTCATCTATGTTTCAAACATTTTTTGGTGTATCTCAAAATTTCAAGCATCCTAAAACAAAATATTTTCACGAAAAAACAGATTCCATGAAAGAAATATACATGATTGAGTGTTGGGTATATGAAAAATCAGAGTTAATTACTTACCACTGTGATGAGATTCATAATATTGAAACTACTCATTCCTAACATGGGTCCATTTCACAGGATTATAGGAACAAAATTTTCAGATAATATATTTCGTTTGATAAAAAATGAGCCTTACTGCTTACAAATTCCATGAAATAAAGAAAAGCAACATAAGTTATATTGAAGAAACGATTTTGAACATTAATTTCTGATTTGAGTAGGCGATTTCGAACTCTTTGCAGAGTTTATTGCAATTAGTGATTAGAATTGAGGATATATTTAGTGTTCTGAATGATTTTTGTCGTGTTGGATTTGTGTTTAGTAGCTAATTTCAGTTTTCATTGTTAAAAAAAAATAAACAAATTGCCTTGCGATATTATGTGGTCACTGCCCATAATTTTCTTTCACACTTGTTGTCCTTCGTGCCTTTTTTGTTAATAATTTTTTTTGTAATTTTTTATAAGGTACCACATAACTCATACTTCACTTTCAATCTTTTTCGGTTCATTATTTGAATTTATTCACACATATTGTTTATTCGCAAAATTGTAACACAATGTACGAAGAGCGTACCTAATGATGATTCTTCTTATCTGATAGTAACCAGAGGTACCTATTTCTTGAGGCCGCATCTCTTCAAACACTTGATGGTAAAAATTTTGGGTTAAATACCGGCGATACATAATATTGTCGAGTACTGATTGCAAACTTGTTTCTTCTCATTCAGATTTCTTCGTTTTTCGTAACTATCTCGGAATTATGTATTTCAATTGCTTTGAAATTATACCAACTGCTTTGAACTTCTTCTGACTGTTTAGGAATTTTTTCCAACTGTAGTTTAGTCTGAAATCTAGATAAACTCTACATCGCCAAAGATTTATTTTGCCATCAATTTTTGTTGAATTCTCTTCCTTTTGATTTCCAAAACTATTTATCCGGGTTTGAAGTCATTTCATGTCTTTGAAAAACACTGATGGAACATTACAAGGAACGTTTACCTATTACTCAAGATATTCGATGTATTTCAATCTCTCATGAAAAACAAAAATTGTCGAACTTCCATTACGATTTCAATTGAATTCTCCGGCTACTTCACGTAGCACTACACTTCAATAATATTCCCCATTAGTGAAACTGACGACAACATGTGTTGATACACACATAATCCATTAGTTCCCGAGAATGCCTTGATGAGAAAAAAATGTATTATAACTTCCACTTCAGAGATCCAGAAATGAATACTATCCATACTTCGAGCAAATATTTGACGAGTAACTGTCCGATCTGATCCAGAGAAATGCTCAAACTCGTTTCTCTCCAGCTATTCGTATCGTTTTTATCGGACAAACAAACCAATTCACTTTTTCAAGCAACTGTTCAACGGTGTCGAATCAAAAGCGAATTGATGCTAACGATGTTATGATTTTCTCTAACGAGCCTGCATAGTAATGTATGAAACATGCAATTTGTCTATCAGCAGAAATCTCTTGACGCGTAGTGCTGTAGAAGTGGGGAACTCAAACAGCTGGAATATCCTTTAAACTAATTTTTCTCACAATGGGTAGGTGATCTATAGAATTCTAGAACATTCAGGAAGGGCATCATTACAAATTTAATACTTTCCTGGCTAGTAAATGTCTCTTTGCCAGCTAGCAAGTGGAACATTTTCTTCACCTGCACATGTCTTATCACATCTATGATAATTTTTATCATCGAAATCTCTACCATAACTCACTGCTCATAAACTGCTCCACATGAGTTAGGGATATTGACTTAAATTGCAAATAAAATTAGTTTAAATGAGATTGTGATGAAAATTCATATTAAAATATGATTTCAAGTTGCAGAAAATGAAATTAATTCTAGCCTGTAGGTCTGTAGCGTAAACAGGGTGGTCAAGAAAAATCGAGTAAAATTCCCCGAGAATTCAAGCATTTCAAGAGTATCAATACAATGTATGGCCTCCACAGGCATCAAACAGCTTGACATCTTCTTTGCAAACTACACACGAGGTTGTTGAACATTTCTTGATGAATTTGGTTCCATAAACGGGGCAGAAGCTCTCTCAGATCATTTAAGGATTCTGGGTTAGGTTGATGATTATCTAATCTTCTTTGGAGCATATCTCATGTATGTACTGTGCAATTCAAATCTGGTGAGTTCGGAGGTATTGGTAAATGTGGAATTCCAAGCTCCTAGCGCGCATTCTCAACTATGGCTGCACGGTGTGGTCTAGCGTTATCGTCTATAAATTGAAAAGTTTCACCAATAGCAGCGTGAAAATTTGGCAAAACATTGTCAATCACATGCCCCCTATAGTGTAAGGCGTTCATATTCCCAGGACAAATGTGTAGATCTGTGCGCCCGTTGAAACATATCCCGGCCCATACCATAACACTACCCCCTCGGAATGGATGGACTTCTTGGACATAGCGACGATTACGGGGTATGCGTGGGATTGTCCATACCCTTATTCTTCGAAAATCTGAAAATCGTCCATATCTGGATTCATCAGTAAAAGGGACACTACGCCATTGATCGTTCCAATTTATATAATGCCTTGCCCATTCCAGTCTTTGACGCTTATGGAATGGAACTCCTCTTAATGGACGTCTTGAACCTAAATTCACCTCTCTCAAACGTCGTCTGGTGGTTTCGATGGGAACTTGGACCCCATCTGCATTTTGAAGAGCATCCTGTAGCATTCTACACGTAGATGTAGGCTTTCTTTCCGCCGAAACGGTGATGAAACGATCGTGAGCAGGGGTTGCTTTTCGTCGGATACCAAGCCTTGATCTTTCCAACACATAACCTGTCTCCCTTAACCTATTTCAAAGTCGAGCTATCACACTTTGGCTGACTTGGAGCCTTTCCGCTACAACAACCTGAGCTAGGCCACCCTGTAGCATTCCCGTAGCTCTATCAGCCTCAGCGTTTGATAATTCACGTCTTGGCATTTTCAGAAAGCTCGTTTCAAATCGAAGCTGTTGATAAACTGACTCCATTTCAAAATAAGAACATTCATGAAGCATATGCAAAGAACCAAACTTCAGAAAAAAGGCGATCAGATTGGGGAAATGTCTCGTACTGATTTTTATTGGATCGATTCAAGTTGTTATTGAGTTTCAAATGATTTCACAGCGAAAAGATTACATACTTTTCAGAATGATTGAATAGGATATCCCTCACTTTTGTGGAGCAGTATATTTTGTTTACCCAATTCACGAAAATAAGGGTATACCTCGAATTTGACCGGTTTAAAGCAGTGTTCGGAATTTTTTAATTTCCCTGACAGATTTTTTAAATGATCAATTACTCCCCTTTATAAGAACTGGTCCTAAACTTTTTTTTTGGAAGTTAAATTGTATTTTTCATTTCAGAATCTTCATTGGTGCCGTTCGTGGGAGGTTCAACATCTCAACTTATTCCTTTCGTCTTTCTTCCTCTGAAAGGACAGCTGATTCATCCAAGCAAAGAGATCGGTTTTACAGGTGAGTTTCGCTATTTTCAACAACACCCTATATCTACAAAACGAGTCTTAGGATTAAGTTGTGACTATCAACATCGAAGTTTCGAAAATGTCTGCAATTCCCGTCAACTGAACACAAGTCTCAAACTAGACGAAAATTATAGAGGATTCAATGAGAGGATACAATAAGAGTCCAAATTCCAAGTAGACATGCATAGAAAATCAGATAGTATCACAATCTCAATTCAAAAATTATCAAAGATGAAGTATTAATTTTCACTAGTTTTCGAATCCAATTTGATCTGAATATATTGAGGCAAATTTTTTGAAAGATTGTAGAGCTGAAAACGAAAGATTCAGATACAAAATTATTGTATCAATTCTTTTCCTAGTATTAGTCAAAATGAAGAAAGTGCAGCAATTGGCAATAAAAAAATGAATCGAAGGGGAGTGAAATTTGAATTTGAATCAGAAAGATAATAGTACGGACTCACTTCAAATCGAAATTAACATATACATGAATAATAAACAATGATCAAAATAATTTTCTTATCGAAATGTGAAATTTCCAGAATTTGTTTCTATTTAAGAAATTATCGATTATTGAAATTGTTCAATTAATATACAAGGTTATTGGCGAATATGGCTCTATTGAATAGGAAAGTCACAAGATTCAGGATTGAAATTCTAAAGGTGACCTTCAAGTAGGAAGACGACTTTTCGTTTATTTTTTGAAGGTTCTAGAACTTCCGAAAAAAAACAACGATTTTTTCTTCAACTTTCAGTCTCATTCCGAAAGTGTTTTTTTATTTGCGGTGAAGTGAAATTTTTGGAACTATTTCCTCGATAGAAGAGATTTCCAAAGATTTCACTTGACCGCTAATTATTTTCCAGTAAAAAAACACTTTCGGAATGAGATTGGAAATTGAAAAAAAAAGGTTTTTCCTGAATATCTTGAAAAAAATTCATTTTGGAATAAAAGTCTTGGACGTATGCTCCTATTATTTTTTGACGAAGATTTTGAAAATGCTTCGAAAAAATGGGGTTCCAATTTGAAAAAAAAAACGATTTTTTGATGTTTTGTCACTTCTAACTTTGACAAAGAATTTGTGAGCTCCTGTATCATATTCTGAAAATCACGCTTTTGGAAAAGAAGCATCAGCCTTTTTTCTCGGAGATTCTGAAAAATGAGAATTTTTAATGAAAAAACCTCAAAGTTGTCTGTATTTCAACAGAGTTCAATTTTGAGATTTTTTTTCTTGTATTTCCTCATTTAAAGAGGAATCAAAAAGACTCAGAATTCAATGGTGAATCTATTTATGCGTTAAAGAATGGGTCTTCCTATTTGAAAAATGAAAGTTAATGTCGCTTCCGGAAAAACCGGAAGTCCTAGGACCTTCAAAAAAATATACGAGTGGTCGTCTCCTTAATTGAAGCTCACTTTTAGAATTTCAATCCTGAATCTTGCGTCTTTCATAGAAATATTACATGGAGCCATATTCTTGAATAACCCTGTTTTTGGTAAAACATAGATAGTAGGTATAGCAAGGGGTAAATGATTAAAATTTGGAGAAAAAAACGTGAAGGATTTTTCATGTGAACATTTTTTGTTACTTTAATATTGAAGTCGTTTCTTGCAAATTTTTTATATTTTATAACACCGCCGTATAAGGTCTTTTGGACTGCAGCATTATCGATTCTAACTCGGGTTTTCTTCTCACGGTTGAGCATCGCCGAGAAAGATTACAGTGGTCCAGACAATGGACAACATTGCAATGTGAAATGGCATCAGGTCGTCTGTTCCTTGGGTGCACATGAAAACGAAATAACTTTAATACCTTTCACTGCATTTGATTTGTTTCGGAATTTTAAAATTTTTGTCTATTCCATGTATCGATTTTACTTAATTTCCAGTGTCTTCTTTATGCTTTGTAATGTTATCATTTGTGGTGTGAGTAGGCCATAATTTAAAGAGATAAATAAATAAATCGACGTTACACATTCTGACGGAGAAATTAATCTCTCATTCCGTTTGAGTTTGTCAACTTATGAAATAATGTATCTTCCCAACCAAACAGCTCTGAGACACCGAGCACAAGGAAGTCCAGCGTATCATCACGATCTATTTAATAATAACACAATCCAACCGGCATCACTGAATTAAGAATTCAGTTATGAATAATAGATTTGGTTGGGTTGCAATTGTAATAGTGTAGAAGTTATGCCCAGAGTTCAGGCAATTATTCATTTAGATTTAGATACAGCGGATGGAGTTGAAAAGAAGAGCATAGAGCAGGTTACTGTCGGACTCGCTCATGTCCAGTCCATTACATTAGATTGCTAATATACCATCATAAGGCCGTGAATAAATTTCACAATTCATAATTCTCACAGACCGTTACTTCCGCTTTTGATTTATCTGGTTTCTGGTCTACCATACGTGCCAACTAGCGTACTTCGGTACGTGAGGTACCTACTCGCATCTTTTTGCTCGTCTTTTTCTGCCTGTGAGTCTTGTTTCATACGTATAGGTACCCACGGTAGAGAGTGCCTACATGAATACATGAAGGTGGTTAAAATAACCAGAAATTGTGGCAAAAACGAATGCAGAATGTACTGACAAAAAAAATCACATAAATAGACTTCGTCCAAATGGCATTAAAACATAACATGAAAAATTCATCATGGAAATGATAATAAAGGACAATGACGAATAACCATAATGGAGCATTCACACGGGGACAATTTACAAGCCATTCCATTGAAAAAATTCAATAGTCGGCATCGAGTGAATGCAGACGATGGATTGTCTTGATCCATTCATGCGGACAATCCAGTACAGGAAGACAATTGATAAGCCATTTCATTGAGAAATTGGATTGGCTTAGTGGAATAGCGTTGTGTGAATAGAGACAATCCATTGAAATGGAATGTCCTTACCTGTCAATGGAGACAATCCATTGAATAAGAACGATTTTGAATTCATTGGCGCCAATGCCTTCCCCCACCCTCGGTACAAAGAATTGGTTCATTTTGACGTGCATCTCAACGTTTCTACCCTAGTGTTGGGATATCGAAAGAAAAAATCCTAGTTGATATCGAAAAAACATCGATGTCGTGAATCATCTTTTGAAAAAAGCATTAAATAATTCAAAAAAAATTTCAGAACAAATATTTCTGAAATATTTCTAATGAAAAGTACTCATGAGAAAAATTTCTTAAGATTTTTTATCAACCGATTGCAATAAAAGCAGCTTCAATAGACGCTCAACGAGCAAATTTGTTTTTGTCTCTATGCTGATCTTGGGATTTTCATTAGTTGTTTTCCGAACAACTGAATTTCTGAAACATCTTCAAAATTTTCTCTCCCAATCTCTGGAGTTAGTTCTTTCCCCAATAAATTAACCCATAGATTCTCACCGAACAATTGGCCAGATTATTATCTTCATCCAACAAAATACAAGATGACTCCTTAATTTTCTTTTTATAATGATCGGGTTCCGCCAACAGAATTTTTTCATCATGTGACCTTCGGTATTGGAACACTCATGACCTTCAATTCACGATTTACCAATATCTCTTTTTTTATGTTGATATCTTTAAAAGACTTAATGAACAGAAAATATTATAAAAAAATTTGTGCACTTTTTTTTCTCTTTGAAAACTTCAGTTTTAATCATGAAATCATTTTGTGTTTTGAATACTGTTCGTATGTTGAATTTGAAACCAATTCCTTTCAGTTTTTGAACTGTCTAATATAGACACCGAAACGTTACAAAGTTCAATAATTCGAAGTATTATTTCCTGTTTCATTGTTTGGCAATAATTTTTTTGAAGGTTTTGGCTCCTGTCAAATTGGTGCACGAGTTTACGCAGGGACTCTTCTCTTCTATCATTTAAAAAAATTGTTCCAAAGACTGGGAGAGAATTTTCAGCAAAATGTAGAATCCTCCTGTAATATATTCCAATCGAAGAAATATGATTCACGCTCAAAATATCTAAAATATTTCCTGCAGAAAATATGATTCATTTTTTTTTGGTAGGTCCAATTAGAGTTTGCACAATTTCCGGAGACATTCTTATACATAGCCTATACTCCTAGATCCTCTACTTCTAATTATCTAGATATTTGTCTTTTTTGACCCAAAGTAGATCTTCCGAACATCCAGTTCCTTTAAAAATTGTGTATTCCTCGAAAACATCTATTCCCTGTCTCAGCGAGAAAATAGATAGGTTTTTCAATGAACGTTCTGATTTGAGTCTATCGATAATGGCTAAACAACTTTCCTCACATTCCTCAAAATATACCTTCTCATTATATTCTGATAGAAACTGTCTACATGAATGACGCGAATTTGACACTTCTCATTGAAATGGCTTGTTAATAATTGTCCTCATGTGAATGAATGACGCAGTTTCATGGAATGTCTTAATGGATTGGCTTCATAAATACATAAGCAATGCTACTAGAATGCTCAGAAGAATAATAACAGATTGCTTTTTTTAACATACGTATAAACCAATTATTTGAAATCTAATTTTTCTTCTGAGAAAATTAGTTTGCATCTCGAATGAACGTTAACATGGTTATAAACAAAAGTAATACACATTTTACCACCTTTTCAGAAACAGACAATAAATTCTATCGTGCATCAAGTACATAATTAACATCAGTTATGGCCTTTCCTGGTTCCTCCTTGACAAGTGAACTTAATCTTTACTGAATTGGTTGAGGCTTTCGCGGCCATCGTTCAATGTGACATGTTCTTTCGAGCATTTAGGCCGTCGTCGTAGATTAGTTCTCGACGTTTCGCCAGTTCGAGTGTCTGGCATCTTCAGGAGTTATATTTCAGGAGATGTTCTCACTGGACTGTTCTCACTGGACACTCAGGCAGTTCAGTCCAGTGAGAACATCTCCTGAAATATAACTCCTGAAGATGCCAGACACTCGAACTGGCGAAACGTCGAGAACTAATCTACGACGACGGCCTAAATGCTCGAAAGAACATGTCACATTAATCTTTACTATTCCTAATGCTTTTGAAAAACAACATTCTTCGCACTTCCTACTTTTAGAGGAGAACCTATATACTTAAAGATAAATATTCATAAGATAAGCTTCGGTCATTGCAGTGGCGTAGCGAAAAATTAGAGACCCCCCGCAAGATTTTAGTCGGGGGCCTCCCTCCTTGGTTCTATGATATTTATGTTTTTTCTAAGGTTTTCTAAAGAAAAATACTTAAGGAGAAATAAAATATTCCTATATGAAATAACATGAATTATCTGAATAAAATAACGTAGATTCCGATATGAAAATAACTAAAAAGAAATCAATGTGCTATACAATTTGAAAAATTATTCAACGAAAATTCTTGTTCAATGCTGAGTAGGCTCAAGTAAGTCTGATAGACGTGTTTGCGACATTGAATTCTTAAGATAATTGGGAAATCTCAAACTTGGAAAAAGATCTTTTCCCACTGGAAAGAATTTCAGAGCTATGGGTGATTCCTGCTAAATAATTTACTGTGACTCAGGAATTGGCTTATTGAAATATGAGAAATCCTTTTATTTCTGAACAAACCTCATAACGTGGTTTCATATTCGAACACTTGTTTCTTTTACTGGACTGGAAATGGAAATGGAATAATGAAAAAATTCCATAATTCTTCATGAAAAATATCCTATTTTCTTTCTTGCGAATAACGCCAGTAGGTGTTGCTACGGTTAATAGCGTTTTCGTGAAAGTATTATATTTGATATTAATTCGGTGGACTACATTTTCTAATAATATCTGAGTCCATGTGTTATTACACCTATCTTTCTTCCGAACACTACGGAAAATTTTATGATGAAATGTTTTGAACAAATCCCTATTCTATTATTATCGGCAATGTTAACAATTCCTTTGTATTTTGAGTTCCCTATACGTGCTGATTCACAATGGACAATCGGCAATCTGCCCTATTTATTCTCGAATTCTCGAGAAAAAAAACTAAAAATGTTGTTCATCACAAGGTACTACAATGAAGGAATTGTGAAATATGAAAAAACTTACTTCTTTACATCTTAAATAAAGAGAATTCTTCTGATTTATGAATAACAATGTACAGGGTGATTGTTTTTCATGGGCATTCAGAATTCACTACTAAGAAATTCATAGAGGCATCGAAAACCTGAAAATTTGTTGTGAACTGCCGAAATTAACCTCAATGAAGTATATATATTTGAAATCAGAAGAAAGAGCTCTACCGATTAAAAAAATAAAATACAGGTTGTACCATTTAAAAAACAATAGTTCACAAGAAATTTTCAGGTTTTCGATACCTTTATGAATTTCTTAGTACTGAATTCTGAATGCCCATGAAAAATACTTCAAATTTGCACATTCAAACGATTTTATACGACCAATATTAACTGAGATAGCTATTGAGTAAAATATAAACCATCACCCTGTACATTGTTATTCATAAATCAAGAGAATTCTCCCTATTTAAGAGGTAAAGAAGTAACTTTTTTCATATTTCACAATTCCTTCATTGTAGTACCTTGTGATGAACAACATTTTTTTCTTATTTCAATGTAATTAAATTTTTCGTTTATTTTGTACATTTGTATTTTTTGTATTTCACCTTATATATTTCTTTCCTAAAAAAACCAATGGTTAGTACAACTTTATTCATCTCCAAGGCGAAACAATGTTTGCCGGGTCAGTTACCTTATCTAATTGCCAATTGCCACAATTGGTCCCACCACCAGATCCCTTACGCTCTTTCTGAGATAGGAAATAGTTCTAAACACTTTATGGCCATCATTCAAAAATATAACAGCTTCCAGATGACATCGTTTGGCGCAAAACATTTTATTTCCACTTTCAAGGTACTATACCATAATAGTTTATTATAATATTAAAGTTGCTTTTTTATTTGTCGATTGAGGCATTACAAAGTCTGCCGGGTCAGCTAGTGTTTAATAAAATGCAGGAATATTTCCCTATTTTTCTGGAATAATAATTGAACCTTCATTGTTCAGGTTTTGTGCATTAAATCATCGAAAAAATTTCGCGAATCGGCAAGTTCAATAATTATTGGGGCCCTATTCAAAGCCTTTCGTTCGGCTTGGGGCCCCTTTAGTACCAGGGCCCTCTGCTACGCCACTGGGTCATTGACAATATGACTCGAAGAAGTCTGCATAAAATTTAATTATTTCTGAATCATCGCTTTTAGAATAAGGTTCTTGATTTCTTTCTTGAATGATACTTACAATTTTCAAAATTTCTCAATATCAAAAGGGGGGGTTACGTCCCCAATAACCCCCTCGTTACGCTCTGTATTCGTCAATCACTCATCGAGATTGATCACTGGAGTTTTCAGATTTAGTGTCGTCCTGTCACATCTGTTGTGACAGCTACGCGTTAAAAAAACGCGAAGAGATACCGACAACGGTGCAAATAAATTAATTGCCGTATTACCGAGAAACCGTAGTTTTTATTCATCCGTCCGGTTAATCGGCAATTGGATCAATCTAGTCGGCTGTCTAATCCAGTCAATCGTTGGCACTTAACAAACTTTAAAAGGCACGCACGTGAGGCATTTTCTCGGCCTTAATTTTCCTCCTGGTCTTATGAAGAGATACCGAGTACGTGATAGATGGATGGACGCTTAGAAAAAACATAAACACTAGAAAATCAAGATGGCGTACGCTGATAGCGATGTAGGGTGATATGGCCGACGTTTTGCGGAGTAGGCTGTTGCAAGTTTACGATGTGAGATTCTCATTTGAGTGTCTACACGAATGCATAAAAGGCACCGATATAACCGGGAAAGTTTGAAAAAACCAAGTGCAAAATTAACACATGGACAGAAACAGGTTAATCTGTATCTGATGTATATATAAAAATGAATTGCTGTGCTAAAACTTGAAAACGGCTGGACCAATTTGGCTAATTTTGGGCTTGACTTATTCGTGAAATTTCGGGGAAGGTTTGAAAGGTGAGAAAATATGAAAATGCAAGGTATTCAATATGGTTTTTCCTTAGAAATGGTGGTGATCGATTATCATTAATTTTCGATGATCATCTATGTTTGACAATTAAACATCGATGTTTTAAAATTGATTTTGCATTATTTATAACATCGTTATATCTATTTCTCGATTTCAATAATTTCTTCAAGTGAGGACGACGCAAAGTTTGCACAAAACACTAATGCTATTAATTAATATTACATGAATAATGAATTAATATTTCGATAAACATCGGGTATCATGTTCGGTTATCTATGGCAATATCGCCTTCGGTGATCATTTGTGAAAGTGACATTTGAAGCGTCTAAATGCAAAACCAGACATTTGATATATGAGCCGTTCCGAGCAAAACGAGAAAAACCTGCCAAAATAATAGTTTTGAATTGAAAAACTCCCAGTTTTGACCATTTGAATTACGAATAGAGGCTTTCAAAAGTCCACTTATGAACCTGAGGGTATAAGAATCAGATTGCCAGCAACTTTCTCTATTGTAATCCTTCCTTAACTCATTTTTTCGGAAAATGTCAAATGTCTGGTTTTTCATTTAGAAGCTTCATTTCAAGTACGTCATCTTTTTGCAGTTGATCTTCTGTGATAGATACAACTCACCTCAAAGTGCGAGAGAACTTTTTTGTCAACTTGGTTAATTTCAATTTGCGATGCCGAGAATAAGAAGACCTAACATAACAAACCGTACACGGGAGGGCCAATGCATTGAGGGGGTTGACTATTTATTAGATTATAGGAATATAATTTCAGTTATTCAGGTATAGGACGTATATATACGAAAAGTTAGGGAAATACAATTGGATCTGGTAGGCTGTGTGGCAATCAGGATCTATGCTTCTTCAAAATTTTTCATGTTTGAAGATAACATTGGACCAAAGTCCAATAATAACAATAATTTTAATAGCCGATTTGGGCAGACGAAGTTGCGCGGGCCAGCCAGTAAAAATAGTAATTTCAGAGAGTGAGTCGTGATTTGTTGAGGACAAATCTTTCTTTGTATTCGTTTTTGTGGAAAAACTTGGAGCATTCGACAGAGCGAAAAAATAACATGAAGAAGGTACTATATTCAAATATACGAAAAAATTAACCGATTTCAAGATATTTGAATTTTTTTGTCACATGATGCCTTCAGATTCATTCATCGCAAGATGTTAACAGGCCATCAACAATTCTGTTCTTAATTTTGTGGATGATATAATCTTCCTATGCCCTGGGAGTGTCAAAATAGTTATTTATGATATGAGTGTTGAAAGTGACATTTTATTTTGTGAGTGAAAAAGTTTGTGAAGTGAGCGGACTGGATTGAACAATTTCACGAACAAAATAAAATCACTTTTAACACAATTACCATACAATGTTTTTTGTACAACTGCCCTATTTTGATAATGAAATGGGCGAATTTGCAATGACAATAAACTTCAAAATACATTTTAATATTCAAATAATCAAAAGGTTGTTGTAGATGGCAAACGTTGCCTACGTTATGATTATTACAAATGAGAAAAGACGCTGTCATTTGAATTTCGTTACTGTCCAATTTTCGTCTTGGGTTTTTAACTGCTAAATATGTTTGTCGAGAGTACAATTATTAATAAAAGTGACGAATTGGTTGTTTCTCTGAATATTGAAAAGTCTGCAAGAAGAGCAAATCTGGAACTCCTACCTAAAAAATGTGTTCAGAAGTACGATATTGCATATAACAATTTCCTGGCCTGGTGTAAATTGAAAAATGTAGAAGGGAACTTCAGGGAGAATGTTTTCCTGGCATACTTAGAAAAAATATCAAAAATATGGAGTTCATCAACTTTGTGGAGCAAATTTTCAATGATAAAGTCAAGCGCTCTCGTTAAAAATGGTGTGGATGTTAGTTAATATTTTAAGGTAATAGCATATTTAAAACGGAAAAGTGAGGAAGAAGAAATCGAAAATTCTCACTCGTGAACAAGTTGAAAAGTTTATAAAGGAGGCACCACATGAGGAATACTTGATGGTTAAGGTTGCACCTACTTTTGGATTATTTGGAGCCTGTCGGCGTGGAGAATTGTGTAAGTTATCAGTGGAAGACATCGAAATAACAAATAAATCATTGTTTATACAACTTCCAAATACAAAGACGAAAGTCGTCGTTTTTTCAGTATTATTGGGAAGTATGTAGACTATTTTCAAAAGTACTTTGCACCGCCCTTCTGTCATCAAACATAGTCGTTTTTTCTTGAAATACATGAATAATAAATGCACTGCCAATCCAGTTGGTATTAATACATTTGGAAAAATTCCATCTTTTGTTGCCGAATTCCTCAAACTGCCAGAACCAAAGCATTATACAGGACACTGTTTTCGAAGATCCTCCGCTTCATTGCTTCAGAATCAGAATCAAGTATTACGGATATAAAAAAAAACATGGTGGATAGAATTCTACGACGGTAGCCGAGGGTTATGTTGATCATTCCATTACATATAGAAATGTCATTGCTGAAAAAATTCTCCCAACCTCAACAGATTTTGGATCATCATCATCCAATATTGTACTTCCGGTTTCTACAAGTACTGATGGTGCTGAGGATTCTAATAATGTGTTGCGAAGCTCCCTAACGTCACAGGGCATTAATGTTAGTAATTGTTCTAGTTTTACGATTAATATGTTGATAAGTAATGATTGTTAAATATTGATAATGAAAATTTACAATGGCTGAATTTTTCTCATCTGATTTCATCATAAGAAAATGGAGTGCTCAAAATATTTCCAACACTAATGTTGAAAATATTTTCAACATGCTTCCAAGTAAACAACCAATTTTAACATTGTTTGCTGTAATTAAAAGTGTTTCTTTTAATGGCAGTTTTACAAAAACAAATGTATTTTGATAACACTACTTTCAATATGGTGGCATCCACCGTTAAGAAGTTATGCGGAGACATTTTTTCAATTTTATCATCTCTGAAAGGATTTCCCCCTTGAATGCATTTTGGCCTATGCGTTTATTTATCAAACTATAAACATTTTTGATTATCCTATCAGAGAACTCGGTACACATTTTTGACCCATCCTGTATATCTGTTTTTTTTATTGATTCCAAAACGTTTCCGGTGATCTTGTAGCTGACCTGAAAACAATTCTGAAACAAAATTCCTCCAAGAAGAGGAATTCAATACTAAATGCTAAATTCTTCGCGAGTAGGCGTTATTTAGTCAGAATTACAATCAGGAGGTCGATGGTAAATATCTGAACATATGTTGTGGACAAAAAGAGGTGACATCCACCTCAATTACCGTTTTGTATCCGAGCTCGGGAAGATCCAAGCCAGGTGTTAAAATTGAGGTCAAAAGATTGCCTTTTTTGGGATTGCATACATTTTGGCGAATTTAAATTTTGAGCGAGCCGATAATCTGAAATTCGATTTTTGTGGTGACATGGCGATAACAGCACTTCTTATGGTGTGGGACAGGATGTTAATATATGTTCAAGACGATTTTTGGAACCCGCATTCCTTGCCTGGTAATGGTTATTTCGATGACCCGAAACAATGGAAGATGTCAAGGTTATGACCTCCGAATGGACTAATTTGAGTGGATCTTCTTGATTCAAATTGAAGGAATGAAGGATATGAAACAACAAGTATTTATTGGTGGTCTCCTACAATTGCAAGAATTTATTTCACATCATGGAAGACATTCACAAATCCAAATACAAAGAAAAAAAAATTAACATAAATAGTCTTCATTTAATTTGACCTTATTTAACTGCTTGACAAGAGAGGAAATATACAGCGTGCCAGAGAAGTGACATAACTCGTCAATTATTTCAGAAACCATCTTGAAATTTATTCATTGTGTTGTACTATATTAACTTCTGTTCTATATCAAGAAAATGCTTCGACCAATTCTCATTGGAGATTACAGTCACAAAGTGCCCTACATGTATTAACAGACGCCTATATTGGGTTATTCACGAATATGGCTCTATAGAATATTTTCAGGAAAGACATAAGATTCAGGATTGCAATTCTAAAGGTGAGCTTCAAGTAAGAAGACAACTTCTCGTTTATTTAAAATGGGAAGACCCATTTTTAATTGCATAAATAGATTCTCCATCGAATTATGAGTCTCTTCGATTCGAGAAGTTTGAATTTTTCCTAGAAAATTCTCTCAAAATGAGGAAATACGAAAAAAAATTTCAAATTTGAACTCTGTTGAAATATAGACAACTTCGAGTTTTTTCTTTGAAAATTCTCATTTTTGAGAATCTCGGAGAAGTCTGATATTTCTTTTCGATAGCGTGATTTTCAGAATATGATACAGGAGGTCACAAATTCTTTGTCAAAGTTAGAAGTGACGAAACATAAAAAAAATTTTTTTTCAAATTGGGACCCCATTTTTTCGAAGCATTTTCGATATATTCGTCAAAAGATGAGAAGAGCATATGTCTAAGACTTTCATCCTAAAATGAATATTTTTCGAGATATTCAGGAAAAACGATTTTCAATCTCATTCCGAATGTGTTTTTTTACTGGAAAATAATTAGCGGTCAAGTGAAATTTTTGGAAATCTCTGTTATCAAGAAAATATTTTCTATAGTTCAGACGAGGTTCTTGACATATTATCTGTAATGCGAGAGCAACAATTGGTTTAAAGTTCTCAATGTGAGTATTAGTGAATTCAAAGTAAAAAATTCTCAAGAAGGCAGAAAAAAATAATTTGTAATAATTTTCAATGCTTCTGAAAGAATAATTAACAGAACATGTAACAATTTCATTACTGAAAATTCAAATTTCCCCACCATGACAATAAAGAAAATCTCCAGAATTAAGAAATTATCCTGAGCTTTGAAAAATAAAGAAAAACTGAACTATAAGAAAATATTTTCTCTAACAGAGATTTCCAAAAATTTCACTTGACCGCTAATTATTTTCCAGTGGAAAAACACATTCGGAATGAGATTGAAAATTGAAGACAAAATCGTTTTTCCTGAATATCTCTCTCTCTATTCATTTTGGGATGAAAGTCTTGGAGGTACGGTCCTATTATTTTTTGACGAAGATTTCGAAAATGCTTCGAAAAAATGCGGTCCCAATTTGAAAAAAACGATTTTTTGATGATTCGTCACCTTTAACTTTGACAAAAAACCTCCTGTATCATATTCTGAAAATTGTGCTATCGAAAAGAAGCATCAGCCTTTCTTCTCGGAGATTCCCAAAATTATAATATTTAATGAAAAAACCTCGAAGTTGTCTGTACTTCAACAGAGTTCAATTTTGAGATTTTTTTCGTATTTCCCCATTCAAAGAGAATTTTCTCGAGAAAATTCAAATCTTTGGAATCAAAAAGACTCAGAGTTCAATGGAGAATCTATTCATGCAATAAAAAATGAGTCTTCATATTTTAAAAAGGAAAGTTGATTTCACTTCCGGTCCTAGAACCTTCAAAAGATATACGACAGGTCGTCTTTTCACTTGGAGCTCACCTTTAGAACTTCAATCCTGAATCTTGTGTCTTTCCTAAAAATATTCTATAGAGCCATATTCGTGAATAACCCTGTATATGCCTTCATTAAATAGTGCTTCATTTGTCTGCAAAATTTTCAGGTTCTTCAACCTAGAACCTCAAAATACTACGTAGTTTCTGACTTCCCGTATATTTTAATGTACATTCAACTGCCAAGAAGATTAATGATTGATTGAATTCGACATTAAAGTTCCATAATTGATTCATAGACTTGAATGGAAACTGGACATTGATGTGTTTCATTGCTTCGATTTTCAACAGATTTTACTGACAGAAATTCGTCCCTGTAATCGGTAATCACATCTCAGAAAAAAACTCTTGAAGATGACACCGGTGCCTGCAGCAATGGTCAATGACCATGATCAACGTATCAGCGTATTTTCTAACACTTCCTTAATCTGTAATTACTTCAATTCTATATGGTGATCATCGTAATGTACTTTTTTGAACTGACAATCAAATCACTGCTACGTGATATATATTAAAAGAAGCCATATCTATATAAGCAGAGTTTTTTGCTGTTTGTTCTTATGGATAAGAGGACTTCTATTTCGTCCGAATCATTTGGACGAATAAAAGATGAGATCTTATCAAAAGCAATGTGATCAATATGTTGTTTTCGACTTCGTTTCACAATTGAACTTGAAAATAGTATATTCTGAAACAAGTTTCAAAATGAGCTCCTATTTCAACACCAATGCAAAATTCGAAAACGGGCGACGAAGGATTGAATTTTCGAAAGCATGAGTGTTGGAATTGCTTCTGCAACGAGTATTTAACGATATTTTCTCTATTTCAGTCAAGTTTTGTAAAATCTCTTCAAATTCAAATAAAAGTTCAGGTTAGGGACTTTTATATTTAATCTTGGTAGTTGGTGTGACTTACAAAATTACAGATAACGAATTTGAATTGATTTGATTCGAAACTTGATTCGATCGGAGGTCAGTACTGACAACTACAAAACGAAAAATATAACTGAAACTGTGCTGTAATGAGTTTCATTATAGCACTACTTTTAGTACTGTAATGAACACATTACGATACTGAAATAGAAAAAAAACATTTATTTCAATTTGAAATAGGAATTCTAAAGAGTAGTTCAATTTGCTATGAAATTCTGTTTGTATATTCTTCTTGTGTATATATTAAAATAAATGCTGTGCGTTGGGTACGCTAAAACTTGAAAACGGCTGGACCAATTTTGCTAATTTTAGTCTTGACCTATTCGTCGAATTTCAGGGAAGGTTTAAAAAGGTGAGAAAATATGAAAATGCAAGCTATTTAATATGGTTTTTCCTAAGAAATAGAGGTGATGGATTATCATTGATTTTCGATGATCATCGATGTTTGACAATTAAACATCGAAGTTTTGAAATTGATTTAGCATTATTTATGACACCGTTACATCTATTTTTTCTTGATTTCAATAATTTCCTCGAGTGAGGGCTACGCAAAGTTTGCACAAAACACCAATGTTTTGAATTAATAATATGTACATAAATTAATTAATATTTCGATAAACATCTGGTATCATGTTCGGTTATTTATGTCAATATCGGCTTCGGTGATCACTTGTGAAAGTGACATTTAAAGCATCTAAATGCAAAACCATACATTTGATATATGAGCCGTTCCGAGCAAAACGAGAAAAACCTGCCGAAATCATAGATTTGAATTGAAAAACTCCTAGTTTTGATCATTTGAATTACGAATAGAGGCTTTCAAAAGTCCACTTATGAACCTGAGGGTATAAGAATCAGATTGCCAGCAACTTTCTCTATTGTAATCCTTCCTTAACTAATTTTTTCGGAAAATGTCAAATGTCTGGTTTTCAGTTTAGACGCTTCATTTCAAGTTACGTTCTCTTTTTGCAGTTGATCTTTTGTGATAGATATAAGTCACCTCACCTCAAAGTGTGCGAGAACTTTTTTGTCAACTTGGTTTATTTCAATTTGCGATGCCGAGAATAAGAAGACCTGACATAAGAAACCGCGTCACGGGAGGGCCCATGCATTGAGGGGGTTGACTGATTATTTGATTATAAGAACATAATTTCAGTTACTTAGGTATATGACGTATACATATGAAATATAAGGGAAATACAATTGGATCTGGTAGGCTGTGTGGCAATCAGGATCTAAGCTTCTTCAAAATTTTTCTTGTATGAAGATTGGACTAATAATAATAACAATAATCTTATAATAACCGATTTGGGCAGACGAAGTTGCGCGGCCCAGCTAGTTTTATATTGATTTTAAACGAGTATTCAAATTTTTTTTACAGTAGAGAGGATTTCCATTGGTAAAATCTAAAAAACTATTCAATATATTGCTGGTTTTGTAGGGTTAGGGAACGTAGGAGAATGAAGAAATCACTTCATGTGATGGCCAACGTTTCGCAAGTTTATTTTTGCATCATCAGGGCTCTAGAAAAAACATATTATGTTAGAAGATGGAAAACGTACAGATTTACTCTTAATTGTAGAAGTTATTTAAATAAATATGAAGTACTCATGAATAAAAACCTTAAATACAAACACATAAATATGTATATATGAAAAGGATCTTATTATATCGAATACTCACATTCACAGTTGTGCTGTCTTTGTTCTAAGACATGACAATTTAAATAGCAGGATAACATATATACTAGTTAAGAAAACAACTCCTTTTAAACTAGTATATATCTAATCCTGCTATTTAAATTGTTATGTCCTAGACCAAAGAGAGCCCAACTGTGAATGTGAGTATTCGATATAATAAGATCACTTTTTATATATACATATTTATGTGTTTGTATTTACGGTTTTTATTCATACGTACTTTTCATTTATGTAAATGACTTTTACAAGTAAGTGTAAATCTGTACGTTTTCCATCTTCTGGCATAATATGTTTTTTCTAGAGCCCTGATGACGCAAAAATTAATTTGCGAAACGTTGGCCATCACAAAAAGTGGTTTCTTAATTCTCCTACGATCCCTAACCCAACAAAACCAGCAATATATTCAACAGTTCTTCTCAAATCATTTTTTTTTTATATCAGGTCTCATGTTGAATTTGGAATCAATTCTTTTCATTTTTTCTGAAAGATCATGAATATAAAAATTCAAATTCAAGAAAATGGGTGATTCGTAACGGATTATTATTTGTTCCTGATCATAATTGTTTTGTTAACTCCACGAATTTGTCTAATGAAGGACTGTGCTATACATTTCGAAATGTTACTAACTTTTACAGTTCAAAGTGTTACTCTTTGTTTCTTTGTTAGGCATTTTTTTCGAGAAGATTTGGCCCCTGTCATGTTATTGCAAGAGGTTCCATTATACATAGGATTTTTTTCCAATGAAGTTTGTTTCAGAGACTGAGAAAGAGAACCCTACAGAAATTGAACAAAAACTTCAGCTTGTGTGTGTCTTTTGAGTTATCGATTGGAAAAGTATGGATATTCCTCGTGGCCTACTCACTAATTATATGACGATTTGAATCA
The DNA here is from genome assembly GCA_038502775.1 of Hippodamia convergens. Taxonomy (NCBI): domain Eukaryota; kingdom Metazoa; phylum Arthropoda; class Insecta; order Coleoptera; family Coccinellidae; genus Hippodamia; species Hippodamia convergens. The sequence continues at coordinate 35,005,963 of CM076607.1, read as the reverse complement.
TTTCAGATTGCATAAGAGCTCATATTAGGATGGGCATCCAGAAATTCCGAAAGAATCTTGTTATTTTTCACATGCTGATAATTGTAGAACATCAGCCTCAATAAAATTTCCATTTCAGCTGGTTAGATTAAAGGATTCTTGATGAGACCATTATTCGTCTAATGCATCATATGAAATCCAGTATTGCCCAATTTCAACTTATCATCAATCTCGATCTTCATGTTTTTCCATAATTTGATACAGTTACCGATTTCGTTGAATAATATGGAACGATAAAACGGGTTTTCCTACAGAAAATCTAGTGGATTCCTCAATTCATCTCGAGAAATATACCGCTTTTAGGAATTTAAATGTTGCTCTCAGCGTGAAGATTGGTTCAGAATTTGGAGGAAAAAATTCTCGTGTAATAGGTACAACATACTAACTTCTAGATTTCGATTGGTGTAACAGTATCTCAGCTATAACGACATGATTAGTGAGAATTTATGGGAACACACTGTACCTAAAATGGAAAAAATATTCAGTGAAGACCAATTGGACAGGTCAGAAATTGCCTATACCTAACATTTTTTCGAAAACATTTACTTTTTACCTAACATTGATTTTTTTGAATCGAAGTTGAGGTTCGAATGTTTCGAGTTTGCGTGCCGTTGTAATAAACTCTGTGAAATGAACATGGACAATATTAAAATGAATCAAGAAGTCATTATTGTGACCATTCCTGACTGCAAAAATGACAATATTGAAATAAATCAAGAAGTCATTATTGTGACCATTCCTGACTGCAAAAATGAAGTGTTTCACGTATATTCACAGTTGTAAATATGCTCAAGAAGTTTGACTAGTTTAAAATACATAGTTTGTAAAAAAAAAAACAAGATCAAAGCAGAAAGCGCACTTTTAAATTTTTTGGAAAATCTCCCTTTTTCTCCGTGTAGGTCGAAAATGAAAAGAGATACGAAAGAAATGATTCAGTACAGAAATGTATGGTTTTTTTTTCAATAAAAATGCTGTTTCTTGTTGTTTTCCTGTACCATGAAAAATGACAAAGATATCACTACTTTAAGTTAGGTTGATAGCGCCAGTATCTTCTTTTTTGCGCCCTTTAACCCTCAACCGTTTGAAAACTATAGATTTTGAATCGATATGGTCAATATGGTTCATAGTCCTTTTTTTCAAAATGGTTTTTGTATGGATACAGTATCTTAAAAATGAAGGGAGTTGTTGTGAAAAAACCGAATAAGTGTTTTTAAATTTCGGGTAGGTACTGTGCAATAATTTTATGTGCAGCACCCAAAGACACGAACTGTAAAAAATTGAGAATATATTAGATTAACATTTTTAAAAGCCACAACCAAAAGTTCTGCTGTAAAATTGTCATCTCTTGTACCCACATCAGATGCTTTGGACGAGCACATTAAGAGAGCACACTGATGTGTTTCAAGATTTTCCTGATATTCAAAAAGTAATTTTTTTTTACGGGCGGGGTAAGGGTTTTTTTCAGCTGAGGTTTTTTCTCTTTTCTCATTTAATCATACTGTATACCTGTATGGTTTTCCTGTGTTACACCAACCTCAGCTAGGTACCTTTTTGTTTCAATATGTATTGTATTAAATACATATAAAGAAAAAGTCTTCTCTACTTTAAAATTATTTAATCCTTTCCGATAACATTGAAAGGACATGCAATGCATTTTACGTTCTTTCAATATGCGATTTTATGCATTTTTTAATCCTATTTTAATGTGTTAGTTAGACTTAGATGTCGTTGATATAGGCATTATCACGATGATTTCAACTTATCAGAATGACAATTCTCGTGATATGTCTTAGTTTTTGTTCCTGAAAAATATTCTGTTTTCTTGTGTTATAACATGTTTGGTTTATCTATGGGAGATGATTGCCTTTCATTGGGGTCCCGTAGCGGTCTTCAAACATCTGAAGTGCCGAAAAATCATCACCTGGAAGAATGCAAAAATGCATTTCCGAAATGCCTTCGATTTATTCTGAATAATCGGTTTCTTTTCTGCTTTTGTCTTTTTTCATTTCAGATTAAGAATTACGAGTCGTTTTGGGAAGAATCTGTGTATCCGAGACCATCGACGGATATCATGAAGATGATCACACTGATGTCTTTCAAGATTTTCCTGATATTTTATGTTATTTTGTTTACGGGGAGGCAGGTTTTTTCGGCTGAGGTTTTTTCCTCTGGCTGTATAGTATCCTATGATACAAGTGTTGATAGTATCGTATGATTCTATAGTATCATACAAAGAATGTTATGATACTCCGTTCTTTTTTTACCTCAGCTTAGGTACTTTTTGTTTCAACATTTATTGTATTATTTTAGCTCTCTTTTTCATAAGAATATATATATATATATATATATATATATTAGACTGATTCAAAATAATCGACTTTTTTTGTTTTCACGAAACCCCCCCCTAATTATCTTCAGGGTATCGAAAAGAGACCTCTATGAAAATATCAGCTTCAAATAGTAATATTTAGAGGTCGCTCATCAATTATTTCCATTTTCCCTACTAATAGCAGGGAAAAAATTTCTTTTTTCAATAAAAAATTCCTAGAGCAGAAACCAATAGACGGATTTCATTGTGTGGTACATTTTCGTATAGACAATCAGATACTCTACAAATATGCCCCTTACGATATTTCAATAAAATGGCCGCTTCAAAAGTTATTCGTTTCGATGCTAATATTGAGGTATTTTTGAAGAAAAAAATTATTCAAAAAAATCGATTCTGTTTGTTTTCACGAAACTCTATTTCTAATTATCTTCAGGGTATCGAAAAAAGGCGTCTGTAAAGATATTAGCTTTGAATATTGATATTTAGAGGTCGCTCAGCGATGATTTCTATTTCCGCTGTTGGTAGCAGGAAAATATTTTCTTTTTTCAATAAAAAATTTTCTCTTCACGAACTAATTTACGGATTCCACTGTGTAATACATTATCGTGAAGGGAACTAGGTGCTCAACGAAAATGTCTTATACGATATTCCGATAAAACCGCTCGTTCAAAAGTTATTCGAACTTTTTCTTCAAAAATACCCCTATATTAATACCTTATATTGAGGTATTTTGGAAAAAAAGTTCAAATACCTTTTGAACGGGTTATTTTATCGAGATATCGTATGGAACATTTTCGTAGAGTATCTAGTTCTCTACACCAAAATGTATCATACAGTGGAATCCATCTATTGGATCGTGAACAAAAAATTTTTAATTGAAAAAAGAATTTTTTTCCTGCCATCAGCAGCGAAAATAGAAACCATCGATGAGCGACCTCTGAATATTAATATTCAAAGCTAATATTTTCACAGACGCTTTTTGTCGATGCCCTAAAGATGATTAGAAGGCGGGTTGCGTGAAAACAACTAAAGTCGATTTTTTTGAATAATTTTTTTCTTCAAAAATACCTCAATATTAGCTTCGAATCGAATAACTTTAGATGAGGCCTTTTTATGGAAATATCGTAGAGGACATATTTGTAGTGTATCTGATTGCCTACACGAAAATGTATCTTACAAAGAAATCCGCCAATTGGTTTGTGTTCTAGGAATTTTTTATTGAAAAAAGAAATTTTTCCCCTGCTATTAGTAGGCAAAACAGAAATAATTGATGAGCGACCTCTAAACGTTATTATTTGGAGATGATATTTTCACCGAGGTCTTTTTTCGATACCCTGAAGATAATTAGGGGGGGGTTTCGTGAAAACAAAAGAAGTCGATTTTTTTGAATCAGTCTAATATATATATATCATTCGGTTCTTTATCAACATTTTTGACGTTTGTACCCTCTGTAAGTGACTGCTATAGTGAAGGTATTGAAGGTCCTACGGTTACAGAAACGGCCTCAGAGGACAGCTAATTTGAGAAGCACTGCACAGGTCAAAGTCTCTCTCAGTACAGGGTGGGCAAAATTAGTGATATGTACTTGGGGTACAACTTTTTAACCGTGAGAGATAGAGGAAAATGAATGACACGTTAGGGTGGTGTTCTTTATAGAAACTGATAATGCCATCAACTGCATTCCTTTATCTTCTTTTATTTTCGAATTATAGGACAAAATTTAAATTCGGGCGATTTCAACTTTGGCCTTATCTCCGCTTCTGTTTGTGCTAAGATGATGAAAGGAAAACATTATACAGGCACTTTTTTCATAGCAATCCAGTAGAGTTCTTTCTTTTTTCCTGAGAGGTTTCCTTGCTGAGCTATAACATAAAGTTGTGTTTTTTCTTATGGATACAATAGTTCGAAATGGCTTAGAAAGAATCACCATTTTTTCCCGTTTCAGAAATATATCATACATGTCCCTCAGATTCATTGAGATATCATGAAAAATATAGTTTGTATGTGCAATTTAAATTAATGAGTGTTAAGTATGCGAAATCACAAAATAATATGTCTCTATATGTGTCATTATAAATTTGCGATTAAATACTTGATTCAATTCTTCGTGTTTTGATCTCTGTTCAGAACAACTCTCAATTCGAAGTCATTGTATGTATTTCAACATATCATATTTCTGACATTAAGAGAGTCTTCCGGGCTTATTTCATATTTCTCGTAGATTTCGAACATTTCCATATTAATAATAATAATTGACAGTTGTTCTGAACAGAGATTCAAAAATTGGATCAAGTATTCAATGGAAAATTAATAATGACACCATTCGTAGAGATTATTATTCTGTGATTCAGCAAATTGTCATACACACTATATTTTTCATGAAATCTGAATGAATCTGAGAGTGATGTATGATATATTTCTGAAACGGAAAAAAAAGGCGATTCTTTCAGAGCCATTTCAAACTATTGTTTCCATAGGAAAAAACACAACTTTATGTTATAGCTCAGCAAGGAAACCTCTTGGGAAAAAACAAAGTACGCTACTGGATTGCTATGAAAAAAGTGCCTGTATAATGTTTTCATTTCAACAATCTAACACAAACAGAAACGGAGATAATGGCCAAAGTTGAAATCGCCCAAATTTCAGTTTTTGGCTATAACTCTAAAACAACATTATCAGTTTCTCTCAAATATACCATCGTGACGTGTCATTCATTTTCCTTTAACTCTCACGGTTAAAAAGTTTCAGTTCAGGTATCACTAATTTTGCCCACCCTGTACACTGAGGATTGTTTCCGCATAACCTCCGCATCTTTTCTTGTTGACCCACCATTATAAAAGGAATAAAGCTCATTTTCCTCTCGGGAATCTTCTGTTGAAATATATCAATCAAAGAGACTCACCCTGTATAATTGCGGACAGATCAGTAGTTCCAGCTGGAAACGAAGCGGAGGTAATAATACGTGAGGTATAGCTAAATGTGCCTATGTCTTGGAATGCTGGAGGTCCCATCGCAGGCTGCTAATGTCCCAGGACAGTTGAAGAAGACCCATTTCAGATAAGAATTCCCAATAGTTCCATATAAGTGGGAACGCCACGCGTTGGACTTTGCTTTAAAATGCCCGCAATGCTACCATAAATTGTCTAGTACTTTACTCAACAAACGGTTATTTATCAGCCAGCTTCTGCTACTTTATAGCTGGGAATGAAACACGTTTGAAACCAGTAAGGGCACGTTATATATGGGAGTGGCGACTTAGTAGCTTCGGTTATGGGTATCCATATCGGCAATAAATTTGTATGAGTTTATTCTAATCCGGCCAATATTGACATTTTAAATAACAAAAAATACCAGATGCCAAATTTTGGTGTAGAGTTGTGTTTGCCATTACAAATAAATTGGTCCTCTACGCTGTATTGTAAACAATGCTTTGACAAACGTAAGAGAAAATCACTCAACAAGGTATTGGTTGCTCTCAACGACAGGATATGAGTCAACTTACATTCCTAGAGAAATTATAATCGAAAATAGTTATTTATGAAATGAGTGTCAAAAGTGAGGTTTTATTTTGTGGGTGAAAAAGTTTGTGAAATGAGCTGGGCGAATTGAACAATTTCACGAACAGAATATAATTAATCACTTTTGAAACAAATACCATACAATGTTTTTTGTACAACTGCCCTATTCTGATAATGAAATGGGCGAATTTGCAATGACAATAAACTTCGAAATGCATTTTTATATTCAAATAATCAAAATGTTGTTGAGAATGGCAAACGTTGGTTGTTATGATTACTAACAAATGAGAAAAGAACCTGTCATTTGAATTTCGTTCCTGTCCAATTTTCGTCTTGGGTTTTTAACTGCTCGATATGTTTGACGAGAGCAAGCAGAGCAAATCTGGAACTCCTACCTAAAAAATTCTGTTCAGCAGTACGATACTGCATATAACAATTTCCTGGCCTGGCGTGAATTGGAAAATGTAGAAGGGAACTTCAGAAGAACTGTTTTCTTGGCATACTTAGAAGAAGAACCAGAAATATGGAGTTCATCAACTTTGTGGAGCAAATTTTCAATGATAAAGGCGCCCTTGTTGAAAATGGTGTGGATGTTAGTAAATATTTTAAGGTAACAGCATATTTAAAACGGAAAAGTGAAGGATCTTCCCAAAAAATTGAAAATTCGCACTCGTGAACAAGTTGAAAAGTTTATAAGGGAGGCACCAGATGTGAAATACTTGATGGTTAAGGTTGCAACTACATATTTTCGGATTTCTTGGAGCCTGTCGGCGTGAAGAATTGTGTAATTTATCAGAGGAAGACATCGAAATAACAAATAAATCATTGGTTATACAACTTCAAAATACAAAAACGAAAGTCTGTCATTCTTTCAGTATTATTGGGAAGTATGTAGACTATTTTCATAAGTACTTTGCACTGCGCCCTTCTGTCATCAAACATCGTCGATTTTTCCTGAAATACATGAATAATAAATGCACTATCAATCCAGTTGGTATTAATACATTTGGGAAAATTCCATCTATTGTTGCCGAATTCCTCAAACTGCCAGTACCAAAGCAATATACAGGACACTGTTATCGAAGATCCTCCGCTTCATTGCTTGCAGAATCAGGAGAAGATAATACGGATATTAAAAAACATGGTGGATGGAAGTCTACGACGGTAGCCGAGGGCTATGTTGATTATTCCATTGTATATAGAAATGTCATTGCTGAAAAAATTCTCCCAACCTCAACAGATTTTGGATCATCATCCAATATTGTACTTCCGGTTTCTACAAGTACTGATGGTGCTGAGGATTCTAATAATATGTTGCGAAGCTCTCTAACGTCACAGGGCATTAATGTTAGTAATTGTTTTAGTTTTTAGATTAATATTAATGTTCATAAGTAATGATTGTTGAATATTGATAATGAAAATTTGCAATTGTCGAATTTTTCTCATCTGATTTTATCATAAGAAAATGGAGTGCTAAAAATATTTTCAACACCAATGTTGAAAATATTTTCAACACGCTTCCACATAAACAATCAATTTTAACATTTTTTGCTGTCATTGAAAGTGTCACTTTTAAAGGCAGTTGTTCAAAAATATTAAATCTTAAATTTTTGATTTCATCAACATATTACAAAATTTCGTATAAACATCAGGTGATATCATTCGAAATGAATATTAATGGTATTGTCTAAAATCGAGGTTGTTCAGATTTTGTAAAGTTACTGTTAAGGACTGTATCCAGATAATAGAGTTGGAGATGGTGGTGTAAAACATTCATTGACATCATTGACAATCATGAAATGAATAAGTCACCCGCCATGAAGCTAATACAGTGAAGGAATACAAATATTAAATTCATCTATAAATTCAGAGTGGCATTATTCAACTAAAAACACAGGTAATCTAGAGAAGTTCAAATAAGATAAGAGGTCATATGAAGTCAGACTCAGACTTTGAGACAGTTCAACTATTTCAATATTAAACGTTTACAGCAATCAAAGGAGTTGATTGCTAGAGACTCTTTATTCGATCAGAAAAACAGAAGGTTGAATAATGAATCATTAAAGTAAACTGAGTTGTAAATAAAATGAAATTAGGCCTAGGCGTTGAAAGCTTAATTGTTTAAGTCTGTTCATCATTGAGATTAATACAATATGAAAAGAGAATGATATAACAATCAATATCTAAAACGTTGGTCTATAAGAGAGTGCAAAATTAATCAATCGTTACAACAGTTACAGTAACAAACTGCTTTGAGGAAACAGGATTAGTATTCATCAGAAAAATAGAGGATACAATTGAAAAATTATGAGAATTATAACATGAGAGTACTATGTGATGTATGTATGAATAAAACCACTAATCCTTTGGTTTTGAGAAGGCAGAAGGCTTGAGATCCTACTCGTGAGGTGAATCAGATGAATGAACTTGAGAATTCATGTTTATAATGAGGAGATCATACCAGTTGATTGATTCCACTAATATAAGAGGAGCCATTCCAGAGTGAAACATAGACTGAGGCTGTCAATCAGATTCAATGTCTAAAACCAATTGATCCTTGAACCATTTGAGAGAGGTTCACTTTGTTTTGTGGAGAGAAAAAGAGTGATTTCCAAGGTTCACTCTGGATATTCATTCATCTGAAACTCGGAAACAGTAATTACCAAGAGTTATGATGAGTGAACATTCGAGAAGTGAAATGAACTGATTAGAAGAGTGGGATGATCATGATGAAAACTCTAGAAAGTATCAATTTCTGAGAACCATAAAATTTTCAATACGAAAAGCAGTGTAGCAAGAACTGAGGTGGGTACCCACCTTAAACGAACATTACCAGTAACTGTAGCAACCGACCAAGAGCGTCATCTGTGTGATATTATGAAATCCTCGCCATAAGGTGCGCCTAATCGGAAACAGTATTATAACTTGCAGTCTCTCGGTACCGATTGATTCGTTCTGCATTATTGAAAAAAGCGTGAAAATGTGATGACTTCTTTAATGCTAATAGGGGACATGTGGCGTATGTTGATGAAGTGAGCGAGATAATAAAGCCGTTACAACCTTCATTTGTGTTGAAGAAGTTATTAATAGTATAGTAAATCTGTAAAACTTTCTGGAAAAAATTACCTCCAAGAACTCCTTCGAATAAAATCGAGCATTCATACAGCGTCATTGGAAAAATGTAATGAAAATTACAAAAAAGTGTTTTTTCGCTTCTTAGGCTAGAAATGACATTTATGATACGAGTGGCGAGTTAATTGATGGGTGGAAAATATCAATATTCAGATTTCTTTGTTTGAATGATAACATGAAACCTCGGTTTTATTATCATTAGGGCACAAGAGCCACTTTGAAAAATAAATTTCATGATTTCTAAATCTTCGGAAAGGGTACTTTCTATTCTCTGAAAATTAGACGGCGATGTGAACAATTACTGTGTATTTTGAGTTGCCTAAACGTCTTGATTGTGCTGTCAAAATGGCAAGGTAAATTGATATTGCCATAATTGATTGCTTCCACCTGAACTATTGCATTCTCTGCTCCGTGGAAAAACATCCGAATCAAGACATTTTCTATCGAACACACAAAAATACAATGGGTGTTTCCAAATGACTTTTTGGAGCAGATATAATTCAAGCACGTGAATTCAATCCAACATTCAAGGAAAGAATATGATATTAACATTAATGATTTCAAATCACTTATTTTGTCTTCCCTTTCTGCTATTTAGATCCAAGGCCAGATTCACCATAGAATTGGATCATTACAACCACTTGAAGATACACAACATAAATTCCTTCAAATTTAGGTACTTTATATAGGCAATATGGATGATCAAAGTCAATCAATTAATGCAGATGTGAGAAGAATAATTTTTCATGATCTGCAGCAACAACTTCTTGAATATCATGCATTCGTTTGATTGTTTAAAACTGCTTTGGAACGTATGCCAAGTGACGATCACACAGTTGTGATTAGAGCAGATAAACGACTCGTTGGAGCACATAAACGCCAATTCAACGCCCCTACAATAAACGAAGTGGAAATTGTGATTGTAGGTGAGAACTTGGAAATGCGTGATATTGTTCTTACGCGTCCCAATACTGGAGAATTGAAACGAATATATGAAACACACCGTTAATACGATGCTCTACAATACCCGCTAATGTTTTGGAGAGGTGATGATGGATATCACTTCAATATCAAGATGATAAATCCATTGAATGGTGAGACCTATATTAAAATTTGAAATGTCTACTTGATACAAATTTGAATTATTTGATTTAAGGCCAAGAAACCATCAAGAAAGTTTGCTCAATGAATTATTATTCATTTCGTTTAAGGGTTCGTCAAAATGCTGATAACTATTTGCTGAGATTTCGTCGATTGTTGCAGCAGTATTGTGTGGACATGTGTTGTAAAACTGAAGCAGAGCGCCTCACTTATATCAGAATCAATATAAACTACGTTCACAGGAATATATTCATTTACGAGATGCAGTCTCCACCGAAGGAAATGCAGCTAATGTAGGTAGATTGACAATTTTACCAGCAACGTATATTGGCAACCCGCGTCATATGCATGAATATGCACAAGATGCAATGACATACGTTCGAAATTATGGTCGTCCTGATTTATTCATTACATTTACCTGCAATCCAAAATATGAAGAAATCACTCGACTGCTTCTTCTCGGACAAACATCAGTTGATCGACATGACATCACTGCACGAGTATTCAAACAAAAAGTGAAGTCACTAATGAATTTTATTACAAAACATCATGTCGATGCTGGATGTATTCAATTGAATGGCAAAAAAACATGCACACATTCTCATCTGGTTAGTAGAAAGAATTCGACCAGAACAGATAGTTGCACATTGCATAATACTCAAAGGAAAATTTAAAGGTGCGAAAGTTCTTATTCCCAAAATTCCGATGATCCCAACAGATATGCCATTTGAGTTGAAGAGAACTCAATTTTCAATTCGTCTAGCGTTTGCTATGACAATTATCAAATCCCAACGCCAGTCCTTGAGTGTGTGTAGCATAAATCTAGAAAATAGTGTTGTTTTTCCCATGGCCAGTAATATGTTGCGTGTTCACGAGTCGGCAAACCTCTTTTTATTCTCGCATTCCGGAAAAAAACTAAAAATGTGGTTCATCATAAGGTACTACAATGAGACATTTTCAAAAAATAATAAGGTACCGCTTAAATAAAGTGAAGTCTTTTCATGTAAATAACAATGTACATACCTATGTATTTCAATGTAATTAAAATTTTTGTATATTTTGTACTTTAATTTTGGCTAATATACTTCCTACCAATGTTTTGTTGAACAACTTTTTGTATCTCTGAGGCGAAACAAAGTTCGGCGGGCCAGCTAGTTATCCACAAAAACACGAAACTTTCTGTCGGATAGCATTTTCTAATACGATTTACGAGACGTATGATGAATGAATATTAAATGTTAGGACAGTTCTCGTAAAAATTGATCGAGGAAAATGGAATTCAATGGGTCATTAAGATATTAACAAATGACCACCGTTACACGGTTATCTCATCTTCCTACCGATACAATCGCCCATATGTCGAAAGTAATAAACACAGCTAGGAATTTCAGTTTTTACTTTCCTCGAAATCGGTGATTATCAAATTCACGGTAGTTCATCTCATTTAAATGATACAGTGTGGACCAGTCGTTTCGTGTCATTTTCATCTCGAAACCGCAAGAAAAAGCCTAGTCGACATCTGTTTCCCGATTTATGTAAATTTCGGATTACATTACGAGATGAATCTACTTCGTTAGTTATTACCAAACTCATCAGGTTATCAGCATATGGCGCAAAATGTACCGTTTCATCATAAAATGCTGCAGTAAATTAAATTTTCGATGAAACCACAAATATTCAGCAATGACTATTCGATTGAATAAATTTTAATCGTCATTTAGATGAATCTAGGAATGTCATTATCGGTTTGATTTGAATTTTTGTCAATTCTGGTAATTGTTTAAACGTTTGATTCGATCATAACTAAACTAAACTTCTCCTTTTACTGTTCATGAACTATTTACCGTTGCATTTTACAGCCATCATAATTGATTTGTTTGCTGATGATTCTTCATTATTGATTTAAGCACATAATCTGAAAGAGTTGAAGAAGACGACCTCATTATTGAAATGTTTGTCCACTAGTGTTATGAAATAAGGCTCATTGTCAATGTTGATAACACCATTTATATTCTCTTCACAATAAAGAAGGAGATAATGTTTTTGAGAGATTCTATTTCATAACTTGAAAAATTTATGAACGTGTTAAGATATTTCATTTTAGCATAGTTTTCATGGTGATATTTATTGATTATATGTTGGCCTACCGCCACGGATTAATTGATTATTTGTCAAATTTATGATTTAGAAAGCAGTTCTGCTAATCAATATTTTTCAATGCAAATTGAAAAAAAATTAGACAGCATATTTTCAGGTAACCCTATATCGCTGTATATATCATACTACATCCTAAATTTTACATAAAACGAGTTTCATCCAGTAAATAGATTGATTTTGTTCCAATTCGGATCCTGACTATAAACTAGTTGTACCTACCTCAACCAATTTACAAAAAAACTAGAGATTCTAAATACCCCCACAATGAGGTATCACAATTTAAGTGAGATTTTTTTAAGTGTTTCATTAGAACTTTTCGAGGGAGAAATTGTAATACGAATTCAAGATTTTGTATTTTTGTTGTTTAGAGTACATGAACTTGAATTGTAGCATATTTTCGAGCAGACTTCGTTATTCTAGATGTAACATCGTGTATATTTGAACATATTTGGAGTCTTCGTTCAATTCCAGACACATTTGATGTATGATATGTAAATTTTATTTGGGTTTTCTCTCCCAGTCCCTGAAACAAGAAACAACTAGCAAAATTTTTAAATACATAATAGAAGAAAGTCCCCTTCGTAAAAATTTGAGCACTAATTTGTCAAGGTCAAAACTTTATAAGAAGAAATTGTTGCCTGACAATGAACAAAAAGAAAACACTTTGAACTCTGAAGCGTAACGTTTCGGAATCTAAAACAGACACCTTCGTCAGACAATTTCTATTTTTCATATAATTTCAAAGAATCGTGACAATATTCTGATTATTTAATTGACATTTGTCAATATATGATGAATATAGATTAATATTGATTACTAGATGTTGATATCGTTATTTAATTTCAAAATTCTCTGAAACCAGTTCTTTTTTCAATAAATCCATCCAAATTCGATCTATTTCTACTGAACAATTGGCAAGATTATTGGCCTCATCGAACAAAATACAAGCTGACTCCTTGATTTTTTTTTAATAATTATCAGGTTTCGTCATTAGAATTTTGGTGCCATTCCAATACATCATGTGATTGCCGGTATTGGAACGCACATGTTCTGCTATATGCGATCTACCAATATTTCTATTTATATTATTCTTAGGTTCACGCTTTCTAATTTCTAAGGGTCTTGATGTTTCTCCTGTATAAGATTTTCCACAAATACAGGGAATGTTTTGAATATAATTTCTTGATTTTTGGTTCTCATTCAAAGGTTTAGTTTTTGTTAATATAGATCGTGAATCATTTTTTGTTTTGAAAACAATTCTTATGTTGAATTTAGAACCAATTCTTTTAATTTTTTCTGAAAGTCCATGAACATAAGGAAGCAAGTTTATTAAAATTGGTTGTTCTTAACGGTTTGTTATTGGTTCCTGATTCTTATTATTGTATTGAATCAAAATTGTTTCCTCTAAATTTGAAATAGTTTTTTCTATGAAATTTGTTGGATATTGATTATCCTTAAGAATATTTTCAATGCAATTTATTTCATCATTTCGTATTTCAGTTCTCGATTAAATTTATTGAGCTCTATCATGAAGTGTTTTTATAATACCTCTTTTGACACTTATTTCATGATTGGAATAATAATTTAGATATCGATTTGTGTGTGTCTCTTTTTTTTTCTGAACATACTTGTTTCAAAATGATTTGAAAATTTTCTTATCCAAACATCTGAGAAGAAAAGTAAATTATTTTGTTCCAACTCCTTCGTGAATTTTATTGTAGATTCTTTATTATTGATATGACTGAAAAATTTCATCAATTCTTCTCTGTCATGTTGCCAAATTACAAAAATATCATCGACACAACGCCACCAAGTCTTTGGTATGACTAGTTTGTATCACAATTCCCTTCTCAAAAAGTTCTAATGAAACCCTTAAAATTGCCCTGTATATTGCCATATGAAAAAAAAAATCGCGAATTGTTTATCAAGAACCAGGAAGAAGCAAATTTTTAATTGAATTTTGTTTTATACCTTCTCTCTGTATTTTTTGTAGAAATTCATCTATATAAATGGGCATCTGAAAGAATATTTCCAACCATAAGAGTATTCAAAATAGGTCACACACTATTTGGCAGATTTAAGTAATTTTCCTTGCTTCAGCTCTGTGGTATACATGTTTCAACATGGATCTCTTGCCAGTCATTGATCTTCAAATGAGGAAGATCATATAGAAGTTTCTTCCAAAACTCGAAAATGTTCAGTGTTTGTGTTTATATGCACCTTCCTCTTTCGTTTGAGCGGCTCAAGTTCTCTTGTGGGAGGATAAATTGAGGATTGTTGAGAATGAGTCTGGAAGCCATCAAAATATCCCTCAAGGGGAACCTCCCACCCGGAAACTGGGTTGGAAATATAAGGATACTGAATCAACTAGACTCAAGCATCTTGGAAAAACCATCAGATGTGATGCCAATCATATACGATTTCGAAATGCCATTCGAAACGGTCATTGGTGACCGGCTTAGTGCAATGAACTTCGTAAATCGTATAGACAAAAAGTCATCCATATGTTACACTGATGGATCGAAAACAGAAAGGGGTACAGGTATTGGGTATGTGGACCTAAATTAAGGATATCCAAGCCTCTTGGAAGTGAACCTTCTGTTTCACAGGTAGAAACACTAGCTGACTATACCTACGCTCAAGAGTGCCTTCGAAGGAATCTCAAAGGAGCGCATATATATATCACCACGGACAGTCAGGCCACTCTGAGATCACTGGAATCATACAGCCAGGAGTCTCGTCTGACATGGGAATGCCGTAATATCATAAAAAAAAACTGGCCAGAGGCAATAAGGTGACTCAACTATGGATACCAGGACATTGTGGTATTGAAGGAAATGAAATAGCCGATGAACTCGCGAAGAAAGCTTCTAGGCTGAAGCCTGTTGGACCTGAAACTTTCTGTGCGCTGGGAAAAGACCAATAAAAGAAAGCGGTCGAACAATGGGAAGCGGCAAACAAAACAACGCTCTGGAGAAATACTCCTAGACTTGCTCAAGCAAAGAGATTTGTGGAATTCTCGCCGACCTACGCTAGGAAGCTCATAAAGCTGCCACGAGCTGAGCTTCGAGTAATGGTAGGTCTGCTGATGGGACATTGGAGATACAAATATCTTTTGTATCGCATGGGAAAATGCAGATGAAACCTGCAGGCTATGTGGATCAGAGAGAGAAACAGCTGAACACATGGTATGCAAGTGTCCAGAGCTGGCGGATCTAAGAACCATTCACATGGGGAAATTGGTTCTGGATCCTCATGAGGTAACAGCTAAAGCTCCTAAGGATGTCGTTGGATTTATCAATGCCATTGACGGCCTCCTTGGGATTAAAAATGAACGAGTTGGGTAAAGAACAAAAGATCCTTGCGGTCGAAGTTCCCGTAAGGCTGAATGAAGCCACGACGACCCCTGTCTGGATAATAATAAAAATAATAATGAGTCTCAACTTGGTCAGAGACAAAACCGGCAAACTGGTATCTGATTTTCTTCTGATTATCTTGATATGCAAGATGAACGTTAACTGTTCATGAATTGAGAATTTCTGGGGTAATTTCCCTCATTAAGACACCAAAGCAACATTCTCTTTCGGCATCATCAGATGTTCGAATCAACATGAAATGAATTCAAAATGAAAGAAGGTTGGATTTCGGCGATACATAATTAATGATATCATCATTCCTTAAGAGCACTTCGTCTGATTCATTAAGAAGTTTCAATCATATAAGGCATTACAAGTAATTACAGATCTTGCAAATCACCTGACAAGAAGGCGTTCTCAATCATAATCCACTTTTTCGATTTAACATTGTTTCTTTCGGAAACAGGATCGAGATTTCCTGAAATTCGTAACCAGATATTCGACCCTATAAAAATTGCAGGCTGCTTCTTGAACTGGCGTCATTAAATTCCCTTTACTTTCATAACTGTAGAGCATTAATTAATTTCGCCAAAAAATAGTTCGGGTTACTCCGATGAAGATGATGGGCAGATACCTTGCTGATGGTGCCGTGAAAGTTGCCACATTTAATTGCTAATTGTTCCAGATATAACAAACAGGTTCATCACAAACATAAGGTCGGATTTGACGAAACAGTATTACTTTTTACGAATGAGCCCGGTCGTCCACTGGAAGCGTTTTCGAGCGTTTTATGACTCTCGCGAAACGGGCGTAAACGTGCAGCAAGTTGCTACAAATCCCAAGCAATGTAGTGTTGGATAGTACCAGTTCTAAAATTGAGTTTGTATGAGGAGCCTCACTTTGTACTTAAGCGGTACAGTGTACCACTTCCAATGAGGCGAGGCATTCCGGGTGTTCATGACGTGATAGGCAGTCGTTCTACTACATACTGTGTCGCTCGCAAACTGAACTGATGCAAAAGGGGGATAACGTCGTTAGACGTAAGAGTTGAAGCGCTCATTGTAGTACAAACTCCCTGTATATTCCGTCGGTAAAAGCGGTCAATGGAGCAACCTCTAAAGACACAATTTTATTATGAGGAATACACAAATCCGGTGGTTTATGACAAGCATTCTACACCTAGATGTAGGCTTTCTTCTCGCCGAAACGGCGATGAAACAATCCTAAGCAGGTGTTATTTTTCGTTGCCCACCAAGCCTTGGTCTTTTCAACACGGAACCTGTCTCCCTGAACCTATTCCAAAGTTGAGATATCACACTTTGGCTGACTTGGAGCCTTTCCGCTACAACAACCAGAGTTAGGCCACCCTGTAGCTATCCGATAGCCCTATTAGCCTCAGCGTTTGTCGATTTACGTCTTGGCATTTTCAGAAAACTCGTTTCAAATCGAAGCCGTTGATAAACTGACTCCATCTCAAAGTAATAACATTCATGAAGCATTTGCAAAGAACCAAACTTCAGAAAATAAGCGACCAGATTGACGAAATGTCTCATACTGATTTTTATTGGATCGATTCAAGTTATTGATTTTTAAATGATTTTACAGCGATTTTCTCGAAGATTACATACTTTTCAAAACTATTGAATACGGTATCCCTAACTCTTGTGGAGCAGTATATTTCGAAAATGGTACACAGTATCGAGTTTTATCAGGAGTAACTTTTTAATGCAAAATTTAATGATGTTCCAGTTCTGTCGAAATTTTGTTTAATAAATCAAATATTGAGAAAGTTATGTTCAATACTACTTGGTACGAACCGTGTATCTAGCGCCCCCCATGAGAGTCAGACAAAACAACGAACTCATTGGATGTATCAGCTTCCAAAGCATATTCGTATGAAATATCATTACAATGTTGCCAGTTCTTTCGCCAAAATCGTAAGAAATATGTATATTTTTTTTTATTCTACGCCCTGCCCTCTGTCTTGAATACGGATGGCGTTACGAAATTTTTTCACGAAACAAACGCCAATTATTTTCCAGTTTTCTATCTGTCGTATAGACGCGTTCACCTTTTTTCGAAACACACTGTATTATTATTATAAGAACCCTTTATTGCGTGAAAGGTTGTACACTGTGTCCCAAATTGGTTGCGACTGTACTGTATCTCAGATTTTATTGAAGATAGAGACATGCGGCTTTCGTTTTCAGAAACAAAAGAAGTTGGAATATGCCTGTTTATTGATTTAAAAGTTTTACAAAAAAGTAACACAGGGTCGCGAAAACCGCATGTCTATCTTCAATAATAGCTGCGGTACACTGCAATCCCAACCAATTTGGGACATACTGTGCAAAAGTGTTAACAAAGTGCAATAGATGAGTATGATGCTAATCGATGTTTTCCTGCCAAGTTCAACATGATAGTTCACCACTTAACATTGCAAATTCTTGGAGTATTCAGAAAAAGTCAGGAATAGATGCCTTTTGAAAGTCGTTTTGTTTTTGTTCGATTATCATTTTATTCGTATGATGAAGTCAAAAAATATATTTTTGTACAACTGCTATTAAAAGTGACACTTTTAATGACAGCAAACAATGTTAAAATTGATTGTTTACATGGAAGCGTGTTAAAAACATTTTGAATATTAGCGTTGAAAATATTTTTAGCACTCCATTTTCTTATGATGAAATCAGATGAGAAAAATTCAGCAATTGCAAATTTTTATTATCAATATTTAACAATCATTACTTATGAACATTAATATCAATCGTGAAACTAGAACAATTACTAACATTTATGCCCTGTGACGTTAGGGAGCTTCGCAACACATTATTGAAATCCTCAGCACCATCAGTACTTGTAGAAATCCTGGATATTGCTTTGGTTTTGGCAGTTTGAGGAATTCGGCAACAATATAGATGGAATTTTCCCAAATGTACTAATACCAACTGGATTGGCAGTGCATTTATTATTCATGTATTTCAGGAAAAAACGACGATGTTTGATGACAGAAGGGCGCAGTGCGAAGTACTTATGAAAATAGTCTACCCAATAATACTGAAAGCATGACTGATTTTCGTTTTTATATTTGGAGGTTGTATAATCAATGATTTAGTTGCAACCTTAACCATCAAGTATTTCTCATCTGGTGCCTCCTTTATAAACTTTCCAACTTGTTCACGAGTGAGAATTTTCGGTTTTTTGGGACGATATCCTTTACTTTTCCGTTTTAAATATTTTTAAATATTACCTTAAAATATTTACTAACATCCACACCATTTTTAACAACGGCGCTTATCATTGAAAATTTGCTCCACAAAGTTGATGAACTCCATATTTTTGATTTTTCTTCTAAGTATGCCAGGAAAACAGTTTCACTGAAGTACCCTTCTACATTTTTCGAGTTACACCAGGCCAGGAAATTGTTATATGCAATATCGTACTGCTGAACAGATTTTTTAGGTAGGAGTTCCAGATTTGCTCTTCTTGCAGACTCTTCAATATCAAGAGGAACAACCAAATCGTCATTTTTATTAATAATTGAACTCTCGACAAACATATTAAGCAGTTAAAAACCTAAGACGAAAATTGGACAGGAACGAAATTCAAATGACAGCGTCTTTTCTCATTTGTTAGTAATCATAACGTTGGCATCGTTTTCCATTCAAAGCAACTTTTTGATTATTTGAATATTAAAATGCATTTTGAAGTTTATTGTCATTGTAAATTCGTCCCTTTCATTATCAAAATAAGGCAGTTGTAAAAAACATTGTGTATGGTATTTGTGTTCAAAAGTGATTTTATTCTGTTCGTGAAATTCTCACAGAATAAAACGTCACTTTTAACACTGATATCATAAATAACTATTATAAACGGAAAAAATGTGAGAAATATGTTGAAAATAAAAAGTTTACTACCTGTTCATGGAAAATCAGCTGTTTTGCTCATAATTCTTGATTTGCAGCTTGTCCGAGGCATCTTAGACATCTCCTATAATTACTGAAAAACACGATCTTATATCGGCGCTCATGTAAAACGATATCGTCCAATAAATAAAGATGAAAGAATGTAGCTAGCCTATACACACAAAATATCTCTGTACACTCTCCAAGTGTTCCATGTCCTTTCTTGGACGACCGATGTGTGGATCTTGAATGAATACTAAGAGCAATAACTTCAACAATGTCAATAATCCAATAGCGCGCTGCTCCATTCCAATAAAAATTTTATAAGGTGCTTCCAGTTCAGACGAGAAATAAACATTGATTTATCACAGAACTTTCGCATCCGGATAGAATGTAGCCGATTTGAACACTGCAGAGTTTTTTCTCTTCCGCGTATTTGCCATTGAGAGGTTTTATGAATGCTGGTGAAAATTCGAATCACCGTAAGTTTTTTCTATTATACAGGTACTCGGCGAGTCTTTGCTTATCCCATTGAGAATTGATATGATCGATAAAAATCACTAATATAAACTTCAGAAGGAATGAGTTCTGTTGGAGAAAGGGATAAAAGACACTGACAAAACCGAGAAAAACCAATGCAAAATGTACCCTGACGAAGAAAGATATCACGAATAAACAGACTTCGTCTGAATCGTATTCAGACATAACATGAATAATTCCGAAGTCAGGACTAGTAGAACTAGGCCTTTCTCTGCTTATTTTCATATCAATGGGCCCCAACGATGACAAATCCCTTTATACCATGGGCATAGAAAACATTCGGTTCAGAGCGTTGGACATTTGAACAAGACTTATCTCCCTAGCATAAAGCAAATGGCTTGAAAAATTGGTTAAGATTGGACGTTTCAGTTTTGATTGACCGTGAATGTGGCCGCTGTCCCCACCCGATTTGAATTCGCTCGAATACTGTGTTGGCGGCATTTTACAGGCTAAAGCTTAAGATAGTTAATAGTTTAAAAGGGGTTACCGTCCACTGCGACCTGATGGTCTATTGTGCCCCCTGACAAAGCTTTACAGCTCGCCTTCCAGTCCCAGAGATCTGATGAAATCCAGTATCTCGGAAGGCTTCAGTGAGGCTGATTCCTCACTCCTACAGGTCTCTTGACCAAAGCATTGTTTCCTTTGGCTTACAATGCCAAAGCATTCTGTGACTAGGTGAATATTAGTTTCTTCCTCCTCCCCACAGAATCTACACTCGTCAGTGTCCGATACTCCCATTCTCAGCAAGTGCTTTCTGAGGCGACAATGCCCTGTAAGAAAGACAGTGAGGAGGTTTAGTTGGTTCTTACTGAGATCCAAATATTTTTTGGATCTTGCATTTTCAAAATTCTGAAGGAACTTTTTGGAGTGATCCAACCCTGGGAGATTCTGTCAGAGTGTTTCTCTTCCAGTTTTATTCTTCTCCAGAAATTCCTTCTTATATGTACATTTTCCTATACCACAGAATGGTTCTGGGCCGGTGAGTGGTTTCCGAGCACCCTCTCTGGCAAGTTTATTGGTCTCTTCATTACCTGTGATGCCCGAATGACCAGGAACCCAGATCAAAGAGACCTTATTTTTCTTGCCTACCTCATTGAGTTTGTTCCGGCATTCCCATGTTGACTTTGAGTCGATAACATAGGAAATCAGTGCTTTAATAGCAGCTTGAATATCTGAGAGAATAGCTATGTCGCAGTTCTGATAGTTTCTCTCTAGATTAATAACTAGACATCTTTCAATTGCTAATATTTCTGCTTGCAGAACACTCACACTGGAGCCTAACGATATTGCACACTTGGCTTTGGCCCCGGGAACCCCAGCGCCAGCTCCCGTGTTGGTTTTAGAACGATCTGTATACCATTTAACAGTATTTTATTTGAAATTTTGGTCGGTGTATTCCCGCTCTCATTCCTCTTTTTTGCATAGCATCGTACTGAAGTTTTTCTCAGTACTTACTTTCTTGACCATAACATCACTAAGAAGGTTCGCAGATGAGATATAGTTACTCAGAGAGCACCAGACTCTCTGACACCTGATTCTCTCATTACCTGCGCTTTCTCTAGATATTCTGAAGATGGCTTCATGGGCCATCCTGTCAATCACCAGGCTTGTGATCATATTCTTTCAGAATAGTACATAAAAAAACTTTGGACTTCAACCCTTTTCAAACTATAACTATTCATCAAAGTAATAGAGGAAAATTTAAAATTATAACCTTTATGCCCACTTGCACCGTTTTCTGGTTAAGGCACCCTTAACTAAGGCGCCCTTAAATTTTTAGTCATGCTTTTCCCCGCCTTAACGGATCAGATCTTGCACCGCATATCTAATAGAAACGACTTTGTTAAGCACGCGCTAAGCAATGCCAAATCTGGCAACACTCTATAAATCAGTGAATTTGTTTGTTTTGACATAGAAATGCGACATGACCATATGGTTTTGTGTCGGCACTGAGCACAGCGAAGTAAGAAGAACACTCGAATTCATAGACGAACAAGATAATTTGTCTACGCATTTTCATTTTCAGTATTCTGATTCACAGAACGACATATACTTTGGGCCGCTGAAAAACTGGCATAGTACAACCAATGTTTTTTTTCTTTTATTTGAAGCAAATGATTTGATTTGATTTCAACAATTCTTTATTCGTAACTTGCATGACATAATTCTGCACCTGTGGAATATCATCAAAGTAATACTTTTCATATTCACAAGAGTAAATAGTACCTGCAGAATTAATGATTGCATGGGTACAATCAATTGCTCCAATAACACGGGGAAAGCCAGCAATTTGGTAAAATTGGGTTAGGAAGGAACGTAATTCTGCTTCTGTCTGAGGCATTTTTATGAATACTGAAACTCGAACAACTATTCTTGATACTGTAGATTGGTGGATTTTCATCAAATCGGCTACAGCCAATAAATGTCCTGCTGATGCGTAGAGTCGGAGGCACGCAAGGAGTTGACTCATCGGTGATACACTCTGATTCCTACAATCATCAAGGCTCAAACTCTCTTCTTTGAGGTTTGACATCATCATACATAAGATATGTACTTACATATCACTTGGAAATTCTGAATCATCCTCAATTGATCTCAGCAATTGCAGAGTAGTTTTTCTTGGTCAAACGAAATCGCCGAAAAAATGCGAATTCGTCCATATCATGGTAGTGATCGGCCCTAATAAATTCTAAACTTCTAGGAAAACCATAGTCAATGATATCTAATATGTCGAAATCATCCTCATATAGATCATCAATTTCATTTAATGAAAATCTATCCATATTAATTATTAAATTCACGCAATCAAAAACAACACGTCAAAACTGAAGTTCGTTTTTGACGTTTGAATATTTGAGACGGGCTAAAGTCTTGTTTAAGCCATGAATATTCGCGGCTCAAAATAGTCATAACTTATGTGGCACTTAAACTGCGGTGCAAGAGAATCGGCGTCTCAAATCTGACTTAAAATTTGAGTTGGACGTAAGTCAGACATATATTTGACGGTGCAAGTGGGCATTAGAATCCTAAGACAAAAACCCGTTTTACGTCTTCACCAACCGCATTATGTTCAGTATTTATATGGCAAATCATCGCATTTAGGGTTGAACATTCCATACAAACTCTCATGTTATTTATTCGAAACTTTTTCAGACCCATCAACTCATCCTTATGATTTTTTCAGGTTTCCAAACTCCAGTATGCGCAGTTTCGAAGGCCAAATTCTTGACCACGAGGGGTTGGATGGATCTGAGAAATCCCCTCAATGGCGATGTACCATTCCGCTTGTACAGAGATGAAGGAAGAAGCTTTCTTCAGGTAATTGCAACCCATTAACTAATATTGAAAGTAACACATGAGCACCAGATTAGAAAGATGAGATTCCAACCAATTGCTGCTTGGTGGTTGCTTGTACTCAGCCTTTATTCATAATATAATGATTATTTTTAACCATAAAATCCATGTGAAATTGATAGTACCCACACTTTCTTTTGAATAAAAATGATAGCAGTTTGTAAATAAGTACCTAATGAGCAAGTATAAATTGAAAATTCTGAAATTAAACAACTCTTAACTTAGACAGGAGACACATTTGATGCAGCTTCTTCGGATTTTATCTCCATATATTGAGCCCAGGATTTTATGTTAGACATTATTCCAATTCGTTATGAAACATCCAGTATTGAATTCAATACCATTGTGTTCACTTTTATTCTGTTTACTTACAGTGGGATGGAGAACCAGACCTAAGACTAAGACTCTCAGGTCGAATGATTTTGGTCCATTTCAAATGTAGAGAAGCAACAGATATCCAAATTTCAACAGCCAACATCCTATCACCATCAATTGTATTCCGTGTTGTTGGCAGTCCAGTCAACAACCTGAATCCTTACAGTAAGTATTCCCTCTGCAAGAAAGAAAAAACTGCTCCACAAGAGTTAGGGATATCGTATTCAATCGTTTTGAAGACTATGTTCTCTTCGGGAAAATCGCTGTAAAATCATTTGAAACTCAATAACAACTTGAATCAATCCAATAAAAATGAGTATGAGACATTTCGTCTATCTGGTCGCCTTTTTTCTGAAGTTTGGTTCTTTGCATATACTTCAAGAATGTTTTTATTTTGAAATGGAGTCAGTTTATCAACGGCTTCGATTTGAAACGAGTTGTCTAAAAATGCCAAGACATAAATTAACAAACGCTGAGGCTAATAGGGCTATCGGAATGCTACAGGGTGGCCTAATTCAGGTTGTTGTAGCGGAAAGGCTCCAAGGCAGCCAAAGTATGATATCTCGACTTCGAAATAGGTGTAGAATGCTACGGAATACTCTTCAAAATGCAGATGGGGTCCAAGTTTCCATCGAAACCATCAGACGACATTTGAGAGAAGTGAATCTAGGTTAGAGACGTCCATTAAGAGGAGTTCCATTAACACGTAACCATAAGCGTCAAAGACTGGAATGGGCAAGGCAACATATCAATTGGAACGATCAATGGCGTAGTGTCCTTTTCACTGTTGAATCCAGATATGGACGATTTTCAGATTCTCGAAGAATGAAGGTATGGACAATCCCACGCATACCCCGTAATCGTCGCTATGTCCAAGAAGTCCATCCATTCCGAGGGGGTAGTGTTATGGTATGGGTCGGAATATGTTTCAACGGGCGCACAGATCTACACATCCTGGGAATATGACCGTCTTACACTATAGGGAGCATGTCATTGACAATGTTTTGCCAAATTTTCACTGTGCTATTGGTGAAACTTCTCAATTTATTGACGATAACGCTAGACCGCACCGTGCAGCCATAGTTGAGAATGCGCTCGAGGAGCTTGGTATCCCACATTTACCAATACCTCCGCACTCACCAGATTTGAATTGCATATAGAACATGCATGGGATATGCTCCAAAGAAGATTAGATTATCATCAACCTACCCCAGAATCCTTGAATGATCTGAGAGAGCTTCTGCCCCGTTTATGGAACCAAATTCCAAAAGAAATGTTCAACAATCTCGTGTGAAGTAAGCAAAGAAGATGTCAAGCTGTTATTGAAGCCTGTGGAGGCCATACATAGTAATGATAGTCTTAAAATGCTTGATTTCTTTGGGAAAAAAATTTCGTTATTTCACTTGATTTTTGGTTAATTTTATTTCCTGCAATTTTAAATCATATTAATATGAATTTTCATCACAAAATCTCATTTAAGCTATATTTTTTCGCAAGTTGAGTCAATATCCCTAACTCATGTGGAGCAGTTTTTCATGCAATGTGAAGTCACCAAATAGTCTTACGTTTATTTCTTGTAGATGTCAGTGAGGTATCCTTCATGTCTAACGCTCAGACAGTAGAAGAGTCGAGCAGTTTAACTATTTCAGAATACGTAGCTATTGGTGTTTGTTCAGTATTCTTGGGTTTGATATACGTTGCCTCCGTCTTCCTCTACCTGCACATAAGAAAGAGGAATCGAAAGAGAACTAGCAGTAAATCGAAGGATAGTCTGAACCAAGACCGTCACTCTCTCGCAGAAGAAGGCATAATAAAAAACAACCCTCTATTAGGGTTTTCAGCTCATTTTCAACCCCCTGACAGCGAAAGTACTCGAAGCGACGATGATGGACACTCCGACATTATGAGACAAGAAGAAAGAATCATCCATGTAAGTGTTTAACTCCAATTTCACCTTTTGGTCCTAATTTATTGTCCTACAGCAACAGCTAACAGCAGCTGTCATCCATCCTCAACAATTATACCAGAAGTTTAAATCGAACCATCATGAATTCACCATTCAAGAAGCATCCAACATCGAACGTTTACCTGAAGAGAACGTTTCAATTGTTGAAACTTTAGAGGGGAGGGAGGATAGGTCTGATGACCTTAGGACACCTAATGGTACGATAAGGAAGAAGCTTTACTTCAACCCAGCGTATTTCGAACCTCATCTTCTTGTGGTAAGTACTAGAAATCTTAGTTAATTACCAACTTTAACTTTTGTGAATTGCAGGCTCCTCCACCAGCAGCTTTAGAGTTCTTGCAGAAGATAAGAGAGGTTATAGCTGTCGCTAAACAAAAAATGGAAGCCAAGAGATTCGTACCTTCTCTGTTAGGAATTCCCGAAGAAGATTATAGTTTGAGCGTTAGTTCCTACGACTTTAAACCTCCAAGCAGAGCTGGAAGTTTGATAAGTCTCAAGAGAGAAAACAGCAGAAGAAAATCTTGCACTGGATGTCCTGGATGTCAATCCAATTCTCGTCAAGGATTTCCAGAGCTTCCAGTGATGACGTCTTGCAATAATTGTTTAGTGGTGACTCATGACGCGAAGCAGAGGAATATAAGGAAGTGGTTGGAAGATATACCAACCATGAAGAATTCTGGATCTTCTCATCAATGTTCATCAAGGAGTCCTAAAAGAATTCGTTCACCATCGAAGAATCACCCATCTTTACCGCCTGCTAGACCCATAACACGCTCTGTTAGTAAGAAAGAAACC
This sequence comes from Hippodamia convergens, assembly GCA_038502775.1. Taxonomy (NCBI): domain Eukaryota; kingdom Metazoa; phylum Arthropoda; class Insecta; order Coleoptera; family Coccinellidae; genus Hippodamia; species Hippodamia convergens. The sequence continues at coordinate 34,979,396 of CM076607.1, read as the reverse complement.
AGAAGGGTGACGTTGAGAGACAAACAATCACCGACAAGATCTTTGTCGCCAGATTTTGGAAGTTCTAGAAAACCTACATCGCCACATTTTTCTGCAGATAAAGCGTCGGAAAGCGATTGTTCAGGGTCTGAAACGTACACAAAGACTGCAAGATCCAGAAGACGTCAGGGTAGTAAAATAAAAAAACCTAAGATGCCCCCCCCTTTACCACCAAGTGGTTGCAAGCCCTCCAACGGTAGCTCAGAGAACATCTACGACACTGTATCGAACGAAAATGGTACTCCTGCCTCTGACATCAAGTTCAGTGGCGTTGACACGAAAATACCAACAATAACCAAGAAAAACATGAAGGCTGTTATAGAAGAATTTGCAGTGTCCAACGGTATCTCCAAGAAATTCAGCAACGTTTCTGTTGATTTTGAAGCTGATAGTTTGGAGAGGCCTCTAAGAAAATGTACGGAGTATACAGAAGTCCCATCGTCTCAACCAAGCCCAAGTTTGAGTACAGCTCTACCTTTGGATGAAGAGATGACAATGAGGAACGCTGTGTTAAACGCTAGATCTACACCGAAATCACCTTCAGGACGTAGTAACAGTGCTTCAGACACCGAAAACGAATACGAACTTATTGTATTGAAGAAGGGTAACAATTTGTATAAGCTCCCCGAAATATTGCAAAGAAACAAGGGTTACAGCCTTGTCAGTGAAGTGTACGTGAATAACGGTTATAACTACAACAGTTCACCATCGTCTCCAAGTGACTCGAACAGTTCAACGATGGAAAAACGCGAACTTAAAGTGTGTTATGGCTTAGAGAACCAACCAGGGAAATTGATGATTGAGGTGGAGGACTGCTTGGACAATTACATACCAGTGAATGATTCAGACAGTTTCGAACCGGATACCTTAGATCGGAAGCCTTCGAAGAAATACGACGGACCTTCAGAAAGCTACGTGGATTCTTTAGAGCGACCTCAGCAGATTCTGCTGAGGACTACAGGAAGTTTTAGGAAGGACAACACGATAAATCAAACCCTCAATACCTTTAACAGGAATTTTGGAAGTTTGAGGGAGATATACGAGGCGAAGAATAGAGGAAAGGCTGCGGAAAATCTTTTTAAGATTAAGTTTGAGGAGGAGAGATTGATGACTTTGGAGGAGAGACATAGTAGGAGGCAGAGGCAGACTGTGCCTCCTGATGTTATACCTCCACCGCCACATGATACGTCGCCAGTGTACGATTATCCTAAGCCTCCTAGGAAGATACTTATAGCTGGTGAGTGATTTATGTGATTATATGGTTTTTTTCAAGTCCTCTGAATAATTTCTAGTTTTTACTCGATGAATTCAATGAATGAAATCTTAAGAGACATTAATGAAACCGCGAACGACAATGAAAACAAAAATTCACTCATCAATAGATGTAATTCAAAACATTTTAATTGCATGACAACAAAATTTCATAACAAAAATAATACTAAAGAACAGCAGAAAAATGAACAAACATAATATCACATAGGTACTGTTACAGTTGTTGCTACCCTTCATCAGTGCAACATAATTCTCCACTCCGATGACCACCATTTGAAGCAAAGACGCCTTATACCAGCGCTAGCAGTCGCTTCTAAGTTATATAAACTGCTCCACATGAGTTAGGGATATTGACTTGAATTGCAAAAAAATATAGTTAGAATGAGATTTTGTGATGAAAGTTCATTTTAATATGATTTCAAGTTGCAGGAATTAAAATTAATTTTAGCTTGTAATCTGCATCGTATATAGGGTGGTTGAGAAAAATCGAGTATTACCAGAGAATTCAAGCATTTTGGGACTATCAATACAATGTATGGCCTTCAAAGCCATCCATAACAGCTTGACATCTTCTTTGCATACTACACACGAAGTTGTTGAACATTTCTCGAGGAATTTGGTTCCATAAACGGAGCAGAAGCTCTCTCAGATCATTTAAGAATTCTGGGGCAGATTGACGATTATCTAGTCTTCTTTGGAGCATATGACATGCATGTTCTATGCAATTCAAATCTGGTGAGTGCGGAGGTATTTGTAAATGTGGAATACCAAGCTCCTCGCGCGCATTCTCAACTATGGCTGCACGGTGCGGTCTAGCGTTATCGTCTAGAAACTGAAAAGTTTCACCAATAGCAGCGTGAAAATTTGGCAAAACATTGTCAATGACATGCTCGCTATAGTGTAAGGCGGTCATATTCCTGGGACAAATGTGTAGATCTGTGCGCATGTTGAAACATATCCCGGCCCATACCATAACACTACCCCTCGGAATGGATGGACTTCTTGGACATAGCGACGATTACGGGGTATGCGTGTGATTGTCCATACCCTTATTCTGAAATCGTCGATATCTGGATTCATTAGTGAAAAGGACACTACGCCATTGATCGTTCTAATTGATATGTTGTTTTGCCCATTCCAGTATTTGACGCTTATGGTCACGTGTTAATGGAACTCATCTTAATGGACGTCTGGAACCTCTTTTAAATGTCGTCTGATCATTTCGATGGAAACTTAGATCCCATCTGCATTTTGAAGAGTATTCCGTAGCATTCTACACGTAGATGTAGGATTTCTTCTCGCCAAAACGGTGATGAAACGATTCTGAGCAGGTGTTGTTTTTCATCGCTCGCCAAGACTTGGTCTTTCCAACACGGAATCTGTCTCCCTGAATCTATTCCAGAGTCGAGATATCACACTTTGGCTGACTTGGAGTCTTTCCGCTACAACAACCTGAGTTAGGCCACCCTGTAGCATTCCGATAGCTCTATCAGCCTCAGCGTTTGTTAATTTGCGTCTTGGCATTTTCAGAAAACTCGTTTCGAATCGAAGCCGTTGATAAACCGACTCCATTTCAATATAATAGCATTCATGGAGCATATGCAAAGAACCAAACTTCAGAAAAAAGGCCACCAGATTGACGAAATGTCTCATACTGATTTTTATTGGATGGATTCAAACTGTTATTGAATTTTAAATGATTTTACAGCGATTTTCTCGAAGATTGCATACTTTTCAAAACGATTGAATACGATATCCCTAACTCTTGTGGAGCAGTATATTTTGAAAGCGACATTTGGCGAATGTTCGTCCAAACTATATCCCACGTGGTACCCAAAATGTGGATCTCCGCGAATATTCATTTCTAACATCGAGGAATTAGGCGTCCTTGCTTCAAGTGTTAGTCATCAAGGTGGAGAATTATGTTGCACTGATAAAGGGTGACAACTCAGAAACCGGTCAGTATGTTTTCATTGGAGCAATCATGAAAAATATAGAAAATTGAGAGTCACTTTCGGTTCTTCTTCTTTTAAACTAAATGTCAATCCAAGATATCTCGGAATCAAACTTGATTCCTTCTTAAATTTTAACGCCCATTTAGATGATCTGCGTTTGAATCTTAAAACTTGAAATAACATCTTTCAGGAAATAGCTACTACTTCTTGGGGCATATCAATACTCGATTTTTTCTGATGTAATATTGTTGCCATGTTTGGTTGAACTGTATTCACGTGAAAAACATTTATGTATGACTTGATTTTTCTTAAGGTTTATAACTACTATCAGATATTCAATTGCTCATCAGTTATCAGTCTTTTCAGATATTGTACTTCTTCTTATTCGGAGAGAGACAACAACTTGTTGGAACAAATAATGAAACTCATTTCAAAGACTCTCCTATATTCCAAATAATAGGTCCCCATCTTGAAGTTGCGTTAACAATTTTGGTGGAATTTTTCAAATATTATAAATAAACGCTACAAGGAAATCAGAAATCAAAAGAAAAAAATGATGAAATTAAAATAGAAGATATGATAGTTTTTAGTCTGTAGAAGAATGTTTCTGCGAAACCTTAGCTGCTTAGTTTCGAGTCTAACATGTCCTATTCACTGTGTAGTGCCTTAGTGGAATGAATAAAATTTATCATTATAGGCAATATGAATGAAACGCATGCAATTTTTTCAACATAGATCCTTCATTTAGAATTCCTGAATTGAACCTTCCCAGGAGAATATGGTCTGCTCTAAATCGTATTAAGACACGTCATGGACATTGTAACAGCATATTTTTCAATTATGATGTGGGGAGTTTGAGAAGACATTAGATCATCTCATGAATAAGTGGTGTCAAGGCTATACATAAAGTTACGAATGCATTTCTGAAATGGATAATTTGAAAACATTCAATTCACTAATTCATTATAAATACACTGCGCAAATAAATTAACGCACATTATAGAAATCTCAAATTTATTCTACAACTGAAGATGTTCTCAATGATAATTATTTTTATCAGAATTATGCATGCATATGCTATCCACTTTCAACGTTTTTCTTCAATACAGATGTTTTTCCCAGGGGGAATAAAAAAAGATGATATTATCAGATTTTGAATGTATTGGCTCCGTTCTAAAATCAGTTGTTCTCGATCAATTCTAGTGATCAATAATTTTCCTTTCGTTTGATTTTCTACTCTCGATCCTCGATCGCTGTGCAACCCGAAACACGCAATTTGACCCAAGAGGAATGTGCCCAAGCGGTAGTTTTGCGAGAAGAAAGGTGGACATATAGAAGAATTGCAGAAAGGTTTGGAGTTTCCCTGCAAGTGTGTCCAGAATGTTGCAGCAATTCAGGGAGATAGGTATGAATGTCCGAAGACCAGGACAGGGTAGACCACGGGTAAAAACTGCCATTCAAGAACGTTACTTGAGAGTTTTTTCGTTGAGACAACGGATTGCAACCGCTCACCCCCTTCAAATACAGCTTGAGCAAACTCATGGGGTGCAAATTAGCACTCAGACAATAGGAAATCGCCTAAGAGAATATGATTCAAGGCCTCGTGTCGCGGCAAGAGGCCCAGCTCTTACCCCAGCCCATCGAAGGGCGCGTTTGGATTTTGCGAGAGAACATATCCATTGGGAAGGGGCCGATTGAGAAAGAGTTCTCTTCACAGATGAGTCTAGATTCTGCCTCTACCATTGTGATCGACGTTCCCTTGTATACAGACGTCCACATGAAAGAGTGCAATTTCCTGAATACTACTGGTTTCGGGGGAGGATTGATTATGGTATGGGGTGGAATATCTTTGACTGCTCGCACAGACCTAGTGGTCGTTGATAATGGAGCTATGAATGCGGATAAGTATATAAGGAACATTTTCGAAAAGCATGTAGTGCCATTTGCCCCATACATTGGTGGAAATTTCATTTTTATGGACGATAATGCCAGACCCCATCGTGCGCGCATCGTTCAGGAGTACCTTGAAGAGGTTGAAGTCTCTCGAATGGAATGGCCAGCAAGAAGTCCAGATCATTTTAAGATCACTCATTTTGAGATGAACCGTCGTTGCCGAGCTGTAATTAGCGCGAGGGGTGGAAAAACCGAGTATTAAATCACTTATCAGCATTTCAGTATTTTGAAAATTGTTCATTTCTCTTCTTTCACATAAGATTCGGTGAAATCCTAAATTTTTCTTCCATTTAATGTGTCTTGTTTCGTTCAAAACCTTCCTGAGAGAGCATAAAAAATAAGCTATGTCAATGTAGAGTTAACTTTCATTGAAATTGAGATTTTCAGAATGTGCGTTATTTTTTTTGCACGGTGTAATTGCTTTTTCTTCGTATTTTGAGATAGAGAATATTCCAGCATATCTCTTAATTTTTTCTCAATTTCAGATAGTTTAACCCACAAGCCACCCCTCCCGCCAAAAAACGGGAAGAGCAGGAGTGCCAATCAAAGAACAACCGACAAGAAGCCAAGCTCAGTTGGTATTCCTGACAAAACCGTGGATTCAACCAAACCGAGGCAGTGCGAAACTAACAACAAATCTTCCCCCAGAGAAGATCTCAGAAGGGAACCTTTCATCTTGTGCCAAAAACAAGAGATCATCGAACCCATGAAGGATCTCCAGACGATCATCGACACCGAACTGACCAAAAACTGGGTGGAGAATGAACTGAACACGAGGAATAGGAATATGGACCAAAATTCGAACACCGAGGAGTCGATGGTGACTTCTAAGAAGTCAACGAACGTGAAGAGAGCTTGGCAGAGATACGTGGATGCTGCGGGAAGGGGCAAAACTGAAGATTCTGGATATCTAAGTACAGATTCTAACGAGTCGAGGGCTGTATCCGCTTCTAGTAGGACAGGAAGTCAGAATGATAGAGGTAAGTATTGTGGTTTACACCAACTTTGTCGGTTTATACTAATTTTGACAGAGTCCAGCTTTCAAAAATATGGCGATCATTGAACTATAGTCCATCCAACGAGAAGTGATAACGTCAGTAAACAACCAAATGTACGCCTCTAGGGTCTTTTCCAGATCTGTATTACGACAATCAAGTGATTCATCTGAAATTCTGAGTTACATTAAATCCGTTCCTGATGAATTTGGCCACGCCTTGTTGTTTTGGCGAGCTATCGCTTCTCGTTGGATAGACTGTAGTGAAGTCACACAGAAAATATTTCCAATTTTTTTAACCTAGTTTCAACGCCGAAATACAGTTTAGAATTTGAAAGCCCCCTGTTGACTAAAGCCTTTTTTGTACAACTGCAATTAAAAGTGACACTTTCGATGACAGCAAACAATATTAAAATTGATTGTTTACGTGGAAGCGTGTAAATATTTTTAACACTAATGTTAAAAATATTTTTGGCACTCCATTTTCTTATGATGAATTCAGATGAGAAAAATTCAGCAATTGCAAATTTTTATTATCAATATTTCACAATCATTACTTATGAACATTAATATCGTAATCGTCAAACTAGAACAATTACTAATATTAATGCCCTGTGACGTTAGGGAGCTTCGCAATACATTATCAGAATCCTCAGCACCATCAGTACTTGTAGAAATCGGAAGGAAGTACAATATTGGATGATGATGATCTAAAATCTTTTGAGATTGGAGGAATTTTTTCGGCAATGACATTTCTATATGCAATGGAATGATCATCATAGCTCTCGTCTACCGTCGTAGACTTCCATCCACCATGTTTTTTTATATCCGTAATATTTGCTCCTGATTCCGCTAGCATTGAAGCGGAGGATCTTCGAAAACAGTGTCCTGTATATTGCTTTGGTTTTTTCAGTTTGAGGAATTCGGCAACAATAGATGGAATTTTCCAAATGTATTAATACCAACTGGATTGGCAGTGCATTTATTATTTATATATTTCAGGAAAACACGACGATGTTTGATGACAGAACGGCGCAGTGCAAAGTACTCATATAAATAGTCTTCATAGTTCCCAATAATACTGAAAGAACGACTGACTTTCGTATTTTTATTTGGAAGTTGTGTAACCAATGATTTATTTGTTATTTCGATGTCTTCCACTGATAAATTACACAATTCTTCACGCCGATTTTAACCATTTCACATCTGGTGCTCCCTTCATAAACTTTTCAACTTGTTCACTAGTGGGAATTTTCGATTTTTGGGACGATATCCTTTACTTTTCCGTTTTGAATATGATATTACTCAAATATTTACTCAAATCCACACGATTTTTAACAAGGGCGCTTGACTTTATCATTGAAAATTTGCTCCACAAAGTTGATGAACTCCATATTTTTGATTTTTCTTCTAAGTATGTCAGGAAATCAGTTTCACTGAAGTTCCCTTCTACATTTTTCAATTTATACCTGGTCAGGAAATTGTTATATGCAATATCGTACTGGCTGCACAGATTTTTTAGGTAGGAGTTCCAGATTTGCTCTTCTTGCAAACTCTTCAATATCCAGAGAAAAAACTAAATCATCACTTTTATTAATAATTGGACTCTCGACAAACATATTAAGCAGTTAAAAACCCAAGACAAAAATTGGACAGAAACAAAATTCAAATGACAGCGTCTTTTCTCATTTGTTAGCAATCATAACGTTGGGAACGTATGCCATTCACAACAACCTTCTGATTATTTGAATATTGAAATGCATTTTGTAGTGTATTGTTATTGCAAATTCGCCCATTTCATTATCAAAATAGGGCAGTTGTACATAAAATATTGCATGGTATTTGTGTTAAAAGTGATTTTATTTTGTTCGTGAAATTGTTCAATTCACTCCTCTCATTTCAGAAACTTTTTCACTCACAAAATAAAACGTCCCCTTTAAAATTCATATCATAAATAACTACACGGCGCAAAAAAATTAACGCACATTCTGAAATTCCAATTTTAATGAAAGTTAACTCTACCTTGACTTTAAAATTCTTTTTTCATATCCTCTGGGCAAGGTTTCGAACGAAACAAGACACATTAAATGAAAGAAAAATTCAGGATTTCACACCGAATCTTAAGTGAAAGAAGAGAAATGAACAATTTTCAAAATAATGAAATGCTGATAAGTGATTCAATACACACACACTTGGTATTTTCATCCCTTGCGTTAATTACAGCTCGGCAACGACGGTTCATACTCAAAATGAGTGATCTTAAAATGTTCTGATCTAATCCTTCCAAGATTTCTCCGAGTTTGATTCCTAAGTCATTAAGCGTAGCTGGATGATTTTCTGAACTTCTCAGCCTTCTATTGAGGTCCCAAACCTACTCAATCGGATTGAGATATGGACTTCTTGCTGGTCATTCCATTCGAGAGACCTCAACCTCTTCAAGGTACTCCTGAACGATGCGCGCACGATGGGGTCTGGCATTATCGTCCATAAAAATGAAATTTTCACCAATGTATGGGGCAAATGGCATTACATGCTCTTCAAGAATGTTCCTTATATACTTATCAGCATTCATAGCTCCATTATCAACGATCACTAGGTCTGTGCGAGCAGTAAAAGATATTCCACCCCATACCATATTCGATCCTCCCCCGAAACCAGTAGTATTCAGGAAATTGCACTGAGCATATCTTTCATGTGGACTTCTGTATACAAGGGAGCGTCGATCACAATGGTAGAAGCAGAATCTAGACTCATCTGTGAAGAGAACTCTTTGCCAATCGGCCTCTTCCCAATGGATATGCTCTCTTGCAAAATCCAAACGCGCCCTTCGATGGGCTGAGGTATGAGCTGGGCGTCTTGCCGCGACACGAGGCCTTGAATTATTTGTTCTGAGGCGATTTCTTATTGTCTGAGTGCTAATTTGCACCCATGAGTTTGCTCAAGCTGATTTTGAAGGAGGCGAGCGCTTGCAAACCGTTGTCTCAACTAAGAAACTCTCAAGCAACGTTCTTGAATGGCAGTTGTTACCCGTGGTCTACCCTGTCCTGGTCTTGATAATAATAATAAATTTTATTTGCAGACAAAATACAGTAAATTTTACAACAGAAAAAGTATATATAAATTACAAACTATTATCTCCAAAAGGAGACTTCTGGCAGTAAAACTGTTTATATGTAAGCTCCCAAAAACTAAAAATACAAAGAAAATGAAAAGACCCCAGCACTGAGAATATTATGCTAGTCGGACACGTCGAGAAAAAAAAATAATATAGATTTGCATATTTTGTGCATTAATTGGAGTAAACATAGCATTCGAAAATCAAGACCCGGCCCTCAAGTCCGCATTTATACCGCACGTTAGACACGTGATAAATCCTAAAGTGAACCTGCAAGCAAATTTGTCTTCGGACATTCATACCTGTCTCCCTGAATCGCTGCAACATTCTGGACACACTTGTATGGGAAACTCCAAACCTTTCTGCAATTCTTGTGTATGTCCACCCTTCTTCTCGCAAAACTACCGCTTGGGCACATTCCTCTTGGGACAAATTGCGTGTTTCGCGTTGCATAGCGATCGAGTGTAGAAAATCAAACGAAAGAAAAACTATTGATCACTAGAATGGATCGAGAAAAACTGATTTTAGAATGGAGCCAATACATTCAAAATCTGATAATATCATCTCTTTTTATTCCTGCTGGGAAAAAACATCGGTATTGAAGAAAAACGTTGAACGTGGATAACATATGCATGCATAATTCTGATAAAAATAATTATCATTGAGAACACCTTCAGTTGTAGAATAAGTTTGAGATTTCCATAATGTGCGTTTATTTTTTTGCGCAGTGTATTCTATAACTCTAACATCTATTACCGCTTCCCGAAACAATACAAAACTGAAATGGCCATCTATTCAAACTGAAAACACGGACACGGCACGGTTCCGACACGGTGCAGTGTGAACAGTCCAATTGAAATTGCTCATATGATTCTTTCACCTTCTCTTAGCACGGTCTTTCATGAATCAGTCTAAATTGATGGTGGAACGTTTCGATGATATTCATATTGTACCTAGTCAAACTAATTTTTTTTCAGGCAGTGAAACAGACGAGAGCCTTGGGGATGGACACAGCGAATCTGGCGCGGAAAGCATAGAAACCCATTCCGTATTCTTCGGGCGTTTTCGCAAAGCGGATTACCTCACCATTTCCCTGGACAGTGGCGTAGATACCGAACAAAAATCGAGGGACGCTAGTTTCGCCATTGTCGATGACGTTATTGTGCAGAGCAGCGACTCAGAACATGCCAGTTATGCCACTGTAGTTCCTTTAGAAAGTAAAAGTTCCATTACGACTAACTGAGAGTTTTTCGTGGTGCAGTATAGGTATTATTTTTTTTATGAAAAGTGCAATATTTAATTAATGTAATCTAGTTATTTTGTGCAATAATGTTGAATGTTTTTATATGTAATGTTAAAGAATATTATGTAAGTTGAAGAGGTCTAACTACACGTGGAATATGGAAAAGACCTTCGACATTTTTTGATGAACAAATTCGAATACAATAAAAAAAAATCAAGGACAGATGAAGTGCCTATGGAACTATATATCTTCAGTTTCGGTAGAAGTTTCCAGTAGATGTTTTGCAATTTTCTTGAATAAACAGAGCAATCCAGCCCACTTAATTCTGAAGGCGTCGATTTGATGAAAAAATCAGGAAAAGCCTCAGAGTCAGCTTCGAACAACAGGTCAAATTTTGTTTAAAGGGGGACAAATAAGGGTGTTCAAATGAGTTTGATATCACTACCCCTCTAGCTGCAACCCCTAACAGCTTTCATTTTTTAATAGGGAAAAGGAATCGAGCAGCACCTTGCTGGAAGGGCAATTCAATTTCCTGCATGGGTGTTTTTTTTACATCGCTTTATAATTATAGAGAGTGACTCAGTATTCCATCAATAACTTTCACACGCCGAATTTGGATCTTTGAGAAGGAAAAAATGAATTCGATATCACTACCCCTGTTTACTGTTTCATCCTGTTTAATAGTTGTGCGATCGAAGAAAAAAATAATACGCTCATACAGGTAATTGAATTACCTTTTCAACAAGGCTACTCGACCTATTATCTCTATTAAAAAATAATTGCTCTAAGTGGTAGCGGCTAGAGGGGTAGTGATATCGAGTTCATTTTTTGACCTGTCCGAGCGTTTTTTTCATCTCAAAAATCCAAATTTGGCATGTGAAAGTTATTGATGATATACTGAGTCACTCTTTATAGTAATAAAACGATGAAAAAAATACACCCATGCAGAAAATTGAATTGCCTTTCCAACAAGGTGCTGCTCGATTCCTATTAAAAAATGAGAGCTGTTAGGGGTTGCAGCTAAAGGGGTAGTGATATCAAACTCATTTGGACACCCTTATTTGTCCCCCTCTCAACAAAATTTGACCTGCTTGTGCGTTTTTTCGTTATTGCATCCGAAAGCTCAAAATTCGGGTGGAAAGTTATGCATGGCCTAGCTTGTATATTGCCTTCTAACTTCAAGAGAACTTCTCTTTTGACGCTACTGGATGTCGCCATTTGTGTTTAGTTACTAAAAAGGCTCATATAAGTTGGTTCAAAAGTAGAAGTTTCTTATGCTGATGAGGGACGTGGGATACTAATGAAGCCAAATAAGGCCGAAACCGGTATATTTCTCCTCTCAGTGACAAAATCGTATATCATTCCTTCAATCTCATGATAAAAGAACTGTGAGCCTATGCATTAAAGATGGTATTAATTTCAATGATTACTATTAAAATTCATGTATGTTTCAGTCTTTTTATTTAACTCTAAAACATTTATGTAATCCTCTTGTAGAGGAGAATTCGACAATGCATAACTTCAGGGTGTTCCATTCAAAAAATTGGCATTGGTCCCCCTTCATATACTTTTTGCTTTTTCTTTCATTTTTTCGAAAAAGTGTCTTCTTCAGATTTATGTGGGGTGGATGGCTTGAGGCTTTATATTTTAATTGACCCTTCATGAACCATTGAAAATTTAATTTATGGTATATTGAAAATTTTTAAATTGAATGTCATCGATATGTGTGTGCGTCATATCGTCCGAATATATTCAACCAAAAAAATTAGGTTTATCATCTGTCTTAAGTATTATTTCAGAATCAAGTCAACTTCTGAAACTCATATTTCAACAACGAAATGATATAGAAATAATTGCGGTGAAATCCAATGACAACATTTTTTGATAACACTTAAATTTATAATGAAAATGAGAATATTGGTAAAGTTGTAACGTACAACGGGAATGTAACTATGATAAAACAATAAGTTTTATTGTTAATCAATTGGTGTTCCAGTTTGGATTTTTTTTTTAAATTGAACAATTGAAAATTCGTTGTATTTCTCTTAAGATAATACAAAAAATTGCAAACAAAAAAATTTAATGAAATAGTATCAAAATATAAAATAATAAGAATTATCATTATACACTTCTCGCGACAATTAAAGGAACAGAAAAATTTTCCAAATTTTTTGTTGTTTTTCAACAGGCTGTACCTCAGTGAAAAATCGTCGTATGAGAAATAAAAAAAAATACTTTTGAAGCTTGAAGACTCTTGTTTCTGAATTTATTGGTCAACAATTTTTCAGAGTATCGGCAGCCATGCAATCCTCGGATAAAGCGCGAAGAATTTTTTTTTAATTTTCAAATGTTTATTTTTGCTCTACGCGCATGGAAAAATTTTTTTGAGCTAGTCCGATGCAGTGCCCGCATAGCCTGTTTATTCAGTTCTAATTTGTTTTTCACCACCCTCGCAAATGACCATTTGTTTTCGAGATATCCCATTTTGAATGCAAAAGGACCCTTTTTCACTCAACTGCCGATATCGCCGGAACTACTGCAGGCCTAGCAAACCAACAGCCAGTTTCTTTTTCTGTGGAAAATTTCCTACAAAAATCGTTCATGTTTAATTAGAAAAAAAATTTTTTCACCTGTAATGGTAATGTGAAAAAGAGCAAGAATATGCCAATATCGGAAAAAAAAATTCTTTCAGTGAGAATTTCTATTTTTTTTCTTGATATTTCCAGAACATAATTCACCAGTTTTTTTTTTCAAACGTGAAAAAAGTCATTTTCAAATATTCGAGATTTTTTAAAAAATTGTCTCAAATTTTTTATAATCTCCAGAACATTCAAAATGAAGTAAAAAGTGAAAAAAAACCAATAATTGATTCTTGAGAAGAAGAGGCCAAATTTAAGGAACGAATAATTTGTTTCCTTAATTCTTTCAGAAAACCGCTGAATCGATCGATTTACCGGTATTTCAGGCTGTAGAATTGTCTTATAACCTTAACTTTCCCCCCAATATTGACGAGTTGATTTTTCTTTTTCTCATACGACCATTTTAAACTGAGATACAGCCTGTTGAAAAAAACCAAAAAATTTGGAAAATTTTTCATTTAATTGTTGCGAGAAGTATATTATATTATTAACATGATGAAAATGAAGGTTGTCATAGCGTTAATTGAAAACGATGCGTTCTGGTTCTCAGAATGAAACAAAAATATTTTTATTAAATGAATCCACTCCAAAATAAGTTATTACCCCATATTTCATGTTGTTAGATCCTCATTTTCTTGTGATAAAATTCCTTGGCCGGAAGTGCAATATTAGCTTTTAAGTTAGATGATAAACATTTTCAGTCATAAGGTTGCAGAGAACCTTGATAACAAGTTGTTACAAATATTATTTCATTAGGTTTCCACTGGTAATATTCACCGAAAAAAAAATTAAGGGGCATCTATACCGTTTAATTGGTCAGTTCAAAAAGCGATGAAGAATATCTTTAGCGACAGATGATCGGTTTTAAAGTGACTTTCAAAATTAATTCATTTGAAGAATTAGTAAGGTCGAACCGTCGAATTTTTTTTGTAAAAAATTTAGACATTATTTTCATTTGAAAAAATATAGTTTTAGGACTTTTAGGACCACAACTTTTTATGTGTGAACGACTAACATGTTATCGATGAAAGTTGGAGCTATTTAAAATAAGATGAACACATTCTGGGAAGGAAAAGATTCTCGATATTGATGACTTTAAGCTATGAAGACAGATCATTTCTTGCCTGTTCCAAATTCTTTTTCATCTTTGAAGCAAAAAGTTATGTGCACATTTTTTCTTGAACATTTCCAGTGAGAAATTGGTGGCATCTATTGTAGCAACTGTATCTACGGCTATCTTGCCAAATACTCAATAAACGATTCTGCAGAATCTTAATTTTTGTGCAATATTCACATACTCAGATTGTAGAAACTATATATTTATTTCATGCGTTAATGATGGACAATATTGTTAAGACATATTTATTTTGTGATTTTAGTGCAATTGTTTACTTATATGATTTTTTGTATTTTTATTTTTTTTTATGTTCATTTTGTATTTTGTTGTATTTTTATCTAAATAGTTGTAGGAATACGAGTGCAATATTTTTCTTATTTATTGTATATAGTTCAGGAAAACACACCTCCCGAGGCTTAGCTCAATTATTTAAGTTTATTTCCGCAGCCAATTTGTCGTCATTTATATATTATAATTTTCTTAGGCTTGATTCCACCTTTCGATACAAATCCTTGAAAAGCTTGAAATCACAATTTTTACCGCGATAAACATTATTTGTAAATATCAATGTGTCGTTCGTATTCGGAATTTCACATCTCGTGAATTTTCGCACCCAGAAAAAATTCTTATTTACCAACCATCCGGGTACAACGACACTATTTTGCAACGCGAAGCTTCAAGGTACCTGCAAGACAGATATTTTAAGGGGTAGGAGCATAAACAAACTGGGGGGGATTGTAGGTGGAGGCTGTATTTCGAAAATTGTAAATAAGGGGTTCAAATGATTATCGTAGAATTGTTTCCCAAATATCAATTTTATTTCTCGAATATCGAAAAACATAACTTTCGAAGAAGATGAGAACAAAGAACAAAAATAAAAGGAGTATTGAAAAAACATAATACTAAGAAGGAAATGAGATCAACAATTTCAAACTTCAAGTTAAAAATATTGATAAATTTCAAATGAAAACAAAACAAAGTTTGAGCTGTATGAATTAAGATATCAAAGAAGCCAAACAAACATTAATACTTATAAAGACAAAAATGGTATCAATAATACCTGTGTAACCTTCGCAACACTGATTTAATTTTTGATAATTCATGTATATTTCTTGTTTTGACTGAAACTGAATAAAAATTAAATTTGTTTTTTACTGTTCCATGAATTCTACACTTCCCTCTGAGCCCTCTGAACTGACCCTTTCGCTTTTATCTTTGGCAACGAGACAAGCAACATAGGCCAAATCAGTGTCCCGTTCGCATGCGATGAGTTTTTTTCTCGTGTTTTCATAATCTCCAATATTTGAAGGTATACATAGGTTCTTCAGCATTTGTATTTCTTCTGCAATACATTCTTTTAGGTGCTGTTCGGGTCTGACATTCCAAGAAACAGGAAGGCGTATCTTGTACTCAATAGGCAGAATGCACGATGGTTTCATGCTCTGATAAAGATAGTGGAAGAAAGACAGAAGGCTCTCCACATCCCTGAAAAGAGATTAGTGTGATGAAAAACAGTACTTTTTCTGAATGAAGAAACATAGTTGTGGTAAAACTGAGAGGCACTGATGAGCCTCAATATGGACGAAACCGGTCTGTCTATGTTCTGCTTTAATGGCGAAGTTTTTTCGCTTTCTCTATGCTAGAATACATAGGTAACCCCATTTGGGTCAATTACACTGCGCGAAAAAATTTACGCACATTCTGAAAATCTCAATTTTAATGAAAGTTAACTCTACTTTGACTTCATAACTTATTTTTTATGTTCTTTCGGGAAAGTTTTGAACGAAACAACACACATTAAATGGAAGAAAAATTCAGAATTTCACCGAATCTTATGTGAAAGAAGAGAATTGAACAATTTTCAAAATACTGAAATGATAAGTGATTTTATACTTGGTATTTCTACTCCTTGCGTTAATTACAGCTCGGCAACGACGGATCATACTCAAAATGAGTGATCTCGAAATGTTCTGATCTAATCCTTCCCAGATTTCTCCGAGTGTGATTCCTAAGTCATTGAGAGTAGCTGGATGATTTTCTGAACTTCTCAGCCTTCTATTGAGGTTGTCCCAAACCTGCTCAATCGGATTGAGATCTGGACTTCTTACTGGCCATTCCATTCGAGAGACTTCAACCTCTTCAAGGTACTCCCGAACGATGCGCGCACGATGGGGTCTGGCAATATCGTCCATAAAAATGAAATTTTCATCAATGAATAGGGCAAATGGTACTACATGCTCTTCAAGAATGTTTCTTATATACTTATCAGCTTTCATGGCTCCATAATGTGCGAGCAGTCAAAGATATTCCACCCCCATACCACAATCGATCCTCCCCCGAAACCAGTAGTATTCAGGAAATTGCACTGAGCATATCTTTCATGTGGACGTCTGTATACAAGAGAACGTCGATCACAATGGTAGAGGCAGAATCTGGACTCATATGTGAAGAGAACTCTTTCCCAATCGGACTCTTCACAGTGGATATGCTCTCTCGCAAAATCCAAACGCGCCCTTCGATGGGCTGGGGTAAGAGCTGGGCCTCTTGGCGCAACACGAGGCCTTAAATCATATTTTCTGAAGCGATTTCTTATTGTCTGAGTGCTAATTTGCACTCCATGAGTTTCCTCAAGCTGATTTTGAAGGAGGCGAGCGGTTGCAAACCGTTGTCTCAACGAAGAAACTCTCAAGTAACGTTCTTGAATGGCAGTTGTTACCCGTGGTCTACCCTGTCCTGTTCTTCGGACATTCATACCTGTCTCCCTGAATCGCTGCAACATTCTGGACACCTTGTATGGGAAACTCCAAACCTTTCTGCAATTCTTGTGTATGTCCACCCTTCTTCTCACAAAACTACCGCTTGGGCACATTCCTCTTGGGTCAAATTGCGTGATTCGCGTTGCATAGCGATTGAGTGTAGAAAATCAAACGAAACAAAAACTATTGATCACTAGAATTGATCGAGAACAACTGCTTTTAGAATGGAGCCAATGAATTCAAAATCTGATAATATCATCTTTTTTCATTCCTGCTGGGAAAAAACATCTGTATTGAAGAAAAACGTTGAAAGTGGATAACATATGCATGCATAATTCTGATAAAAATAATAATCATTGAGAACACCTTCAGTTGTAGAATGAATTTGAGATTTCCATAATGTGAGTTAATTTTTTTTGCAATGTATTTTCGAGATATTAATTATTTGGATAACTTGAAATGAATTATTCACCAGATACTTGAAACTATTATTACTGATGAAAATTATTAAAGTAAGTTCACAAATTCAGCTTGGAGAGTCATTGTAGGGTTTTCATCTCGGAATTGAAGATAATTAGCTGTGATTTGATTTGAAAATTGATAGGATCAGAGGTCAGTACTGACAACTCTAAAACGAAAAATATAACTGAAAACAATGATGTAAGGAATTCATCACAGCACTACTTTCAGTACTGTAATGAACTCATTACGATACTGAAATTAAAAGTTGTATATTCTAGAACTGAAACAAGTTGCAGAATGGGCTCCTATTCCAACAAGAATGCGAAATTCGAAAACAAGCGGCGAAGTATTAGAGTCAAGTTTCGTGAAATACTCACGACATTCGGATAAAAATTCAGATTAGTGACTTTAGTATTGTATCTTGGTAGTTGGTGTGACTTACGAAATTTGACAGATTACGGAATTTGAATTGATTTGATTTGAAAATTGAGAGGACCTGAGGTCAGCACTGACAAGCACAAAACGAAAAATATAACTGAAAACAATGCTGTGATGAATTCATTACAGCACTACTTTTAGTACTGTGATGAACTCATTACGATTCTGAAATAGAGAAAAACCTTCATGTCGACATACTATGACTTGTCTCAAAGCCTGATACCTACATTTTACCTAAGGGTCAAATGTCAAAAAATCGACTTTTTGCATGGTTTCTCCAAATATCTCGGTTCCTATCAGGTTTTTGTCAGTTTCATTCATTGCAAATATTGTAGAGAAATACATTGTCTATAAATTTTGTTTCGAAAGTTTTCCCCTACTTTTTGTACTGTTTTCGAGATAAAGGGCAGCAAGTGTTTTATTTAACATTATCGCAATTTATCCGAAGGGAAATTCACTATCGGTGTGATGATTCATTTCAACTACCTGTTCATGTGAACATAAAAACTGTTGTGAACATCTGCCGACGATGTTCTGAAATGTGCGAAATTGAATCATTTGCCTAGTCTGCTTAGCTAGGCTAAAACGTAATTTTGTCGTTTTCGGAATTTTACATTTACTAGCAGTTTCGATGGATATCAGTGATTTTTGTTGTGTTCAGTGCCAGAATTTCATCACAAATGGTATGTACCTTTTAGAACTCCTATGGTGAGTTTCAGAAGACTTTGAATGTTTGATAAAAAAGGCATCACTTCATTTGAAATTTCAACGAATCTCGGTGGCTCTAAACAACTTGACGGTGAATTCGAAGGTTTATTAAACGCACCTTGAATCTAGAATGAAAATTTCCAGAGTTACGATAGTAGCCTAGGGAAAATTATCGACTGAATGAAGGTTTTTTTCTTCAAGTACACATTATAAGAATTTCAGCTCGTCATTCGTACTGAAACATTTTGCTTCCTATATTACATATTTACGAACTTGTCATTCAACAGCAATGTTCATACCTTTCGTTATGAATTTTGGAAAATTTTGAATGACAGTTTTCATTGAAGAAAAATTGAAAATCTTTCATTGTAGACTGATTTTCCTATGATATTTCAATACTGAACTACTGTACGAAATTCAGAATACTCTTTATACGCGAATGACAATTCACAAAAAAAACTACTGTGAATTGTTTTAAGTTACGAAATCATTCGTGATTCACCGATGAGATTCAGATCGACACGTGCTTCATTCAGCCATAATGAAGAAGATAATGGTGAGAATGGACAGAAAAATAAAGGTTTCTTCACTTTTGTGGAAAAAGCTTCTTCAAGAACCTTTTTCATATTATTTTGCCCATTTTATGATGAATTTTTATGTAGATTTTACTCAGCCTTTTTTCTGGGAATGAATTAACACATTTTTTTCTTCTAGTTATCAAGATTGATTTGAATTCTAGATATAGTGGACAGTTATGGACCATCTTTGAGATGAGCAAGGATCCAGGGTCCTTCATAATGATGAGCTGAAAATCAATATGGTACTTCCAATGGTATCTGAAATTATTATCCCAGCAATTTACAATTCTTAAAATTTTTTTATTCAGAATTATCTTTTTCAGGCGAAGCATTTACTGATGATCTTCATATGGTCTATAAGAAACGACAATATTGTTAGTTAGAATCGACTGGAAAATGAGGGCTTCTTAACTCATGCAGAAAGATCATCTTCAAGCCCTTTTTTCTGACGCTTTCCTTTTTCCATTTCCTATGTTTCAGTTTTTTTTTCGATTGCTTTGAGTTCCAGATAGTCATGGACTGTCTTGAGGATAAACCAGAGGCCAGTTTTCTTCATCATTATGAGCAGAGAATCTATGTCTCTGCCAATGGATGACTATAGTGCATTTCCTGAATTTCACCACTATTTTTTTCAGTCAAATCGTCTCCTGATGATCTTTTATGATAGGTGGAGTCTTGGAGTGTTTGGACCAGAGAGCCTATCCTCTCCCATTGATCTATTCACTAATTACCGTTTGTTTTTTACAGTGCATACCCTTCCAGATGATCTTCTTGTGCTCCAGGTGCGCGGGTGTGGTGCGGGGAGAATTGACAATCGAAATAAAAGTGCGCGTAAAGACTCTTGAAGAGGGAAAAGGCTTGTCCTTCAAGTTGGTAAGGTGAGAATCCTCGAGCTCATCCTCTTAGATGATGAAGCATATTAGATGTTCCTTTAATTTAATTCGATAACGAAGTCTCTCCTTTTTTCAGTGTTTCCATTTTCTTTGAAATACCAGAAACGAGTTGAGTTTCAGCGAGAATGTGACTAATATGGACATGCTTGGACTGGATAGAGACGTGAAAGGCTTGTTTTTCCTCTTTGATACAAAACAATGATAAAGGTGGGCTATCTTCAATTACATGGGTACCTGCTACTACTTGTTCGTTTTTCCCCATCTTTTAGTTCTCCATTAATACTTTATATTCTTTCACAGTGAGGAAGAAGTGTTAGATCCACTGGATTTGAAGAATTTTTGCATCGGGGGATTTGCTCGGACAGGGGCTTGATGTTAAAGGCGGGTTTCTTCACTTCGGTAAGGTGAGTATCTTCTTTTACATTCTTCATTCAGTCTCAATCCTATGTACTTATCTCAATGCGTTTATTATTTTATGATTGTTTTTTTTCAGTGCATTTCATTTCAGATGATCTTCATGTGCTTCAGGTGCGCGTGTGTAGTGCGGGAACTAAGAACAATCGCTGTGCGTGGTGGGACTTTGAAATGGTTAAGAAGTAGAAAGCGTGCCCTCCTTTGTGGTGAGGTGAGAATCTATAATATTGCTCAATTTTCTCAAAAATTGAACTGTAATTTCTGAAAAGATTATTGTATTATTCTTGTACTTGAGTAATTTTCCTTTTCCTATTTCAGTATCTTCTACAATTATTGGTGGTTGGTTGAATTCCTGAGGAATTTAGGAGAGCCGCAGTTGCAGTTTCCAGCGATACGAGTTGTTCGTTATTTGTAAGGTCTGACCCTTTAGTTCTATTTAAATTTTTACGGTTATCTCTTTTTTCCCCATTTCACTTGTTTGATTTGCAATTTCATAGCTCAAGATCGCGTTATATTTCTGATTTTCTAAGAGAATGATTCGATACAATGGCATCCGAGACGATTTGAATACATTTTTTCAAATTTAATTCAAATGTTGAATTTCATTGCTCCACGAATTAAAGTGCAATGCTGTGTCTTGAATGAATCCTTTCGGAGCGAAACCTGCTTCGGACAGTACCTGCTTCGAACTCTGATAATAACCAAAACTCAAATATAAGTGAGATTTATATCACTTCCTGTTGATGTTATGCACCAGATAATGAAATATTTGGGGAAAAGAAATTACCCGAAGTTTTCTCTATTCCAAAAAAACTCAGGCCTTGGGTAGGATAGAAAAAAAGAAAATTGGGATTATGATATTGTTCGACATTATCTACCGAGCTAAAATATTCTTGGAGCCTTACCACTTTCACTCATACAGGGAATGATAAAAATTCTTCAAAATATTTTTTTTCTGTGTCTTTCCTTCGTTGCATTCGTCGAGATACTTTTCAAAATGTGAAGAAAAAACTGAAAAAAAGGGATATAAGAGTGTTCGATATTATGTTTGTTATATCTATTCTAAATAACCGATGCACAAACTGTTTTAACATTTTTGAAGTCGAAGAGTGTAGAAATTTGTGAATTTCTATAATTCTGAAAAACTCGTTAGAGGGTGTTCCAAATGTTGGGTCAAAAATTGGGATCAACTGTGGCACATAACTTCAATTTTTCGAATTATAACCCTGTTTTTTATGTTTTGCATTGAATTTTGCGAAGAAAAAATGATAGTGTTTTAACATGTCAATGCACCTCAAATGCATCATCCCTGAGATATTTAGGATTTTTTGATTTGATATCCTGCCTAGAATAAAATTCATAAAATCTGATTCATATCAACAATGATAAATAAATTCAGAAAAAAGGTCTGTCACTAGTGAATTATTGTAATAATTCATCTTCTATGACCATAGATCATTGTTGATATGAAACAGGTTTTATGACGTACGACATAAAATAAAAAAAATCCTGAATAACTCAAGAAGTATTAATTTTAGGAGCATTGACATGTTAGAACACTATCATTATTTTTCTTCGGCAATCATAAAAAAATGACGTTCTAATTAGAAAAACGAAAGTTATGGGACAATCTTGATCCCAATTTTCGACCCAACCTTTGGAACACCCTGTGACGAGTTTTTCGAAATTCTGTTAAATCACAATATTTCCACAGTCTTCGACTTCAAAAATGTCAACACGGTTTGTGCATATAAGATATTATTTGGATAGGAATAACAAATATAATACAAATACTCTTATCTTTCTTTTTTCTTCAGTTTTTTCTTCATATTTTGAAAAGTATCTCGACGAATACAACGATTTTAAGAGGAGTGTATTCAGAATTGAATACTCTATCCAAATTTGAAACGAAAAAACAGAAAAAAAAATTTTTCAATGTTTTTTTCATAGCCTGTATGAATAAAAGTGGTTAGGCTACAAGAATATTTTCGCTCGGTAGATAATGTCGCACAATATCGCACAATTTTCAGATTTCAAATAGGTCCAAGTCTTCAGAAACTTCTAATAGGCTGTCGTACACTGTGTATTTAAAAAAAATATTAATATCAGGGTATTACATTTGAAGAATAAAAGTTTGTGCCGAACCTTAAAAACTGTACACTAAGAAAAATTTTGGAAACGCCACTGACTTTCATGTAAAAATATCTATCATGAGCAGTTTTCATTTTTTTTCTATCTAATTCAGGGCATTTAATCTATTTTCTCTATTTCAGTGTCGTTATGAGTTCATTACAGTACTAAAAGTAGTGTTGTAATGAACTCATTACAGCATTGTTTGTAGTTATATTTTTCGTTGTGTGGTTGTCAGTACTGACTTCCGATCCTTTCAATTTTCAAATCAAATCAATTCAAATTCCGTCATCTGTCAAATTTCGTAAGTCATACCAACTGTCAAGATACAATACAAAAGTCTCTTATCTGAATTCTCATTTGAATTTCGAGAGTATTTCACAAAACTTCACTGAAATAGAAAAAATATCGTCTAATACTCGTTGCAGAAGGCAATTCCAACACCCATTCGTGTTGGAATACTGCTCATTCTGCAACTTGTTTTAGAATATACTATAGAGAATTGACAGTTTTCCAGAGGAGAATTTTCGAAAAACCGAAATCAAAATTTATACTCACTTCGTATAGACGCTGATATCCATTATATTGGATAAAGCGTCGGTAATTGTCAGTTCCAAAATGGCGCCATCAAAAGGGTACGATCTATCAGATATTGCGTGGAATCGTGTTGTTCCCACCGATGGGGCGTTCAAAGGAATCATACGTGCCTTTTCCAGACTGTTAACGATGTTCTGATCTTCCGCTAGCTGCATGACCAGATCAACCTTGAAACTGCAGATCAGTCGACTGTAGAAGTTGATGAAGTTCTGGTCCCCTTCTATTGGAGGCAAGTTGACATCCCTGTCTGTGAGATCCTCAGTTCCAATCAGTATTGTTGGTATTTCGTCTACGTACTGTCTCCCCTTTGCATCGCAGTAGTTTAGGATACCTGAAATTCAACAATTTTCACGGATTCAGAAATAGCTATCATTAAAATATTTTAGAAAGAAACTGTAACACCCAATTTCAAATATTTTTTGGTGAAACATAGTACATCAAGGAGCAAATTACTTCAAATCTGGAGAAATAAATACACGTGTGGCACTCGAGGACTGCCGCGGTAAAACTATTGCATAGCATATATTCAAAAATAAGAAGATAATGTTGTTGATTTGAAATATTTCTTTTATTTATCTCACAATACATGTAGGTTATTCAGGAATGTTTATCGTTGACACTATAGGTTTATGGTAACTGAAATAGGAAACATAAGTTTGAGACTTAATGTCTTCTAAATATCTGGAATCATTATTCATTTTTGAATTAAATTTTTCCCAAAGAAAAGTTATCAACCGCTCTGATTTTTTATCAGCGAAGTTAATGTTGAAATCGCCAGCCAAGATAAGTAGAAATTCATTTCCATTTGTACCAAGTGTTTTCGACCCTTCTTCAGTGTACTCCAGTAAAGTGCGATAAATAAAATGGTCTTCCTCGTCCAATTATGGATTCGGAGAAATGTAAATTGTTACCATGACTATGTGTAGGACATTTCTAAGTTTGCATAAGCATGCACGAATATCTCCAACAAATGAGCGTCTAACATTAACATCGCTAACGGCTTCAATATTTATTTCAATATTCGGAGTCATAATAGTAGTAACATTATTACTATTTTGTTAAATAGCTACCCCACCTTTTGGAACAGTATCTCGTCAGAATAGAACAATCCAAAATCCAATTGAATTTAGGTGTTTCAATCGGATTATCACGCGTCCTGCATGTTTCGGTAAGAAGTAACACATTGGCTTGTCTCGTAACTGAATCTTGTAAATCGTATTTGTGACTATGTAGACTTAGGCAATTGGAAGTCATTATTGAAATGCTATTTCTATTACTAATGAAATCTAAGACACTTTGAGCTATCGTCTGAACACTAATGACTTAAATGCAGAATTATCATGTTTTGTCGTAATATACAATTTTTCAATATCAGTCACCTGAGAGAGTGCAACATAGACGAGTTCCTGAGAATGTGATTTACCATACTCATATACTATTTCGTCGAAAGCTGTTTACTTATTCGTCCAATGTCTCGATCCGTTCGAGCTTCGTACAGTCTACACGCACCCAAACACCGTTCCGAAGTCTGCCGAACTGAACCGACGATACACGGTTTTGCTGCACCGCTGTGACGATTGGAGTGGGGGGTGTTAGGTTTTTTTGTTACGGAATTTTTTAAATATCTAATTGCGGGAGATTTTAATATTCACACAGAACCTTCTTCAAAAGACCCTAATAAGGCTATCCTCTTGTCCATTGTTGATTCGTTCGACGGCAAATTAGTAATAAATAGTCCTACTCGCAACGAAGCGTGTATTGATAACATTATCTCTAACATTGACAATATTTCGGGATATAATGAGCAGGCTCATGTTTCTGATCACCTCGCTCAGATTATTTCGTTTCAGAGCGATTTTTCAGACTCGGTAAGATCAATTTGTGTGCGTCCTATAAATGAAACAAATTTGACCAATTTTATTTCACAACTATCCAGGGAAGATTGGGGGAAATTGTTGGATTTTCCACCAGAGGATGTAAATTCACAGTGGAGTACATTAATGAATATGTATAAAAAGGTTTTCGATTCTTGTTTTCCTACGAGAAAGATCAGAACTTCGAATGGTAGATATAAATATATTCCACGTCACTGTCCGCAATTCGAGGAGCTCCGAAGGCTTCTTCAAATTACATATATTGTTTCTTGCAGCAGTCCTGCTGCCAAGGAATCGTATAAGAAAGTTAAATCAAGATACGATTTTTATTTGAAGAAATCTAGACAGGATTACTACCATAAAAAATATATGAATTCTGGAAATAAATCTAAGGAAATTTGGAATATAATCAGGGAAAAAACAGGAAAACAATCCACAACGTCTGGAATGAATATAGTGGGTTCTCCTCAAGCCGTGGTTGAGGACTTTGGTGTTCATTTCAGAGGTAGTCAATTAGAACAACTTAATTCATCTATTTCAAGATCGAACAAAATTAATCGAAATGAAAAGTCTTTCTTCATGTTTGATGTGACTGAAAAGGAAATTCTACATGTAGTTAATAAGATAGCAAACAAAAAGAGTTGTGGTCAAGATAGTATTCCTATAAGTGTAATTAAAAAATCCATCACCGTTATTATAAAGCCCATTAACTTTATAATAAACAATAGTTTCAAATACGGAATATATCCAGATATGCTTAAAGTCGCTATGATTAGACCTATTTATAAAAAGCATGATCCAACCGATATAAAAAATTATAGACCCATCAGTTTGTTGAACAATTTCGGTAAAATATTCGAAAAAATACTATGTAATAGACTGCTGAGTTTTTTTAATAAGTTCAATATTTTCAGTGAACAGCAACACGGATTCCTGAAGGGTAAAGGGACAGATACTGCCTTGTATAAGTTATCTGAAATGATTGTCGAGGGCCTTGAAGAAAGAGACTTACTTTTGGGCATCTTTCTTGATTTTTCAAAGGCCTTTGACTCGGTAAATCATGACATCCTATTTCAGAAGCTTGAAGCTTATGGTATAAGGGGTAATACATTGAAATTAATCAAAAGCTACATATGTAACCGTACTCAGTATGTGTCATTAACTGTTGATGGTAATGAATATACATCAACCACATCTGTGGTTGTTGAAGGCGTTCCTCAGGGTAGTCACCTCGGACTATTATTATTTTTGATTTACGTCAATGATATGCCGAATATACTTCCAACACTTCACGAGTATTTTGTGAATTACGTCGATGATACTAATTTGCTTATACGAGCAAAAACTCAAATGAGTTTACAAAATCTCATCGATACTGTAGCTGAGACGATGAATTCTTGGTGTCAGTCTCATAATTTGAAGTTGAACACGGAAAAAACAGAATTTGTTTCATTCAGTCACAAATTGAGAAATTCAGGTATAGATGACAACATGTTTTTCTCAAGGAGTGAAATAGATCTGAAAGCTAGCACAAAATTTCTTGGAGTTGTAATAGACCGACATCTCGAATGGACGGAACATGTTGAACAGGTGTGTAAAAAACTCAATAGGGTAATGTATTCTCTGAGAGTTCTTAAATCGGAATTGACTGTTGACTTCTTGAAGACCATATACTATGCCAATTTTCAATCTGTTATGGCATATGGATTACTAGTGTGGGGAAGTAGTCAGCAGGCGGTTTCAGTGTTCAGGGTTCAGAAATTGGCGGTCAGATGTATGTTCGGTTTAAAGTTTCGGGAAAGCTGTCGTGGAGTTTTTAAGGAGAACAATATTCTCACTCTACCAGCATTATACATATATAAATGTCTACAATTTGTATTCAAACATCCAGAATACTTCGATAAGTTCAGAAAGTCTGGTGCTTACAGTACGAGAGATAACTTTTTGATCTATCCAAAGCACTCTCTTTCATTCACTGAGACATCTTGCACATATGTCTGTATCAAATTGTTTAATGCCTTGCCGATATTTATCCGTGAATTGGATAATTTCAAATTGTTTCGGGGAGAGATCCACAAGCTTTTGCTTCAGCGAGAGCCTTACAGTATCAACGAGTTTATTTTTGGTTGTTAATTTGTATTTTTTCATGACGTTTCCCAGTTTCATTATGAATTGATGTAATGATTTTTGGCGAATAAAGGTATTATTATTATTATTATTATTATTATTATTATTATTATTATTATTAATGTCGAAAGCAGAATCAGAGAAACTCTTGAAAAAATTTGAAAAATTTCAATGAAACTATATTGAAAAAGGTGAAGAATATGTGTAAGATTTTGTTGAATCAGGCTGAGTGATACTATTGATCTCTAAAGGAACAGAAATCGGTCTATCACTGTATGTGTTACTTTGGGTCTTGGATACTCACCATCAATTTCGATGGAAAGTTCGTTCAGGAAATCTGGTCGATCGATAACAATGACCAAAAGGGCCTTCTCCGTTAGTTCTTTGAGGTAAACGAGGGGATCGTTTAGTGTTGTTTCTTCGCTTACAACTGAATGCATCGACGATACGTATGTGAGTTCCTCCGTTGAATTCCAGTGCAATGAAAAGTAGAAATCTTTGAAATACCTGAAGAAAAATATATCGAAATTAAAAACCACATCGAGGATAAGCTACAGAGTTGATTCAGATTTGAAGTGAATATGTACATAACTTTATTTCTGCCTGGTGAAAACGCAAATATTTTGTTACTTTTCTGTGCATACTAATTTGTTTTCTAATTTTTCCCTTCATTTTGAGTCGGTTTTTTCATTTTTGAACTTTTTATTTGGGATTATTAAATTTCGTTCATTTTTTCACTGGGAATTTTCTAATCATGAAAAAGTATTGCATCTCAAACTGATCTGCTCCACAGAAGTTAGGGATATTGACTTAAATTTCAAGAAATTATAATTTAAGTGAGATTTTGTGATGAAAATTCATATTCATATGATTTCAAATTGCCGAAAAATTGAATTAATTTTAGCCTGTAGGTCTGCAGCGTATACAGGGTGGTTAAGAAAAATCGAGTAAAATAACGAAATTTCATTCCCAGAGAACTCAAGCATTTTAAGACTATCAATACAATGTTAGGCCTCCACGGGCATCAATAACAGCTTGACATCTTTTTTGCATACTACACACGAGGTTGTTGAACATTTCTTGAGCTCTGTCAGATCATTTAAGGATTCTGGGGTAGGTTGATGATTATCTAATATTCTTTGGAGCATATCCCATGCATGTTCTATGCAATTCAAGTCTGGTGAGTGCGGAGGTATTGATAAATGTTGAATACCAAGCTCCTCGCTCGCATTCTCAACTATGGCTGCACGGTGAGGTCTAGCGTTATCGTCTGGAAATTAAAAAATTTCACCAATAGGAGCGTGGAATTTTGGCAAAACATTATAAATGACATGCTCCCTATAGTGTAAGGCGGTCATATTGCCAGGACAAATGTGTAGATCTGTGCGCTCGTTTAAACATATCCCGGCCCATACCATAACACTACCCCATCGAAATGGATGGACTTCTTGGACATAGCGACGATTACGTGTATGCGTGGGATTGTCCATATACCCTTATTCTCCGAGAATCTGAAAATCCTCCATATCTGGATTCATCAGTGAAAAGGACACTACGCTATTGATCGTTCCGATTGATATGTTGCCTTGCCCATTCCAGTCTTTAACGCTTATAATCACGTGTTAATAGAACTCCTCTTAATGGACGTCTAGAACCTAGATTCACCTCTCTCAAACGTCGTCTGATGGTTTCGATGGAAACTTGGACCCCATCTGCATTTCGAAGAGTATTCCTTAGCATTGTACACGTAATTATGGGCTTTTTTCTTGCCGAAACGGTGATGAAACGATCCTGAGCAGGTGTTGTTTTTCGTCGCCCACCAAGCCTTGGTCTTTCTAATATGGAACCTTCTTCCTGAACCTATTGGAAAGTCGAGATATCACACTTTGGCTGACTTGGAGCCTTTCCGTTACAACAACCTGAGTAAAGCCACCTGTAGCATTCCGATAGCCCTATTAGCATCAGCGTTTGTTAATTTACATCTTGGCATTTTCAGAAAACTCGTTCCAAATCGAAGCCGTTGATAAACTGACTCCATTTCAAAATAAGAAAATTCATGAAGCATATGCAAAGAACCAAACTTCAGAAAAAAGTCGACCAGATTGACGAAATGTCTCATACTGATTTCTATAGGATCGATTCAAGTTGAAATTGAGTTTTAAATGATTTTACAGCGATTTACTCGAAGATTACATACTTCTCAAAACAATTGAATTCGATATTCCCAACTTTAGTGGAGCAGTATATTTCTTACTATCTGACCCGGCAGACTTCGTACTGCCTCAATCGATAAATAAAAAAGCAACTTTAATATTATAATAAACTATTATGGTATAATACCTTAAAAGTGGACATAAAATTGTCCTGTACAATTAGTCCAGACAATGAGTGCGAAAATTTGGCATTACCTCCGAATTCTATCAAGATAAATTGGTTGAGGCTTTCGCGGCCATCGTTCAATGTGACATGTTCTTTCGAGCGTTTAGGCCGTCGTCGTAGATTAGTTCTCGACGTTTCGCCAGTTCGAGTGTCTGGCGGCCTAAACGCTCAAAAGAACATGTCACATCTATCAAGATACTTGTCTCCTACCCTATGCCGATTTATGCTCATTATTTTTAAGGGGTGAAAACAACCCCTTTATCCAAAATTGAGAGAAACTTGTTCCAACGTAAATCAAAGTAATTTTCGGGCCTCAGTAGCTTTTTATGAAGTTTAATGAAGGTCTTCATATACTTCAAGACCGTATGAACCACCCCCTTTCAGCATGAAATGTGTAGAAACGGGTCTTTATCAATAAAATTAGTTAATTTCAATCAGTTTTATAACAGTATTTTGGATCAATGTTAGTTTTAGTAATTTTTTTTCAACCCCTAAGAGCAACCCCTATCTGTTCAAAATAACAAAATGAAAATATCATTCAAACATTTCATTCATTCATCACTTTATTCACGTGAAATTAATATTTTTTGTGTCGAAAAATTAATCTGATTCTGAGTGGCTGTTGCCACTGTCAATTATTTTCTTCATCTTTGCCAAAGATTGGACAACTGTTCAGGCAGTTAACACCTACACATTCCCCACATGTAGCGTTACAAAAAAGACTCAGTTTTCTGCAGGTGCATGATGCATTTGCATCTTTTTTGCAGTTACAAAAAATCATTTTTGTGGTGCAGGAGTTTTTTGCATTTTTGTGGGCTGCAAATATCTATTGTTACTATTCCAACCGCAATCAACTGAATTGAGAGCTTTATTACCTAGCCAAATGTGAAGTTGATAATTTTCGGCAAGCATTTAGCCGCCGTCGATTTTGGAATTACCGGTTATGGTTGTCGGAAGTCACCAGACAAAAAAATCAATGCGTCCCAAAATCATCCGTTTAGGCAACTCAAAATACTCAGTAATTGTTTACATATATAATAGTAGAATGGAGATTTGTTCAAAACATTTCGTCCTAAAATTTTTTGTAGGGTTCGGAAAAAAGATAATTGTAATAACACATGGACTCAAAATCGTTAATATTATTGGAAAATGTAGTTCACCGAATTAATATCAAATATAATACTTTAACGAAAACGCTATTAACTGTAGTGACACTTACTGGTGTTATTCGCAAGAGAAATCATTTCCTATTTTCATTTCATTTCATCAAATATTTTATTTCAATGTATTTCATGTTAACCTCGTCGCAGAAGAATCCGAAGAAAATCTTTCATAACGAACAATTCATCCTATCTTGAGTTATAAATGGTGTAACCAACTAAATGGACGACTAAGTTTTATATATAAAGATTACGCAAGTCTGTGCTATCAGGATTTTTTCTCATCCACAGCATTAACACAAAGGTGAGTACAAATCATATTATAGTAAATTATGCTGGAATCAAGAAAAGTTGGGATAAATATGCTGTTCTTGATTGGGAAATATGTTTCCAAATATTTGTTTGAGTTTTCCGAGATGAAATGCTCATATTCATTAACAGAAACACTGTTAAGCTTCATAACACAAGTTATGGCACGAAACACAATCGTGTTTATTCAGTTCACAGTAAGCAACGTTAAAATCTAATTTTCACGATTACGTAAACAAATCTGATAAAGAAGAAATCACGCAACAACGTTTCAGCCTCTCCGCGTAGAAAAGGGAGATTTCGCAACGTCGCCCTTCATTGATTTTCCTCCATCCTTTCCAACCACGTTTTCTGCATTAGACGAGTGGAGTTTCCCTCCGCAGTGCGGGAAAACAACTGCCCGAGCACTCCAGCGTTGAAAGGACCCAAAGTTTCGAGCGAAAATAACATCTAAGTTGTGAAATCACGATCCAGATGGGATGAAAAGGTGGAAATTGGGGCCCGATGGGTTACAAGAGGCGAAAAAGAAAATGGCCCGGTCCTTGGAAAGCTGTGAGAAGATGTGTGCTGTTTTTCACCACGATCTGCGTGATTCCGTTGTTGTTGGTGCTCTTGGTTACCACGGACCATTACTTGAGGCCTTTGAAGCACTCGTTCACGAGACAAGATGTGAGTTTTTTCATTTTTTACCCGAAAACCGGACTTACAGAGTGATTTTCTCCAGTGTTTCATTAGAACTTCTCGAGGAAGGAATCGTAATACAAATTCAAGATCCTGTGTTTTTGTTTTAGAGTACATGAACTTGAATTGCAAAATATTGTCAAGCAGTATTTACTTCCGGTTCTACCGGATACGAATGAATGAGAGCTTCGTTATTTCATATGTAACACCCTGTATACTTATACATATTTGAATTCCTCGTTACACTGATTCGATGTATGATATGCGTAACCACTTCAAGCGTTTGTTGAGTTATATAGGTGATAAGTTTTTTGTTAAAAAGATTGTCACAAATTAGTATTTTTATCTTCAAAATACCTCATTGTTAATTTTTTTGCAGCAGTGGAATGAAAAAGAGTACGATGATACTGTTTCTGGTATAACCGAGGGTATAACTTAGGAAATATTGTACAAGGTGTCAGAAACAGGGCTTCAAAGTGCGCCTTGATAAAACTATGAAATCTCATTTTTTCCAAATTGTAATAATATAATTTTGTGATTCCGATAGATTTTTCGTCTAAAAATAGAGTGTGCCAAACATTTCATGCCTTTAAAATCAGTAGTTTTGCCGTTATTCAATAAAATTTGAATTTCAGGAATAATTTAACAATTCAAGTCCATATACTACAAAAACACAGAATCTTGAATGAAAATTCCTTCCCCGAAAAGTTCTAATGAAACGATTTGAAAAAATCATCCTGTACCCATACAAGGTGATTCACCAAGGCCGTTTGTTCAAATATTTCAAAGAAGGTCTTGTGAGAAACACTTGAGATTTCATAGTTAAGCTTTGCTGAGAGTATTGAATTCTTGGAAAAAATTTGACATGATTCAAATGATACCAACTTGATAATCAGATTACTCATTGAGTCTAACATTGTTTTCATGTGTTACTCACAAAATATTCTCAGAAAATTTGTGTGGAATCTGAACAAACCCTTGAAATTTTTTCAAATAGGGCTTCATTTCAATGTTAATAACTTGTAGATTTTTGCATGACATTTTCTGATTTTCAAGTTTCTACCAATCCTCCTTAGTTAATTAAAAATTCGATTGAAGATACAGAAGATCGAAGATCCATTGAAATATTTTATGGGAGGCATTTTTCTGAATGTTTATTTAGGGTTTTCTCTCCCAGTCTCTGACATAAAAATCAATTACAATTTTTTTTTAATAAAAAAATAATATTAATGGAGATGATAGATATTTGTTCAAACTTGACGCATTTTCAATTAGACGATGTCTTTTAAAAACAAAAATCAGCATGGCTGTGTGTTCCCTTTATCACACATTTTTGAAGAAAACTACATTGAAAGATATTCACTAAAACCAAAGACTTGGTGGCGTTAGGTCAATGATGGTTTTGTGATTTGGCAACAAGACAGAGGATTTGATGAGATTTTTAGATCATATTAATAATAAAGAACAATAAAATTGAAACAGATTAATATACTTTGCTTCTGAGATGTTTCGATGAAAAAATTTCAAATCATTTTGAAGAGTTCGTTCAGGAAAAAAAAACACACCAATCGAAATCTGAATTTTTAATTCAATCATCAAATAAGTGTTGAAACAGGTTCATATTATAACAACAGTCATTAGATTTCATCTACAACCGAAATAAGAAAAAATGAAATTAAAATAATTGAAAATATTCTTGAGGATAATCAAACTCCACTGAATTTCATAGAAAAAACCATAACAAATTCAGAAAGGATAATTTTCTGACAAAATTATACTTCTCGTGAAGAAAGTTTTCTTCCATTTTAGGGTGATTTTCAACTGTATTTAAGTGAAAAATAGTCGTATATGGAAATGAAAAAACAACTTTTGAAGCTTGAAGACACTTGTTTTTGAAATTATTGAATGCAAAAAGATTCTATTTGACTTAACTGCCGATATTTCCGGAACTACTGAAGAGCCGACAGACGTTTTCTTTTTCTGCAGAAAATTTCCTACAAAAATCTTTGATAAAAAAAATCTCCACCTGTAACGTTAAAATGAAAAAAGAGCAAAAAATGACAATTTGCAATTTTTTGGTTAATGGACTGTATCTTCGTCAATATTGCTGGTAAAGCCCAGGTTGAAAGAAATTTTTACAGAGTGATATTCCCCAAAGCCCCCCCTAAATCGGTAGATCGATCGGTTCAGCGGTTTTCTTGCACCGATTGATTGAAATATTGAAAAATTAATGGAACAGGGTTTTTGTTCCTTGAACTTGACCTAATCTTTTCAAATCGATTTTTTTACTGAATAAGTATATTTTTAATACGTGATGGCTCTGCAAAAAACGGAAAAAAAATCTATCGCTCAAAATTTCGCTGAACGAGTTCTGTAGGCAGCTCGGTGATATCAACTTGAAATTCATTCAATTAATTTTTTTCTGAGGAAAATGAAGGTTTAAATGTGTCCATAGCTCCAGTGGAGGTGAATCAGACATAGTCTGTTGATTTGAATTGATCTGAATTAAAAAATAAATTTTTTGAAATTTTTATAATGAAGGTTTGAAGTTTGAAAGTTCGAAGTGTTGATTATTTTTTCATTGTTGGGGAACAATTTTTTCAAAATAATTGTCCCCTGACAAATTAGTGCCCAAGTTTTACGCAGGGGCGTTCCTTCTATTATTAGAGAAAATTTTCTAATTGTTTTTTCGTTTCGGAGACTGGGAGGAAAAACTCTAAAAAAACTTTTTCTTGTACCTTGTAGTATCATCAGTTTTCATATTTTGTATTTTCTGATAGGAAATAAACAATGAAACGTCGAAAGAAATTTTCCAAATACCATTTGAAATAAAATGAAGTATCTGAAATAACATTTGAAAATATTTTTATATAAATTTTGTAATAAATTTTTGCTGATTCTTCAGTTTTTTGCATCAAAAAATAATAATGATTGAAAATGAAATTATTCGGTCGACTATGTATAAACAGCCATGATATAATAAAAAAAATTTTTTTATTCAGTTTTCATTTTTTTTACAACACAAAAAATTTTTCGAAAAGTAGCTTTACTTCAATAAAAAATTTTTTTTCGTATTATGATTTTTATTTTTTCGGAAATCATTTGAAAATTATTCGAAAATCTTAACTTTTTGAAAAAACAAAAAAGTTTTTCGGATGGTAAGTTTAAAAAAAAATTGTAGTGACTGAGAATTTTCTTTTCGAGTCAATATACATGGCGTCAAATTACCCAAATAAGTTGAATTGTATTTCTTCTGTCAAATTTGCGAAAGAACATTTAGATTCTTAAAAATTTTCTCATGTTGTTTTTTTTCACACACTAAGAGTGAACACCATAATAGTTTCAGGAAATGTTGAAAAGACTACTCCTGAAACTGCATCTTTAAGTATCATGAAGTTCTTCCATCCTAAACTACTTAATTTTCAGAATAGCCTTGTGGACAATTTCTTCTATCTGAAACCGAAGAAGGACAAAATAAACCAAACAGCAGTTATGGCAAGACTCAAAAGCAGACAAAAACACCTGTATGAGACCTGTAGAGCACTTGGATTGAATAAGATCGGTAACGACAGTCTGCATAGACCAAATGCTTGGGAATTCTTGGTCAACGAAGAGCATCATCTTGTGTGGTGCAATGTTTTTAAGGCTGCCAGCACATCTTGGATGTATAACTTCAACTTGCTAGCAGGGTGAGCAGATGTTTATTAATACACTGCGCAAAAAATTAACGCACATTATAGAAATCTCAAATTTATTCTACAACTGATCAATTATTCTTATCAGAATATGTTATCTACTCTCAACGTTTTTCTTCAATACATATGTTTTTTTCCCAGCAGGAATAAAAACGATGATATTATCAGATTTTGAATGTATTGGCTCCATTCTAGAATCAGTTGTTCTCGATCAATTCTAGTGATCAATAGTTTTTCTTTCGTTTGATTTTCTACACTCGATCGACAATAGATCGCTATGCAACGCGAAACCCGCCATTTGACCCAAGAGGAATGTGCCCAAGCGGTAGTTTTGCGAGAAGAAGGGTGGAATTGCACAAAGGTTTGGAGTTTTCCATACAAGTGTGTCCAGAATGTTGCAGCGATTCAGGGAGACAGGTATGAATGTCCGAAGATCAGGACAAGGTAGACCACGGGTAACAACTGCCATTCAAGAACGTTACTTGAGAATGTCTTCGTTGAGACAACGGTTTGCAACCGCTCGCCTTCTTCAAAATCAGCTTGAGCAAACTCATGGAGTGCAAATCAGCACTCAGACAATAAGAAATCGCCTCAGAGAATATGATTCAAGGCCTCGTGTCACGGCAAGAGGCCCAGCTCTTACCCCAGCCCATCGAAGGGCGCGTTTGGATTTTGCGAGAGAGCATATCATTGGGAAGAGGCTGATTGGGAAAGAGTTCTATTCACAGATGAGTCAAGATTCTGCCTCTACCATTGTGATTGACGTTTCATTTTATACAGACGTCCACATGAAAGATATGCTCAGTGCAATTTCCTGAATACTACTGGTTTCGGGGAAGGATCGATTATGGTATGGGGTGGAATATCTTTGACTACTCGCACAGACCTAGTGGTCGTTGATAATGGAGCTATGAATTCTGATAAGTATATAAGGAACACTCTTGAAGAGCATGTAGTGCCATTTGCCCCATACATTGGTGAACATTTCATTTTCATGGTCGATAATGCCAGAACCCATCGTGCGCGCATAGTTCAGGAGTACCTTGAAGAGGTTAGGGTCTCTCGAATGGAATGGCCAGCAAGAAGTCCAGATCTCAATCTGATTGAGCAGGTTTGGGACAACCTCAATAGAAGGCTGAGAGTTCTCTTCACAGATGAGTCTAGATTCTGCCTCTACCATTGTGATCGACGTTCCCTTGTATACGTCCACATGGAAGATATGCTCAGTGCAATTTCCTGAATACTACTGGATTCAGGGGAGGATCGATTATGGTATGGGGTGGAATATCTTTGACTGATCGCACAGACCTAGTGGTCGTTGATAATGGAGGTATGAATGCTGATAAGTATATAAGGAACATTCTTGAAAAGCATATATTGCCATTTGCACCATACATTGGTGAAAATTTAATTTTTATGGACGATAATGCCAGACCCCATCGTGCGCGCATCGTTCATGAGTACCTTGAAGAGGTTGAAGTCTCTCGAATGGAATGGCCAGCAAGAAGTCTAGACTCAATCCGATTGAGCAGGTTTGGGACAACCTCAATAGAAGGCTGAGAAGTTCAGAAAATCATCCAGCTACTCTTAATGACTTGAGAATCAAACTCGGAGAAATCTGGGAAGGATTAGATCAGAACATTCTATGATCACTCATTTTGAGTATGAACCGTCGTTGCCGAGCTGTAATCAACGCAAGGCGTGAAATACCAGGTATTAAATCACTTATCAGCATTTCAGTAATTTAAAAATTGTTCATTTCTCTTTTTTTACATAAGATTCGGTGAAATCCTGAATTTTTCTTCTATTCAATGTGTCTTGTTTCGTTCAAAATCTTTCCGAGAGAACATAAAAAAAAGTTATGAAGTCAATGTAGAGTTAACTTTCATTAAAATTGAGATTTTCAGAATGTGCGTTAATTTTTTTGCGTACAAGAATACCATCGTCAAATTGTTAATTCTGTAGGTACAGCCCGAAATTCCTGAAGAAAACAAAAGCTGTTCCACTCAGCTTGGCTCGAAAGAAGTACCCGAGACCATCACCAAAAGCCCTCATGGAAGCCATGGAAACCTCTTTGTCCTTCCTCATCGTCAGACACCCTCTGGAGAGGCTTCTATCTGCCTACAGAGACAAGCTGCAGTACTCTCTACCTCACACTTACCATCGTCAGCTCGGCAACAAGATCATAATGAAATACAGAAAAAAAGAGGTAATCAAAACTCTTCTCGGACTCCATTAAATTTCAACATATTTTTCTCGTCGCAGCCTTCAAAAACAACACCAAATTACAGATGGCCGACTTTTCCAGAATTCGTTGACTTCCTGTTGGATTGCGTGAAGAACAACAGGTCTTTGGACATGCATTGGACGCCAATAACGGAGTTCTGCACCCCTTGTTTGTTCAAATTCGACGTGATAGCGCATACGGAAACGTTGCAAGAAGACCAGCAGTACATAATAGAGAAGGCGCATCTGGAGAATGTCCTAGAACCTCAGTGGAAGAACGCTGGGCATGGACCTACGTCGAAGCAAGTGAGGAAATATTACACCAAGTTGACCAAAACTCAAATCATGAAACTTTACCATTTGTACAGGTAAGCTTGACGATGAAAATAACTTAGTTCCCTATACACTGAAATATACTGCTCCACAAGAGTTAGGGATGTCGTATTCAATCGTTTTGAAAAGTAAGTAGTCTTCGAGAAAATTGCTGTAAAATCATTTAAAACCCAATAACAACTTGTATCGATCCAACAAAAATCAGTATGAGAAATTTCGTCAATCTGGTCGCCTTTTTTCTGAAGTTTGGTTCCTTGCATATGCTTCATGAATGTTCTTATTTTGAAATGCAGTCAGTTTTTCAACGGTTTCGAATTGAAACGAGTTTTCTGAAATTGCCAAGACGTAAATTAACAAACGCTGAGGCTAATAGGGCTATCGGAATGCTACAGGGTGGCCTAATTCAGATTGTTGTAGCGGAAAGGCTCCAAGTCAGCCAAAGTGTGATATCTCGACTGTGGAATAGGTTCAGGGAGACAGATTCCGTGTTGGGAAGACTAAGGCTTGGTGAGCGACGAAAAACAATACCTGCTGAGGATCGTTTCATCACCGTTTCGGCGAGAAGGAAGCCTACATCTACGTGTACAATGCTACGGAATACTCTTCAAAATGCAGATGGGGTCAAAGTTTCTATCGAAACCATCAGACAACGTTTGAGAGAGTTGAATCTAGGTTCTAGATGTCTATTAACAGCAGTTCCATTAACATGTGGCCATAAACGTCAAAGACTGGAATGGGCAAGGCAAAATATCAATTGGAAAGATCAGAGGCGTAGTGTCCTTTTCACTGATGAGTCCAGATATGGACGATTTTCAGATTCTTCAAGAATAAGAGTATGGATAATACCACGCATACCCCGTAATCGTCGCAATGTCCAAGAAGTCCATCCATTCCGAGAGGGTAAATTTTCACGCTGCTATTGGTGAAACTTTTCAATTTCTAGACGATAACGCTAGACCTCACCGTGCAGCCATAGTTGAGAATGCGAGCGGGGAGCTTGGTAATTCCACATTTACCAATACCTCCGCACTCACCAGATTTATTTTGCATAGGACATGCATGGCATATGCTCCAAAGAAGATTAGATAATCATCAACCTACCCTAGAATCCTTGAATAATCTGAGAGAGCTTCTGCCCCATTTATGGAACCAAGAAATGTTCAACAACCTCGTGTGTAGTATGCAAAGATGTCAAGCTGTTTTTGATGCCCGTGGAGGCCATACATTGTATTGATAGTCTTAAAATGCTTGAATTCTTTGGAAAAAAATTTCGTTATTTTACTCGATTTTTCTTAACCACCCTGTATACGCTGCAGACCTCAGGCTGAAATGAATTTTATTTCCTGCAACTTGAAATCAAATTAATATGAATTTTCATCATGAAATCTCATTTAAACTATATTTCTTGCAATTTAAATCAATATCCCTTACTCATGTGGAACAGTTTATTTTAAGCTAAAAAAGATTCAGAGTACACTGCGACCTCATGTTCTATTGGACCCCTTGGCAGAGTTCTCACAACGCCCTTCACAGCTCGCCTTCCAATTCCAGAGATCCAATGAAATCCAATATCTCTGATAGTCTGAGATCTGAACCTACGTCGACGTTCACCGAGATGATAATAGAATGCAACCTAATTCATAATCAATTAATTTATTTCATAATTTATTTAGAATAGGTTGCCCAGAAGAATCTTCTACAGAAAATTTTAAATTATTTTTTCAAAAATCTCTCCCTTGTAATCAATCATTTGAGAGTTTGTGGCACACTGGCACAAGAATAAACAATTCAACATTGATTTCGTAATTCTGAAAGAGGAGGAATAAGCATTCATATGAATTCTTATTGATATTATTCATGCGGAAGTTTGTTAATCTTTCGATTGCCCACTAAAATGCATAAAAGACAGTTATATAACCAGAAAAATTCTGAAAAGAAATGTGAAATTAACTCTGACAAAAAAAATTCACACATAAACAGACTCTCTCCAAATCGTATTCAAACTTAACATGAAAAATCCATATTGAAAATGACAACGAAGGACACTGACATAATGACTAAATAACAAAATAAGTCAACTGCATGAAAATAGATCAACATAAAAGAAAAGACCCAAATAAGAAAATATCTCAGAATGTAATTTATGTCATATTCATCTAAAAGATTAATACATTTTGCCCTTTTTTTTCTGCATTTTTCCATTCATGAATGTTTCCTATTATGACTAAAAAATTATGCTCAATACCGTTTATATTTTTTTCTCTATTTCAGTATCGTAATGAGTTCATTAGAGTACTAAAAGTAGTGCTGTAATGAAACTCATTACAGCATTGTTTTCAGTTATATTTTTCGTTTTGTGGTTGTCAGTACTGACCTCCGATCCACTCAATTTTCGAATCAAATCAATTCAAATTCTGTCTGTCAAATTTCGTTAGTGACACCAACTGCCAAGATACAACAAAAAAGTCACTAATCTGAATTTTAATTTGAATTTCGAAAGTTTTCCACCAAACTTTACTGAAAAAGGGAAAATATCGTCTAATACTCGTTGCAGAAGGCAATTCCAACACTCATGCTTTCGAAAACGAGCGACGAAGGAGCATTCGTGTTGGAATAGGAGCTCATTCTGTAACTTGTTTTAGAATATACTATTCCAATTGTGATTTTGTATGTGTTCCCAATAAATGTATGCTGTCATTAAGATATCACCCTCGAATAATTTGTATTAAATGTGAAACTTTTTCATTCTCAGGTACGACTTTCAGCTCTTCAATTATTCCATGAAAGGTTACTTGGAATTAGGTCTTCCAGATGAACAATTCAACGAAGCAGATACGAAACTCCTTCAATAGTGAAATGGCGGACTCTGAGGAACTTCATGTCAAACTGCACATGCAAATTACATCTCAGTGAAAATCTTGCGTCCACCCTAGAAATGTTTTTCTCATTTTGTTTCAAGATTTCATTTTAATGCTTATGAGTAGTATGGAAAAGTACAAAAGTTTTCACCTAGAGATATAATGGTCCCACTAATTGTTTAATCATAATAATATTGACAAAACTAAGTGCCAAAAATAATAGTTATATTCCTTGCAATTGTGAATGAAGTTGATAGGTCCCAGAGTCTGACATCAATAGTAATAGATCATAACCAATCGATTAATTAATTGATGTAAAATATCGATATTAATATTAACAGTTATGAGTATTAAGATGAATATTACTGATATCATAGAAAAAAAGTTCCTGAACTTGATGTTTATATTCTGATAAATTTGTATGGTTTGTTCCATTCTTGTTCCAATTAATGTTAATAATAATATTGATACCGACACCACATATATATTAGTTAAACGGGTTGAAATCTCGGTTAAAATCAATTAATTCAAATAAATGGTAATATTTGATTTTAGTAGGAATACGCACTAAGTGCTTACATTTTTAGATAAACGAAAATCATTATTGCTTAGGAATGCGTTGTGCCGATGAACCAGTGCCGACTCGTTGATATTTGGCATGTGTAGGCAATAGTACACCCAAGATGTACAGAATGGTCAAATTTCCATAATTTAGTACTACATCTCCTAAATCAATAAGATATAAAAAAAAACTAATCGATATGTCATATTCTGTTTTTTCGAGAAACATAAATTGCTAAAATAGTTTCAGTGCTACAGGGTTATTTTGAATTTTGGTCAATCATAACAAATCCCGAAAACTTTTTAGTATTGTAACAACGCTCTCGTAGTAAAAAAAATCGGTGCTGTCGATATTTCAATGCCGCTTAAAATTTTCGGGAAATTGAAAATATTATATTTTTTTCAAATGGAAATCATAGTGTGCTATGGCATTTTCAAAAAGGTAGATAATTATTTTTGAAACAACAAAAAATTATAGTGGGATATCGTAAGGGAAAAAATATTATAAAATTGGAAGGGAATATAGATAGGGTGAAGTTTCGAGGTATAAAAACGGTTGACATCGATTTCAGTCAAAGTTCCAAGTACAGGGTGGGCATATTTCGATGTTCTAGCACTACAACTTTTGAACCAGAGGAGATAGACAAAATCTGTTACCCCATTCTCCATCTCTTTTTCGGAGAAAATAACGAGAGTTGTATTCATTTTTGGCTACCTTCTTTTGTTTTCGAGTTATAAGCAAAAATTGGAAAAATGGCGAAATCAAAAAATATTTATATCTCCGCTAATACTGATGATAGAGCTCTGAAATTAAATTCTACAGGCACATTTTTACGTAGAATCCAGTGGCATGCTCGTCCTTTTTGCACCATTTTCAATTACGAAGCTATGACCCAAAGTTATGTTTTTTTAAATGGAAACACTATATTTCTGTTACATTTTCTGAAAGCTCAATTTTTTCTGATTTCAAAAATATATAACATCGTAAAGTTTGTATCAATACGAGTATAGAAATTGGTCAAAAACCTATTTTCATGTGAGTCTCAATACTTTCTATGGTTTCAACTGTTGATGAGCACAGAAAAATGAAGCTTTCTATAACAAGAGCATAGAAATGAAAAGACTACTAGAAAGAAATTCTGGTAATTATACGATACTAAATTTTTCGTGCTTATCGACAATTGAAACCATAAAAAGTATTGAGACTCAGATGAATATAGGTTCTTGACCAATTTCTTTACTCATATTGATTCATTGATACGAACCATACGTTGTTATATATTTTTGAAATCAGAAAAAATTAGGCTTTCAAAAAAAGGCACAGAAATCTAGTGTTAATCTTCAAAAAAACATAACTTGGGGTCATAGCTTCGTAATTAAAAATGCTGCAAAAAAGGCGAGCATGCCACTGGATTCTACGTAAAAAAGTGCCTGTATAA
The DNA here is from genome assembly GCA_038502775.1 of Hippodamia convergens. Taxonomy (NCBI): domain Eukaryota; kingdom Metazoa; phylum Arthropoda; class Insecta; order Coleoptera; family Coccinellidae; genus Hippodamia; species Hippodamia convergens. Next base: position 34,936,451 of record CM076607.1, on the reverse strand, counting down.
TGTTTCAATTTCAGAGCTCTATCATCAGTGTTGGCGGAGATATAATTTTTTCCGATATCACCATTTTTCCAATTTTCGCTTAGAACTCGAAAACAAAAGAAGGTAGCCAAAAATGAATACTACTCTTGTCAGTTTCTCCGGAAAAGAGATCGAGAATGGGGTATCAGATTTTTTTATCTCCTCTGGTTCAAAAATTGTAGTGCTAAAACATCGAAATATGCCCACCCTGTACTGTGAAGAACGGCAAGATACAAATTTGTAGGTAATAGAAAGACCTACAAGTTTTTCATTGAACTTTAGTCACATAACCTCAGAATTCACGTGATAAGTTAACCTGTTGTTTTTTTCCACGGAATTTGGTGAAAATTCCTGCCCTCACGAACGAGTCGCCACTGAAATGAATGATTGTGACTTGTTCGGCGATATTTATTTGTAGATTTAATTTATCGATACAGGGTGGCAATGATAATCTCAGAGGCACAACGTATTTCAATGACTGAATATAGCCTTCGTAGGTTATTGTTATAAGACTTTAAAAAAATAGGCTAATGCCTTGTAGGTACTATTGGAAGAGACATGCCAATGATATTATCATGTGTGTAACCCATATAAGTCCAGTTAGTGAAGAAAACGCTCTTTACCACATCTTTTTTTTTAACAAGGAAACATGATTATATCGTTGGCTCAACTGAACTGTGAACACCTGGTGTTATTTATTGTTGAAATGTTTTAATGATTGTGATATCTAGTTCGTGAGGGCTCAAGCAATACTTTCAGAGCTCAATAATTCGATTTTATACTTGATTTTCAGTTGGAGAATAATGGATACCTAACCTTATTTTTTAATTGTTCGTATTAATAAAGTTGTTGAAGGTTTTATTAGACTTTATTCGTCGTGGTTTTTTTGCAAACATAACGTACAGGGTGATCTACGGTCGATGGTACTTTAGGCTTTTCAGAGAACGGGAAAAGCAGGAATTCGCTCTGAAATATTTTCAGAGTTGCAGTTTTGCCGCTTATGTCAGAAAGTATGAAAGTAATAACTACTTTGTCATTTCAAATGGTACACCCTCTATATTATTGCACTCTTCTTTTCATCGCAATGATACGGTTATTTTGTGATAAGATACGTGGATTAACACAGCAAAACAGACGATTATAAGAACAAGTTTGAATTATTTAATTAATAGAACTTTTGGTGATTTCACAACTGACAAGACTAAATAACTGTTCCTCATAGACATAGAGAGATGTTATAGAACAAAGTTGATTTGTCTTTTTCGTACAGTTATCTCAATATTTTGGTGTCACATTCTCATACTTGCCTTTAGCGGTTTCTGAGTAATTGAATGATTCGAGGGTTTATCGAGACATACAAAAACAGTTAAAAGTGTATTTTTTTCAAATGTATATTTTCAGATTTACTGAAAGAAGATTGAATTTCCTTTCGAATGAAATATTATAATTTCTATATCATCTAGATTGTAATATTTTGCTTTGAACTGAAATTCAAAGGTGCAAAATGTACATTAACAAGAAAACTTTTACACATAAACAGACTTCATCCAAATCGCATTCGAAGATAATATGTCGCAAAGTTGTACACCCAACAGATTAATATATTATGTCTTTTTCTCTTGTGCATTCAACATTTATACATTCCTGTTATGACAAAAAAATCATGCTCAATTCCGCCGGGGTACTACCTATCTTTTCTCGAATTATTTCGTCGTATTTTTGAACCCTTATAACATGAGTTTGGAATATAATGGATGCACACGGGATATAATTCTAGAACTGTACTCATCAATCGAGACAAGTTTCAAGTGCGCAGCTAGTAAGCTCCAGATTTAATAGATACCTAAAGGCCCCGATTTCCTCACTCACTCACTGATGATCATAAAAACTGTTAGGGTTCTTCCCGATGTTCTATCAAGTTGAAATTTTGTATGTGAGCTAGGTTTAGTACACAAACAACTGAAAATGTTTTAAACTCGAAACTTTCACCCTTCAACCTTCAGAACCATGGGATGTATAAATTTGTATGAGACTTCCGCTAATTTTGATGCTAGTTGTCTGAAAACTGATATATATGGAGTACTGTGTGAAAAAAAATACGCAAGAATGTGCATTAACACCAAATACAATTTCCTTGTAATAACCGCAACCACAATTTCCATTGTGCAATTAACCGTAGTGAGCATTGTATAATGATAGGAGAATAATGGATACCTACCCTTATTTTTTAATTGTTCGTATTAATAAAGTTGTTGAAGGTTTTATTAGAATTTATTCGTCGTGGTTTTTGTGCAAACATAACATACAGGGCGATCTACGGTCGATAGTACTTTGGGCTTTTCAGAGAACGGGAAAAGCAGAAATTCGCTCTGAAATATTTTCAGAGTTGCGGTTTTGCCGTTTATGTCAGAAAGTGATAACTACTTCGTCATTTCAAATGGTACACCCCCTATATTATTGCACTCTTCTTTTCATAGCAATAATACGAGTATTTTGGTATCACATTCTCATACTTACCTTTAGCGGTTTCTGAGTAATTAAATGATTTCTTCTTTATATAACTTCCATTCTATAAACCTCAGTAAGCTGAAATATCGTATGCAGAATGCAAAAATTCTATGCATCATACAGGCGTTACGAAAAAACTTCTTTCGATACAGAGTCATTCACAATTCGAGGGTTTATCGAGACAAACAAAAACAGTTAAAAATGTATTTTTTTCAAATGTATATTTTTTGATTTACTGAAAGAAGATTGAATTTCCTTTCGAATGAAATATTATAATTTCTGTATCATCTAGATTGTAATATTTTGCTTTGAACTGAAATTCAAAGGTGCAAAATGTACATTAACAAGAAAACTTTTACACATAAACAGACTTCGTCCAAATCGCATTCGAAGATAATATGTCGCAAAGTTGTACACCCAACAGATTAATATATTATGTCTTTTTCTCTTGTGCATTCAACATTTATACATTCCTGTTATGACAAAAAAATCATGCTCAATTCCGCCGGGGTACTACCTATCTTCTCTCGAATTATTTCGTCGTATTTTTGAACCCTTATAACATGAGTTTGGAATATAATGGATGCACACGGGATATAATTCTAGAACTGTACTCATCAATCGAGACAAGTTTCAAGTGCGCAGCTAGTAAGCTCCAGATTTAATAGATACCTAAAGGCCCCGATTTCCTCACTCACTCACTGATGATCATAAAAACTGTTAGGGTTCTTCCCGATGTTCTATCAAGTTGAAATTTTGTATGTGAGCTAGGTTTAGTACACAAACAACAGAAAATTTTTTAAACTCGAAACTTTCACCCTTCAACTTTCAGAACCATCGGATGTATAAATTTGTATGAGACTTCCGCTAATTTTGATGCTAGTTGTCTGAAAATTGATATATATGGAGTACTGTGTGAAAAAAAATACGCAAGAATGTGTATTAACACCAAATACAATTTCCTTGTAATAACCGCAACCACAATTTCCATTGTGCAATTAACCGTAGTGAGCATTGTATAATGATAGGATTCTTTATACATTGCGCAAAAAAATTACCGCACATTATGGAAATCTCAAATTTATTCTACAACTGAAGGTGTTCTCAATGATGATTATTTTTATCAGAATTGAACACGCATATGTTATCCCCTTTCAACGGTTTTCTTCAATACAGAAGATTTTTCCCAGCAGGAATAAAAAAAGATGATATCAGATTTTGAATGTATTGGCTCCATTCTAAAATCAGTTGTTCTCGATCAATTCTACTGATCAATAGTTTTTCTTTCGTTTGATTTTCTACACTCGATCGCTATGCAACACGAAACAAGCAATTTGACCCAAGAGGAATGTGCCCAAGCGGTACTTTTGCGAGAAGAAGGGTAGACATACACAAGAATTGCAGAAAGGTGTGGAGTTTCCCATACAAGTGTGTCCAGAATGTTGAAGCGATTCAGGGAGACAAGTATAAATGTCCGAAGACCAGGACAGGGTATACCATATGTAACAACTGCCATTCAAGAACGTTACTTGAGAGTTTCTTCGATGAGACAACGGTTTGCAACCGCTCGCCTTCTTCAAAATCAGCTTGAGCAAACTCACGGGGTGCAAATTAGCACTCAGACAATAAGAAATCGGCTCAGAGACTATGATTCAAAGCCTCGTGTCGCGGCAAGAGGCCCAGCTCTTACCCCAGCCCATCGAAGGGCGCGTTTGGATTTTGCCAGAAAGCATATCCATTGGGAAGAGGCCGCTTGGGAAAGAGTTCTCTTCCTAGATGAGTCTAGATTCTGCCTCTACCATGAATGGTCAATGCAATTTCCTGAATACTACTGGTTTCGAGGGAGGATCGATTATGGTATGGGGTGGAATATCTTTGACTGCTCGCACAGACCTAGTAGTCGTTGATAATGAAGCTATGAATGCTGCTAAGTATATAAAAAACATTCTCGAAGAGCATGTTGTGTCATTTGCCCCATACATTGGCGAAAATTCCATTTTTATGGACGATAATGCCAGACCCCATCGTGACCCCACAATATAGTCAAAGTTTCATCAAAATCGGTCAGCTGGTTCCTGAGTCCATAAAGGACAAACAAACACACGGACATTCACATTTATGATATTATAGTATGGATATGGAAGTATGGACTGTCACTGAGATGAGAGACAAACCGATCTCCGCCTTAATTGGCATCACCTCAGGGAGTAAATCTTAACAAAAATCACCTATATTTGAATTAGGTAATGTGCTGAGTAGAAAGTACAAAGCAGTGACATACAATTGCGTCAAAATGATGTTTCACATTTCCAATCTCATTCTAAAAAAAACTGTGTACATCCTCTTTTACTCAATGAGTTTCGAGCAGTGTCCCTAAATCAGGACCACACTTGGAATTCATTTCGATCATTACTATTTTGAATTCATCTATGTTTCAAAAATGTTTTCGGTGTTACCTCCGTTTCGTTGTTTTTCTGAGAACACTTGGCTTCCATTTATGAATTTTTCCAATTATGATTCAGTTATCATCAAAGCTGAACTCACCTATTGGTTTTGGCCATAACCTCGAACCAAATGGCGTACTTATCACGGTATAACTTTATGATCGGACCAGAAATGCCAACACCATTCGACTTATCAGCCACCTCTTCCAAAACTTTCTCAGATTGTCTGATGAAAATCTTCGAAGTTTCTTCAACGTTTTTGGTTTCTTCTCGATTATTGTTCAATACTAGCTCCAGGCAAGTCATCATGAGCTTGTTGCTGATTGAGGCCTCTTCAGGAGTATCCAGAAGATCCATGATTGGTGGGAATAAGAATTTTGAAATTCTCGAGGTGAATCAAAAATGGTGGGAATTCAATATTCGGTTTTTATCATCTGAAATTAAAAGGAAAAATTTGTTATTGGGGTTTAAACGAAACAGGATTTTCTGCGAAAAAACAAATTGACAACAAGAAGAAGTAGACCTCAAAAAACGAAAGTCCGAAGCAAACAAAGATGAATAAGAAACAATGGGCCTATGGTAATGTATGAATTCATTAATTTATTAATGATATAGAGATATTTGAAGCAGGTCATGAGCGTTAATAGGTCGAGACCATTAATCGCCAGATTAATAGTATTACATTCAAATCATTGAAAACACCTTTTATATCATGTCAATTATGAATGTTATTCGTGCTCAAAATACCAGCTGAGTATTTTTATTGAAAAACAACCCTGTCGGCATTTATTCTTGATCGCATCGAAAATGATCAGCCTTCATTGTTATAGCTCCAATTCAGGAATCCGACAAATTGTTATATAATAGACAATTCGATACTTATCAGGAATCGATAATTGATATTACACTAATTAATACTCGATAAAATGACAGGTCCATATACTTAATTCCAAGCGACGTATTTTCATTTATTAAGGTCGAAAAAGAAATATGTTCGGTACGTCGATGAACTTACTGTATTGTCTGTGTGGTTTGATATTTTTTCAGAACAAGAATTTGAAATTAATGCAGATAATACTTGTCATTTCACTGCACACAATTCACTTATTGAGCCTTTTCTACGTCTTCAATTTTCTCGATGGACAAAAGCATTCATCTGATATTCTGGGTAAGAAGTTTTTTGTTAACAAAAAAGAACAAGAGTATATTGAAAGAGAATCTCCAACTTTTGTTCAGCGCCCTTACCTCACACCCTAAATGATTATATGAAAAATTCAAATGACCTGGTGTTCCGTTTTTAATTTTCATACCTTGAAAAACTATTTTTTTCACGAATATGAGTTGAAATTTATCCTTCCATGTCCTTATAAATTCATTGATATTCCTGAATTTCCCCTAACAACCTGTGATTTTTTCGATGCAGAATATTCATATGTTCATCTGATTCCACTTTATTCGTTGATTTTTCTAATTTGCCTCTAAGTACGACATTAATTAGAAAATCCCAAATAACTCAAGAATTATTCGTCGATATGCTGAAACACTATCATTATTTTTCTCCACAGGATCCAACGCAATCATGAAAAATAGGATTCCACTTCGAAAAACGAAAGTTATGGGCCAATCTTGGTCCCAATTTGTGACCCAATATTCGAAACACCTTGTGTCGAGTATTTCAAAATTCTAGAAACGTTCACTATTTCCACAGTCTTCAAAATTGTGAAAACTGTTTGTGCTTCAGATGTTTAGGATAGATTCTACAATACCAACACACAATAGTCGTATTTCCTTTTTCTTCCACCTGTTTCTCAATGCAATGATTTGAACAAGGAATTGAATATTCTATTGAAATTGAAAACGAAAAAAAATTTTTTTTTTCATTCTTTGGATAGGTGAAAGTGGGCAGACTTCAAGAATATCTTAGCAAGGTGGATAAATGAAAATTCAGATAAAAATAATATTGTTTTTGGTACAGGCACTAGTGCGTTCCAGACGAAAAAAATGAAAATTGATAAATAACATCCAAATTATTTGTTTAAGTACGACTTCACTTGTGGTTTTTTTCCGATTTCGCTCATTTCATTTTTGTTATATTCTTTTCTTCTCAAAATCAGTTTAATCCACTTTTCGTTATTTTCGTGTTTCTGTTTATTCCATAATTATTATCGACTTCTCTCTTCGTTGTTAATCTTAATATATAAAACTAAGTTGGCCATATTGTTGGTTACACGATTCATAACTCAAGATTGGATGGACTGTTATGAAAGTTTTTTTGTTGGATTCTTCTGCGGTTAACATAAATTACCATGAAACCCTGAAACATTTGAAGAAATGTGAAAAACAAGAAATAATTTTCTTTCTTGATAATAACGTCAGTAGGTGTCGCTACGGTTGAAAGCGTTTTCGTGAAAGTATTATTTTTGATATTAATTCGGCGAACTACAAATTCTACTAATATCAACACATCTAAGTTCTTGTGTTATTACACACTATGAAAAATTTCATGATAAAATGATTTGTCATCAGTGTAAACAATTACTGTGTATTTTGTGTTACCTAAACTTCGTGGTTGTGCTGTCAAAATGCCAAGGTGAAATGGAATTACCATTATTGATTGCCTCTTCCAATGAATGCAACCATTGTATTCTCTGCTCCGTGAAAAAAAGACATCTATCGGAAACACAAAAAATACAATGGGTGTTTCCAAATGACTTCATTTGGAGCAGATATAATTCAAGAACGTGGATTCAATCCAACATTCAAGGTAAGAGTTTGATATAAATATTAATGATTTAAAATCACTCATTTCGTCTTCCCTTTCTGCTGTTTATATCCAAGGCCATTTTCAAAATAGAATTGGATTATTACAACTATTTGAAGATACACAACATAAATTCCTCCGAATTCAGGTACTCCCAAGGCAATGAGGCTGATCAACTTCAATCAATGAATACAGATGTGAAAAGAAAAATTCTTCCAGATCTGCATGAATATCCTGCTGCATTGGTTTGAATGTTTGAAACTGCTTTGGAACGTATGCCAAGTGACGATCACAAGGTTGTGATAAGAGCAGATAAACAACCTGTTGGAGCACATGAACGCCATTTCAATGCCCCTACAATAAACGAAGTGGCAATTGTGATTGTATAATAACCCCTAATGTTTTGAAGAGGTGATGATGGATATTACTTCAATATCAAGATGATGAATCCATTGAATTGAAATTTAAAATGTCTACTCAAGACAAATTTGAATTATTTGATTTTAGGCCAAAACACCACCCCGAAATTATTTCTCATTTCGTTTAATGGTTCGTCGAAATGCTGATAACTATTTGCTGAGATTTTGTCGATTGTTGCAGCAGTATTGCGCCTCTCTTAAATCATACTGAATCAATCTAAATTGCGTTCAGAGGAATATATTCATTTACGAAGGAAATGCAGCTAATGTAGGTATGGGTAGATCGACAATTTTACCAGCAACGTATATTGGCAGCCTGCGTCATATAAATGAATATGCACAAGATGCAATGACATTCGTTCGAAGTTAGGGTCGTCCTGATTTATTCATTACATTCACCTGCAATCTAAAATGGAACGAAATCATTCAACTGCTTCTTCCCGGACAAACATCAGCTGATCGACATGACATCACTTTACTTCAAACAAAAAGTCACTAATGAATTTTATAACAAAACATAATGTGTTTGGGGGTACTCGATGTTGAATATATTCAATTGAATGGCAAAAAACGAGGCCTGCCATATGCACACATTCCCATCAGGTTATTAGAAAGAATTCGAAAAAACAGAAAGTTGCACATTGCACATTCCTCAAAGGAAAATATAAAGGTGTGGTCGTTCTTATTCCCAAAATTCCGATGATCCCAACATATATGCCATTTTAGTTTAGGAGAATTAAATTTCCAATTCGTCTAGCGTTTGCTATGACAAATCCCAAGGCCAGTCCTTGGATGTGTGTGGCATATATCTAAAAGATAGTTATTTTCTCATGGCCAGTTGTATGTTGCGTGCTCATGAGTCGGCAAACCTTCTGCTCTTTTTATTCTCGCACCGGGAAAAAAGATGAAAATATAGATCATCATAAGATGCTACCTGCAATGAGACATCTTTTGAATAATAATGAGGTAACCCTTGAATATAATGAAGTCTTTCCATGTAAAAAACAATGTACATAACTACCTATTTCAATGTAATTAAATTTTTTGTATATTTTGTACTTTAATATTGCCTAATATACCTCCTACCTGACAGAATACCAATGTTTTGTCGAAACAACTCTATGTTTCTCTTGTTAATTTATTAATTTCATGTCGTATTTTCCACACGCATATGCCTAGATGCTTTCATATGTCTTGAAGTATTATCAAGTATTTCTCGCTACTTGTTCATGAAAGTTCAACATCAGACTTTCGAAGTAAATTCTAACGATATTTTTTTTCAGGAATTGCGAATGCCTCAGCCAAAGTTTGTAGATCAATTGAAGCAGTAGTGGGCCTGGCTAAAGTGGTATGGTACATAATTGTTTCGGGAAAATTACAAAAATTCCTTACGGTTTTGGAAAACGAAGTGAATCACAATTCTGTTGGTCATGCTCATCGTTCATCAAAATTATTATGTCATGTCATATTTTTCGTCATCTCTGTTTCACTCTATACGATAGTGCTATTCGGAAAACTACTCGTGGATTATAAATATTTCGAAGGGTATTTTATAATCTGTTTGGTGGTTCCAAACGTCCAAGATAGCTTGGAACTATACTTTTCCAGAAGTGTTTTGAACCTGATCAATGAGAATATATGGGGTATAAATGGAAAAATCGAATTCTTACAGAAATCAATCATATTGAACGATACGATTTCACACCCCGAAACGAAAAATTTTAGAGAATCAGGTCTAGCGACAGAAATCGATTCAATGCTCCCAGAGTTGAGAAAGCAAATGGCTCTGCATCAAGACCAGATACTCAATTTGAAAGAAGCTTCCGACATCTTCAGTTTCCCTCTGATATTGACGTTGTTTTCGAAATTGGTGGAACTCGTGAACGTCACATATTTGCTCATCATTCTACTGGTTTTCCCAGAACTGGACATGTCCAACTGGTTCGGTATCTTGAGAAGGATTGTGTGGTGCATTTTCCTGTTCCAGTTCAACTCTTTGGCTTTGCGAGTATGGGATGACGTTGCCCAAGAAGTGAGTAAAAGGTCGTTTTTGGAAATTCAGCGATGGCATTTGTTCGTCTTACGTCAGTATCATGAAGATTACAACGATGAGGATGTCAAAAACATGTTTCAAAGACATTCATGAGGATAAAGGTGGACCTTCAAGCCGAGCGAAAGTGACGTTGGTCTCTTAAATAAGAAAACACGACAATAGAAGTTCAAGCTCGGCAGTGTCCCTACCATTCGACGTTTGTCACTGTCGCGGCGTCAGTAACGCTGCGAATGCTACTCTATGCAATTTCATTGTACTTCTTCTGTCGCACTGTCGCGTCCTCAGTGTCGCTATAGACGTCCGGCTGGAAGGTCCACCTTTAATATTGATACCGGTAAAATGGGGTAATTTTGAACAAAAAATTAATTTTGTTATAACGACTCATGGTGAAAAAACCATTAGATTTAGGGACATCTGGTTTTCACTACTCAATTCGTAAAACATTCAAGAATGGAACGACAACATTTACATGAAAATGAGTTCGGAGAGTTAGCAATCCTGTCATGTTATTTCGAACCTGAAATATCCAGTTTCGATATGGTCTGCAAACATTATTTGGTGTAACCGTGAGTATTTGAACTACATTCTTGCAAAATATATCTGCTACAACGATACATTATCCTAGCAACAGTGTAGCAAAGGAATTTCAAATACTTCAACACATTTTGTTCTATTTATACTTTTAGAAAACAATGTGTTTAGTCATCGTTTTCGGGGTAAATGTTCCGCTCTTAGAAAAGAGTCCATGCTGCAGGAAAATATGCCATTTGATTCTAGCAACAATTAAGGGAACAGAAAAATTTCCCAAATTTTTTTATGTTTTTCAACAGAGGCGGTATCTCAGTAAAAAATGGTCGTATGAAGAAAAATAAAATCAACTTTTGAAGCTTGAAGACTCTAGTTTCTAAATTAATTGGTTAACAATTTTTCAGAGTACCGCAGCCATGCAATATTCGGATAAATCACGAAGAAATTTTGTTTTAAATTTTTCAAATTTTGATTTTTGCTTTACGCGCATGGAGAAATTTTTTTGGGCTAGACCGATGTGAGGCCCGCATAGCCTGTTTATTCAGGTCTTATTTGCTTTTCATCACGCTGGGAAATGACCATTAGTCTTCGAGATATCCCATTATGAATGCAGAAGAACCAATTTTCACTCAACTGCCGAACTACTGGAGGCCTATCTTGTTTTGCAGAAAATTTAATACAAAAACCGGTCATGTTGAATTGAGAAAAAAATTTTTTTACCTATAATGGTAATGTGGTAAAAGAGCAAGAAAAAGCCATTTTGCCATTTGTTGCATTTATGATTCATACTTCTGTATGAAATATTCTCATTATGATGATGTTGCGAAATGTTTTGAAAAATCATATATTATATTGTTAAAAATATTCTGTCCAGAATTTTTTTCAAGCAACTTATTGTTTCCTAACATGGGAAATTTAGTATAAAATATTTGTAATTCAGAAATCGTCAATTAAAATTCAGGAAACATAACTTGTACACTGCGCAAAAAAATTAACGCACATTATGGAAATCTCAAATTTATTCTACAACTGGAGGTGTTCTCAATGATAATTATTTTTATCATATGTTATCCACTTTCAACGTTTTTCTTCAAAACAGACAGATGTTTTTTTCCCAGCAGAAATGAAAAAAGATGATATTATCAAATTTTGAATGAATTGCTCCATTCTAAAATCAGTTGTTCTCGATCAATTCCAGTGATCAATAGGTAGCAACTACCATTCAAAAACGTTACTCGAGAGTTTCTTCGTTGAGACAACGGTTTGCAACCGCTCTCCTCCTTCAAAATCAGCTTGATCAAACACATGGGGTGCAAATTAGCACTCAGACAATAAGAAATCGCCTCAGAGAATATGGCCTCGTGTCGCGGCAAGAGGCCCAGCTCTTACCCCAGCCCATCGAAGGGCGCGTTTGGATTTTGCGAGAGAGCATGGCCATTGGAAAGAGGCCGATTGGGAAAGAATTCTCTTCACAGATGAGTCTAGATTCTGCCTGTACCATTGTGATCGACGTTCCATTGTATACAGAGATCCACATGAAAGATATGCTCAGTGAACAATTGTTAACCAATTATTTCAGAAACTAGAGTCCTCAATCTTCAGAAGTTAGTTTTTTATTTTCTATACAAACATTTTTCACTAAGATATAGCCTCTTAAAAAAGAATTTGGAGGTTTTTCTGTTACTTCAATTGCTTCGCGAAGTGTATTAGCAATGAAATCTTCCTAAATATGAGGTGAGCAAATACCTTTCAAGCTCTAAAAACCGAAAGACTCTAGTTATTCGTTCTCAATGGTTATTACCTCTCCCCCACGAGAAAAAGCTATATCCGCCCTTGGTGGTACTTCAATTCTACCTTATTTCGAAGTTCAACTAGCATATTATCCTCAGAAAATTCATCTGGAATCGAAAGAAACCCTTAAAATATTCACAGTTTCTGATGTTAATAATAACACATTAATTTTTGCATGAAAATACCTAATTATTCGGCTACTATCAGAAAAAAATCACTCCTCCTTCGTCTAACAAAAATTTAATTGAATATACACGAGGATTTTATTTCAATGTCTCAGTCACGACAAAACCTCAAAACTCATTCATTTTGAATAAAAACTCTTTTTTTTATTGATCAATGCATATATTATTAATTTTTAGGCTGTTTCAGTATGGGGTTGAATTATTTCAGGATCTCGTTTCAAGAATGCAAACCTTTGGTTCGTGAAATACAGAATGTATTCAATTCACCTCACAACTGGAACCCTTATGAAAGGAAAATAAAATGTAGTAAAATGAAATTTTACTCAACCAGAAATACAGGGTGACACAGACTCATGGTACACCCCCATATTCTCCCTTTTCTGTAGTTATATTTCTGAAATTTGGAACATTGAATATACTCACTATAGGGCACTTTTTGACATATTCAGAAAAAAATTCCAAATGCTGGGTTTTTCCGGAAATAACATCAACTTTCGATTTTCAAATGGGACACCCGGTATATTATTATATTTTTGAAATCTCTATAATTTTCTCAATCTAATGATACCTCATAGTTGATATTTCAGTCGTCAGAACGTCCATTTTATTTTTCGATCTAGAGAGCCTTGAACTCCCTAAAATTATTCCAAATAATCAAAATAATGTTACACTATAGTAATTTCCAAATTGTCAAAAGAGTAAACCAAAACCTTTTTTCTCTCGAAACTCCGTTTTGTCAGTAGGTAGCATAATGGTACACTGACGTCATTCGAAAGTACCATCGGTGGGGTATCCATCCATATCAACTATTTTTCTGTTTAACTAATACGAACACGATAATGGAGTTTAGACAAGTTTAAGTATCTTCTCGGTTCAATCCAAAGTTGTTGTCATTTCCGGAAAAACCGAAAATTGGATTTTTTTCGTAATATGTCAAAAAGTGTTCTATAGTGAGTATATTCAATGTTCCAAATTTCAGAAATATAGCTTCAGAAACAAGGGAGAATATGGGGGTGTACCATGATTCTGTGTCACCCTGTATAGAAAAACCGATATTCAACTAAAGTTTCAACGCCCTGTACCTCAGATAGGAAGCCCCATTGCGACCAATAGTTAATTATGAAACTCTCATTCGGAAATGAACAATTAAAGCGATACTTGAATATTGAAACCTTATTTCGAACCATCCTGTATATAACAATATACTGTATATTACGACATCCTCCTGAGTTTCGGGAGAAAAAAACTAGCAACTCTCTCGAATTCGAAAATCTAATACCATTATACTATGCTAATACTCATGCATTCATGATTTATCCTAATGACGGTCCTGGTCAATTGAAACCGAGTATTTAGACAACTGGGGATATACTTGTATGATTCAAGTATTGCCCCTGACACTTGCCATCAAGGAATCAAACGGCGCCACATGAAAATATGTATCAATGAGTAAATAAATATGAAGATTCACGTTGATTCATGAAACTACTCAATGAATCTAGTAACCTCCAAATTATTCATAGATGCAAACCGGAGTTGCATACATGTTGATAACTATGTTGTTGACTTTCACTGACACTTCAGATTGAACCATTGTATTCTCGAAATTCGCATCGAAAAATGTGTATTGAAATGAACATCTTCTGAACGTACCATAGATATGAAAATTTCTTTGGTAGCAATAAACACTCACAAAATTTTACAAAACACAAACAAATCAAATTCACAATTTCCGTTGTGTGAAACAAGAAACATGTAACCTACAAACTAGAAACGGTTAACACGTTTCCCGCCGATTTCAACAAGCACGTGTTATCATATACATAAGGAGAACAGGGACGTACTCAGCGAGTTAAGAGATTCCTGAAAAAAGTTGTGAGAAAAACTCTATGGACAAAAAAAAAGGAGTGGGGACAATATGAAAATGAGAATGGAGTGAGAATATCGTTTGATACATCACCATCGAAAAAGAAGTGAAGTTTAGCTCTGCAGCTGAGACAAAAAGAAAAAAAAATTTTGAAACGTCTGAAAAGTTCAATATGAGTCATACAACTGAAAAAATTGCTAACACTAATGTCGTGCGATGTTAGGGAGCTCTCTAAAAATTTGGAGCCTGTTTTTAAAAGAAATTGAATGCTGAGTACTTTTTATCACTGCTACTTTTTCCATCAAAATCAACCTTTTCGAGAAAAATTTTATAAAAAAAATTTTTGACGTTTGACATTGAATAAAATTTTCATCACATACGAAATCAATGGGGAGAGCTTTCGTACTATACAGGATTATTCAAGAATAAGCCTTTATAGAATATTTTCAGAAAAAACACAAGATTCACGATTAAAATTCTAAAAATGGGCTTCAATTGAGAAGACTTCTCGAATAATTTTTGAAGGTTCTAGGACTACCAATTTTTCTGTAAGTTACATCAACTTTCGTTTTTCTAATGTTGAGACCCATTTTTCATTGCATAAATAGATTCTCCATTGATTTCTGAGTCTTTTTGATTCCAAAAGCTTGAGTTTTCCCTAGGAAATTCTCTTTAAATGAGGAAATACGAAAAAAAAAATCTCAAAATTGGACTGTAATGAAACCCAAACATTTTCTAGGTTTTTTCATCAAAAATTCTCATTTTTGGAACCTGCGAGGAGAAAGGCTGAATTTTATTTTCCGATAGGAAATTATCAGAATATGCTACAGGAGGTCACAAATTCTTTGTCGAAGTTAAAAGTGACGAAGCATGAAATCGTTGGAACCCCATTTTTTCGAAGCATTTTCAATATCTTTGTCAAAAACTGATGAGAATTTTTATCATAAAAGAATATGTTGCGAAATATTCAGGAAAAACGATTTTGTCTTCAATTTTCAATCTCATTCCGAATGTGTTTTTTTACTCTAAATAAATTAGCGGTAAGGTGAAATTTTTGAAAATCTGTGTTATAGAGAAAATATTTCCTTATAGTTTTGACGAGTTCAATTTTACTTTATGTTTCAAAGCTCAGGATAATTTCCGCAAATTTTTAATTCTGAAGACATACTTTCCTGTCATGGAAGGGAAATTTGAATTATCAGTAATGATATTATTAAATGTTCTGTTAATTATTCTTTCAAAAGCGTTAAAAATCATTACAAGTTATTTTCTTCTGCATTCTTGAAGATTTTTCACGTTGACTTCACTAATACTGACATTCAGAAGTTTGAACCAATAGTTGCCCTCGCATTACATATAATAATTCAAGAACTTCAATTGTCTGAACTATAGAAAAAATTTTCTCGATAACAGAGATTTCCAAAAAATTCAGTTGATCTCTAATTATTTTTCCAGTGAAAAAAAATTTTGAAAATTGAGGACGAAAATTCTTGGACTTATACTCCTAATATTTTTTGACGAAGATTTCGAAAATGATTCGAAAAAATGGAATTTCAATTTGCAAAAAATAATTTCTTGAAGTTTCTCCACTTCTAACTTTGACAAAGAATTTGTGACCTCCTTTATCATATTCTGAAAATCACATCAGCCTTTCTTCTTGGAGATTTTCAGAAATGAGATTGTTGTCCGTTTTTTAAAAGAGATTAATTATTTTGAGATTTTTTTTCTGGTAGTTCCTCATTCAAAATGAAATTTCTCAGTAAAATCCTAAAGACTTAAAATTCAATGAAGCATCTATTCATGCAATGAAAAATGGGTCTTTCCATTTGAAGAACGAAAGTTGATGTCACTTCCGGAAAAACCGGAACCTTAAAAAAAAATACGAGAAGTCGTCTTCTTACTTGAAGCCCATCTTTAGAATTCGTCGTTCCTTAAAATATTGTTTAGAGCCATATTCGTGAATAGAATATACAGATATTCTCATAACCAAAAGTCTTCATCAAAACGCTTGTTTCATGTCTATAACCCCAAGACAGCCAGTCTTACTTCAAGTACTCAGATGTGATGATACTCATCAACATTAATTTAAATGAAGGTCTATTTTTTTCATCCATTTCTGTCAACTCATGCTGGACATGATCGATTAGACATGTATTCAATTAAAGGAAATATACTCTTCATATTACCGCAACTTGGGTTAGGTAACGAATCCTTCCTTTTATACATAGGAAATGTATTCGAATTTGTATAAAACCGATGAAAATATTTTCTCGAACCTTTCGAAATTCTTCTACTCTATGAATGGTTTCATTTTCTTCAAAACATATAAATCCAGAGTAATCGTTTTGTTCCTATTCATAACTTTTCATGTCTGTTATCTGTATGGCATTTCTAAAGTGGATGAATATCTTGATAATGAAGAAATGAGAAATAGCCTGGGTAAGCATAATAGCACTGAAATGAGTTCAGTTCAACTGCAGGTTTTTCTAGTGGGAAAGTTCGTCGGAATAACATAGTTTATCAAAAAGGAGTCCATGTTCCAGTCGAGATTTCTCACTTGGAAATATTTGCTTTTTGTAATAATTCAGTGGATTTCTTGTTGGTAGAAATCTTTTTTATGATGAAAAAAATTCACAATACTATGGTCAATGCTATCCAAAAAATGCGAGAATTTTGCTGCAGCTGTGAATCTTTTAACTACAGACTATTTCAAGACAAATTCAAAGCCACAAGAATACGCAGAAATAAGAGAGAATTTTTTTAGGTATACTCAAATCAACCTCGACCTCTTCTAGATTCATAGAGATGTTTTCAACAATTGTGAAGCTCAGCTGGTGCTTCTACAATAATGGAAAATTCCGAAAAATTCTCGAACTTCTTCACTCGAATGACAAACCAATGGAGAACTATGACTTCCATCCGGAACATAGAATAACATCTAACTTTATTGGTCTTCTTCTAGCGATGGCTGTGGCACTTGGTTGCGAATTTGAAGATGCTAGAGTTTTCAAACAATGGTATATGTTCGTGTGGATATTCTACATCACGAAGGATCTGATAGAATTTCATTTCTGGGAATCGATAATGATGAACGTGAATCGAAAGCTCGTTCTCATCAACCGAGAATTAAAGAGAGCTTCACAGATAAACTCTGATTCGAATTCGAACAGTGATTTTTCGAATAAAGAGGAAATTGGGGAAATTGAAAAATTGCGTCAATCTAGTTTGGAATTTTTTCGAATATCTGATATGGTACATTTCATTTGCAAGGACTTGACCTTGCTAGTTTTTATAACCTTAGTTGTGAAGATTGTACAGATCATCAATTGTGTCTACAGTATTGTTGTTGTGATATCGAAGGATAAACCTCATCATGAAGCAAGAAATGCCGCTTGGGTGTTGTTTCTTTGGACTCACTGTGTTGTTTTGTTGAAGATATGGAATTTTGTGCAGCAGCAAGTGAGTCAATAATTCATTCTGAATTGTTCAAGTATGCCTATTTCTACCTACAAAGTAAATCTCTCCAAGAATTATACAGTTTTGAGGAAGAGCATTAAAATGTTTTTCTTCATGAGGAGGGTCAAAAAGTACCAGCCTTTTAAAAACATTCAAAAGTGTTCTACATTCACATTATTTCAGAAACTGTATAGATTTCCAGAAAAAATTGTAACGACAAGATTTCGAAATTCGAAAATCTTATATTCATGATCCATTCGAATGCCGGTCCTGTCTATTGAAACCGAGTAGATAGACAACTGGGAATTCACTTGTGTAATTCATCCATTGCCTACTTTCAAAAGATTCAACGATTCCACTAGAAATTATTATTGAACGAGTACAGGGTGATTCACTTATCTTGGTAACCCCAATTTTCTCGAAAACGTCCGAATATTTTTTCATTCTGTGAATGGCGTTTTGAACAAGTCAATGTCGACTTGAGATGCGCATGAAAATCTGCGGACTAAATAAAGACGTCAGGCGTCGCGGCGCTATCAAAAATTTTTTCTCCAGGGACATACCTTTTTTATCATGTCATTCGAAAGATGATTTCATTTTGAATTTTTTTTTCGAATACAATTTTTCTCCATTTCAAACCGTTCACGATCTGCAGCGTGTTTTATGTTGATTCTATTCCATTTATTTTTTTTTCTGTATTGTGGTAGTATGTCTTTATTTAGAGACATAGATGTGATTTTGTGATTTGAATTCAAGGAGGATAGTTTTTTAGTCAATGTGCTCCTTCAAATAAGATGAAATATGTGGCTACAGCAAGATGGGGCTTCATACCACCACGCTGCCATTGTCAAGAGATATTTAAATCAAGAATTCGAAAATGGAATGAAACCAATGGACCCATCAGATATCGCCAGACCTAACGCTCATGGATTACTTTCTGAGAGGTCCCCTTGAATATATGGTATCCCAAACTGATTCTAATATCTTGGCCTATTTGAAAATGAAGATAAGAAACGCATGTGCCCAAGTAGACCCTTATTTTTTGACCGAAGTAACTTATAATGAAATAGGGGAATGATATAATTTATGTATGGATCATAATGTCGGGTATATAGAACATATGATTCGAAATGTTTCGCTTGTTATTAAATAAAATGTTTATTGATATAAGATATAAATATTTAATGAATAAAATAATGGAAAAATAGTTACAGAGCCTCCGTCATTTTACGGAACATAATCAAATCTAGGTCAACTAGTAATTATGATCCATACACAAGTTATATCATCTGCCTATTTCATCATAAGTCACTTTGGTCAAAATATATTGGTCCATTCATTTTCGAATTCTTAATCTCTTCACAATGGCAGCGTTGTGACATGGAGCCCCATCTTGCTGTAACCACATATTTTATCTTATTTAAAGAGGTAGATTGTTCAGAAAACTATCCTTCTTGAATTCAAGGCACAAAATCATATCTATGTCTCCAAATCAAGGCATTCTACCACAATACAGAAAAAAAATTAATGGAATAGAATCAACATAAAACACACTGCAGATCGCTGACGGTAAGAAATGGACAAAAATTGTATTCGAAAAAAAAGTTCAAAATAAAAATATCTTTCGGATGACATGATAAAAATGGTATGTCCCTGGAGAAAAAATTTTTGATAGCGCTGCGACGCCTGACGTCTTTATTTATTCCGCAGATTTTTATGCGCATCTCAAGTCGATATTGACTTGTTCAAAACGCCATTCACAAAATGAAAAAATATTCGGTCGTTTTTGAGAAAATTGGGGTTACCAAGATAAATGAATCACCCTGTACATCGATACTGCAGAAAATATGTTGATTAACGTTGAATTTTGGAACTGAATAAATGTAGTAAACTCCAAATAACTCATGAATTCAAACCGGAATAATTTCGTATGTTGATAAGATTGAGATTTAAGATGCAACTGAAAATATCCGAATTGTTTATTTGAATGACCAAATTTTTGACATTCATCAACACTTCAGATTCGATCAATTTATTATTCTTGATATTCGAATCGATAAAATAACTTCATTGCAAGCAGCATCTTCTGAACATACCATAGATATAAATTTATTTACTGGCAATAAACACTGACAAAAATTTTCAACACACCATCAAATCGAATTCAAAATTCAGGAAACATGTAACCTATAAATCCAAAGTAAAAACGTTTCCCGCCATTTCCAACAAGAACGTGTTATCATAAACACAACAAAAACAGAGACGTACACAGCTCAAGAGTGCCGAGATTATTGTGTCCTAAAAAAAAGTTGGGAGATGAGTGTATGTTCTATAGACAAAGAAAGAAGGGAGTGGGGAAAACATCAGGAGACTGTGTGTGTTAGAGAAAACGCAATGTAGCATTTTTCAGTTCTACACTGTATACAATTAAATCCATTTGTTTCTATAGTAACGACACAGATGTTCAAAAATGTACAAAAATTTATTTGTTTATTTTGTTAAGGAATTCCATGTTTTCGTAGCACTTATTTTACGCACCAAATGCAAAAATGACCGTTTATATACAGGGTGTACCAAGTTCGACGACCCATTAGACTATTCTGGAGAAATGGACCTATTTGAAATCTGAAAATTGGGATTATCATATTATTCGACATAAATCTACAGGGATAAAATATTCTTGAAGCCTGACCACTTTCAGTTATAAATAGAATGAAGAAAATTCAATTTTGAATACATTGGTTTTCAAATCGTTGCATTCGAAATAATTTTCAAAATATCGAGAAAAAACTGGAGAAAAAAGGGAGATAAGAGTATTCGATATTATGTTTCCTATTCTGAATATCTTAAGCATAAACCAATTTTACATTTTTGAAGTAGAAGACTGTAGAAATCTTGTACGTTCTTAGAATTTGGAAAAACTCGTTTTAGGGTGTTCCAAATGTTGGATCGAAAATTTTTATCAAGATTATTGACTCATTACTTTCGATTTTGGAATAAGAACCCTTTTTTTATATCTGCGTCGGTTTTTGTGAAGAAAAATGATGATTATGTTCTAACATGTTAATGCTCCTAAGATGAATAATTTTTGAGGTATTTAAAATTTTTTGATTTTATATCATTCATTGCGTCAAATTCATAAAACCTATTTCATATCAACAATGACCCTGGTCATAGAAAGTGAATTATTCCAATAATTCACTTCATTTTAGGAACATAATTATCATTTTTCTTCGTGGAATCCAACGCGAACATAAAGAAATAGGTCTAATTAGAAAAACGAAAGTTATGAGCCACTGTTGATCCCAATTTTTGAACCAACATTTGGAACTCCCTATGACGAGTTTTTCAAAATTCTAGAAATGAACAATATTTTCACAGTCTTCGACTTCGAAAATGGTCAGTGTTTAAGATATTCAGATTACAAACATAATACGGAATACTCTTATTTCCCTTCTTTTCCTCAGTTTTTTCTCAACTTTTCGAAAAGTATCTCGACGAATGAAACGATTTGAAAACTAATGTATTCAGAATTGAATAATCTTTCAAGATTGGAAACATAAAAACAGGAAAAAAAAATTTCTTGAAAATATTTTTTCATCCCGGTATAACGGAAAGTGGTCAGGTTTCGATAATATTTTAGCTAGGTAGATAATGTTGAACAATATCATAATCTCGATTTTCAGATTCCAAATAGGTCTAGTTCTCAAGAAACGCCTAATTGGTCATCGAACTTAGTACACCCTATATTTGAGAGAAAAAAAATAGCATTTTCACTGATAATAAGTATTTGAATTTGTACACTTTCGCGTAGTAGTCATGAGAAAATCATGGGGAATGTTTATGCATCAGCTTCTAATAGAGTGATCTGTTCAAAATGGTTCTTTTATTATCAAAATCACCCTCTGAAAAAAAAACATTTTTTGCTTTTCCCTTGAATATATTTTTTTAGCCCATATAGGATCGATGGGGAGTTTACAAACTTTATAGGTACGCGTTTTACTATTGGTGTGCCCAAAGGTTTCGCTCAAACTCAGTTCTGAGGAAGTTTTCGTTATTTGATCGCTATCTTCATGTATATTTCCCAAGGGATACCATTCAAATTGTTTTCTGTTGTGATGATATTCATCAACATAAAATTAAGTGAAGGTCTAATTCTTTATCTATTTCTATCAACTAATGCTGGATAGGATCGATGAAATGGACATCCAATCAAAAGAAATATACTCATCATATAAAGCAACTTCGGTTGAATATTAACAAATTCATTCTTTCATACTTGAAAAATGTACTCGAATTTGTATAAAACCGATGAAAATATTTTCTCGAACCTTGCGAAATTCTTTTACTCTATGAATGGTTTCATTTTCTTCAAAACATATAAATCCAGGGGAATAGTATTGTTCCTACTCATATCCTTTCATGGCTATTATCTGTATGGCATTTTCAGAATGGCTGAATATATTGATAATGATGAAACGACGAATAGCCTGGGTAAGAATGAGTTCAATTCATCTGCAAGTTTTTGTAGTGAATTATTCTGTCGATCATCATGTCAGATTCTGTTTATCCGTTTTTCAAATAATGATTCAGTATGAGCTCTTTTTAAAGGAATAAGAGGGAATTTTTTTTAGGTGTACTCAGATCCACCTCGCGCTATTCCAGATTTATAGAAATGTATTCCACAATGGTGAAGCTCATCTGGACCTTTTGTAATAATGGAAAATTCCGAAAAATTCTCAAACTTCTTCACTTGAATGACAAATCGATGGAGAACTATGGCTTCGTTGCGAAGCATAGAGTAACATCAAACTTTATTGGTCTTCTTCTCGCAATGGCTGTGGGTCTCGGTTCTTTGCAAGAAGATGCTAAAACATACAAAGCATGGTATATGTTCGTGTGGATATTCTTCATCACGAAGGATGTGATAGAATTTCATTTTTGGGAATCGATATTGACCAACGTGGGGCAAAAGCTCGTCCTCATCAACCGACATCTTGTTGAATTTAAGAAAGCTGCAAAAATGGAATTCCATTTCAAATCGAACCTGGTTCATTCGAATCAACACAAAAATTGCGAAATTGAAAAATTGCGTCAGTTGAGTTTGAAATTTTCTCGAATATCTGAGATAACACATTTCATTTGTACAGACTTGACTTTGCCAGTTGTTATAACCTTCGTTGTAAAGATTGTACAGATCATCAATTGCGTCTACAGTATTGTCATTGTTCTATTGAAGAATCAACCACAACAGGCTACAACTGCAGTTTGGATGTTCCTGCTTTGGTATCACTGCATTGTTTTTTTGAGGATATGGAGTTTTGTTCAGCAGGAAGTGAGTTCATAATTTAACTTTCGGTCAGGCGCAACCCTAATCCTAACGGTTTCGGGCGCAACTCATCTATGAGATTAAGTCGGGAAATTCATGTTTTAATGAGAAAAATTTGATAGAAAATGGGGAGGTCGTTGACAAATAGTTTTATCATTCAAATACACATAATATATGAAGAAAATTCCAAAACATAAATAAAAATTGACGGTACAAATTAAAGAAAGATAAATTCTGCGGATTTCAATATAAAAAGGATATTTGTACAAAAACAAAATGTAATTGTGATTATATATGGAACAAAAATAAGTGTCCATTACTCCTGACAACCGCTGACAGGTAAACTAGAACAATGGAACTTTCATATTGTACGATATTAGTCGGTTAAGCATTCCCTTCTCTACTGAAGTTTTGTTTCATTTTACCTTTTTATTTATATTCGTATATTTTAGTATAATTTCCGAAATTATGCATTTGAAACATACGGTGATTTTAATTTACTTGCACCTTCTTGAGTTTGAAGACATTATACCCTGAAAAAAAATACTTGAAAACTCAAGCGGGCTCATTTCAACTCACAGATTTCATCAAGAATTGCAATAAATATGAAATATATCTTTACTTGTTTTTTTGTTCGGGTGTTGGGAGCGCGAGTACATGACTTTCTCATTCAGAAATACTGAAAAATACAAATTCGATAGTACTTACGTTATCGAGAGCAATCGATACAGGAGATTATTACATGCTTTTCTACTATTATTATTATTATTAACATGAACAGTTCTTTTCTACTAACATCAAGGCTCTGAGGAGATTGATATTGCACATACATGATCGCGATATAAAATCGAGAATCTACAGAGAGTCCCACCCCTGAGCGACAAACACCGCCGTGAAAAAGTATAAAAAACCATGCACTTAATCTGACAGATTAGGTGCGCCTGTTCGAGGGTAAATATGAAATCTATTCTAAGATCCGAACCTACATCGACCTACACCAAGCTGATAATATAAATCAAATACCTTAATGACCGTTTGTACATCTAAGAGAAGAAAATTGCAATTTTTACTTATAATAAGTATCTGAATTTGTACACTTCCGCGTAGTATTAGTGAGCAAATCATGGGGAATGTTTATACATCAGCTTTTAGTAGAGCGATGTCTTAAGAATGGTTTTTTTATTCTTTATTAAAATCACCCTCTTCGGGAAAATCCGAAAAAAGCAAATTTTTCCTTGAATAAATTTTTTTAGCACGTATGGGATCGATGGGGAGTTTCCGGACTTTATAGGTACGATTACTTCTAGTGGCGTGCCCAAAGGTTCCGCTCAAACTCAGTTCTGTGGAAGTTTTCGTTATTTGATCGCTATTTTTTATGTATATTTCCCAAGGGATACCAGTCAGATTGTAAGTTTCCTGTTGTGATGATATTCATCAACATGTTAAGTGAAGGTCTAATTCTTTATCTGTTTCTATCAACTAGTGCTGGATAGGATCGATTAAACGGACATTAAATCAAACGGAATATACTCTTCATATTAACGCAACTCCTGTGAAGTATTAACGAATCCATTCTTCTATACTTGAAAAATGTACTCGAATTTGTATAAAACCGATGAAAATATTTTCTCGAACCTTGCGAAATTCTTTTACTCTATGAATGGTTTCATTTTCTTCAAAACATATAAATCCAGGGGGACCGTATTGTTCCTACTCATATCCTTTCATGGCTATTATCTGTATGGCATTTTCAGAATGGCTGAATATATTGATAATGATGAAACGACGAATAGCCTGGGTAAGAATGAGTTCAATTCATCTGCAAGTTTTTGTAGTGAATTATTCTGTCGATCATCATGTCAGATTCTGTTTATCCGTTTTTCAAATAATGATTCAGTATGAGCTCTTTTTAAAGGAATAAGAGGGAATTTTTTTTAGGTGTACTCAGATCCACCTCGCGCTATTCTAGATTTATAGAAATGTATTCCACAATGGTGAAGCTCATCTGGACCTTTTGTAATAATGGAAAATTCCAAAAAATTCTCAAACTTCTTCACTTGAATGACAAATCGATGGAGAACTGTGGCTTCGTTGCGAAGCATAGAGTAACATCAAACTTTATTGGTCTTCTTCTCGCAATGGCTGTGGGTCTCGGTTCTTTGCAAGAAGATGCTAAAACATACAAAGCATGGTTTATGTTCGTGTGGATATTCTTCATCACGAAGGATGTGATAGAATTTCATTTTTGGGAATCGATATTGACCAACGTGGGGCAAAAGCTCGTCCTCATCAACCGACATCTTGTTGAATTTAAGAAAGCTGCAAAAATGGAATTCCATTTCAAATCGAACCTGGTTCATTCGAATCAACACAAAAATTGCGAAATTGAAAAATTGCGTCAGTTGAGTTTGAAATTTTCTCGAATATCTGAGATAACACATTTCATTTGTACAGACTTGACTTTGCCAGTTGTTATAACCTTCGTTGTAAAGATTGTACAGATCATCAATTGCGTCTACAGTATTGTCATTGTTCTATTGAAGAATCAACCACAACAGGCTACAACTGCAGTTTGGATGTTTCTGCTTTGGTATCACTGCATTGTTTTTTTGAGGATATGGAATTTTGTTCAGCAGGAAGTGAGTTCATAATTTAATATGAAATCTAGTCTAAGATCCGAACCTACATCGACCTACACCGAGCTGATAATATAAATCAAATACCTTAATGACCGTTTGTACATTTAAGAGAAAAAAATTGCAATTTTTTCTTATAATAAGTTTCTGAATTTGTACACTTCCGCGTAGTATTAGTGAGCAAATCATGGGGAATGTTTATACATCAGCTTTCAGTAGGGCGATGTCTTAAGAATGGTTTTTTCATTCTTTATTAAAATCACCCTCTTCATGAAAATCCGAAAAATGCAAATTTTTCTTTGAATATATTTTTTTAGCACGTATGGGTTCGATGGGGAGTTTCCGGACTTTATAGGTATGAGTACTTCTCTTGGCGTGCCCAAAGGTTTCGCTCAACTCAGTTCTGAGGGAGTTTTCGTTATTTTATCGCTATTTTTTATGTATATTTCCCAAGGGATACCAGCCAAATTGTAAGTTTCCTGTTCTGATGATATTCATCAACATAAAATTAAGTGAAGGTCTAATTCTTTATCTATTTCTATCAACTAATGCTGGATAGGATCGATTAAACGGACATTCAATCAAACGAAATATACTCTTCATATTAACGAAACTTCGGTCAGGTATCAAAGAATCTATTCTTTTATACTTGAAAAATGTACTCGAATTTGTATAAAACCGATGAAAATATTTTCTCGAACCTTGCGAAATTCTTTTACTCTATGAATGGTTTTATTTTCTTCAAAACATATAAATCCAGGGGAATCGTATTGTTCCTACTCATATCCTTTCATGGCTATTATCTGTATGGCATTTTCAGAATGGCGGAATATATTGATAATGATGAAAGGAAGAATAGCCTGGGTAAGAATGAGTTCAATTCATCTGCAAGTTTTTGTAGTGAATTATTCTGTCGATTATCATGTCAGATTCTGTTTATCCGTTTCTCAAATAATGATTTAGTATGAGCTCTATTTAAAGGAATAAGAGAGAATTTTTTTAGGTGTACTCAGGTCCACCTTGCGCTATTCTAGATTTATAGAAATGTATTCAACAATAGTGAAGCTCAGCTGGAGCTTTAACAATAATGGAAAATTCCAAAAAATTCTCAAACTTCTTCACTTGAATGACAAAGCGATGGAGACCTATGGCTTCGTTGCGAAGCATAGAATAACACCAAGCTTTATTGGTATTCTTCTCTCAATGGTTGTGAGTCTCGGGTGTATGCTTCAAGATGATAGAACATACAAACCATGGTATATGTTCGTGTGGACATTCTTTATCGCGAAGGACGTGACAGAGTTTCATTTTTGGGAATCGATATTGATGAACGTGGGGCAAAAGCTCGTCCTCATCAACCGACATCTTATGGAATTGAGGAAAGCTGCAAAGAGGGTATTCCATTCCAAATCGAACCTGGTTTATTCGAATCAACAGATAAATTCCGAAATTGAAAAATTGCGTCAGTTAAGTTTGGAATTTTCTCGAATATCTGAGATAACACACTTCATTTGCATAAACTTGACATTGCCAGTTTCTATAACCTTCGTTGTGAAGATTGTACAGATCATCAATTGCGCCTACAGTCTTGTCATTGTTCTATTGAAGAATCAACCACAACAGGCTACAACTGCAGTTTGGATGTTGCTGCTTTGGTATCACTGCATTGTTTTTTTGAGGATATGGAGTTTTGTTCAGCAGGAAGTGAGTTCATAATTCAATATGAAATCTAGTCTAAGATCCGAACCTACATCGACCTACACCGAGCTGATGATATAAATCAAATACCTTAATGACCGTTTGTACATTTAAGAGAAAAAAAAATTCAATTTTTACTTATAATAAGTATCTGAATTTGTACACTTCCGCGTAGTATTAGTCAGCAAATCATGGGGAATCTTTATACATCAGCTTTTAGTAGGGCGATGTCTTAAGAATGGTTTTTTCATTCTTTATTAAAATCACCCTCTTCGAGAAAATCCGAAAAAAGCAAATTTTTCCTTGAATATATTTTTTTTAGCACGTATGGGATCGATAGGGAGTTTCCGATCTTTATAGGTACGATTACTTCTATTGGCGTGCCCAAAGGTTTCGCTCAAACTCAGTTCTGTTGGAGTTTTCATTATTTGATCGCTATTTTTTATGTATATTTCCCAAGGGATACCAGCCAAATTGTAAGTTTCCTGTTGTGATGACATTCATCAACATGAAATTAAGTGAAGGTCTAATTCTTCATCTGTTTCTATCAACTAGTGCTGGATAGGATCGATTGAACGGACATTGAATCAAACGAAATATACTCTTCATATTAACGCAACTCCTGTAAAGTATTAACGAATCCATTCTTCTATACTTGAAAAATGTACTCGAATTTGTATAAAACCGATGAAAATATTTTCTCGAACCTTGCGAAATTCTTTTACTCTATGAATGGTTTCATTTTCTTCAAAACATATAAATCCAGGGGGATCGTATTGCTCCTACTCATATCCTTTCATGGCTATTATCTGTATGGCATTTTCAGAATGGCTGAATATATTGATAATGATGAAACGACGAATAGCCTGGGTAAGAATGAGTTCAATTCATCTGCAAGTTTTTGTAGTGAATTATTCTGTCGATTATCATGTCAGATTCTGTTTATCAGTTTTTCAAATAATGATTCAGTATGAGCTCTTTCTAAAGGAATAAGAGGGAATTTTTTTTAGGTGTACTCAGATCCACCTCGCGCTATTCTAGATTTATAGAAATATATTCCACAATAGTGAAGGTAAGCTGGAGCTTTTACAATAATGAAAAATTTCGAAAAATTCTCAAACTTCTTCACTTGAATGACAAACGGATGGAGACCTATGGCTTTGTTGCGAAGCATAGAATAACATCAAACTTTATTGGTCTTCTTCTCGCAATGGTTCTGAGTCTCGGGTGTATGCTTGGAGATGATAGAACATACAAACCATGGTTCATGTTCGTGTGGATATACTTTATCGCGAAGGATGTGACAGAGTTCCATTTTTGGGAATCGATATTGATGAACGTAGGGCAAAAGCTCGTCCTCATCAACCGACATCTTATGGAATTGAGGAAAGCTGCAAAGAGGGAATTCCATTCCAAATATAACCTGGTTCATCCGAATCAAATAAAAAATTCCGAAATTGAAAAATTGCGTCAGTTAAGTTTGGAATTTTTTCGAATATCTGAGATAACACATTTCATTTGCACAGACTTGACATTGCCAGTTTTTATGACCTTCGTTGTGAAGATTGTACAGATCATCAATCGCGCCTATATTCTCGTCATTGTTTTATTGAAGAATCAACCACAACATGCTACAAGATCTGAAGTTTGGGTGTTGTTGGTAATCACTGCATTGTTTTTATGAGGGTATGGAGTTTTGTTCAGCATGAAGTGAGTTCACAATTCAATATAAATCTAGTCTAAGATCCAAACTTACATCGACCTTTACCGAGCTAATAATGGAATAGAACCTATTTCATAATAAATTTCCCATCTTAGGAAATATATTAAAAATGGTTGCCTCAAAATTATCCTGAACAGAATATTCTTGATTATTGTTTGGAAAAGTATTTTATTTGTTTCTCATTTGTGAACGTCAGTTTCCAAAAACACAATATTAATCAAGAAAGTTTATTTTATCGAGTCACTAACTTGTAAAACTAACAGTTTACTTGTAAAATTTTCACAAGTAAGTAGTATTATTTACATTAGAAAATTTTGTTTCACCGTCATATATGATGAAAATCATGGTACAATTGTTATTTCCAGTAACACAGATTTTTGATGATGGAAGAGTTGATACTGATGATGATGAACCATCTGTTGACTCAGAAACTGCTGAACTAGAGGACTGCAGAACATTTGTACTCTCCTTACTACCAAATAATTTGCTAGACATTTAAATTTTTTTGTTGACCGAATCTCGACATAACTCGTCGCAATGTCGGTGCTCTTCCACCCTCCTGCACGCTTTCCATGTCGGTATGTCAAAAAAAATCTTAGGCTTTCTGTTCCAGGAAGCCGAAGATTTACATATTTTCTGTTTAGCAGGCAGAGCTTGAAGCTGCAGCCATCATCGGTTATGGTGAATCTTCTTGTTGAATTTTTTGTTTTCCGCAATGTCACAATAAAGTATTTTTCCATATCTTCTACATCATTCATGTTTAAGTAGAGAATTTCGTCACATCGATAACATCAAAAATCCCAAATATTGTTACAATTTTCGCCCGCAACCACTCGTATCAGGAGCATGTAAAAAAAATTGTTCAGCCTCTCCATTACTTAATACCTTGGCCTTTTTGGCGTATAACGCTCAATTTTTCGTTTCAGAAACGCGATTACCTTTTGAAATCCGCAAATGACAACTTAACGTCATATTTTTCGATAAATTTTGTTTGGAAAACAAACCTGCGAACAGGGCCATTCTCTTTCATTTCCAAGCAGCTTGTCAGTATAGACCATTTTGCCCATAAAGTATCAGGGCTGAATCTAGGTGATAGTTGATTCAAGTAGACCAACAAGTTAAACCCATTCACACTATTTTTGTTTTGCCATTTTTTGAAGTCGTCGTATTCTCGCTCGTATCTTGAAGCTAATTTTGCAGTTTATAAACTTGATGCTACACTGCTGGCTGCCTCGATAATTCCTTCTGGTACATTCATTTTCGCTTTCGCCAAAACAAATGTAAAGAAATATAAACAGACATGTTAATGGCAACGCTTTCATAGCTTACGACATTTGCTACAAATTATTGAGATTTTTTTGGAATTTATCTAACCTTTTTACAAATGAGAAACAAATGAAACATAAAACAATACATGCAAGGTAACGGGTTTTACTGACTCAAGGTGGTAACTGACTCGCCTGCGGCTAGTCAGTTATATCCTCCATTCGCCAGTAAAAATCCTTTACTTTGCTAGTAATATTATAAACTATTTTATGACATTTTGCATCATGATAGTATGGTCATTTTCCTGTCAAGTGCAAAAAGTTTTACTTTTCCGTACGAGATTGCTGTTGCATTGTTTATGCACAAGATAGGAACATTATTTTTTCTACGGCCCCACATTGAAAATATATATTTTATTTCAACATACAAAACATTCCATGAAAATCCATAATACACATGAATTCTACATGTCGTTACCATGGTACTCTCATCGTTGACGTTCGATGCATAGGGACATGTCATAATTCAGTTTATTCTTTAATGAAAGTGTGTGAAAAAATCCCCTGCTAATATTTTCCCGCACTAGTGCTTGAAAGTGACATTTTCTAACCTAAAATAAGTACACGAAAGTGGGTGAAAACGCACGGTCGTAGAAAAATACTGATCTTTGGAAATATTTTTGAAAGACTTACACGCCAAAATACAACTCTAATATTACCTGAAGTATCCTCTGAATTAATGAACTAATCTCGTTTTCTTTGATATATTGTAATACTGACATTTTATCTGATGTTAACCCCAAATCAACCATTTTGATTCTATTCTTGTCAATTTTTCGAATAATCTTGTTGAATGTGAAATTTATAATGATTCATTGTCCGTTTTCATAGAAAATCGAAATATTAACAGTTTTCGTCATTGCTATTGTTTTCATTAAAATCAACTTCTTGGAGTTCCGAAATCCGTTGAGATGGTAGTTGTTAGAGAAGAATGGTGAGTTTCAAGAAAAAATGTAGGATCTTTTTTTTTATAGAAAACTGAATGTTCAGTACTTCTTATCAAGGACCTTTTGACGTTCGATA
This sequence comes from Hippodamia convergens, assembly GCA_038502775.1. NCBI lineage: Eukaryota > Metazoa > Arthropoda > Insecta > Coleoptera > Coccinellidae > Hippodamia > Hippodamia convergens. Next base: position 34,904,687 of record CM076607.1, on the reverse strand, counting down.
TCGAATAACATTTTCAGCACATATAGGATCAATGGGGAGCTCCCTACTCCCTACTAAACAGGGTTATTCCCGAATATGGCTCTATAGAATATTTTTAGAAAGGACACAAGATTCAGGATTGAAATTCTTAAGGTGAGCTTCAAGGAAGAAGACGACTTCCCGTATATTTTTCGAAGATTGTAGGACTCGATTTTTCCGGAAATTACATGAACTTTCGTTTTTCAAATGCGAAAACCTATTTTTCTGCATAAATTAATTCTCCATGAAATTCCGAGTCTTTTTGATTCCAGAAGTTTAAGTTTCATCTCTAAATGAGAAGAATATGAAAAAAAAATTCAAAATTGAACTCTGTTGAAAAACAGACAACTTCGAGATTTTTTCATTGAAAATTCTCATTTTTGAGAACCTTCGAGAAAAAGGGCTGACGCTTCTTTTCGATAGCATGATTCCCAGAATATGATACAGGAGGACACAAATTCTGCGTCAAAGTTAGAAATGATGAAACATCGAATAATCTTTTCTCCAAAGTGGAACCCCTTCTTCGCAAGCATATTCCAAATTCTCGTCGAGAAATTATGGGATCGTGCGTCCAAATTTTTATCCCGAAACGAATATATTTCGAGATATTCACGAAAAACGATTTTTCTGAATTTTTTTTCCAAAAGTTATTCATACCAGCAATATGCTGTTTTTTCTGGGTTAAGAAACGTAGGAGAATTAATAATCCACTTCATGTGAAGGCCAACGTTTCGCAATTTTTTTTTGCATCATCAGGGCTCTAGAAAAAACTGTACCAGAAGATGAAAAAGGTACAGAGTGACACTTAATTGTTAAAGTTATTCAAACTTTTTACTAATTTGAATAACTTTTACAATTAAGTGTGAATATATTCTTTTTTCATCTTTTAACACAGTTTGTTTCTTCTAGAGCCCTGATAATGCAAAAATGAATTTGCTGTACAGATTCACGCATAATTGTAAAAGTTATTTAAACTTTTTATTTATTCAAAAAACTTTTACATTTAAGTGTGAATCTGTACCTTTTCCTCTTCTGACACAGTATGTTTTTTTCTAGAGCCCTGACGATGCAAAAATAAATTTGCGAAACGGTGGCCTTCACATAAAGTGGTTTTTTAATTTTCCTACGTTCCCCTACCAAAAAAAAAAACAGCAATACATTGAAAAACGATTTAGTCTTCAAATTTCAATATCATTCCGAATGTGTGATATTTTTTACTGAAGATTAATTAACGTTCAAGTGGAATTTTTGAAAATCTCTGTTTTTGAGAAAATATTCCCTCATAGTTCTGACAAATTCAGTTTTTCCGTATTTTTTGAAGCTTAAGTAATTTCCTCGAATTTTGAATTCTGCACAATTTTTTTTGTCATGGTGGGAAAATTTGAATTTTAAGTAATGAAATTGTTTCATGTTCTTTCAATTATTCTCTCAGAAGCTCTAGAAATCATCACAAATATTTTTTTTTGCATTCCTGGGAATTTCTTACGTTGACTTCGCTAATACTCATACTGAGAACTTCAAACCGAATTTTACTCTCGCATTACAGATGATAATTCAAGAACTCATCCCTTCTGAAATATAAAAAATATTTTCTCTATAACAGAGATATCCAAGAATTTCACTTGACCACTAATTATTTTGAGGTAGGAATACACAGTCGGAATGACATCGAAAATTGAAGACATCAAATCGTTTTTCGTGAATATCTCGAAAAATATTCATTTCGGGATAAAAGTCTTGTACGTATGCTTCTACTATTTCTTGACGAAGATTCCGAGATTGTTTCGAAAAAATGGGGTTCCATTTCGAAAACAATGATTTTTTTATGTTTCGTCACTTCTAAATTTGGCAAAAAACTTGTGACCTGATGTTTCATATTCTGAAAATCACGCTATTAGGAAAGAAGCATCAGCCTTTCTTCACGAAGATCATAAAAATTGGGATTTTTTAATGAAAATACATTGAAGATGTCTGTATTTCAACAGAGATATTTTTTTTGTATTTCCTCATCTGGAGAGATTTTTCTCGGGGAAAATCATACTTTTGAAATCAAAGAGAGTATATTCAATGAAGAATCTACTCATGCAATAAAAATGGGTTTATCCATTTAAAAATGAGAGTTTATGTCACTTCCGGAAAAACCGTCCTAAAACTGTTAAAAATTATACTAGTCGTCTTCTTACTTGAAGCTCACCTTTGGAATTTAAATACTGAATCTTATGTATTTTCAAAAAATATTCTATAGAGACATATTCGTGGATCACCCTGTATATTCTTGAACCAACGGTCTTCCTTGAAACGCTAGTTTAATGTCTATTTACCTAAGACTTCCTTCAAGTATTCAGTGGTCATGATATTCATCAACATGCAATTAAATGAATGTCTAATTTTTTATCTATTTCTGTCAACTCATGCTGGACGTGATCGATTAGACTTGTATTCAATCAAACGAAATATACTCTTCATATTACCGCAAGTTGGGTAAGGTAACGAATACTTTCTTTTACACTCAGGAAATGTATTCGAATTTGTATCCAACCGATGAAAATATTTTCTCGAACCTTTCGAAATTCTTCTACTCCATGAATGGTTTCATTTTCTTCAAAACATATTTATCCAGAGGAATCGTATTGTTTCTATTTATATCCTTTCATGTCTTTTATCTGTGGAGCATTTCCAAAATGGGTGAATATCTTGATAATGAAGAAACAATAAATAGCCTAGGTAAGAATAATTACACTGCAATTAGTTCAATTCGTCTACAAGTTGTTTTAGTTAATCAATTTTTCGAATTAAGAATGTTTGTACTTTGTCTGTACAATAATTATCATAGATGAAATAACAGAGGTTGTCATGAAAGTTACTTTTCTCTATTTCAGTATCGTAATGAATTCATTACAGTACTAAAAGTAGTGCTGTAATGAAAGTCATTACAGCATTGTTTTTAGTTATATTTTTCGTTTTCTGATTGTCAGTACTGACCTCCGATAGAATCAAGTTTCGAATCAAATCAATTCAAAATCCGTGATCTGTCAAATTTCGTATGTCACACCAACTGCCAAGATACAAAACAAAAGTCACTAAGCTGAATTTTCATTTGAATTTCGGGAATATTTCACAAAAATTGACTGAAATAGAGAAAATACCGTCTAATACTCGTTGCAGAAGGCCATTCCAACACGAATGCATGAGTGTTGGAATAGGAGCTCATTCTGCAACTTGTTTTAGAATATACTATTCTTTATTCAAGTATCGTAATGAGTTCATTACGATATCAAAAGTTGTGCTGTAATGAACACATTACAGCATTGTTTTCAGTTATATTTTTCGTTTTATGGTTGTCATTACTGCGTTCCGATCTTAGCAATGAAATCACTTCAAATTCCGTGATTTGTCAAATTTTTTGAGTCACACCAACTGCCAGGATGCAATACAAAAGTAACTAGGACGAATTTAAATTTGAATTTCGAGAGTTTTGCACACAACTTGACTGAAATAGAGATATTATCGTCTTATACTCTTAGCAGAGAAAATATTGAAGCAGTTGATAAGAAATATCTAATTGGGGCGTCTGCAAATATGATTTGAACTGAAAATTTTAACAACATTCCGACTAAAAATAGTATATTCTTAAACAAGTTGAAGAATGAGCTCCTTTTCCAACACCAATGCAAAAAACATGAGTGTTGGAATTGTGTTTTGCCAAGAGTTTCAGACGATATTTTCTCTATTTGAGTCAAGTGTTGTGAAATACTCTCGATTTTCAAATAAAAATTCAGATCAGTCACTTTCGTATTGTATCTTGATAGTTGGTATGACTTACGAAATTTGACAGATCACGAAATTTGAATTCATTTGATTTGAAAATTGATAGGATCGGAGGTCAGTACTGACAACCAAATAACGAAGAATATAACTTAAAACAATACTGTAATGAATTCATTACAGCGCTCCTTTTAGTACTGTTATGAACTCATTACAATACTGAAATAGAGAAATAATATTTCCGGACAAATTCAAACCTAGAGGTATACATGAGAATCATAGAGTTTTGATCCACGACTTTTTCAGGGATACTCAAATCCACCTCGTGCTATTCTAGATTCATAGAAATGTATTCGACGATCGTGAAGCTCAGTTGGTGCATCTACAATAATGATAAATTCCGGAGAATTATCCAAAGCCTACGCTTGAATGACAAACCGATGGAGAGCTATGGATTCGTCCCGGAGCATAGAATAACAGCCAAGTTTATTGGTCTTCTTCTCGTAATGGCCGTTGCTATCGGGTGGGAGCTCGAAGATGCCAGATCATTCAAACAATGGTATATGTTCGTGTGGATATTCCCTATCACGAAAGATGTGATTGAATTTCATTTTTGGGAATCCATAATGATGAACGTGGCACGCAAGCTTGTTCTTATCAACCGACATCTAGCGGAATTAAAGAGAGCTGCACAGAGGGACTTCAATTCGAGATCAAACAGTGTTTTCTTGAATAAACAAGAAAAATGGGAAATAGCAAAATTGCGTCAATTCAGTTTGGAATATTTTCGAATATCTGAGTTGGCACATTTCATCTGCACAGACTTGACGTTGCCAATTTTTATAACCTTAGTTGTGAAGATTGTACAGATCATCAATTGCGCCTACAGTCTCGTCATTGTGATATCGAAGGATAAACCTCATCATGAAGCAAGAACTGCTGTTTGGGTGATGTTCCTTTGGACTCACTGCGTTGCCTTGTTGAAGATATGGAATTTTGTGCAGCAGGAAGTGAGTTTGTAATTTATTCTGGAATTGTTCGAGTATACCTATATCTACATACACAGTATAATATATTTTCGAAAAATACAGCGTATTCTACCGGTAGTGTCCATTAGAATTTCATGGGGAAATAATAATTCGATCACTCGTGTGAAGATATAAGCCAAGGAGACCTTCATGTTTGATATATTCTTGAATATCAATGACTTCCGCTTTCACCGCAAACTTTTAATGTACGATACTTTCTGACTCCTTGGTTTTTGAAGGCAAACTTTTTGAATTCTCTTTCTTCAAGCGGTATGCAGGGTGTCCCACCGGGAATGCCCATTAGTAGTTCATGGAGAAGTAATAATTCGATCACTTTAAAATTTTTTGTGAAGGTACAAGCCAAGAAGACCTTCATTTATGATATATTTTTGAATATCAATGACTCCGCTTTTACCGGAAATGGTATCAACTTTCTTATTTCAAATGGAACACCTTGTATATTTAGACTTTTTCGGATAGATCTTCGAATGCCGTATTCATTTTATGTATCGTTTTCTATAGCCATTTAGAGCCGTTTTCGCGTTATTCACTGTTTATTGGAAAAAATTACGAATTAAGGCTTGTAGAACACTGAGAGTTCAACGAAAGTACAACGCACATTCTCACATCTGTTTTCTGAAATGGGTTATCGAAAAGAGATTCTACGTGACCTTGTTGAAAAAATAACGTTTTGATGAACTGGAAGGTGAAATGAGAGTATCAAATTTGGAATAAAAAAAAGGCGAAAACTCGATTTTTTGAAATGGAAAACGTACGGTACTTATTGCACTCACATATTTATTTTTTAATATAAAAACAGGTTTAGTTTTTTGGGGATTCCCTATATCTAAAATGTACCATTTTCGAGATATTCAGGAAAAACTGTTAGAGTGTCAAAGTTTGAATTCTGAAAAAGGCAAAAAATCCAGTTTTGCAAATGAAAATAGTATTTTTTGCACTCACATTTCAATTTTTGGGAAAAAAATAAGTATTCTCTAAAGGGTTTCCTTAATCAAAAATGTACCATTTTCGAGATATTCAGAAATAACTGCTACGAGCTTCTCCCTTCCATAAAAATTACTGACTTTATTCGAAATATTTTTCCATGCTTTTGTTGTTGATATTTCTCAAAAATCATTTCATTGTTCGAAGTAAACGAACACTAGTTTTTTACTGCTCTTAATGAAAATAACAAATTATTATTCGGAAAATATGACATAAATATCGGGAGCTCAAATTGTAATGGAAAACTTACAAAACAAGTCATGAACCTTCTCGAACTTTTATTCACATATATCAGAAAGAAAATTGAATAATAACACATTTTCAAAATTTCGTCCACCTACTTCCAAATATTTTTCGCATTTTCTCAATATTTCTTGGTTGGTGGATTTCGTTATTCATTCTGTAACAAAATTCTGCGAAAAGATTGCACGTTAAATTCTGGAGTTGGAACAATCCTGGTTTAATAAATAGTTTCAGGCTTTCACGTCGTCGTGAAATCCTGGTTTATTTTGAATAAATTCATACACTCTGACAGTTCTTCAGGAATATCTCGAAAATGGTACATTTTCGATATAGGAAACCCTTAAGATACTCTACTTATTTTTTCCACACACATTGAAATTCGAGTGAAAAATATACTATTTCCATTTGCAAAATAGAAATTTTTGCTTTTTTCAGAATTCAAACTTTGACACTAACAGTTTTTCCTGAATAGTATATTTTGAATATAAAGAATCCTTAATAAACTTTACATGTTTTTACCTCACAAATGAAAATGTGAGTGAAAAAAGTACGGTTTCCATTTAAAAATTTTTAATTTCAACTTTGATAGTGTCATTCTCGCTCTCATTTCACCTCTCTGTATATCAAAACGTTATTTTTTCAATAGAGTTACGTCGAATCTCTTTTCGGTAACTCATTTCAAAAAACAGATCTGAGAATGTGTGTTGCACTTTCGTTGAATTCTCAGTGTTCTACAAGCCTCAATTTGTATTTTTTTTAAACAGTGAATAACGCGACAACGGCTCTAGATCGCTAGAGGGAATGATACATGAAATGAATACGGCATTCGAAGATCTATCTGAACAAGTCAAAATATACAGGGTGTTCCATTCGAAATAAGAAAGTTGATAGCATTTCTGGTGAAAGCGGAAGTCATGCTATTCAAAAATATATTATAAATGAAGATCTTCTTGGCTTGTACCTTCACACAAAATTTGAAAGTGATCGCATTATTTCTTCCCCAACTTCTAATGGGCACTCCCGGTGGGACACCCTGTATACCGCTTGAAGAAAGAGCATTCATAAAGTTTGCCTTCAAAAACCAAGGAGTCAGAAAGTATCGTACATTAAAAGTTTTCTGCATTCAAGTTATCTCAAAAGCTGTATAGATTTCCAGAAGAAAAGGTACGTACAAGATTTCTTCTGAACATCATATTCTCCAATTTTTTTTGAGTCAACTTATTGCGACGAAAAGTACAAAAAATGAAAGTCGCGAGAGTACTCAAAAAAATTGTGACAATTGAACAGCAGTATTTTTTCAGAAGGAGGGTGAGGAGAATTTGTGAAGACAACATTGTTTTTTCGTTATAAAAAATATACTAGAAAACAAAGAAACTGCTACGTCCAGAAGGGGCTACTTAAAGTATTTCTTCTTGTAAACCATACATAGTATAGTAGGGAGTGAAGGATAAGAATCTGAAGAGAAGAATGGTTAATAAGTTTGTTTATTAAATTTGATGATTATGTATTTGTCCACCGTTGTGAGCTACAGATGAAGAAAATGCTTATGGAAATATAGGAAAATGAATGTTAAATTCGACTGGCCTCCGACTCTAGTAGAACAGTGGAAGAATCGAAATATCATTGCGATTGGATAACAAATAAGGGACTGGACTGTTGGAATGGCAAGTTTCGGCAAGAGGGGATGATCTTGGCTGTCGCAAATTGCAATGCACATCAGTCGCTTCCGAACGAATTACATTCGTAACAATGTTTGCGGTTGAAGAGCAAATTCGAATTTTGGGCCTTGAAATAAAATAACAAAAAAACTTCCGGACAGATCAAATTTTGTTTGAAGAGGGATGATAAGGGTGTTCGAATGAGTTCGATATCACTACCCCACAGCAGCAACCCTTAACAGCTCTCATTTTTGAATTCGGAAAAAGGGTCGAGCAGTACCTTTTTGGATAGGCAATTCAATTTCCTGCAAGGGTTTAAAAAAATGAATTCGATATCACTACTCCTCTAGTCACTACCCTAAAAGTAGTGATATCGAATTTTTTGACCCGTACGAGCGTTTCTTCTTGAATTCGGCTTGTGAAAGTTGAAATACTGATTCTCTCTGCATAATAATAAAACAATGAAAAAAATACACTCATGCAGGAAATTGAAATTAATTTCCAACAAGGTACTACTGGACCCCTTTTTCTTATTCGAAAATGAGAGTTGTAAGGGGTTGCGGCTAGAGGGGTAGTGATATCAAACTCATTTGAACACCCTCATTCTTCCCCCATTCAACAAATATTGACCTATTCGAGCGTTTTTTCGTTATGTCATCCCAAAAGTCAAAATTGGGGTTGGAAATTTATGGATAGCCAACCCAGTATGATTTTTCCTTGGATACAATTGTCAGAAATTGACAAAAAAAATCACACAGCAAGTTCTGACCCAAATGAAAAGAATAATCAAATTCGGTTCACCTTGTCGACTTTTTTGATGTTACAACCTAAAAAATATAAGAAAAGGGTTATCACTCCATGGAAAAACAACTATCGACTATTGGTAGAAACAAGAATGCACTGACATTTCGGAAAAATTAATTTCTGAACTGTTCCGTGGACTTTCATATATTCAGACTGAGAGTGAATCACAGGAAGGAAATAGATTCATGGGGGTTATGGGGTTGTAACCCCTCATCAGTGCAACATAATTCACCAAAAAAACGTAGAATACTTTGAAGTGCGCAACTATAAATTGCCAAAGCGACACCTAGTGATGGTCGTCCGAACTCCATCTCACGTGGTACTCAAAGCATGAATCGACGCGTATATTCAGTTCTATCATCGACTCTTCTCGCATTAACCTGATATTCGGGTCGGAATATTCATAAGTGTCTGAATCCGGCACTGACTTCTCTATTTCAACTAATGAATCGGTCCAACAATTCATCATGTTCCGAGTACGTTCTTATTAATTGTTTGTCATGAGAACTGTGGGGAAGAAATTTGAGTCAATAAGCGCTCTAGTCTTCGACTAAACAACTCCAAATGGCCGAAATTCCACAATGGTTCATTTGGTTGCAAGCAATCAACGGAAATTTGATAGTGGAAAATGACAAAGTTCGTCACTGGAAACTTGTTGTCATGGCAGTAGGAATAATTTCTCATTTCATGAGTTACCATGGTTGGCTCTTTTATACGGGGACAGATCGACAATTATTTGGGAGGAGAAAGTACACAGACATAGACACTTTGATCGATGAAAAGCATTTAAAAGTGTTGATGGTCTGTCGAGCCCTTGAAATGATTTTAATCAGTTTTAGAATCATTTGGAATCTCGTCCAGTCTCAAAAACTCGCTGAAATCACAAATAGAATTCTAACATTCGAAGCTGGCGTTGGTACTCAAACTAAAAGAGGATATCAGTTCTTAGTTTTCGTCTTGATTTATATACTCGCACAAATAAATATATTTGATATCCCTTGGCGAGAGTCTATCACATCTTTTTTGGACACGTTCTGTTGGTCGACACATATTATTCGCGATTTTATCGAGATTAGTTTCTTGCGAATGATGGTTGAGAAACTGGGAGATATTTTCCACGTCTTGAATGCACAGTTGATGAGGATACTCGAGGATAATGGATCAAGTAGGAGAGAACTCGATCCTGTACTGCTTCGCATCAAAAGCATCAGCAAGCAACATTGCCTTCTGGTGTTGTTAGCGAAGGATCTGGAAGCCATTATAACAGTCAATGTTGCTTTGAGACTGATCGTCAACATCCCAGAGGCTGTCAATGTCTCATATACCTTACTGGTAGCCCTGTTGGAGAAGAAAGAGGTACCTGCACATCTTACATGGTTCTTTTATCAGTGTCATCAAACCTTCGTTATTTTGCTCATGTGGAATTCTCTCCCACGGAAAGTGAGTTTATTCATAACATTTTCCTTTTCGATATTTGAAGGAATTTATGGACGATTTTCGTTTAGAGAAATGAAACTATACATTTGGGAAAAAGTTTATGTAGTAACAATTCTGCTCAATCAACACTTCAGTTGAAGCACTGCAGGCCTAGAGAATAGTTATTTATGTACGAAGAGCGTTATAAAGACTCGTACTGGAGAGCTGTACCGAGCACTGAATATTAGTGCTTTGAGCACTAAGCACTAAGCACTGGGAGAAGCTCTAAGCACCGGTTCCCACAAAATGCTCTCGGATTATTAAGCACTTTGTGAAAGTAATTCGATAAACACTTTTCTAGGAAGTGTTGTATGTGTGATTATTTCAATTGGAATGAAAATTGTAACTATAATATGTAAAATTATTGGCAGGTCAGAATTAATGTATAGGGAGTTTCCGTGGCTTATAACTTTTGACAGGACAACCCCAGAGTATATTCCATTTATCCTGAAAATGTTTCTGAGATATGAGCAATATCTTTCGAGAGATTCATGACAAAATCAAATTTTCCAAAGAAGATTCTAGAGAAGACAACAAATACATGATTTCATTGCTCTGGAACAACAGCTCCTAATTACGTGAAAACCTCAGATAAAGATTTTTTTGTACAACTGTGATTAAAAGTGACACTTCCAATGACAGCAAACAATATTGAAATTTATCGTTTACGTGGAAGCGTGTTAAAAATATTTCTCTATTTCAGTATTGTTATGAGTTCATTACAGTATTAAAAGTAGTGCTGTAATGGAACTCATTACAGCATTGTTTTCAGTTATATTTTTCGTTTTATAGTTGTCAGTACTGCCCTCCGATCGAATGAAGTTTCGAATCAAATCAATTCAAATTCCGTGATCTGTCAAATTTCGTAAGTCACATAAACTGCCAAGATACAAAACAAAAGTCACTAATCTGAATTTTCATTTGAATTTTGATAGTATTTCACAAAAATTGACTGAAATAGAGAAAATACCGTCTAATACTCGTTGCAGAAGCAATTGCAACACTCTGTTATCGAAAACTCGCTCCTTCTCGTTTTTGAACTCCGCACTCGAGTTGGAATAGGAGCTCATTTTGCAACTTGTTTTAGAATATACTATTTCAACATTAGTTTTAAAAATATTTATAGTACTATATTTTCTTATGATGAAATCAGATGAGGAAAATTCAGCAACTACAAATTTTTATCATCAATATTCAACAATCATTACTTATGAACATTAATATCAATCGTGAAACTAGATCAAATACTAACATTCATGCCTTGTGACATTAGGAAGTTTCGCAATACATTATCAGAATCCTCAGCAACATCAGTACTTGTAGAAACCAGAAGTACAATATTGGATGATGATGATCCAAAATCTGTTGAGGTTGGGAGAATTTTTTCCGCAATGACATTTTCATATGCAAAGGAATGATCAACATAGCCCTTGACTACCGTCGTAGATCTCCATCTACCACTTTTTTTATATTCGTAATATTTGCACCTGATTCCGCTAGCAATGAAGCGGAGAATGTTCGAAAATAATGTCCTGTATATTGCTTTGGTTCTGGCAGTTTGAGGAATTCGGCAACAATAGATGGACATTTTCCCAAATGTATTAATACCAACTAGATTGGCAGAGCATTTCATGTATTTCAGGAAAAAACGACGATATTTGATGCCAGGGGGGCGCATTGCAAAGTACCTATGAAAATAGTATATACTTCTCAATTATACTGAAAGAACGACTGACTTTCGTTATATTATTCGGAAGTTGTTTAACCATTTTATTCGTTATTTTTGTTTATTTATTTGTTATTTCGTTGTCTTAAACTGATTAATTACACAATTCTTCACGCCGACAGGCTCCAAATAATCCGAAAATAGTTGCAATCTTAACCATCTAGTATTTCTCATCTGGTGTCTCCTTTATAGACTTTTCAACTTGTTCACGAGTGAGAATTTTCGATCTTTTGGGACGATGTCCTTCACTTTTCCGTTTCAAATATTATATAACCTTGAAATATTTACGAACATCCACCCCCCTTTTAACAAGGGCGCTTGACTTTATCATACTGCTGAACAGATAGGAGTTCCAGATTTGCTCTTCTTGCAAACTCTTGAATATCCGGAGTAACAACCAAATCGTCACCTTTATTAATAATTGAACTCTGGACAAACATATTAAACAGTTGAAAACTCAAGATAAAAATTGGACAGAAACGAAATTCAAATGAAAGCGTTTTTTCTCATTTGTTAGTATTCTTAACGTTGGCAACGTTTGCCATTCACAACAACTTTTTGATTGTTTGAATAATAAAAGGCATTTTGAGGTTGACTATCATTGCAAATTCGCCCATTTCGTTGGACGAAAAACATTGTATGGTATTTGTGTTACAAGTGATTTTACTTTGTTCGTGAAATTGTTCATTTCGCTCTTCTCATTTCACAAACTTTTTCACTCACAAAATGAAACTTTTGACACTCATATCATAAAAACTTTTCCTAAAAACTGAGAGGGTTCAAAAGTACCGGCTTTTCAGAAACATTCAAGAGTGTCCTACATTCAATTTATCTCAAAAACTGTATAGATTTCCAGAAGAAATTTTACAGACAAGATTTGTTGTGAACACCATTCTCTACAACTCTTCTTATTGAATCAACTTGTTGCGATGAAAAATTCAAGAAATAAAAGGTCAAAAATTTGTGACCATTGAGCAGAAGTATAACTTAATCCTGAAAACTCAATATGGGTTTTCTCTCCCACTTTCTGAAACTAGAAACAATTAGCTGTTTAAATTGAAATTTTTTTTCAGATTAATAACTGCTAATAACTGAAGACACATCAACCAGTAAAAACGAAATGAAAACAAATATACATATACGCTCGATAAGATGATTCTTAAAAACCATATATGAATAATAATGAGATATAAAATATAGATTAAATGAAACAAACCATAAATTCAAAACTAGAAATTATTCAAAATAACACAATATGAATATATTATCAGAATCAATAAATTATAAAGAAATGAATAAAAAAGACAGGACACACAAGAATAATAATAATAATAAGAATACCGGAATCGTAATACAACTAGTAGCATATTTTATTCCGAAATAAATACCAGCCTTCGGTTAGTCTCAGAAAATTCAATAGGAAGTTCATTCCTATATTTTTCTTGGATTTTTTCATCATCAGTACACGAGGAATGAGTCTGCATTGATGTATAAAGGTTTATTTTTTGGGTGACTTATAGCGATCGTCATCGGCATTTGATCTCCTTTGGAAAAATTTCAGAATATCCATATTTTACGAAGGAAAGTTCATCATATTATAAAAATATATATAGAAAGATGAGTTAAATTCTCAACACACAAGAAAAAATCCGGTACTGCCGATAGAAGTGGAATTTGAGCAACTTGTAAACTGTATTCGGTTATAATTTTTGAATTATTTTGGTTTACAAAGAAATGTTCATGATCGAGGGATCAAGGAAGTTCAAATTGGTCATTAATACTTCCTTACAAATAAAAAATTAATCGGAAATAATAATCTAATAGGTCGACGCTCTACTATACCATTCACGTGTTACTTTGTTTTCACTTCTATCCGCAGAGCCGAAAGAATGCCAGGTTTCGGATTTTTTACACTTCTTATCAATAATATACAAGGGCGCTCAACGAAAAAGTCAGCTACTTAAATAATTAAAGAAGTTATCCTCGATAACACAATTTGGAGTCAAATACACTAAAAACTAAGAATTTTCTCCGAGTACACTCTCAACGTGGTTTCCATTGTTTTGAATTCAAATACATCTTTCTCTAGAATTTTCTAAATTAACAAATTCAGAAATGATAAATTTGAAATTTATATTTGCGGCCTTTCCTAGCACTGAAATCTTTAATTATTGAAGTATCATGATCGATCGAAATATCTACGTCATTTTCTATTGATAGAATAGCAAGGGATCTTGTGTCATCAAATTCCTTAAATATGTTTTTATGATTTTAAGTCTAGAAAAAATTTGTTTGTGAATAAATCATCCAGCGTCGGTTAAGCTTTCTTGTGATTGCACGTTTCCTTTTTGAACTACCCGACTCGAATTTTCTATCGGCATCTCGATCACGTGAACTCATTTCGGAAATCTTGTTGAATTTCGCACAGAGTGTCGGAAATAATTTTTCTCTATTTCAGTATCGTAATGAGTTCATTACAGTACTAAAAGTAGTGCTGTAATGAAACTCATTACAGCATTGTTTTCAGTTATATTTTTTGTTTGGTGGTTGTCAGTACTGACCGCTGATCCACTCAATTTTCGAATCAAATCAATTCAAATTCCGCAATCTGTCAAATTTCGTTAGTGACACCAACTGCCAAGATACAATACAAAAGTCACTAATCGGAATTTTTATTTGAATTTCGAGAGTTATCCACAAAACTTTACTGAAATAGAGAAAATATCGTCTAATACTCGTTGCAGAAGGCAATTCCAACAATCATGCTTTCGAAAACTCGCTCCTTCGTCGCTCGTTTTCGAATTTCGCATGCGTGTTGGAATAGGAGCTCATTCTGCAACTTGTTTTAGAATATACTATTCTGTAACACACAGTTTTTTCACGCTTTTTCGGTTCTTCACTATGGAAATGACCCGTTTGTTCTTCCGTTCTAATGAACCAAACCAATTGAACCACGAGTCTTAGACTTTGGATCTACAGCGGGGGTTGAAAAAGAGACGGATAGTGGAATTCCCACAGATGGTGATAATAAATGACGGAAGTACTATTAGGTATTTTAAAAAAAAATTCTCGGTTTCGAAGAGAAGACCATAAAAATGAAACTATTTATTTTTATGATCCAGATGAACAGAATAGAAAGTTTCTTGAGAAATGGCGCCATCTTGTATGCATATTCCTATTGGAAACAGTGGTTCTTTACGATATTTTTATCGAAAATTTCTCTGCAACATCCGCCATATATGACTTTTCATGGGATTGTCCGAGCGATAGAGGAGCCACTAATTATGAGTTTGATTGAGGGAGTGAACGTGAAGTCCCAGTTTTATCAAGTCCTAAAGCTCAGAGCAGTTCGTGGTTGTATTGTGCAACTTGGAAACATTTGAGTTTCCGATATACTGAATGAAGTATTATGTATTGGATAAATTCATTGGATAGTTGGTATCCAAATTTATACTTACAAGAGCCACACTGAAAAGGACGGCTTGAGAAACTAACGAATTGAATTAATTTTTTAATTCAATTACAAAAAAATTTCAAGTTATTCGAAAAACGTGAATCTGACCTCTGAATGTGAATGAAGAACCGAAAACAATGAAAGTTTCTTTTCACAAAAAAATAGAATATAACAAAACTGAACCCAATATTCTTATCTCTAATCACTAGGTTTGAAAAAAAAAAAACAGATTTTAGTCTTCTCCTTCCGTAATTCTCTACAATGGAATGAATTCATTCATGACACGATAATTCAACGAATATTTCAAAGGGACCGCAAAAGAACGGTCAACAGGGCTATTAATATTTCATGAGGTTCCAACATCTGGGATGAGTAAACATTGTACCTAAATACTTAGATAATTTTCACCCTTATTGTGTTGTGTGCATTTATTTCTACCTACTGATCTGGTGGATCGGACATCTGGTGTCTCAATTACCCATTCGGACGTTCAAACAAAGCGCAATATTCGAAAACTACAAAATAGTTTCTTCAATATTGTTCTGATTGAATGTATTGATTAACTAACTTTATTCGAGTTGGGGCGCGAGGCCCCACCAAGAGCGGGGCCCCGGGCGATTGCCCCGTTCGCCACCCCCTAAAGCCGCCACTGTCCTCCTTCTCGGAAAAAATATACTGATTGGAGAATGGACAAAAATTATTGAAATATGGGAGTAGTCCCACTTGACACATGAAGAATCCCCCACCAAAAAAAACCGCCCGAAAAACAGGTCATAAAACGAACATCTGGTAGCGATTGAAAGAATGCCGATAAGCATGGGGCATGGGGTAGTTTATAAATTTATTACTTCGTTTTAGGTAAACAAAAACATGGAATTCATTGTCTTCGAAAACTTTCCATGATTTTTGTTCACCCAAAAAGTGCCCAACACGCCTCAGAGAGTTATGAATTCGATACGGGATCAAAATATCATGGGGCCACGACCCCCTCTGGCCCCCTTCTGCGGGCGCCCATGCGTCAGTGTATATTTCTATCTGAATCCGGCACTGACTGCTCTATTTCAACTAATGAATTGGGTGAAGGTCCAGCAATTCATCATGTTTCGAAAGGGTTCTTTTTAATTGTTTGTCATGAAAATAATGGGGAAGAAATTTGGGTCAATAAGCGCACTGGTCTTCGACTAAACAACTCCAGATGGCCGAAATTCCACAATGGTTCATCTGGTTGCAAGCAATCAATGGAAATTTGATAGTGGAAAATGACAAAGTTCGTCACTGGAAACTTGTTGTATTAGCAGTAGGATTAATTTTTCATTTCACGAGTTACCTTGGATGGCTTATTTATACAGGAACAGATCGAAAATTATTCGGGAGAAGAAAGGAAACGGACATAGACACTTTGATCGATGAAAAGCATTTGAAAGTGTTGATGGTCTGTCGAGCCATTGAAGTGATTTTAATCATTTTAAGAATAATTTGGAATCTCGTCCAGTCTCAAAAACTCGCCGAAATCACAAATAGAATTCTAACATTCGAAGCTGGCGTTGGTACTCGAACTAAAAAAGGATGGCAGTTCTTAGTTTTCGTCTTGATTTATATACTCGCACAAATAAATATTTTTGACATCCCATCTTTTTTCGACACATCCTGTTGGTCCACACATATTATACGCGATTTTATCGAGATTACTTTCTTGCGAATGATGGTAGAGAAACTGGGAGATATTTTCCACGTCTTGAATGCACAGTTGATGAGGATACTCGAGGATAATGGATCAAAAAGGAGAGAACTCGATCTTGTACTGCTTCGCATCAGAAGCATCAGCAATCAACATTGCCTCCTGGTGTTTCTAGCGAAGGATCTGGAAGTCATTATAACAGTCAATGTTGCCTTGAGACTGATCGTCAACATCCCAGAGGCTGTCAATGTCTCATATACCTTACTAGTAGCCCTGTTGGAGAAGAAGGAGGTGCCTGTACATCTTACATGGTTCTTTTACCATTGTCTCAAAACCTTCGTCATTTTGCTCATGTGGAAATCTCTCCCACGGAAAGTGAGTTTTGTTTATTCAACATTTTTCTTTTCAATATTTGAGGGAATTTATGGACGATTTGCATTCGAGGAAGTGAAACTATACGTTTGGGGAAAAGTTTATGTAGTAACAATTTTGCTCAATCAACACAATTGAAAAATAGTTATAAAAATCAACTCCTGATGGCCTTAAGATCTGATAATACTCGTACTGGAGAGCTAGACAAAGCACCGAATATTAGTGTTTCGAGTACTGAGCACTAAGCACTAGGAAAAAAAGAGCTCCTGAGTCGCGAGCACTAATCACCGGTGTCCACAAAATGCTATTCGGATTATTTGGCACTTTGTGAAAGTAATTCGATATTTCGAGCACTAAACCCTAAACACTTTTCTTGAAAATGTAGTATGTGTGATTATTTCGATCGGAATAACAAGTTTTTGGATTCTAGAGGAGACAATAGTTCAACAAATTGATCTCAGATACATGATTATATTGCTCTAAAGATGAGATAATGAATCGACTCTGAATTTTCCATAGACATGGAAAAATTCTCATAAACAGATAATCTCGGTATTATTTCCAATGATGAAAGTACGATTGAAATCAGTCGGAAATATTTGTTGATGACTTCACCCTGACAACTGGGTAACATGACAATAAGGAAAAATGATTGCAAAATAAATATAAAAAGTTGAGCTTGCAGTAAAGTTCAAAACAGTTTAATGAATGTATTTTGAAACAACAGCCCCCAATTACGTGAAAACCTCACATAGAGATTTTTTTGTACAACTGCCATTAAAAGTGACACTTTTAATGACAGCAAACTTTGTTAAAATTGATTGTTCAAAATATTCTCAACATAGGTGTTGAAAATATTTTCAGCACTCCATTTGCTTATGATGAAAACAGATGAGAAAAATTCAGCAATTGTAAATTTTAAATATCAATATTCAACAATAATTACTTATGAACATTATTATGAAACCTAAAACTAAAACAATTACTAACATTATTGCCCTGTGACGTTAGGGAGCTTCACAACAAATTATTTGAATCCTCAGCACCATCAGTACTTGTAGAAAGCGGAAGTACAATATTGGATGACGCTGATCCAAAATATGTTAAGGTTGGGAGAATTTTTTCAGCAATGACATTTCTATATGCAATGGAATGATCGACATAGGGTAAAACCCGGATAGATGCCCCAGTTGGATAGATGCCCCATTTTCAAAATACCTAACTTCCTAAACTCTCCACTAATAATTAATAGTGTAGGAATGATCCACTGTCACCCTTTACTTCAGTTGGTAACGAAATATGGTACAGTGAGGACGCGTTTTGCAAGTGTATGTGATTATCTCCGCAACGAACTTCGGAAACATGTAAAAGTTTCAAAGGCTAATGTTTGCCGTTGTAGAACTTTTGAAGTAGTTATAAATTCGATCAAATTTTTTATCATATCAATTAACTGGTTCTTCAAATGTGCATCTAAGTATGACCAGTTACTTTTTTGTTTTTAATTTGCGAAAAAAGTGCATGGGCTTCTATCCGTACCGAAAAGGATAGTTGCCCTGATTTTTCGAGGTATAGATGCCCTTAGGGACATATATATCTCTATACAACCCATACACTTGTATAGTCTGAGTATTAATTCTTTTAAATATTTTTAGTGTTCTGTTATAGTATGTGTACCGATCTGAACTCTTTACTGATTGTAGCAAAACCATATCGCGGAAATATGTGAGAAAAGAAGGAGTACAAGGTCAAGTTTGCTCTTGGACCACAGAACAACTCGAAGCAGCTTCCGATGAGACAGGACATTACGAAGTCGTTATGACCCTAAAATATGAAATTATGAATGAAAATACAAAGTCTCAATCCGACTGGATTCAGTGTATGAGGTATCACTCAACTGGCATCATGAAACCTGTACACTTTTTCGGAACTACTGCTCAAGATGTGGAAAACTTAAAACACTATCTGACTGATCCCCTCTTCGTTGTTTTGTTTTGTTTTGTTTTAAAACGAGTACATATTTCTATTTCTGTCGAAACCTATTAGTTATTTAATATTTTATAACAACAATGAAAAATTCGTTTACCTATTTGTTGATACCTACCATTATGATATAAAGAATTTATATTTTCGTTTAATAAATGCTTTCGAAATTTCATGAAGTAGGATGATTTAAGTTATATTACGATTATAACAGACATAACGATAAGAGATTTCATTTAATTTGGCTTTGTAATTGGATCATACAATATAAAGGGCATCTATCCCGGACTGAAGGCATCTATCCCTCTCAGTTTTTTCATAGTGGGGCAACTATCCATACCTGTAGACATGTATCCCCAGACATAATGTTCCACAAAAATGAAAATTCTGTGAAATCTGCTAATGCTAGGTCAAAAAAAAACCCACAGTATTTTAACTCAAACAACAAGTCTAGCTACTTTCATAAAAATTATTCAGATAAAATCGATATTTTCGAAAATATGAGGCAATTTCGAAAAGTGGGGCATCTATCCGGGTTTTACCCTAGACCTCGGCTACCGTCGTAGACTTCCATTCACCATGTTTTTTATATCCGTAATATTTTCTCCTTATTCTGTTAGCAATGAAGCGAATGATCTTCGAAAACAGTGTTCTGTATATTGCTTTGGTTCTGGCAGTTTAAGGAATTCGGCAACAATAGATGGATATTTCCCAAATGTATTAATACACTAACTGGATTGGCAGTGCATTTATTATTTATGTAATTCGGAAAAAACGACGATGTTTTATAAAAGAAGGGAGCAGTACATAGTACTTATGAAAATAAGAAAAAGAATAAACGGTAAACAAGAAAATTCTTTGCCCTCACGACATGAAACATAGATGAATTGAAAAGTTTTCATGGGAATGAATACCATTTTCAATTCCCAGACTCAGAGATCTCTTATCATGAGGTTGGGGAAATGACATTAGATTTTGTCACTGAGATGGGAGATATACCGGTTTCGGCCTTGTTTGTCCTCATCAGTATCGCATACATCTCAAAGACAAAATCTTCATGAAAAACTTCGATATTTAAAGCAATCGGGTGCGATGTGCTGAGCAGAAATCAAACTGAAGTTTCATATCTCTAATGACATGCGAAAAATGAACTCTGTACATCCTGTTTCATTCATTGAGATTTTAGCAGTGGTCCTAAATCAGGGCCCTCATGCTGGTTTCTCCGAGTGATGGTAACGCCCAATTCTTTCAGCGACCGTGAAGACAAGTGTTTTTAAGAAAAAGATGAAACGGTAAACAAAATCTAATTTCATTTCCCCAACCTCTTGATAAAAGATCTCTGAGCCTGGAATTGAAAATGCTATTCATTTCGATGATAACTATTTTGAATTCATCTATGTTTCAAAAAACCTACGAAAATAGTTTACATACTTCCCAATAATACTGAAAGAACGACTGACTTTCGTTTCTGTATTTGAAAGTTGTATAACCAATGATATATTTGTTATTTCGATATCTTCCACAGATATACAATAATCCGAAAATAGTTGCAAACTTAATCATCAAGTATTTCTCATCTGGTACCTCCTTTATGAACTTTTCAACTTGTTTATGAGTGAGACTTTTCGATTTTTTGGGACGATATAACACACGTTTCTGTTTCAAATATGCTATTACCTTGAAATATTTACTAACATCCACACCATTTTCAACAAAGGCGCTTGACCTCATCATTGGGTATTTGCTCCACTAAATTAATGAACTCCATTTTTCTTCTGAAAATACCAGGAAGACAGTTTCACTGAATTTCCCTTCTTTATTTTTCAATTAACACCAGGCCAGGAAATTGTTGTATGCAATATCGCACTGCTTAACAGTTTTTTTAAGAAAAAGTTCCAGATTTGCTCTTCTCGCAGACTCTTCGCAATATACAGAGAAACAACCAAGTCGTCATTCTTATTGATAATTGGACTCTCGGAAAACATATTAAACAGTAAAAAACCCAAGACGAAAATTGAACAGAAACGAAATTCAAATGACAGCGTCTTTTCTCATTTGTTAGTTATCACAACGTTGGCAACGTTTGCCATTCACAGCAACCTTTAGATCATTTGAATATTATAACGCATTTTGAAGTTTATTGTCATTGCAAATTCGCCCATTTCATCATCAGAATATTGCAGTTGTACAGAAAACATCGTATGGTATTTGTGTTAGAAGTGATTTTATTTTGTTCATGAAATTGTTCAATTCGCTCCGCTCATTTCACGAACTTTTTCACCCACAAAATAAAACGTCACATTCAACACTCATATCATAACTATTTATGTGAGGTTGATGGGAACTTTAAGGAAGATTTTTCCTTCTCAAAAGCAACCAACGATTCATTTCAATAGTTTAATCTCTAGAAAAAACTAATATCTAGTTGTCAACTATTTTTCTTCATTTGAAAAAAACATTCTACTTTTCTTATCAATTCATCAAAAGCAAAACCTCAATTGTCATTTCAGTAATAACATGCAAAGGTTTTGACCAATTTATAATTCTCATGTCAAAAATTATAAGCTTTGCAATAACGGGACTTCATAGTGTTGATAATTGAAGACAGATCTTCAAAAAAATTCGAGAGCATATTCAATAAACTTACTAGATCCTTGCAACTGCGCACTAACGTCACACACAAACGTGAAATGTTTATTACTCGACTGAATATCAAATCTAGATCTTAGGTTTCAAGGCGTCGGCCTGGATCGCATATATTCGTGTTACGACAAGAAGTTCTCGGCAAACTTTGGGGGTTACTAAGCACTAAGTCTTTTGCTGAAGGGAATAACTAAGCACTAAGCACTGCTAAGAGTGCTTTCACGAGCAAACATCACAGGTATCTGGCACAGCTCTGACCCGTAGGGCATACAAGAGTTTATTTTTCAGGAAAAATTTGTTTTTGATCTTAAAAGTAATTCACTGTTCCTATGATTTTTTTTCCATTTTACTCCTTGTGATAACCATGGCATTTGTTGCTATTTTGAAAGTAGTTTTTCATTACATTTTCAAGATATTTCACAAAATATGTTTTACAAAGCATGAGTGGAATCAACACATGGAAATATCTTGAGAAACCTCTTATAAAGTTATGAACACCATTTGAGAACCTTCGGTTCTTCAATGCACTGTTGGGAACTTTTCGGTGTTTCTACCCTAAAAAATTTGGCTCCGACCCATCCCTGGAAAATTATATTTATATTTATCATAGCTTTCCAATTTCTCATCCATTTATGACGCCTCTTTCTTGGCCCCACAATCAATCATACGATAATAAATAGATTGGTTCCCCATTTCAACGAAAGTTGAGTTAATGCTCGAAATTATTACTTATAACACTGTCAAAGTTATGTATTCGAATTTGAATGAAGCGGAAGGGAATATTTTTCCCGCCTACACGCAATGGTTGTACTTTATAAATGGCTGGATTTTTCTGAAAAACGATAGATTCAAAAGCATAAAAATATTCCTGTTTCTCCTTCTTCATGCTGTCTATACATGGAGTCTTATCAGAATGTCGGATTATCTTTATGACCTTCCGAGTAATGGCCTTGGTAAGGATAATTTTACGAGGGTGGTTTCACCCAATTAAATTTTATTCGAATCCCATACAGGGTTCGGTTTTGAGTTTTTATAAGATAGCTGCGTGGGTATATGTAAACTGTCCCATTATTGAAGATAGAGACATGAGATTTTCGCGACTTTTCACTTCTTTTGACAAGTTTTTACATCCACAAGCAGAAATATTCCAACTTCTTTTGTTTCCGAAATACAGGGCATACATTGATGTATCACAACTTAACTTTTAATGAATTTCGAAAATCAGAAAAACACAAATTTATGCTTTTCGATAGTAAGTCATGAATTCTACTATATATGCAAAGAAGTTGAACATTGTACAAAATCGGGGATGTTCTGATTTTGGAAAATAAAGTTTAGGACTGTATCCAGATAATTGAGTTAGAGATGGTATTGTAAAAACATTTATTGACATCATTCACAATCATAAAATGAATAAGTCACCCGCATGAAGTTAATACAGTAAAAAATACAATATTAAAGTCATCTTTAAAACTCAGAGTGAATTATCCAACTAAAAACAAAAGTAATCTAGAGAAGTTTAAAATGAGAGGTCAGCTGAAGTCAGACTTAGACTTTGAGAGAGTTCCATTAATTCAAAATTAAACACAGAGTTTACAGTGATGATGCAACTGAAATTCATTGCGAGAGCCTCTTTATCTCATCAGAAAAACAAAAGGTTCAATAGTGAATTGTTAGAGTAGTCTGAGTTGTAATAAAGTGAGATTAGGCCTTAGAGGAGTACATGTATTGAAAACTTAATAGTCTAAGTCTGGTCTTCATTGAGAGCATAACAATATGAGAATATCAAGATTGGGAAATCAATAATTATGATCTATAACGTAGTTTTGTAACGAGAAGGCTAATTAATAAATTGAGACAAAATTTACAGTGACAAACTACTTTTAGCAAGCAGGGTTAGTGTTCATCAGAAAAATAAGAGTTACAATTGATAATTATGAGAATGACAATATGAGAGTACTTGTATGAGTGCAAATCACCAACCCTTTGATTTGTTTGAAGCTGAAGGCCTGAGTTGCCACTTGCTAAATGTTTCCGATGAATGAACTTGAGAATTTCTTAGTTATAATGAGATCATACCAATTTAATCATGTGAGCAATATTTGAGGAGACTGCTCAAGGTGAAGCAGGGATTGAGACTGTCAATCAGGTTCAATGTGTGAATTACTTGATCGTTCAAATATTTCCGAGAAGTGGAGTTGATTTTATTGAGAGAGAAGACTGATTCCATGATTCACCCTTATGCTTGAGATCGTTCATTCATCTGAAACTCGAGAAAAATAATTAGCAAGTTTAATGAGAAGTGCATGATTGAGAAATGAGATGACTACATTGAGATAATGAGGTGCACATGAGAATATAATGAATTAAAACTCATTACCACAAATAATGTTCATTTTTGGAGCAATCAATTGTTATTTCCACTGTGAAAAGTCTAGAGAAATCTGAAAAATCATGAGAACAGCAAAATATATCAAAATATGTATCTTAGAGGAGTCAATTCCATTAGTTAAATGCAATAGAGATTTTCTGAGAGTAACGTGAGAGAGGATTACCAGTATTTTTATAGATTTTTATGATCTAAAACGTGAACACATTTTCAAACTTCATAAAAAGCAGGAAAATAACATTAAATATGCATTAATGAGAGATGACTCTGAGAAAGGCTCACTTACCTAATTGATTGCTTCCAAAAATGAACGAGATGTACAATCAATTTGCGAGGAGACTTTTTGAAAATTCTAATTTCACAAGAGAAGTACAAGAGCGATCTGATCTTCAGAGAGAGTCGATACAGAAAGGATTGATTTATTGTTACAATTAATAACGAGCATGAGTTGATCTGTCAACTGATTAACATAGAATTGAATTAGGTTAACTTGACTGTTCACAGAGATGAGAAATCGTCTTGACGTTTCGGTGCGTTCGGACCATAGGCGTAGTTGAGGATGACGTCTGAGGGGCTCAATTTTTAACAAACATACATCGAAGATTTCAATATTTTAATATATAAAACTGAGTCAGTCATTTTGTTGGTTACACCATTTATAACTCAAGATTGGATGAACTGTTTGTTACATTCAAACTCTGAAAAATTTGATGAAATGAAAAAAAAATAAGAAATGATTTATCTTCTTGCGAATAACACCAGTAGGTGTCGCTACGGTTGATAGCAATTATATTATATTTGATTATAATTCGTTGAACTACATTTTCTAATAATATTAACGCGTGTGAGTCCATGTGTTATTACACCTATCTTTCTTCCGGACACTACGGAAAATTTCATGACGAAATGTTGTGAACAATTCTTCATTGTAATATTATATTTGTATGTGCACAATTACTGTGTATTTTGAGTTGCCTCAACGGATGTTTTAGGGGCGCATTGATTCTTTTGTCTGGTGACTTCCGACAACCATTACCGGTAATTCTAAAATCGACGACTACCGTTGAAATAAATGCTTGCCTAAAATCATCAACTTCAAATTTGGCTTGGTAATAAAGCTCTCGTTTCAGTTGATTGAGGTTGGAATTGTACCGATAGATATTTGCAGCCCACAAAAATGAAAAAAACACCTGCTCCACAAAGTTTGTTGAAAATGATTTTTTGTAACTTCAAAAAAGGATGCAATGCGTCATGCACCTGCAGAAAACTGAGTCCTTTTTGTAACGCTACATGTGAGAAATCTGCAGGTGTTAACTGCCAAAAAGTTGTCCAATCTTTGGCAAAGATGAAGAAATTCTCGACAGTGGCGACAGCCACTCAGAATCAGATTTTTTTGACACAAAGAGTAATAATTTCACGTCAATAAAGTGATGAATAAATGAAATGCTTAAATGATATTCTCATTTTGTTATTTTGAACAAATAAAAGTTGCTTTTAGGGGTAACATTGAATCGTAATACTGTTATAAAATTGATTGGAATCAATTAATTATATTAATGGGGACCCATTTTTACACATTTCATGCCGAAGGGGTTGGTTGATACGGTCCTAAAGTATATGAAGTCCTTTTTTAAACTTCATTAAACGCTACCGAGGCCCAGAAATTACTTCGATTCATGTTAGAACAACTTTTTTTCAATTTTGAATAAAGTGTTTCTTTTCACCCTTTGAAAATAATAAGCATAATAAGTCGGCATAGGATAGGAGTAGAAGAAAATTATATCTTATATCCAAAATTTTATTAAAATCGAAGTATCTTGATAGAAATCGAAGATAATGCCTAATTTTAGCCTTCATTGACTGGACAAATTGTACAGAACAATTTTATGTCGTTCCTCAAGGTATTAAAATATTAAAGTTGCTTTTTTATTCATCGATTGAGGCAGTACAAAGTCTGCCGGGTCATCAAGCTAATATTGAAATTTGCTTCATTTCCAACATTTTCAAGTTCATGTTGTGAAGTGATATTCTGAGTTCATGTTTGAATATAATAAATAAATAGGTTTAAGTCACATAGCGTTTTGAAAAAGTAATAATTAAATTGTGTGAAAGAATGCACAGCCTACTATCACAAACCAAAAAAGATATGTATTCTAATAATTTTCAAAGATGATATTCATCAACACATCTGTTTATTAAGAAAAATAATTCCAAAAATATGAAGTAAAAATACCTATACAGGACATTCTATTTGAAAATTTGAAAGTTGTTGCCCAATCTCAGAAACTGTGCTCTGAAAAAATTTTATCTACGCCACTGATATCTACGTAAAAATATCTAATAAAAGTAGTTTCAATTTTTTTCTCTATTTCATACAGGGCCAGAGAAATAAAAACATCTCCAAAAAGTAAACATTTTCGTTTTCACCCTGTGTTTCGGTAACATAAAAGGTTGGAATGTTTCTGTTTATGGATTTTAAGTTTCACAAAAAAGTGATACAAGGTCGCGGAAACCGCATGTCTCTATCTTCAATAACAGCTGATATATAGTGGATTCTCTTCCAATTTGGGACACAATGTACTGAGTATCTCCAGTAAAAGTTCATTTTGGTTTAGCTTTCGGCGTCAAATCCTTTGAATAAAATACTTGCAGTGTTATTCTTGCACTGAGGGTTGAAGCAATATTTACACATGAGTTATCTAAAATATCGTCACTACAGAACATCTACCCAATCCTCATCCCCGTACAGAAAAACCCATAACTAACATTATTTGAAACATAGATGAATTCAAAACAGTAATCATCGAAATGAATACCATTTTCAATTCCCAGGCTCAGAGATTTTTTATCATGAGGTTGGAGAAATGATATTAGATTTTGTCACTGAGATGAGAGATATCATTTCTCCAACCTCATGATAAAAGATCTCTGAGCCTGCGAATGGAAAATGGTATTCATTTCGATGATTACTATTTTGAATTCATCTATGTTTCAAAAATGTTCTCGATGTGCCTTCGTAAAGGCAAAGAATTTTCTTTTTCTTAAAAACATTAGGCTTCACAGTCACAAAAAGAATTGGGCGTTTCCATCACTTTGAGAAACTAGCAAGCGGGCCCTGAATAGAGCCACTGCTAAAATCTCATTCAGTGAAAGAGGAAGTACAGATTTCTTTTTTTGCATTTGATTGGAGATGTGAAACTTCATTTTGACGCAATTGGATGTCACCACCTTAGTACTTTGTAATATTTTACTCATTACTTCACAACCAATTGCTATAAATTCTGAAGTTTTTTATGAAGATTTTGTCCTGAGATGTGCGGGATACTGATGAGGCTCAACAAGGCCGAAACCGGTATATCTCTCATCTCAGTGATAAAATCTAATATCATTTCTCCAACCTCATGATAAAAGATCTCTGAGCCTGGGAATTGAAAATGGTATTCATTTCGATGATTACCATTTTGAATTCATCTATGTTTCAAAAATGTTCTCGATGTGCCTTCGTAAAGGCAAAGAATTTTTTTTTTCTTAATAACATTATTTGATTTCAACAAATTTTCCACTCGTGAATTTTTTTTCAGGTAATATCGTATCTACTGCGCGATATTCAAGAATAATCGAATATTTGTCAGCGATTTTGAAGCTCATTTGGTATTTTAAAAATCATGGGAGGAGTTACAGGTTCATGCAATCTCTTCACTCGAATGATAAGACGATGGAGATCTATGGCTTCTTTTCGAAACATAGAGTATCGCCACCATTTGTGGGACTTCTTTCCCTTTTGGCCGTGGGAGCCATTCTAGAACTTCAAGGCGGCCATACCATGAAACAAACTTACATGTTCACGTGGAATTTCATCATGTTGAAAGATATAATCGAATACCATCTTTGGGAAGCGATTCTGAAGAACCTACGACAGAAACTTCTTGTCATAAATACACACTTTGCGAGATTGATAAAGACGATGAATTCAGGAGAATTTTCCACTCAAAGTTTGCTAGATGTTAGAAGGGAGGAAAATGTAACGATTCTGAAATTGCGTCAGTTGAGTTTGAAATTTTTCGAAGTATCAGAGATGAATCAGTACATTGGCTCATATTTGACATTGACAGTTTTCATAACCTTTACTATTAAGATTGTGCAGCTCATAAACATTGCATATGTCTATTGTTTCCTTTTATCGCATGACACAGAGTTCAATTTATATATAGTTGTCGTGTGGTTGCTTTTAATCTTCTTCTACTGTGTTGCTTTGTTGAGGATATGGAATTGTGTTCAGGAGGAAGTAAGTTGGTAATATTTTCACTTATCAATCTTCTCACAATGGCCCAATATATACAATGTTGTGGTGTCCTAGCGGATCGAGATATGAAGTAATAAGAATTGTCACAAGGTCTTCACGTTATGGAAGTTTCTGTTTACGAGATCACGGTTCATTGTGTATTGCTCGCTAAAATTCGGTGGAAAAAATTTCCAAACATATTTCGAAATATTCCCAGTGATATCTGATAACCATCTCCTGAGCTTTCAAAAAAATATAATATAATAGAAAGTTGTTTTTACAAAAACAATTACTGTTGATGAGGAAGCAGAAAATTTCAAGAATCGCCATATCTTCGAGACCATAGATTTTCGGACTATGTTTCACTAGGCGTAATTTGCTGCAAATTATGTCTAGTGTATCCCCCATCAAGGATCACGTTGAACTACCAAATACCCTGGGTAACTCACCCTTAGTTTCATGAAAATAAAACACTTTCAGGTAAAAAATTTTTGGAGTAATGATAACCGACAAAAGAATAACTTGAAAATTCAAACTGAAAGAGTCTGCGGCTATAATTCAATGTATTAAAGTAGTTTCTGAGTTAATTCAAATAATACTATACTCAAGCCTCTTGGCAAAACCATCAAATGTGATGCCAATCATATACTATTTCGAAATGCCATTCGAAACGGTCATTGGTGATGGTCTTAGTGCAATGAACTTCGTGAATCGTATTTACAGAAAGTTATCCATTTGGTACACTGATGGATCGAAAACAGAAAGGAGTACAGGCATTGGGATATGTGGAGCTAAATTAAGGATATCCAAGCCACTCGGAAGTGAACCTTCTGTTTCACAGGTAGAGACACTAGCTGTCTATACCTGCACTCAAGAGTGCCTTCAAAGGAATCTCAAGGGAGCGCATATAAATATCACCACGGACAGTCAAGCCATTCTGAGATCACTGGAATCATACAGCCAGAAGTCTCGGCTGACATGGGAATGCCGTAATATCATGAAGCAACTGGCCAGAGGCAATAGGGTGACTCTACTATGGATACCAGGACATTGTGGTATTGAAGGAAACGAAATAGCCGACAAACTCTCGAAGAAAGCATCAAGGTTGAAGCCTGTTGGATCCTGAACCTTTCTGTGGGCTGGGAAAAGACCAATACAAGAAAGCGGTTCAACAATGGGAAGCGGCAAACAGAATAATACTCTGGAGAAATACTCCTAAACTTGCGCAAGCTGAGAGATTTGTGGAATTCTTGCCAACCTACACTAGGAAGCTCATAAAGCTGCCACGAGCTGTTCTTCGAGTAATGGTGGATCTGCTGACAGGACAATGTCGATACAAATATCTTTTGAATCGCATGAGGAAATCAGCAGATGAAACCTGCAGGTTATGTGGATCAGAAAAAGAAACACATGGTGTGCAAGTGTCCAGAGCTGGCGGAACTAAGAACCATTCACATGGGGAAGTCGATTCTGGATCCACATGAAGTAGAAGCTAAGGCTCCTTAGGATGTCGTTGAAATCATCAATGCCATGGATGGCCTCCTTAGGATTTAAATGAACAAGTTCGGTAAAGGACAAAAGATCCTTGTGGTCGAAGTTCCCGGAAGGCTGAACATATCCACGACCCCTTTTCAGAATATTAATAATAATAATTCGAATAATTATGTATTGAATATTTTTGCTAATTCAACATTCAAAGTCACTTCGAAATACTTTCAGGTAAAATCTTCACTTTCACGATAAAAATTAGTGCAGTAAAACTGTCTGCGCAAAAATTCTGAACACGAGCCTTAGAGTTTAGTTCTTTATGGTTTTCTCAAATATGGACCCAAATTTTCAGAATTTTGATTTACATGGTGTTTTTTCGATTATTCAAATAATTCTGAATTTTTTGTTAACCTGGACCTGAATTCTTCTTGCGTTTATTGAATGATACTTATGAGCATTGAATAAAAAACGCGTGTGCCCAGTATGTAGAGAAAATATTGGGTGGTCCGTTAAATATTGCCTCGAGAAGAAAAGAGCAAAATTCATTAAACAGCCTGCATATTAGTAACGGAGACAGTAAGAGCTGTATATAGTCTGATGTTTTATAAATCTCTGTATTAATCTTAGTATTTCTAACATATTCTTCATTGGATTAATGTGATCACATTTCAAAATTATTCTCATAACTCTATTTTCCTTTTTTCGTAATTTTCTGAAGGTTGAAGAGAATCGAAGAACAGTACTCAACATAAGGAAGGGCCAACGATTTGAACAATAAAAATGAACCTGGTTGAGGCTTTCGCGGCCATCGTTCAATGTGACATGTTCTTTCGAGCCTGAGTCAGACACTCAGGCAGTTCAGTCCAGTGAGAACATCTCCTGAAATATAACTCCTGAAGATGCCAGACACTCGAACTGGCGAAACGTCGAGAACTAATCTACGACGACGGCCTAAATGCTCGAAAGAACATGTCACACAAAAATGAACCTTTTCATAACCATCCCATTTCTTAGCCGAGCTAATAAAATCACTTTCATGAATCTTTCAGTCGCTTTATAATCAACAAGGTTCTGAAATTTTAGATATTCATCTATTATTAAACCCAGATATTTCATTTCTCTTACCCTATCAATCGTCAAGTTTCATTGTTGAATTACTTATATCTGTATTTCGCTCCATAAGTTCACTAACTATCAACATAAATTTCAATTTTTTTCTATTTATTTTCAAATTGTTATCAGAGAGCCACACAATCTGTCCAAATCCCCATTCATTCTGAAATAGCCATTGAATCATCAGTTAATATACTTACAAGAGAAACAAAGAGATTCTCAAAACCGTGAGGTAAACCCTGAGCACTATCCCTAGTTAATGACACGAAATTGTTGAAATTTGACCCTTTGTTTACTATTATTCAATGACCATCACCTCTCATACCTCAACATTCACTGATGATCCATCCCATTTTATACAGTTTTTTCATCAAAAGTGTTTTATCAACAGTTTTGAATACCCTTTCTACTGTGTTCCTAGACTACTCGAACTAAAAAATTGTACGTATTCCAGTGAAATAATTTTGTCTTCAACTGTGACAACCAATATATGATGTCTGTCTTTTTTGTTATAAACAGTGACTTTGTTCATACGAGATTATCTAAATGTTGAGTGGTTAACGTTAGAGCGGTTTCCCGTCGACCTAACAAACTAAATTAGACAACAAGGTAGAGCGTGTGGGTAAAGCTTTCTGCAAAATGAAGTACACACAAATCTTTTTTTCAAAAAAAAACAAATTATTCCATTCGTCTGTACTTCAGACTGTCTATCACAATTTCATATAAAAAACATATGTAATATCACATTTTGTGATATTTTTTTATAGAGTTTTCGGTTTCTAGACATAACCCGTGAAATAAATAACATAAAAATCCATTTTCCAAAAAAAATAAAACAAATTTTTCCATTCGTCAGTATTTGAGACTGTCTATCACAATTTCATATGGAAAACATGTATAAGTTCACTCTTCACTAGGTTATCTAATTACCCAACGTTCAAAATAACATAATATTAAGAAAATAAGATGTGAAGTGATGAGAGGTGAGAGATTACAAGACTCTTGGACTCAAACTATCCTCATCAATTAAAATTGGAAAGTTCTGACCTTTTGATTTCTCTCGTAGAAATATAATCCAAGTTCTCCGAAATAACCATTCCCGAAACGCTTTACTCCCGTTTTGTAGCAACTACCGTAATTTCCCGACTCGAACTTCCTAACTTACTGACAAGAAAAATTCCCCTTTTTCGAAAACCCTTCTACTTCGGTTTTTTTAATTCCTCGAAGCTACCAAATATTTCGTCAACTACGAAAATAAAACTTTACCCATTCTCCCACAACGGACTTCAACAGTTACCCGTTTCGTTCCTCGAAACTACATAATATTTCTCAATTACCAATGTTAGGACTCAACCGAGTTATCTGAGGTTTTTTTTGCAGTCCGAAATCCCCATATACACTGAATGATCCCTTACGAAACCTATTTGCTTTCAATCTCTGGTGGGTGGTCCCCACACGTTAAATTTTTGAATAGAACCACTGTGGTTTGTTACAATAGAATTTTTCTATCATTCTCTAAATTAGACGTGAAAATACTGAATTTTTTATTGTTTATGGTAACTGTATAGTTATTTACTTGGAAAATATTCTTATCTCCAGACAGCGAATAATTTGAACTCCGCTTACTCTTTGAGATTCGGATGTCAACTCTCAAAAAAAGTGGATTGGGGAATTATTGACTCTCATTTTTCTTCATCATGTGTCATAATAACTGATCAGCAAAGTAAAAAATTATGTCGTTCCCTTTTCAATTTCAATTGCAACATTGTATTCACTTTTCTCATTCTGAACTACACTGCGCTAAAGAATTAACGCACATTATGGAAATCTCAAATTTATTTCACAACTGAAGGTGTCCTCAATGATAATTATTTTTATCAGAATATTGTTATCCAATTTCAACGGTTTTCCTCAATACAGATGCTTTTTTCCCAGCAGGAATAAAAAAGATGATATTATTAAATTTTCAATGTATTGGTTCCATTCTAAAATCAGTTGTTCTCGATCAATTCTAGTGATCAATAGTTTTTCTTTCGTTGGATTTTCTACCCTCGATCGCTATGCTACGCGAAACACGGAATTTGACCGAAGAGGAATGTGCCCAAGAGATATCTTTGCGAGAGGAAGAATTGCAGAAAGGTCCTAAGTTTCCCATACAAGTGTGTCCAGAATGTTGCAGCGATTCAGGCGGACAGGTATGAATGTCCGAAGACCAGGACAGGGTAGACCACGAGTAACAAATGCCATTCAAGAACGTTACTTGAGAGTTTCTTCGTTGAGACAACGGTTTGCAACCGCTCGCCTCCTTCAAAATCAGCCTCGAGAATATAATTTAAGGCCTCGTGTCGCGGCAAGAGGCCCAGCTCTTACCCCAGTCCATCGAACCACGCGTTTGGATTTTGCGAGAGAGCATATCCATTGGGAAGGTGCCAATTGTGAAAGAGTTCTCTTCACAGATGAGTCCAGATTCTGCCTCTACAATTGTGATCGACGTTGCCTTGTGTACATACTTCCACATGAAAGATATGCTCAGTGCAATTTCCTGAATACTACTGGTTTCGGGGGAGGATCGATTATGGTATGAGGTGGAATATCTTTCACTGCTCGAACAGACCTAGTGGTTGTTGATAATAGAGCTATGAATGCTGATACGTATATGAGGAACATTCTTCAAGAGCATATGTAGTGCCATTCGCCTCATACATTGGTGAAAATTTCATTTTTATGAACGATAATCCCAGACCCCATCGTGCACGCATCGTTCAGGAGTATCTTGAATATGTTGAAGTCTCTCGAATGGAATGGCCAGCAAGAAGTCCAGATCTCAATCCGATTGAGCAGGTTTGGGACAAGCCCAATAGAAGGTTGTGAATTTCAGAAAATCATCCAGCTACTCCTAATGACTTAGGAATCCAACTCGAAGAAATCTGGGAAGGATTAGATCAGAACATTTCAAGATCACTCATTAGAAGTATGAACCGTCGATGCCGAGCTGGAATTAACGCAAAGGGTGGAAATACCAAGTATTGAATTACTTATCAGCAATTCAGTATTTTGAAAATTTTTCGTTTCTCTTCTTTCACATAAGATTAGGTGAAATCCTGAATTTTTCTTCTATTTTATGTGTCTTGTTTCGTTCAAAACCTCCCCGAAAGAACATAAAAAATAGGTTTCAAAGTCGATGGAGAGTTCACCCTCATTGAAATTGTGATTTTCAGAATGTGCGTTAATTTTTTTGCGCAGTGTATTTGAATTGAGAAATTCATCATTCGCATGGTTTTCCTCACAATATCCGAGGTGTTTGTGACTTGAATATTAATTATAATGATAATATAGTTCATTTCGAGAATGAACAATCAGGTACATCACTAAGGTATAGGTAGTTATATATCGTGTATGTTATATGTATTATTGAAAATGTTCCTTCAACGTATGCTGAATCCTTTTTTCTACATGAACGAAACCATTACCCAATTCATTGTTTGATTCCTACAAATTTTCCACTTCAGAATTTTTTTTTCAGGTAATATCGTATCGACTGCGCGATATTCAAGAATAATCGAATATTTGTCGGCGATTTTGAAACTCATTTGGTTTTTTACCAATCATGGGAGAAATTACAGAATTCTTCAACTTATCCACGCGTCCGATAAGTCAATGGAGATCTATGGCTTCGTTTCGAAACATAGAGTACCGCCAACATTCGTAGTTCTTCTTCTTCTTTTGGTCGTGGGAGCAACAATCGAACTACAAGACGACCATCCCATGAAACAAGCCTATATGTTCACGTGGAATTTCATCATATTGAAAGATATAATCGAATACCATTTTTGGGAAGCGATTCTGACGAACCTGCGACAGAAACTTTTCGTCATCAATAGACACTTTGCGAGATTGAGAAAAACGATTAATTCTGGAGAATTTTCCACCACAACTTTGGTAGATGTTCGAAGAGAAGAAAATTTGATGTCGAAATTGCGTCAGTTGAGTCTGAAATTTTTCAAAGTATCAGAGATGAGTCATTACATTGGCTCATATTTGACATTGACAGTTTCCATAACCTTCATTGTGAAGATTGTGCAGATCATAAACTGTGCGTATTTCTATATTTTCCTTTTATCGAAAGACACAGGGCTTGGTTCACCTATAAATGTCGTGTGGTTGCTTTTGGCTTCCTCTTATTGTGTTGCTTTGTTGAAGAAATGGAATTGTGTTCAAGAGGAAGTAAGTTGGTAACATTTTCACTTCTCAAGCTTTTCACACAAGCCGGAATTGGCAATAATGTTGTGGCAATTTCCGTTCAACGCATAATTTTACAATCTAGGTAAAGGAATGTGAGAAATCATTTGAAAGGAAATTCAATTTCCTTTCAGCATTTCATTTGAAAATTAGCACGATAAAACATGGAATTTTTCATGACCATGTATGAAAAGAAGTGTATTCCCTAACATCTGCATGATGCATAGAATCTAAGCATTCTACATTCGAAATATCAACTATTTCGTGCACAACAAGAAAGGAAATCATTCAACTACTCAAAAACCTCTGAAGATAAGTATGAGAAAGTGATACCGAAATACTCGTGTACTACGATGAATAGAAAATGTCATTTGAAATGATAAAGCAGTAACTACATTTTGACATAGGCGGCAACACCTCAGCACTAAAATATTTTGTATCGATAGAGCATCTGTTCAAGAAACCAAAGATCACATAGTAAAACACTGAGCGCTCTATCTCAAGAAAAGTTCGAAGTTCAAAAAAACTTCTGAAATAGAAGTTGTAGAGAATTTATTCCTCTACAATATTTATATTGAACAAAAGTAGCAAAAATTGATAGAAACTGAAGTATATCAGAAAAACTTGCGTCGGGTTTTGATCTTCAAGTCAGTAATATCATATATTGACATTACTGACACTAGGATGTCTGAATATATGATGAAGCCACTCCTGACGTTTAGAATGGAAGGTTTTTAGAAGACTCATGATGAGTGTAAAGCAAGAAATGATAATTCCAACTGAAAAATTCTATTCCAAATACATTCGATATCGGAACTCTTTTCAATTGAATTTCATTATAGTTTCAGTAGGTGTAGAGCACTGACAATCCTCGGTCGAAAACATCTATAAATTAGGTACAAACCGATATTTTCGTCTGTATTCCTATACAGTGTGACACAGACTCATGGTACACCCCCATTTTGACCTTTGTTTTTGTAGTTATATTTTTGAAATTTGGAACATTGAATATACTCACTATAGGGCACTTTTTGACATCTTGAGAAAACAAATCCAAGAACTGGTTTTTTCGGAAATGACATCAACTTTCGATTTTCAAAAGGGACACCCGGTATATTATTACATTTTTGAAATCTCTATAATTTTCTCAATCTGATGATACCTCATAGTTGATATTTCATTCGTCAGAACGCCCATTTTATTTTTCGATCTAGAGAGCCGTGAACTCTCTAGAATTGTTCCAAATAATCAGAATAATGCAACATTATGGTAATTTCGATTTAAATGGTATCGTGGTTCGAAATACGTACCAAAAAAATAAACCAAAACCTCTTTTCACTCGAAACTCCGTTTTGTCAAATGGTAGCATAATGGTACTCTGACGTCATTCGAAAGTACCATCCATATCAACCATTTTTCTGTATAACCAAAACGAACATAATAATGGAGTTTAGACAAGTTCAAGTATCTTTTCGGTTCAATTCAAAATTGATGTCATT
This sequence comes from Hippodamia convergens, assembly GCA_038502775.1. NCBI lineage: Eukaryota > Metazoa > Arthropoda > Insecta > Coleoptera > Coccinellidae > Hippodamia > Hippodamia convergens. The sequence goes on along the minus strand of CM076607.1, from coordinate 34,867,827 downwards.
TCCGGAAAAAGCAGAAATTGGATTTTTTTCTGAATTAGTTAAAAAGTGCCCTATGGTGAGAATATTCAATGTTCCAAATTTCAGAAATATAGCTACAGAAACAAGGGAGACTATGAGTCTGTGTCACCCTGTATACTATTTGCTCAAACGAACTATACTAATTTTGTCGAAATGAATTTGTGATACTTCTCCTCTAAACTGTTGAGAATTAAAATATTGGAAATGCTACCATTAAGTAATCATTATTTGAAACACTTTTAACACTATAGTTCATCCAACGAGAAGAGCATGCCGAAACAATAAGGCAGACCGGATTTAATGTATCTAACGCGCAACAGACACAGTCGCAAGCAACTGGGAATCACAGATAACTAAGTAGAATAGATCGGACACTGACGTACTATGATTAAAACAACTTTTTGGAACCCCAAGCGGTAGTTGTCTCAACTAATATTTTACAGGTTACTACTTTATCACATTTTTCGGCGAAATTCAAATTACGTTCTTATTTTGCTTTCTAGGATTTTCAGTAGGCTTACCTATTCTGAATTCTAAGCAATTGAAAACAATAGTCCTTCACAAATATATATTTATTACTGTTCTCTATACAAATATAATATAAATATACAGAAAATGGGGTAATTGTCTACACTGACCCGAAAATCTCGAAAATTGACGAAAAATTCAGCAAGCACTAGCCTTGATATGCAGAATCTGTTTTCAGGTCTTGGTTTTTTTTCTAAAATACTCAAAGTCATTGAGGGTTATCCTGAACGAACACTTCATTCTTCAAGTCTGTGACGTGGACTTTTTGTCATTATGAATACAAAATTCTCGATTTTTTCTTAATTTATAGCCTTCTTTATTACTGAATTTCCCTAAAATGTGATGATTCCTAAGTGTTTACAATCCGGTGATATGAATGATATTTGTCATCTACTCATCTTCATTTCTACGTCAACAGCGCAATATAACATGATTCGTATGACGTAGCAATGAAGATGGCCATCATATCACCGGATTGTACACAATGAGAAATCATCAAATTTTAGGGAAATCCAGTGATAAAGAAGGCTATAAATAAAGAAAAAATCGAGAATTTTGTATTCATAAAGAAAAAAAGGCCACGAAACTGAAATATTATAACGGACTTGAAAATTGAAGTGTTGATTTGACCGCCAATTAATTTGAGAATTTTTTTAGAAGAACCAAGACCGACCAGATAAATCTGAAATAAGATTCCTCTTCTGCATATTAAGGTTAGTCTAGACAATTACCAAAAATAAACATATATGTATATTTAAAAGTTTTACCAAAACTGACACAGTACAGTCACACCCAATTTGGGACACAGTGTACATTTAAAAAATTGGTTTCTCAAGATTTGCTTGTTGCTGAATTTTTTTCGGGTTTACAGGTGCAGCACTTAATCTTTCTTGATAGTTCTTGATTTGATACTGCTTCTGGTTTAATTGTATTTTCAGTTTTTAAATCATGTTGTAGAGAATCTGTTCCTGTGCCCTCAAGTGTGTTCGTCTCAAACAGTTCAATTTAGAAAGTATCACAGCTCTTTTACTTGTAAAGAATAAATTTTTTCTTAATCACTGAGTAAAAAACATAAATCTGAAAGATTTAGCCAATAAAAAAAGAACAAGAGATGAATGTGGAAAATTATAATTGTACTCACCTGAAGAAATTCTTCTCTCTTTCATTTGTTGGAATTTTGTCACAGATTGTGTTTTACAATGATAAAGAAAGTGGATAATAACTCTCCAATATTAAATAAATAACTAATAAATATCTTCTTCATATCCGTTTGATCTTGTGAATGTTAATATATAATGTGATCAATAATTGTGTGAATCATGTCAATAAAATTTGTCATTGATCACGCACGTTGATACACACGCCGATCGGTACGTCCCGTTTAATTGTTTATTTTCTACATCACATTGTCTTTCTACATCACATTGATAAAGTTTGTTCAAGTTATTTTTTGCCCGGTTCGAATCCTTTTCGATTTTCAAATCGGGGTAGTTTCGTAGGTTACCATTGAATCGTGTTGTTTTGTCGCGGTTATCTGAACACTGTCCATAGGCGGCGAGACAATTTGTTCGATCATGTCTTCCTCCGGTGAAAATAAGTGTGGTCATTGTAGGAGGAAGGTTGTGGATTCGGTTAGCTGTGTGGAATGTGGTACCCATTTTCACCCTAACTGTTCCACTAAAGCCGGAGCTGTAGGACCCGATGGGGTAATACTATGTTGTGGACCACCGCAGCCGAGTTCAGAAGCTGATCATTTGTTTGCGCGTCTGCAGCGGCTATTTCAGGACCAGTTTGATGGCTTCAAGAGGGAGATTGAGGAAAAGTACTTTAGTCAGATGGTGGAACTCAAGAAGGAGATTAATGTGATGTCTGCCCGACTCTCTGCCCAGGAAAGTGAAATTTCATCTTTGCGACAATCTGTTGCAGCACTTGAATCTTGCAGTCGGCCATCTGAAGATTCCGTCGGAGTTGATTCTGCCGAGGAATTTTATTCCGAGTTGGAAGAACGCAGGCTGCGAGCAAGAAACGTGATGTTTTACGGTGTCTCGGTGACTGGGTCTGCGCGTGAGGATAAGGAAAGAATTCAGAACATGATATCTGGGGTACTTCCGGAGGTCAATATTGTTCAAGTAACTCGTGTAGGCGGGAGAAAAGATGATGGCCTCTCATCCATCAAGGTATCTCTGAAGAATTCAGAAGATGCTCTTAAGATCCTCAGGAGCAGGGAAAGGTTCAGACCGGTCACAGTGAGAGCAGACCTCACATTGAAGCAGAGGGAGTATCTTTCACAGTTGCGACAAGAGCTGGAAAGAAGAAAATCAAGAGGTGAAAAGGACATAACAATTCGTTATGTTCGCGGAAACCCGAAAATTGTAAGAACATCAAAAAATCGCTAGCCGCCGACATACAGTCGGCAGGGTCGGACTCGTCTGTGAGGTCAGGTCACCTAAATGTTTATTATCAAAATGTGAGAGGTCTGCGTACTAAGTTTGCTGATTTCATGCAGAATGTATCTATTTCGTTATATGATGTAATCTTGATCACAGAGACATGGTTGGATGATTCAATTGGTGACCTGGAGCTGCAGATGAGGGACTTCAATTTATATAGGACTGATCGGTCTTCGTTGACCAGTGAGAAGACGAGGGGAGGTGGATGTTTCTTAGCTGTGAGGAAGATTTTCCCCGTTCGGTGTGTACCCCGTGTTCGAGTGTCGGTCGAGGATGTTTCGGTTATTGTGACCATCGGATGCCAAAAGTTTCTATTTGCAACAGCGTATATACCACCTCAGGCGCCAGCCTATATCTACGAATACCATAGTGAGAACATTGAAGCTGCTGTTGATCAGTTTGAACCTGATAGGATATTCATTGTGGGTGACTATAACCTTCCTAGTACAGTTTGGTCTAATAACCAGATGTGTCTCAATATTGATTCGGGTTTTTGTCAGCGCTCTCAGATTCTACTTGAATCTTTTAGTTTCCTCAATCTCTATCAGAACAATTCTGTAGTAAATGTAAATTGTAAAATGTTAGATTTAGTTTTTTCTAGTTCTGAATTCCTGAGAGTCGAGGCTGCAGATGATGTCCTGTCAAAGTTGGATGTTCATCATCCAGCGCTTTCTTTCAGTATTCCCATTGGGCAATCCTGCAGAAAAAATGAAGATTTCTTAGCCTTTAATTTCAAGTCAGCCAATTATGACGGTCTTAATGATTATTTATCATCCATTAATTGGACTTCAAGGCTTGGAGCTAAAGAGACGAGTGTCGACTCTCAGGTTGAAGTCTTTTATACCCTAATAAATGAGGCTATAGAACGATTTGTCCCCAAAATTAAAATAAAATTGTCTAATTTTCCGAAATGGTTTTCTAGTGAATTGAAAGACGTTATTTTCCGTAAGAAGTTAGCACACAAGAAATATAAAATTTCAAATACGTGGGATGATTACCTGAAATTCTGTAGCCTCAGATCTCATTGTAGGAAATTAAGTGAAGAATGTTATAAAAATTATCTTAGGGAAAGCGAAGAATCTATTCGTAGCAATCCTAAGAAGTTCTGGAATTACATGAATGCTAGAAGGTCTGATACTGATATGCCTGATGTAATGTTTTTTGATGGTGATTATTTTCGTGGTGAAAAGGATATAGCTGATGCTTTTGGTTCATTCTTTCAGTCAGTTTATAGATCGTGTGATATGAATATTCCTGACGACGCCACTGACAATCCGATTCCTGATATGGAGAACATGATTTCTGTACCGGCGATTCATGTTGAACAGGTGTTGCAACGCATTGAATCTCTCGATGTAAATAAAGGTCCCGGGCCCGATAATATTCCCGTGTTGTTTTTAAAGAAATGTAAGGAATTTATTGCTCTGCCGCTTCAAATTTTGTTCAACAAATCCTTGGAACAAGGGATTTTCCCAAGTTTTTGGAAATCTGGTTTCATCAAGCCTATTCACAAAGCTGGATCTAGGGAAGATATTTCTAATTATAGGCCAATTACTATACTAAGTGTCATTCCTAAGTTGTTCGAATCACTTATTCATGAGCAAATAAAGTCTCGAGTATATGACAAAATCATTCCTGAACAACATGGATTTTTTCAGGGTAGAAGTGTTGAGACTAACCTACTTGTTTTTGTTCAATATGTTCTCAGGGCCTTGGAGAATCATAATCAGGTCGAGGTTATTTATACCGATTTTGCTAAGGCATTCGATAGTGTTTCGCACTCGATTCTGGGAAGAAAACTCGAGGCGTTTGGTTTTCACGGAGTATTTTACCGATGGTTGATTTCTTATCTCTCGGGAAGACTCCAATTTGTAAGGTTAGGTAGTACACTCTCATTTCCTGTTTCTGTAACTTCGGGAGTTCCCCAGGGAAGTCACCTTGGGCCATTATTATTTTTAATTTTCATCAACGATATAAAACTCGTTATCCGTTATGTCAAATTCTTACTATTTGCTGATGATCTGAAGCTTTTCACTTTCGTGAGGTCGTTGACTGACATTGAGAGATTGGAGTCGGATTTGCGTGCGGTGGAGAAGTGGTGTACTCGTAATGGTATAACCATTAATGTCAATAAATGTCAGTTCATGACTATTTCCCGATCAGAATTACCTATGACAGCTCACTATTCTATTGGGGGTAAACCCATTGTGAGAGCATCGGTTATAAGGGACTTGGGTGTGTCATATGACGACAAATTATCTTTCAGACCACATATCCAGGCAATTTCCACATCTGCTCTGAAGACTTTGGGTTTTGTGCTGAGAAACACTAGGGACTTCCGCGGCGAGACACTACAGTTCCTTTATACTGCTCTCGTTAGACCAATCTTGGATTTCTCCTCCGTCGTTTGGTCCCCTTACACATCTGTGGAAAGTCTCCTTATTGAGAGGGTGCAAAACAGATTCCTCAAATATATAGCCATTCGAATAGGCATATTCTCTTATGAGTCTTTCTCTGCGAGTCTTATGCGGAACCGGCTTGGACTGTCTTCGTTGCGGACGAGAAGGTTCCATGCTGATGTCATCTTTGTCTCTAGACTCTTTCAGGGGCTTTTGTTTTGTCTTGAACTGTTATCTCAGTTCAACTTATGTGTTCCCCCACGATCTGTTCGAAATTTTGATCTGTTCAGGCCTGCCTTTTCAAAAACAAACAATTCTTTTCATTCTCCGGTCTCACGAATGATGCGTAATACCAACGTCGTTAATTCTTTGGGTGTCGATATATTTTATGAGTTCATTTCTCGATTGAGAGTCGTCTTATTACGCTTCAATATTTTTGTATCTTTATATATATTTAGCATTTATATATTTGATTTGCTTATCTATGATGAGCGATCTGTGGTTGATGATTTATTTTACTTTTTCTTTTATTGTAAAAAGGTTTTGTACCGTTTATTTAATAAATAAATAAATAAATAAATAAAACATATGTTTGACAAACACGAAACACGACTAAAAACCTCAAACAGAGTCATCTATTGACGATATCACTAAATATTGGCGTATGCAGCGACACGAGTATTTGTTGTCTCAACTAAAAACACTATTTGGGGTGGGGGTAGGAAGGTGTCAAGACCCTGCTGGGAATTTCAGATGAATCACTTGATTGTCGTAATACAGATCTGAAAAAGACGGAGAAAGTACTAAACGGGAGCCAATGAACATGTTCATTTCCCTATATGCGCGTACATTTAGTTGTTTACTGGTGCTATCGCTTCTCGTGGGATGGACTATGGATTTTATCCAAATGAACTGCTCCCGATGAGTTAGGGATATTGACTCATGAGATTTTCTGATGAAAATTCATATTAGTATCATTACAAGTTGCAGAACATCAAATAAATTTCAGTGTTAAGAAAAAAGAAAGAAAAGTTTTATTCCCGGAGAATTCAAGCATTTCAAGACTATCGATAGTGCAGATGTATTGGTGAATGTGAAGTACCAATTTCCTCGCTCGTATTCTCTACTATGGCTGCACGGTGCCGTCTTGCTTCATCGTCTAAAAATTGAAGAGTTTTACCATCAGCAGAGTGAAAATTTGACGAGAAATTTGTAACGGCATGATTTACCGATTTCAAATTTCGGGAGTTTCCGGATTGTCTCGGATCGAGAATCGGCCGAGAACACAATTTCGGGTAGTACGCGCTGGTCGCGAGGACAGTGTTGTGTGTGCCACGTCGAGCGACTGATGAAAATTTCTCTCTCTGATATCCCGCTATTCTGGCACTGCACCTGAAGAAGCAGTATTTTATCCTCTCATTCTCGAGTGAAATAGTTCAACCTAGGCAATTGTTAAGATTGGTGAGTAGGAAGTTGATCAGACAACCATATACCTATTTTTTCTAATGATTCATTTGTTTCATATGAGGTGAGACACGCTTGGGTTCCGCCATTTTGAGGATCGTACGACTTTTCATCTGATTTCCTCAACCATCTGACGAATCAACCTTCGTTCCAGATCAGTTTAACTATGTTATAATTGATTCATGGAATCTGAACATTTCACATTTCCGAGACTCTCTGATTTTCAATTTCTCGATTCAACTGTGCCAGTCTTTCAGTGAACACGTGGACATTTTTTCCGTTCTTGAATTTTCTTTATGTAAACTAAGATTATCAGGGACTCGAGGAATTGTGGAAGTTTGACGATACAAAAAACTGATACAAGTGTTTTTTTAATAGCTTTTTTGGATGGAGCTAAGTCTCCGGCACCCTTTTTGGAGGGAGCTAAGTCTAAGGAATCCTTTCTGGAGAAGACTAAGTCTCCGGCATCTCTTTAGAGGGAATTCAAACTTTCGAATACTTTTCGGAAGGAGCCAAGCATCAATACCTTTTAGAAGTCTTCAAGAATTCAGTGCTTGCACCTTGAAGAAAATTGAACCCTCAACGCTTCTCTTTGGAAGAAATACAACCTTCACCTCTTGCAACGCCATTCCTTCTGGAAGAACTACAACGTCTTTCTTGAGATTTAGAAATTTGAACTTTGGAAGAAGTCGGAGGATAGTCTTCCCTTACCTGGCATTATTCCAACAAGATAAGTTGAAAAAGAACGAAAAACGCTAGAGAATGATGTTTATAACGAATTATTGATAATTGTACATATTTTTATCCTCGTGTTTTAATGTTTAGAATTATGATAGTAGATATTGTAAATTATCAGAGAAGAATAAATCTCGATTGTTCGAATTTTGATTGTCATTATCCTGAGATATCTCCTTTTACTTCATACAAATGTAAGGTGGTCTCATGTTCTTGGTATCTGGAGCCTCTATCTATTATTACCTAGAGTAATCATTTCATTAACCTTACACAATGGCACGCTCCCTACAGTGTGAGGTCGTCATAATCCCAGGACAAATATGTAGATCTGTAATACCCACCCTTGTTTCCAGTCAATTGAAGAGCGGCTTTCAGTTGACCAAGGGGGTAAAACTTGCAACTCAAAAAAAAAATGAAAAATACCCCTTTCTCTACTGGGAGAAAGTTCGCGAGCTCGTGCCTATTGCACTAGGAATAGGTCTTTTGGCTTGATTTTTCAAAAACAAGTTTTCGTTTTTAGGGTGAAATGAAAAAAATTTCGTGATTTTAATTTTAACACGTATAATGAAAAAATTAACACAAAAATATACAATTTACAGCCGTGCGCCTATGCACGTCGAATATTCCATCAGATCAACTCGAATAATGAAAACAATGTAATTAATTCACGCCGGAATGAATGGTTCAATCAACCACACCATAAAAATAAATGATCAAAATATCAAAGTATTCAAGTTCAAAATACATTCAATGAAAGAGATTTCTGGACTGTGGACCCAACCTTAACTGTTGTAAATGGAAAACTCTGATCTTTTACGTTCCCTCGATGATAATTAATCCTTATTAGACAAACTACTTGCACTACACCCGAACACTAATCCGGAAACACCGCGCGATACGAAACAACTTTACAATTTTTCAAAATCCGGACACAACAACTTTTTCCCGTTTCGAACTAATATTTCCCAATTTCCAAATTTAGGACTTTACCGTTACCCGAGTTATCTGAGGATGTTGTTTTTTCGCTCGAAATCCCCAGATACACTACTTAACTCTCTCTATGAACAGAAATTTAAAAATATTTTCTGCACCACTTTGGGGAGGTACCTCAAACGCGTTTCTCTCTCCAATGACGGTCCTAGAGAGGGGGAAAATGGGGGTAATTACCCGCCCCCCAGAACAGTTAAATCATATTCATCTTCCTCCATTATTCATATTGATAATACAAAAAATGGAATGAGATGCATGAAATTTCAAGTTAACACTATCTCTTCAGTCTAGAACCGCCTTTATTCCTCTACCAAAAATCTTTTTGTCTCATGACCTATATCTACCAATCCGAATTTCTCATGGGCGGTCTCCTGAACTAGCTTAGTTCTTTAAAGTAATTAATCTTCGAAGTATCCCAATTAACGATACGGCAATAAATCAATCTTCGAATAACTCGAATCTGCATGGATAATAATTTCATCGCAATACTTCATTCGAATTATTCATATTTGAACATCGTATATCTAACTTTCAGCGGACCTCTATCAAGTCTCTTAAAGTCCCTAAGAGCATAATTGCTTCGGAAACTTCAAGAGCCACTTATTTCTCATAATTCGTTACGTGAATATATTGTCCTGCTGAAATAACCTAATTGATTTGTCTCGATCGCAATTAAGATGACTTCAATTAATTTTCACGCGTCTCATGATTATTCGGATTGGTTGCATTAATTCATGATTTTTTTTTTGATATCCGGGTCTATTACAGATCTGTGCGCCCGTTGAAACATATCCCGGATCATATACCATAACACTACCTCCTCGGAATGGATGGAATTCTTGGATATAGCGAATATTGCAGGGCATGCGTGGGATTGTCCATACCCTTATTCTTCGAGAATCTGAAAATCGTCCATATCTGGATTCATTAGTGAAGAGGACACTACCCCATTTATCGTTCCATTTTATATGTTGCCTTGTCCAGTCCAGTCTTTGACGCTTATGGTCAAGTGTTACCTGTTAATGGAAGTCTTTTGAAAGAACGTCTAGAATCTAGAATCACCCCTCTCAAAAATCGTCTGATGGTTTCAATGGAAACTTGGACTCCATCTGCATTTTGAAGGGTACTCCGTAGCATTCTACACATAGATGTAGGCTTTCTTCTTACTGAAACGGTGATGAAACGATCCTGAGCAGGTGTTGTTTTTCGTCGCTCACCAAGCCTTGGTCTTTCCAACACAGGAACCTGTCTCCCTGAACTTAATCCAAAGTCGGGAAATCACAGTTTGGCTGACCTGAAGCCTTTCCGCTACAACCTGAATTAGACCACCCTGTATCATTCCGATAGCCCTATTAGCCTCAGCGTTCGTTAATTTACGTCTTGAGTTTTTCAGAAAACTCGCTTCAAATCGAAGCCGTTTACAAGCTGACTTAATTTAAAATAGGGACATTTATGAAGCTTATGCAAAGAATCAAACTTCAGACAAAAGGCAACCAGATTGACGAAATATCGCATACTGATTTTTATTGAATTGATTCAAGTTGTTATTGAGTTTTAAATGATGTTACAGCTATTTTCCCGGAGATCACATACTTTTCAAAACGATTGAATATGATATTCCTTACTCTTGTGGAGCATTATATGGAGATTCACTTATCTTGGTAGTCCCAATTTTCTCGAAAACTCCGAATATTTTTTCATTCTGTGAATGGCGTTTTGAACATGTCATTGTCCAACATCCTCATAATAAATAAAAATGCCAATCGTCGCGGAGGTATCAAAAAATTTTTCTCCTTGGTCATTCGAAAGATATTTTCATTTAGAGTTTTTTTTTCGAAAACTAATTTTATTCATTTTCACCGTCTGTGAACTTCAGCGTGTTCTATGTTAATTGCAATTGTGAAGAGATATTTATATCAAGAATTCGATGATAAATGGATAGGAACCAATGGACCCATCAGATATCGCCAGACCTAAAGCTAATGGATTACTTTCTGAGGGGTACCCTGAAAAATGTGGTGGACCAAACTGATTTTAATAACTTGAACCATTTGAAAATGAAGATAAGAAACGCATGTACCCAAGTAGACCCTTAAATTTGGACCAAAATATTCATTATGAAATAAAGGAATGATATAACTTATGTATGGATCATATTGGTCGGTATAAAAAACATATTATTCAAAATGTTGCGTTTGTTATGAAATTTTTGTCATTGTCATAATTTATAGTATTTAATGAATATAATAATAGAGAAATAGTTTGTTACAGAGCCTCCGTCATTTCACGAAACAAAATCATATTTAGGTCATCTAGAAATCTAGACATTATGATCCATATATGAGTTATATCATTGCGTGTAGCCTAGTGGATAGGGCTCTGGACTCCGACCCGGCAACCCGGCAAGTCGGGGTTCGAGTCTCCGCCAGGGAAGAAATTTTCTGGTATGGAGAACGCGCCGAACCATTCACTGTTGGGTAAACAATTAACAGTGCTGTGCCTAAGGTGGCGTCGGGACACAGTAACAAAGCCTACACAGAACACACCCATCATTCTAACTCGCACAAGCTTTAAGTAGCTTCTGAGGGGTTTCACTGAAACCTAGAATGCATGGAAAAATACATAATACATTTCCCTATTTCATTATAAGTTAGTTTCGTCATAATATATGGGTCTTTTTATGTTTTCGAATTCTTGATCTCAATATCTCTTCACAATGGCGACGTTGTGACATGGAGCCCCATCTTGCTATATCCACATATTTGATCTTATTTTAATAGGCCGATTGTTTAGACAACTAGCCTTCTTTAATTCAAGGCGAAAAACGAGGCGAAAAATCATATCTATGTCTCCAAATACCGAGAAAAATAAATGAAATAGAATTAACATAAAACACGCAGCAGATCGCTGACTGTTATAAATGAATAAAAATTGTATTCGAAAAAAATTCTGAATTGAATTATCTTTCGAATGACATGATGAAAAAAAATTCCCTGGAGAAGAAATTTTTGATAGCGCCGTGACGCCTGGCGTCTTCATTCATTCCGCAGATTTTTATGTGCGTCTCAAGTCGACACTGGTCAAAACACCATTCACAGAACGAAAAAATATTCTGACGTTTTCGAGAAAATTGGGGTTACCAAAATAAGTGAATTATCTTGTACATTTGAATATATTACAAAGAACCAGTTCATTGAACGAAACAATCCTCATAATCTTTAAATGGTGAAACATAATCCAATCAACGCATCAACCATTTGTTCAGAAAGTTCAATTAATATTACCGTAGAGTGTATATTTCATTATATCACGGAAATTTTCAATTCGGTCTATTTTCTATCGATAACAATTCATGAAATATCAATTTTTTTATATCGTAACATGGATTTTAATTTCCTTCCATGTTTCACGGAAATTACGGGTCACCTCGGTGAATCACCCTGTATTAAGTTCGCATCAGCGTTGACATCTAATCCGTGTTCCCCAAATAAAATTTTAATTGTTTCTCATTTGTAAACGTCAGTTTCCAAAAACACAATATTAATCAAGAAAGTTTATTTTATCAAGTCACTAAATGGAAAACTGACAGTTAACTTGCAGAACTTTTACAAGTAAGTAGTATTGTTTACATTAGAAAATTCTGTTTTATCGTCATATAAGTTGAAAATTATGGTACAATTGTTATTTCCAGTAACACAGATTTTTGATGATGAAAGAGTTGATACTGATGATGATGAACCATCTGTTGACTCAGAAACTGTTGAACTCGACGACTGCAGAACATTGTACTCTCCTTACTACCAAATAATTTGCTAGACATTTCAATTTTTTTGTTGGCCGAATCATCGACATAACTCATCGCAATTTCGGTGCTCTTCCACCCTCCTGCACGCTTTAGTGCTAAAATATCTCCACCCGAATCCGCAACCATAGTGGCTCCAGTTCTGCGAATAGAGTGGCCGGAGTATAATTCTGGGTCTTTTAAACCTGAATATTTCGCTATTTGCTTTGGGACACAACCAATAGTGTGCTGGACAGCATTAAGGGAAATGCACTTTCCATGTCGGTTTGTCAAAAAAAATCTTAGGCTTTCTGTTCCGGGAGGCCGAAGATTTACATATTTTCTGTATAACATGCAGGGCTTGAAGCTGCAGCCATCATCGGTTATGGTGTATCTTCTTGTTGTTAAATTTTTTGTTTGTAGCAATGTCACAATAACGTATTTTTCCATATCTTTTACATCATTCATGTTTAAGGAGAAATGGTTCAGCCTCTTCTTCACTTAATACCTTGGCCTTTTTTGGCGTATAATGTTCAGTTTTTCGTTTCAGAAACGCTATTCCCTTTTGAAATCTGCAAATGACAACTAAACGTCATTTTTTCCAATAAATTTTCTAAGGAAAACAAACCTGCGAACAGGGGCATTTTCTTTCATTTCCAAGCAGCTTTTCAGCATAGACCATTTTGCCCGTATAGTATTGGGCTGAATCTAACTGATAGTTGATTCAAGTAGACCAACAAAACATCTTCAATTACCCGAATCACACTACTTTTGTTTTGCCACTTTTCAAGTCATCGTACCTTGAAGTTGATTTTGCAGGTAATAAAGTTGATGCTACATTGCTGGCTGCCTCGAAAATTTCTTCTGGTACATTCATTTTCGCTTTCGCCAGAACAAATGTGTAGAAAAATAAACAGACATGTTCATGGCAAGGCTTCCATAGCTTACGACATTTGCGACAAATTATTGAGATTTTTGTGGAATTTATCTGAACTTTTCACAAATGAGAAACAAATAAAATATAAAACAATACAAACAAGGTAACGGGTTTAACTGGCTCAAGTAGGTAACGCCATTCGTCAGTAAAAACCCTCTTACCTTGCTAGTAATGTTACATACTATCAATGGGTCGATGACAGCAATATCCTACAGTTTACTTCACGATCTAGATTTTCACTAGTCCATAATTATAGTTATTTCCGATTTCAACGAAGCTTTCAATTCATTAACATATTTGTTTTGTCTTATAAAAATTTTTCATATCTTCAAGCGGATCAAATTCAATGTCAGGGATATCTTTTTCCAGGCTAATAGAACAGTTATAATTCTACACGACATCTGGAACAAGTATGCAGAAAGGAGAGGAATCAACGAAAAATTGTTATATCTGCAATTTTTGTCGATGAGGTTTTTGGCATGCAAATTGAAATTCACAGCATATGGTTTTTTTCCTTTAGATTGGTCATTCCTTCACACTGTAAGTATAAAAAATATGTAACCCACGAAATTCTGAGAAACTTTCATAACAAAACGTGAATGAAAGTTTGAAACTGACTAAATATGTGAGAGAACTACATTCAATTTTAAGATTAGGTATACTATTTCATGAATTGAGAATTTTATAAACAGAATTAAGCTTGATGTTGTGGTCATACTGTGAACCATTGTCTTATATTTCATTTTTCATCTAGTCTTGAAGTACTAGAAACAGCCAGAATCAACCAATTTGGGATACCCTCTACTCCGCCTTTGTTTTTTTCAACTTTTTCAGTTTTGATATTTTATTTTGTGCATTTGTCTGGGCATTAATTCAATCGTTTGATTAAATGAACTGAATTACCCGTCCAGACTATTCTGTGTCTCAATTGATAAAGTTATTCTGTCTCTTCAACAAACTGCAAAACGAGTTGATTTTTTAAGGCCGAATAAACTTCAACAAATCTTTCACAATATCTTATTCGTTTTTCTAATAAATCCACCCCAATAATCCAACATCACTAACTATATTATTTTTTTTCAGATTGTGGCCTCAGCAACCACCTATATCATCATTTTAGTTCAACTGAAGAAGTAGAAAAAAAATAATTTTTCATATGGATAATATATCGAAATATTTATTCCTGTCCTCATATATGTGTGACATTTTCAATGACATATCACATTCCACGATATGAGGGAACGAAAAATGAGAATAACAACTCCATAATTTTTCTTCATGATTATGATTTATGATAATTTTCTTGTTATACTAATCCATCATATGATCTCCGGTATCGGAACACGCATGACTTGTTATTTGCTATCTACCAGAACCTATCCTTTTTAAGTATATTCTAAACTAAGTTACAGAATGAGCTCCTATTCCAACACGAATGCAAACATTTTTTTCTCTATTTCAGTTAAGTTTTGAGGAATACTCTCGAAATTCAAATAGAAATTAAAATTGGTGTCTTTTGTATCATATTTTGCCAGTTGATGTGACTTACGAAATTTGATTCGTTTCGATTTGGAAATTGAGAAGATCTAAGGTCAGTTCTGACAACCACAAAACGAAAAATATAACTGAAACCAATGTTTAATGAGTTTTATTACTGCACTACTTTTAGTATTGTAACGAATTCCATTATGATACTGAAATATTTCCATGTTCACGCTGTCTCATCTCTAATAGTATATTCTAATACAAGTTGCAGAATGAGCTCCTATTCCAACACGAATGCGAAATTCGAAAAGCATGAGTGGAATTGCCTTCTGCAACGAGTATTAGACGATATTTTCTCTATTTCAGTCAAGTTTTGGGGAAAACTCTCGAAATTCAAATAAAAATTCAGATAAGTGACTTTTGTATGGTATCTTGGCAGTTGGTGTCACTAACGAAAATTTGACAGATTGCGGATTTGATTCGAAAATTGAGTGGATCGGAGGTCAGTACTGGCAACCGCAAAACGAAAAATATAACTGAAAACAATACTGTAATGAGTATCATTACAGCACTACTTTTAGTACTGTAATGAACTCATTACGATACTGAAATAGAGAATAGTATATTCTAAAACAAGTTGCAGAATGAGCTCCTATTCCAACACGAATGCGAAAGCATAAGTGTTAGAATTGCCTTCTGCAACGAGTGTTAGACGATATTTTCTCTATTTCAGTAAAGTTTTGTGGAAAACTCTCGAAATTAAAATGAAAATTCAGATTAGTGACTTTTGTATTGTATCTTGACAGTTGGTGTCACTAACGAAATTTGACAGATTGCGGAATTTGAATTGATTTGATTCGAATATTTAGTGGATCGAAGGTCAGTACTGACAACCACAAAACGAAAAATATAACTGAAAACAATGCTGTAATGAGTTTCATTACAGCACTACTTTTAGTACTGTAATGAACTCATTACGATACTGAAATAGAGAAAGATCTTTATGTAACTCCTCTGCATGGGACTTTTCACGAATGCAAGGAACAAATTTTTCGTTATGAATTAGAAGGCTTAGCTTTTGTCAGTATAGATTTCGAATCATTTTGTGTTTTGGATATGTTTCTTATGTTGAATTTAGAACTATTTTCCAGTCGATGTACATAATAAATTTTAGTATATCGTCTTGGCAGTTTTTTGTTGTTCCCGAAATATCATTAATTAACCCTTAACAGAACATTTTGTCAGAAGACTATGGAATGAGACGTTTATACAGGGTCGGCCATCCATAACTTTTCACCCTGAATTTTGAGCTTTGGGATGGAAAAACGAAAAATGCTAGGGTAGATCGAATTTTGATGAAAGGGGGACAAAAAAGGGTGTTGAAATGAGTTTGATATCACTAAACCTTCAGCTGCAACTCCTAACAGCTCTCATTTTTGAATAGGGAAAAGGGGTCGAGTAGCACCTTGTTGAAAAGGCAATTCAATTTCCTGCATGGGTGTATTTAGTTTTCATGGCTTTATTATTATACAGAGTGACTCAGTATTTAATCAATAACTTTCACACGCCGAATTTGGATCTTTGAGATGGAATAAACGTTCGGACGAGTCAAAAAATGAATTCGATATAACATAACAACAGCTCCCACTCGAGGCAATCAATTGAACAGAGCTGATAAGTCGAGTATTTCGTTGTATAGGTAAAAACCAAATTCAGCGTGTGAAAGTTATTGATGGAATACTGAGTCACTCTGTATGAAAATAAAGCCATGAAAAAAACTGCACCTATTCAAGAAATTTAATTGCCATTCCAACAAGGTTCATATGTTGAGGAATACTGTATACATTCTTTTCCAATAAATGATTCCCATTAGGGTGGAACAATTTTTCCTCATTATGATGAATTTTTTATGTTATGAATAATTAGGCATAGCCTCCCCAGATAATGGGTCATTCACTGACTAGTTGAATTTAAACGGAAACACTCATGAAGATTGTTTAATCAAACCTATGATCTCATAGTCATTAAATCGATCATTTATAATCTATTATAAATTCCTCATCATATACCAACCTATCAAATTAAATTGGTCATCTATTATTTTGACATCGGAACATTATGGAAATGTAGGGACTATACCCATCATTTTAAGTAACTATTCGTATGAATTTAACACGATTTAAAGGGTCTTGCTATCGTAACAGATGTCCTTTGATCTTTATCAACTTCTGCCAGAATGGTCACTCTGGATTCTGAACATCACCGGAGTTCTTTTCTTGAAAAGCGATAGAAATAGAAGGGGAAAATTCATTTCAATGGCCGCGTTCCATTTTTTTTTCGTGTTGTTCTTTCTGAAGAAGTTTTCTTTCAATGATTCACCATGGGATCCAGGTTAGTTCCTACATTATTGAAGTTCTGATATTCTCATAGTTTTTTTTCAGCTTTGAGTATATATGTAGTGGCGTTCAGTAGAATTACTGATTTCATCGGTTTCATTGCTAGATTGATATGGAGGATATTACGTAGAGGAGAATATGACGTCATAGTGAATCGTTTATGCCATAATTATGTGGCTGTACAGCAAATGACAGGTGGATTCCAAAAGAAAAAATTCGGACTCATCCTCACTGCAGCCACCACAATGTCTATTTTGATGATTTGCCATAACAACAATAAATTTTCACCGGCACATTTAGATTTCATGTTTCTGACTCTCATTTTTTTTTATTTATACCAGAAGGCTATTGATTGCGAATTCATACTCACGTTTTGGGGTAATATACTTCAAACGTTCTTCATTCTAAATCGAAAGATATCAGATGAATATGAGAGAACAATGGTCGTGTCTAATATAATGAAAAAAACGAAGGGAAACAAAAGAATAGAAATGGAAAATCAAGAGATGAAGGAACAAATTGCAGTTTTGAAAAAAATTTCATCGATTCATTATGAACTTTCTTGTTCTGTTGTTGAATTTACTAGTTGTTTGTCTTTCGATATAGCAGTGTGGGCAGCTACAAATTTCATGGACAATGTTATAACTGTATACTTAATCTGGAATTGTTCGAAAGATGTGGACAGTCTGCTATTTTATATCTTCTATTTCTCTTACGTGAGCTTCAAGGTGTATTTGGTTTTTTCTATATGGAATTCGATTTCTGATGAGGTAAGTGAAACGGTGTGAAAATTCTTGCTTGTATGTTAAAATAGTACCTGACTTGACCGATCTTCGGTAGGTTTTTTTTGTTTTGTTAAAACACGATTCTTTAGAAATAAATTCAGTATATGAAATGCATACTAATGAGATCAGAATAATGATCTTTTTTACATAATAATAAAATTACTATAACTGGTTCATTTAAATAAAAATTCTGAGTGTAGGTGAAATGTTCATACCCACATATACAAATCAGGAAAATAGAATTGGAAACATCACATCGATATTCCATATTCTAGTTGAACAGTTGCAGAATCAAAACATCAGAGGCTAGGCCAACAGATTCGGTTGGGTGGGGATCTAGTGCACAACGCATGGTAAGCTAATTGTCGAATCGAATCAGTAACCCCAGCAAACACGCCGATGCAAGATGCAAATGTAACTCTAATGCAATGTACTGTTTACCTCCCCAGGCTCTCGCATTTGCATCCAAATGTCCACCACATCAAGTACGCATTTCAGAAAAATGAGTAGTCGAATATGCGATCGTAAAACTGGTCACAAATGATACTTCATTTCTTGTCGCATTTGTGACGCTCATGCGAGTTAATTTTGAGAACACTTTTCTTTATTTCCTTCCGACGTCGCATAGGAATTTTGATGTGATACTGAAAGATATCTTCAAATAGGAAGCCATTTTTCATCGCATTTGAGACATATTTTGTTATACTCATTGCGTACATGAATATTATACAATTTTTTATGGGTAATTAATTCAATGATTGCAGGAGGATACTGAAAAAATTTATTCGAACAAGAAATATAATAATTAGTAAAGTCAAGATAAAATACAAAAAAAAAGGAAAAACGAAACAGAAAAATTACGATATGAGTGTGAGAATTAATTATGTTGTTTGGTTTTCAATCTATCTTTCCTTCCTCTGTCTGGCATGTCGAAACTATTTCTTCACATAGATTTCGAAGTCCTTCTCGGAAATTCCACTGTTCTTCCTCGCATCTGAAAGGAATGAAAATAAAAGTTACAATGATTTTTTTTTGTTTATTAGCAAGATCGTAATAAGTTCGATTATTTAAGAAAAATGAGAAATAATATTAGATGAGTATTGTAGATTTCTCTCCTCCATCCTTCGATGGGTGATTAATTAACAGTAATTTCTAACTTGAGCAAGTTTATCAATTTTGTTCAACTATTCAATTCATTAGTTCAACTTATTTCATTTGATGGGAAGATAAAGATATAACGACGATTACTGTGAACGATTACTACGTTCTTATAGGTGTCAAAATCATTGAAAAATTTCTGGACAACAAATTTACAAGAAATTTTCGAATAACTGGAAAGGTTGTGTTTGACAGTATCGCGGCTACACCTCGAATCAAAAACTCACTGAATGAAATCTTCATAACGGGACTTTCAGCTGTTTTGTAATTAGACCCTTATCATGTGAACAAAGTTCAGCCGTTTCATCGGTGAGGGTTCTTTTCAGACATCTAACCAACTTACCACGAAATCCTTGCTGCTGTTACCCCTAACGGCTTCATATGGTTTTTACTGAAAAAGTATATTTCGTATAAGGTTAGAAATTCAGTTTCTGAAATTATAAAATATGAAAGTTCCGAATAAGATCGGATTTGAATGCAGTTTCACCAAAGAAATATGTAAAATTAGTTCAAATATAAGCTTTCCAAATATGGTGATATGAATTACTAAGAAATCTGTTCCTATTTTTATAATTTCTCAAAAATTAGACCGAAGGAATTTCGCAGAAAACATCACCAATTTCGCCAACCCTGTACAGCACAAACTATTTCAGACACGTTGATTGAAATCCAATATTTTGAAAAGTTCTATTTTTGAAATATTTCTAGAACCAAATGAAATAAGAAATATTTAACTACAAAAATCAAGACAAATCTCAAGACGAAACTTTTTTTTTCAGATCAGAAAGTTCTGCGCCAACACACATATTAAGACTTCATTATACGATTATTAGGTACTTTTTGTTTCAACATTTATTGTATTATTTTAGCTCTCTATTTTCATAAGAATATATATATATATATATATATAAATAAGAATATTCTTTGCTGAATAATTTATATATATATATATATATATATATATATATATATATATATATATATATATATATATATATATATATATATATATATATATATACACTCAGGTGCAAAAAATTCGATCCATACGATTTTTTCAATAAAAAATTAAGATCTTTGGATATTAAACTTTAAAATAAGTTATAGATTGAAAACTACGTATTGAATATCAAGAAAACCCATAGTTTACAGAAAATAAATCTTTATTTTATAGAGCCATTCACCATAATACAGAAAATTGAAAAATGAATGAAAACTTCTTGAATAAAAAATGGCAATACAAAAATGTGGTTTATGCAGTGATAATTAATACCTAGTGTTTCCTCCTCGGGCCCTTATAACAGCATGCATACGGCGTGGCATCGAGCTAATCAACCTATGGATGTCAGTTTGGTCCAATTCTCTCCATATTTCCTGAAGAGCCGCACCGAGCTCAGCCAGGTTGTTTGGACGAGGTATTCGTGCTCGATATTGCCTTCCCATTATGTCCCACAGATGCTCAATTGAATTGAGATCAGGACTGGAAGCTGGCCAATTCATACGGACAATTCCCACCTCTTCTAAATAGTCATTGACGATCCTAGCACGGTGCGGACGTGCATTATCGTCCATGAAAAGAAAATTGGGTCCGATGAACGGGGCAAAAGGTATCACATGCTCATCAAGAATGGTCGTTATGTATCTTGCACCCGTCATAGAACCGCCATCCACGATAGCTAGGTCAGTACGAGCTTCGTAACTTATACCACCCCAAATCATCACTGAGCCTACTCGATAGCTTATTCTTTCTGCAATATTGCACTGAGCAAATCGCTCTCCTTGCCTCCGCCAAACTCTTTCGCGGCCGTCTGGTGACCTCAAGCTAAACCTGGACTCGTCTGAGAACAATACACTTCGCCAGTCTGCGTCATTCCAGTTTTCGTGTTCTCTTGCAAAGGCAAGTCTAGCTCTGCGATGCTCTACGGATAATAGTGGACATAGGGCTGGTCTTCTGGATACTAAATGAGCTTCAGCAAGTCGACGTCGAACTGTCCACCTGCTTACATCCACATTTCTCACTTCATTCAGACGATTGGTCAGTTCAACTGATGCGTTATGCCGATTTCTCAAACATGAAGTTACCAAAAATTGGTCATCTCGTTCGGATGTTGCCCTTCTACGACCGGAACCTGGCCTCCTTGTGAAGTTGTCGGTTTCATTGAATCGCTGAACTGCTCATTGAACCGCCGAACGACTAACACCTAACACATCAGCTGCATAATACTGGCTACTGCCATCTTGAACTAAAGCCTCCGCTCTAGCTGCATCCGTCGGAGTTAAGAACATTTTATTGCAATTAGAATTAAGAATGCAACGCGGTTTGACACTACAGGATCACTAAGGTAACCCGGGTTGAAATAAATGCAATAAACAATGATTTATCTTTTCGCTTATCGGAATAATTTTTTCAAATAAAAACATAAATGCCTTTGTGATAAAAAGTGCAGAACTAATATAAACATTTGAGTTTATTTCGGATATACGAGGGCATACCTAAAAATACATATGCCATACAATAACTTGAGAGTCGCAAGACTTAAAATAAATGCGAAAAAAGAAATGGATCGAATTTTTTGCACCTGAGTGTATATACAGGGTGTACCAAGTTCGACGGCCTATTAGGCGTTTCTGGAGAACTAGACTTATTTGAAATCTGAAAATTAGGATTATGATATTGTTTGACATAATCTACCGAGCTAAAATATTCTTGGAGCCTGACCACTTTCAGTTATACAGGGAGCCAAAAAAAAATTTTCAAAATTTTATTTTTTTGTTTTTTTCCTTTTCGAATTTGATAGAGTATGCAATTCTGAATACATTCGTACTCGAATCGTTGCATTCGTCGGAATACTTTCAGAAATATCGAGAAAAATCTGAAGAAAAAGAGAGAAAAGGGTATTCGGTATTATGTATGTTATTCCTAATCTACATATCTTTAGCACAAACCGTTTTCACATTTTTGAAGTCAAAGACTGTGGAAATATGGTACATTTTTAAAATTTTGAAAAACTCATCACAGGGTGTTCCAAATGTTGGGTCAAAAATTGGGATCAAGATTGGCCCATAACTTTCGTTTTTCAAATTAGAACCCTATTTTTTTATGGTTGCGTTAGATTGTATGAAGAAAAATGATGATAGTGTTCTAACGTGTTAATGCTCCTAAAATTGATAATTCTTGAGTTATTCAGGATTTTCTGAATTTATGTGGTACGTAGCGTCAAATTCATTTAATCTGTTTCATTTCAACTATGACCTGGGTCATAGAAGATGAATTATTCCACTAATGATATACACTTGAATACATCCGTACTGAAATCGTTGCATTCGTCAAAATACTTTCCGAAATATAAAAAAAAACTGAAGAAAAAAAGGTAGATAAGAGTATTCGGTATAATGTTTGCTATTTCTAATCTAGATATCTTGACCACAAACCGTTTTCATGTTTTTGTAGTCGAAGACAATGGAAATATTTTACATATTTAGAATTTTGAAAAACTCGTCACAGGGTGTTCTAAATGATCGGTCAAAAATTGGGATCAAGATTGGCCCATAACTTTCGTTCTACAAATTAGAACCCTATTTTTTTATGATTGCGTTGGATTCTGCGAAGAAAGATGATGATAATGTTCTATCATGTTGATACTTCTAAAATTGATATTTCTTGAGTGTTTTAGTATTTTCTGATTCCATGTCGTACATTGCGTTAAATTCATAAAATCTGTTCCATAACAACAATGATGAATGAATTGAACAAAAAGGTGTGTCACTAGTGAGTTATTGAAATAATTTATCTTCTATGACCAAGGTCATAGTTGATATGAAACAGATTTAATGAATTTGAAGCTACATACGACATAAAATCAGAAAATCCTAAATAACTTAAGAATTATCAATTTTAGGAGCATGAACATGTTAAAACATTATCATCATTTTTCTATGTACAATCCAACGCAATCATAAAAAAATAGGGTTCTAATTTGAAAAACGAAAGTTATGGGCCAATCTTGATCCCAATTTTTGACCCAACATTTGGAACATTTGGAACAAAAAGGTGTGTCACTAGTGAGTTATTGAAATAATTTATCTTCTATGACCAAGGTCATAGTTGATATGAAACAGATTTAATGAATTTGAAGCTACATACGACATAAAATCAGAAAATCCTAAATAACTTAAGAATTATCAATTTTAGGAGCATGAACATGTAAAAACATTATCATCATTTTTCTATGTACAATCCAACGCAATCATAAAAAAATAGGGTTCTAATTTGAAAAACGAAAGTTATGGGCCAATCTTGATCCCAATTTTTGACCCAACATTTGGAACACCCTGTGATGAGTTTTTCAAAATTCTAAAAATGTACAATATTTCCACAGTCTTTGACTTCAGAAATAAGAAAACGGTTTGTGCTCAAGATATGTAGATTAGGAATAACAAACATAATACCGAATACCCTTTTCTCTCTTCTTCTTCAGATTTTTCTCGATATTTTTGAAAGTATTTCGACGAATGCAACGATTCGAGTACGAATGTATTCAGAATTGCATACTCTATCAAATTCAAAAAGAAAAAAACAGAAAAATAAAATTTTGAAAATTTTTTTTTCGCTCCCCGTATAACTGAAAGTGGTCAAGCTCCAAGAATATTTTAGCTCGGTAGATAATGTCAAACAGTATCATAATTCCAATTTTCAGATTTCAAATAAGTCTAGTTCTCCAGAAACGCCTAATAGGCCGTCGAACTTGGTACACCCTGTATATATATACGATTATTAGATGAAGCTAAAATGAAATATCAATATATTTGATTTACAACAATAACTAAAAGAATTTAAATATCGGATCAAACGAACTTCTCGAAGCGAACACCAGTCACAAAATGATGATGGATCATGGATCCAAAAAAAAAAAATTAAATGTAAAAATTGTTTTCGTTGAATTTGTCAGACGCAAAACCACCCCCCTTTTTTCTCACCACTTCGAATTCAATGGTCCAAACCGGGTTCTCGAGAGAAAAATATCTCGGCCGAATGTAAACAGGGGCAATAAAACCCAGATGCGGTAGTTTCTCTACAGTTAAAGATCGAAGGAATCCTTATATTATATTACTCAACACACTTTGGCTATGAGTCACAATACGAACGAATATTTGCATCGCTTGGGAATCACATTTGAGAAATTTTTATTCATCATCGAAATGTTGAAAATTTTTTCTCCACATTTCGTTAACAAAGTGATATCACAAAATTGGACGCATATGCGACATCACAATGAAGATTTTATTTCGTGTTGAAAATGTAACTCCACAAAAGTGTCAGGCGATGTAACGTGTTTGGTGAGCTAATACATTATGAGCAAAATGGTTTATGCTGAAAAGCTGCTTGGAAATGACAGAAAA
The DNA here is from genome assembly GCA_038502775.1 of Hippodamia convergens. Lineage (NCBI taxonomy): Eukaryota > Metazoa > Arthropoda > Insecta > Coleoptera > Coccinellidae > Hippodamia > Hippodamia convergens. Next base: position 34,843,301 of record CM076607.1, on the reverse strand, counting down.
TACCCCTGTTCGCAGGTTTGTTTTCCTTAGAATATTTATTCAACAATATGACGTTTAGTTGTCATTTTTAGATTTCAAGAGATAATAGCGTTTCGGAAACAAACGAAAAAATGAGCGTTATACGCCAAAAAAGGGCCAAGGTATTAAGTGAAAAAGAGGTTCAATAATTTCTTTACATGCTCCTGATGATCAATGGTTGCTGGCGAAAATTGTAACGATATTTGGGATTTTTGGATGTTGTCGATGTGACGAAATTCTCTCCTTCAACATGAATGATGTAGAAAATATGAAAAAATATGTTATGGTGACATTGCGGCAAACAAAAAATTTAACAACAAGAAGATTCGCCTTAATCAATGATGGCTGCAGCTTCAAGCCATGCATGTTATACAGAAAATATGTATATCTGCGGCCTCCAGGAACAGAAAGCCTGAGATTTTTTTTAACATACCGACATGGAAAGTGCATTTCCCTCAATGCTGGCCAGCACACTATTGGTGGTGTTCCAAAGAAAATAGCAAAATATTTAGGTTTAAAAGACCTGGAGTTTTACACCGGTCATTCTTTTCGCAGAAGTGGAGCCACTATGGTTGCGGATTCGGGTGGACATATATTAGCACTGAAGCGTGCAGGAGGGTGGAAGATCACCGAAATTGCGATGAGTTATGTCGATGATTCGGTCAACAAAAAAATTCAAATGTCTAGCAAATTACTTGGTGGTAAGGAGAGCACAAATGTTCTGCAGTCCTCGAGTTCAGCAGTTTCTGAGTCAACAGATGGTTCATCATCATCAGTATCAACTCTTTCATCATCAAAAATCTGTGTTACTGGAAATAAGAATAGTACCATGATTTTCAACACATATGACGATAAAACAAAATTTTCTAATGTAAACAATACTACTAATTTGTAAGTATTTTTCAAGTTAACTGTCAGTTTTACAAGTTAGTGGCTTTGATAAAATAAACTTCCTTGATTAATATTGTAAACTGACGTTTACAAATGAAAAACAAATAATATTATATTCTAAAACAAGTTGCATAATAAGCTCCTATTCCAACACGAATGCGAAATTCGAAAGCATGAGTGTTGGAATTGCATTCTGCAACGAGTATTAGACGATATTTTCTCTATTTCAGTAAAGTTTTGTGGAAAACTCTCGAAATGCAAATAAAACTTCGGATTAGTGACTTTTGTATTGAATCTTGGCAGTTGGTGTCACTAACGAAATTTGATAGATTGCGGAATTTGAATTGACTTGATTCGAAAATTGAGTGGATCGGAGGTCAGTACTGACAACCACAAAACGAAAAATATAACTGAAAACAATGCTATAATGAGTTTCATTACAGCACTACTTTTAGTATTGTAATGAACCCATTACGATACTGAAATAGAGAATAGTATATTCTAAAACAAGTTGCAGAATGAGCTCCTATTCCAACACGAATGCGAAATTCGAAAACGAGCGACGAAGGAGCGAGTTTTCGAAAGCATGAGTGTTGGAATTGCCTTCTGCAACGAGTATTAGACGATATTTTCTCCATTTCAGTCAAGTTTTGTGGAAAACTCTCGAAATTCAAATAAAATTGCAGATTAGTGACTTTTATATTGTATCTTGGCAGTTGGTGTCACTAACCAAATTTGACAGATTGCGGAATTTGAATTGATTTGATTCGAAAATTGAGTGGATCGGAGGACAGTACTGACAACCACAAAACGAAAAATATAACTGAAAACAATGCTGTAATGAGTTTCATTACAGCACTACTTTTAGTACTGTAATGAACACATTACGATACTGAAATAGAGAAATACTTTTTAAATTTCAGGTTCTCCTTTCACCAAAGGTAATATTTTCTCCCTTCTAAAAACTAGCAGTTTTCATCGTCTTATTAATCTTTGGTCGGCAGAGATGATGAACTAAACCACTTCTAATGTTTTTCAGATATAGCCTATCAAAGATAACCTTTTCATCAGATCAATCGATAAATTCACAATATCCGGATTTTTACAAGAAGCAAAGATTTCTCCTACCTGATTTTTCACCATTTTGTTCACATAAAATGATTAGATATCTGAAAGAAACGATCAAGACTAAATCACTCAGAGATACGAGCCGAACAAACACTACGTCAGTAACACAAATTGAAATTAAATAAGCAAATCGCTAATAGTCTAAGATCCCAGGGCCCCCAGACGTTACTTATTTTTTAAGTAACGAATTTCACAGTAAAGATAGTCTTATATGTGTTTAATAGTGTGTGCATACTCGCTAGGTAGAAGTTAGAAAAGATGAAAAAAAAACATACCGAACTTTTCTTAAATTCGAAGAACTGATTTTTATATATGTCGCGCAGAATATCATGAAAAATAAATATTTCATATTGACAGACAGTTTCCGTGGGCCGTTAATCCTCCCAGACGCTTTAAATTCCAATAAAAAAATCACAGTTAGAAACATTGTTGTGAAATGGTCAGATTCAGCACTTTTGTTAAATGCGAATCACTGATTTTTATATATGTCACGCAAAATATTATAAAATTCAATTGAAAAAAAAGAATTTTTCTTACATTTTTCATTAGTATCTTAATAGAAATGTTCATTGTCAGCTTCAGTCGATGGTTAACTCGTACCTGGCGTTTTACAATAATTTCTCTATTTCAGTATCGTAATGAGTTCATTACAGTACCAAAAGTAGTGCTGTAATGAAACTCACTACAGCATTGTTTTCAGTTATATTTTTCGTTTTATGGTTGTCAGTACTGACCTCCGATCGCATCAAGTTTCGAATCAAATCAATTCAAATTCCGGGATCTGTCAAATTTCGTATGTCACACCAACTGCCAAGATACAATACAAAAGTCACTAATCTGAATTTTCATTTGAATTTCACAAAAATTGACTGAAATAGAGAAAATACCGTCTAATACTCGTTGCAGAAGGCAATTCCAACACTCATGCTATCGAACTTCGCATTCGTGTTGGAATAGGAGCTCATTCTGCAACTTGTTTTAGAATATACTATTTATTGATAGAGGTTTCGTAACTATAGGTTTTGTTCGAATTTCCTCAAATTGGTAGAACCTGCCTTGTGAGTCGTAATTCCTCAAATACACTTTATAGGCAAAAAAATCAATAGTTTCTAGGGACCTTATAAAAATCAAGATTGTGTCTGGCAGAATATTTTCCCTGGGGATTTGTCTGGCTTTCCAAAAAAGGTATTAATATGATCCCCCAAGGATTATATTAAAAATTGAAGACTATATGTAAGAAAAGTTCTTTTTTTTTTGATAAATTTAAAGCGTCTGGGAGAAATTACGGCCCACGGAAACAGTCTGGCAATATAAAATATTTATTTTTCATAATATTCTGCGTGACATATATAAAAATCAGAGCTTCAAATTCAACAAAAGTGCTGAATCTGGCCATCTCGAAACAATGTTTCAAACTGATTTTTATTGAAATTAAAAGCGTCTGGGACGAATTGCGGCCACGGAAACGGTCTGGCAATATGAAATATTCATTTTTTATTATATTCTTTGTAACATATATAAAAATCAGTGCTTCAAATTCAACAAAAGTGCTGAATCTTTCCATTTCGCAACAACGTTTCTAACTGTGATTTTTTTTATTGAAATATACAGCGTCTGGGAGGAATAACGGCCCACGGAAACTGTCTGGCAATATGAAATATTTATTTTTCATAATATTCTGCGCGACATTTATAAAAATCAGTTCCTCAAATTTAAGAAAAGTTCCGACCCGATGTTTACGAATCAAGACATCCCTATACCTGCGATGTATTGAGCATACTATGAGCTAGTACTCAGAATTTTTTCCCTGCTGAAACTAATGAGTACTTTCATATTCAGCATTCACGTTTATGAAATAAATATATGTTTAAATATGTGATATTGATCAAAAGCATTGGACTCTCGATTATGAAAAGATATGGTCTTAGAGACCAATATAATATCTATTATTATCCGTATAAAATTCCAACAGAAATCATCGAGTTCAGAATTGTTTTTCCTCATTTGTATTTACAGTTCATCGATACATCTAATCCAAGTAAGGTTCGCTGTACTTGAAAGGTTAGAGTTAATGAGTTTTCGGAAACATTCGAGCAAGGAGAAATTTGTACGTTATCTACAACTTCATAAGTTGTTGCTAGTTTGCATCCATGTTTTTCCCAAATTCTTGAAATTATCGTTGTCTAGAAAATTTCTCATTTGTGGTCAGATGAAATGACTTTCTTAATTTGAGCATCCCTTATTTCGAATATTGTAATCTCCATTCATAACCTTCAGAAAGTTTTCATCAGCCTAAGTTCAATGTAAACGAGAGGTGGAAGGATATTTTTTAGGTCTACAAGAATTCTTAAGGTGAGGTCAGCATGCTTTATTTTTTTTGTCAGTTTCACTCATATTTCTCGGTATGTTTTTCTATTTCCAGTATATCATCGACAAAACAGTTTATTGATTGTTTCACCACGATTTTTTAGAACCTCCTGGCATCATATTCCAATCATTGTAGTTACTGAATAATTTCATGAAAAATTTAATCGGAAACACTCAGGCAAATTGAACAATTCGACGATATATTGATGACATATTATGTATTAGAGTGTGTTCATCATTCTCATTCTGTAACAACTGTGAGTAGGTTCATACCTAACACATTTCGTCATTGATTAAGTTTTCTACATAATAAAGGAGTATAGGATTTCGAATGAATTCTGGTCCATGTTGTGAATTCGATTTTGTATACACCCATTTATATAAAATGTAGTCAACATAAATTGGAGGGTTTAACTGAGTTCATTTGAAATGTCGATGGAAATTCATCATCTTTTGCCAGAATGGTCACTCTGGGTTTTCAATATCAGCGGTGTTCTTTTTTTGAAGAGCGATAGAAACAGAAGCGGAAAATTTTTTTTAATGATCTTGCTCCATGTCATTTATGCATTCTGCTTTCTGAAAATGGTTTCTTCCATGAATTTACTGAAGGATCAAGGTTAGTTTCTTAATGGTTGAGATTTATAATATTAATTGTTTTTCCCTCAGATTTGAAGGCTTACGTCGTTCATTTCTTCAGAATGGTAGATTTTATAAGTTTCAATGCCAAATTGATGTGGAAGATTTCACTCAGAGGGCGATATGACAATCTCGTGAATCGATTATGTCGACAGTATGTCACGACACAAAACATATCCGGAGGATTTAAAAAAAAGAAATATGGGTTTTTCCTTCTGGTTGTCACACTCATTGGGATTTTGATGGTTTCTCATAAGCGTTTCGAGTTTTCTTCCAACGAATTCGCTCCGATGAAACTGATTACTTTTTCTTTTCATTTATATCAACCAACCCTAGAATGCGAATTCATGGTCATGTTTTGGGGAAATATACAGCGAGCATTCTTCGTCCTGAACAAGAAGATATCAGATGAATGTAAAAGGACAGTCGTCATTTCTAACATAATGAAGAAAACGAAAAGGAATAATAGGATAGAAATGGAGAGCCGAGAGTTGAACGCACAAATTGCAGTTTTGAAAAACCTTTCGTCGATTCATTATGAACTTTCTAGATCTGTTGTCGAATTCACTTGTGATTTGTCGTTAGATATAGCAGTTTGGGCAGCGAAGAACTTTTTCGACGCTGTAACAACTGTTTACTTGCTCTGGAATTGCCTGAAGGAATTAGACTGTGTGCCATATTATCTCTTTCATTTTTCTTACGTGGTTATAAAAACGTATTCAGTTATTTCGATATGGAATTCGATATGTGATGAGGTAAGAGAAACGGAAATTTTTTATGTGTTTCAAAACACATATAGTAGTTCGATTTGACATATCACTCATTCACACCCTGTGCTACCCTATTCTGAAGAGTTTTTTGAAAAGTTAAGTTTTTCTGTATTTCTCTTTGAAACTTACGGAATGATAGTTTTATTCCGGGACTCTTATTTGCACTAAAGAGTTAATATTATTATATTTATTTGTTTCTCATTTGTAAACGTCAGATTCCAAAAACATACTATTAATCAAGAAAGTTTATTTCATTAAGTCACTAACTTGTGAAACTGACAGTTAACTTGCAAAATTTTCACAAGTTAGTAGTATTATTCAAACTAGAAAATTTAGTTTCATCGTTATATATGTTGAAAATCATGATACAATTGTTATTTCCAGTAACACAGATTTTTAATGATGAAAGAGTTGATACTGATGATGATGACCATCTGTTGACTCAGAAACTGCTGAACATTTGTACTCTCCTTACTACCAAATAATTTTCTAGACATTTGGATTTTTTTGTTGACCGAATCATCGACATAAACTCATCACAATTTCGGTGCTCCTCCACCCTCCTGCACGCTTTAGTGCTAAAATATCTCCACCCGAATCCGCAACCATAGTGGCTCCAGTTCTGCGAAAAGAGTGGCCGGTGTATAACTCTGTGACTTTTAAACCTCAATATTTCTCTATTTGCTTTGGGACACTACCAATAGTGTGCTGGCCAGCATTGAGGGAAATGCATTTTCCATGTCGGTATGTCAAAAACATCTTAGGCTTTCTGTTCCAGGATGCCAAAGATTTACATATTTTCTGTATAACATGCAGGGCTTGAAGCTGCAGCCATAATCAGTTATGGTGAATCTTCTTGTTGTTAAATTTTTTGTTTGCCGCAATGTCACAATAACGTATTTTTCCATATCTTCTAACATCATTTTCATGTTTGAAACATAAATTTAACATCGACAACATCCAAAAATTCCAAATATTGTTACAATTTTCGCCAGCAACCACTGATCATCAGGAGCATGTAAAAGAAATTATTCAGCCTCTTCTTTACTTGATACCTTGGCCTGTTTTGGCGCATAAAGCTCATTTTTTCTTTTGAGATACGCTATTACCTTTTGAAATCTGCTAATGACTGCATATGACTAAACGTCATATTTTTGAATAAAGTTTTTAAGGAAAACAAACCTGCGAACAGGGGCATTTTTTTTCATTTCCAAGCAGCTTTTCAGCATAGACCATTTTGCCCATGAATTATTAGTGCTGAATCTAGCTGATAGTTGATTCAAGTAAACCAACAAAACATCTTCAGTTACCCCAATCACACTATTTTTGTTTTGCCACTTTTTGAAGTCGTCGTATTCTTGCTCGTACCTTGAAGCTGATTTTGCAGGTAATAAACTTGATGCTTCACTGCTATCTGCCTAAATAATTTCTTTTGGTATATTCATTCTCGCTGTCGCCAAAACAAATGTAAAGAAAAATAAACAGAGATGTTCATGGCAACGCTTCTATAGCTTACAACATTTTCGACAAATTATTGAGATTTTTTAGGAATTTATCTATCCTTTTCACAAATGAGAAACAAATAAAATATTAAACAATACACGCAAGGTAACGGGTTTTACGTTACGTAATGCCATATACTATAAAACTTTTATCTTGGATTGTAAACAAACTAACAACGTGGTTTCGTATTCGAACACTTGTAGTGTGAGAGTTAGTGAACCCTCCGAGTAACGGTTTGTCTGTAAGGCTAGAAATTATTCTAGTGGTAGTGCAAAGCATGCTGAGGACGGAAATCATCGCTTGGCACCCCTCACCCCTGCACGTCATCAACCCTTGTGTCTTTGAAAGAGGAGAAAAATTCAAAGAAATTTGTTCCTGTAAGCTTGAAACTTTCATACGATTCTGTTCATTCATTGCAAACTTCAAAAGAATGGACAGGCAATTTCGAAGAGCACAAGTACCTGCCAGGCGACTCGAAAAGGGTGTAAAATATAAAAAAAATCAACTTTTTTGTGTAAGTCCGAAATTTAAATATGTGTTCGTCTGAGGGAATGAAAAACTAAGTTTTATCATCAATCTTCTTCATCATCTGATTTGTTATCATCAATTTCTCTATCATATATAGTAGGGTCGTTTCAAGCGTAGTAAACTGTGTCCCAAATTGGTTAAGACGACTGCACCATACCTCAGCTATTATTGAAAATAGGGACATGTGGTTTTCGCGACCTTGTGTCATCTTTTTGTGAAACTTTCAGATCCATAAACTGAAATATTCCAACAATTTTTGTTTTTGGAATACAGGGCGTAAAATGTTCTGTGAAAACTGCTTATAATGATATTTTTACGTCAGTGGAGAAGCTTGGAATTTTTTTCAAAGCATTGTTTTTGAGATTTAGTTGGAACAGAATAGAATTTTCAATATGGAACACATTGTTCATTCGAACGTCAAATTGTTGCATTTTTGTCTGAATACATTGGTATATCACAAACTAAAATTCAATGAATTCTGCTTGATAAAAATATCCAACTAAGTTGATCCATATTCACACGCTTTGAAACATTACTGTTTCGAAAAGCCATGTGACCTAAATCTATTTATTATATCCTATTTTGAACATGAACTCAAAACATAAACTGAAAAATGGTGAAAACATATGAAAAAACGTATGAATATTGTAATTTTTTGATGCATGTGTGGAAGAATTTATTTCTTACTATAACGATGAAATTTATTCAAAGTTAACTTGTGGCACATCGATGTATTCATAAAAAAAAATTCCAAAATTTGACGTTAAAAGATTCTTCCGAAAAAAATTTCAAGCTGAGATACAATGCAGTCTTTAGCAATTGGAGACGCAGTGTACTTAGCTTGAAACAACTTTATGATAACATATTATATGATGTTGAAGATTAATGATTAAACTTATTGTTTCATTCGCTCAGACGAACACATATATAAATTTCAGATTTAAGGAGAACAGTTTATTCTTGTTCATATTTCATACCCTTCTCGAGTTGCCTGGCAGGTACTTGTTCTCGTCGAAATCGCCTGTCAACTTTTTTTCAAATCTTCAATGAATTAACAACATCTTATGAAAGTTTCAAATCTACAGGAACCACGAACAAGTTTATTGAGAGACACACTCGTTTCAAAATGACCCGTAAATTAAATCTTTTCATTTTACTTTTTCTTCCTTTCAATTTTATAATTGTTTTTTATTTTCCAATCCAACTTGAATATTTTGTCACTATTCGTCATTTAAAAAAGTTTCGGTAGTGGTCATAATACTATAATCGATAAATCTCATAAACCAGTTCTTCACCACAATTTCTGAAATCTTTTCTTCAATAATTGGCACTGTATACAGGGTGTACCAAGTTCGACGATCTATTAGGCGTTTCTGGAGAATTGGACCTATTTGAAACCTTGTTCAACATTATCTACCGATCTAGAATATTCTTGCAGCTTGACCACTTCCAGTTATACAGGGAATGAAAAAAAATTCAAAAATTTTTTTTTGCCATACGAATTCCATAGAGCATTCAATTATGAATACATTCGTTTTCAAATTGTTGCATTTGTTATAATACTCCAAAATATCGAGAAAAAACTCAATTGAGAAGGGAGATACGAGAAATATTCTACATTTTTAGAATTTTGAAAAACTCGTCAGGGGTGTGCCAAATTTAAGGTGAAATTGGAATCAAGATTATTGGCCCATAACTTTGGTTCTTCAAATGAGAACCCTATTTTTTATGCTTGCGTTGGATTGTACAAAGAAAAATGGAGATAATGTTTCAAAATCTTAATTCTCCTAAAATTAATAATTCGTGAGTTATTCAGGATTTCCTGATTTCAAGTCATATAGCATCAAATTCATTCTCTTTCATATCAACAATGACCTTGGTTATAGAAAATAAATTATTCCAATAACTTACTAGTGACATACCTTTTCTCTGAATTCATTTATCATTGTTGATATGGGACAGATCTCATGAATTTTTCGATACGTACGACATAAGATCAAAAAATTCTGAATAACTCAAGAATTATTTATTTTAGGGAGACCAACATGTTGGAACTTTATCATCATTTCTCTCCGCAGAAACCAACGCAATTATAAAATGAGCTACTTCCGGTAGCTCAGTAAAATTGTAGAGAAAAGTAGACTGTATTTGCGGAGCGAAAGGCGAGATTATTGCAATGTGAAACAACAAGTTCATGAGAAAAAAGGCGGTCAACAATGATGACTTACCAAATCTTCTAAGGCTGATGACTTGGAGGGCTCTGTTACAAGTCCCAGCTCTTCTCAGGGACCCTTGGCTGCGGGAAATCTGCCCCAACTTTCGGTTCTTAATATGCGGTGTTGAAAACACAATGCGATGCGGAATGATACAATAGAAATAAGCAGATTTTATCATCAAAAGCGTGGAATTATCCAAAACAAATAGCAAAATTTTAATCTGTAAGAACAGAAATAAGCGAGAAAAATCAAAATTCAAAGGCGTTTTCAACTCGTTTTCACTAGGAATCGAATCGAATAATGAATGAATGTTCACACACATAAACAGTGTGCTTAGAAACAAAAAACTATCGCCACAAGTCCTCATTGTTGACTGCGTTTATGCGGACTCCATTGCAATTAGTCTGGCTTTCACTTCGTCTGAAACCAAACAGGGTTCTAATTTGAAAACGAAAGTTATGAGCCAATTCTGATCCCAATTTTTGACCCAACATATGGAACACCCTGTGACAAATATCTCGAAATTCTGGAAATGTACAATAATTCCACAATCTTCGAGTTCAGAAACAAACATGATACCGAAAACTCTTATTTCCCTTTGTTCTTCAGTTTTTTCTGATATTTCGAAAGTTTTAATAATAATAATAAAGGGCCTTTATTTGTATTCAATGAAATACAACTTTGAGGCGAAGTTTAGCTTACGCTATTCCACTTAACCCCTAATTTCGACGAATGTAACGATTTAAGTATTTCAATACGAATGTTTGCACAATTGCATACTCTATCAAATTGAAAATAAAAAAAACAAAAATTTTGGAAATTTATTTTCACTCCCTGTAAAACTGAAGTGGTCCGGTTCCAAGAATATTATGTCACACAATAAAATAATCCAAATTTTCCGATTTCAAATAGGTCCAGTTCTCCATGCATAAAAGCCTAATAGGACGTCGAACTTGGTACACCCAGTATACACCGAGTATTCCAAACATTGTAGTAATTATATAAGTTCACGAACAATTTAATTGGAATTACTTAGGAAAATTGGAAGATAGCTATATTTATGAGATATTATCTATCGAATTTGGTCATCATTATCAAGCCTGCCACTATATATTTACAACTGAACTCTAATAACATACCCATTTATTTATGTTATCCATTCAGTTTACTACATAGCAGTCCAAATTATTGCGGAAGTATAACGCTCTAATGAATTATTCTCAATGTTTTGAATTCATTATTGTATTCATGTACTTATTCGTGTGAATTTATCTAACACAATTTGAATGGTCTACCCAATTTTACTGAAGATGTCAACCGATCTTCATTATCTTTTGCCAGAATGGTCACTCTGGGTTTTGAACATCAGTGGCGTTCTCATCTTGAAAACTGATGAACACAGGAGCGGAAAATTCTTTCTTATGATGGTGCTCTACACCGTTTTTACACTATGCTTTCTGAAATTGATTTCCATCCCAAATTCACTATGGAATCCAGGTTTGTTCGAGAATGCTCAAAATTTCGAAATATTCATTGTTTCTTCTACAGGTTTGAAGGCTCACGTTGTTCAATTCGTCAGAATCGCAGATTTTATCGGATTCATGGCCAGATTATTGTGGAAGATTTTACGTAGGAAGGGCTTTGACGTTCTTATGAGTAATTTATGTCGTCAGTATGTCAAGACGCAACAAATAGCAGGAAGGTTCAGAAGGAAGAAATGTGGATTTTTCTTGGTGGTTGTCACCATCATTTGGATTTTGATGTTTTCTAATAAACGTTTCAAGTTTTCTTTCACAGAGTACATTCTGATAAAATTGATTACATTTTCTTTTCATCTATATCAACCAACTATAGAGTGCGAATTCTTGGTCACATTTTGGGGAAACATACAGCGAGCATTCTTCATCCTCAACAAGAAGATTTCGGATGAATGTAAAAGGACTGTCATTATGTCTAACATGATGAAGAGAACGAAAAGGAACAACTGGGTAGAAATGGAGAGCCGAGAGTTGAATGCACAAATTGCAGTTTTAAGGAACCTCTCAGGGATACATTATGAATTGTCTGTATCTATTCTTGAATTTACTTCTGCTTTGTCGTTTGATATTGCGATTTGGGCGGCTTCAAATTTCATAGACGTTGTGACACTTGTATACTTCATACTGATTTCCTTGCAGGATGTGGACTTCTTGGCATTTTATTCCCTTTATTATTGTTATATGATTTTCAGAATTTACTGGGTTATTTCCGTATGGAATTCGATAGCTGATGAGGTGAGTCAAATTCGGAATTCCCTGAAAAGGTGGTTGAGTACTTGTTAGCAGCCACACTTCGTATTATACCGGGTGTTTCATTGGAAAAGCTTGAAGTATCATTCAACTGGGTTAACAAAAAACGAGGGATCGATTGAATTCTCTGAACAACACTTTCTATATCGAAATTTTGAGTATGTGTCTCAATATTTGAGAATATTACACAAAACTAAGGCGTGTGTTTCCATTTTTCGCTCAGAAATTTTCAATGCAAAAAACTTTCAACTTGAAAGTGGAGAATTAAAGAACTTTTATTTCAAGAAAGTGGTTTTGAAGTAACTTTCGATAACGAAACCTCAAAACTATATAATCTATGGATATTTTAACTTCACTTGATATATATATATATATATATATATATATATATATTCTTATGAAAAAGAGAGCTAAAATAATACAATAAATGTTGAAACAAAAAGTACTTGATAGTACCTGAGTACGTTGGAGATCACTTCAGGTTGTATTTTCAAAATACTTCCTCTAGAGTTGAAGAAAAAGTCCCTGTGTAGACATGATATGACTGGATGAATGGATATCCAAATATTGTCATTGAATGTTAGAGTGAGGGAATTAAAATGAATTAGGACTAATTTTTGTTTATCCAAACATTTAATTACATGTTTTCGAAATGAAAAAAATAAAAAATTTAATTTGTAAATTTGTTGAACTTGCGAATGAAACCAAATCAGGATTTATGAATATTACTAACGATTAGGACTGAATTTTTTTTTGTAACCTTTGCATAATTTTTTTTAGAGTTCTGATATACTTGAGAGAGTGTTTATCTATTTGTACAGCCCCTCTTGATTGTTGGCACACTCATGAAAATAAATTAATTGAACTCTATGTCCCATATTGAATGAGACTCCACCGTATCTCAGTTATTATGGAAGATAGAGACAAACGACCCTGTGTCAATTTTTTGTGAAATTTTTGGATCCACAAACAGAAATATTCCAACTTTTCTTGTTTCTCAAATACAAGGTGAAAACGAAAATGTTTACTGTTTTGATATGTAATAACTTTTCAGATACTACATAAGAAGAAGAAAATGAAAGCAGCTTCCAAAAGATATTTTCACGCAGAAGTCAGTGGCGTAGTTGAATTCTTGTTTCAGGGCATTGTTTTCAAGATTAAGCACAAACGTGGAATTTTTCATATTGAAAACTATACAGGGTGTACCAAGTTCGACGGCCTATTAGGCGTTTCTGGAGAACTAGACTTATTTGAAATCTGAAAATTGGGATTATGATATTGTTTGGCATTATCTACCGAGCTAAAATATTCTTGGAGCCTGAACACTTTCAGTTATACAGGGAGCGAAAAAAAAATTTTCAAAATTTTATTTTTCTGTTTTTTTCTTTTTGAATTTGATAGAGTATGCAATTTTGAATACATTCGTACTCAAATCGTTGCATTCGTCGACATACTTTCAAAAATATCGAGAAAAATCTGAAGAAAAAGAGAGCATTCGGTATTATGTTTGTTATTCCTAATCTAGATATCTTAAGCATAAACCGTTTTCACATTTTTGAAGTCGAAGAATGTGGAAATATTGTACATTTCTAGAATTTTGAAAAACTCATCACAGGATGTTCCAAATATTGGGTCAAAAATTGGGATCAAGATTGGCCCATAACTTTCGTTTTTCAAATTAGAACCCTATTTTTTTATGATTGCGTTCGATTGTACAAAGAAAAATTATGATAATGTTTCAACATGTTCATGCTCCTGAAATTGATAATTCTTAAGCTATTTAGTATTTTCTGATCTTATGTCGTACGTAGCGTCAAATTCATTAAATCTGTTTCATATCAACTATGACCTTGGTCATAGAAGATAAATTATTTCAATAACTCACTAGTGACACACCTTTTTGTTCAATTCATTCATCATTGTTGTTATGTAAGAGATTTTATGAATTTGACGCAATGTACGACATGGAATCAGAAAATACTAAATAACTCAAGAATTATTAATTTTAGTAGTATCAACATGATAGAACATTATCATCATCTCTCTTCGCAGAATCCAACGCAATCATAAAAAAGTAGGGTTCTAATTTGAAAAACGAACGTTATGGGCCAACCTTGATCCCAATTTTTGGCCGAACATTCAGAACACCCTGTGACGAGTTTTTCAAAATTCTAAATATGTAAAATATTTCCACTGTCTTTGACTACAAAAACGTGAAAACGGTTTGTGGTCAAGATATCTAGATTAGAAATAGCAAACATTATACCGAATACTCTTATTTACCTTTTTTTGTTCAGTTTTTTTTTCATATTGCGGAAAGTATTTTGACGAATGCAACGATTTCAGTACGCATGTATTCAAGTGTGTATCATTAGTGGAATAATTCATCTTCTATGACCAAGGTCATAGTTGATATGAAACAGATTAAATGAATTTGACGCTACGTACCACATCAAATCAGAAAATCCTAAATAACTCAAGAATTATCAATTTTAGGAGCATTAACATGTTAGAACAATATCATCATTTTTCTTCATACAGTCCAACGCAATCATAAAAAAATAGGGTTCTAATTTGAAAAACAAAAGTTATGGGCCAGTCTTGATCATAATTTCTGACCCAACATTTGGAACACCCTGTGATGAGTTTTTCAAAATTTTAAAATGAACAATATTTCCACAGTCTTTGACTTCAAAAATGTGAAAACGGTTTGTGCTTAAGATATGTAGATTAGGAATAACAAACATAACACCGAATACCCTTTTCTTTCTTTTTCTTCAGATTTTTCTCGATATTTTTGAAAGTATTTCGACGAATGCAACGATTTGAGTATAAATGTATTCAGAATTGCATACTCTATCAAATTCAAAAAGAAAAAAACAACTGTATAACTGAAAGTGGTCAGGCTCCAAGAATATTTTAGCTTGGTAGATAATGTCCAACAATATCGTAATCCCAATTTTCAGATTTCAAATAAGTCTAGTTCTCCAGAAACGCCTAATAGGCCGTCGAACTTGGTACACCCTGTATATTATAACGCCAAATTTTGCATTTATTTTTCTGAATACATTGAAGCACCACAACTTGATCTTTAATGAAAAATCAGAAAAATCTATATTAGTTCGATTTTCTTATAGTAGGCCATCAATTCTTTTACACATGTATTTGATCAATATTTTTTCAAGATGTCATGTGACTTTTCATTTCATGATATTTATACAGGAACTCGAAATATTACTCATCAACATGAACTTGAAAATGTTGAAAACAAAACAAATTTCGAATTTTTTTGAGCATTTTGAACTTTCATGCAAGTCTGGAAGCATTCATGTCTAACTTAAAAAATAATGAATGAATAAATATACAGGGTGTTTCCTAAACATGCGGCAAAAATTCAGGGAGCTGTTACTTGGACTATTCTAAGAATATTTTGTCCTTTGATGTTTTTGGAAAAACCTCTTTGTTTCGAAGATACAGGGCGAACAACATTTTTCATATTTTTAAAATTGATAATAGTATAAATAAAAATGCGTACCGCACTGTGTTTACTAAGTAGGTACAATTTATTTTTAAATGTGTTTGACAACTATAAAAAACGGCCAGTTTTTTGACTTATACCACTCCAATAGAAAATGTGGAAGACTTGCGAAATCGGATCATTGCTGGGTGTAACTTAATAAGAAATGATCCTGGTGTTTTTGAAAGGGTTCGGCAGTCAATGAGGAGAAGATTGGATGCTTGTATGCTGGCTGGAGGTGGTCATTTTCAACAGTTTTTGTAGGTTAAGTTAAATTTTCATGTAATTTTTCATAATAAAATGTTATTATCTAAAATTTTGTTTGCCCTGTATCTTCGAAACAAAGAGGTTTTTCAAAAATCATCAAAGGACAAAATATTCTTAGAATAGTCCAAGGAACAGCCCCCTGAATTTTTGCCGCATGTTAAGGAAACACCCTGTAGATTATCCTGTTTTTTGAAAATTAAGACTGTGATACATCAATGTATTCAGAAAAATAAAAGCATTGACAGGATTGCCAATATTAAAAATTCCACGTGAGTGCTCAACCCCAAAAAAATCGGAAAACAAATTTGACTTTTTTGGAAAAATATCTATCGAAAGCAGTTCTGATTTTTTTCTATCTCATACAGGTTTCGAGAAAAAATTACAACTACAAAAGGACACTTTTCATTTCTCCCTTCATCGCAGGAATTAATTAAGTTGTAATATTTCTGATATCCATTGAAACATTGTCTCGGAGGTCTCTGCATTTTTCTGAAAACTTAATTTGGGTTTTCTCTCTGAAACAAGAAACAATTTGAAAATTTTCTTGAATAATATAAATATATAAAATATTGATAAATATCACACAAAAAAATTAAAAATGGTCAAGATTCTACGAGGTTAAATGAAAACTAGTAATTGTCTGACGAAGAAGTTTAATTTAGACTACGAACTGTTACGCTTAAGAGTTCAAAGTGTTTTTCTTCCTGTTCATTGTTAGACAACAATTTCCTCTTTTAAAGTTTTGGCCACTGACAAATTAGTGCTCAAATTTTTACGCAGGGGCCTAATTTACATTATTCAAAAATTTTTTCTAATTGTTTCTTGTTTCAGAGACTGGGGGGAAAAAATCGAATTAAGTTTTCAGGAAAATGAAATATTTCTGTTCGCGTATTTAAAAGTTTTACAAGAGAGTGAAAACCGCATGTTTCTATATTCAATCAAAGCTGAGATATAATCCAGTTTCACCAAATTTGGGACACAGTGTACAATTAGATTATGATTTGTTCAAGTGAAAAGCTAAGCATTGAAATATCAATGATATTTCATGATGGAGTATTCAATAATGTATCTTCGAATTTCAGGCGAATCGTAGCGTAGTATTATTGCATGATATTTGGAACGAACATGTGAAAAATGGAAGATTTGGCCAGCCACTTTTGTATTTGCAGTTTCTATCAATGAGATTCCTGAACACAAAACTTCAACTGTCAGCTTATGGATTTTTTCCTCTGAACAAATCATTTCTGCATTCGGTATGTTATATTAGTTAGTTGGAATATATATTTTCTCTATTTCAGTATCGTAATGAATTCATTACAGTACTAAAAGTAGTGCTGTAATGAAATTCATTACAGCATTGTTTTCAGTTATATTTTCCGTTTTATGATTGTCAGTACTGACCTCCGATCGAATCAATTTTCGAATCAAATCAATCCAAATTCCGTGATCTGTCAAATTTCGTATGTCACACCAACTGTCAAGATACAAAACAAAAGTCACTAATCTGAATTTTCATTTGAATTTCGAGAGGTTTTCACAAAAATGGACTGAAATAGAGAAAATACCGTCTAATACTCGTTGCAGAAGGCAATTCCAACACTCACGCTTTCGAAAACTCGCTCCTTCGTCGCTCGTTTTCGAACTTCGCATTCGTGTTGGAATAGGAGCTCATTCTGCAACTTGTTTTAGAATATACTATTCTCTATTTCAGTGTAGTAATGAGTTCTTTACGGTACTGAAAGTAGTGATGTAATGAATTAATAACAGCATTGTGACATGTTCTTTCGAGCATTTAGGCCGTCGTCGTAGATTAGTTTTCGACGTTTCGCCAGTTCGAGTGTCTGGCATCTTCAGGAAATATATTTCAGGAGATGTTCTCACTGGACTGAACTGCCTGAGTGTGACGGGGACGCAGATTGTACTTCCTTATATATCTTCGGTCGGGGGGCGTGGCTGCGCTTGACCGGTCTCGTCCCGATACCAAACGCGCGCCGGTGTCCGACCAGTTCACAACCGGTTCCCGATCTTCATTCACTTCATGAACCCGGTTATTATTATAGGGAAGTGGTTTTGTGTTTTTGAGTACTGGCACCCATCTTCTATTGATTTTCAAAGATTCCTCCGATTTATTGAAATTCGTTGGGTGTTTATGAATTTCGATTGCTTCCCTGTAGAGCCTGGGGTAGTATGCAGTAGTGGTGCACAACACTTGGGTTTTGTCGAATTCTATGGCATGATTCGTGTTGTTCAGTGTGTGCTCTGCGACGGCGGATTTCTCTGAATGACCCAGTCTACAATTGGCCTTGTGTTCCTTGATCCTCGTATTGATGGATCGCTTCGTTGTACCGATGTATACACTTCCACAGCTCCACGGAATTCGGTATACACCTGGTGTACTGAGTGTATCCCTTCTGTCTTTGAGGGAGTTGAGATGGTCCTTGATCTTCTTCGACGGTTTGAATATTGTCTTAATGTTATGTTTCCCCAGAAAATCAATAGAACATGGGTGCCAGTACTCAAAAACACAAAACCACTTCCCTATAATAATAACCGGGTTCATGAAGTGAATGAAGATCGGGAACCGGTTGTGAACCGGTCGGACATCGGCGCGCGTTCGTTATCGGGACGAGACCGGTCAAGCGCAGCCACGCCCCCCGACCGAGGTTATATAAGGAAGTACAATCTGCGTCCCCGTCACACTCAGGCAGTTCAGTCCAGTGAGAACATCTCCTGAAATATAACTCCTGAAGATGCCAGACACTCGAACTGGCGAAACGTCGAGAACTAATCTACGACGACGGCCTAAATGCTCGAAAGAACATGTCACATTGAACGATGGCCGCGAAAGCCTCAACCAATTCATTAATTACAGCATTGTTTTCAGTTATATTTTTCGTTTTATGGTTGTCAGTACTGACCTCCAATCTTTTTGATTGTCAAATGAAATCAATCTGTCGAAAATTAAGAAAATATCTTTTAAAACTCGTGGCAGAAGGCGATTCCAACACTCTTGCTTTTGAAAACTTGCTCTTTCGTCGCTCGTTTTCGAATTTTACATTTGTGTTGGAATAGGAGCCCATTCTGCAACTTGTTCTTGAGTATACTATTGTGATTTCACGAAAATATACATTTTTTTCAGATAGTGGCTGCTGCAGCAACTTTCGTCATAATTCTTATTCAATTGCAAAGTCAAAGCTGAACTAGAAATCCCTCACAATTACTAATCGAATAAAATGTTTTTTCATCGAGAATACTACAAAAAAAAACGGGAAAAACACCTACAGAAAAAGTTCTGCGAATATAATATCAGCAGATGAAAATAAGTCTTCCCATAAGCGTGAGGATATTGTTATTCGGAAAAAAAAATCTGGATACTGCTTCATAAGAAGCTCTCTCACTTTATTAACTGACAGTGGGTTGGAAATCGAGCACTGTTGTGGAGTGATATATGGAAAAAGCCATAAAAAATTAAAAACGTTCTGCACAAGAAATCTTTGGTGAAAAATTTAATTCAGTGTGCCTACCGCATTCTTCAAGTTATATCCAATGCTAGCAATGTCGTCCAGAATTGATTTAAGCAATATTTATATTCATTAATATATAATTGTTCTAATCTTGAGTTATAACAGTTGAATAAATGGAAGTTTTGTCATTTATTGTGAAATCTATTTTTTTTACCAGTAGCAGATTATCTCATAAGGTTAATTATTTCCAAAACAGGAAACTTGTTATGAGGTAAGTATACAGAGTGTTCCAAGTTCGACGGCCTCTTAGACGATTCTGGAAAGCAGGACTTTTTTGAAATCTAAAATTTTCGGATTATATTATTTATTGTTCGCCATTATTTACCGAGATGAAATATTCTCGAAGCCTTGCCAATTTTGCTGATATAGGGTATGAAAAACAATTTTCAGAATTTTTTTTTTTATTTTTTCGTTTCACATTTTGATCGAGTATTCAACCTTGAATACATTTTCATTTGAATCGTTGCATTTGTAGAAATACTCTTCAAAATTTCTAGAAAGAATTCAAGAAGAATTAAGAAATAGAGATAACAGTATTCGGTATAATGTTTGTTATTCCTATTCCAAATAACTTATGCATAAACTATTTTCACATTTTTGGGGCCTATGGGAATATTTCATTGTTGATTTGAATCAGATTTCATGAATTTTTCTCAAGCTACGACATAAATTCAAAAATTTCTGAAATACCCAATAATTATCCATTTAATGTGCATTAACATGTTGAAACACTATTATAATTTTTCTGACCCGAATGCAATCATAAAAAAAATTGGGTTTCTTCTAGAAAAACGAATTATGAGCCAATTTTAATCCCAATTTTTGACCCGACTTTTGAAACACTCTATGGTGACGAGTTTAGAGAAATTCTAGAAATTCACATTATTTCCTGAGTATTCAACTTCAAAAATGTTAAAATGGTTTGTTCATGAGATATCCAGAATAGAAACAACGAACATAATACGCAATACTGTTATCTCTATCTATTTTCTTCTTATTTTGAAAAGAGAATCCTCTGAAGATGCTTTTCCTCAGATGAAGGCAAAACGTTAGTTAATAATTCCTAACAGAACACAGCCAATAATTTCCGAAGACCCTGAATATTTCAATGTTTACTTCAATTATCACCCCGAGCAATTTCTCAAAAACCACTCATAGATGATGATGAAAATGCATTTAATTCATTAATCGATCATTTGATGAAATAGGTTCCCTTCAGAATTTTTTATTCGAGGTTCAGTAGGTGTCATGAGTCATGAGTCCTCGAAAAATATACTTTTTACCTGCTCTTACTACTTGGCTCTTTTCGATTGTAGGAATTGTATTTCCCGGATCGAAATATGTGAAAATTTTAATTTCAGTCTCCGTTCAGGTTTTTTACTTCTGGACTTTCGTACAACATCGATATTTCATTAATTCAACTCTAAAAGGAGGTGAGAATTATCGCGTACATTCAGTTTTTTGTTCCTGGTTGAGATTCCGCCAGCAATATTTCATCTCTAGTGGTTATACATATAACAATGTAGATCTTTGCTTTCCAGAATACGTCGGTAATGTGATGAAGTACATCATAACAGCAGAGGCAGTGTTATTAACCATAAGGCTCATGTGGAACCTCTCACATTCAGAAAAATATTTCAGAATCATCGAAGAGATGAGTAGAATCATGTCTTCATCTGAGCGTTTCAAGCGAAAGAGAAGCACGTTCGGAATTCAATTATCGATTGTAACAGTATTCATATTAACACAAATTACACTCAACTATATCGACAAAGGAGGATTCTCACTGCTTGAAGCAGCACATCATTGTAACTGGATCATTGTTACCTATACACACGCAATAGAGGGAGAATTTCTTGCACTGGTGTTGGGGGAAGCTAAACACACCTTTTTCTTACTGAACGAAAATCTACTGAGAGAACTTAGACGTATGCATTGTTCATTAGATGAGTTAGCGACAAAAGAGGAAGTAAAGATGAGCACGAATCTCTTGAGGAAATTGTCCCTTTTGCACTTCAATCTTGTAGATTCGATTGAATCGTTGAGCACCATCTTGACCCTCAATGCTTACTTGGGTATGGTCATGAACATTTTTCATCTGATACATTCTTTCCACTTCGTTGCTGATTCAATTATAAGAAGGAAGTTAGGAGGTCATCAGTCGTTGTGGGTGTGCCACGAAATGCTCAAGAACAGCTTGGTCATCTTCTTTTGGGATTCACTTTCGCAGGAGGTAAGTTGTCTTTTGAGTTTTTGAACACCTACTCTTAGTCTAATGTGCAAAGTAGGTATTCAGGCACTTGAGACTCGGAAAATAAAAGGTACTGTGGGAACCACCAACTCGTTTCATTTTCCCTGAAAAATGTGTTTGTCATGAAGTGATTCTGTTTATGTTTTTTCTCAGTGAACTTTTGACATTTACGTCATCAACTTCCTGGTGTTTCAAGTATCCCTTATGTATTTGTGAAGACATTAGAAACTGGTTTCTAATGATAAATCCATCTAATATATTCGGGAATTTGAGGATGTAATCATCATGTAGTAATCAAATATGGTTGATTGGATCTTTTCCACAGAATTTCTGATATGATGTTGTTTTTCCGTTCAGGCAAACAGGTCCGTCATTATTCTGCATGATATTTGGAATGAGTATGCAGAAAACAAAAATATCAGGGGTGTTTTGAAATACCACCAATTCTTATCTTTGAGGTTTCTGACCAGCCGAGTTAAATTTACTGCTTATGGTTTCTTTCCATTGGATTGGACTTTCTTACATACGGTGAGTAAATATCGCGAACTCGACTGAAAACTGCTGAAACTTTTCCATTAATTTCAGGTCATATCATTAGCAACAACATATCTTATTATATTGATTCAGCTGAGATCTTGAAAATGTTCTGAACAAAACAATACAAGGTGATATTTGACATTGATATTTCTCATGGAAGTATATTTTTATATTGTGTTTTTACGATGAGATCCAGGTTTTTGCAAAATTCCTGAAAAACTACTCGAAGCTTGTGTGGGTTTGAAAAAGGATGTGGTGTTTTTTAGGTAGACATTGTTTCTGTGTCCTTTCTGAGGCATAGCACTTTAAATTGTTCAAGTGAAAGATTTGACGAGTTCTCCAATGCTGAAAATGCTTCTGTAACTTACACTACGCAAATGAATTTAGAAATTACATAAATGAATAATGCTTCGATGAATATTTATTCCTTTCATTACAGGTATATGATCATTTCTGATTTATGATTTTGGTATACATTTAACCTTCTACATTGAACATCGATTAGATAAAAAGTGATATCCTTGGTGAAACATTGGATGCAGTGTATCCCACTTCCAAAAAACAGTTAGTGCGGGCGAAGAAATCATTCATAGTAAATATTCTTTTTTTGTGTCGAAAAAGTTGAATGAATGGAATTTGTTGTCATTTATTGTGAAATCCAGTTTTCGTTATCAGTAGAATAAAATTTCACCTTCTGCAACTATACTCTGTTCAAACTTAAGCGAGGGCAGTTCGCGCAGCGGGAGGAGGGCCTTCGGATAGTTACTTTCCGTCCAGAGTCGAATCGAGGAGATTTCATACAATCGTTCAGTTCTAACTGAATGGGAAGGAGCCAACTCTGGTGTTTCCCGGAATTACTTTGTCAGGATTTTGCAAGATTCCGACCCAAATCTCTGAAAATCTGGTATTTCCTGGAATTACCTTGCCGCAATCTCGACCATAGATCCGAGCACGACCCTGGTAATCTTTAGGGTGGTCGAAGGGAGCGTTGTTATGACCGTTTGACCAATTCGAGCTTTATTGTGCGAAAACCAGACGGTTCTGTTAGTATTAATGGCTCGTGCTTAAATTTGTAAAGTTACAGAAGGTAAGATGTTTTATAACGTTAAATCAGTTTTCGACAATGTCGATTATGGGGTAGTGCCCCCGCCTAGACGAGCCAAGCGAAGAGCTGCTCCAGGGCACTAACTATCTATGCTCGAAGTGTTTTCTCGTATGTCCATGGCAGCGGTTGTATCCAAAAACTGATCCAGGAAATATCCTTCTGAAGATGTTATGTAACAGAAAAAACAACGATGCATTTACCCGTTGGCTACCCTATCCTAGTCTTCGGACACTCATACCTATCTCCCTGAATCGCTGCAACATTCTGGACACACTTGTATGGGAAACTTCAAACCTTTCTGCAATTCTTGTGTATGTCCACCCTTCTTCCCGCAATACTACCGTTTGGGCACATTCCTCTTCGGTCAAATTTCGTGTTTCGCGTTGCATAGTGATCGAGTATAGAAAATCAGAAGAAAGAAAAACTATGGATCACTAGAATTGATAGAGAACAAATGATTGTATAATGGAGCCAATACCTTCAAAATGGGATAAATTCATCTTTTTTTATTCCTGCTGGGAAAAAACATTTGGAGCTATGAATGCTGATAAGTATATAAGAAACATTTTTGAAGAGCATGTAGTGCCATTTGCCTCATACATTTGTGAAAATTTTTATGGAAGATAATGCCAGACCCCATCGTTGAGAAGTACCTTGGAAAGTTTGAAGTCTCTCTAATGGAATGGCCAGCAAGAAGTTCAGATAATCATCCAGATACTCTCACTCGGAGAAATCTGGGAAGGATTAGATCAGAACATTTCAAAATCACCCATTATGAGTATGAACCGTCGTTGCCTAGCTGTAATTAACGCAAGAGATGGAAATACCAAGTATTAAATCACTTATCAGTATTTTCCGTATTCTGAAAATTAATCATTTCTCTTTTTCCACGTAAGATTCGGTGAAATCCTGAATTTTTCCTCCATTTAATGTGTCTTGTTTCAGTCAAAGCCTTCCCGAGAGAACATAAAAAATAAGTTATAAAGTCAATGTAGACTTAACTTTCATTAAAATTGAGATTTTCGGAATTAGCGAATAAAATTTTCACCTCAGGGTCACGTGGTGAAAGAGAAACGGCCGAGTCACTTATTTCGACCATGGCATAGAGTTTGTGAAATAAGGACATAAGAAGTTTCCAATTCCTTCACTGTTTTCAATAGACATCGACTACTTTCCTCGCTGATTTAGAGCTGATTTGCTTGCTGAGATTTAGGCAGCATGGAGAATTTCTATCTGATATAGTTGCGGAAGGTTACTTGGAGAATTCCATCATTCATAAACAGAAGATTGCGACAAACATCCTAGAAGAAAATTACATGGAAAATAAGAAAATTAGTTCCGCACAGAAACCTGCTGGGGACAATTTCACTGATTGCTCAATTTGTGTTATTAATATTTATGCATCATTTTACCATTCACCTTTTGAAGTTACTTTATTAATGAAACTATTGATTATCATAATATGTTCATCAAATTTGATGACATAAATATAGATGATAGTTCGAGTAGTTTAGTCTTACAATTATTCCCTAGTTTTCACAAGTAATGGTCAAATTAACATTTGATCAACAGTCGCGAATTATTTAACTTGTCGTTAATTTATATGTCAAAATCAGGCAAAACTTTGTCGTCCTTATGTATGAGATTTTGATCAACCTCTCATTTCATAACAATGCTTACCCTAATTCTTCCTATTTTCAGTGTGCTCATAGCGTTATTCCTCCGAAACCACTCATAAATAATGATCGAAATGCATTTAATTCATTAATCGATCATATAATGAAATTATTTCCCTTCAGAATTTGATTATTGGAGGTTCAGTTAGTGTCATGAGTCCTCGAGAAATATACTTTTTTCCCGCTCCATCAACTTGGCTCTTTTCTGTTGTAGGAATTGTATTTTCCGGATCGAAATATGTGAAAATTTTTATTGCACTTTCTGTTCATGTTTTTTACTTCTGGACTTTAGTAGAAGATCGATATTTCGTGAATTCAACCCTGAAAGGAGGTAAGAATACCGTGTGGATTCAGAATCATTTTTCAGGTCAATATAATTCAATTAAACTGGATGAATGATTCCTAAATCAAGCGAATTATATGAAGTGAATATACAAGCAGGTACTTTTAAACTATAGCTCAATCAAGTTGGGAATTTATCAAATTTGTTAGAAAGCCAAATATTGGTGGAGACTTAAGGTTGTTCACCATTACCAATAAAATGTCAAAAGTCTCCATCGATCCATAATTTTTGGTTTTTTGAATTTTTCTCAATAACGGTGAGCTTTTTCGAAAAAAGCTCCAATGAAAAGTTGTGCATCTGCGAATTCTCTACAAAAATAATACACATGAATTTCTGTTGTGTCAAAAGTCATTAGGGTCCATTGGGCATAGATTTTTTAAAGATTATTAGAAGGCGGTTGAATGATGATTGCATTTTTTCGATTATTTTTCACTGAAATAACTCGAAATCTACAAGTACAGCACCTAGCCCACTCCATAATCTTGGTTTATGTGTTTTTCTGTTATGAATTTTGTGTTTTAAGCTAGCCGACATTCGAAATGCATGGTGCATTGCAAAAATAATAATATTGAATGTACATTTTTTCATTACGCTAGAGAATGGAAATGTAAGTTTTGAAACTTGTATCATGTAACTGTCTTGTTCATTGCTCTTTATTTTCAGTGTTGTCAAATGGATAAAGGTTTCGAGGCAAAAATATATTATTCTGGTTAACGCATAAAGAACCCGTGCTGAGCTGACCTACAGGTCTTGCTGTACACCTGTGATGTTTTTTTTATTGTTGTTCAAACATTCTGTAATTAATAAACAGTGCACTCTTGTTAAGTCGTTCTCCTAGGGACCAAAAAAACTGTTCGACTTATCTATTGTTCGGCTCACCAAACACTCGAGTAATTCAAGTGAGACTTCACTTCATTGAGAGAAAAACTCAAAGTAAATATGAAATCATCATCAATGAGAAATGAACCTCTGAGTACTGGAAACATGTCCCTAGTGGTCGAAAAATCGAATGATATGATTTGTTCGCGAACCGAATTATCTTTGGTCTCATTCATTAGATCAAAAAGTGGAGTTCTCTTGACGACCCTTTCAGCAGTTCGACTCTTCTACTAGACCCTCTAGCTAGACTCATTGAAGTGAAAATACACGATATGAATGCATCGGGTTCAGAACAACTGTTTGACTTATCAATGTTCAATTTATCGAGAGTTCACTGTATGAATAGGTTCTTGAAATTGTTATAAAAATTCTCTAATATGTGAACAAATTTTTGGAATGTTCTCAATTTCATAATTATTGTATTGTAGTTGATTTTACACAATCATTTCAAATAAAAATATGAAGAATTCAGAAGCGTATTTCATTCTATTCAAAACAATGTGTAGATGGAAAATATCATTCTGATCAGAAAGCGGAGCCCTTTTGATTTATCGATCATGATGTTTTTTTAAAAGCTCGACAAAGAATACTCTATTCAATGGAAATTTATGAGAAGTATAATTCGAACTTCGCGCCTATTAAAATAGTTTTCTGTACTGAATTATATTTTCGGCGCCATCTAGGGGTCAAAAGTGAGGAACTAGCCAAAATTCGTAGTCGGATTTTAGTACCACAGATGTACGGGTGTTTCCTATTTTTCTAACTCTATAATATTCGATTTAGGCCTACTTTACTAACTATTATGACGATTTCAAGATAATTTGAGGGGAACAATACCCATTGATACTTTCTTTCCCCCAATTATCGATTATGGATTTTGCTATTGACTACTATCGTTTTGAGTAATGTAAATCAGATTCTACTTTAACAGTCATATCTTCTTCCTCTTTCTTGATGTTCATAAACTGCTCAAAGGGGGCTTATTCCTTGGTATCTTCGTTGAAGTTGACACTAACCTCGTTTAAAGGTGGCATTCCACGATCAACCACAACTGCTTCATCTTCATTTGAAATTTAACTGAAAATCAAGAAATGCTGGGACATTTTTTCGAATTCATTTTTGACTCGTACGAGCGTTTTTTCCATCTCAAAGATCCAAACTAAGCGTGAGAAGTTTATGGACGGAATACTGAGTCACCCTGTATAATAATAAAGCGATGAAAAAATATACACTCATGCAGGAAATCGTTCCAATTGATATATTGCATTGTCGATTCCAGTATCTCACGCTTATGGTCATGTGTAAACTCCTCTCAAAAGACGTCTAGAACCTAGATTCACCTCTCTCAAACGTTTTCTGATGGTTTCGATGGAAACATGGACCCCATCTGCAATCTGAAGAGAATTCTGTAGCTGTGTACACGTGATGAAAAGATCCTGAGCAGGTGTTGTCTTTCCTCGCCCACCAAGCCTTGGTCTTTCCAACACGGAACCTGTCTCCATGAACCTACTCCGAAGTCGAGATATCACATTTTGTCTGACTTGGAGCCTTCCCGCAACAACCTGAGTTAGGCCACCCTGTAGCATACCGATAGCCCCATTAGCCTCAGCGATTGTATAATTTTACGTCTTGGTATTTTCAGAAAACTCGTGTTTCAAGTCGTAGCCGTTGATAAAATGACTTCAGGTAGAAATATATATATATATATATATATATATATATATATATATATATATATATATATATATTCTCATGAAAATACAATAAATGTTGAAACAAACAGTACCTGAGCTGAGGTAAAAAAAGAACGGGGTATCATAACATTCTTCGTATGATACTATAGAACCATACGATACTATCAACACTAGTATCATACGATACTATACAGCCAGAGGAAAAAACCTCAGCCGAAAAAACCTGCCTCCCCGTAAACAAAATAACATGAAATATCAAATATTAGGAAAATCTTGAAAGACATCAGTGTGATCATCTTTATGTTATCCGTCGATGGGCTTGGATACACAGATTCTTCCCAAAACGACTCGTAATTCTTAATCTGAAATGAAAAAAGACAAAAGCATTCAGAATAAATCGAATGCATTTTGGAAATGCATTTGCTACTTTAAAAAACATCAACATTAAGATTTCATGGCCAAATGATGTTCGGAGGTTTATAAATATTTATGACTGAAATGTCACAAAATTTGAGAGAAATGAAAAAAAAACTCCATCAATTTCCTCTTTCCGAATCTGTTGAAAGTTACGAAACCGATAATTTTTCAACAAAACAAGCTAAACTTGTAAAAAATCAATTAATACATAACTTTCAACTGTCCTCTTTCACAATGATTTTTTTCTGTTGACGTGTGGGTTTCTTGCAGAAGAATCACTTCGACACCATGTTCATCAGCTAATTTGGAGACGTAATTACACTTGCCCTTCGAAATTCCTTCGATATTCAAATTCAAAATCCACAAATTGTTGCTCTCTGGTGGTGAGGGTTTTTTCAAACCGGATACGACCTTCCAGGTGATGATTTTTCGGCACTTCAGATGTTTGAAGACCGCTACGGGACCCCAATGAAATGCAATCTTCTCCCATAGATAAACCAAACATGTTATAACACAAGAAAACAGAATATTTTTCAGTACCAAAAACTAAGACATATTACGAGAATTGTCATTCTGACAATAGAAATAAGAACATATATGAAGCATAGGTATGCAAAGTACCAAACATCAGAAAAATGGCGCAAAGCTTTACGAAATCAAACTGATTTATATCGAATCAATTCAAGTTGGTATTGACTTTTGAATGATCTCACATCGATTTTTTCGAAGAATACTTTTCAAAACGATTGAATACGATATCCCTGACTCTTGTGGAGCAGTTTATCACTTAGCAACGTGTTTTTTCGATTCAGAAATTAGATGCCTTGTGATATTACTTACGATAATCTAGATCTAAGCTTGATTCTAATCAATTTTTCCAGAATACATCGGCAATGTCATGGAGTACATCATAACAGCAGAAGCAGTGTTGATATCCATAAGGCTCATGTGGAACCTCTCACATTCAGAACAATATTTCACAATCATCGAAGAGATGAGTAGAATCATGTCTTCATCTGAGCGTTTCACGAGAAAGAGAAGCATGTTCGGAATTCAGTTATCGATTGTTACAGTTTTCGTATTAACAGAAATGACACTTCAATATATTAACAAAGGAGGATTCTCACTACATGAAACTGCACATCATTGTAACTGGATCGTTATTACCTTTAAGCACGCAATAGAGGGAGAATTTCTTGCATTGGTGTTGGGGAAAGCTAAACACACCTTTTTCTTACTGAACGAAAATCTACTGAGAGAACTTAGACGTATAGTGCATTGTTCATCAGATGAGTTGGCGACAAAAGAGGAAGTAAAGATGAGCACGAATCTCTTGAGGAAATTGTCCCTTTTGCACTTCAATCTTGTAGATTCGATTGAATCGTTGAGTACCATCTTAACACTCAATACTTACTTGGGTATGGTCATGAACATTTTCCATCTGATACATTCTTTCCACTTCGTTGTTGATTCAATTATAAGGAAGAAGTTAGGAGTATATCATCCGTTGTGGGTGTGTCACGAAATCCTCAAGAACTGCTTCGTAATCTTCTTTTGGGATTCACTTTCGCAGGAGGTGAGTTGTCTTTTGTTTTTTCGATCACTTGCTCATAGTCGAATATGCAAAGTAGGTATATACTGGCACTTAGGACGAGAAAAATATAAGGTACCTTGAGAACCACCAAATCGTTTCATTTTCCCTGAAAAAATGTGTGTGTCATGAAGTACTTCTGTTTATGTTTTTTCTCAGTGTACTTTTGACATTTATATCCTTAACTTTTTGCTGCTTTGAGTATTCCTTATGTATTTGTGAAGACATTCGAAACTGGTTTCTAATGATAAATCCTTCGAATACATTCGGGAATATGATGATGTTATCATCATGTAATCAAATATGGTTCTTTGGATCTCTTCCACAGAATTTCTGATATGATCTTGTTTTTCTGTTCAGGCAAACAGATCCGTCATTATTCTGCATGATATATGGAATGAGTATGCAGAAAACAAAAATATCATGGGTGACCTGAAATACCACCAATTCTTATCGTTGAGGTTTCTGACCAGCCGAGTAAAATTCACAGCTTATGGTTTCTTTCCATTGGATTGGACTTTCTTGCATACGGTGAGTCAATACCGCAAACTCGACTTAAAACTACTTAAACTTTTTGATTAATTTCAGGTCATATCGCTAGCAACAACATATCTTATTATATTGATTCAGCTAAGATCTTGAAAATGTTCCGAACAAAACAATACGAGGTGATATTGAACAATGATATTTCTCATAGAAGTATATTTCGAATGGTGTTTTTGCCATGAATTCCAGGTGTCTGCGAACCCTCGGAAACTACTCGAAGCTTGTGCGATTTAGAAAGAAGGGTGTGGTGTATTCTATGTAGGATTTGTTCCTGTGTCCCAACTTCTTATTAGGCACAGCACTGTAAATTTGTTTCCAACAGTGAAAGATTCGGCTAGTTCTCCAATTCAGAAAATACTCATGGCACAACGCACTCTGCAAAAGCATTCGGAAGTGTACATAAATATATAATTTCTCAATGCTTTTCTAGTTTTTCATTGTCGGTATTTGATAATTTATGAGGGTCTTTCTAATCTCGACTCACAGTTTTTGAAACAAAATTAATATTTATATTCGTATTCGTATTCATATTCACAATCAATCAAGGGTGTGGTCATGCTCCTTTTCTTCGTACCCATGTTGGTTTGATGGTTTTATTTAAAATGCTCATGAACTGATAATGCCAAAACTTTTTTGCGAGGAGATAAAACATTAAATAGAAAATCTAAATCCCCCAGAATGAGGTTCCACAAAATGCTGCTATTCGAAAAAAGTGTCATATTTTTTTCAACTGCCTAAGTTGCAGTTCAGTCCAGTGAGAACATCTCCTGAAATATAACTCCAGAAGATGCAGACACTCGAACTAGCGAAACATCGAGAACTAATCCACGACGACGGCCTGAATGCTCGAAAGAACATGTCACATTGATTCAAAATTCATGTCCAAAATCAACAATATACGAAGTGGAGAAATATACCTTCACTTACATAGGTTCAAGCTGCTATATCGATGTATTTGAGAGCTGCCTTCACAACCATTGTATACAGAATTCTATCATTGTGCAATGATCACAACTCAAAATTGCACAATGAAAACTATGATTGAGGTTATTACAGGGACATTGTATTTGTTGAAAATTTTCATTAGGCGTTTTACGAGCGCTTTACTTTATATCCTTATTCAAAATGTGGATTTGATTTTTCGTGAGAATTCTAGAATTTTTTTTAACATTTAAGACAATATCCCCGCATATATTTTCAGACTACTATTGCATTGAAAAAATACCAGAGGCGTTTGTTAATGAAAAATAAACTTCAAAATCGTGGGTGCCCGCAGAATTTTTTCACAGGGGGGCAAAATGAATGAACAGGCAAAACCATGCCTGTGCTCGCCCATGTCTACAATTATTAATGCTAGAATAAATCTTCAATAAAATTCATACCCTGAAACCAAATGAACTGAAAAAATGACATTTATTGCTGAAAAAACCCTCAAAACTTGTTTTTTCATCAGATTGGAAATGGAACTGAAATAATGTAAAATTTCAACAATTTTTCGAAAAAATAAAACATGACACATATACAGGCTGTCCGGGGAATAACTGTACATACTCTTACCAGAGATAGAGTTGGACAAGGTGATTACTGATTGACTTTAAAAAATTAATTTCTGGATTTCCCTGGAAAGCTACAGGGTGATTTTCCAATTTCATGGAAATACTTAGACCATCATAAAATCCAAACTTTTTGACGGATATTATTGAAACTTGGGAGGTTATTGGCACATGCTAAGGTCAAGTCAGAAAGATATCAATTATTTCATTATTCCAGGGCCGGACTCATTAGTCTTCATCTTAAGTGTTCGGGGTGAAACAAACACTTTGTATTTCGAATTACGAATAATTGATTCGCAGTTTAGAAAGAGGTTGAATTGTGCTTAAATTTGTGATATCGCTTAAAGTTGTCACATCAACAATTACTTTTTTATGCATTTTTGAGTTTGGATAAAGTTCGAAAGATTGAATTTTTCACCATGAAGAGAACTGAAAATCTCATGTTTGAATATAAAATGCTGAAGTATTAGTAGAAAATTTCCAAAAGAGTTCAGAGCTTTAATAAGTACATTCCATAACGAAATAATAACAAATGAAAGAAACTAAAATACAGTAAAAAATACCTAATAAAAATGAAAATAGAAACGAGTGAATTGTTATTTCAGAAGTGGTTCGTAATAAAAACCATTAGCTTGTATACATTTATCTTGCCGAATGTTCAAATTGGATACAGTCTTGCGAATCATATCGCCATTTTTCTTGAATATCGCAAAAGTTGTTAATTCTGTTCATCAGCTGTTCTCTTGACTGGATTTCTTCAGAATACACCATATCCTTCAATTTTCCCAATAAAAAATAATCTAGCGGGTTGAAATCTGGAGATACTCCTCGATTCATTAATTCAGTTAGAGGGTTTTACATTGGAAGAAGTGTCACTTTGGTGTGTCTCTTTGTTGTCAAACACCCGGTATAGATACGAATAATTTTGAAATATGCTTATGTATACCCTTTACACTTCACCAATTTTTTTTTCGAAATATACTTTCATTTACTCCATCTCAATGAGATCTTCCACTGGGGTGACCACCCAGTATATCAACAAATTATTATAGTCTTCTTCACCTTCGGTAACTTTTTTAAGAAAATTTATCATTTATTTTTGACCTCTACAAGATGACTAAGTCCTGTTCAGGTAAATAAATTCAATTTTTCGCACTTTATCCAAATTCAAAAATTCATAAAAAAATGATTGTTGATGTGACAACTTTAAGCGATATCACAAATTGAAGCATAATTCAACTTCTTTCTAAAAAGCAATTCAATTATTTGTAAATCGAAATACAAAGTGTTTGTTTTACCCTGAACACTTTCTGACACGACCTTAGCATGTGCAAATAACCTCCTAAGTTTCAATAATATCTGTTAATAAGTTTGGATTTCATGATGGTCTGAGTATTTCCATGAAGTTGGAAAATCACCCTGTAGCTTTCTAGGGAAATCCGGAAATTAAAGTTTTATAGTCAATCAGTAATCACCTAGTCCACCTCTATCTCTGGTAAGAGTATGTACAGTTATTCCCCGGACACCCTGTATTTTTTTTTGTTCTCGCTCAATTTAGGAGAGGAGTACCTATCAAAACATCGAAATCTGACCACCCTGTACAGATTGAAGACTCACCCTGAATATTATCATCGACTAAAATACCTACTTTCGTTAAATTCGATTTCTAGCAGTATTTCTTTGTTTCCAAAACATCTAATAGACATTGGGAAATCTGGCCGCTAGTATTATGTAAATGCATCGTTATTTTTCCTGTTACATAACATCTGCAGTAAGATATTTCCCGAATCTGTTCGTTTATACAACCGCAACCGTGGACATCGGTAAACAATAGTCACTTTTATCGGTCTGGAGTTTATTTTATCTGGCAATATTAGATAACGTCATCTCCGTTATTAGAAAAGGTGTAAAACGGAAAATCGATAGCGCGTACATGCGAAGATCGAAAACTTCAGTTACGATTTCGTTCCGCTTAAAATGGCCGACGCTGCAGTGAAAACTAATCCAAAACCTCAACTGAAAGGGCTGTTGAGGAAGCAGATAGCCAGAAACTTGGTTGGAATGGTACTATTCACCACGACGGCAGTAGTTGCCATGAAGTTCCTCTACAACGATGCCAATAAACGAGCTTACGCAGAATTTCACAAGTGAGTACAAACTTTTTTTATTTCAGCACCGACAACATTTGTAGATAGATGTTTTTGCTGCAGTGCTCTCCAGCTTTGAAAAGAGAGGAGATAGATAATATAACCTAATACCCACCACATTCTAGTTCTCCTTTTCTGAGAAACTATAGGATAGTCCAAGATCCTAGAGCTGTCTGACGTAACTTATTTTCACATGGTTGATTTTTATATATGTTTTGCAGAATATGATTTTAAAAATAGTTTGACACTATCCATGGACCAAAACTTTTGTAAGACGCTTTAAAGCTCCAAAAAAATTGAATAAACTTATTTTCACATTTTTGATTTTAAATATAATATTGAGGTAACTATCGAATTATATTTAATTAGTTGAACAAATTCTAGTGACTAAACATCCCCTAAACACAAAAACTCATTTTCAGCCAAATTTTATATGTGTCTAGGGGATGTTCATTCAATAAAATTTGTACAACTAATGAAATATAATTTGATAGTTATTTCAATAACATATTTAAAAATCAGAAATGTGAAAATAAGTTCATTCAAGTTTCAAAGCTTCTGACGAAAGTTTTGCACATGGAAAGTGTCTGACACTTATGATTTTATAAATAATATTCTACAAAATATACAGGGTGTACCAAGTTCGACGGCATATTAGGCGTTTCTGGAGATCTAGACTTATTTGAAATCTGAAAATTGGGATTATGATATTGCTTGACGTTATCTACCGAGCTCAAATATTCTTGGAGCCTGACCACTTTCAGTTATACAGGGAGAGAAAAAAAAATTCTCAAAATAGTTTTTTTTCTGTTTTTTTGTTTTCGAATTTGATAGAGTATGCAATTCTGAATACATTCGTACTCAAATCGTTGCATTCGTCGAAATACTTTCAAAAATATCGAGAAAAACCTGAAGAAAAAGAGAGAAAAGAGTATTCGGTATTATGTTTGTTATTCCTAATCCAGATATCTTAAGCATAAACCGTTTTCACATTTTTGAAGTCGAAGAATGTGGAAATATTGTACATTTTTAGAATTTTGAAAAACTCATCACAGGGTGTTCCAAATGTTGGGTCAAAAATTGGGATCAAATTGGCCCATAACTTTCGTTTTTCAAATTAGAACCCTATTTTTCTATGATTGCGTTGGATTGTACGAAGAGAAGTGATGATAATGTTCCAATATGTTAATGCTCCTAAAATTGATAATTCTTGAGTTATTTTTCTGATTTTATGTCGTACGTAGCGTCAAATTCATTAAATCTGTATCATATCAACTATGACCTTGGTCATGGATGATGAATTATTCCAATAACTCACTAGTGACACACCTTTTTTTTTCAATTCATTCATCATTGTTGTTATGAAACATATTTCATGCATTTGACGCAACGTACGACATGGAATCAGAAAATACTAAATAACTCAAGAATTTTTAATTTTAGGAGTATCAACATTTCAGAACATTATCATCATTTTTTTCGCAGAATCCAACGCAATAATGAAAAAATAGGGTTCTAATTTGAAAAACGAAAGTTATAGGCCAATCTTGATCCCAATTTCTGACCGAACATTTGGAATACCCTTTGACGAGTTTTTCAAAATTCCTAATATGTAAAATATTTCCACTGTTTTCACTACAAGAACGTGAAAACA
This sequence comes from Hippodamia convergens, assembly GCA_038502775.1. Classification (NCBI taxonomy): domain Eukaryota; kingdom Metazoa; phylum Arthropoda; class Insecta; order Coleoptera; family Coccinellidae; genus Hippodamia; species Hippodamia convergens. Next base: position 34,807,255 of record CM076607.1, on the reverse strand, counting down.
GTTTGTGCTTAAGATATCTAGATTAGAAATAGCAAACATTATACCGAATATTCTCATCTGCCTTTTTTTGTTTGTTTTTTTGTTGATATTTCGGAAAGTATTTTGACGAATGCAACGATTTGAGTATTCAAGTGTGTGTCACTAGTGAGTTATTGGAATGATTCATCTTCTATGACCAAGGTCATAGTTGAAATGAAACAGATTTAATGAATTTGACGCTACGTACGACATAAAATCAGAAAATCCTAAATAACTCAAAAATTATCAATTTTAGGAGCATTAACATGTTCAAACGTTATCATCATTTCTCTTTGTACAATCCAACGCAATCATAAAATAAAAGGGTTCTAATTTGAAAAACGAAAGTTATGGGCCAATCTTGATCCCAATTTTTGACCCAACATTTGGAACACCCTGTGATGAGTTTTTCAAAATTCTAAAAATGTACAATATTTCCACAGTCTTCGACTTCAAAAATGTGAAAACGGTTTGTGCTTGAGGTATCTAGATTAAGAATAACAAACATAATACCGAATACTCTTTTCTCTCTTTTTCTTCAGATTTTTCTCGATATTTTGGAAAGTATTTCGAAGAATAAAACGGTTTCAGTACGAATTAAATCAGAATTGCATACTCTGTCAAATTCGATAACAAAAAAACAGAAAAAAATAATTTTGAAAATTTTTTTTTCGCTCGCTGTATAACTGAAAGTGGTCCGGCTCTAAGAATATTGTAGCTCGGTAGATAATGTCAAACAATATCATAATCCCAATTTTCATATTTCAAATAAGTCTAGTTCTCCAGAAACGCCTAATAGGCCGTCGAACTTGGTACACCCTGTATATAAAAATGAGCCATGTGAAAATAAGTCACGTCAGACAGCTCTGGGATCTAGCTTTATTTTCTTCTCGAATTAAAAGCGAAAATTATGTCTCTGCTGATACTGGTGATGGAGCTCTGAAGCAAAACTTTATATGATCACTTCTTCACGTAAAATCCATTGGCATGCTCGTATTTTCAGCAGGATTCTCAATGAAGAAGCTATAACCTAAAGTGATGTAATTCTCGATTTCTGTGTAATTTTTGTAACATTTAATTTTCACTGATTCCTAGCATGATTGGTATAAATGTAAATAATAGGATTTGATCGAAAACCTTTTTTCATCAAAGAGTCACAATATCTTCATCGTTTGAAGTGTTTATGAGCACAGGAAAATTTAGCATCGTCCACAGTGTCCTTCCTTCTTTTAGTCTCTTCATTAATATGCTTTTCACTTAATTTCTCCAAGATGGCATATTACTGGACTACTGTCATTGAGATTTGAGATTTGACTGTCAAATCATCTAAATAATTCCATTTTTTTTAACATAGATGCATTCAAAATAGTAATCCTCGAAATGAATACCATTTTCAATTGAAAAATTTTGTTTTAATTCATTATGTTCCAAAACTATTTTCGGTGTAGCCTCCGTAAGAACAAATTTCTTGTTTTCCGTTTCATTCTTTTTCCCAGAATCAGAAATCATTCTAATTTCAATAATTCAAAAGTTTGAATTCAAACCCGCAATATTTCCGATTTGAAATAAGTGTATATTTTTTTTATTCTGAAATGAAATATGGAAGTAACAAGAGGTTCAATAACATCATGTTCGTTTGTTCCTTTCCCAATTGAATTGTTTAGGTTAACCATAAGTATATCGTTGGTTCAATGCCAAAGTCACGAATGTGTTTTCATGATGTTCAGAGAAAACGCGTTTTAAAAATTGAAGACAGTAGAGGTAGGATAAGAAATAAGCAAACTCTCCCGCGATTTTGGCATTAATACTATGAATATAATTACGACATACTACACAAAGGCAAAAAGCACATTGGTGACTTTGGCATTATTTTTCATGCTGTTTGATATTGATTGGTATCCATATTCATTCTGGAGATCTATAAAATAAGTTATTCATGATACAAATGCAGAGGGACAGCAGCTTTGAATGTTTGGAACAAATTTAATTCCTTTCCAAATTCATTTCCCATACTCACCTATATTCCAGATAATAAGGTCCCCAAATTGAAGTCGCGTAAACCTTTTTGATCAAATTTTCTAATTGATACGAATAGAAGCGACAAAGAAATTTGGCAATCTGAATGGAATGTATGCAATTTTTTCAATAAAGATCTTGTTACTGATCCTTCCATCAGAGTTCCTGGTTTTGATCTTCCCAGAAGAATATGGTCTGTTTTAAATCGTATTAGAACAGGCCATGAACGTTGCAACAGCATGCTCTTCCGATGGAATTCGGTTGAGAGTCCTACATGTGAGTTAGGGGAAAATGAGGAGATTAAAGAACATCTTATGAATAGTTTTCTCATTTATTAATTTCGAGGTGGTTTCGAGGCTATACATAGAGTAACAAATGCATTCCTGAAATGGGTAGTTAATTTGAGAATAATTTAATTTATTCTCAATAATAGGTTTTTTTCTGCTTTTGCCTTTTTTCATTTCAGAGAAAGAGTTGCGAGTCATTTTGTGAAGTTTCTTTTCATCTGAGTCCATAGACGGATAACATGAAGATGTTCTCTTAGATCACCCTGATGCCTTTCAAGTTTTCTCTGATATTTGATATTTGTAGTAATTTTCTTATCATAGGCGAGGTAAGGTTTCTTTTAGCTAAGGTTTTTTCCTTTTCTCGTTATTTAATCATACTGCAGACCTGTATGGTTTTCCTGTGTTGCATCAAACTCAGCAAGGAACCTTCTTGTTTCTATATGTATTGCATTATTTTGGCTTTTTCTCTTCTTACACGAGTTCTGTACATTATTTCCTCTGATTCGTTGAATTTTTATCGAAATTACTGAAATAATTCCATGAATCACGTTTGTACTTTTTGCATTGAAAAATATAGATTGGCAGAACTGTTTCACCCTGTGATGAGTTTTTCAAAATTCTAAAAATGTACAATATTTCCACAGTCTTCGACTTCAAAAATGTGAAAACGGTTTGTGCTTGAGGTATCTAGATTAAGAATAACAAACATAATACCGAATACTCTTTTCTCTCTTTTTCTTCAGATTTTTCTCGATATTTTGGAAAGTATTTCGAAGAATAAAACGGTTTCAGTACGAATTAAATCAGAATTGCATACTCTGTCAAATTCGATAACAAAAAAACAGAAAAAAATAATTTTGAAAATTTTTTTTTCGCTCGCTGTATAACTGAAAGTGGTCCGGCTCTAAGAATATTGTAGCTCGGTAGATAATGTCAAACAATATCATAATCCCAATTTTCATATTTCAAATAAGTCTAGTTCTCCAGAAACGCCTAATAGGCCGTCGAACTTGGTACACCCTGTATATAAAAATGAGCCATGTGAAAATAAGTCACGTCAGACAGCTCTGGGATCTAGCTTTATTTTCTTCTCGAATTAAAAGCGAAAATTATGTCTCTGCTGATACTGGTGATGGAGCTCTGAAGCAAAACTTTATATGATCACTTCTTCACGTAAAATCCATTGGCATGCTCGTATTTTCAGCAGGATTCTCAATGAAGAAGCTATAACCTAAAGTGATGTAATTCTCGATTTCTGTGTAATTTTTGTAACATTTAATTTTCACTGATTCCTAGCATGATTGGTATAAATGTAAATAATAGGATTTGATCGAAAACCTTTTTTCATCAAAGAGTCACAATATCTTCATCGTTTGAAGTGTTTATGAGCACAGGAAAATTTAGCATCGTCCACAGTGTCCTTCCTTCTTTTAGTCTCTTCATTAATATGCTTTTCACTTAATTTCTCCAAGATGGCATATTACTGGACTACTGTCATTGAGATTTGAGATTTGACTGTCAAATCATCTAAATAATTCCATTTTTTTTAACATAGATGCATTCAAAATAGTAATCCTCGAAATGAATACCATTTTCAATTGAAAAATTTTGTTTTAATTCATTATGTTCCAAAACTATTTTCGGTGTAGCCTCCGTAAGAACAAATTTCTTGTTTTCCGTTTCATTCTTTTTCCCAGAATCAGAAATCATTCTAATTTCAATAATTCAAAAGTTTGAATTCAAACCCGCAATATTTCCGATTTGAAATAAGTGTATATTTTTTTTATTCTGAAATGAAATATGGAAGTAACAAGAGGTTCAATAACATCATGTTCGTTTGTTCCTTTCCCAATTGAATTGTTTAGGTTAACCATAAGTATATCGTTGGTTCAATGCCAAAGTCACGAATGTGTTTTCATGATGTTCAGAGAAAACGCGTTTTAAAAATTGAAGACAGTAGAGGTAGGATAAGAAATAAGCAAACTCTCCCGCGATTTTGGCATTAATACTATGAATATAATTACGACATACTACACAAAGGCAAAAAGCACATTGGTGACTTTGGCATTATTTTTCATGCTGTTTGATATTGATTGGTATCCATATTCATTCTGGAGATCTATAAAATAAGTTATTCATGATACAAATGCAGAGGGACAGCAGCTTTGAATGTTTGGAACAAATTTAATTCCTTTCCAAATTCATTTCCCATACTCACCTATATTCCAGATAATAAGGTCCCCAAATTGAAGTCGCGTAAACCTTTTTGATCAAATTTTCTAATTGATACGAATAGAAGCGACAAAGAAATTTGGCAATCTGAATGGAATGTATGCAATTTTTTCAATAAAGATCTTGTTACTGATCCTTCCATCAGAGTTCCTGGTTTTGATCTTCCCAGAAGAATATGGTCTGTTTTAAATCGTATTAGAACAGGCCATGAACGTTGCAACAGCATGCTCTTCCGATGGAATTCGGTTGAGAGTCCTACATGTGAGTTAGGGGAAAATGAGGAGATTAAAGAACATCTTATGAATAGTTTTCTCATTTATTAATTTCGAGGTGGTTTCGAGGCTATACATAGAGTAACAAATGCATTCCTGAAATGGGTAGTTAATTTGAGAATAATTTAATTTATTCTCAATAATAGGTTTTTTTCTGCTTTTGCCTTTTTTCATTTCAGAGAAAGAGTTGCGAGTCATTTTGTGAAGTTTCTTTTCATCTGAGTCCATAGACGGATAACATGAAGATGTTCTCTTAGATCACCCTGATGCCTTTCAAGTTTTCTCTGATATTTGATATTTGTAGTAATTTTCTTATCATAGGCGAGGTAAGGTTTCTTTTAGCTAAGGTTTTTTCCTTTTCTCGTTATTTAATCATACTGCAGACCTGTATGGTTTTCCTGTGTTGCATCAAACTCAGCAAGGAACCTTCTTGTTTCTATATGTATTGCATTATTTTGGCTTTTTCTCTTCTTACACGAGTTCTGTACATTATTTCCTCTGATTCGTTGAATTTTTATCGAAATTACTGAAATAATTCCATGAATCACGTTTGTACTTTTTGCATTGAAAAATAAAGATTGGCAGAACTGTTTCATCTTTAATGAATTTGACAGATAATAACTAAATTCGTTGCAGACTAGTATTATGAAAACTGTGCTAGAATGAAATATTCTAGCATCGATTTGTTCTTCGAGATGTGACAGAATGAACGGATATGATACAGAACTAGAGAAATGATCATCTGATACATCCATTCTCTCGTCATCATTCTCAAGTCGTCTGAACTATCTGGAGATTTCCAAAAATTGAAGAAAAAATGGTTTTTCCTGAATATCTCGAAAAATATTCATTTTGGGATGAAAGTCTTGGACGTATACCTCTATCATATTGTGACGAAGATTTCGAAAATACTTTTTGATGTTCCGTCACATCTAACTTTGACAAAGAATTCGTAACCTCCTGTATCATATTCTGAAAATCACGCTATCGGAAAAGAAGCATCAGTCTTTCTTCTTGGAGATTCTCAAAAATGAGGATTCTTAATGGAAAAACCTCGAAGTTTTCTGTATTTCAACAGAGTTCAATTTCGAGATTTTTTTCGTACTTCCCCATTAGAAGAGAATTTTTTTATGCAATGAAAAATGGATCTTCCCATTTGAAAAACGAAAGAAGATGTCACTTCCGGGAAAATTGGGAGTCCACTAGAACCTTCGAAAATTATGCGAGAAGTCGTCTTCTTACTTGAAGCTCACCTTCAGAATTTCAATCCTGAATCTTGTGTCTTTCCTAAAAATATACTATAGAGCCTTATTCGAGAAAAACCCTGTGTATTCCAGGAGTGATGTCACTTTCTTAAACCGTTCTAGAATCATCAAAAAATATACGAGAAGTCGTATTCTTACTTGAAGCTCACCTCTATGATCTTGTGTCTTTTCTAAAAATATTCAATAGAGCCATATTCGTGAATAACCCTGTAAAGTTACACATCATCCGATTCGTTAGCTACTTAGTTGTCCTGACTTCTCAGTTCTTCAAAAGATTAAATATACCAGCCAAACAATAACATGGTGAATGAACTACGGCAGAGTTGAGAGGATAAATGAGAGCTTCGCAAATGCTAAAGGTCCATAACTATTTGAGAAGAAGATGCGAGTTGTTCAGAAGGTAATGAACAAAATTTCGAACAATTTCAATTTTCAATGAATGAGGTTATGATTGTTTTTTGAGTTGTTGTTTATTTCTTTTCGATGAAATAAATTGAATGAAGGTTGGTAGATTGAGTAGCTCACCAATTGAGGAGGGTATCAGTAATGATGAGCAATCTGTACCAATAATTCTGCAGATCACACGTCTGATTGAGTGTTCACCTTCTTCTTTTTTTTTGCAGGAATTATGATATCGACAAGGAATTCGAGAGGATGAGAAAAAAAGGATTGTTTGACTCTTGCAGCGCAGATGATTGAAGTGAATAATTGAGAATAGAAAGTTGAAGAAGATTGTATGATAGTGATATTAGATATAGAAATAAATCTTTCAACTCATTAAGGTTTTCTTGAAATGAAAGTACAAATGCTGGGGACATCCCACTGGAGAAATCAATCACAAGGGCATTTGCTGGTTGTCAATGTTGTTGAGTTGATCTAACAACAATAATAACGAGAATACGTTATTACGAAAATTTTTTTTTCAAATGAAACTCATTGAAATGTTCAGTTCATAGTTATGTTTAATTCAAATAGATCACATAAAAACTATCATTAGGTAACATACAAAACAATAAATAGATATCGAATGAACATGTTATTTAGGTACTAGCCAACATTCAAACTATACAATGAGATCATAAAAAGGTAACAAAAATAAATAACAAAACTATCAGTTCATTGATTGTACCAAAGGATTCAAGACTAGATTCAATTCTTCATTAAAAGGAATACCACATTTATTGGGCTATATGAGTGCAATGACTTGGAAATATATAGGGAACAAAATATTTTCTTGCTCTACGCTGAAGGACTTGAGTTGATCAGAGGTGCTATTGTTTAATATTTCCATACTAATCCATATACAAGGTGGTCAGAAATAAACAAAATTTGAATCCTCAATCACACTAATGAATGTTAATTTTTTTCCGAGGAAAACATATTTAAACATCGAAAGTAACATTATATTCTTCTGAGCTTATAGACAAACAAAGACCAGCCTTTAGATGAGAGACAGGCTGAAGATATACGAAGCACCATTGGTAAATTATTTTTTCAAGACTGTCTCGATTCCCTCACGAAATATACCAAGTATTTCCAAGTGAATATAATTAGTTCTCAATAGTTTCTTGTTTACAAGTTCATAATAAAAAATAGCATCATTAACCTCGGCATATTTCTTCATCGGAATTTTTTCCGACATGTGATTGTTGATGTGTTTTGAAGGCATTCAAAAATTCTGATGTCAAAAAAATTTGTAAACCCTGAAAGTTCTTGCTTTGTTTTTTTCTGACCACCGGATTCAATCTATTTTAGAATAATCGTGAATGTCTTCGATTGAGTATTTACATAAACGATGATAAACGATAAACCTATTGAAAATTACATGTGAACTAAGAAGTAATATACAGGGTAGTAATTTATCTTGTAGAATAAATTTAAAAGTTTTTTTTCCGAGACAAAAGTTTAAAATTTGCAAGATACTGAAAATGTTTCGTTTCAATTTATTGCATGTTGTGATAGTATATTCTTAAACAAGTTGCAGAGCATGAGTGTTGGAATTGCCTTCCGCAACGAGTGTTAGACGATATTTTCTCTATTTCAGTCAAGTTTTGAGAAAAACTCTCGAAATTCAAATAAAAATTCAGATTAGTTACTTTGTATTGTAACTTGGCAGTTGGTGTGACTTACGAATTTGACAGATTACGGAATTTGAATTGATTTTATTTGAAAATTAAGAGGATCTGAGGTCAGTACTGACAACCACAAAACGAAAAATATAACTGAAAATAATGCTGTAATGAGTTTCATTACAGCACTACTTTCATGACTGTAATGAACTCATTACGATACTGAATTAGAGAAAATCATATATGTATAAAGCATGGGGAAATTTGAGAACTATGTTTTTTCATGAACTTCTTGATATACAAAATGTTCCTAATAGGATTAAATTAGGAACAGAATAGAATAGGATTAAATTGATTATGAAGGAATCGAAAAATTTTTGACAGAAATAATCTGGAATATTTTTTTATTTTCAACATTCTGATCAGGACCCTATTGTCCCAATTCATGTAATGGGGTGAGTTTTGGGTTATCATCTTAGGAATTCAAATAGAAATGCGAATTTACAATAAAACTGTATAAGAAATAGTCTGAAAAACAGATTCTTCTCAACACTCTAAATGAACTTTTTGTCTCGAAACAGCACAGAGAATCCTTCGTTAGATTTATTCTACATACCTCATTAACACCTTGTATAATTGTTGAATCGGTTGAATTCGTCCCACTAGCAATATGAATTTGAAATTAGGATAAAGATAAAAGTTTTTCGTGAATATAGCTGAAAAATAGTCCGAATTGTCTTCGTAGACCGTTCTCTTTAATTAAGTTCTCTCGATACATTTAGTCAATTGAATAACAAGAACAGAGTTTATTTGGAGCAAGTGGCGAGCATTTTTTCAAATGAGTGGATCAAATTGTCCGTTGAGTTGATACAGTTTTAGATGAGTCTTTCATGTTTATGCTTGAGTTGATCGAGTTTGTAGCTCAGTTGACCAAGTTGAGTTAATAAAATTGTCGCAAGGATACAGGGCAAGTCTCTTACTTGTGCATATATTTCAACAATAGATTTTTAAGGTTCAAATAATTCAACCTAGAGAAAAATGTAGCAGATATTGAATTCTTTGAATCTCTAAAATGGAGTTGCTTTTAGTCAAAGTAATTTCTTAAATTCGCTGGAGACTACATGCAGATTGGAGTTGAAATAACTCAGTCAGAAAAACCATCTGAAGGGGTTGTAATAGGAAACTCCTCGGGAAACAGTGTTGGGCTCTTCATTATTTGCAATACAAATGACGTATCAGTGCTAATGGATGGGGATTTAGATACTGCTTTACGGATTATATGACAGTAATCATGGGAGTAGGTCTGAGAGTAGAGCAAGACACTCATTTCAAGACTATAGTATACTTTCTCTCAATGTTGAAAAAAAATCTTGATTTGATTGAATAAACTGTATAAGTGATTAAGTATATGAAATTTGTACTTGAGTTGGTACAGTTTTTCCTCGAGTTGAACGAGTTCTTCGTTCAGTGTAGGTATATGATTGAGATGATTATGTTCGATGATAAAATTGTAGATTAATATGATATACAGGGTATCCCACGATGAACTTTACATACTCCCACCATGAATAGGGTCGACCGTCAGCATCACAAAATGGCCACTTATAAATGTCTCCTATCTTTCCTTGCCAATATACAGGATGTTTCATTCGTTCTGACCGAACATTCAATCTACTATGTTTCAGGTACCGTGAAACAGAATTTAATGATTTTTTCAGTATTTTGAACTTTTGTCAGTATCTATTGGATTAAGCACTCAGAATATTAAATTTCCAGTGCCGTACTCAGAAAAATCAATTTTGACTGCTGATGTGAAAATGACCACCCTATAATCCTATTTCTGATTTATTTTTTACATTAATTCGAAATGCATAAATACATGAACATAATTCAATCATTCGAATTTTCATCACACCCCTGAACGTTTCATGGTGATCTAACAGATCTGAAAGAATGAAGATGCAAGTTATCATTTTCGATAAATTCACAACTTTTTGAAATTTGTTAGATCACCATGAAACGTTTAGATGTGTGACAAAAATTTGAATGATTGAATTATGTTCATGTGTTTATGCATTTCGAATTAATGTAAAAAAAATCAAAAATGGACCTAAAGGGTGGTCATTTTCACATCAACAGTCAAAGGTGATTTTTCTGAGTACGGCACTAGAGAAATATGAAATTCTGAATACTTAATCAAATAGATGCTGATAAGAGTTCCAAATACTGAAAAACCATTAAACTCTGGTTTACAGTACCAGAAAAATAGTCGATTGAAATTTCGGTCAGAACGAATAAAACATGCTGTATATTGGCAAGGAAATATAGGAGACATATGAATGTCACTTATAAAAGTGGCCATTTTGTGATGTTGTCGGCAAGATCATGTAAAGTTCCCCGTGGGACACCCTGTATAGAATAATATAATTTGTAGTTGAGTAAATCAAATGTATCGGGAAACATCACATTTGATTTAATTTATTCAAGTTTGTAGTTTAGTAGATCGAGTTTGTAGTTTAGTGGATCAAGATTGTAGTTCAGTTGATTGAGTTTCCAATTGATATACTAGTCACGTTTGTATCAATATATTCGTTCTTGTGACAGTATATTCTTCAATCCTGTATATTGCATACTTTGTGAAACATACTATTCTATCGAAAAGTCAAATTTTTTCGAAGAGATGTTATAAATGAATATCATGTTTGTAATTGTATGAATCAAATATACAGGGTTATTCACGAATATGGCTCTATAGAATGTTTTTAGGAAAGACTCAAGATTCAGAATGGAAATTCTAAAGGTGAGCTTCAGTAAGAAGACGACTTCTCGTATATTTTTTGAAGGTTCTAGGACTTTCGGTTTTTCCGAAAGTGACATTACCTTTAATTTTTCAAATGGGAAAAACCCATCTTTTATTGCATAAATAGATTCTCCATTGAATTCTGAGTCTTTTTGATTCCAAAAGTTTCAATTTTCAAAATTCTCGTCAAATGAGGAAATACGAAAAAAACAACTCAAAATTGAACTCTGTTGAAATACAGACAACTTCGTGATTTTTTCATTAAAAATTCACATTTTTGAGAATCTCCGAGAAAAAAGACTGATGTTTCTTTTCCGATAGCGTGATTTTAAGAATATTATAAGGGAGATCACAAATTCTTTGTCAAAGTTAGTAGTGACGAAAACATGAAAAAATCGTTTTTTTCAAATTGGAACCCAATTTTTTCGAAGCATTTTCGAAATCTTCGTCGAAAAATAATAAGAGCATACATCCAAGACTTTTATCCCAAAATGAATATTTTTCAAGATATTCAGGAAAAACGATTTTGCCTTCAATTTTCAATCTCATTCCAAATGTGTTCTTTTACCGGAAAATAGTTAGCAGTCAAGTGAAATTTATGGATATCTCTGTTATCGAGAAAATATCTTTCATAGTTCAGATGAGTTGAATTCTTGAATTATCATCTGTAATGCGAGAGGAAAAATTGGTTTGAAGTTCTCAATGTGAGTATTTGTGAAGTCAACGTAAAAATTTCTCAGGAATGCAGAAAAAAATCATTTGAAATAATTTTCAATGCTTCTGAGAGAATAATTAACAGAACATATACTGAAAATTCAAATTTCCCTACAATGACGAAGAAGAATTTCTCCAGAATTGAGAATTTGCGGAAATTATCCTAAGCTTCAAGAAATAAAGAAAAACTGAACTCGTCTGAACTATAAGAAAATATTTTCTCGATAACAGAGATTTCCAAAAATTTCACTTGATCGCTTATTATTTTCCAGTAAAAGAACACATTCAGAATGAGATTGGAAATTGAAGGCAAAATTGTTTTTCCTGAATATCTCGAAAAATATTCATTTTGTAATAAAAGTCTTGGACGTATGCTCCTATTATATTTTGACGAAGATTTCGAAAATGCTTGGAAAAAATTGGGTTCAAATTTGAAGAAAACGATTTTTGATGTTTCGTCACCACTAACTTTGACAAAGAATTTGTGACCTCCTGTATCATATTCTGAAAATCACGAAAAAATCAGAAAAGAAGCATCAGCCTTTCTTCTCGGAGATTCTCAATAATGAGAATTTTCAATGAAAAAACCTCGAAGTTGTCTGTATTTCAACAGAGAATTTTCTCGAGAAAACTCAAACTCTTGAAATGAAAAATACTCAGAATTCAATGGAGAACCTATTTAAGCAATATAAAAAGGGTCTTCCCATTGGAAAAACGAAAGTTGATGTCATTTCCGGAAAAACCGAGAGTCCTAGAACCTTCAGAAAATATACGAGAAGTCGTCTTCTTATTTGAAGCTCACCTCCAGAATTTCAATCCTGAATCTTGTGTCTTTCCTGAAAATATTTTATACAGCTATTTATTCTTGAATAACCCTGTATAGGTCAGAAAATCACGTTTAAATTGTGTTCAATAAATTCGTTGTCGAGTTGATCACGTTTGTTGTTCAGTTGATCTAGTTTTTAATAAGTCTATTAGTCAAGTTGTATCAATACGAGGAATATATTGGTTCTTAAAATCCCCTATCGTCCACTAAACAATTTTTTTTTAGATTTCTGATCATATTATACAGTATCCTTTTCTTTTCTGTCGACTGAAAATTTGAAAACCATCTGGACAATTTTCACGCACTTTCATTGAGATGTTGAATAAAATTCATTCAAGTTACTTCTTTGAGCAACCAAAATCAATTTAACGAACTGAACTCCAGAGAACGATCACCAAGCAAAACAAACCGAAACATTCCTAGCAGATTTTTCCGAGTAACGAAAACATCCGAAACATAAATCGTCAAAAATGTTAAAATCTCCTAAGCTTCTTGCATCTCTTCGGGTGTCACTTCTTGAATTTCGGCGACGAGTCCAGTGGCGTCGCGTGGTTCGTGGTGGAGATTGTGGCGTTGGGGGTGGCGGACCTTATGGGGGTCCTAGCAGCAGCCTTCTCTTTGGTGCAGAGCTGGTGGTGGTTCTCCCAGTCCTTGTGTTGGCAGAAGGAACCGCAATATCTGGCCATGCCGCAGCCTGAGCACGTCTCGTGCGCTTTTCGACCGCAGTTCCAGCATGCCTGGAACCAGAAAATAGTATTTAGGTCAGTGGCGTAGAAGGGTTTGACGCAAAATGAATAATCAACTGTATTTTATCATCTAAAGAAACGAATAATTGAAAATGTTAACGCAGTTGACCGTTGGGAATGCGTTGCATTCCCAATCTTCACAACTCAAATACTAGTTCAAGTATCAAAACACACATAACGCAAATTGAGAGAATTTTCTTCGAATGTATTGGAAATTGAGCATTGCACCCCTCAGACCTCATGTGCATCTACACCTATGGTTACGTTTCGCAGGACTAGGTCCTCTCCAGCAAGTACAGCTCTATGGTCAGCGGATTGACTGTTCGCGTCAAATCAACCTATATCTATGCACTAACCAGCTGACAGTAACAAATGTTCATTAATTGAGTCAGTTGATCGTTTCCTTTTGTAATCCAGTTCTCTGCTAATCATGTGGATTAGCATTCTTAAAAAGTCACCTCGCTTAATAACTGCTCATTTCTTGGAGTAAGTAATCATAAGAAGGTAAGATAATTCTCAGAATTTTCAATTGTTGCACTTTCAATGTTATTTTCCAACTTTTCATAAAGGTTGAAAATATTTCCACGTTTCAGATCGTGAAAATCTATAAAAATTTTGGTAATCCTCTCTCGTTTCATTAAAATGAAATCTCTATTGCGTTAAACTAAAGTATTTGAATCCTTTAAGATATATATTTCGTTATATTTTTGCAGTTCTCATAGATTCTGCAGATATCTCTAGACACCTCACATGGAAATAATTACTGCTCCAAGAATGAACATTCTCATTTTTCTCTGTGGTAACAAATACTGATTTATTATATTCTCTTGTGCATCTCATTTTTTTAATCAGTTCATCTCATTTCTCAACTATTCACTTCACATAACAACTAATTATTGTTCTTGAGTTTCAGATGAATGAATAATCCTCAAACGCAAAGGTGAATCATGAAATCAGTCTTCTCTCTCAATAAAACCAAGTGAACTTCTCTGGAGTATTTAAACAATCAAGTAGTTTAGACTTTGAACCTGATTGACAGCCTCAGTCCCTGCTTCATCTTGAGCGGTCTCCTCCAATATTGGTAAAACCATTCAACTCGTATGATCTCCTCATCATAAATAAGAAATTCTCAATTTCATTCATCTGAACCACTTAGGAAGTAAGATCTCAACGGTTAATTTCGTCTCAATCGGTTAATTAGCATTCTCTTATAGACCAACGTTATAGATTATAAATATTGATTTCTCGATCATGATATTCTCACATTGTAATAATCTCAATGAAGAACAAACTGAGACTACTAAGCTTTCAATACACGTATCTCCTCTAAGGCCTGATCTCACTTTTATTACAACTCAGCCCACTCTAATGATTCATTATTGAACCTTCTGTTTTTCTGATTGAATAACGAGGCTCTCGTCATCAATTTGGATTGCTCTATCACTGTAAACGTTGAGTTTAATTTCGAATTAATGAAACTATCTCAAAGTCTAAGTCTGACTTCATCTCACCTCTCATTTTGAACTTCTCTATATTACCTCTGTTTTTAGTTGAACAATGTCACTCTGAGTTCATAGATGACTTTAATATTTGTATTTTTACTGCAATAACTTCATGGCGGGTGACTTATTCATTTTATGATTGTGAATGATGTCAATAAATATTTTCACACCACCATCTCCAACTCAATTATCTGGATACAGTCCTCAACAGTAATTCACAAAATCAGAACAATCTCGATTTTGAACAGAATGGGATTTCATATTATTGAGCCCGTGAAATTGGGAAAAGTTCAAGAAATTAATAATGAAAGTGAGTTGAATACTTGGTACTCATTTTCTTCTAATTTGTTAAGTATAAAACTTATCAAGCAACATTACATTTTGACATTAACAGAGTCGTCCGAACTTATTAGCCGTGGTCCCTCGCAGCTGCTGTATGAAGGTATCTTCAGAGGATTCTTGGTCTGAGATTGTAACTCAACTGTTTAGTTACCAATTATTTCTGTGAGCTTTGGTATGTATGGTAAGCTTTTCCGTTGGGGTGAGTTGTTATGTGTTATCATCATGTGTGGAAATTTTTGGTCTTATTGCCCTCTAAATTTCATTGGCATTATATACTTATATGAAATGTAATATATACTATATTTTGATGAATCGTAAAATTAGCGGAAAAGTTGAAATTTTCCCACGCCATTGTATAGTACCCAATCTGTTTCAAATTTTTTTGTTCATTAGTAATTTTGCAGCTTTTCAAAAATGTTTTGTTTCAAGCATGTCACCATCTATGAAATACTATAAACAATAATATATTCTAAAACAAGTTGCAGAATGAGCTCCTATTCCAAAAAGGGAGGAGCAAATTCGAAAGCATGAGTATTGGAATTGCCTTCTACAATGAGTATTAGACGATATTTTCTCTATTTCAGTCAGGTTTTGAGAAAAACCATCTCTCGAAATTCAAATAAAAATTCATTGTATTGTATCTTGGCAGTTGGTGTGACTTGCGAAATTTGACAGATCACGGAATTTGAATTGATTTGATTTGAAAATTGAGAATATCTGAGGTCGGTACTGACAATCACAAAAGGAAAAATATAACTTACAGTGCTGTAATGAATTTCATTAGAGCACTACTTTTAGTACTGTAAGGAACTCATTACGATACTGAAATAGAGAAAACCTTTTTTTCAGAATAATCGTTCAAATCGACATGCAAAAAACTTGGGTGTAAAATACTCAAGTTCTGAATGGACAGGAATTCAAATTGATTAGAATTTTGTTCTTGAATAAATGTCTTCTAGAACACACACTTGTTATAAATAACAAACTGTTATCTACTTTACCAGAACTTACGTTTTGTTGTGATGGAGCAGGTTGGGTCAGTACTGGTGGAGATAGGCTATTTTCTACATTTTCTGAGTGAACTTTTGAATTTTCCTCTGTTTTCCTGGATTCTGAAATGAATTAATCAAATGTCAAAAATGTCTGTACACAATAAAGTTTGTTTTCCAAGACAATTCACACTCAGCACCAAAATTTTCAAATTTGAGACTCATATAATTTTCTCATAGGATCCGTTATCAGAACCAGTTTTGAAATGAAAAAGAAGCATTGAAATCGGTTGACTAAGTCTGAAGCTCTGACGTAACGAACATAAAAAAAATTATACAAAGACAAAGTCGAATTGAGAACCAAATCGGTTGATGATGCGATTCTGCTGACGTTAATATGAAAATTTCAAATTAAACACCATTTAATGCTCTCGTATATTTTTCTCGCATGGACAGATTCAATTTTCCACACAAGCTCTTTATTCTCCCAGATAGACTCGCACTGCTCAAGAAAATCCAAATTGACACATGGTCTTCATAATATCGTCTGTGGGCCTCTTTAAATTCGATATTTACGCGCTGATTTAGGAAGATATTCACGACGGCTTCGTCTGACTAGCATTGTGCATTCCCCTCAATGGATGGCTACGCCGTAATAAAACATATATTTGCTAATAGCTAAAAAACTATAAGGGTGCTGTTAGAGATTTATATGGCACCAATTAGCACTATTGTTTGAGCGAAATTCTTTGTTGTTTGAAACTCGCGAAAACCTAGAAAATTCAACAAAAACTTCTGTAAATAAGGGAAACTTACCTGAGATGATTTTTTCCATCTTAGCCCTTTCCACCGCTATAAGCTCATTCGCTTTAGCCTCAGCCGCAGCTACAGCCTTCTGCAGATCTATAACCGCCTGTCGCTTAACATCATTAACAGCATCTTCAGCCCTTTTCTTCACCTCCGCAACCCTGTCTTCCGTCTGCCTCACAGCCTGCATCATGATCTCATTCGCTGCCTTCTTCAAATCCACACTAACGTCTTGCTTCCTGAACCAGTCGTTGGTGACGTCTTGGGAGTTCCTCTGTTGCAAGATAGATAGCGCCCTTTTGGTCTTTTCCACCATGGAAAGGATGCAGTTGAGCATCACGTGTATGTTCTTCCATTCCTCGTCTCCCCTGTTGTTGTTGTTCGTATCTTCTATTTTGTTCGGTAGGGAGTGGGGGGCGTAGTCCAGGAGATGGGGGTGTGTTAGAGGCGATTGGGAGTGCATCAGACCTTGATGGGGGAAGAAGAAGGGGTTTTGGCTCATTGGTCTTTTGGCGGGTGGGTAATCTTCTGGATGGCGACCTCCATATCCGTTTTCGTAAAGGCTGAAACAGTTTATGATTGCATTTTGGGGTAACATATGATTCTTGAGGACTATCCTGGATAGTCTATCCAGGTAGATGTGAAATATTGACATTCAATATCAATATCAATAAAAACAACAATCTTTATTTCAGATCAAAATTCCAGTTATAATTAATATAATTATATTTATACTAAATGATATCAGTCAATCCCTGCATATCCCGTGATAGGCTATTGTACTTTTTCAATGTTCTATAGAAATCTCTAATTTATTCTTCAACTGAAGATGTTCTCAATGATAATTATTTTTATCAGAATTATGCATGCATATATTATCCACTTTCGAAGTGTTTTCTTCAATACAGATGTTTTTTCCCAGCAGGAATGAAAAAAGATGATATTATCAGATTTTGAATGTATTGGCTCCATTCTAAAATCAGTTGTTCTAGATCAATTCTAGTGATTAATAGTTTTTCTTTCGTTTGATTTTCTACACTCGATCGCTATGCAACGCGAAACACGCAATTTGACCCAAGAGGAATGTGACCAAGCGGTAGTTTGCACAAGAATTGCAGAAAGGTTTGGAGTTTCCCATACAAGTGTGTCCAGAATGTTGCAGCGATTCAGGGGGACAGGTGAGAATGTCCGAAGACCAGGACAGGGTAGACCACGGGTAACAACTGCCATTCAAGAACGTTACTTGAGAGTTTCTTCATTGAGACAACGGTTTGCAACCGCTCGCCTCCTTCAAAATCCGCTTGAGCAAACTAGCACTCAGACAATAAGAAATCGCCTCAGAGAATAGGATTTAAGGCCTCGTGTCACGGCAAGAGGCCCAGCTCTTACCCCAGCCCATCGAAGGGCGCGTTTGGATTTTGCGTGAGAGCATATCCATTAGGAAGAGGCCGATTGTGAAAGAGTTCTCTTCACAGATGAGTCTAGATTCTGCCTTTACCATTGTGATCGACGTTCCCTTGTATACAGACATCCACATGAAAGATCCCAGACGGCACCCTATATTCCCGGAATATTCCTCCAATCTGCCATTAAGCCAAAAGATATTGCAATATGCGAGGCATATGCCAGATATATATCAAATATATCTGCTCTCACAGGAATATTCCAAATATATGCCATCCCAGATATGTCTGGTATATGCTATGGAAATATCTATATGATATGCGTTTAGAATATTATTCAATAGTATTTATTGGTATATATACATGAATCTTCATGGAATATTACAAACGTTACAAAACCCTTTTTGAACGATAATTTTTTAAAGTGTAGGTACTACCACTACCTCGATTTTGCTTTTGTTCCGAACTCATCAATAATTGATGAGTTTGCTATTTTCCAGTAAACTGTTAAAGAACTACAAACTTTCTATATAGATTATATTTTCGAGGAATCGCAGTTATCATCAAGTTAATTATAGTTGGATTCAAGTTAAAAAATAACACTTTCATTCGCTTAATAATTTGATCTTATTTATTAAACGGAGTAAACAATGGAATCAATGATTTGTAATTTATTTATATGATTGATACAATGAAATGAAAGAGCAGGCAACAAATTAAACGTTTTTATTTGTGAAAAATGGACATGCTATACTGTATCGTATATCGACTGAGAGTCGAGTGACTTTTTAAATAATTGAAATGTTCGATGAAACAGAAAAAGAGGTCCATTATGATTTTGATCTTATAGGAAAAAGATCAAATATATATTTTCAATAAATGGAAAAACAATATATGATATTCGAGCAGATATGTGAAAATCTAGTAGCAAGATAGAGTACACAGTTTATTCCATAGGAAATAATCAACTCGAACAAGTATTTTAATTATGACTGATTGACATTCAATATAAAAATCTACTACTGTCATAATGTTTTATAAGGTAACTATTAAAACAAGCAGGAGTGTATATTCAAATAATCTCATTCTAACACTCCTCCTCACGAACTGCTTGAGTAGAGTCCAATGCCCTTCAGGAACATTAAATGACGATTTCCATTCAAGGACTTTGTTAAAATATCGGCCAACATTTCATAGGTCTTTTTATAACTTATTTGAATGTCACCATTCTTCACAAGATCTCTTATGAAGTGCTCTTTTATTGAGATGTGTTTTGATTTTGAGCTCACAATCGGATAATATGCTAACTTTTGTGCTGCTTGATTGTCGTTGTATATTAAAATTGTTTCATGATGGCATCCCATATCATTTATGAGATTTTTAAGATGAACTGCTTCTTTTGATGCCTCTGTTAACGACATGTATTCAGCTTCTGCTGTTGACAATGCTACTGTCCTTTGTTTCCTCGATTCCCAACTGACTGAGGAGTTGGCAAAAATGAAACAATAACCAGTATAAGATCTTCTGTCAATTTTACATGCACCCCAATCTGCATCAGCATATCCAGTGATATTTTCTCCAATTCTTTTGAATTTCAGTTCATAATGCTTTGTACCTTGTAAATATCTCAGCACTCGTTTTGCAGCAATCCAATGTTCGGAACTGTAACAGTTATTGAATTGACTCAAATAACTGACTGCAAAAGAAATATCCGGTCGTGTTGCTGTTGATAAATACATCAACGCTCCAATTAGGTTTTGGTAAGGAATATTTTCTAATTTATCTGGATTTCCCTTGTCCAGTTTTAAGTTTTCCTCCATGGGGCTCTTAGCGATCTTGCAATTTGACATTCCGAATTTGAACAATATATCATTTATGTATTTTTGTTGATTTGCTGTTATAATATCACTACCTTGTTTGAATTCAATTCCAAGGCAATAATTTAAAGTTCCCAAATCCCTCATATCGAAACTTGTCATGATTTGCTCTATTATGAAATTGAAAATTTGTTTATTTGATGTTGCCACAATCAGATCATCCACATATACTGCAATAATGGCCTTAGATAGAGTACACAGTTTATTCCATAGGAAATAATCAACTCGAACAAGTATTTTAATTATGACTGATTGACATTCAATATAAAAATCTACTACTGTCATAATGTTTTATGAGGTAACTATTAAAACAAGCAGGAGTGTATATTCGAATAATCTCATTCTAACAGAAAAGGTCGTAGACAAGTTGTCAAAAATCATATATGATAATCAAATATTAGTCAGCAGAGGTGAGAGTAGCTTATTCCACTGGAGGATCGAATCACTTTTGCTCATATTTTTGTTTCCATGAAGCTGCCATGTGGTGACAGAGATGTCTGGAACTTAGAATCTTTCTAGTTCAACTTAATACTTCTTGCTTTTCATTGAACCAAATACATTGCATTTCAAACATTTCAGAGCCATTGTAGGTTGAGGAAGTTATGTGGCCACTTCGAACCATATTTTCGCCCTTTCTAGATATTTCCTTGAATTTTATCAAAATATCTGACAGAAATACCAATGACATTATTTCTTTACAGGAATAAAAATACTCCTTTATAAATAAAAATTAACTATTTTCTGGCCTCTACCCATTCTTAACTCCTGCAATTTCGTTCCCTGAATTTACCGATAAGAATATCAAATTTCGATTTTACTGAAATTTGACTTTTTCTTATAGATGTAAACAGTCGCCATATTGTTACGTCACGACGTTTTCAGTCAAAATATTCATATTTTTGTTTTGTGGTCTTGGATTGAGGTTATTTGTGTTCTGTGATTAGCAGTTTCAGTTTGGCGTTCCAAACTTCCAAAATGGTCGTCACGTCACGGTGGTGACATGACTTATGTTACTTTGTTATCTGTGATGGAGCTCCATGAGTTGAAAGAGTCTTATTGAAAAATTATTAAATTGTGTGTGGAGTTGAAAATATGTTATTGTTTGAGTATTATGTGATAAATAGTTTGTGTTGCAGCCGAGCACATGATAAAAGATAAGACAGACCGACAAGAGCATGACTGTAGGAGCGTGAATATCAAATCAGCGTTGGTAGGTACTCTTATATATTTGGAATGCTTGAAAAAGGTTTTCGTAATATGCCAATCACTTGTCAGTGCTTTATCTTTGGTTATGTGTATTTACGTTTTTTCAGGTCAAAGAATTGAGGACTTTACAGGGAGGAAGTGATAGAAAGGATATTTCCTATATTTTAGTTGAGTTGGGAAAAAGGCAAAAACTAACTTTTCATCCCTAATAAAATTGTGCAATGTTCTCAAAGGTATAATATAAATAATTTCAGTGATCATAAAACCCATTTTATGTTTCATTAATATTTTCAGAGGTTCTTAAACAGAATGAAAATACTAAATTTGTTACTGAAAAATGGCTCCACATTGTGCAGATAGCTTAACCAAAATTTTGCTTTCAATCCAAACGTAAAAACTACAAGAGCATGAGTGGAGGAGCTTCTTGGGTGTAGTAAGTCTCACCCAAGCTGTATATCGTAATTTTGTTCCTGCAAGCAAAAAGGCTGTACAGGTCGAAAATATTAGTGGCATCAATACGGATTTAGGCCCTAAAAATCAAAAAGAGGGATCGTCTTCGAGAAGGAAGGTTGCCTCGATACAAATTGCCAACACTGCCTACTAAAATTCAAAGTAAGTTTATAAATATTAAATAATCAGAACAGATTCCACTATTACTATAGCAGTAGACAGCCTCTTATCTTGAAAATCTTAGAATCACTGGTTTTTTTCAGGGCCAAAATCAAAGAATTCCCAACTTGCTGTGAAATAGGTACCAAGTGAAGGAAAAAGGCGAGGAAGACCAAAAGCTACCTGGATGAGCGGCATACAGAAGACGATGTCTGAGAGACCGGGAGAATAGGTGTTGATAGAAGGGGCTGGAGACTGGGAATTGGAAGGCCTGGGATGTTATAAACACGGATATCTATATCAGCACCCCAAAGGTAAAGTGTGTCAAGTCACAATATCAAAATTAGACAAATGAGAGATTTTTCAGTTCAATAATTGTTTCAAAGAATGTGTACTGCCATTACTTGGCGTCTTCATAAACCTAGGGAGTCAAAAATGTGTTCCACTAGCTAGAACTTACTAATGTGAATCCAATATTCTAGATAGGTCGTGTCTGAAAAAATGTGACTTAACACACTTTACCTCTGAGGTGCTGATATATAGATATAAGGTCGGTTTCACAAAACTTTGTTAGTACCGTTTAATTAACTGGAGCCACCACGATTCGTAGAAATTTCAAAACGAGTAATTCGATTTGTGAAACCGACCCATAATCTAGTCGATTTCGAATGGCTGTTTTGGTTGGTTAACGGTTGACCGCTCGGTTCATAAATGACAACGTCAAACGAACTGCGCTTTCGAATTCTGTTCAAATTTTGGAGGAACATCTGATTTGAGACGTCACCAGAATGTCATTCGAATGCGGTTGGTCCAAAACTGACGGACCAATCTATGAACCAACCAAGAACCAGTCAATCGAAATCGCCTCTAGTTCACAAACCAAATAATTGAAGTTCACAGTTCAATATTTATATCATTTTAAATATTACCTCATTGTGTTTTCCCTATTTTTTAGTTAAATTCATCAAATCGTCGGCGACACCGCAAAACCAAGTAACTGCAAAAACTGAAATCTTCAGGAGGCACCAAAAACTCAACAGTCGCGGACTGATGAACTCGACTGAATACGCTACAATTATCCAATCACTTGGATAATTAATAATCTAAGTGATTGGATAACTACAACGCATCCAATCGAATTCATCCATCCACAACTATCAAGTTTTCAGCGCCTCCCGAAAACCTCAGCCCCCGCAGTTACTGCAGTGTCGCCGACGAAATGTTAATTTTTACTTATTCTTAGTTCATATGCCTTGTATTGTTTTGTAAAATACCTAGTTGATTCATATTTATATTTTTACTTTATGTTCATTTTTATAATTTAATGTGATAATTTTGTTAATTATTGTTATTGCACAAAATATTCTTAAAACTGTAATTAATTTTTTTGAAACAATCTAATCAATGCATTATTATTTAGTACCGCCACAAAAATTTACATATATTTAAATATATACAAAGATATTACCAGCATATGGCATGGACAAATCAGGAGATAAAAAGATATTGCCAGCATATATGTAAGGGAGATATTCATAGATGAATCTGTATGGCATATGCCATGGATATATTTTTGAAGATTATGGGATATTCCTGGCAGATGTTTCATGGTGACCTTGGATATTCCTGCTATCTGCCAGGCTTATGCCCTGGGAGATTTGGAATATGTTTGGAATATCTCAATATGCCAGCGGTATATTCATTGAATATGCATGGAATATTTCTGTGCCGTCTGGGATATGCTCAGTGCAATTTCCTGAATACTACTGGTTTCGGGGGAGGATCGATTATGGTATGGGGTGGAATATTTTTGACTGCTCGCACAGACCTAGTGGTCGTTGATAATGGAGCTATGAATGCTGATAAGTATATAGGGAACATTCTTAAAGAGCATGTTGTGCCATTTGCCCCATACATTGGTGAAAATTAAATTTTGATGCAACCCAATCGTGCGCGCATCGTTCAGGAGTACCTTGAAGAGGTTGAAGTCTCTCGAATGGACTGGCCAGCAAGAAATCCAGATCTCAATCCGTTTGAGCAGGTTTGGGACAACCTCAATAGAAGGCTGAGAAGTTCAGAAAATCATCCAGCTACTCTTAATGACTTAGGAATCAAACTCGGAGAAATCTGGGAAGGATTAGATCAGAACATTTTAAGATCACTCATTTTGAGTATGAACCGTCGTTGCCGAGCTGTAATTAACGCAAGGGGTGGAAATACCAAGTATTAAATCACTTATCAGCATTTCAGTATTTTGAAAATTGTTCATTTTTCTTCTTTCACATAAGATTCGGTGAAATCCTGAATTTTCTTCCATTTGATGTGTCTTATTTCGTTCAAAACCTTCCCGAGACAACATAAAAAATAAGTTATGAAGTCAATGTAGAGTTAAATTTCATTAAAATTGAGATTTTCAGAATGTGCGTTAATTTTTTTGTATATTCTATCTGTTTTTGTGTGGTTGACATGTTACATCTTGGTAGGTTGTAAGGTAAGCCTCTTGTACTGTAGCATTCTTTCAAATTTTTTTGTTTATTATATAGGTGTTGATTTTTATGCATAAAGAGTAAGCACTCCTGCATATACAGAGCGTACAAAGTTAAAATGCAATTTCTTTTGAAGTGCCCCTGCAGGACTCATTATATTTCATCCTACACAGGATCCCGATTGCTCTCTTTTGTAGAACGAATAGAGATGACATATTCCCTGAGCCATAAAACATTAAATCATATCTTAGTTTGGATTCAATGGTCGCATAATACACTGTTTTCAGTAATCCAGTATTTATATACTTTGAAATCACTCGGAGGGCATACAATGACTGGCTAAGTTTTTCCCTAATTTTTCTATTAATGTTTTCCAATTAAGCTCTTCATCAGAACCTGGTGGATTTGGAAATTTGATACTTGTTCTGATGGAGATTGATTTGATTTGGGTTTTTTCTTCCAGAATTAGTCGGTTGAAAAAATATCAAGGTGGTTTTATCATCATTCATTATAAGATTATTTTTTGTTAACCATTCTTTAGTTGAACACATCACCTATTGTGTGAGATTCTTCAATTCAGGCCATAGTGTCTCAATTATCAAGATGTTCATGTCGTCTGCATAATTCACCCTTGTCATTTCATGGTTTTTTTTCTTGCTCATTAAAACTCAGATCATTTATGTTTATAATGAAAAATATGATTCCTGCTATACTACCTTGAGGGTAGCAAAGATTATAGAGCAAACACTATAATTTTGCAACCATTCAACTTGAGCAAAAATTTTGTTATCAACATTTTCCGCGGAGTGTTATAATTTAATTCAGGTATTCCACGCTCTATTTACCGTTTTAGATCATGTTGACGGTGGTGAGGACAAGAAACAATGGAAAGAGTTAACACCACGGCGGACGACATCATAGTAGAGCCTTTTATCGCAGTACGAGCGATTGATTAACATGACACAAACAAGCAGAAAATTACCTAAAATTTCAAAAGTGCACGTCAGTCGAGTAATTAAAAGGCAAGAGTGGCGCTGCGTGCGAGTGACACCAGTTTGGGGGCACGCAGGGGGTTGAGGACGTAGGACAGGCTCGGCTTAGCCTTTTGGTCACATTGGAAAACATAATCTCATGATATGTGCAAGGAAAATATCTGTAATAGCATATTCAATAACTAGTCCAAAACATGGATTTTTCCGTGAGTGCGAAATCGTGCAAGCAAGTAAAAAGCCTTTCTGGACGTGTAATGAAGGGTATTTTTCATAATACCATAGTTGTTCTTCATAAGAAATCATTTCGATATTATAACGGGTGATTTTTACCTATTATTTTTTCGGCAACACTAATTTCGGCAGTTCCCGTACGATTCAGGTTTTGTGTCACTGTCAGACATCTTCAGTTTGGTCTATTATTTAACTATTAATCGTCTTACAAATTAACAACGCTTGCAAATCATTTCATTATCAAAATGCGTGCTTTGTTAAGAGTGTTTTATGGTCACTGAGGCGACTATGCGGGATATTGTGACTGAATTTCGCACCAAATTTACATTATTGGACATCAACCACCAACATTCTTAAATACAGTGCTCGGTACAGTGAGAACTGAAGAAAAAATCGCAGCTGTATCGGTCAGTGTGCCTTTAGACCATTTTTTGTGGGACTATGTTTAGCATCGAATCTATACTGATGAGCCAACTTCAGTTAACGCATTGGAAGAAAATATTGAAGCATTTATTCGTGAGATACCTGCGAAAATCTTGGAAAGTTTATGCCACAATTGGACTAAGCGGATGAACCATTTGAGGCGCAGAATCAGTCGATATTTGCATCAAATAATCAAACTTCAAATCATATGGACCGCACTAACGATTCAAATGAAGATTTCGACCATTTTCTTGAATTTACGTGCTTTCTCATGAAAAGATTTCCTATAGCTATTAAAAAATCACCCACTAGAACAATACTTATTCAAAACACTGACATCTTCTGTCATGATGCAATTGTTGTTCCATATTTCTGAAGAAAATAATAGAATATTATTGAGCGAGCGGTATAATGTAGGTCATAACTCACGCAGATGAAGTTTGCATCTCGAAATTATGTTGGTAATATTCCATCAGTAACTTTTCAGTTGTAAGACTTATGTATGTGAAAATTCATTGATGAAAAACACTATTATGACATTTTCAAGTTTGAGCTAGACTATTGAACATATTTCGAATTTATTTCTGTGTATGTATATTCTTGATTAAACCAATAAAGTAGTTTTGGATTTGAATGGAGTCTCGAAATTTCAGTTTTCATCTAGATTTAGAACTGTCCGAAGAATTTTGGAGAAAAAAGAAGTCAAGGCAAGTCATTACAACCAGGAGTGAGCAGTGAAGAAAAACCTACTCCACATGATTATATCTTCGAAGAGACGTTAAGCGACTTTATTTTCTCTAAAATGTATATATCTATTTGTACTTTTTTTTCGAACTGCCTGAAAAGTAACTGAATTTCAAGAAAATCAACATTGGATATATTATTTAAAGAGTTAGAAAATGGACAGTTTTAATAAATATAAATAAGAAGTAACCTATTTATTATATGATTCACAGTTTTTCAACAAATATTTTTTTTGTTTCACAAATAAGCTATGAAATTGTTATTTCAGCTTCATTCTTCTCGTTCCTGAATACTTAAGAAAATAGCACAGGGCCAGAACTTGGCTGAATTTTCAATTACCATCTAGAATGAAAAGATTGCTGATAAGCCTTGACAGAGAAGAAACTTTCAATGATCTTCGATGAAGTCTTAATTATTTAATGAATGATATCTCTACATTGTAGTTCTTCGGAAGCCTGTATGATTTTATGTTGAAGCATTCCTCTCTTTTTTATTATCCATCCTAAATTTCCATCTACAGTGAAATAATGTGGCTTTGTATATCGTAGTCATCATTTGAGGTGAAGGTATGCTGTTTTGAAATTGAAGCTAAGTTTGAAAATTTTTCGATACAGCGATGATGAAAATGATATCATTATACTTCAGCAAAGATAATATACTGCTGAGGAGAATTATAAATAATCTCATTTAATTTAAATTGATTTGCATCGAAATATACAGAGGGTTATTCACGAATATAGTTCTACAGAATATTTCTAGGAAAGAAGGGAAGACACAACATTCAGGATTGAAATTCTAAAGGTGAGCTTCAAGTAAGAAGACGACTTCTCGCAAATTTTTTGAAGGTTCTAGGACTTTCGGTTTTTCCGGAAGTGACATCAACTTTCATTTATTGTTTCAAATTTTTTTTATTTCAAAAATAGATTCTCCATTGAATTCTGGGCCTTTTTGATTCCGAAAGTTTGAATTTTCCCGAAAAAATTCTCTTTGAATCAGGAAATACGAAGAAAAATCTCAAAATTAAACTCTCTTGAATCACAGACAACTACGAGGTTTTTTCATGAAAAATTCTCATTTTTTCGAGAATCTCCGAGAAGAAAGGCTGATTCTTTATTTTCGATAGCGTCATTTTCAGAATATGATACAGAACGTCACAAATTCTGTGTCAATGTCACGAAACATCAAAAAATCGTTTTTTTTTAAATTGGAACTCCAATTTTGCGAAGCATTTTGAAAATCTTCATCAAATAATAATAGGAGCATACACTCAAGACTTTTTTCCCAAAATGAATATTTTTCGAGATATTCAGGAAGAACGATTTTGTCTTAAATTTTCAATCTTATTCCGAATGTTTACTGAAAAATAATTATTGGTTAAGTGAAATTTTAGGAAATCCCTGTTATCGAGAAAATATGTTCTTATAGTTCAGATTATTTTTCGGAGAAGATTTCGAAAATGTTTTGAAAAAATGGGGTTACAATTTAAAAAAACGAGTTTTTGATGTTCGTCACTTCTAACTTTGACAAAGAATTTGTGACCTCCGGTATCATGTTCTGAAGATCACGCTATCAGAAAAAAAGCCTTTCTCTCGGAGATTCTCAAAAATAAGAATTTTCAATGAAAAAACCTCGAAGTTGTCTGTATTTCAACAGAGTTCAATTTTGAGATTTTTTTTTGTATTTCCTCATTTAATTGGAATTTTCTCGGGAAAATTCAAAATTTCGTAATCAAAAAGACTCAGAATTCGATGAAGAATCTATTTGTGCTATAAAAATGGGTCTTTCTAATTGGAAAACGAAAGTCCCAGAATATTAAAAAAAATACGAAAAGTCATCTTCTTACTTGAAGCTCACCTTTAGAATTTCAATCCTGAATCTTATGTCTTTCCTAAAAATATTTCATAGAGCCATACCTATTCGTGAATAACCCTGTATATTCAATAATTTCATAGGTTATATTGATATATTTCGATCTATAATTAGAAATAAAGCCATGACTGGAATTATATGGCTTGCTCTGATAACAATAATTTTAAAACGGAATATAAGTCTGTCCAAATCAGAAAACAGTGCAAGTGGACACTAGTATTTCAATTTTCGCCTAACTAACAAATAATCAAGAAATGCAGACATATAAACACAAATTTGAAACATTAATAAAGGCATGGAACAGTATATTCTAACTATAACGAATTGCTCACACTGGAAAATCGAAATCTCCCACAGAAGGTCCTGATTAATAAATAATAATTATGTATTAGAAGTTTCAACGATCACCCCCTCCCAATGTCCCTCCACACCCCTCCTACCTTATTTTAACGGTATGCCCAATGAATTGGGAAACATTTCTCGGGACCAGTTGGTCCGCTGGCTGTATGAGCTTTACCATTTTATTAAAATGAGTAATGGTTTCTTTCCTCGGGTACAGGTTGCGCCACTGGTGCCATATGGCAGCAACAGGAGCTTTTTATCGTTCTCTTTCACTATTCGTTTCCGTCTGTGCCAGGCAGAGCTGGCCTTGATGTCTCCCTCATTATTCAAGACGAATTCCAATTCATTCCTCATAACATTTCAGCCGATTCTTTCCTGATCGGTTGATGAAGTTATCGATCTAATTTTTCATGAACACGGCTTAGATTGCGTAGATATTCAACGAGAATGACTACCCAACCCAGTCAAACAGTCAACCAGTAGAGTAACAGTAAGTCGAATGGAATACCATAAAATATCACCATAGAGAATGATATCACTTTGAAAAACATATACTGCTCCACAAGAGTTAGGGATATCGTATTCAATCGTTTTGAAAAGTACGTTATCTTGGAAAAAATCGCTGTAAAATCATTTGAAACTCAATAACAACTTGAATCGATCCAGAAAACAATCGGTATGAGACATTTCGTCAATCTGGTCGCCTTTTTTAAACATATAGGAGATCTACCAAACCGGACATTGATCAAATAATGCGTGCTTCCAGATTCTTTCAATATTAGTAGATATCTATGAAATACCAGGATATAATACTTTTAATTGCTGAGCTGAAAAACAATAATTCTGCAGGTTTTGATGATATATCTTATAAAATAATAACAGCATGTAAGTTTGAATTTTGCAAGCCGTTAACTTTTCTCATAAATTCAACATTGGAAACCGGTATTTTTCCGGAAAAACTCAAACGCGCTATAGTAACTCCTGTTTACAAAAGGGGAGATAGAAATTCTCATGAAAGTTATCGAGCCGTCAGTATCTTGTCTAGTGTAGGAAAAATTAACGAGCTCAAAATGAATGAACTGTTAACTTCTTTTTTTGAAAAACATTCACTGCTATCAACTGCCCAACATGGGTTTGTAAACAATAATTGTAGTACTGAGACTCTATGAGTTTTATGGGGAAATTGTGGATAACCTGGATTGTGGTATGCATGTGGTGGGTCTGTTTATAGATTTCTCTAGAGCGTTCGATTTTGTTGACCACGAATTACTTCTACATAAGTTGTACCGTTATGGAATTCGTGAACTCAGTCTGGATCTGTTTCGATCCTATCTGACGGGTAGATCTCAGATTGTGAAAATCGGTGGAGACTCAAGTATTGCGAGAATTATAAGTAGGGGTGTTCCTCAGGGATCGATTATTTGCCCAAAGCTTTATGTGATCTACAGTAATGATTTACCGAAACTTTTAAATAAAAATACGTGTGGAACTCGAGAACTGCCGCGGTAAAGCTATTGCATAGCATCTATTCAAACATAAGAAGATAACATTGTTGATTTAAAATATTTAATTATCTTACTATACATGTAGGTTATTCAGGAATGTTATCATTGAAACTTTAGGTTTATGGTAAAATAAGAGACATAAGATTGAGACTCAATGTCTTCTGAATATCTAGAAAAAACCTCGTCAAGAATGGTCCCATATTTTGTTGTGAATTCTTGTGGATCATTATTCATTTTTAAATTCAATTTTTCCGAAAGAAAAGTTGTCAACCGCTCTGGTTTTTTATCAGCGAAGTTGATGATGAAATCGTCATCCAAGATAAGAGGAAATTTATTACCATTCGACCCTTCTTCAGTGTTCTAAAGTAAAGTGCGATGAATAAAATGCTCTACCTCGTCCAATTTTGGATTCGGAGAAATGTAAATTGCTACCATGACTATGTGTAGGCCATTTATAAGTTTGCATAAGCATTAAAAATGCACAAATATCTCCAACAAATGAGCGTCTAATATTAACATCGCTCACGTCTTCAATATTTATTTCAATATTATATAATATTAGTAACATTATTACTATTTTGGTAAATAGCTACCCCACTTTTTGGAACAGTATCTCGTTTGAATTGAAATTAGGAATTTCAATCGTATTATCACGCGTCATGCATGTTTCGGTATGAAGTAACACATTGGTTTTTCTCGTAACTGAATCTTATAAATCGTATTTGTGACTATGTAGACTTTGGCAATTGAAAATCATTATTGAAATGCCATTTCTATTACTAATGAAATCTAAAACTCTTTGAGCTATCTTCTGAACACTATTCAAAGACAATCTTTTGAATTCTTGCAACAAAGATGCAGTCGATGCAACTTGCCTTCGATTATGATGAAACTTAAATGCAGAATTATCATTTATTGTCGTAATATACAACTTTTCAATATGAGTCACCCGAGAGAGTGCAACATGGACGAGTTCCTGAGAATGTGATTAAGTATACTCATATACTATTTCGCCAAATGTTCCAGCTATTTACGTATTCGTAAAATGTACGAGCTTCGTACATTCAACACGCACCCAAACACCGATGATACACGGCTTTGCTGCACCGCTGTGACGGTTCGAGTGGGGGGTGTAAGGTTTTTTCGTTACGGAATTTCCACATTCGGTCACCCCGCTCAAAGCCTGAGATAAGAGCTATGCAATAGCTCAAAAATTTCCTACATGTAATATTATATGTTTTGCGGATGACACAAATTGTGTGCTCCAAAGAAGATTAGATAATCTACCTGCCCCAGACTAAATGATCTGAGAGAGCTTCTGCCCCGTTTATGGAACCAAATGCCTCAAGAAATGTTCAACAACCTCTTGTGTAGTATGCAAAAAAGATGTCAAGCTGATATTGATGTCCGTGGAGGCCATACATTGTATTAATAGTCTTAAAATGCTTGAATTCTCTGGGAATAAAATTCTGTTATTTCACTCCAATTTTTCTCAATCACCCTATATACGCTGGAGACCTACAGGCTGAAATTAATTTTATTTCCTGCAACTTGAAATCATATTTATATGAATTTCCATCACAAAATCTCATTTAAACTATAATTTTTTGCAATTTAAGTCGATATTACTAACTCATGTGGAGCAGTTTATGTGCGATCGAGGTCTACGGCTTCAAACCCAGGATCCAGATTTGATATTCAGTCGAGTGATAAACATCTCACGTTTGTGTGTGACGATAGTGCGCAGTCGCAAAAATCTAGAGAGTTTATTGAACGTGCTTTCGAATTTTGTGAAGATTTGTCTTCAATTATCAATACAGGGTGGTTAACTATGAAATTACGTAATTTCAAAGCTTCATTACTTTTGACATGAGAGTAAAATTTTTTGCATGATTTTCCTTTCATTTCCATGTCTTTACTGAGATGAAAGTTGAGGCTGAGCCTTTGAAAAATTGATAAGAAAAGTAAAATTTTCGACCAAATAATGTTTTTTCATATGTTAAAGGAAAGTCAACAACTAGATAACAATTCTTCTTGGAGAATAAACTATTGAAATAAATGTTTCCAGATATTTTGATTGATATGATTTCTTCTGAGAGTAGATAATAGACTTTAAAGTTCCAACCTCACATAAAAAATCTTTTTTCTGAAGTTTTTACGTAGCTATTGTTTCAGAATCCATACCTTAAACTGTTTTGAACTCCCCTTCAAGGTCAACTTCTCATATTTATTTTACAATATTTTTCCCTTATTTACATGTTATCCGGTTGTACAGTTGAAGTCATCACCAAACAATTCCATCCGATTTCAATCGTACTTTCGTTACTGGAAATAATACCGAGATTATCTATTTATGAGAATTTTCCATGTCTATGGAAATTTCGAAGTCGATCGATCATCTCCTCGTAGGAAGCTTAAAATGATGTATCTGAGACCATTCGTTGAACTGTAGTCTCTTCTAGAATCTGAAAAAATTGTTATCTAGCTTCTTCTTTTTTAGACATTTGGAAAAACTGCTTTTTAGTAGAAGATTTGATTTTTGTCATGAATTTCCCGAAAGATAAAACTCGTCTATCAGAAAAATTTTGAAGATATATGGAATATCATGAGTAGTCTAGGATTCCCTATCAAAAGTTACAAGCCACGGAAACACCCTATATAACCATTCAGACCTGCCAATAATATTACAGCTTAGCTAAATACACTGCACAAAAAAAAATAACGCACATTGTGGAAATCTCAAATTTATTCTACAACTGAAGGTGTTCTCAATGATAATTATTTTCATCAAAATTATGCATGCAAATGTTATCCACTTTCAACATTTTTCTTCAATACAGATGTTTTTTCCCGGCAGGAATAAAAAAGATGATATTATCAGATTTTGAATGTATTGGCTCCATTCTAAAATCAGTTGTTCTCGATCAATTCTAGTGACCAATAGTTTTTCTTTCATTTGATTTTCTACACTCGATCGCTTTGCAACGCGAAACACGCAATTTGACCCAAGAGGAATGTGCCCAAGCGGTAGTTTTGCGAGAAGAAGGGTGGACATACACAAGAATTGCAGAAAGGTTTGGAGTTTCCCATACAATTGTGTCCAGAATGTTGCAGCGATTCAGGGAGAAAGGTGTGAATGTCCGAAGACCTGGATAGGGTAGACCACGGGTAACAACTGCCATTCAAGAACGTTACTTGAGCGTTTCTTCGTTGAGACAACGGTTTGCAACCGCTCGCCTCCTTCAAAATCAGCTTGAGCAAACTCATGGGGTGCAAATTAGCACTCAGGCAATAAGAAATCGCCTCAGAGAATATGATTTGAGGCCCAGCTCTTACCCGAGCCCATCGAAGGACTCTTCCATTGGGAAGAGGCCGATTGTAAAAGAGTTCTGTTCACAGATGAGTCTAGATTCTGCCTCTACCCTTGTGATCGACGTTTCCTTGTATACAGACGTCCACATGACAGATATGCTCAGTGCAATTTCCTGAATACTACTGGTTTCGGGGGAGGATCGATTATGGTATGGGGTGGAATATCTTTGACTGCTTGCACAGACCTAGTGGTCGTTGATAATGAAGCTATGAATGCTGATAAGTATATAAGGAACATTCTTGAAGAGCATGTAGTGCCATTTACCCCATACATTGGTGAAAATTTCATTTTTATGGACGATAAAGCCAGACCCTATCGTGCGCGCATCGTTCAGAAGTACCTTGAAGTCTCTCGAATGGAATGGCCAGCAATAAATCCAGATCTCAATCCGATTGAGCAGGTCTGGGACAACCTCAATAGAAGGCTGAGAAGTTCAGAAAATCATCCAGCTACTCTTAATGACTTAGGAATCAAACTCGGAGAAATCTGGGAAGGATCATTCATTTTGAGTATGAACTGTCGTTGCTGAGCAGTAATTATCGCAAGGGGTGGAAATACCAAGTATAAAATCACTTATCAGCATTCCAGTAGTTTGAAAATTGTTCATTTCTCTTCTTTCACATAAGATTCGGTGAAATCCTGAATTTTTCTTCCATTTGATGTGTCTTGTTTCGTTTGAAACCTTCCCGAGAGAACATAAAAAATAAGTTATAGAGTCAATGTAGAGTTAACTCTCATTAAAATTCAGATTTTTAGAATGTGCGTTAATTTCTTTGCGCAGTGTAGTTACAATTTTCATTCCGATTGAAAAAGCTACACATACAATATGTGCTTAGTGCTCGAAGCACTAATGTTCAGGGCTCGGCACAGCTCTGTAGACATTATATAATTTTTTTTCTTTTTATCATCTTAGCTTGGCAACCCTATGACGCTATAGTGAATCCCAATTTAGCATCGTGGGCTCCCCAACTACGACTCATTTTTTAATTAACCAATCCGCGAATTTCGCATAGCCACCTTATTGATGAGTGCCTATATCCTTGACGACGTTGCGTAATCGTTTTTGCGTTTCTTCTCCTGCCAAAATGTCAATATTTCCTAAGGTGCATTAAAAAAAATTACCTCTCAGAAGCTTTTCTCTTGATTCCGGTAAAGTTGATGTCGTTCGGCAGGAATATGTCCGCCATTTCTGATGGTGAATGTGCAGGATCCAGAACCACGTGTTCGTGATTTCTTACGTACTGGAGTGTGGACTGTAATAAAATCACCAGATAATCAGATAAATTGTTTGTGCATACATACAATGAAGTAGGTTAATCGTAACTTTCAACAGAAAAACGGTTATTATAGACAGTACTTTTTATTTTTATTCACATATAAATTCAAAGGTTTAGCATTTCATGTTAATCTTTATAAATCATCACTTAATTTCTACAAAAAAACTTATGTTTGATTTTTTTATTTTTCACTCGTATATTATCTCTCAATTCCGCTCTAGAAATAATAATAATAATAATAATAATAATAATAAACTTTATTGATCCTTTTAGACTGTATAGTATAGGACACGTCAAATTTAACAATTATATGAAAAGCAACTGTAATAAAAATAAATGATAACAATAATATAAGTAAGTAATGACAATGTTAATAAGTAATTAACGGTCACAGGACCAGGATAACAATTCAGAATCATTTAAATATTCAGATACTGAGTAGTAACCCCCACTCCATAGCATAGTTTTAATAGTATTTTTGAATCGGTTATGATTCTGGATTTTAATATGCGTTGGTAAGTGATTGTATATTCGTATACTCTGGTAAACAGGGGAATGTTCAAATTTAGTGGTTCTATGTGCGGGCACAAGCAGAACATCTCCATTCCTCGTTGAGTATCGATGATAACTAGACAGTTTCGTGAAAGATCTTTCGTTTGCTTTAACGTGAAGAACACACTTATATATACAGGGTCTTTCACGAGGAACCTCACCCATATTTATACGGGAAACTACTGAACGTATTTTCATGAAATTCAGCTCTTATAAGTATTTCACGATGCTGATAAAATCTAAAATATTTTCAAGGCATGAGCACCTCCGGTTTTTCCGGAAATGACGTCAACTTCCGTTTTTCAAATTAGAACACCATTTTTTTATTGCAGAAATAGATTCCTTAGAAAATTTCAAGTTATTTTGATGTAACATTTTTCAGTTTTGGTTGGAAAATTCTCGCTGAGCGGGAAAATTCGAAAAAAAAATCGAAAATAGAGCTCCGCTGAAACAAGAATAACTTCGAGGTTTTTGGATGGAAAATTTTCATTTTTGGGATTTTTCAAGATGTAAGATTGATGTATCCACTTTAAAAATCGAAATCGCGATTCATGATACAGGGGGTGAAAAAATCGCTTTCAAAGTTAGGGATGACAAAATCGTGAAAAATCAATTTTTTCAAATTAGAACCCCATTTTTTTATGGCAGATATTGAATCTACGTTAAAAAATAATGTGAGTGTATGCATCACACCCTTGCCCTAAAATGGATATTTTCTGAGTTATTCACAAAAAACTGTTTTTCGTCTTGAATTTTCAGCTAATTCTTTTCCCTTCACGCCAAAAAGATGAAATTTTCAGGAACTGTTATTTGAACCATGCTGTAGATTTTTCACCCCTTCTTGAAACCGACTTCAAGTTACTATTAGGAGAACCATGGCAAACTCTCGCAGTTATAACTAGAGAAGATGCTCAAAGTTTTGACCGTTTATTTCTAGACAGGAAGAGATCTGCAAAAGTGTTTAAAAACCAAAATAAGTTTCAAAACTATGAATCTAAAAATCTAAACAAACCTGAACGCATTTCTGACTCGTTCTATGCATTCCTCTTTATCAGTCAGGGGAGTTGAGTAGACAATATTTTTTATCCTACCCCAAACATAATAGTCTAAAGGAGTTAAATCGGGAGAACGTGGTGGCCAAAGATGTGGACCATTGTTCGCCAACCATCGATCTTCAAATAGCCTGTAGAGGATATTTGACACATTGAGTGAATTGTGTGGAGGCGCGCCATCTTGTTGATACCATAAGTCATTATGGTTCTGTACTAGCGGCTCAATTATTTGAGTCAATATGTCAGAATATCTATCTCCTAATGGAGAACATTCTTTAAATAATGCAAACATGTGTAGTGTTCTATCTTACCAGTTAAAGTCCCATCATAAATGTGAATATCGAGAATTGCATTATTTTTGATGGCGCAAAAAACATTGAAACTCCAGGTCTCTTGAAAGTTCCATTGTCTGAAGTGGTGGTTGTTCTCTTTATCCCAATAATGACTGTTATGCCTATTGAAAGAACCATTCTTTGTGAATTTAGATTCATCTGTCCAAATTATACAGTCCAAAAAGTTTTCATTCTCTTGAAATCGAATCATCATAGCTTCGCAAAACTCTGTTCTCCTGACGAAATCAGTTTCCTTCAAATGCTGTACCCTATTGAATTTATATGGGTGCATTTTATGTTTCTTTAATATTCTCCAAACACTCGATTCAGATGATACCAGATCAATCTCGGCATCTTTGAGAAAATTTTAAGGATTCACACGAAAATATGCAAGAACTGTAATTTCGTTGTTCTCATCTTCTACTACACTTTTTTCTCTGTGTATAGTTTTCTTAACGAAAGATCCGACATTTCTCAAGTTTGTCATGGTTCTGTTGATGGTATCTCTCGTTGGTCTGGGTCGGTCAGGAAACCTCTCAATGAACAGTTGAATCGTTCTATCTACAACTTTATTACATCCTCCATGAAGTAGAATGAGATTTAAATAATCTTCATTGGTAAAATTAGGCATAGTGATCGATTTTATAACTTAATACGAATTATCACCAAATTAATAGTAAACACAAAATGCTACTGAATAAAAAGGAATTTGGCAGATGTAATTAATGATATCTATCATTAAAAAAAAAAAGAATGAAAAACATGGTAAGTTTTTGCATATGGTTCATAAGGAATTATTTATTTATCACTGGAGAGAAAACCGATGGCCGATTAGTTGAAATAAAGAGGTTTCCGATACAAATTCGAATCAAAATTCGCCATCTATTTAGGAACAACCTGTAACTTTTTTCTCTTGCATATTAGGGTAGTAAAATCTAAAACATGGTTTAAGTAACAGTTCCTGAAAATTTCATCTTTTTGGCGTGAAGGGAAAAGAAATAGCTGAAAATTCAAGACGAAAAACAGTTTTTTGTGAATAACTCAGAAAATATCCACTTTAGGGCAAGGGTGTGATGCATACACTCACATTATTTTTTAACGTAGATTCAATATCTGCCATAAAAAAATGGGGTTCTAATTTGAAAAAATTGATTTTTCACGATTTTGTCATCCCTAACTTTGAAAGCGATTTTTTCACCCCCTGTATCATGAATCGCGATTTCGATTTTTAAAGTGGATACATCAATCTTACATCTTGAAAAATCCCAAAAATGAAAATTTTCCATCCAAAAACCTCGAAGTTATTCTTGTTTCAGCGGAGCTCTATTTTCGATTTTTTTTCGAATTTTCCCGCTCAGAGAGAATTTTCTAACCAAAATTGAAAAATGTTACATCAAAATAACTTGAAATTTTCTAAGGAATCTATTTCTGCAATAAAAAAATGGTGTTCTAATTCGAAAAACGGAAGTTGACGTCATTTCCGGAAAAACCGGAGGTGCTCATGCCTTGAAAATATTTTAGATTTCATCAGCATCGTGAAATACTTATAAGTGCTGAATTTCATGAAAATACGTTCAGTAGTTTCCCGTATAAATATGGGTGAGGTTCCTCGTGAAAGACCCTGTATATATATAAACTTGCGACTGTCAAGATTTTATTCGTTTTGAAATAGGGCCGACAGGAATTCTGCGGA
Source organism: Hippodamia convergens (assembly GCA_038502775.1). Lineage (NCBI taxonomy): Eukaryota > Metazoa > Arthropoda > Insecta > Coleoptera > Coccinellidae > Hippodamia > Hippodamia convergens. The sequence goes on along the minus strand of CM076607.1, from coordinate 34,768,404 downwards.
GGTATTCTGAAGATACACCTGATCACTCTCTTTTGGCATACAAAAACTCTCCCTAGGTCAGATGCACTACCCCATATGAGAATATTGTATGACATATGTGGATAAGCGAGACAATAGTATATATCCAGGAGCGACTGGAGAGGAAACAAATTTTTTATTTTGTTCAAGGCGTAGTAGGCACTGCTTAATTTTTTACAAACTATATCTGTGTGTTCGGTCCATCGCAAATTCCTATCAATCTGTACTCCAAGAAATTTAGTGGATTCAGTCGACATTATAGACAATTCCTCCTGAGTTGACACAATCGGATTTGCAACCATATTTTTAAGACCAAAATGAATGCACACTGTTTTCTCAAGATTCACTTTCAGTCCGTTTCTGCGACACCAATCAACAAACATTTTGACAACCGCAGAAATATTAGCAGAAAGCTCCTCAAAGCTCCGACCCGCAATCAGAAAAGATGAATCATCCGCAAACAGTACAACCAGAAGTGCAATGATGCAGTCAGGTAAGTCATTAACGAACAATAGAAATAATAGAGGTCCGAGAACGGACCCCTGAGGTACTCCCATGTCCAGCGAGTAAACCTTTGAGTCAGCTCTATCGATCCGCACCGACATATTCCGCTTGTTCTTCGTGCGAAGAGAGAAAGGTAGAAAAAAATTAATTAATTCCGCAGAATTCTGATACTCATACAAGCAACAACTCAACAATGTCTTGGTTAATTCAAATTAAAAGTGCAGTTTTTCCCGGAAAAATTATGTGATCGTGAATCTCCGCATTATTTCGAAAACCACCAGAACGTTCATGAGAATCTGTAATCCAAGTTTTAAAAACAAAGAAACATCGATTTGGATGACCTTACGTAATTTTTCAATGCCAATTTATAGAAATCCATGAATATTGAAAGAATATGGCAACATGCATTATGCCAATGTCCGGTTTGGTCGGAATTCGGTATGATGGATTTCTTATAAACTATTTTCTTATTTGGGACTTTTCTTTCATGGTGATTCATACTAACTGACAAAGAAACTTCAGCACCCTGAAGGAGTTGTTTGAATTGCAAATTTTTTTTGTGACTTGCTCTGTTATATTCTGTCATTTTTCTTTCTTTTAATTTCCAATATGAATTTTTTGGTAAAACTGCCATTAAAAATGACTCTTTTAATGACAGCAAACAATGTTAAAATTGATTGTTCACGTGGAAGCGAGTTAAAAATATTTTTAACAGTTGTGTCAAAAATATTCTCAGCACTCAATTTTCTTATGAAGAAATTAGATGAGAAAAATTCAGCAATTGCAAATTTTTATTAACAATATTTAACAATGATTACTTATGAACATTAATATTAATCGTAAAACTAGAACAATTACTAACATTAATGCCCTGTGACGTTAGGGAGCTTCGCAACACATTATTAGAATCCTCAACACAATCAGTATTTGTAGAAACCGGAAGTACAATATTGGATGATGATGATCCAAAATCAGGTTGAGGTTGGGAGAATTTTTTCAATATGCACTATGCAATATGATGATCAACATAGCCCTCGGCTACCGTCGTAGACTTCCATCCACCATGTTTTTTTATATCCGTAATATTTGCTCCTGATTCTGCTAGCAATGAAGCGGAGAATCTTCGAAATCAGTGTCCTGTATATTGTTTTGGTTCTAGCAGTTTGAGGAATTGGGCAACAATAGATGAAATTTTCCCAAATGTATTAATACAAACTGGATTGGCAGTGCATTCATTATTCATGTATTTCAGGAAAAAACGATGATGTTTGATGACGAAAGAACGCAGTGCAAAATACTCATGATAATAGTCTACATACTTTCCAATAATACTGAAAGAACGACTAACTTTCGTTTTTGTATTTGGAAGTTGTATAAATAATGATTAATTTTTTATTTCGATGTCTTCCACTGATAAATTACACAAGTCTTCACGTCGACAAACTCCAAGTATTCCTCATCTGGTGCCTCCTTTATAAACTCTTCAACTTGTTCAAGAGTGATAATTTTCGAATTTTTCAGACGATATCCTTCATTTTTCCGTTTTAAATATGCTATTACTTTAAAATATCTACTAACATCCAACAAGGCGCTTGACTTTATCATAGAAAATTTGCTCCACAAATTGATGAACTCCATATTTTTGATTATTCTTCTAAGTATTCAAATTCGCTCATTTCATTTTCAAAATAGGGCTGTTTCACAAAAAACATTGTATGGTATTTGTGTTAAGAGTGATTTTATTTTGTTCGTGAAATTGTTTTATTCGCTTCGCTCATTTCACAAACTTTTTCACTCACAAAATAAAACGTCACTTTTAACACTCGTATCATAAATAACTATTTTATATAATGTTTGAATGCGATTTGGACGAAGTCTGTTCATAAGTAATTTTTTTTGTCAGACTTTTTTCGAAATTTTCCGAATATGTCACTGTTTTTCATGTGAAAGCACTCCCCTAGTTCCCTCAGGACCTGAAGGGACCTTCAACCGGGACTTGTCCTGATTGAACAAAAACATTTATCGAAAACGCCACCTCACTCACAGTTCGAAAATATTCGAATAACAAAAAAAATATCGCCACGTAAATCACGCGCGAAACCAATTCGGGCTCGACACAACGCTCGAAATACAAATCAAAAAATAATAGTCGAAACTTTGTTCTGCCCCGGCTGCACTGTAAAATCTTACGGGAGTTTTCCAGTTTTGAGTTTTACGATTCTAGGACCCGTTGGGGCGGCGAAATTTCCGATAATTAAAACGGCTAATTGCCTTTTACACCTGTAGCCGAATATTGAAAGTGTCGAAACGGCCGGGAACTAATGATCTAGAGACCGGAAACTCAGGTTTCGCCGATTATTTTTCATGTGGGATTATTGACGTTTCCGAGATGCATGAGAGACAGGAATGCAAAGTGCCCTAGCGTGAATTTTCAAACCAATTTGCCGACAGAAAAGCAATTAGCAAGTCATTAAAATGAGCGCGAAAAATAAAAATTCTAACAAAAAAAACCCACTCAAAAAAACAAGAATTTCTCGGAAATTCAACGGTCGAGTTAAAACCTTTGACCAAGAATCCTCTGAAGATGCTACCACAGTTGTAGGCGAAATGTAAGGTGAAATAATTCCTAATAGACTACGGCCAATAAGCCTGAAACACTCAAATTCAGTATATCTGGTCATGAAAGCCTTAAGCAATTCATTTCATATTTTTTTTCAAATCGAGGTCTGTTGCGAAAATGGCAGTACCTATATTAGGAGTGATTATTCGACTCAGAATGAAATTAAGTTGTGGATGCATCGTCTAATGCATAACAGTTATTTATGAGTGTTAAAAGTGACGTTTTATTTTGTGAGTGTAAAAGTTCATGGAATGGGCGAAGCGAATTGAACAATTTCACGAACAAAATAAAATCACTTTTAACACAAATACTATACAATGCTTTTTGTACAACTGCCCTATTTTGATGCTGAAATGGGCGAATTTGCAATGACAATAAACTTCAAAATGCATTTTTATAGTCAAATAATCTAAAGATTCTTGTGAATGGCAAACGTTGCCCAACGTTATGATTACTAACAAATGAGAAAAGACGCTGTCATTTGAATTTCGTTCCTGTCCAATTTTGGTCTTGAGTTTTTAACTGCTTAATAGGTTTGTCGAGAGTCAAATTATTAATAAAAGTGACGATTTGGTTGTTCCTCTGGATATTGAAGAGTCTGCAAGAAGAGCAAATCTGGAACTTCTACATAAAAAATCTGTTGAGCAGTACGATATTGCATATAACAATTTCCTGCCCTGGTATAAATTGAAAAATGTAGAAGGGAACTTCAGTGAAACTGTTTTCCTAGCATACTTAGAAGAAAAATAAAAAATATCGAGTTCATCAACTTCGTGGAGCAAATTTTCAAAGATAAAGTCAAGCGCCCTTGTTCAAAATGGTGTGATATTAAAGAATATTTTAAGGTTAGAGCATATTTAAAACGGAAAAGTGAAGAATATCGTCCCAAAAAATCGGAAATTCCTACTCGTGAACGAGTTGAAAAGTTTATAAAGGAGGCACCAGGTGAGAAATACTTGATGGTTAATGTTGCAACTATTTTCGGATTATTTGGAGCCTGTCGGAGTGAAGAATTGTGTAATTTATCAGTGGAAAACATCGAAATAACAAATAAATCATTGGTTAAACAACTTCAAAATACAAAAACGAAGAATCAGTCGTTCTTTCAGTATTATTGGGAAGTATGTAGACTATTTTCATAACTACTTTGCACTGCGCCCTTCTGTCATAAAAATTCGTCTTTTTTCCTAAAATACATGAATAATAAATGCACTGCCTATCCAGTTAATACATTTGGGAAAAATCCATCTATTGTTGCCGAATTCCTCAAATTGCCAGAACCAGAGCAATATACAGAACACTGTTTTCGATGATCCTCCGTTTCATTGCTAGCAAAGTCAGGAGCAAATATTACGGATATAAAAAAACATGGTGAATGCAAGTCTACGACGGTCGCTGAGGGCTATGTTGATCATTCCATTACATATGGAAATGTCATTGCTAAAAAAATTCTCCCAACCTCAACAGATTTTGGATCATCATCATCGAATATTGTACTTCCGGTTTCTACTGATGGTGCTGAGGATTCTAATAATGTGTTGCGAAGCTCCCTAACGTCACAGGGCATTAATGTTAGTAATTGTTCTAGTTTTACGATTGATATTGATGTTGATAAGTAATGATTGTTGAATATTGATAATAAAAATTTGCAATTGCCGAATTTTTTTCATCTGATTTCATCCTAAGAAAGTGGAGTGCTAAAAATATTTTCAACACAGATGTTAGAAATATTCTTTACACGCTTCCACGTCAACAATCAATTTTTTGCCGTTATTAAAAGTGTTCTTTTTTAATGGCAGTTGTACAAAAAATTCGAGAAAAAGGAGTAAAATATATCAGAGTGTCTACACAAATGTATAAAAGGCGTTCAAAAACTCGAAAAACAAAAGCGAAATGCACTCGGATGAAAAAAATTCTCACACAGACTTCGTCCAAGTAGAATAAGTCCATAACACGAATATTTCATAATAACAATAAAAATAATATACAATGATAAAATGGGTCAACACAAAACAGTTTCTCCCCATAAGAATATATCTACATATAAGGAATTACCCCAATGAGAAAATAGTAGAAAAGGAATTAATCATATAGGAGATCTATCAAACCGGACATTGATCATATAATGCGTGCTGCCAGATTCTTTCAATATTCGTAGATATCTATGAAATACCAGAATTGTTATTAAGGCGCCTACAGACGACTGGGCAAGCCTCGGCCAACGTCCGCTCGTTCCAACGTTGGCGCATCGTGTGTATGCAAAACAAATGGCAAGGCAAGGCGAACGCTGGCGTTGGCCAGGGTTCGAGCGGCTACAGACGACATGGCAAGTCTCGGCCAACGTTCGCTCGTTCCAACGTTGGCGCATCGTGTGTATGCAAAACATATGGCAAGGCAAGGCGAACGCTGGCGTTGGCCGGGATTCGCCTAGAAGGCGAATTTATGACACACATCAAAGGGAATTTTCGAAACTTGCCAGTACACACGACTCGCGGGACATATTCGGGATTTTATGTTATTTAGTTTTAATCTTGTATTAGGTATGTCAAGGAATTTGGTTATTTTTGGTGTTTTGTAAAGTACGTCACATCGTCTGTTGAATCCTCAATTGGTTGTAGGATAATTTCTGAATTTGAAATAACAATGATACATTGATGTATAATGTTAGTTTGTTGGTTCGCTACATTTAGTATACAGAGAAACCCAAACTGTTTGTTTTTTGAATTGGTTCAGGCTTTCGCAGCCATAGTTCAATATCACCTTTCTTCTCGAGCATTTCGGCCGTCGTCGTGGATTCAGTCTCGACGTTCCACCAGTTTGAGTGTCTGACATCTTCAGGAATTATATTCACGAGATGTTCCCGCTGAATGGAGCTGTCTGATTAATTAGTTTGCCCGATTTTTATCATCAGGCAGCTCAATTCAGGGAGAACATCTTCTGAAATACAATTCTTGAAGATGACAGATCCGTAACTTCATTCTCGACGTTTCGCCAGTTCGACTGTCTCGCATCTTGAGGAGTTATATTTCACTCGATATTCTCGCTGAATTGGGCTGCCTGATTAATTATTTTGCCTGATTTTCATAATCAGGCAGCTCAATTCAGGGAAAACATCTCCTGAAATAAAACTGAAGATGCGAGACACTCGAACTGGCGAAACGTCCAGAATGAATGCAAATCGAGAGAAAAAGTGCATTGCTTGATTTCTGCTGGTTTTAATTTTTCCGAAAATTGCATAAGTGATTACTTGTACATGATATCCTCATTCATTTTGAAAATAAAATAAAATTTCAATATTTTGTCGATTTCGAAAAAACCTCTTCGATTTCGAGCGAGATTTCGAGAATATCTAAAAACGTCAAAAAGTTAGTAGAGGTTCTTTTTCACTGGTAATATACGACAACATACTCGAGCAACTTCTTTGTTACAAATACGAATAGTATCTTTTCTTGATCTCATGTTGTACAAAAAAGCTTTTCAAATATACATCATTCCAGATTTTCATAATTTGTAGCTTCCTGCGCAGTTGGATGGAATTTCATGAATTAATGGTTTTTCATTCCGCTTAGGGGGTGGATGTTTCATGTGGCTCTACATGTGACATTAATTCATGTTCTATTATTAATGAGTCTTTTCGAAAGAGTACGTACATACGAGTTATAAGCCATAATTGAAATTTTAACTTTGGTCATTATCCCCATTTCTGTTGTAGTTCATGTATCACCAATTTTGACCACCTTGTGCGTATATACACAACGGTACACCCACTTCTTGCATTGATATGGTAAGTGGTCATATGGAACACATTGTGTGAAAGATTAGAAGTCATTTATAAATCGAATATCTTTTGTAGTTTATGGTATTATGTAGTTGCATCAGTAGTGAATATTTCGAAAATCGTAAATCGCTTATATCTACAAAACGGCTCAACTACTGACTCATATTCATATGAAACCATTTACTCCTTTTGAGGTCTAGAATTGGCTCCCAAAGTACGTTTTTTCTCAACACCTGGTATACTTTTGGAAATCATATAATTATTACTATTTCTATAACATGAAATCAAAAAGAGATATCATTCCATTTGAAAAAGGAAAGTTGTGTTTTTCACCATTTTTACTAGATATTAAAACTGAGGGGAGTATGGTATCGTATTCCCATTGAAAAAGTACCTACCTGCAAGAAGTTTTAACTGTTTTGAGATATTTTCGGAGCGAGGTATATCATTTTTCTTCACGCTTATTCAACGTTCGCGTTCCTTTGAGTCGATAATACTGACAAGATAGAAAATGTCATGACATGACATATATCGAGAATGAACTAACCTATCTCCATGGAACCAACATTCGCTGAAACGCTGGCCTAGGCTCGCTATATCATCTGTACTTGCCTATGTTTTGCATGCTCTCGATACGCCAACGTTGGAACGAGCGGACGTTGGCCGAGGCTTGCCCAGTCGTCTGTAGGAGCCTTTAGGTTAGGTCATCCAAATGGGTACTGTGTATAATTCGGTATTATTATGTATATTTCGATATATTCAGATCTTTATTTTTTTCTGAAGAAAATAATCTTCATGTGTTTATTTGCTCGTATTTTGATATATGGTGCTCCACTAGAGTTAGGGATATCGTATTCAATCGGTCTGAAAAGTATGTAATCTTCGGAAAAATCGCTGTGAAATCATTTAAAACTCAAAATCAACTTCAATCGATCCAATAAAAATTAGTATGAGCCATTTCGTCAATCTGGTAGCCTATTTTCTGAAGTTTGGTTCTTTGCATATGCTTCAAAAATGTTGTTATTTTGAAATGGAGTCAGTTTATCATCGGCTTCGATTTGAAACGAGTTTTCTGAAAGTGTCAAGACGTAAATTAACAAACGCTGAGGCTAATGGGGCTATCAGAATGCTACAGGGTGGTCTAACTCAGGTTGTTGTAGAGGAAAAGCTCCAAGTCAGCCAAAGTGTGATATTTCGACTTTGGAATAGACAAGACCAAGGCTTCGTGGGTGAGGAAAAACAACACCTGCTCAGGATTGTTTCATCACCGTTTCGGAGAGAAGAAAGCCTACATCTACATCAGGCGAACTTTGAGAGAGGTGAATCTAGGTTCTAGACGTCCATTACGAGGAGTTTCATTAACACGTGACCATGAGCGTCAAAGACTGGAATGGGTAAGGCAACATATTAATTGGAACGATCAATGGCGTAATGCCTTTTTCACTGATGAATCTAGATATGGACGATTTTCAGATTCTTGAAGAATAAAGGTATGACAATCCCGTAATCGTCGCTATGTCCAAGAAGTCCATCCATTCCGAGGGGGTAGTAATATGGTATGGGCCGGAAAATGTCTGAACGGGCGCACAGATCTACACATTTATCCTGGGAATACCACCGCCTTACACTATACAGAGCATGCCATTGACAATGTTTTGCCAAATTTTCACGCTGCTATTGGTGAAACTTTTCATTTTCTAGACGATAACGCTACACCGCACCGTGCAGCCATAGTTGAGAATGCGCGCGACTAGGTTGGTATTCCACATTTACCAATACCTCCGCGCTCACCAGATTTGAATTGCATAGAACATGCATGTGATGTGCTCCAAAGAAGATTAGATAATCATCAACCTACCCCAGAATCCTTAAATGATCTGAGAGAACTTCTGCCGGGTTTGTGGAACCAAATTACTCAAGAAGTGTTCAACAACCTCGTGTGTAGTATGCAAAGAAGATGTCAAGCTGTCATTGATGCCCGTGGAGGCCATACATTGTATTGATAGTCTGTAAATGCTTGAATTCTCTGGGAATAAAATTTCGTTATTTCACTCGATTTTTCTAAACCGCCCGCCCCGTATACTCTGCAGACATACAGGCTAAAATTAATTTCATTTCCTTCAACTTGAAATCATATTTATATGAATTTTCATCACAAAATCTCATTTAAACTATATTTTTGCAATTTAAGTCAATATCCCTAACTCATGTGGAGCATTTCATGATTACGCTGATAACCTCTTAATTTTGTCGCTTATCTTTATTGTCATTCTTTTCATTCTTTTCATTAAATATTCCCGTTCATAAAATTCTTTATGAAACTAAATTTTCTCATAAATTTACCAGTTTGATGTGGCCATTCGAAAACTCCACAGCATACCTTCCCAGTTATTTTCAATCGATGAAAGAATGGGAAGGTTGTGGTTTTATAGTCTTTTTTTTATTCATCCATCTTCACCTCATAAGGAAACCTTTCAAACTAATTCTGTAATAACCTATTTATCGTAATTTTTTGTGATAATTCAGTGGAAGTTAAGAAACATTCCCACATTTATGTAGGAATAATATATTGCTTTGAAAATCTAACCAGGTTCGTTTTATGCCGCTGAAACTTGTGAAGAAAATATTTTTACTACTACCAACCTATTGGGAAAACTTCTGATCAAAGTATTCACGAATTTCCCAAGCCTTAATGACATGCAAATTACCAGTAGCTCAACTTGGAGGATTCGTGAATTGAAAGAAAATAACCCTAAACTAAGTAGAAATAAACGTTTCTATTGTTTCAACCTTTGTCTTTTCTCACAAGGGAATATAAATTAACCAGATGGAAATGTAAAATTGTCGGAGTTTCATCTTGAGCATTACTGCACAATTTTTTTCTTCTTTTAATCATCGTTTTCGGATTAAACGATCCTGCCTTTTTTCTTATGAACAAGAAAGTTCTGGGTGAAAAGCCATGGAGTGCTTGAATTTTCAGGGTACGTTTGTGGTATGTCCATACAAGATCATAAGAGACATTCACAAAATCGAAAAAATTAAGACAATGTAAATTCAAAACTATGTATGTATTTTGGGATTCGAAAAAAAGTGCATTAGAAAATATTATCTGGTTTTTGATTTCATAAAAATATCAATATAATCGAAATTTCCCCTCAATATCGAAAATTTCTGGGTTGACATTTTTGTTCTTTTAGTTTTTCTTTTACCTTATGTAACAGGTTTTTGTAATTTATTCCGCACTTAATGATTATGTAAAGAAGCACCTACCTGCTTGTTTGATCTGGCCATCGCATGAATTTCCCTTTGCAGTAGAGGTAAGTGCGATCGGAGCAATGGCAGCACAAAGGGGCGTAGGGGAAAATTCGTTACTTCCTGTAGTGACTGGTGGAATTCTTCGATGCTCAAATTCGAGCTCTGAAAAAAAATTGAGAAATAAATGAAAAAATGAAAATAAAATATAATGAATAGAATAATAATCTTAATTTATAAAACTAAGACGGCCATGTTGTTGGTTACACCATTTATAACTCAAGATTGGATGGACTGTTTGTTATAAAAGATTTTTTGTTGGATTCTCCTACGGTGGGGTTAGCATAAAAATACTTCAAAACTCTGTAAAATTTGATGAAATGGAAAAAAAAGAAACAATTTTCTTTCTTGCGGCTAAAGCCAATGGGTGTCGCTATGGTTAATAGCGTAATTCGCTGAACTACATTTTCTGATAATATTAACGCATCTGAGTCCATGTGTTATTACACCCATCTTTCTTCCGAACACTACGGAAAATTTTATGACGAAATGTTTTGAACAAACCCCCATTGTACTCGCCATTAATTATAATAAAAATAATAATTTTTATTCGTCCTTTCAGATATCACAAAGATACATAGGATATGTCAAGATACATAGGATATGTCAAGAATTAGTAAACAATTACTGTGTATTTAGAGTTGCCAAAACGTCTTAGCCTTAGAATTCTACGGTCTTTACGGAGAAGTAGGTGTTCATCACAAGGTACTACAATGAAGAAATTGTAAAATATGAAAAAGTTACCTCTTTACCTCTTAAATGAAGAGAATTATTTCGAAGTATGAATGAATGTACAGGGTGGGCAAAATTGGTGATACCTGAACTACAACTTTTTAACCGTGAGAGATGAAGAACACGTTACGGTGGTATTTTTAAAAAAAACTGATAATGCCATGAACTGGATTCCTTTATCTTCTTTTGTTTTCGAGTTATAGGCCAAAATTTAAATTTGGGCGATATCATTTTTCGGTCATTATCTCCGTTTCTGTTTGTGCTAGGATGTTGACATGAAAACATTATACAGGCACTTTTGTCATAGCAATCCAATAGCGTACTTTGTTTTGTCCCAAGAGTTCGCCTTGCTGAGCTTCAACATAAAGTTGTTATTTTTCTTATGCCATTTTTTTTCCCGTTTCAGAAATATATCATACATCGTACATCGCCCTCAGATTCATTCAGTTATAATGAAAAATTTTGTTTGTATTTGAAATTTTAATTATTGAGTATTGAGTAGGCTGAATCACAGAATAATATGTCTCTACGCATGGTGTCATTATAATTCTGCCATTGAATACTTGATTCAATTCTCCGTGGTTTGATCTCTGTTCACAATAATTGTCAATTACTAGAATTCGAAGTCAATTTTGCCGGCAATACGGAAATGTTCGCAATTTACGAGAAAAATGATATGTTAAAATGTTTTATTTTAGCGGCAATAATGACTTCGTATTGGCAGTTGTTCTGAACAGAAATCAATCCACGCAGAATTGAATCAAGTATTCAATGGCATAGTAATAAAGACACCATGCGTAGAAATGTATTATTCTTCGATTCAGCCTACTTAATAATTAAAATTTCAAATACAAACAGCCCCTTTTTCCTTCGTGAATCTAGTTTCACAAAGCGGTGTTAGTGATAAGGCTATTACATGATCCTTTAAAATCGCCCACCTCTAGGTTGAGCCGGTAAACTGAGTATACAACCTTTGTAGAAAACCAAAAAAAAAAGATTTTGCTTGGATACAAGACGGTGCTGCATCTCCTAGGATGAGATTCCAGCTCCCAGAAGGTTTTTTATTATTGTAAACTTCATTTTGCTGATTCAGAGATGAATATTTTAATGATTTCACTAAGAAAACATTGATGTGAAGATGTTTTGTCCATGGTTGTTTTTCGCTTTTCTAGATGCGGTTTAGTTCAATTCGACTTGCCCTGAGGATGGCCATGTAAATGGCCGAAAGCTTGGCAGTTTTCAATAAAGAACTTTGACTGAGACCAAAAGAGACTGTTCATCCAAAAATTCTTCCTATAAATGAATACTCACCACCAAATTAAGCACAAGACTTTTCACTCTCTCTCCAATATCTGGGCCGATGTCGCTACCAAACTGCACCAAGGTGCTCAAGAACCTCTTCACCTTCACCAGGGGTCTAGTTACCCCGGTGGTCAGGCATCCCAAGGGTTGAAGCTGCGGGTGGACCCCTTCCAAGTTCACCGACAGAGCTGTGGAAGCTGGCAAAGGTGGGGTTAGGCTGTCGTTTGATCCCCCGTTGATAGGAGATGGTGGGCCGTTTGAGGGGTGGTTGGATTGATTAGGGGAGGCTGGAGCTTGGCGAGCTCCTTCTGGAGAGTCTGGAGTCTTACATCTCGTTTCTTTGTTCGCTGAAAAAAAAACGACTGTTTAGACTTGACGAATTTCAACAAAAACAGAGTAAAAATTCGGTGTGCAACTTTGCTTTATTGTAAAAAACTGATTATACATTTATGACTCAAAGTTATGTCCATCGCTGGCCACTCTTTTCTCCCATCTTTCGGGTAGCATACGAATCCCGCGTTGAAAAAACTGATTATCTTTTGAAATGATCCACGAATTGAAAATATTTTTTACTTTTTCATAAGACCGGAAGTGCTGGTCAACCAGGCCATGTGTCATTGATCGAAAAAATAATAGTCCGAGGGAGCAATACGTCGGGTGGGGTAGGACTTCCCATTTCAAAGTTTCCAAGCATTTCTTGACCACTTTCGCAACATGGAATCTAGCATTGTATATATATATATATATATATATATATATATATATATATATATATATATATATATATCGGTTTTATAACATCTTTCGTCGTTTTCCGATGCCTAATTTCCATGACCTTCTATCACTCCATTGGTTTTCTGCCAAATTTCTCACGTTCATGGCTTTGGAAACGCCCTCCATCCACGTTTTCCTCGGTCTTCCTCGTTTTCTTCGATGTGATGGTACCCATTCCAGGATCTGTTTTGGTAATCTGGTGTTATCCATCCTCTTCACGTGACCGTACCAGATCAGTTGCCTTCTTTCAATTTCGGTCATGAGAGGCTCTTCTATTCCCATTCTTGCTCGAACATCTTCATTTCGTACTCGGTCTCTTCTGGATATTCCTAATGACCTTCTGAATACATCCATTTCGGTAGCCTCCAGTTTTTTCTGTTGTTTTCTGTGGTTTTCCACGTTTCTGCGCCATACAATGAAGAACTTTTTATCATCGTGTCATAGATGTTATATTTCCGCTTTTTTCCTATTTCGCTGCTCCAAAAGACCCCGTTCAAACAAGATATTAAACCCCTGGCTTGATTTATTCGTTTTTTTATTTCCCTATCATCCCTTCCCGTAATGTCAAACTCCACGCCCAAGTATGTGTAACTAGTGCAGGCAGCGATTTCTTCTGTATCGAGTTGGATGTTAGAAAGTTCTCCTCCAATAGGTAGATATTTGGTTTTCTTTGTATTTAGTTCTAAACCCCACGCTGTGTATTCTTCCTGCAACTTTCGGGTCATGTATTCTAGGTCTGTCTTGTCGTTAGCAATAATCACTTGGTCGTCCGCAAACTGTAATGTGAACAAGCAGGTATCCCCTAGGTTTATTCCCATCCCTCTACATTTTCTCTTCCAAAGAGCCAAAGCTTTGGCCACGTAAATTTTAAATAACGTGGGAGATACGCAGCAACCTTGGCGTAACCCCTTGTTGACCGAAAAACTTTGTGATAGTCGTTTACCTACTTTTACTCTTGATATCGAACCATTATATAAATTTTGAAGAGCTCTTATCAAGGTTTGATTAATATTGGACTGCTGTAGTACCTTCCAAAGTTGCTTAACAGGTACCGTGTCATATGCTTTATGGAGGTCTATAAACATGAGATGAGTTTCCTGGTTTGTGTTTATTCTTTTCTCTATTAGTTGTTTCAAGCAGAAAACGTTATCGGTGCATGTTTTACCAGCTCTGAACCCGGATTGTTCTTCCTCCTCTTGGCAGCTATATTCAGATTCTATGAGATCTCTGAGAATCCTTCCATAGAGGCGACTCATTGTACTCGTCACTGAAATGCCTCTATAATTAGCGCAATTCAGTTTATCTCCCTTCTTATGTATTGAGGAAATATATGCTACCTTCCATTGATCTGGTACTGGAGCACCATTTATGAACTTGTTCATACACCAAGTCAGGGCCTCGAACAGCTTTCTTGTTCCCTGCTTTAACAGTTCTGCTGGTATTCCTTCTGGACCTGTTGCTCTGCCATTTTTCAGTTTATTCACAGCCGTTTCGAGTTTGGTCACGTCGATGTTAATCTCTTCTCCCTCGATCGATATTTCTGACGGTGAATTCGTGCTATATTGACTTCTATTTTCTGTCAGCAGTTGTTTGTAGTGGTCCATCCATTTTTTTGTTGGAATTAATTGTATACCTGCCTGATTTCTCTCATTGGATTTAACTCTCTTGATGAACTTCCATGTCTCTGAACATTTTACAGCATTGTCATGCTGTAAAATCACTTTGTCTACTTATGTGTCAAATCCGTTCATTCCGTCACATCACGTAGAACAAAACAAACATTCTTATTTCATTCCTACACTGTTTTCATTAATATTTATTGATGACATGTTGGCCTCCTGTCGCCGATTTATTTAATACTAGCTAGCCCGGCGAACTTTGTTTCACCTCAGAGATTCATAAAGTTGTATCAACAAAACTGGTACTTTTTCAAGTAGGAGGTAAATGAGACAAAATTAAAATACAAAATATACAAAAAATTCAATTACATTGAAATAGGTAGGTATGTACATTGTTATTTACATATAGACTTCACTTTATTTAAGCGGTACCTTATTATTGTTTAAAAATTGTCTCATTACCTCATGATAAACCACATTTTTAGTTTTTTCGTCATAAAATTTTCCGTAGTGCTCGGAAGAAAGAAAGGTGTGATAACACATGGACTCAGATGCGTTAATATTATTATTAAATGTAGTTCACCGAATTTATATCAGATATATATATATATATATATATATTCTTATGAAAATAGAGAGCTAAAATAATACAATAAATGTTGAAACAAAAAGTACCTAAAATTGACAATTTTCGGAATACGTCGTAGTGTTTGATCTCCGACAAATATTCCATTTTTCGTCCTAATAATAGTTGTTTGGTTTATCTATGGGGGATGATTTCCTTTCATTAGGGTCCCATAGCGGTCTTCAAACATCTGAAGTGCCGAAAAATTATCACCTGGAAGGTCGCACCCGGTTTGTAAAACCCTCACGACCAGAGAGCAGGAATTTGAGAATTTTGAATTTGAATATCGAAGGAATTTCGAAAGACAAGTGTGATTACGTCTCCAAATTAGCTGCTGAACATGGTATCGAAGTGATTTATATCAGATATAATACTTACACGAAAACGCTATCAACCTCAGCGACATCTACTGGCGTTATTCGCAAGAAGGACAATTATTTCCTACTGTTTCTTCCATTTCATCAAATTTTTCATTGTTTTAATGTATTTTATGTTAACTCCACCGTAGAAGAATCAAGAATCCAACAAGAAAACTTTCATAACAAACAATTCATCCAATCCTGAGTTATAAATGGTGTAACCAACAATATAGCCGACTCAGTTTTATATATTAAGATGTAATACTCACACGAAAACGCTATCAACCCAAGCGACATCTACTGGCGTTATTCGCAAGAAGGAAAATTATTTCCCACTTTTTTTCCCATTTCATCAAATTTTTCATTGTTTCAATGTATTTTATGTTAACCCCACCGTAGAAGAATCCGACAAAAAAAATTTCATAACAAACAGTTCATCCAATCTTGAGTTATAAATGGTGTAACCAACAATATGGCCGACTGAGTTTTATATATTAAGATCTGTCAAATTTCATGAGATAGAAAACAGTTCTGCCAATCAATATTTTTCAAGGCAAAAATTACTTAACGATATTTACGACAATATTTCATTAATTCCGATAAAAATTCAGCAAATTAGAGAAAATAATGTATGATAGTCGTACAGATGGCTCATTCCAACACTCCTTTTGGAATTTTGAACTCGTTTAAGAATATCAATGCATTCTGCACTTGTATCATAAATAACTATAAACATGTCTCTCGTTGTATTACAGCCGTTTGTCATTCAATGCTTCGCTCAAACGCATTAATTGCCTCCAATTGTGCATCTTCGAAAACCTTCTCTCTTCCGGCGTTCTTGAGGCGTTGAAAAAACACTTTGGGCACGTTCTTTCACTAATAGCGGCCTCACCATAGGTATTTGAGAGCATTCGATGAGCCTCAGGCGCAGATTTCTTCATATTGAAGCAGAAAATTATAACCTCCTGCAAATGACGACAATTCGGCTCGTAATCGACAAAAACTTTATGGTGCAGACACAAATAGAGTCATATTTGGATGGAATTATGTTTACTAAGAGTTGCTAAAATTGCAGCGATTAGCTTGTGTTGGAGCCACCGGAGCTATGTGCACAACTCCGACAGCAGCGCTCGAGGTGATACTCGATTTGCCTCCCTTACACTTGTATGTAAGGAAATGTAGCCTGCTGGAAGCCATCAAAATTTCCCTAAAGGGGAACCTCCTACCCGGAAACTGGGTTGAACATATGAGGATACTGAACCAACTGGACTCAAGCCTCTTGGCAAAACCCTCAGATGTGATGCCAATCACATACGATTTCGAAATGCCATTCGAAACGATCATTGGTGATCGTCATAGTGCAATGAACTTCGTAAATCGTATAGACAAGAAGTCATCCATATGGTATACTGATGGATCGAAAACAGAAAGGGGTACAGGCATTGGGATATGTGGACCCAAATCAAGGATATCTAAGTCCCTCGGAAGTGAACCTTCGATTTCACAGGCTGAGACACTAGCAGTCTATACCTGCGCTCAAGTGTGCCTTCAAAGGAATCTTAAAGGAGCGCATATTTATATATATATATATATATTAGACTGTTTCAAAAAAATCGACATTTTTTGTTTTCACGAAACCCCCCCCTAATTATCTTCAGGGTATCGAAAAGACACCCCTATGAAAATATCAGCTTCAAATAATAATATTTAGAGGTCGCTCATCAATTATTTCTATTTTCCCTACTAATAGCAGGAAAAAAATTTCCTTTTTCAATAAAAAATTCCTAGAGCAGAAACCAATAGACGGATTTCATTGTGTAATACATTTTCGTGTAGACAATCAGATACTCTACAAAAATGACCCCTACGATATTTAGGTAAAACGGCCTCTTCAAAAGTTATTCGATTCGATGCTAATATTGAGGTATTTTTGAAGAAAAAAATTATTCAAAAAAATCGATTCTGTTTGTTTTCACGAAACTCTATTTCTAATTATCTTCAGGGTATCGTAAAAAAGCGTCTCTGAAGATATTAGCTTTGAATATTAATATTTAGAGGTCGCTCAGCGATGACTTCTATTTCCGCTGTTGATAGCACGAAAAAAATTTCTTTTTTCTATAAAAAATTTTTTCTTCACGAACCAATTGACGGATTCCATTGTGTGATACATTTTCGTGTAGGGAACTAGATGCTCTACGAAAATGTTTCATACGTTATTTCGATAAAACCGTTCGTTCAAAAGTTATTCAAACTTTTTCTTCAAAAATACCTCTATATTAATACCTTATATTGAGGTATTTTGGAAAGAAAAATTCAAATAAGTGGTTTTCTCGAGATACCGTATTGAACATTGTCGTAGAGTATCTAGTTCCCTACACTAAATTGTATCATACAGTGGAATCCGTCCATTGGTCCGTGAACAAAAAATTTTTTATTGAAAAAAGAATTTTTTTCCTGCCATCTGCAGCGAAAATAGAAACTATCGATGAGCGACCTCTAAATATTAATTTTCAAAGCTAATATTTTCACAGACGGCTTTTGTCTATGCCCTGAAGATGATTAGAAGGCGGGTTGCGTGAAAACAAGTAAAGTCGATTTTTTTGAATAATTTTTTTCTTCAAAAATACCTCAATATTAGCATCGAATCGAATAACTTTTGAAGCGGCCGTTTTATCGAAATATCGTAAGGGACATATTTGTAGAGTATCTGATTGCCTATACGAAAATGTATCACACAAAGAAATCCGCCTATTGGTTTGTGTTCTAGGAATTTTCTATTGAAAAAAGAAATTTTTCCCCTGCTATTAGTAGGCAAAATAGAAATAATTGATGAGCGACCTCTAAATGTTATTATTTGGAGCTGATATTTTCTCAAAGGTCTTTTTTCGATGCCCTGAAGATAATTAGGGGGGGGTTTCGTGAAAACAAAAAAAGTCAATTTTTTTGAATCGGTCTAATATATATATATATATATATATATATATATATACGTATTACGCGACCTTACGCAGCCGAAAATGCTACACGCGATTACCCCTACTGAGCCAAAATCATTTTTACGAAGCCCGGTTCGGGCTTCCTAAAAATTTGCGTGTATATCTTCTACACAGGCTTTCTAATAGGTCAGTGAGTCTATATACGAATTTTCGCCTGGGCCGAATATCGCCCATATAATATCGCAATATATACGCGCTTAGTTCACGGGATCCATCTGTAGGTGGTGCTCCACTAGTTCCGTATGTAAATATATACATTCTGGCGATATAACCCTGATTATAGGAATCCCGCTATGCCTCGCTGCTATTCGAAGCCCGTAAGTTTGGCAATGTCGCATTCTATACGGAATTCGTTCTTAGGGTGAAATGATTGAAGTTTGATACTGAGTTGTTCGAATGTAAAATTTCTCATAATAGGCCAGGCAATTGTTCTAGAAGTGAAATTATGAATATTCATCTGAAAATAGAGCTTCGCTAAAACAAAAAACAAATTTTTTTATTGGATGATTCTCGATTTTAGGTTTTTGTGAA
This sequence comes from Hippodamia convergens, assembly GCA_038502775.1. Classification (NCBI taxonomy): domain Eukaryota; kingdom Metazoa; phylum Arthropoda; class Insecta; order Coleoptera; family Coccinellidae; genus Hippodamia; species Hippodamia convergens. The sequence goes on along the minus strand of CM076607.1, from coordinate 34,749,234 downwards.
AGATAAACATCAAGTTTTTGTCATGACCTCTAGATAACAAATTATTATACGGTTCAAAAATGTTTGACAATGTTGGCAAACTGCGAACTTGATAAAGTGAGAACTATATTGTTTCAAACGAGAACTTCTTTTTTGAAGCCATGGGGAAATTAACGTAAGAAAATAATGTTTGTGTGAAAAAAAGGGAATTGCTTCGTATTGCAAGGTTTTATCAATTGTGGGAAATCAATTTCTGTGGACATCGTATTTTGAATTTATTGGCAATTATCAATTAATTCAACTGGTTAAATTAACCGGTGAGGTGGTATTTCACTGCCATAGAGAGTGAGGTGGTGTCTCTCAGACACCTGCAATTTTATTTGATTTTTCTCTGTCCATAGCTCTTTCTTTGTGGATTTTCACAATAGAATTACTAGGTAATGATTGTATTCAACTAACGGGTTAGGCATTTGGTGTCACCTATTAGAAAAAACTTGTTATAAAAGCAAAAAACATTTTATTGAAACAAAATTTTGAAAAATAACTATGTGCAATTTACGTTTTAAAAATTCTTCGCACTGTCTTGTTGGAAATGTGCAACACAAGTGACTGCCTTGATGCAAATCTATTCGGACTTCTTATCACAGCTTATCTCACCCGTTCAATATTTTCGGGTGTTCTGACTTTACGCATAACTGAAAAAAACTGACAACATCTCAAAATATCACATTTTCATTCCTACTAATTTCATTCTCTCAACACATTGAATTCAGAATTTCCGACTACAAATTCAGCACACTGAAAATATTTCAGAAAATGTTCATTCCTGTGAACATACTGCCCTTCTTTGTTGTTCATTTCTCTAAATAAAATGTTCAGAATTATTATTTTGCAAAACAGCCGTTATATATGAAGAAAGCGTAAGAATTGTTTACATAACATGTTGCAATTTCGATATCAGATATCCCGAGTTACTTGGGATAACGATAGTAAAGTTTCTCAGGATCCAGCGGAATTTCATGGTCCTGCCGTACAGGAGAAACAAAATCATTACCGTAATTGAAAAAAAAAACAAATCGACGTCATGGGTTATTATCAAACTTATCCTCAGTCATCTTTTGATGATTTAGAAGATCAGAGAATCTTGTTCATTGATAATTCCTACCCCGTCCAATAATGGTGATTTTTTGTGAAAAATTTTTTCTGAGAATTCAAGAACACAAAAACTTCTTGAAATATATTATTTGGTCTGACCAAGCTAAATTTACCCAACAAGGAATAACGAATGAAACAAAGTCAAGGAAGTTCAAACTGCATTTCAATTAACTGTAGGTATTCTGCCTTGTCACGGATGACCAACTCAGATATTTCGATTTCTTCGACCGCTTCGATCTCCAGATCTTCCCCACTAGATTACTATTTATGGGGTATAATAAATAAAGAAATTTACGCAAGCGAAATAAAGAACAGTTGCGAATCAAAGTATGTTAAGTTTTTCATAGTTCAGATCCTAACGAAATTCTTTAGACAACGCAGTCTGGTCAAGATCGATATGTCTGGAACCGAATGGACGACATTTCGAACGTGAATTCTGAATTGGACCTTGTTTGTATTTTTGAGAAAAGTTGAATTCGAAATGTCACCAACAAAAATGTTCCATCGAAAATTTTCCAACTGTACATTGAATTAACAGGAAACCGTTATACATATTATGGTATTATGTTTGTTTCGGTAAAAAAAAATTAAAAATAATGAATTTCAACAGAGTGAGGAGTAATTAACTTTTTTTTCCATCTACCGAACATTCAATTGAGTAGATTTCATAGAGTTTGTTTTTTCATGAAAAGTATCTTGATGTTGCTCGAAACTTTTAGAAACACTACTTGTTTGTTTCTTCAGATTTGTAGCTTTTCTTCATTTCATGGAATCTGGAAGCGAAGGCATGGCTCATTTTCATCAGAGAAAATATTTTTTCAGAAAAATCTATTATTTTTATTCTGTGAAAAGAGTTAATATTGGGAATTTTCAATAATCGTTTTTTTTTGTGAGGAATGCCTTGAATTATGTTTGAAACTTTGAGACACACTTTTTGTTTCATTTTTTAATTTAGTTCAGTTTCATTCTTTGGTGTATCTCGAAAATTCAAGGATCATAAAACAAGATATTTTTCACGAAAAAAGTAGATTCCATGAAATGAAGAAATATACATGATTGAATGTTGGGTAGATGAAAAATGTAATTACTGACCACTTGTATGAGATACATATAATATTGAAACTGCTCATCCTTAACATGGGTCTATTTCACAGAATAATAGGAACAAAATTTCCAGAAAATATATGTCGTTTGATGAAAATGAGCCTTAATTTTGCTGACAGATTCTATGAAATAAAGAAAAGCAATATAACTAGGGAATAGAACAGAAAATGTATGTCAAAGTGTGTGTCATAAATCAAGATACTTCTTAAAAAAACCAGATTCCCAATTCAGTAGGGAAACGGTTTCGACCTATATCAGTCATATTGAAGAAACAATTTCGAATAAAATTTCCTAATTTTATTTGAGTTGGCGATTTCGATCTCTTTGCAGCGTCCCATACATATTTGCTAATTGTCCGAAGGGAATGAATAAAGATATTACAATTAGTGTTTGGAATTGAGGATATATTCAGTGTTTTGAACGATTTTTGTTATGACTTCCGATATTCTGTGGTCACTACCCATAATTTTCTCTCACACTTGTTGTCCTTCGTGCGTTTTCTGTTCATAAAATTTTTGTTGTAATTTTTTATAAGGCACTACATACCTTAAACTTCACTTTGAATATTTTTTAGTTCATTATTCAAATTTATTTACGCATATTGTTTATTCGCAAAACTATGACACAATGTTCGAAGAGCGTGCGAAAACAAGTTTCTGCTTATCTGCTTAAATTTATGATACCAGATAGTTTTTTTATGACACAGTCCATGCAACGTAACTGAAAAATTTACAACTTGGTACTAGGCACTTCTTGAGGCCGCATCTCTCCCAACACTTGATGGTAAAAATATTGGGTTAAATACCATTTATTGCCGGCTATACATATATTGTCAAGTACTGATTGCAAACTTGTTTTTTCTTATTCAGATTCCTTCGTATATTATAACTCTCTCGGAATTATGTATTTCAACAGCTTTGAAATTTTACCAACTGCTTTGAACTTTTTCCAACTTCTTTGGAAATTTTTCCCACTGCTTTGAAATTTTTTCCCACTGCTTTGAAATTTTTCTAACTCCTTTGAAAATCATCCGACTGCTTTGAAAATTTGCCAACTACGTTCAACATTGGGGGGGGGGGGGTCATCCACCCCATCCCCTCCCTTGGGCTCGTCCCTGTCTGCACACCTACAATATTTTTCAATGCAATATATTCAATTATGACTTTACGTTGTCATTAATTTTGAGGCTCACGGTATCCACTGTATCATGACTTGTAATTTCAAGCATTTACACAAAAACATCTTTTTTAACTTCACTTTTCAAATTTAAGTTATTCGTGATCAAACAGAGCTTCATTTCGAATTGAAGAGTGGAAAGTGTTACTTTCAGTCCAACGGGATCTCGAAATTTCAAATGTGAATTTCGATTCCTTCCCAAACATAATACAACGAACGGAATTGGTGGGATACCTGTATTTGAAAACAAGGAATAAATGCGTACCTTTTGAAATTTTCGAAAAAATATCTCTCCTAGATTCCAGTGTCGTTCGAGTATCTACTTTTTTTATCCACGAAATATAATGAGTTTTGAATAGTAGGTCTCATCAAGTATTCGCACGAAACTTATGACGTACGCAGCGGACGTAAAAGCTTTTATCAAGTATTTGACTTGAAATGACATTGAATCAAAATTGATGAATAAAGAAAATTTCGAATTCTTTTTAATACATGGAGATTTGAAACGATATTTCACAGAAAATAATCGTAGTGTTTTCCTTATCTTTTATTCTCCGAAAAACAGCTCTCGTGGTATCCGAGGATATCAAATCGATGTTGAAATGGTATCACCCTCATTGTACAACTAATGACTCAACTCGTGGCTTCAGGTGGCCGCCCTTTGTGTAGTATGTATATATCTGAATATGAAACAAATCGAAAATAATGCAGCGGAATAATTCAGACGCAATATTCAACTGGAATATTTCGGCAACACTGCTCGGGCTTGCCATAGACCGTGAATCATCTATTTTTCACACAAATAGGCTTGGTATGGCATTACCATATGATAGGCTTCTAATGGGTTGTGATACGTACTCTCAAATGTATAAATTATACACACCCCCCTTGTATCACCGCACACCCTGGCTTCACTTCACCTGTGTCGTATGGCGGGCTTGGTAAAGATAGTCTAATGCGTATATATATATATATATATATATATATATATATATATATATATTACCACGGGCAGACAGGCCACTTTGAGATCACTGGAATCATACAGCCAGAAATCTCCGCTGACATATGAATGCCGTAATACCATAAAGCAACTGGCCAGAGGCAACAAAGTGACTCTACTATGGATACCAGGACATTGTGGTATTGAGGAAAATGAAACAGCCGACGAACTGGCGTAGAAGGCTTCAAGGCTAAAGCCTGTTGGACCTGAACCTTTCTGTGGGCTTGGAATAGACCAATACCAGAAAGCGGTCCAACAATGGGAAGCGGCAAATAAAATAACGCTTTGGAGAAATACTCCTAGACTTGCGCAAGCCAAGAGATTTGTGGAATTCTCGTCGACCTACACCAGGAAGCTCATAAAGCTGCCACGAGCTGAGCTTCGAGTAATGGTGGGTCTGCTGACGGGACACTGTCGATATAAATATCATTTGTATCGAATGGGAAAGTCAGCAGATGAAACCTGCAGGCTATGTGGATCAGAGAAAGAAACGGCTGAACACATGGTATGCAAGTGTCCAGAGCTGGCGGAACTAAGGACCATTCACATGGGGAAGTCGGTTCTGGATCCACATGAAATAACCGCCAAGGCTCCTAAGGATGTCGTTGGGTTCATCAACACCATCCCTCCTTGGGATTTAAATGAACGAGTTGGGTAAAGAACAAAAGATCCTTGCGGTCAAAGTTCCCGGAAGGCTGAGCGAAGCCAGGACGACCCCTGTTCATGATAATAATAATAATAATAATAATAATAATACTAAGAGTTAAGCATATTGTGTGACATTTGAGATCTATTTATCAACTATCACTTACCGCCTGAGCCTGCTATATCCAAACGGCGGAGGCAATATGTACACCTAAAATGTAGTTATTCATGAAACTAGTGTGTAATGTTGAAAAAAAGTCAAGCGAGAGTGACTTAGAAAGCATAAAACGCGAGTGGCATACAATTTTTATCCAATTTTTTTAACGAAGATTCCGACGACGAGTACCTATTGATGATGAAAATGGCTTTGATAATGGGGATTAGCAGTGCTTGTAGATGCGATGAATTGGTCAATTGGGAAAGAGGAAACAATCAAGTCGAAGAGAAATATTTTCACGTACTCTTGGCAGTCACTCAAACTAAGAAATCGAGAAGTTTCACAATATTCGAAGAAAGATTTCTAATCAAACCGACGAATTTGTGTAAACATGTCTTTGAAACCAAGGAATACCAGTATCGACTCATGTTTGGAGTAAATAAAGAAAAACTCTTTTTTTTTCTAATCAAGCTTTCGCAAACTTTTATTGCATCATCAGGGCTTTGGAAGTTTGTAAAACTAAATGGCCTCTCAAATTGAAAACGCTTTCATTTTTTACAATAAATCGTTGGAAACCATGCACCAACGTCAATCCAACATCTGCCCCGAGCTAATACATCTATTCTACAGAATTCCCCATGTAAACCCTCGATGGACCTATTCGCATTGTCGCCAACCCCATAAATCCCCCTCATTTGTATAAATCAAACGCAATATCTCCAACGAACGGAAATGAGTTTCCCTAATTCCCCTTCGGAATGAATCCGAAATGAAAAAAGTAAGAAAATTCGCCCACCCCTGAGGGCGGCCCTTCGCACGGCGAAAGGGAGAACCATCTGTCTTTTATTTTGAAAGGCGCATTTCTTGGGCGCTTTGTTTCCGTAATTAAAACAAAAGTTGTCAACAGATGGCGCCGCGCGCATGCAGGCGCGATTGTTTTTTGTGATAGATTGCTTTGTTCGTATTGTGCATAGTTTTGATTGTTTTTCGCCGGTTTGTGAAAGGTGAATTTATTAGATTTTATCACCCTTTCTGCGTCGCCTTCGCGTCTTCGACGTCTTTCTGGAGTTTGGGGAAGCGAATAAGGCAGAGTTTCGATAACAACAGGGTGGAAAATCGTCTGGTGTGGTCGGAGCTTAGCTGAATCATCTGCAATGCTGACGAATTCAATTTCTCATAGGTTTCGGCAGAAATATTCATGTTATATCAAAACGAGAGGCTCCACATGAGTTAGGGATATTGACTTAAATTCCAAAAAAATATAGTTTAAATGAGAATTTGTGGTGAAAATTCATAATAATATGATGAAGAGATTCCTGTCGATCTATTGAAAATAAGTGCTCCATTATTGACCAAACCACTGACGTATATAATTAATCTTATATTGCAAACAGGAAAATATCCACAAGTTATCAAAGAGGCGTGGATAAAACCAATTTATAAGAAGGGGGATATGAGTGACTACGATAATTACCGTCCAATATCTCTTCTCTACAATGTAAATAAAATTTTTGAGAGAATAATTTTCGATAAAATTATACATTTTTTTGAAGCAAATAATATTTTGGTAAAACAACAATGTGGTTACAGACAAGGAAAATCAACAATACATGCGATATATCAGGCACTAAATTCAGTTATAAGATCACTCAATAAAAATCAGGTAACAGTTGCACTCTGTCTGGATTTATCAAAAGCCTTTGATAGAGTAAATCATGATATATTGTTACAGAAAATGGAAAAGTGTGGTATAAGAGGTACTGCACTTTTCAGGTCATATCTAACAAATCGAATACAAAGAACGGTAGATATCAGATCCAGTAAAAATAGAGAGAGGTGTACCGCAAGGTTCGATACTAGGCCCATTACTGTACATAATCTACACCAATGATTTAATTCAAGTAACAACCAATAATACTGTAATGTTTGCCGATGATGTGTCAGTGATTTGTACTGGTATAACTGCTGATGAAGGCAAAACCCTACTGGAATGGGACTTAAAAAACATGGATGAGTGGTTCATAAGCAATTACCTATAAATAAATATTACCAGAACAAAGTTGCTTTTATTTAGAGATAAAAATCAAAATGATAATTTCGAGATAAAATATAAAGACAAAAATATCACCACTGAAGAAGCCATATCATTCTTCGGAGTTCATATCGATCAAAACTTGAATTGGAAGTCACAAATCCAGCATATAGCAACAGGACTCGCAAGATATTGCTATGCATTGAAGATTTTATCAAGTACAATTGGCGTGGATGCGGCACTGACAGCATACCATGCCTATGTACAGTCAAGGCTTAGATACGGAATCATATTTTGGGCGAATTCCGTTGAAGCTGATAGAATTTTTATTTTACAAAAAAGGTGCCTAAGAAGTATTTTCAAATTGAAATATAATGATTCTTGAAGGAACATTTTTATTGAACATAAAATACTAACCTTGTACAGCTTATACATATATGAATGTGTGATGTATATATGAATGTATATGAATAATTTTAATGATTTCAAAAATTCAATGTTGAAACATGAATATAATACTAGAGGAAAAACTTATTTGATTTCTGAAAAAACAAGTTATACATATATACAGAAAAATATTACTCACTTTATACTAACGATATGGAATAAATTACCTGAAGATTTTAAAAGCAGGCACATCAAGGCACAAAAGAAATCACTAAAATGTTTTTTTTTTAAATGTTATTACAGTGTTAAAGAATTCATCTGTGATGGAGATTTTCATGAACTTTAGAATAGAATATACCATGTATTTTTTTTGGGTTAATTGTTTGGGGGTATGATTTAATATTGTTGGGGTATTTCTGTTGTGTATCTGTTCTTATAACGTGATCTACATCTGTAAAGGTCTTATGGATCAAATAAAGATATTATTATTATGATTTCAAGTTGCAGGAAAAAAATTAATTTTAGCCTGTAGGTCTGCAGCTTATACAGAAAAATCGAGTAAAATAAGTAAATTTTATTCTCAGAGAATTCAAGCATTTTAAGACTATCAATACAATGCATGGCTTCCACAGGCATCACTTACAGCTTGACATCTTCTTTGCATACTACAAACTAGGTTGTTGGACATTTCTTGAGGAATTTGGTTCCATAAACGGGGCAGAAGCTCTCTCAGATCATTTGAGGATTCTGGGGTAGGTTGAACACTGAGAATTCAATAAAATCGCAATTTCAGATCTGTTTTTTGAAATGGGTTACCGAAAAGATATTCGACGTCAATCTGTAGAGAAAACAATGTTTTGATATACTGGGGGGTAAAATGAGAGTGTCAAAGTTGGAATTCGTGGATTTTTCGTTTGTGTTCCATTTGAAATGAAAAATTTGATTCCATTTCTGGTGAAAGCGGAAGTCATTGATATTTGAAATTATATAATTAATGAAGGTCTTATATCTTCATACAAAATTTGGAAGTGATTAAATTATTATTTCTTTTTGAACTTCTGATGGGCACTCCCGGTGGGACACCTGTATATATCTATATTAGACTGTTTCAAAAAAATCGACATTTTTTGTTTTCACGAAACCCCCCCCCCCCTAATAATAATATTTAGAGGTGGCTCATCAATTATTTCTATTTTCCCTACTAATAGCAGGGAAAAAATTTCTTTTTTCAATTAAAAGTTCCTAGAGCAGAAACCAATAGACGGATTTTATTGTGTAATACATTTTCGTGTAGACAATCAGATACTCTACAAAAATAACGGTTACGATATTTCAGTAAAACGGCCCCTTCAAAAGTTATTCGATTCGATGCTAATATTGCGGTATTTTTGAAGAAAAAAATTATTCAAAAAAATCGATTCTGTTTGTTTTCACGAAACTCTATTTCTAATTATCTTCAGGGTATCGAAAAAAGGCGTCTATGAAGATATTAGCTTTGAATATTAATATTTAGAGGTCGCTCAGCGATAACTTCTACTTCCGCTGTTGATAGCAGGAAAAAATTTCCTTCTTTCAATAAAAAAATTTTTCTTCACGAACCAATTGACGGATTCTATTGTGTGATACATTTTCGTGTAGGGAACTAGATGCTCTACGAAAATGTCTCATACGATATTTCGATAAAACCGCTTTATAAGAAGTTATTCGAACTTTTTCTTCAAAAATACCTCTATATTAATACCTTATATTGAGGTATTTTGGAAAAAAAATTCGAATAAGTAGTTTTATCGAGATATCGTATTGAACATTTTCGTAGAGTATCTAGTTCCCTACACCAAAACGTATCATACAGTGGAATCCGTCTATTGGTCCGTGAAAAAAAAATTTTTTATTGAAAAAAGAATTTTTCCCCTGCCATCAGCAGCGAAAATAGAAACTATCGATGAGGAACCTCTGAATATTAATATTCAAAGCTAATATTTTCACAGACGGTTTTTGTCGATGCCCTGAAGATGATTAGAAGGCGGGTTGCGTGAAAACAAGTAAAGTCGATTTTTTTGAATAATTTTTTTCTTCAAGAATACCTGTATATTAGCATCGAATCGAATAACTTTCGAAGCGACCGTTTTATCGAAATATCATAAAAGACATATTTGTAGAGTATTTGATTGCCTACACGAAAATGTATCACACAAAGAAATCCGCCTATTGGTTTGTGTTCTAGGAATTTTTTATTGAAAAAAGAAATTTTTCCCCTGCTATTAGTAGACAAAATAGAAATAATTGATGAGCGACCTCTAAATGTTATTTTCGTCTTTTTTCGATACCCTAGAGAGGGTTTCGTGAAAACAAAAAAAGTCGATTTTATTGAATCAGTCTAATATACAGGGTGGCCATTTGAAAACGAAACAGACGAGATTACAGACGAAATAAATTTTTTCGATAGAAATGCTCGGACAGGTCGATTTCTGTTTCCAGGGGGACAACTTAAGATGTAGGTTACGGACGCATAGCGCTTCAACCCTTGCTATTACAACCCTCACCCCCAATTTTTGAATAGGGAAGATGGGGTGAGTGATACCTCATTTGAAAGATATTTTTCTACCGATTTCAGCACAGTAATTGTTTTTTCATTTAATGCATTAGTTCTCGAAATACAGGGTGGCCATTTGAAAACGAAACAGACGAGATTACAGACGAAATAAATTTTTTCGATAGAAATGCTCGGACAGGTCGATTTCTGTTTCGAGGGGGACAACTTAAGGTGTAGGTTACGGACGCATAGTGCTTCAACCCTTGCTACTATAACCCTCACTCCCAATTTTTGAATAGGGAAGATGAGGTGAGTGATACCTCATTTGAAAGGTATTTTTATACTGATTTCAGCACAGTAATTGTTTTTTCATTTTATGCATTAGTTCTCGAAATACAGGGTGACCATTTGAAAACGAAACAGACGAGATTACAGACGAAATAAATTTTTTCGATAGAAATGCTCGGACAGGTCGATTTCTGTTTCGAGGGGGACAACTTAAGATGTAGGTTACGGACGCATAGCGCTTCAACCCTTGCTACTACAACCCTCACCCCCAATTTTTGAATAGGGAAGATGGGGTGAGTGATACCTCATTTGAAAGGTAGTTTTATACTGATTTCAGCACAGTAATTGTTTTTTCATTTTATGCATTAGTTCTCGAAATATTCTTGACTAAGCATTTGAAAATGAAGTGGTGTTTTCATGGCACTTGTAGTGTTTTTTTGTGAAAAACCTTTCAAATGAGGTATCACTCACCCCATCTTCCCTATTCAAAAATTGGGGGTGAGGGTTGTAGTAGCAAGGGTTGAAGCGCTATGCGTCCGTAACCTACATCTTAAGTTGTCCCCCTCGAAACAGAAATCGACCTGTCCGAGCATTTCTATCGAAAAAATTTATTTCGTCTGTAATCTCGTCTGTTTCGTTTTCAAATGGCCACCCTGTATATATTTGATTGTGTACTTCCTCTACTGGATACAAGTGCAAAACGAAAACATCAACTAACACTAAAGTTTTCAACTTACTGTATTTCAGATACAGAGACACTTGGTCTGAATGATCCTGTATAAGATTTTGAGACTGTTCATCTCGGTGAAATCGATTCAAAATGTGCCATTCATTTTCTTCGATCCCTTGAGTTTGAGAAAATTTTAGTTTTGGTACACATGAGTTAAAAAAAGAAAACGTTCGTCATTCGATGACCTCCCGCATAGAATTTCCGTGGTTTTTCTTGTCAATTCCCTCCTGAACCTCTCTTGATCGCAGAGGACAAGAGGCACAGCAATGATTTATCTCGACAAAAGGAATCGAGGTGCACCCGGTAAGGTGTCATAGACAGACGTTCCAAATATCGGCCACCTATCTAGAGGTGGTGGGAGGTGATTGTTTGACCGGACCCACTACGCCCCCTGGCGACAGGGCACAGGAATTAACGAGTCAAGTGCATGCTCGAGGGATGTCAAACGCAGCGCCATAGACATACGATCTCCCCCTTTGCTAGTTCCTGAAGATGCGAGGCAGGTGGAATGCGGCAACCCCATGTGAACTATAAGCCGATTTCCGCTGCGAAACCCGCCTGGCTGGGGTTGTTTTCGGTGGTAATCCTATCAGACGCTGTGGAGCGGTCGGACAAACATTCAAATCACTAGATTTTGTCGCGGTGTGCTAAATGGATAATGAGTTCGCATTGAAGCAACCTGGTTATATAACTCATGCTTTGATGTATCAATAAATTCAACTATCCCGTAGTTTTTCGATATTGGAAATAATATCTGCCTTCGAAAAAACTATATTGTGTCCATATGTTAGAGCAGGTTCCGCTAATGCGGATTTTTTCTGTCTGATCTAGTCGACAGCATCTTTCATGCTCCTTAATTCTCGTATTGATATTTCGTTTTGTTGTACCAAGGTACACTTTGCCGCAGTCACAAGGTATCCTGTAAATACTGGCTTGAGAAAGTGGGTCTGCTTTGTCTTTATTAGTTCTAATCATTTGGCCATGTTTTTCTGTCGGCTTATGAATGGTTTTGATGTAGTGACTCTTCGGTATTCTACCAAGTCTATCTGTATGGTAAGATAGCTCTTCCATTGGGGATGATTTGTGATGTGTTATCATCACGTGTGGATATTTCTGATTTTATTGTCCTCCGAATTTCGTTGACATTACATTTATTGGCGATGAATGCCTGCTGTAAATGTTCAAGTTTATCCCCCAGAAATTGCAGCTCGAATAAAAGTTGGTCTCTCTCTACGAGTGTTTTGAAAAGATGGAATGGGGTGAGAAGGCTTGTAATTCTTCATCTCCGTAACTCCAAAATACAAAATTATCATTCACATAACATTATCACGTGGATGACCATATTTTTGATTGTGAAAAATACAGAATCATTTGAGACCAAACTATTTACTTTTTAATCTATATATGAATATCATTTAATTTGATGTACTAGGTACATATTATGAAAATCAGTAACTTCAACACGTAAATGGGTAATTTATTTTTAAATATTGATAACACGATTGGAGCAATTAGTGATATTGATCCAAGCTTTTTCCTAGGAGAATTGCCGCAATTTTCTGTTCATTAATTATGGAATTCTTCACGTACCCACGTATTAGACTTAAATCCTCCATGCTGCTTGATTTTCAGCAAATCACCAATCCACAAGAAGAGTACTCGATGCTGAAAAGAATCACCAATAGGTATTCAAACAAAGATTTAGCAACATAAAAAACTGAGCTATCATTTCCGGCAATATTCTTAATACCTATAGTTCACACTCCACATTTCCCATTAAAATATTTGAGAAAAATATGTCATCCTTAACATTTGATGCCCTTATCATAACGCATTTTTTTTGCAATTTCGATGCAATTTATACCGACAAAAACTCCAGCAGTTATAGCAAATTCTGGACATACGTGTTCGTATTGGGAATGGTTATTTTAGCAAATTTCACTTGAAATACTACATTTTCTACGCGAAGAAAAGTGAATTCATCTTCTCGGTAGGATCCAGCAACTCTAACGATCAATGCTACCTTATTCATTAAACTAAAAACTTTTGACTTTTTAGGCTAGTAACTTTCAGAATATCGTTTCTGTTGAAAATTGAGCATTGCACCCCTCAGACCTGATCCACAGCTACGCCCATGGTCGCAGCGCCACGTCCACTCCATTCCGTACAGCTCTAAGGTGAGCTGATTGACTGCTCGCGTAAAATTAGCCTCCTCTATGTATTAATTGAATCAATTAATCGTCTTCTTTTGTAATCCGACTCTGCCTGTGAATAGACCTCCTCTTGTGCTAATCTTGTAAATTGGAATTCTCAAAAAGTCACCTCGCATAATCAATGTTCATCTCGCTGATTTCTTGAAGTAAATATTCAAAAGGCAGATGAATTCTCAGAATCATCAATTGTTGCAGTTTCCATGTTATTCTCCTGCTTTTTAAGATCATGCTTTTTAAGATCATGAAAATCTATAAAAATATTGGTAATTTTCTCTCACATTATTCTAATAAGATCTCTATTGCGTTGAACTAATGTATGTGAATCCTCTCAGATATATTATATTTCGGTATATTCTTGCAGTTCCCATAGATTTTTCAGATATCTTTTGACTCCTAACATGGAAGTGATTACTTGCTTCAAGAATGAACATTCTCATGTTTCTTTGGTAATAAATACTGATTTATTATATTCTCATGTGCATCTCATCATCTGAATCAATTCATCTCATTTCTCAACTATTCACTTCTCATAACGCCAATTATCGTTCTCGAGTTTCAGATGAATGAAAATCCACAACCGCAAATGTGAATCATGGAATCAGTCTTCTCTCTCAATAAAAGTAAGTGAACTTCTCTGAAGTATTTGAACAGTAGTTTGAACATTGAACCTGATTGACAACCTCACTCCCTGCTTCACCTTGAGCGGTCTCCTCAAATATTGATAAAACCATTCAACTGGTATGATCTCCTCATTATAAATAAGAAATTCTCAATTTCATTCATCTGAACCACTTAGCAAGTAAGACCTCAAATATAAATGTCGTCGCAATTGATTAATTAGCATTCTCTTATAGACCAACTTTATAGATTATAAATATTGATTTCTCGATCATTATATTCTCACATTATAAAAATTTCAATCGTGAACAGACTTAGACTTCTATGTTTTTAATACACCTATCTCCTCTAAGGCCTGATCTCACTTTTATTACAATTCAGCCTACTCTAATGATTCATTATTCATTATTCTATCTTTCTGATGGAATCTCTCTCGCAATCAATTTGGATTGTTCTGTCACTGTAAACGTTTAGTTTTATTTTGAATTAATGGAATTATCTCAAAGTCTGACTTCATCTGACCTCTTATATTGTAACTTGTACAATTAATTATGAAAATAAATTTCATTATTATTATTATATTGAACATCTCTAGATTACCTCTCTTTTTAGTTGAATAATTAACTCTGAGTTTAAAGATGACTTTAATATTTGTATTTTTACTGTATCAACTTCATGCGGGTGACTTATTCATTTTATGATTGTGAATGATGTCAATAAATGTTTTTACACTACCATCTCCAACTCAATTATCTGGATACAGTCCTTCACAGTAATTTAACAAAATCAGAACAACCCCGATTTTGAACAGTTTCAAAACGCCAGTAAATTCATATACTTCTTGATGTCAAGAACTCCGAAACTTTACGCTTTAGAGTTCGAAGTGCTTTCTCTTTTTTTATTGTTAGGCAACAATTTTTTATAAAGAGTAGGCCGCTAACAAATTCTTGCTCAATATTTAACAATCATTACTAGTGAACATTAATATTAATCGTAAAACTAACATTAATGACATGTGACGTTAGGGAGCTTAGCAACAAATTATTAGAATCCTCAGCACCATCAGTACTTGTAGAAACCGGAAGTACAATATTAGATGTTGATAATCCAAAATCTGTTGAAGTTGGGAGAAATTTTTCAGCAATGACATTTCTATATTCAATGGAATGATCAACATAACTCTCGGCTACTGTCGTAGAATTCCATCCACCATGGTTTTTTATATCCGTTATAATAATATTTGCTCCTGATTGTGCTAGCAATGAAGCGTAAGATCTTCGAAAAGATTGTCCTATATATTGCTTTGGTTCTGGCAGTTTGAGAAATTCGGCAAGAAAAGATGGAATTTTCCCAAATGTATTAATACCAACGGGATTGGCAGTTCATTTATTATTCATGTATTTCGGGAAAAAACGACGATGTTTGATAACAGAAGGGCACAGTGCAAAGTACTTATGAAAATGATCTACATACTTCCCAATAATACTGAAAGAACGACTGACTTTCGTTTTTGTATTTGAAAGTTGTATAATCAATGATTTATTTGTTATTTCGATGTCGTCTACTGATAAATTACACAATTCTTCACGCCGACAGGCTCCAAATAATCCGAAAATAGTTGCAATCTTAACCATCAAGTATTTTTCTTCTGGTGCCTCCTTTATAAACTTTTCAACTTGTTCATGAGTGAGAATTTTCGATTTTTTCGGACATCATTCACTTTTCCGTTTTAAATATGCTATAACCTTAAAATATTCACTAACATCCACACCATTTTTAAAGAGGGAGCTTGACTTTATCATTAAAAATTTGCTCCACAAAGTTGATGATCTACATATTCTTGATTTTTCCAGGAACACAGTTTCACTGAAGTTCCCTTCTACATTTTTCAATTTACACCAGGCCAGGAAATTGTTATATGCAATATCGTACTGCTGAACAGATTTTTTAGGTTGGAGTTCCAGATTTGCTCCTCTTGCAGACTCTTCAATATCCAGAGGAACAACCAAATCGTCACTTTCATTAATAATTGGACTCTCGACAAACATATTAAACAGTTAAAAACCCAAGACGTAAATTGGACGGGAACGAAATTCAAATGACAGTGTCTTTTCTCATTTGTTAGTAATCATAACGTTGGGAACGTTTGTCTTTCACAACAACCTTTTGATTATTTGAATATCAAAATGCATTTTGTAGTTTATTGTCATTGCAAATTCGCCCATTTCATTATCAAAATCGGGCAGTTGTACAAAAAACATTGTATGGTATTTGTGTTAAAAGTGATTTTATTTTGTTCGTGAAATTGTTCAATTCACTCCGCTCATTTTACAAACTTTTTCACTCACAAAATAAACCGTCACTTTTAACACTCGTATCATAAATAACTATAATTATTTCTTTTCCAGGAAAATTCTCAGGGATGAATGTAAATAACGCAGATTGAGGCGCTTCCTAAATATCGCTCGAGAGACGTTTCAATACTTTTAATTTCAATTCAAAATAGTCAAATCCTATTCAAAATGAAAAAAAAATGTGTGAAACACGATGGAAAACACTATTTTTCTTGACTCCGGTTCATAACGAAAAATTTTCTTTTGCCAACTGGTTGGACAAATAGTTATCATCTTATACGCTGGGGATTGATCATGCACTAATGACTCACCCTGTATAGGTAACTGTCCTTTAATTTTTTCATGCAGGATCACCCTCTGACATTTTTCACACTTATTTTCACTAACAATTTGTTAAAGTAAAAAAAAACATTTCTTTTAATCATCAAAATATAAGTCGAAGTTCTTATGAAAATTCCCCATAATCCTTCAATGAAAACACTTATCGAGAACCAATTCTGAATTCCGACCAAAACCCCCCCGTGGCGTTGCGAGCACATTCTTCATCCCCATGTTTGAAGTTTTCCCTATTAACCCTTCTTGCCAGGCAGCGCTATCATTTTCAGTTCCGGAGGGTTGTGTGTACACGATACCCGCGATACACGGCCCGCTTAAGTCCTTTCGGGACCGGGACGTGCCTTATCTTGAACCACCAACGGCCAGGAGAGCAGCCCAGCAGTGGCGTAGGAAGGAGTTCATGAGAGCCAGGATGCTGTCCTCGGTCCTATGTTTCTTCGACACTGACCACAGATAACTAAGTAGAATAGATCGGACACTGACGTACTATGATTAAAACAACTGTTTGGAACCCCAAGCGGTTGTTGTCTCAACTAATATTTTACAGGTTACTACTTTATCACATTTTTCGGCAGGCTCGGCGCGAAATTCAAATTACATTCTTATTTTGCTTTTTAGGATTTTCAGTGGGCTTACCTATTCTGAATTCTAAGCAATTGAAAACAATAGTCCTTCACAAATATATATTTATTCCTGTTCTCTATAAAAAAATATACAAATATAATATGAATATACAGAAAATGAGGTAATTGTCTACACTGACCCGAAAATCTCAAAAATTGACGAAAAATTCAGTAAGCACTAACCTTGACATGCAGAATCTGTTTTCAGGTCTTGGTTTTTTTTTCTAAAATACTCAAAGTCATTGAGGGTTATCCTAAACGAACACTTCATTCTTCAAGTCTGTGACGTGGACTTTTTGTCATTATGAATACAAAATTCTCGATTTTTTCTTAATTTATAGGCTTCTTTATTACTGAATTTCCCTAAAATGTGATGATTCCTAAGTGTTTAAAAAATCCGGTGATATGAATGATATTTGTCATCTACTCATCTTCATTTCTACGTCAACAGCGCAATATAACGTGATTCGTATGACGTAGCAATGAAGATGGCCATCATATCACCGGATTGTACACACTTAGAAATCATCAAATTTTAGGGAAATCCAGTGATAAAGAAGGCTATAAATAAAGAAAAAATCGAGAATTTTGTATTCATAATGAAAAAAGGCCACGAAACTGAAATATTATAACGGACTTGAAAATTGAAGTGTTGATTTGACCGTCAATTAATTTGAGAATTTTTTTTAGAAGAACCAAGACCGACCAGATAAATCTGAAATAAGACTCCTCTCCTGCATATTAAGGTTAGTGCTTACTGAATTTTTCGTCAATTTTCGGATCAGTCTAGACAATTACCAAAAATAAACATATATGTATATTTAAAAGTTTTACCAAAACTGACACAAGGTCGCAAAAAATGCATGTCTCTATCTTCAATAATAGCTGAGATACAGTGCAGTCACACCCAATTTGGGACACAGTGTACATTTAAAAAGTTGGCTTCTCAAGATTTGCTTGTTCTCTTTTTCCTCATAGAGTTTTTGCCTGAATTTTTTTCGGGTTTACAAGTGCAGCACTTAATCTTTCTTGATAGTTCTTGATTTGATACTGCTTCTGGTTTAATTGTATTTTCAGTTTGTAAATCATGTTGTTGAGAATCTGTTCCTGTGCCCTCAAGTGTGTTCGTCTCAAACAGTTCAATTTAGAAAGTATCACAGCTCTTTTACCTGTAAAGAATAATTTTTTTCTTAATCACTGAGTAAAAAACATAACTCTGAAAGATTCAGCCAATAAAAAAAGAACAAGAGATGAATGTGGAAAATTATAATTGTACTCACCTGAAGAAATTCTTCTCTCTTTCATTTCTTGGAATTTTGTCACAGATTGTGTTTCACAATGATGAAGAAAGTGGATAATAACTCTCCAATATTTAATAAATAACTAATAACTATCTTCTTCATATCCATTTGATCTTGTGAATGTAAATACATAATGTGATCAATAATTGTGTGAATTATGTCAATAAAACATATGTTTGACAAACACGAAACACGACTAAAAACCTCAAACAGAGTCATCTATTGACGATATCACTAAATATTGGCGTATGCAGCGACACGAGTATTTGTTGTCTCAACTAAAAACACTATTTGGGGTGGGGGTAGGAAGGTGTCAAGACCCTGACACTGACTTCTTTTGATAGCATCAAAAATTATGGAGAAAGAAGATTGGAAACAAAGCGGCTAAAGTTATGTGAGCGCCATCTGTAGTCTCTGATGTCTACTAGAATTTAGAAATATTGATGAACAGCAATTTCAGCGATTACAAAATGGACATGATATATGACATTCGTAATTTCGAATGTGTCTGTATAGTTTTCTTCATTCGGTAGAATTTGTTTGATTTGTTCTCATTCAAGATGTCTTCCGGACCGTGTTTCATGGTGAAGAGCAACAAGAAGGATTCATCCTGAAGTAGCATTTTCTGCATATTCTACATTACCAAAGAAATGAATATGTAAGTATTATTATTCCAAACACTCCTCCTTTTCAGATATTTTTCGACTGAATTAGGGAAAAATGAAAACCCAGGTTTTACACTGGTAAAAAAAATTGAAGAATACAACCCACTTTTTGCGGTGAAAAAGTTATAAGAAGAAAGTGTCCCATTGCTCCTGAAAAAGGTGGTCTTTTATATCCAGCAATGAAGAGATTGTTTGTTGAATCAAAACGTTACCTGTCTGAAGAGGCACATGCTTTTTCACGAATGATTCAAGATTCAGCTATGACAGAAAGCAGAATTGAAAATGTGATGACAGATTGTGAGAGATATGCCTTCTCTAGTACTATGCATTGTAACATTGAGAAAGTTGCATTCCTCATATGACGCTGAGGAGAAAAAAAAAGAAATTTGTTCACTTATTAATCGATTTAAATATTGTGCGATGAAGATATTATACAAAATACCTAAAGCGCACTATCCTCATTCCAGGCTAACATACCCGACCCTGTGTGCGACTCAGGCAAGTCGTCAAATGAGATCAGATAACACCTTGTACACCTCTCGAATTTTTTTTTTATTGTAGTTCTAATTTCTCTGTAACAAATATGTGTTTTTTCAATTGGAAGTTAGTTTTCAATTGTTCTAATAATTCCGTGAATCCAAAAAAAAAACATTTTCATGTAAAATATTGCCAAAACGAGGCCGTATTTCTGACATTGTCAAAAATTAATCTGATCTCATGTCGAGCCAAGCTGCTAATTCTACACTCTTCATCTTCGCGAGTCCTTATTTCACAAACTCTATGCCTTGGTCTAAATAAGTGACTTGGCTGTTTCTCTTTCGCCAAGTGAGCGTAATGTGAAAAATTCATTCGCTGTTCATAACTTTTCTGTTATAAAATAGTCTAGACATCTGACAATGTGAGAAATACGGAATCGTTTTGGCAATATTTTAAATGAAAATGTTTTTGGTTGGATTTCAGTTTTTTTGTACGTTGCTTATGACAAAATCTTTTTATTTTGTTTTTTTTTTCCTCATTAATAATTCAATAAAATAAAATCATTGCGAAATCTATTTCAAGTAAAACTAATTCACAATCCATTTTCAAAATCAATAATTTACGAAGTGAAGAAATATACTTTTACGTACCTAGGTTCAAGCTGCGATCGCGATGTATTTGCGAGCTGCCATCGCAACCATTGTATATATATTCATCTCGAGAAAAATTTGCATACATAAGCCGTGTTTAGTTGATAAGAATTGATTCGATTCAATGTTTAAGTGAGCAGAACAAAATCCCCGCTTTTGTTTTGAATTTTTCAGTGTTAG
Source organism: Hippodamia convergens (assembly GCA_038502775.1). Taxonomy (NCBI): domain Eukaryota; kingdom Metazoa; phylum Arthropoda; class Insecta; order Coleoptera; family Coccinellidae; genus Hippodamia; species Hippodamia convergens. The sequence goes on along the minus strand of CM076607.1, from coordinate 34,728,628 downwards.
AGTTTGATATCTGATAAGGTTTTTCGACATTGCAAATTAACGGGTGATTTTTTAACATTTTGGCAACATTGATTTTGACAGTTAATTCACAGTCCGTGTTCTGTTTTATTGTCGAACATCATCAGTTTGTTTTAAAAAAAAAGAATAAAACGGTAAAAATTCTTTGCCTTTACGGAGGCCAACACCGAAAACATTTTTGAAATATAGATGAATTCAAAATAGTAATCATCGAAATAATATAATTTCTCCAACAATTCATCTATGTTTCAAAAATCATCAGTTTGGTCTATAATTTAACTATGCATCGTCTTAACAAATGAACAACGCTTGCAAATCATTGTATTTCAATATCAAAATACTTGCTATGTTGGGCAAGTTCATCGCACGCTTTTTCCATTTTTTGGTCAGTTTAATCGACCCACTGAAGCGGATATTCAGGCTTTTTTGTCTTAATTTCGCACCAAATTTACATTGTTGGACATTAAACCACCAACAAGCTTACTTGCAAGGGAACTGAAGAAAATATCGCAGCTGTATGAATTAGTGTTAGTGATGACCATCAATTATCGTTCGTAGCAAATGGGCCCCTGTTACCCAATGTGAAAATTTTGCAAAAGGATTCAGGTGTGAAGCCTTTCAAAATACAACTGGTGCCACATAACACACAGCACGCGGAACAATGAACCAATCGAGAGACATGTTCGGTCAACAGTTCATTTCACGTTTGGAACCAATCAATTGGTCCCTAGATCGTGCGATATAACCTCTTTAGACTATTTTTTGTAGGGCTATGTTTAGGATCGTATCTATACTGATAAGCCAGCATTTATTCGTGAGATACCGGCCAAAATGTTGGAAAATTGGACTCAGCGGATGACCATTTGAGGCACAGCCGCGGTTCACATTTGCATGAAATAATCTTCAAACATTGAATTTCATGGACCATATGGACCGTACTATCGATTCAAATGAAGATTTCATGCATTTTCCTTGAATTTATGTGTAGGAAAAGAATTCCTTTGTATCCTTTTTTGTAGCTGTAGGAAAAGATTTCCTACAGCTACTAAAAAATCACTCATTATTAACATAAATATCCAATCTTTCAACTTTTATCAACCGATTTCGAAGAACTTCCTGGGTGACAAAAAAAATGGCCTGAAAAACACCTTTTATTTCGATAAATTTTCATGAGAATACCTTGTTTTGAATTAGCAAATCTTGTCATTTATCTCTATAATTATTTTCATGTCATTCATCAACTCGATTTGGGATACCTCTGTTTACGTATGAATATTTTTGTCAGAGAAAGTACCTATATTTTACGTTTACTTTTTCAACTTTCCTGATTTTGTCAATGCTTTTTATGCATTTTTGACACTTGACTAATTACCCTTCCTTGGCTTCGGAGGGCTTCCAGGTTGGTGTTTAGAGCGGCTGAATATACTATTATGAAGCTACTTGCAAGCCTGGACCACTCACAGTCGGAGATTCGGAACCCGCCAAATGCAAATCAATCAAGTATAAAGCCCAAATGCCGACACGATAAACACCATATAATGAAGAGGGCGAATCCCCTTGGGAACGTGCCGCCCCTGCCGGAAATCCACGTTGACATAAATGAGACGGTGAGCCGGTCGCAGTGTGCCAGTTCTCGTATCAGCTGTGTGCAGGGATGTCACTTATAGGTTATGTCAACTGGATGTCGCGTTATTTTATATTCCACCAGTCTAGATGCCCCCCCTTCATTTAATCTCGCGACGGCGATGTGCGATATCGGCAATTGCAGCTGGCTATTCCATAAGAACGAAGGATAAATAAAAAAATTCCCTTGAAAATTCGATTATATTATTCTGAATCTGAATAGTTTTCTTCTGAAGTTCAGAAAGAACCCTTTCCGCAGATTTATAATTTATGAAGAATCAATTTTTGTACAACTGCCATTAAAAGTGACAGTTTTAATGACAGCAAACAATGTTAAAATTGATTGTTTACGTGGAGTCGTCTTGAGAATATTTTTAACATTATTGTAATAGTTATTTTCCTATCAAGTGGAAAAAGTTTTACTTCTCCGTACTCGATTGCTGTTGGGCAACAGCAATCGAGTACGGGAAAGATACTTTCTTCACAAGATAGGAACATTATTTTTTCTACGACCCCACATTGAAAATATATATTTTATTTCAACATACAAAACTTTCCATAATACACATGAACTCTACATGTCGTCACCATGGTACTCTCATCGTTGACGTTCGATGCATAGGGACATATCATAATTCATTCAAAATAGGTAAGTGGTGTAAGTATCAAAAATAAGCAGGAGAATGATACTCTGTCAGTTCGCCGACGTTTCGGAAATATATTTTTCCATCTTCAGGGCTCTACAAAAGTTATGAAAAGACAATATATGAACATGAAATAAAAGATGTATACAAAAAGGAGCAAAGAATAAGCTACATTATAAGTTGTTGACTAGCAAAGTATCACAGGAAAAAGATGATTTGGTATAATCTCAATAATAATTTGCACATATAAGAAACCTGTATACAAATTGAAAAGGTTCTGCTCCTTCTCTCTTTTATAAGATCACATAATAAAATAAGATATATATTATATACAAATATACGGAGTACTCACACACTAGAATAACGTATCCTCCCAAAATCACTGCGACCGATATGACGATACGCCGACAGACGGAGTATCAAAGAAGATTTAAAAATGAAAATGAAAATAAAAACAAAAACAAAAATCGATCATTTCATCTTCCACTTCTTGTTCATTGCTTCATTTTTGATAGGGAGTAATAAAATCTGCTGAGTTGTTGAATATCAGATCTAGAGTTCACTGAGTCATGGACCACTATTTGTAGCATTTCAAAAACCAATCGATTACTCAAGTATGGTTCCCTATTTAGTATCTGGACGTCTTCAAACTCAAAGGCATGACCCGTGTTCACACAATGCTCAGCCAAGGCTGTTTTAGGATTGGAAATCGGCAAACGAACAGATCTAATGTGTTCTTGGATTCTAGATTTCAGGTATCGGCCCGTCTGTCCTATATACACTTGAGAACAGTTCAAACATCATAATACAGTTTATTCTGTAAACAAAGTGTGCAGGAAAAACCCCTGCTAATACTTTTCCGCACTAGTGCGGGAAAGTGACACTTTCTAAACTAAAATATGTACGGGTAAGTGGGCTAAAACGCACGGTCGTAGAAAAAAAATATTTTTAGCACTCCATTTTTTTATGATGAAATCAGATGAGAAAAATTCAGCAATTGCAACTTTTCATTATCAGTAATTAACAATCATTACTCACGAACATTACTATTCATCGTAAAACTAGAACAGTTACTAAAAATAAGTACAATTTTGCATGATGATGATCCAAAATCTGTTGAGGTTGGGAGAATTTTTTTAGCAATGACATTTCTATATGCAATGGAATGATAAACGGCTACCGTCGTGGATTTCTATCTACCTTTTTTTTTATCCGTAATATTTGCTCCTGATTCTGCTAGCAATGAAACGTAGGATCTTCGATCTTCGAAAACAGTGTCCTGTATATTGCTTTGGTTCTGGCAGTTTGAGGAATTCGACAACAATAGATGGAATTTTCCCAAATGTATTAATACCATCTGGATTGGCAGTGCATTTATTATCATGTATTTCAGGAAAAAACGACGATGTTTGATGGCAGAAGGGCGCAATACATATACTTATGAAAATAGTCTACATACTTCCCAATAATACTGAAAGAACGACTGACTTTCGTTTTTATATTTGGAAGTTGTATAACCAATGATTTATTCGTTATTTCGATGTCTTCCACTGATAAATTACACAATTCTTCACGCCGACAGGCTCCAAATAATCCGAAAATAGTTGCAACCTTGATCATCAAGTATTTCTCATCTGGTGCCTCCTTTATAAACTTTTTAACTTGTTCACGAGTGAGAATTTTCGATTTCTTGAGACGATATCTTTCACTTTTCCGTTTTAAATATGCTATTTCCTTAAAAGATTTACTAACATCCACACAAATTTTAACAAGGACGCTTGACTTTATCATTGAAAATTTGCTCCACAAAGTTGATGAAATCCATATTTTTGATTTTTCTTCTATGTATGCCAGGAAAACAGTTTCAGTGAAGTTCCCTTCAACATTTTTCAATTTAAACCAGGCCAGGAAATTGTTATATGCAATATCTTACTGCTGAACAGATTTTTTAGGTGGGAGTTCCAGATTTGCTCTTCTTGCAGACTCCTCAATATCCAGAGGAACAATCAAATCGTCACTTTCATTAATAATTGGACTCTTGACAAACATATTTAGCAGTTAAAAACCCAAAACGAAAATTGGACAGGAACGAAATTTAAATGACAGCGTCTTTTCTCATTTGTTAGTAATCATAACGTTGGCAACGTTTGCCATTCACAACAACCTTTTGATTATTTGAATATTAAAATGTTTATTGTCATTGCAAATTCGCCCATTTCACAAACTTTTTCACTCATGAAATAAAACGTCACTTTTAAAACTCATATCATAAATAACTATTTCAAAGTGGCGTTTGTACCCTAATGATAATGAAACCGAGGTTTCATGTTTTCATTTAAACAATCATCAAAATATAGAAAAGTGAGGATCGTTTTCGATTCTTCTTCTTTAAAACATAATTTTAATCCTAGATATCTCGGAGTCAGACTCGATTGCTCTCTAAATTTCAATGCCTATTCAGATGATCTGACGCATTTAGATCTCTGAAGCATTGTTTCTGAGAAACGGGGTGTTGAAATTAAAAAAAAGTGTGTTTCGAAATTATTATTATTTTCTCAGAAACAATGCGTCAGGTTTATATCATAAAATCATGTGAGGATTAAGATTCCAAATTCACGGAACCTTATTCTGAAAATTAGTCGGCATTGAAGTTCATGCTAAATTTGCTAAATTTTATTTTTTTTCTGAGAAAATATTCGTCGCAGATAAAAAACTCAAGAGACCATTATTAATGTGAATCATATGGTCATTATGAAAATAATTTAATATTTGAAAAAATCATTGGCTTACAAATTTTTTCATCGAATTTGTTCGGACAGAAGTCTGTACGGACGCCACTGGTCAAAATGAAACATCGTTCCGTATCGGAAAAAATGTGTCTTAATGCCTACTCATAACGTGCCAAAACGCAAAAGAGATCGTGTACGGTGTGAAAAATAATTTCATAAAACCAACTTTTTTTTAATTTCCACACCCTGTATCTCAGAAACAGTGCGTCAGAGACCCATAGTTCATAGGAACTTTATTTCATAAAATCATCTGAGGATTAAGATCCCGAATTTACGGAGCTTTATTCTGAAACACCCTTTATATATGTAATCTGTTGAAATTACCCTTTTTTTAATATCACGTTTTTTTTCACTGATTGTACGTATTATCGAGTTGCATATCCTCATCCTCCGCAAGATATCTAACCATCCGAACGACGAATTCGAACTCCGGTAGGTGGTTTCCGCGAGGATGAACTCCACGAATCCGGGTCAGTATTTTTTTTATCAGTTTCCACGGTTTTCGCATAGGGGTCCCACGTCGCGCGGCGGCGGCGTTTGGAAACGCTGGCACCGGCTGCTTTTTTGTCAAAGAAAACGCTGAAAGGCGTGTCGCAAGCGGGTACCGCCATCGCGGGCCCCCAGCCCTTATACCGCCGTTGTTTTTACCGCCAAATATTAGGCCTCGTTTGCGTTTTTCGCATTCGACGATTCGTGGTGCGAGATGAAAATGGAACCGTAGAGATGTGGATGTTATTGTGGATGATTGGAAAAGCAAGTTTTGAGGAATATAGAAATCGATAAATAGGTTAACGCTTTCACGACGTGTTAACCCTTAACTGGTATGGTGCTTTAAATTAACTTTCAGGGTATGGTAGGGTCAATTTTGATCCTGTGTATTTTTTGTAACAAATTCAAAAAAATGCATTTTTTTTCTATATCAAGAATTTCTCTCTGCTAATAAAACTACACAGTGAAAATGAATTTATTGTATTCCAAACATGTAGAATGAATAAATTATACATTTTTCAGAAACTTTCAAAAAAATACTATAATATATCTTTGAGAAAAAACAACTACGAGAATAATAAATTTCTACTTGAATCTCGCTTTCTGATGAGTTTCTCCGAATGTATATGGCAGTAAAATGTGAAAAAACGAAACCAGGAAAACAAACATGTTTTATATGGTACTATTTCCTCATATGTTCATATTGAATGACAATTCTCGGAATATGTCTTAGTTTTTGCTCTGTTTTCTTGTGTTATAACATGTTTGGTTTATCTATGGGAGATGATTGCCTTTCATTGGGGTCCCGTAGCGGTCTTCAAACATCTGAAGTGCCGAAAAATCATGTGGAATTTGAATTTGAATATCGAAGGAATTTCGAAAGACAAGTGTGATTACGTCTCCAAATCAGCTGATGAACATGGTATCGAAGTGATTCTTCTGCAAGAAACCCACACGGCAACAGAACAAAAATCCTCGTGAAAGAGGTCGGTTAAAAGTTATGTATTAATTGATTTTTTATAAGTTTAGCTTGTTATGTTAAAAAATTATCAGTTTCATGAATTTTTCAACACTTTCGGAAAGGGGAAATTGATGGAGCTTTTTCATTTCTTTCAAATTTTGTGACATTTCTGTCATAAATATTTATAAACCTCCCAACATTATTTGGCCAAGAAATCTGAATGTTGATATTTTTTAAAGTACCAAATGCATTTCTAAAATGCATTTGATTTATTCTGAATAATCGGTTTCTTTTCTGCTTTTGTCTTTCTTCATTTCAGATTAAGAATTGCGAGTCGTTTTGGGAAAAATCTGTGTATCCGAGCCCATCGACGGATAACATGAAGATGATCACACTGATGTCTTTCAAGATTTTCCTGATATTTAATATTTTATGTTATTTTTTTACGGGGAGACAGGTTTTTTCGGCTGAGGTTTTTTCCCCTGGCTGTATAGTATCGTATGATACTAGTGATGATAGTATCGTATGACTCTATAGTATCATGAATGTTATGATATACAGGGTGTTTCCTAAACATGCGGCAAAAATTCAGGGAGCTGTTACTTGGACTATTCTAAGAATATTTTGTCCTTTGATGTTTTTGGAAAAACCTCTTTGTTTCGAAGATACAGGGCGAACAACATTTTTCATATTTTTAAAATTGATAATAGTATAAATAAAAATGCGTACCTCATTTATGGCCTGCTCGTTCCCCGGACTTAAACCCCTTAGATTATTTCCTATGGGGCCATCTAAAATCATTAGTTTATACCACTCCAGTAGAAAATGTGGAAGACTTGCGAAATCGGATCATTGCTGGGTGTAACTTAATAAGAAATGATCCTGGTGTTTTTGAAAGGGTTCGGCAGTCAATGAGGAGAAGATTGGATGCTTGTATGCTGGCTGGAGGTGGTCATTTTCAACAGTTTTTGTAGGTTAAGTTAAATTTTCATGTAATTTTTCATAATAAAATGTTATTATCTAAAATTTTGTTTGCCCTGTATCTTCGAAACAAAGAGGTTTTTCAAAAATCATCAAAGGACAAAATATTCTTAGAATAATCCAAGGAACAGCCCCCTGAATTTTTGCCGCATGTTAAGGAAACACCCTGTATATATATATATATATATTATATATATATATATATATATATATAGTTATAAACGGTCATTTTCACCTCCAAAACAGAAACTCGTTTTACGCTCTGACCTCATATATAACGCTGTCACCTCCGATTTCGGAGGTGACAACGTATCGCCTTGTTTTTTAGCTTGTTGGAATCAGGATGACTCAAGGATCAACATATCAAAAAATCGTTTTGAGGTCACAAGGCACTCTGTTTATGTACTGAACAATCTTTTAGTTCGGGTATATATCACGGGCGCTAGTGTGCTGCGCCATATATGGATGAATAACTCTGAGAGACTCGAAAGACGTATCCTCCTCCGTAAATGGCAACAATGTGTATTGGTACACCCTCAGAGCAGATGTCAACAGGTGGCATATCTCAAAGGTTATTTTATCGCTTTTTCAAGTGGAATGGTGTGATGCATTAGGAAGACAAGCTTTAACTTCGTCCTATGAGGGAATTCATATATGCTTGTTTTCCATCGTCCAACGTATTCATTTTGTACCATCCACGCATAACTGAAAGAGAATGAAAGCTTTTTACGTATCTATACGGGGAATATAGCTTGTCTCCAATATAGATGTAAAATATTAACATTTGTTTGATGAAATCTAAATTATTAAATTAGATACAATCCTTTTCTCTAATCAATCTGAATACATACGGTGTCTTCAAATGTAACGCTTTGTATTGACAGGTAATAGACCTCATCAACATGAAAACATTTTAAATATTCACTCTTCCCAATTTATTTGAACCAGAGTTACCCGCAAATGTGAGAAATGCCAAGTCCAAATCTGACTTGAACGTATTGAAACTTCTTCTATCTTGATTATGTTCGAACATCAGTTTTGAAATATGCTGCAGATTTATTCCAATAGTGACCTGTTGATATGATTCAAATTGATCGAATTCGATGATGAATTCAATTTGATCGAACAATGATCATTACGACCAATTCATGAAAACAATTTAGACGAGTTTTATAGCTGGATTTGTGAATTTTTGTTTAACAAAGAAATTTTTCTGTCCCCACTTTGGAATTAACTATTTCTCTCAGAAAAAATCGCCAGATAGAAGTTGAAAAATAATTCTACATGTTTACTAAAAATTTAAGTGCGTCGAACAGATCGCAAAAGAGTCGAGTGAGTATTTTATTTGATGTTCAACTTCCTAAAAACGCGGCATTGATTCATAACAGATGAGCAATATGGAAGTTTGAATGATTGATTTTGATGAGTTCTACTACCTGTCAAAAAAAAACTTCACCTTAAAAAATACCCTGTGCATTTCGTCAGAAAATACTGGAATATCTTTATGCAATATTATCGGTGGCACCTACATTCTGAACAATAACTGTCAAGTAAAATATCCCAACGTGTCATTTTTTCCAAGTAGCCTACTTGACACCGAATTTTTTTGAATGCACGTTATAACAGATTTTGAATTTTGGCCCGTTGGAACAGCCAAGGTCATCGAGATGTCATTGCGGTGACATTTGAATTTCGGGAATATAGAAGAAGTCCCAATGTATTTTGTGAACGGTTGTATGGGAAGGAGTGATTTCCCCTTGGATTTCCCATTGTTTGAATGTCGCAGCTCATTTTTGTGAATATTGAAATTCAACACTTCGCGGGATAAATTTTTGTTTGCTAACGTTATTCTTTTTTTTACATCATTCGTATCATGTATAGTTTGAAAAAATAATATGACATATTCCCATAATTTTTTTCTCCTAGCGGATCCCCCTACGGATATACGGCCTCCCAAATGACGCCACTGAAAAACTAGTTTACTGGAATAAATTCTAAACTACCCAGTATGATTTGAAGAAAATCTATCCATATACTAATAGAAATGTGAATGTCCGTTGATGAAACTTTCACTATAATGTAGAAAATATATTTTGGGGGGTTTTCATGTAGGGTTCACATTCCTATGTCACGAAGAAATGAGAAAAAATATTGAGCTTTCATGAAAAAGTCGTTTTTATCAGGCTTTCACGGCCGACGCTGTGGAAACTATAAGGGATAGGGAAACATAGTCAGAGACAATTTTGTAGTGTTCGAAAAATTCTATATTAAAGACCACGACGGCATATGTCCAAATGCTGAGGACAACCAACGATAACCATTTTTTACATTTTCAATTCAATTCAGAATAATGTTCAATTTGAAGAGGACTCCCGACTGGCATGGAATGAATTCTTATAAAAATGAATGTGATTGTCATCTACGACATTTATTCTTGATGAAAAATGCCCCTTGATTAACGAAATTGTTTCCTCGCTCAACACTTGGTGTTGGTCAATTGAAAAAATAAAAACACAAGACTACGTTCACAATATTTTAATAAATTAAACATCTAATAAGTCGACATGTTTCGGGTTTTATCGCATTCTCAAGACTGAAAAGTAAACGCATAAGTCAAAGAAATAAACATCAAACAACAGATGTTAAAACCGGAAATAAGCGGAAATCTAATTGATCGTTCACAATTGGTTGTTTATATTTGGAAGCAGAAAATATTTCCAAAATTTCTAGAAGATCTAGGCGTCTGCTTTTTTCCCCTTCATGCAATATTCTTGTTTTATTAAAATCTATGAAATGGTTACAAGTGATACAATGATCAGAAAAACCAGTTGTTAATTTGTTTTGAAGAATTGACTTTTTATGTTCATCAACCCTTATCTTAAGAGAACGACCAGTCTGACCTATGTAAAAAGCTGGGCATTCGTCACAAAAAATTTTATAGACACCACTTTTTTCAAAAGTTGTTTAACTATCCTTTCCATTACAAAACATTGATTTTAAGTTTTTCTAGTTGGTACATACAATGTCAATTTTATTTCGTCTTAATCTACTACAAATATAGTCGCTTATTTGTAGGATATAGTTTATATAAGCAAATTTATCAATACAGTTTTTGATTTGGGTGGGGTATATACTTGATAATAGTTTTTGATATTGTTTTCTGTCAATTAATTTATCCATAATATTGGGAGAGAAACCATTGTTCAATGCCAATGTCCTTAACACTTCCACTTCTTTTTCGAAATCAGCTGTTGAAAGTGGTATTGATATTAGACGGTGTACCAGGGAATGAAAAGCTGACATTTTTATTTTATATGGATGTGAACTACTATTATGGATGAGGATGTCTGAAAAAGTAGGTTTTCTATACACATCAAATTCCATATGATCTTCTACTATTTTTATCTGAATGTCCAAAAAGTTTAACGACTTATTTTCATTTTCCATTTCCAATGTGCACTGGACCGACACATACAAAGAGTTAATCAGTTGGAAAAACAATTCAAGCTCAAAATCTGAGCAAGTCCAAATACAAAACACGTCATCTACATATTGTCTCCAGTATAATAATAATAATAATAATAATAATAGGCCTTTATTGAATATTTCAGAAAAAAGATATTACAAAATCATCACTAACAACACTCACAGGGCGGAGTTCAGATGGGTGTGAGCCCTCTGTTCTTCCACTCAAACCCTATAGTACAAATTCAGTCACATTGTTGTTAATTGACGAGAATATTTTTTTTTGCAAATGTGTCATGAATACTTCGCTTAAAAGAGGAGATAAAGGAGAACCCATTGGTAGACCATCCAACTGTAGATAGAATTTTCCATTGAACTTGAAATAACTCTGTTCAAGACACAACTGCAAAAGTTTATTTGTTTCATCTATCAATTCTGCACTGAGGGAAAAATTATTATGAAGCTGTTCGTTGATTAAATTTTTAACTTATGTATGAGGTATTGATGGGAATAAATTTACTACATCGAACGAAATTAACCTAGCATTCGGAGGGATTTTCAGTGACTTTTATTCATCTGTAAGTTGGATTGTGTTTTTGATGGAGTAAATTGGTTCATGTTGAATCATTTTTGGTAAAATAGAATTCAGATATCTACAGAGTTTTGAAGCTGGTGCATGAGTATAGGAAACAATGGGTCTCATAGGACAATTCTCTTTATGGATTTTAGGTAGAGCATATAATTGCGGTATTCTTGGATTCATTATCGTCAAAGGAAAAGTTATTTCAGATAATACGTTTGGGCAATTTTTGATATACTTTTTGAGTGAATTTTGGAATTTCGATGTTGGGTCAACTTTCAGTTCTCGGAAGTTATCAGAGTTCAACAATAATTCTGTTTTTTGTAAATAATCAGTCTTGTTCAAAATTGTAACT